>JAVGWX010000013.1:20886866-22311866 GCA_036924085.1 Ariolimax columbianus | reverse complement strand
TGACGTAAATTGATTCTCTCACAGTGAGGAATACTAATGCTGTTTATTCAAAATTTGTATTTTATGCTCTAACGGCCCATGGAAATTTGACTCAAAATAGCTAAACTAAAATGTATGGGAACTAGCACAGCCCTACTAGTACATTGACGTCATTCCACTGATGAGTCTGTATTTTCTACCGTTAGCATTACATGCCAGAAACAAACACGTCTACTTGCTCAGCATATTCCAGAATAAATAAGTGAAAGTAAATGTATATGTCCTTGAGAAACTACGGGGAAAAAAGTAACTGTTGAAAGCCATAAAATGCCAACAAATTATGTATTTTGGTACCATTAAAAAACATGAGACGCTTGCCTAAACCATACAAGAGGGGTTGTTGAAGGAAGTTGAGTTCGAGGTAGGCAGAGTTACTAGATAGCATCTTACGATGGGCTAACAGCAGCCTATCTGTGTGTAATACCAGGAGAATGTTAGAAACACATTCGTTGTGGGGACGGTGAGAATGTTAGAAACACCTTCGTTGTGGGCACGGTGAGAATGTTAGAAACACCTTCGTTGTGGGGACGGTGGAAATGTTAGAAACACCTTCGATGTGGGGACAGTGAGAATATTAGAAACACCTTCGTTGTGGGGACAGCTCTGGAATTGAATTGAAAGCATAATTAGATTACGGAGAAAATTAGCCTCCAGATTATGTCTGCACAAAGCACTTTATACTAATACGTTTGAACACAACACTCCTTAGTCATATTTTACTAAATTCTCCGTAGCACAGGGTAACTTCTTTTCTTGCTATTTTAGGCTCCATGACCAGCCGGACAAACATAGATCTTCTTCTTCTTCTTCTTGGTACGCAGTCAGACAGTAACCATTATTTTTTCGAAAAATGCGGCGGTCATCCTGAGGCTGTCGCCACTGCCATAGAGCTTGTCTTGCAGTTCCACTGGTGATGGCCACATCTGCTCTCTCTGATCCTCGTATGTCGGGCAGTTCTGCAGCAGATGTTCAGCGGCCATTTTACCAGTACCGCACGGGCATTCGTCGGTACACCCTATCTTCAATTTGTTGAATAGGTGGTGCCTCAGTCTATTGTGGCCAGTGCGAAGTTTGAAGACAACGACCTGCTCTCTTCGGTTCTACTGGTAATAGGCATCGTTTTTGGTGTAACCAGTATGTTCGGTTTCCCATTTGGTCATGTATCTGGCTTTGATAAGCCGTTTTGACTCTTCGTACGTCATATTGGTATCTGTTTGTGGTAGTCTTGCACCTTCTTTTGCCAGTCTGTCTGCCTCCTCGTTGCCTTGGATGTTGCAGTGTGATGGGACCCACTGTACCACTACCCTTTTTGGTGCGGACTGCTGGCACAGTTTGCAGAGTGCTGCTCTTAAGTCATTAAGCTCAGTGTTTTTCTGGCTTTTTAGCGCTGTGACTACGGCGAGAGCATCTGTAAGCAGGACTATATGGCTTTCATTTTCACTGTGTGTCACCATTTCTTCCACTGTCGCCCTCAGTGCCTCTGCCTCCGCTCTGAAATTGCTTGTGTACTTACCAGTAGCGAATGGCAGTGTTATTTGTTTGCCATTTGGTAGGTTCAGGAATGCTCCTGCCCCTCCGTTCTGTGTAGTGTTTGTTACAGAACCGTCGGTGTATGCATGGGTCCAGTCCATGCTTGGGTAGCTTTTCGATATAAAGCTTAGGGTAGTATCTCTCCTTTCTTTTTCAGTCTGGCAGTTTTTGTTTCCAATACCTGGTATATTTTCTACCACCTCTGGAAATATATCCTGCCTCCAGGTAGGTTTTCGTACAGTAGTGATGGGTTTTGGTGTTGTTAGTGCGTTTATGGGATCTTCGTGCATCTTTGCTTTGGCTATTTCTGCAAAGTTTCTCCGCTTTAGTTTCCCATTTCCCAAATAGTTTAGTCTCTGGTGCATTGGATGGTCAGTCAGTCTTCGGAGTTTCTCTGACTGCAGCTGGGCTCTACAGTCTCTTCTATCGGTCATGGATTTCAGTTTTGTAATCTTTTCAAGTTCTACAATTGGCGTTGACTTCATGCCTCCTGTTATAACTCTCATGGCTTGGTTTTGAAGTTTGCTAACTTTATCGAAGTTCGCCTTTGCTGCTGTTGTCCATGCCGCAATGCCATACTCGAGAACTGGTCTCACTCTTCCAGTGTACAGTTTCTTAAGTATGCCTGCGTCTGCTCCCCAGCTTGTGCCAGCAAGTTTCCTCATGATTGCCATTCTTTCTCTGGCTCTCATTCGGTTTCTCTCGATCTGACTTTTCCAAGTCATGCGCCGATCAAATGTGACTCCCAGATAGGTTGGGTTGTCGTTTGGCTGCAGGAATTTGCCATTTAGACTTAATTTGGTATTTTTGGGTTTTAATGAAAGCGAGAATATTGTGCATGTGGTTTTCTCCTCGTTTATTTTGACCAGCCATGAGTTCGCCCACTCTTCCAGCGATGTTAGGGCCTGCTGCATCCGATTTCTTGCTATGGTGAGATTCTTTTCAGAGGTCCACATAGCCAGATCGTCTGCAAACATTGAGCTATGGACTCTCCTTTGTATATTCTCTGTAATGTCGTTTATATATACCAGGAAGAGTGTGGGTGACAGTACTCCCCCTTGGGGTACTCCCTGCTCGAGTGTCACCTTTTTGCTCATCTGCCCTTGTACTTGGACTCTGGCCGTTCTTTGTTTGAGGTAGTGGTTGATCCACTTGTACATTTTCCCACAAACATCACTTCTTCTTAGCTTGACTCTAAGTCCGTCTTTCCAGACTTTGTCAAATGCCTTTTCCAGATCCACCCAAACAGCTACTGTGTGTTTCTGTGCCTGGTAGGCATCTTCTATTTCCTGGGCTATGATGATGACCTGGTCCTCAGTGGATCTGTGCTGTCTAAAGCCGGCTTGCTGTGGAATTAGTATTCGTTTTTCTTCCAGATGCCACATCAGTCTGGTGTTTATCATACGTTCCATCAGCTTGCCGACACAGCTCAGTAGGCTGATGGGCCTGTATCCATTTGGATCTGTTTTGTCCTTTCCTGTTTTTGGTACTGGTACCATTATTGCGTCTTTCCATGCCTGGGGTACAATTCCACTTTTCCAGCTTTGGTTCAGAACCGATAGCAGTTTCCTCTTCGCTGTTTGGCCCAGCCCCATCAGCATTTCGTTCGTTATCCCGTCTTTTCCGGGAGATTTCCTTTTCTTTAATGTTCTCATAGCCTCTTCCATTTCGCTCATTGTTAATTTGGCTATCATGTGCTCTTCAGGTGCCGTATTGATGTTGTCGTGAAACATAGATCAACCAACCACTTTATAACTGGATCCGTTACAACCCTTATCCACTTGCAACACGATGCAGTTCCGGCTTTCAATATTCGTAATCTGAAATGTGTTTTTGATCAATAAGGATGTTTGTATTTGAGCAGTTCCTTCATTGGTGGACGAGGATCGACATTCATCATACATTTCTCACCAAATAGCCAGATAAAATGGACGGGACATGTTATTCGCATGTCCGATGAGAGTGTTCCTTAGCAGCTCTAATACGATGAGCTCAGAACAAACAGAAGATCAACAGATGGACAGCAGAAACGCTGCAGAGACTCCTTGATAGTGTCCGTGAAAAGCTTCAACGTGGATGTCACCTTGCTTGTCCAGAACTGATCCCCCTAGCTCGCTAGCATCACCAAAGGTGTTCAGAACGAAACTTCATCGCTGAGGCCCAGAGAAAGCGTGTTACCCGAAAGAGCAGAACGCACAACGACTCTGTACCAACTTCTGACAATTGTGTCCGGAAGCGATAGAGCCTGCCGTGTCCGGAAGCGATAGAGCCTGCCGTGTCAGGATTTAGTTCTATAGTCATATTAGAACACATGTCACAGCACATCTTTGATTGCGATTGACAACAATTGGGCCATTCTTTCCCGCACCTGATTTTATTGTACAATGCATCAGTACACTTAATGGCAGCTAATTCCCATCCCATCCTTAGAAACTTGTAGCCACAAAAACATCAACAGATGAGGACAGATAAGCGCTTTATTATTTGGCATGTATTTGTTGAAGACATGCTCCACATGGAAGCCGATGTAACGCAGTGGTTAGTGCATTGATTTTCCAACTGAGCGATCGGGGTTCAGTCCTCAGTTGGTGCGAGACTTTTCCGATCGCAAAACGATCGACCCAGGGTGACAACCACTATCTTGGGGGTTGCCCTTCCAATGCACTCTTCCCGCCTATCGGATCTTCACAGGCAGACGGCATTTATCCCGCGTAAAATAAGCCACATGCGAAATGTTAACAGGTATACGTTGAAAACATAATAATATCTGGCATCATTTTGGCGCAATCCGCTTATATGGCAATGTATATATTGACTAAGTACAGCTTCATAACAGGAATTGATCAATCATTCATCCAAATATTCATACAAATAAATTGTGTTTCTCTTTTGTCTATTAGACGAACAGAATGACCTTAAGGCGTGCAAAGGAGGAGACAGGATGGGGTGTGGCGTAATCTTTCCCCCTATCAGCGAGTCTCACTTCAGGGAGCCCATACTGGTGATGGTGTACTTTACTAGAAACGGTGAACTGGTTTATAGAAAAAGGACTAGACAACCTAGAGGAGGGTTCTTTCCTTGTGTCGGCTTTGTTAAACAGGGTAATTGTCTCTTATCTCTATCAGTTCGTCAAGCTGATTGGTCGGTATGTGTATCAATCAATCAATCAATCAGTCAGTCAGTCGGTTAGTCAGTCAGTCCGTCAGTTTGTTAGTTGACTAGTTAGTTAGTTAACTAGTTAGTTAGTTAGTTAGTTAGTTAGTTAGTTAGTTAGTTAGTTAGTTAGTTAGTTACCCACCGCAAGCGAAGATGGCGACAGCGTCAGACATGTTTATTAAGATGTGACCGCAGTCCGATCTAAGCTTGACAAACTCTACCGCATATAGGCTACACGTGAACAGCGTTAGCCGACTTGCATTCTGTCCTTTCGTGCAGATTGCTTTTCCTGCTCCTCCGTAATGGTTCTCTGCTCAGCGTTGCGAGCACCATGTGCGAGGGTAGTGTGCCAAGCTGCTTTGCGAGCACTGCCATGCAAAGCGCCAGGCTGTGGTGCGACCACCACTATTCAAATAAACTTTTAGAGTGTCTTTGTATCAGTATAGTCAATCAATCAGTCAATCAATCAGTAAATACGACAATCGAATCAATCAGTCAGTCGATCAATCAGTCAATCGATCAATCAGTATATCAGTTAATCAATCAGCCAATCAGTCAACCAGTCAGTCAGTCAATCAGTCAGTCAGTCAATCAGTCAATAAGTCAGTAGGTCAATAAATCAGTTGATCAACCAATCAGTCAGTCAATAAGTCAGTCAGTCAATAAATCAGTTGATCAACCAATCAGTCAGTCATTCAATCAATCAATTCATAAATAACGTTTCAACTCCAAGAGAGGCATAGACCTTCAACAAACGACAGCCGGACCTTCTTATTTTGAGCAAACAGTGTTAGCTCATCCCACCACGCCCCTGTGTCCCTAGAGCTCCACATATGTCATAGCCTGTCTCTCACTCTCCTGCCGTAGGAAACCCAAAACATAGACTGTCTTGTAACGCTATTATGAGGACATCTTATTTTGGGACCTGTGGGACGCCATCTTGAAAGTATCTTTCTACTGACAGCTGCACAGTTCTGGTTAATAGCTCGGTATTAGCGACCTTATCGTACCATCTCGGACTTTTAGACCATGTAAGACAATTCATTATGTTTATATTCCTGAAAAATTCATGTGCGAGTAAATAAAACAACATATATTTGTCACAATTTTCATCATTATACAAGTCTACATCCACACAAATAACAATTGCTACATTGTTTACTACTTTCAGTTCACATCAGCTATGGTATATGTGACATGTAAATGACATTTTACAGAAGATAAACAAGTCTCAAGTATTTGATGTTATGTAACGTTTTTAATTGATGCTATCAACCGTCTAAATTATTCTGAAATGAATCTGTTTGTCTCTTTTTACTTCAGCCGCAGTATTTTACCACCAATACAGTTATCCACATTTAGACAGGCAGACAGACAGACAGATACACAGACAGACAGACAGATACACAGACAGCCGGGCGGACATAGACCGGGCGATCGGTGGAAGGATAGACAGACCGACAGACAGGCAGGCGGATGGATGGATGATGGGTGGTTGGTGGGTGAATGAATAGATGGATGGATAGATAGACAGACAGACATACAGATAGCACATCACCCAACACGACTATACATGCGTTGTTTCTTTATAAAAAATATTTAAAATATTGCCTTTAACAAAAACACATCGTCATCAAATGTTGAGCATGACCATATCTTTTGATGTCACTGGGGACTTGATGTTTCTACATGATGAAGTAAACATTCCCATGTCTAACCCTCCTTAGTTATTGCTTATGACATGTTCGACAGGTTACAGTGTTGCTATTCTTTACACACACACCCCCCCCCTCCCTCCCCCAATCCCCTTGCAGACCTTGATAACACTCGTTATTTCATTGGTTAACAAATTGTTTCGTGTTAATTGCTAATTTACCTGAATAATTCTGTTATCATCATGTTGCTATAGCTAATATGAGGCACTGGTCTCTACAGAAACGAATGAAAGCGAGAAACGGCGGGTATTCGTTTCAGGCCACCTCTGGTCTCAATGGCGGTGAGATCGGGCGCCTAGGCTTTCCAGAGACGGACAATAAACTTTGAGGTGCCGTCTACACGCTGTGCATGCAGCAAAAACATTGGATGTTGAAAACTGAGATGAGCAGACTATCTGCCGCTGTCGAGGCAAAAATGAGAAAAGTCGCGAAATTTCTGTCCACTAGTGACCTTCATGAAGGCCAGAGGGAGGCCCTCTATCGTGTAAAGATGTAAAAGGCCAATCACATGATTGTCTGCACACTCGATTGCAAGTTTATTCAAAAAGAATTTCTACACCCCCAGATGTAGAAGAGTAGCGACTAGAAAAGAAATCTTACATCATTTTTTACAAAATATGTATGCGATCGCCTTATTTCTTTATTCCCCAAGGCGGTGTGCGTTGCACTGTGTTTTTTTTTTGCGCATATCCGCCCAGTACATCCGACTTCCGCATGCATTTGATGTAAGTGTCTGCCTCCTCTTGCATTTTTTATGGGTTTGCCTTCCTGGGGTAACGGCCGGTGCTGTGATTGGGGAGCGATCCCAGCACCTTCGGCTTGTGAGCAGTGTCATTTAATCACTATCCCACATCATTAAATGTCAGAGGAAATGTGTCTGTCCTTATAGCCAGAATTATATTTTCTTTTTTCATTGCAACAGGCGATTCGATTAAACTTGATACAGAGTGTCCAGCACCCAATTCCTTCCAAGATGATCTTCTGAAGGCTTTGAACCTTGCTGACGTGACAGCAGATTTCCGATGCAATGAGCTCGTGAAGTTTCTAGAACTTGCCCCAGACCAGGCTGTTTTTACACTGAACACACCAGAAGACACACCACAGCTGGTACAGTACCTGAGATATTCTTTGTCTGAGGTTGGAGATGGTTTCCACCTGGAAGTTCTAGATATAGGTACAGATGAATTCAATCTCATATCTCGCCTCAATCAAATAATAATCGAAATATTTAGATTTGTCTGTCATATTAGTCTTTCCAACAGGGTCCAATATAATAATGCATTGATGAAAGACTTTAACATAGTTTGTGTAGAGAAATGATAGAAGACTGACTCCTTTGGTGAAGGTAGCGAGTTGCTCTTCTTTCTCGACATTCGTCCTAAAAAAGGACATTGTGTTGTAGTTTACAGCGAGGCTGTGATAGCTGCACCTTTCGGTTGGAAACTACCTGTTTCAGCTGGCTTTTTGAAGTACTGGGTTTGCCTTTCAACTGCGATCTCTATTTGCTTAGCTAAACAACACTAATGTAGCATGTTTCCAGTGCCGCTGCTTGGAGGCGGAATATGGTATTCGTCAGCTTTGATTCGCTGACCATGATGTAAGCAAGATATAAGTCGCTGGCTGCTGTCAACTCATTCACTGTGCTGCTATCAACTCATTCATTTTGCTGCTGTCAGTTCATTCACTGTGCTGCTGTCAGTTCATTCACTGTGCTGCTGTCAACTCATTCACTGTGCTGCTGTCAGTTCATTCACTGTGCTGCTGTCAGTTCATTCACTGTGCTGCTGTCAACTCATTGTGCTGCTGTCAGTTCATTCACTGCGCTGCTGTCACTTCATTCACTGTGCTGCAATATTCTCGCTTTCAATAACACCCCAAAATACCAAATTAAGTTTAAATGGCAAATTCCTACAGCCAAACGGCAACCCAACCTATCTGGGAGTCACATTTGATCGGCGCATGACTTGGAAAAGTCAGATCGAGAGAAACCGAATGAGAGCCAGAGAAAGAATGGCAATCATGAGGAAACTTGCTGGCACAAGCTGGGGAGCAGACGCAGGCATACTTAAGAAACTGTACACTGGAAGAGTGAGACCAGTTCTCGAGTATGGCATTGCGGCATGGACAACAGCAGCAAAGGCGAACTTCGATAAAGTTAGCAAACTTCAAAACCAAGCCATGAGAGTTATAACAGGAGGCATGAAGTCAACGCCAATTGTAGAACTTGAAAAGATTACAAAACTGAAATCCATGACCGATAGAAGAGACTGCAGAGCCCAGCTGCAGTCAGAGAAACTCCGAAGACTGACTGACCACCCAATGCACCAGAGACTAAACAATTTGGGAAATGGGAAACTAAAGCGGAGAAACTTTGCAGAAATAGCCAAAGCAAAGATGCACGAAGATCCCATAAACGCACTAACAACTCCAAAACCCATCACTACTGTACGAAAACCTACCTGGAGGCAGGATATATTTCCAGAGGTGGTAGAAAATATACCAGGTATTGGAAACAAAAACTGCCAGACTGAAAAAGAAAGAAGAGATACTACCCTAAGCTTCATATCGAAAAGCTACCCAAGCATGGACTGGACCCATGCATACACCGACAGTTCTGTAACAAACACTACACAGAACGGAGGGGCAGGAGCATTCCTGAACCTACCAAATGGCAGAAAAATAACACTGTCATTCGCTACTGGTAAGTACACAAGCAATTTCAGAGCGGAGGCAGAGGCACTGAGGGCGGCAGTGGAAGAAATGGTGACACACAGTGAAAATGAGAGCCATATAGTCCTGCTGACAGATGCTCTCACCGTAGTCACAGCGCTAAAAAGCCAGAAAAACACTGATCTCAATGACTTAAGAGCAGCACTCTGCAAACTGTGCCCCCAGTCCGCACCAAAAAGGGTAGTGGTACAGTGGGTTCCGTCACACTGCAACATCCAAGGCAACGAGGAGGCAGACAGACTGGCAAAAGAAGGTGCAAGACTACCACAAACAGATACCAATATGACGTACGAAGAGTCAAAACGGCTTATCAAAGCCAGATACATGACCAAATGGGAAACCGAACATACTGGTTACACCAAAAACGATGCCTATTACCAGTAGAACCGAAGAGAGCAGTTCGTTGTCTTCAGACTTCGCACTGGCCACAACAGACTGAGGTACCACCTATTCAACAAATTGAAGATAGGGTGTACCGACGAATGCCCGTGCGGTACTGGTAAAATGACCGCTGAACATCTGCTGCAGAACTGCCCGACATACGAGGATCAGAGAGAGCAGATGTGGCCATTACCAGTGGAACTGCAAGACAAGCTCTATGGCAGTGGCGAGAGCCTCAGGATGACGGCCGCTTTTTTCGAAAAATCAATGGTTACTGTCTGACTGCGTACGAAGAAGAAGAAGAAGAAGAAGAAGGAAACAAAAACTGCCAGACTGAAAAAGAATGGAGAGATACTACCCTAAGCTTCATATCGAAAAGCTACCCAAGCATGGACTGGACCCATGCATACACCGACGGTTCTGTAACAAACACTACACAGAACGGAGGGGCAGGAGCATTCCTGAACCTACCAAATGGCAAACAAATAACGCTGTCATTCGCTACTGGTAAGTACACAAGCAATTTCAGAGCGGAGGCAGAGGCACTGAGGGCGGCAGTGAAAGAAATGGTGACACACAATGAAAATGAAAGCCATATAGTCCAGCTTACAGATGCTCTCGCCGTAGTCACAGCGCTAAAAAGCCAGAAAAACACTGAACTAAATGATTTAAGGGCAGCACTCTGCAAACTGTGCCAGCAGTCCGCACCAAAAAGGGTAGTGGTACAGTGGGTTCCGTCACACTGCAACATCCAAGGCAACGAGGAGGCAGACAGACTGGCAAAAGAAGGTGCAAGACTACCACAAACAGATACCAATATGACGTACGAAGAGTCAAAACGGCTTATCAAAGCCAGATACATGACCAAATGGGAAACCGAACATACTGGTTACACCAAAAACGATGCCTATTACCAGTTGAACCGAAGAGAGCAGGTCGTTGTCTTCAGACTTCGCACTGGCCACAACAGACTGAGGTACCACCTATTCTACAAATTGAAGATAGGGTGTACCGACGAATGCCCGTGCGGTACTGGTAAAATGACCGCTGAACATCTGCTGCAGAACTGCCCGACATTCGAGGATCAGAGAGAGCAGATGTGGCCATTACCAGTGGAACTGCAAGACAAGCTCTATGGCAGTGGCGAGAGCCTCAGGATGACCGCCGCTTTTTTCGAAAAAATAATGGTTACTGTCTGACTGCGTACGAAGAAGAAGAAGAAGAAGAAGAAGGAAACAAAAACTGCCAGACTGAAAAAGAATGGAGAGATACTACCCTAAGCTTCATATCGAAAAGCTACCCAAGCATGGACTGGACCCATGCATACACCGACGGTTCTGTAACAAACACTACACAGAACGGAGGGGCAGGAGCATTCCTGAACCTACCAAATGGCAAACAAATAACACTGTCATTCGCTACTGGTAAGTACACAAGCAATATCAGAGCGGAGGCAGAGGCACTGAGGGCGGCAGTGGAAGAAATGGTGACACACAATGAAAATGAAAGCCATATAGTCCTGCTTACAGATGCTCTCGCCGTAGTCACAGCGCTAAAAAGCCAGAAAAACACTGAGCTAAATGATTTAAGAGCAGCACTCTGCAAACTGTGCCAGCAGTCCGCACCAAAAAGGGTAGTGGTACAGTGGGTTCCGTCACACTGCAACATCCAAGGCAACGGGGAGGCAGACAGACTGGCAAAAGAAGGTGCAAGACTACCACAAACAGATACCAATATGACGTACGAAGAGTCAAAACGGCTTATCAAAGCCAAATACATGACCAAATGGGAAACCGAACATACTGGTTACACCAAAAACGATGCCTATTACCAGTTGAACCGAAGAGAGCAGGTCGTTGTCTTCAGACTTCGCACTGGCCACCACAGACTGAGGTACCACCTATTCAACAAATTGAAGATAGGGTGTACCGACGAATGCCTGTGCGGTACTGGTAAAATGACCGCTGAACATCTGCTGCAGAACTGCCCGACATTCGAGGATCAGAGAGAGCAGATGTGGCCATTACCAGTGGAACTGCAAGACAAGCTCTATGGCAGTGGCGAGAGCCTCAGGATGACCGCCGCTTTTTTCGAAAAAATAATGGTTACTGTCTGACTGCGTACGAAGAAGAAGAAGAAGAAGAAGAAGGAAACAAAAACTGCCAGACTGAAAAAGAATGGAGAGATACTACCCTAAGCTTCATATCGAAAAGCTACCCAAGCATGGACTGGACCCATGCATACACCGACGGTTCTGTAACAAACACTACACAGAACGGAGGGGCAGGAGCATTCCTGAACCTACCAAATGGCAAACAAATAACACTGTCATTCGCTACTGGTAAGTACACAAGCAATTTCAGAGCGGAGGCAGAGGCACAGAGGGCGGCAGTGGAAGAAATGGTGACACACAATGAAAATGAAAGCCATATAGTCCTGCTTACAGATGCTCTCGCCGTAGTCACAGCGCTAAAAAGCCAGAAAAACACTGAGCTAAATGATTTAAGAGCAGCACTCTGCAAACTGTGCCAGCAGTCCGCACCAAAAAGGGTAGTGGTACAGTGGGTCCCATCACACTGCAACATCCAAGGCAACGGGGAGGCAGACAGACTGGCAAAAGAAGGTGCAAGACTACCACAAACAGATACTAGTATGACGTACGAGGGGTCAAAACGGCTTATCAAAGCCAGATACATGACCAAATGGGAAACCGAACATACTGGTTACACCAAAAACGATGCCTACTACCAGTTGAACCGAAGAGAGCAGATCGTTGTCTTCAGACTTCGCACTGGTCACAATAGACTGAGGTACCACCTATTCAACAAATTGAAGATAGGTGGTACCGACGAATGCCCGTGCGGTACTGGTAAAATGGCCGCTGAACATCTGCTGCAGAACTGCCCGACATACGAGGATCAGAGAGAGCAGATGTGGCCATCACCAGTGGAACTGCAAGACAAGCTCTATGGCAGTGGCGACAGCCTCAGGATGACCGCCGCCTTTTTCGAAAAAATAATGGTTACTGTCTAACTGCGTACGAAGAAAAGCATTCACTGGGCTGCTGTCAGTTCATTCCCTGTGCTGCTGTCAACTCATTGTGCTGCTGTCAGTTCATTTACTGCGCTGCTGTCAGTTCATTCACTGTGCTGCTGTCAACTCATTCACTGTGCTGCTGTCAGTTCATTCACTGGCTACTGTCAGCTCTTTCACTGTGCTGCTGTCAGTTCATTCACTGGCTACTGTCAGCTCCTTCACTGTGCTGATGTCAACTCATTCACTGTGCTGCTGTCAGTTCATTCACTGGCTACTGTCAGCTCTTTCACTGTGCTGCTGTCAGTTCATTCACTGGCTACTGTCAGCTCCTTCACTGTGCTGCTGTCAGTTCATTCACTGTTCTGCTGTCAGTTCATTCACTGGCTACTGTCAGCTCCTTCCCTGTGCTGCTGTCAGTTCATTCACTGGCTACTGTCAGCTCCTTCACTGTGCTGCTGTCAGTTCATTCACTGTGCTGCTGTCAGTTCATTCACTGGCTACTGTCAGCTCCTTCACTGTGCTGCTGTCAGTTCATTCACTGGCTACTGTCAGCTCCTTCACTGTGCTGCTGTCAGTTCATTCACTGGCTACTGTCAGCTCCTTCACTGTGCTGCTGTCAGTTCATTCACTGGCTACTGTCAGCTCCTTCACTGTCCTGCTGTCAGTTCATTCACTGGCTACTGTCAGCTCCTTCACTGTGCTGCTGTCAGTTCATTCACTGGCTACTGTCAGCTCCTTCACTGTGCTGCTGTCAGTTCATTCACTGGCTACTGTCAGCTCCTTCACTGTGCTGCTGTCAGTTCATTCACTGTGCTGCTGTCAGTTCATTCACTGCGCTGCTGTCAGTTCATTCACTGTGCTGCTGTCAGTTCATTCACTGCGCTGCTGTCTGTTCATTCACTGTACTGCTGTCAGTTAATTCACTGCGCTGCTGTCAGTTCATTCACTGTGCTGCTTTCAGTTCATTCACTGTGCTGCTATCAGCTCATTCATTGATGAAAACGGGTATTTTTAACAAATCACTTATTTGAGGTCTAAACGTGATTTTCAAAATCACTTCATATTTACAAAGTTTAATGTTCTTTTCTTTAAACGGTAATATCTTTTTTCAAGAAACCTTTCGCCACAGCCATCGAAATATCGTCCAGAGCCTTTTATGAAACTGCCTGCTATTAAACAACTATAAAACATTATACCCAGTGACCATCAAAAAACATCAATTTAATTAAAATCAATATTAAAGAACAGTTTTTTCCCATTAGCGGTGCAATATAAATAACTCATTAATAATGCGAGTTTTATAGGGGCTGTACACTGAGAAAAAAGAGTAAGCCCAGTACATCCATCCAAACATATGGTAAACAAAGACTGAAGTAGGTTGTTCATGGTGGTTATCACAGAATCATCAGGTCAGACAATTTGCTACAGAAACCACCACTGTCAATGCGTAGGTAAGTGTTTAAACACAGGCTTCCTGAAAGGGGTTGATCACATGCAGTGATTGGCCTATCCTTCGGATGAAACGGAAACGAATCAAGAAAAGTCCATTGTTTGCAAAAAGACACTGTAACAAAACCTTTTAAAATGCTTTCAACAAGAGACGTTCCACCAAGTGAATCCCAGAGGGGAAATAATAGCACCGCTTTATCTCCATGAATCTTGTAGGACGCGACTTAAGAAAGTTGTGCATAGGGCTAGCAGCATGATAGTACAAGACAATTTGCTACAGAATCATTACTGTAAAAGCACAAAAAGTGCTTTGGCGTAGGCTTCATAAAGAAAGCCAATTGGAGCAGTACCCCTATACCTCAGCTAGAATTTAGAAGGGACAACAGCGACAAAATGCTTGCAGCACGACATGTTAATATGGTTGCAGCAATAAGATGGTGGTTGATTTGAATTGACAGTACAGAGATCTATAGCGTTTCAGATAAGTATTAGTGTTGAGAATTAATTTGTGTAATAATAACATAGTTGTAATTGTAGTTTACTGTAGCATACGTATTTTCAAATATAATGGTCTGGTTGTAACAGATAGTTAGTGACTTGACAGAATTAAATAGGGTGGAAAAGTGAGCAGTTAGTGACTTGACAGAATTAAATAGGGTGGAAAAGTGAGCGGTAGTAACACTCAAGTAACACTAGGCCTAGTCGTTAGCGATACGTTGTAGAAAGGTAAATACCAGCGCCTTTTGTCTTTTTGGCGTTGCTTTAAGAAGTATACATTATATTAGGTATTAATATAACTTATTGGCTAACGGTAATAAATAGCATAATTAGTATGGCCACCAGGACGAGACGAAATGCTGCGAAGAAAGGCCAATTCAGATTGTGTGATTTGTGTGACGGAAATGTTAGTATTACCAGTGTAGGGATAGATAGGCTTACAGCGTTGGAAGAAGAAGGAAAAGTTCCATGTAGGATATGTAGAGTCGAAGAAAGGCAAGCACAAATGGGGTAAATGAGAAGAGATTGGAGAAGATAGAAAAGAGGCAGATGAAAATAGAAGGGAAACAAGTGAAAATGGAAGAAATTTTAAAGAAACTGCAGTCAAGGTGTAGTCAAGGAAGTAAGAGAGATTTTAGTGAGGAAACAGTTCACAGGGCAGAGAGCTTTGGAGAGAAGTATGCAAATATAGGTGATGGGTCAGTATTGGTAGTAGGAGATTAAATGGTCAGAGAGGTTGACAGGCATTTGTCTAAACAACACAATATGTTTGAAAGAATGGATATTGGGGGAGCAAAAATAGAGGACATAGAGGGGAGAATAAAGAGGATAGTTGACAAAGGAAACAGTCATGTTGTGGTATTGATAGGAACAAATAATGTAAAGAGAGATGGTACAGAAATAATTATGAATAAATATAAAAATCTGTTGGGAACACTTTAGGAAAAAAAGTTTAGAAAGGTCACAATGATTGGCATTTTAGATAGAGCAGATTGTTCAGACTATCTAGATAGCAAAATAATAGGTATCAACCTTAGGTTACAGGTTATGTGTGCGGACATGGGAATGGAATTTATTGATGTGAAAGTAGACAAAAGTAAAATGTTAGACAGGGGAGGTTTACATCTAAATGAGATAGGACAGCAGATTGTAGCAAAGTATATGTTTAATCATTGTGTTAGAAATTTAAACTAGTAAGGCCTATGAAGTATGAGACTAAAGATAGGCCTACAATAGGGTGCTATAGAGGATGTAGTCAAAGGGGAGAGTTGGGGTCAGAGAAGTGTAAAATAAGTAGTGGAAAAGCAAACACTAAAATGATAAAGCAGAAGCAAAAAGTGGAAAACCAACAACATTACAAACTAAAATGTTTTTATGCAAATGTGAGAAGCATAGTAAATAAAAGAGAAGAATTGGAACTGTATGTAGAAGAAAAAAATTCAGATATAATAGGATTAATAGAATCGTGGATATATGAGGACATTGCAGATAGTGAACTTGAAATAAAGGGATATACAATGTTAAGGAAAGATAGGATAGTTGGAGACAAGACTAAGGGAGGTGGCGTTTTATTATACTGTATAAATTCTGTTAATATAACGATCAAAGATAATTTATCATGTGGTAACAAAAATGAAAGTGTATGGGGAGAAATAGAAAGTATGGGTGAAAAAACAGTGATTGGAGTGTGCTATAGATGTCCGTCAAGTCAAAAACAGGAAGATGAGGAGCTGATTAGTAGCATAGCAAACGCAAGTGAAGGGAAATTATTATTAATGGGGGATTTCAACTTTCCAGAAATAAAATGGGAAATAGCAGAAGCACTTATAGAGTCAAAACCTTTTGTTAAGTGCATAACTGACAATTTTTTAATTCAACGTGTAGAAGCAGCCACAAGAGGCAAAAACACACTTGACCTAGCTTTTACTACAGAGGGAAATATGATTGAAAACGTTAGCGTTGGGGAACTGTATGGCTCAAGTGACCATCAAATCATCCGTTGGGATCTTATTGCAGTAAAAGAAGTAAACATAAACACGCGAAAATACAGTCGTACTCTAAGGCAGATGTAGAGAGGATCAAAGAGGCAGCGAACCACATAATCTGGAAAGATATTGTCGTAGGAACAGATGTTGAACAGGAGTGGCAGAGTTTTAAAACAGTTCTAGATACGCTAAAAGAGGAATTTGTTACATGTAGGGAGGTAAACCCCAAGCGTAAAATGTGGATTACTAGATTTGTAGTGAAATGTAGAAGAGCGAAAAATAAAGCATGGAAAAAATATATAGAGGCAAGTAAATCAAAAGAAACATATTCACAATATTTGGACAAGCAGAACATACCTCAGAAAGCGAATAAAACAGCAAAAATAGACTTCGAAAAAAAACTTGCTCAGAGGATCAAGACTGACAGTAAAAGCGTCTTCTCTTATGTTAGAAATAAACAAAGAACGAAAGACAAAGCAGGCCCTCTCATAGACAGTACAGGGAAAATAATAAGTGAGAATATGGAGGCAGCTAATCTACTCAATCAGTACTTTGGCACAGTCTACACAAAAGAAGACAGCTCCAAGATCTCAGAGCCTATACATATTTTTCAAAGAGACATGGATACAGCGGGATTAAGATCAATCTGTATTACAGAGGAAATGTTTGTTTTTTTTAAATTGGAGGGGTTGAAAGTGGATAAATGTCCAGGTCAAGATGGTATTCATCCAAAATTGCTGAATGAAATTAGAGACCAACTAGCAAAACCATTGGCTATATTATGTTCTCAATCACTTACAAAAGGGATTGTTCCACGGGATTAGAAAGATGCAGGAGTGATCCCCTTTTTCAAAAAAGGCAAAAAATCAGATCCAGCGAATTATAGACCGGTGAGTTTAACGAGCATAGTCTGTAAATTGTTAGAGCCAATAATCAAAGAAAACATTGTAATGCATTTAGACAAATTTAATCTAATTAGAAATAGTCAGCATGGGTTTACTAGAGGGAGATCATGCTTAACAAATCTATTATAATTCACGGAGGAGGTTACTAAAATCATAGATAAAGGGCAGCCAGTGGACGTTATTTATCTAGACTTTGCAAAGGCCTTTGATAGAGTACCTCATCAGAGATTATTTCGAAAGTTAAAATCACATGGAATAGGTGGGGAAGTTGCCAAATCGATTGAAAATTGGTTAACGGGAAGAAGGCAGATGGTGGGCATAAATAAGGAGTACTCTGAGTGGTGTGAAGTGAAAACTGGTATGCCACAGGGCTCGGTTTTGGGACCAATTTTATTCTTGATATATATAAATGATTTGGACATTGATATGGGATCCATGATTGCAAAATTTGCTGATAACACAAAACTATGCAGTAGTGTCTCATCTAAAGCGGAAGTGGATATATTGAGGTCGGATTTAGATAAAATTCGAGAATGGTCTGTATGCTGGCAAATGGAGTTTAATGTAGATAAATTTACAGTCATCCACATGGGTAGATCCAATATGGAACATAATTACAGAATGGGAGAGAACAATATTAGGAAGACAGATAAGGAAAGGGACCTAGGGGTTATAATAGATCATTCAGGAAAGGTGACTGAGCAAGTTAAGGTAGCAGTGAAAAAGGCAAATGCAATATTAGGTATGATAAAAAGAAATATTAAACATAGGAGCAATGAAGTGATAGTCAAACTGTATAAAGCTTTAGTTAGACCTAGATTGGAGTACTGTGTATAGGTGTGGAGTCCTTATCATAGAGGGGATATAACCATGCTGGAAAGAATACAAAAAAGAGCGACGAAGATGATAGTGGAATTCCAGAACTACAGTTATGAGGAAAGACTCAGAAAAAACCGGCCTACAGTGTCTAGAAGAGAGAAGAATTCGTGGTGACTTAATACAGGTGTATAAGATGATCAGAGGAATGGATAAATTAGACTATAACAAGTTTTTTAAAATACAGCCACACACAATAACAAGAGGGCATAGCTACAAGGTGACTAAAGAGAGGTCCAGGTTAGATATTAGGAAATATTTGTTTAGTCAGAGAGTGGTGTCTGCTTGGAATGCATTGCCAGGGGAGGTAGTGAAGGCAGGGACAATTAATGCATTTAAGAATAAACTGGATGCGCATAGCTTTTAGAGCAAGGTGATGTAAATGTAACTGGTTGTACACAGATTCTGCAGGGTCTTCTAAACCAGTACAAAGACGTTAAGTTAAGTTAAGTTAAGACACGTTAAACTGATTGCAACAAGTTACCCAAAATCACAAAGTTATGTAGAATTGTTTTTAGTGGTGATTTTAGGATTTTCAGTACCTTTTGTATTGTAACTATGTGATAGTTTCCATTTCTCTGGTAATTGTGTGATAATCTCAATATTTCTGATAAGAGTGTGATATTCTCCATATTTCTGATAATTGCGTAATATTCTTAATATATCTGATAATTGTGTGATACTCTCAGTATCTGATAAGTGCGTGATAATCTCCATAGCTGATAATTGTGTGATACTCTCAGTATCTGATAATTACGTGATATTTTCCATCTGTTTTAATTGTGTGATGTTCTCATCTCTAATAATTGTGTCATGTTCTCCATATCTCTGGTAATTGTGTGATGTTCTCCATATCTCTGGTAATTGCGTGATGTTCTACATGTCTCTGGTAATTGGGTAATGTTCTCCATATCTCTGGTAATTGTGTGAAGTTCTCATCTCTAATAATTGTGTGAGGTTCTCATCTCTGAAAATTGTGTGATGTTCTCAATATATCTGGTAATTGTTACAATTTATGCCAATAAACGTCATCGATATTGCAGATGTAAACACAGAAATACAGCTAGGGGTATCCTCCAAAGACCATCCGATGGAGGGGAGCTTTCTTGGTTCCAACTACACCTCGTGTGGCTACTTGCTCAGACTGGGATCACTGGCAATGAAAGATGGGATGAGGCCTGTCTCGAAATGGACACGAGGTACTCATGATGGTGTTATTTGAGGCAGTATTGTGTATATGTATAACTGTGTTAGTGACTAGTATATCAGACCACCTGTAACGGACAAAGCAATACCTTCAAAAACTTACATATTCTCAACTCCGTGCAAACAACCGGGCAGACATTAGAGCTCGACCAAGAGCGGAGGTGGAAGAAGGAGAGGGAAGGGGGTGGAGGGGGGTGGAGAGAAGAAAAACAGGGACCACGTGACCTCTCCAAAACATGTTTTTAAAGCCGACTAACTCTTTCAGGATCTAGCGAAATTCCCATGTTTTGTGCAGCGAAATGTCAACCCCTTTAAGACTTTCATAAAGTGTTACAGTTAAAGTGTCACTGTGTTTTATATTGTTATATTATGTGATCGTGTTGTATATCAAATGAAATTGGATTTCATGTGCAATAAGTAAATATAAATTAATAACATATATCCCTCATGGAAGGTATGTGGTCAGGCAAAAGACCAAGAAGACGATGGCGCCAAAATATCCAGGAATGCCAGGGTATGACTGCGGGAAGACTGAGGTTTTCGCGAGGGAAAGAGGTTCTTTCAGACAGACTGTGATGTGAGCGACATTCTATAAAGGACATGCTTCATGATGATGATGATTTCCATTTCTAAAAATTTTTTTTTTTTTAAAGTAAGAAACGTGCAGCAACAGCAACTCCGAACGGGAAAAAAAACAAATAACTTGCCAGATTTAGCCAACATAAACTGATAATCCATGTTTTGTCGTTTGTCACATAATTGCTGCGAAACTACATCCATTTATGAAATTATAGAACGTGGACCTAATCTAAGAATAGAGCAACTACATCCATTTATGAAATTATAGAACGTGGACCTAATCTAAGAATAGAGCAACTACATCCATTTATGAAATTATAGAACGTGGACCTAATCTAAGAATAGAGCAACTACATCCATTTATGAAATTATAGAACGTGGACCTAATCTAAGAATAGAGCAACTACATCCATTTATGAAATTATAGAACGTGGACCTAATCTAAGAATAGAGCAGCTACATCCATTTATGAAATAATAGAACGTGGACCTAATCTAAGAATAGAGCAACTACATCCATTTATGAAATTATAGAACGTGGACCTAATCTAAGAATAGAGCAACTACATCCATTTATGAAATTATAGAACGTGGACCTAATCTAAGAATAGAGCAACTACATCCCATTTATGAAATTATAGAACGTGGACCTAATCTAAGAATAGAGCAACTACATCCCATTTATGAAATTATAGAACGTGGACCTAATCTAAGAATAGAGCAACTACATCCATTTATGAAATTATAGAACGTGGACCTAATCTAAGAATAGAGCAGCTACATCCCATTTATGAAATTATAGAACGTGGACCTAATCTAAGAATAGAGCAACTACAAACCATTTATGAAATTATAGAACGTGGACCTAATCTAAGAATAGAGCAACTACATCCCATTTATGAAATTATAGAACGTGGACCTAATCTAAGAATAGAGCAACTACAAACCATTTATGAAATTATAGAACGTGGACCTAATCTAAGAATAGAGCAACTACATCCCATTTATGAAATTATAGAACGTGGACCTAATCTAAGAATAGAGCAACTACAAACCATTTATGAAATTATAGAACGTGGACCTAATCTAAGAATAGAGCAACTACATCCCATTTATGAAATTATAGAACGTGGACCTAATCTAAGAATAGAGCAACTACAAACCATTTATGAAATTATAGAACGTGGACCTAATCTAAGAATAGAGCAACTACAACTATCCAAGGGTGTGGCAAAAGGCATCTAAAAAGGTTTCTACATGGGATAATATACATCATATGAAACCTTGTCTATGAAACTGTCATTTGGTCTAGCACATGACAATTGTTTGTTACCTGATGGTAACAATCAATTAATCAATCCGAACCTATCAGCTCACTGAAGAGCATATACCTTCAACATATGTAGCCTAAGTCTTCCTACCTTAAATCATCCATTCCAGTTATGTCCACCTCTTTCCTGTTGCTTTTGTTCTTGTCGCAAGCTCTCTTCTGTTTGAGTGTTAAGACCCACCTCTACATCATTGGGATGAGAATTTCAAATCAAATCCTCTTGTAATTATATCAACTGTTTTGACTGTAATGTTTACCCTATCCAACACCTACTTCTTCTCCTTACGTCAAGTGTTCTTTTTACTAACACACAAAACAAATATATACGTTTTTCATCAACAGGGGACATCATCACATGCTACTTAGACTTCATAGATGAGACAATTGCGATTCTCTGTTTTGAAAAACAATCAGGGGAGATGATTGGACGTGCTACTGTTCCTTGCACAGACACCAGTGGGCCATTGTTAGCTTCAGTGGTGATGTCATCAGGACCGTGCACTGTCAGGATGAACTGGTCAAGGTCAATATACAACACGCACAACCTGGACAGAGACTGGGTGAGTCGACAAGAAACCTAACTCCAAAATATACCCGAGTTGTCTTATGGAAGATTATATATATATATATATATATATATATATATATATATATATATATATATATATATATAACTATATATATATATATATATATATATATATATATATAAAAGAAAATGTAAATACTTTTATCACATCAAGAGACACAACGGTCTCGAGAGAACAGTGATGGAAGGTATGGTGTCAGGCAAGAGGCAGGGGTAGACCAAGAAGACGATGACACCAAGATATCCAGGAATGCCTGGGTATAACTGTGGCGGAGGTTGGAGTTTTGGAAACGGAAAGAGTTTCTTTCAGACAGATTGTGATGCGAGCGACGTTCTATAAATGATATGCTACATGATGATGATGATGATCAAATGAAGCCGAACCAAACTGCAACAAGTGAACATACGTACGATGAGCATAATGACGTCAATTTAGGTGTCATCTATACCCCAATTCGTCCCGGGATATTAAAATATTTACGTGGATAGTAAAAAGAAAAACCAGATGCACGAAACCTGCCTGAGATGATTTGAAGAACAGCCCTGGCTGCCGCCTCTATGATCGCCATACGTCCGTCAAGTCTGGAACCAGCAAAGAATTTCGTTGACAAGCTATGGACTTACATAACAATTGTCGTCCCAATCTTGTTTTATGGTCTTTTTAACCAGAATGTCCTGCAGAGCAAGTTACAATCGCATTGAGGCCGTCCATCTTTGCAGCCAGAGTGGAACTCTTGTGATCCACTGGTATGACCTGGTTTCAAACGTCGAAATCATTTCATGGAGAAGTATCGAATGCCCATTCAACATGCTAAACGGTCGCTGTTTTACCTATTTAGACGCGAAGCCTGTCTTGTCGAAGACGTTTTCACCCAAAAGCTCACATGCCATGATCATAGAAGATGAGATACGATCCTTTTCATCATGGTCTCGTCCCGGCGGTCGCCCACGCCACCGCTGGTTACTTCAAATCGGAATGACGTCATCTTCATTGTATGCAGTCTCGGACTGGGGATCAATGAATAAGAAGACTACATCTCCATGCATGTTGTAAAAGTCGACCAAGAAACGTTGAAGATGGGAAGACGGGATAAGCAACATCTTCGTATAAAAAATGTTGCTATGAAAACCCCCACTGCAAAAGCACACACAGTGCTTTGGTGGAGAATATTCTTTAGGATGATAACTGTAGTTGTGGCTCTACACTCTGAAATGAAAAAGGAACGAACAAAGAGAAAGACACTGAGGACCTATAGGTTCTGTCTGGTGTGCAGAGATGTCACTCTTACTTCCTATTCTGCCCTGCTGCTCATGTCATGCCGGGTCGCATAAATTAGGTATGCGTAGACTTCCGGTTGGCGCCAAGTGGGATGCTTGTACTGCTGTCATGTTGAACTTTTGGACATCCTTTTGGAGTTTCTTTGAACACCTCTATCCATCGTCGCCGTGGTCGACCTCTTGCACATGCCTCTGAAATCTCCATGCAGTATGACCTTACTTGAGGTTGATCATACTACATCCTTCTCATATGTCAAACCCACTTAATTGTATGTGTTTAAATATAATAGTGTTAACCGATGTAGTCTCCATCATATTCCTCAGCGTTATGTTGCGAATTCTGTTGTGAAAAAGTATTTCCTGGTCCACTTCGTACACAGCGAATCTCACAGGTCTCGATCTTATGTTTGTGCCCATGTTTGACACTGATAGCAAAACGTATGGATGATCAGCGTGTTAATCAGTGTGTGTTTAGTGGACATAGTGGCATTTGGATGTTTTGGTATCGGTGCCAGCTGGTAGTCGTGCTTACAAACAATTTAACACAATTTGTACATGAGTAGTTAGTTCCGAAATCAGTGTTTGAAAACTGATTGGACAACCACTCATTATCTGTGTCTGCCTATGACACGTCACTTTCGGAGATGTGTAGTGTGTACGGTTACCATTGTAGATGGATCCATTCAGACAATATGTACGAAAACTCTTTGTTTCTTCTTACAGTGACGTTTTCTGGTGCATTTTGTTGTGTCATGCACAACCTCTTTAGTTGCGACTTACAGGGGGCTGTGGGGGTCGTATTCACTCCTCCCAGTAGCAGGGCGCGTTGATCCACTCGTGGGGTGAAACCACTTGATCGGGAATTATTTTAACTAAATCTCAATAGGATAAATTAATTATTATACTCTGCTGCAATTTGAGATTCGTATCCAATCGCAAATTCATGCTTTGAAATAAAATGTTGCTTTTCAGGCTTTATGTAGTTTCTATTTGTTTAACAGGGCGATGCCAGTACATGGATAAGGCCCGCTTTCATTACGGCAGACAATAATAAACTGACGCTACAAGAAGCTGATAGCTACTCGTTTGCTGCTTGTGTCCAGTGCAGGCAGCCCATGCTTACAGGTCGGTACATATGATATCAAATGGATTCATACTTCCTTTAACCGTTTTCGTGGTATGCGTTACTTTCCCATACTGGGGTCCGAGGTCGGGGGGTTGGGGTCTTACTTACTTCCCGTGTCCTGGGTACTATGTCCGACATCATATATCCAATATTCGGCCGCGGGGATTGCCCTGTCGTTCCCCCTCAGCATGTCATCCATATTGCAAGTTTTCAGAAGGTTTGGGCAGATCATCAGGTAGTCTCAGTCTTGTGTTGAGAGCCCTTTGATGTTGATTGAAATAACGGGAGGGATGTTTAATGATCCACGCTGCTTGGGTAGTGAAAAGATTGACCGACTGAACAGTAGTTTCCAGGGAACACCCGATTGCTGTGTTAATTACAATCTACTTGGAGACTCCTTTCGTGTCCTCCGGGGCCTGGAGGAGAAGGATTTAGGCAGTTCCTTGTGTCGTTGCTACTCGTATGGGTCCCTTGCTCTTGACTAATTGTCTCTGGTAACAGGTTTTCAGTGGGTTGTATTACATCACACGTGTACTGAAGAAGGTAGACCTTTCTGTCTTCCTCGCTGTAATGTACTGCGAAGTTTATCAATAGCATTACTGCTATGGGGATCACAGTGCTGATCCATACTTTGTTGACCCGGCTTCTGCAACACAGTTATTTTCAACTACAAGTTGTGAAGTGTTAGCACTCATATACGGTGTTAAGGAATAAAGACTGCTTGCCCCACAAGTGATGTGTGATTGCCACATGATGTGTGCATGTACAGATTTTATTTTTCGCCAAATATAAACAATCTAGATATTATCAGGGCCCGAACTCGAGATTAAGAGACGAGTATATTAGCCAAGCGACCTCCCACTACCCTTCACTTTTCATTATTCATAATAGAATGGTGCATTATTAGGTAAACATATAAATGATTGTCGCGAAGATGTAACTGTGAGATGATTGTTTCAAATTCCAATGAGTGAAAGGGTAACATCAAGAGATGAACAGGGAATGAATGACCTATCAGAACGCTGGAGAGCTATTACAGGCGACTTTCGATTTATAGATGGCATCCTAACTAAACTGTAACTGGATGGCTGTAAATATTCCTGGTAAAATCTACTTATTCAACATTTTGTTGTCAATTACTGTAGTCGTATGTTCGCTGTTTGATCAACTGCCGTGGCACAATTCAATAATCAATCGTCAATTGACTTCTGAATGTGTCACTTTATATACATCTACATTCCGTTCTCTAGGACAGGGGTTCTCAACGGGGAGGATATCGCTTCCTAGAGGGCGTGTTGAAAATGTCAGAGCGTGTCTACGACTGTCACAATTATTGAGGTAGAGCACTTTTTGCATTGGGAGGAAAGCGGGAGGGGTGAGGGGGGGGGGGGGGGGCTTGGATCGTGATTCGGGATCATGTCAGTGACCAGTGACTGCATGTCAGAGATGTTAATAATGATAGGGAAACAATCATTTCAGACATGAATAAACACATTGTGACGCATAGGACGACAAATGTAGTTTGCTACCTTACAAGTTTGCTACCAGCAGGTTACTAAAATGATAGATAAGGGGCAACCAGTGGGTGTTATTTGTCTAGATTTTGCAAAGTCTTTTGATAGAGTACCTCATCGAAGATTATTTTAAAAGTTTAAATCAAATGATTGGGGGGGGGGGGGGGGGGGAGGTTGCCGAATGAATTGAAAATTGGTTAATGGGAAGAAGGCAGAGAGTGTGCATTAATAATGAGTACTCTGAGTGGTGTGAAGTAAAACGTGGAATGCCACAGGGCTCGGTTTTAGGAACAATGTTGTTCTTGATATATATAAATGATTTGGACATTGATTTAGGATCGATGATTGGAAAATTTGCGGACGACACACAACTATGCAGTAGTGTCTCATCTATAGCAGAGATAGATATATTGAGGTCGGATTTAGATAAATTTCGAGACTGGTCTGTAAAGTGGCAAATGGAGTTGAATATAGATAAATGCACAGTCATCCACATGGGTAGATTCAATCTGGAACATAATTACAGAATGGGAGAGAACAATATTAGAATGATAGATAAAGAAAGAGACCTAGTGGTTATAATAGTTCATACAGGTAAGGTGAGTGAGATAGTCCATGTAGCAGTGAATACGGCAAATGCAATGTTAGGTATGATAAAAAGAAATATTAAACATGCGAGTAAGGAGGTGTTAGTCAAACTGTATAAATCATTAGTTAGACCTAGATTGGAGTACTGTGTACAATAGTGTGGAGTCCTTATCGTATAGGAGATATAAATATGCTAGAAAGGATACAAAGAAGAATGACAAAACTGATAGTGGGATTCAAGAATTACAGTTACGAGGAAAGACTCAGAAAAACCGGCCTACAGCGCCTTGAAAAGAGAAAAACTCGAAGTGACTTATATACAGGTTTATAAGATAATCACAGGAAAGGTTAAATTAAACTATAACCAGTTTTTTTTTCAAAATGCAACCACCAACGAGAACAAGAGGGCACAGATACAAATTAGCTAAAGACAGGTCCATATTAGATATTAGGAAATATTTTTTTAGTCAGAGAGTGGTGAATGCTTGGAATGCACTGCCCCAGTAGGTAGTGGATGCAGAAACAGTAAATGCTTTTAAGAATAGATTGGATGCGCATAGCTTTTAGAGCAGGGTAATGCAAATGTAACAGGTTGTCTACAGACGTTGATGAGTCTTCTAAACCAGTATAATAAACGTTAAGTTAAGTTAAGAAGACTTTATCAAAGTGTCTTTGTAGGCTATTGTAGCAATTCATTTTACGAAGGGCTCTCCGAAAGTAATGCATCATATTTTATTATGATGTCCCACGATGTCAGAAATAGATTTTGGCAGAGGGCAGTAAAGTTAATATCCGTAAAATTGGTTTTCCTTTCGACAGGTGGCAATATGACAAAGTGGCGTTTGTTATGGAAGTACATTATGCTGTTGTTTCGAATGCCCACAATGAGCAAGTTTACTCATCTGTGTGCCCCGAAAAGGACTTTGAGTGGTGGGTTGCAGTAGCTTTCCTCACATCCCGAGCGTGCTGATGGACCGGGGTCTTGCAGGCGCTTGTGCTATGCTTGGCTTCATCTGCGTGTCGTTCACTACTACGAGGATCACATCGATCCCTCACTTTGTTAGCCATGCTACCATGAAAACAGTCCGTTACGAGGAAGCCAAGGTGATGGTCTTGGCCAGTATGTTATGCATAACCCTGGCTAACATGTCTGACCAGTATATTTAGTCTTCCTTCCCCAAAGTTCGTTATATACAGAGGTGCGTCATTGAATTCCCTCATGCTGAACAGTTGCACTAACTTACATTCATCGACGCTTGCTGAACGTTTACGGTGACCAAACATGACGAAGGTGCTAGCCCCATACACAACCTTCTTTAGTAAATAACTTGTGAACCTCCTTATTAAAAGGCAAAAGCCTGACAATGTATTAGTTCAGTATGTGTTTCACATTCATGGGTCAAGAATAATTCACGATCATGGTTTTTATCAATCTCATCTCATATATCTCATGATGTCCTGTGATAAATTCCGTAAAATCTTCCGTCGTGTACCATATCCGTGCCTCTGTAATGTTTCTGTAACGCCGTCTTTCTTTTTCTTTATCTATCACCTGCGCCGGAACTCTGCTGTTTGGTGTTATAGGTTGGTGCAGTGTGAAAGTTTGAAGATATTCTTGGCATATGCCCATCACACTATTTAATTATGCTTACATAAATATCTGTTAAAGTACTTGAAATACTCCTGGTATTCAAACAGGCGTTTGTGTGCCTCCTGCCATGTAGCTGAAGGTTATTGATAGTATGTTTCGTTGTTGCGATTTTTCCTCTTACATCTCACTATGCCTTGGGAAAGTATTGGGTAGGAGCTACATTATCTGTTTTTCTAATTTGGTTCCGGACAGCGGCTAACAACCTGATCTTTTCGATTTTCGACTATCAACCTGATCTTTTCGATTTTCGACTATCAAAGGCTCTTTTACCTGTACAATGCGAACATGGGACCTCCGAGTTTATCGTTCGTCCACAGTAGGACTTGACCATCAATTTCACTTTCCTTGAGACCAATGATCATTTGAAATGTATGGGTTCCTTCTTCTTCTTCTTCTTCTTCTGCGTACACAGTCAGACAGCAACCATTATTTTTTCGAAAAAAGCGGCGGTCGTCCTGAGACTCTCGCCACTACCATAGAGCTTGTCTTGCAGTTCCACTGGCAATGGCCACATCTGCTCTCTCTGATCCCCGTATGTCGGGCAGTTCTGCAGCAGATGTTCAGTTGTCATTTTACCAGTACCGCACGGGCATTCGTCGGTACACCCTATCTTCAATTTGTTGAATAGGTGGTACCTCAGTCTATTGTGGCCAGTGCGAAGTCTGAAGACAACGACCTGCTCTCTTCGGTTCAACTGGTAATAGGCATCGTTTTTGGTGTAACCAGTATGTTCGGTTTCCCATTTGGTAATGTACCTGGCTTTGATAAGCCGTTTTGACTCTTCGTACGTCATACTGGTATCTGTTTGTGGTAGCCTTGCACCTTCTTTTGCCAGCCTGTCTGCCTCCTCGTTGCCTTGGATGTTGCAGTGTGACGGAACCCACTGTACCACTACCCTTTTTGGTGCGGACAGCTGGCACAGTTTGCAGAGTGCTGCTCTTAAGTCATTAAGCTCAGTGTTTTTCTGGCTTTTTAGCGCTGTGACTACGGCGAGAGCATCTGTCAGCAAGACTATGTGGCTCTCATTTTCACTGTGTGTTGCCATTTCTGCCACTGCCGCCCTCAGTGCCTCTGCCTCCGCTCTGAAATTGCTTGTGTACTTACCAGTAGCGAATGACAGTGTTATTTTTCTGCCATTTGGTAGGTTCAGGAATGCTCCTGCCCCTCCGTTCTGTGTAGTGTTTGTTACAGAACCGTCGGTGTATGCATGGGTCCAGTCCATGCTTGGGTAGCTTTTCGTTATGAAGCTTAGGGTAGTGTCTCTCCTTTCTTTTTCGGTCTGGCAGTTTTTGTTTGCAATACCTGGTATATTTTCTACCACCTCTGGAAATATATCCTGCCTCCAAGTAGGTTTTCGTACAGTAGTGATGGGTTTTGGTGTTAGTGTGTTTATGGGATCTTCGTGCATCTTTGCTTTGGCTATTTCTGCAAAGTTTCTCCGCTTTAGTTTCCCAGTTCCCAAATTGTTTAGCCTCTGGTACATTGGATGGTCCGTCAGTCTTCGGAGTTTCTCTGACTGCAGCTGGGCTCTGCAGTCTCTTCTGTCGGTCATGGATTGCAGTTTTGTAATCTTTTCAAGTTCTACAATTGGCGTTGACTTCATGCCACCTGTTATGATTCTCATAGCTTGGTTTTGAAGTTTGTTAACTTTATCGAAGTTCGCCTTCGCTGCTGTTGTCCATGCCGCGATGCCATACTCGAGAACTGGTCTCACTCTTCCAGTGTACAGTTTCTTTAGTATGCCTTCGTCTGCTCCCCAGCTTGTGCCAGCAAGTTTCCTCATGATCGCCATTCTTTCTCTGGCTTTCATTCGGTTTCTCTCAATCTGACTTTTCCATGTCATGCGCCGATCAAATGTGACTCCCAGATAGGTTGGGTTGTCGTTTGGCTGCAGGATTTTGCCATTTAGGCTTAATTTGGTACTTTGGGGTTTTAATGAGAGCGAGAATATTGTGCACGTGGTTTTCTCCTCGTTTATTTTGACCAGCCATGAGTTCGCCCACTCTTCCAGCGATGTTAGGGCCGTTTGCATCCGATTTCTTCCTATGGTGAGATTCTTTTCAGAAGTCCACATAGCCAGATCGTCTGCAAACATTGAGCTATGGACTCTTCTTGGTATATTCTCTGTAATATCGTTTATATATACCAGGAAGAGTGTGGGGGACAGTACTCCCCCTTGGGGTACTCCCTGCTCGAGTGTCACCTTTTTGCTCATCTGCCCTTGTACTTGGACTCTGGCCGTTCTTTGTTTGAGGTAGTGGTTGATCCACTTGTACATCTTCCCACAAACATCACTTCTTCTTAACTTGACTCTAAGTCCGTCCTTCCAGACTTTGTCAAATGCCTTTTCCAGATCCACCCAAACAGCTACTGTGTGTTTCTGTGCCTGGTAGGCATCTTCTATCTCCTGGGCTATGAGGATGACCTGGTCCTCAGTGGATCTGTGCTGTCTAAAGCCGGCTTGCTGTGGAATTAGTATTCGTTTTTCTTCCAGATGCCACATCAGTCTGGTGTTTATCATCCGTTCCATCAGCTTGCCGACACAGCTCAGTAGGCTTATGGGCCTGTATCCATTCGGATCTGTTTTGTCCTTTCCTGTTTTTGGTACTGGTACCAGTATTGCATCCTTCCATGCCTGGGGTACAATACCCCTTTTCCAGCTTTGGTTCAGGACTGATAGTAGTTTTTTCTTCGCTGTTTGGCCCAGCCCCATCAGCATTTCGTTTGTTATCCCGTCTTTTCCGGGAGATTTCCTTTTCTTTAGTGTTCTCATAGCCTCTTCCATTTCGCGCATGGTTAGTTTGGCCATCATGTGCTCTTCAGGAGCCGTATTTACGTTTTCGTGTCCTTTTAGCTCTTCGCTAATATCTGTATGCTTATCTGCAGGGACCTCGATGTGGTTTACTCTGGCATAGTGATCGACAAAGGCGTTTGCGGCTTTCTTACCTGTGATCAAGTTCTCGCCCTGCTTGATAGTAATTTGTTTATTTGACGGGGTTTCGTCGTTCATGGCTCTGACTAGCTTCCATAGCTTGTTCCCTTCTTTGTCCAGGTTTAAACTTTCTGTTTTATTTTTCCAACTTTCTCTTGCTGTTTGCTTGAGGTATGGGTTCCGAATAGCCACTGTTTCTGCTTTCGTTCGTTTATTGAGAGGATATCGTCTTTCTTCTCTAATGCGGTGGCCCTGTTTAAAATAACCTATATTAATCACATACTTGTTATGGACCACTACATTTGCTGCTGTAACTTACTTAACGTCTTTATACTGCTTTAGAAGACTCTGCAGAGTTTGTATACAACCAGTTTAATTACAATTTCTTGCTCAAACAACTATGCGTATCCAATGTATTCTTAAATGCGTTAATTGTCCTTGCACCCACTACTCCCTGTGGTAATACATTCCAAGAATTCACCACTCTCCGACTAAAAAAAAAAAAAAATTATTTCTTAATATTTAATCTGGACCTTTCTTTAGTTGACTTGTACCTATGCCCTCTTGTTCTTGTAGGTGGTTGTATTCTGAAGAAAAACTTGTTATAGTCTAATCTATCCTTTCCTTTGATCATCTTATAAACATGTATTAATTCACATTGCATTCTTCTCTTTTGTGTACGTCACACCGAATTTTGAAAAGATCGACCATAGATAACAACACATCAAATATTTTTTGTATTAAATCTGACACGTTCTCTCGGGCATATCTTTTACAGGAACATCCTACTTCAGTATAAAACTTCTAGGAGGAGAATCCTTACCAGGAATTGGTTTAAGTAAAGCAACAACAGATGTCAACAACGTTCTGGGATCTGAGAGTGGCGAGGTCTGCTTCCTTCCTTCTTCTGGAGAACTCATTCTAAATAACAGTAGGGTCTTTGTAGATTTCTATGTGATTGTGTACCCACCATTTTTCGTTCGTTGATAATCACATTTAGTAATGCATTCGGTGGCCCAGGGGTTGTGGCTTTTGTTTACAATCCCAGGTGGCAGGTTTGAATCAAGTCGTGCTCAGTTTGACCAGCATGTCGTTATTTTTTTTTCCAATGGACCAAGCTGTATATGGGTACTTGGCGATGCCATGAGAACATTTCGTAGCCATGCTGCAGCTACGGAGTTCAAGTTCTGTTGTTTAATGGCGCTTTCAGCAATGAAAGGGACTGTGCACATACGACGGTGCCCAGGGGCAATGAAGGCGGTTCTGTGGACCATTTTCTATTCTGTCATTGTATTGTACCTACATCTATATAGCATATCTGATTATGTTGGTAAATCTGTATTGTACCTACATCTATATAGCATATTACATTTTGTTGTAAATCTGGATCGTACCTACATCTACATAGCATATCATACTTCGTTGTTTTTTTTGCTTTTTCTTTGCTTTGTTTTTTGCGTTCGCCTTATTTCTCTAATCCCCAAGGCGCATGTCGGCCCAGTACATCCGACTTCAGCATGCATTTTATGTAAGGGTCTGCTTCCTCCTGCATTTTCTAAGGGTTTGCTTCCCCGGGGTAACGGCCAGTGCTGTGATGGGGATCGAACCCAGCACCTGCGGGTTGTGAGCTGTGCCACTTAACCACTAGGCCACGCCGTCCAAATATTTTGTTGTAAATCTATAGTGTACCTACATCTATATAGCATATCTGATTTTGTTGGTAAATATGTATTATGAGTCAACTATTGTTTGTGTCTGTCTTTAATTCTGACAATAACTTCCACAATTAATTTGTCTGTACTTCTGCCACGGTCGAACATTCTGTTCTTCTTCTTCTTCTTCTTCTTCTTCTTCTTCTTCTTCTTCTTCTTCTTCTTCTTCTTCTTCTTCTTCTTCTTCTTCTTCTTCTACTTCTTCTTCTTCATCTTCTTCTTTTTCATCTTCTTCTGACAATAATAAGTGTCATATAACAATTAAGCAAGTACTTCAAAAGCTATCTCTAAAAACCAACAGTCCAAAGGCATAAATGTTAGGTCTGTAGTTCAAAGTGTTGGAGTGCCTTCCTCTACTATATGAATATTGATCTCTTCTATTATGTTAGCATTTATACCTAAGCATACGTCTCTTATGTTCCCTATATTTCATAGCCAGGGAGGTCGTTAGGACATTAGATCTATCTGTATTATGAGTTCGTTTCCACTAAACTAACCAAAGTCAGTGTTTTATCCCTTTCAAGATTTTTACCTGTCCATTGCTGTACATGACCTGTCTAGCATATCCTTGGTCTTTCTCTCTTTCTTGTTATTCTTTTTGTTCTTGAATAGAACATTTAGCAGCCCAATTGACGATATTATTAGGCCTTTCGATGTTTTTACAACAGTCGGTAGGGCCTTTTAAAAAAAAGGTCCGTAATTCGAATTGATTATGTTTCGTATTTTAATATTTGAAATATGATTCTTGCAAGTTACTGTAAGGTTCGGTCCAAATCATCTCATAAATATGATTCTTGCAAGTTACTATAAGGTTCGGTCCAAATCATCTCATAAATATGATTCTTGCAAGTTACTCTAAGGTTCGGTCCAAATCATCTCATAAATATGATTCTTGCAAGTTACTCTGAGGTTCGGTCCAAATCATCTCATAAATATGATTCTTGCAAGTTACTCTGAGGTTCGGTCCAAATCATCTCATAAATATGATTCTTGCAAGTTACTCTAAGGTTCGGTCCAAATCATATCATAAATATGATTCTTGCAAGTTACTCTGAGGTTCGGTCCAAATCATCTCATAAATATGATTCTTGCAAGTTACTCTGAGGTTCGGTCCAAATCATCTCATCCCGATTGCATTTATTTGTCGTTGAATTCAGAACACAAAATATATACAACTATGTAATTAATACCAAGTTTTAAATAAGTTATCAATAGTATACGCGTCTGAGTTGTCGAGTGGGTAGGGCTATTGCATTTGTTAGCAACTGTATAAGATGTGTTGCCCTATAGCAATACTCTTCAGTACACTAATCTGTAAATTGATACCTGACTACCTACTAAAAAATCTACACATCGAAGATGGGAACAGGTTGTCCCATGTCACAACTTGGAGATACATCATACACTGGAGACACTAACACTTCATCACCGACGCACTATCTACTATAAAACTACCTTTCTAAATACTAAAGGAATCATTAACACACTAACAAAAATAAAAGTGCAGGAAAGATGACACTGTCTACACCGAATAAATTAACGATAAATGACCCTTTTACAATAAATGTATGTTGTGTAACGACATATACAAAATACACATGTTTACATCTTACAGATAAATGGCGTTTGAAAGACCCGCCAATCTTCAAAAAAGGGGATACTCTCCAGTGTGGTGTAATATTTGCTGAAGCAGACCGAAGCCAGCAGAAGGGCGCTGTGTACTTTTCTATCAACAACCATGAGTTCTTTCACTGTCGCTTCCTGATGGCGCATGGAGGGGCATACGCTACAGTGACGCTGTCCTCTGCAGGTGTAATATATCAATTTTGTTACAGGACATTTTCGTGTTTAATGACATACATATATGTATATATATATATATATAACAATCTTTAATTAATGTATCATTGATCAATAGTTTTCCTTCACACAACACTTGGTCCATTATCGTGCTTGTATGTGTTCCTTATCCATGCATTTTCATAACCCAACACTTGGCCCATTAACGCGTCTTCCTTCAATACTCACTATGGTTTGAATATGAGACTAATTAAAATGTTACAATATTCTACAGGCTGCTCTGCAGAACTTTTTCAAATGAGCCGTGTTCAGCCCATAGCTGAGAGCATTACAACAGAATGGCTGAACACAAATACCATGGAAGGAGTGGTCCCCTTCAATATGATTGATGTGTTGAGCAAGGGAGACTATGGTGATAGGGACTTGAACGATTCCGAGGACGGTTAGTGTCGAGTAACATTCTTAACACGTCATTTATCATTGTCATTTCCAGCTGTCTCATTGAAATGGAAAGTTCTATTTTAAGAACAAACTATTTTTGAAGAAATGGTCAATGCAAACTGAAAATGTATATCATCCTCATTGTAATTATCTTCCGCATCAACATGATTATTGTTAATGGCATCATGTCCACCAACAGCATTTTATTTATATGTCTAATAGCCAGGTATACTTCTCGTATTGTTCAAGTATGAACCCACACTTTAACCTTGCTCGTTTTCTATTTACTGTGACAGGAACATGATATTGTCACATCTAGTCACATATGTGATTTATGTCACAACTGTTCTGCTTTCAGAGTTTCAGATCATTGAACTTGACTGTCACACCCGAATGATTTATATAAGTCACACTAGCCAGGAGAAGGAAAGGATAACTCCTTTTATAAATATGTAAGTGTTTAATTAACATTGTATCCCAAATGTTATCAGCAATTGTGTTCATGTCGGATCGTTCTGAGGCAAAAGACTCTCCAAGTCATGGGATTAACGCACTCCAATATCTGTTATTCACAATACTAATGCCTAGAGTACATGAAGTAGCCTTGTACGTTTGAAAGACATCGATAGAGCAATATCGCATTTGTAATGCAGAAGTAAGAGAGTGAACAATACGTTTTCCCCGAGGATCTTTTTTTTTCTTTTTTTGCGTTCGCCTTATTTCTCTAATCCTCAAGGCGGTGTGCGTTACACTGTGGTTTTTATTTTGCGCCTGTCGGCCCACTGCATCCGACCAGCGTGTATTTTATGTAAGGGTCTGCATTTTCTAAGGGTTTGCTTCCCCGGGGTAACGGCCGGTGCTGTGATGGGGATCTAACCCAGCACCCTCCGGTTGTGAGCCGTGCCACTTAACCACTAGGCCACACCGTCCCCTTCCCGAGGATCTGAAGAAGAAGATATAAGTAGCTGGGTTTTTGAACATGACACGCTGTAACTTGTAATATGGAACAATATGCATGAACATATGGCATACTTAAGTTGACTCATGAAAAGACACAAGATGAACGGTTTCTATTATAGAGCAGTTTATCAGTGGTGTTGTTCTACTAGTTATGGGAACGTGAGAAATTGAAAACTTTTACTGCATAATTATATAGTTTAATTAGCATTTGAATGGCACAGGGGTTAGGGCGCTTGCGTCTCGTGGAAAGGCATCTGGTTTGCACTTTAAATAAAACGTATATAGGACATTCGAGTCGTTTATGGGGCACAATAAACAAAACAAATAGGGGCATGAGCTCTTTATGCGACATAATAAACAATACCAGTGTATCCTTTCAAGCATGTTGTAAAGGTGAATTAAGTAGAAAGTACAGTGTCGCTGTGGGCCAGAGTTAAGGCACTCGTCTTCCAAAGCGATGATCTGAAACAGCGTGGGTTCGAGCCCGGCAGGTTTCAAGCGATCCCTGGTCTCAAAGGAGGTGGTACCAAATTGCCTGCATGCTAAATTACCTTCAATAGTCTTGAGTTATATCTTGCCGTTGGTCCAAGATAGCTCAGGACCAGAGAGTGAGGTTTATGACCAGCGCATCTTCTTCCTCACTATAATCCAAATACAGCACAAGTTACATCATCAAGACAAACCCGTCTGATGAAGTCACCATCATCGCTTGCGATGTGCAACTAACAATAATAACAGTGATGATCAGATGGTAGCCTCTACACCTCACGGTAGAAGAGGACCGACTAAGTAAATGATCAGATGGTAATTATAGTAGCTGTTAAATTAGTCTACTTCAAAAAGTAACGATGCCTCTTCTATCTACACAGGTTGCGCCGACATTACCTCAACCTTATCTTCAAGACCTCATCAGATTGTGTGGAGATGACAACCAAACAGGAGGCAATTGACTGTAGTGAGCTTATTGTCCTTTTCATGTCCCAGCTGTACAGTGAGAGCCATGAGATGGCTATAGAGTACTCTCTTATGAAAGGTAAAAGTGACAAATATACACAAAATTATTGTACAACATTATTGTACACCTTAATTGGATATGCGGTATATTACAGGGGCGTACAACAGCTGTGTAGTCCATGAAGAGTTATCTTCATTCCCGACAGCAATTGTTGCCATGGGACCCACCTTGACCTTTAATACAGCTGTGAAGCAAGGCGCTCACGGGTCAAAGGAACGAACGAAAGGGCGAAACGGTAGATGTTCCAATTCCGCATGTTTCAAGCGTCTCAGGGCTGTTCATGGGTCTCAAGGCAGTTTAGATCTGCCGTTAGTCCATCTGGAGACGAACGAAAATATGAGAGGTGCTGTGAACAAGCTCTGTGCGCGAAAGAATTATTCACAAGTGAAAATCGAAAAAAGATGAATGTTAATCGTTGTCCGGATCAAAACTAGAAGTAACTACATTATTTCCCAATAGTGTCCTGTATGAGGTCCAAAAAAGGATACATCCCCTCTACCATGCAAAGACACGACAGGATAATCACCTGTTTGTCTGCATACTCGATTACAAATATATACAAAATGACCTTTAAACATGTATGAGTACAAAAGGAGTGGTTAAGACGAAGAAGAATCATAACACACATTCAACTATTCTAAATATTAAGACGGTTCTGATCTAAACAAACGCATCCTGTCCGTGTTTTAAAGAACCTTATATACGGATGGCTCCGAAGCTGACACTGTCGGCCGGCAGGGAGACTAGAGCTGCTATAGTTAGCCTATAACATAACGTTCTATTACAAGTCAGTAATATTAAAAGATATCTGCTAACTCAAATCAAAGAAGACAGACAAGGTTTCTTTGACACAGGAATTAATGCCAGGAAAAGCGCGTGGCAACGTGAAAAATCAAGCGCAAAAGAGGCAGAGAAAGACAGAGAAGAAGATGTGGTATATGGATTATTGTGGAAGGAACTGATCGGAAATGTCAATCGGCCTGACATTTGATCGTCACCATGACAACAGACCAGCTCAATAATTACATGTTTCTAATATCATGGCCTAGATTAGCACTTTCAACCTGGGTGCTATCGCCCACTAGTGTGCAATTTTAGCATTTAGGTCGACGGTAGCATAATAATTAGCTTATACATGATGTTGTAAAACATTCAAAATACACAGACTCGTCGACGATCGCTGAGCGTCGTTCAATTTAGATTTTATTAGGCGGTAAATAAAATTTACCCTCACGAAAGTTATAAAAGTGAGTGCCAAGTATAACAATTTTGAAAAGCGCTAAGAATAGATACATCAACTTTGGTAGATAAGGCTAACATGAGAAAACATTGCTTTGATAGCTGATGTATTGAAACTAATGATACGATAGAATCTGCAGTAAAACTTCGTGTACCAAATATATCTTAACGAAAGATTAATTGGCAGTTTAACAAAATGACATTAAGACATGAGAACCTCGGTTGTTGTAAATTCACCGATCCCATTAGTAGTGAGTGACACGCAGATGAAGCCATCATAACACAACCGCCTGGAGAACCTCGGTTGTTGTAAATTGACCGATCCTATTAGTAGTGAGTGACACGCAGATGAAGCCCTCATAACACAACCGCCTCGAGAACCTCGTTCACCTTCATCAGTACACTCGGGATGTGAGTAAAGTTACTGCAACCCGCCACTTAACGTCCTTTTCAGGGCTGACAAAAATGTAACCTACTCATTGTGAGCATTCGCAAACAACAACAACAACTGTAAATTGTAAACTGTATCTAACTAAAACCTTTGTTTTGTTTTTAGCCACTGAAAATACAAAGAAAAGAAAAAAATACGCAACAAAACGCTCGAATAAGTTTTGAAAAAACACAACATGGCGCTTCAGTTTGGCGCTCAGCTGTCAGTCTTCTTGAGATTATATGTTTGTTCAGTTCTACAGGTTCTATGCTTTTTTTAAAATTAGCATTCAACAAAAGTTAAAACAAGTTCTTTATTCTTGTACATTGATATACTACTCTGAGCATGATTGTGTGCCTAGTATAAACCTTTAATTGTGGAAGGCTCCACTGCACATGATGGCACGTGGAATAGTCAATTTGGGTCTAACAGTTGTCTCTACAAACGAATTTGTAACTATTATGTAATGAATAAAACAACAAATATCCCATTTTCCTCCCGATAAAGAAAAAGAAAAGAAAGAAGAAGAAGAAGATTGAGATTTACCCAAGATATTATTTAACATGATAACAACCACTCTATGGCATGAATCACGTACGTGTGTTGAGGTAAACGGTGACATGTTTTTGGTTGGATATATTTAGTAGACAGAACAGTTTACTGTAATGACAAAGGGACAGATTACCCAGCTGTAAAATAGTTAATAACTCTCAGTATATAAAGGTAAGACAGCAAAAAAGAGAGTTCATCACAGTGCCTAAGATCAGAATAAGTTGAGTCTTGGTACAATGAATTCAGTTCTTCTTCTTCTTCTACGTTCGTTCTCAATCTCCCGCTAACCAGCCCTAAACAGGGCTTCGTAAGTAGCAGGATGTAGTCCAGAGAACGGAATGCGTTGTGTCGCTAGTTTACAGCTTGACTGCAATATTTGCACCTTTCGGTCCGACACATCCGTCTTTGGCAGCAATGAATTCAGTAATATCCTATTCCTCACGGCAGTGTTTGTCTGTTATGTGACTGCCTTAACAGGTTTTCTATTAACTGAAAGCCGAAGCTAATTTTCCTCCAAATCAGCTGATAACTGAGAACATCCAGGAGAGTGACGCTGTCATATACACCGACGGATCAGTCGTGCGCAGTGGGACATCAGGCTGGGGTTTCTCGGCTAGAGTGAGAGGAGAGGTCGTTGCTGAGCGCAGTAGAGCATACATGTCAACAACCTCCAGTATGAGAATGGAGACAGAGGCAGTGACCTCAGCACTGAAATGGGTATCTGAGACTTCTATAACAAAGGCAGTCATCGTGACAGACGCGCAAGCCGTACTTCAGAAAGTACAGAAGGGATGGCTTAGGTACGAGTGGATAGCTGCTGTTGAGGCCTCAAACCTCCAGGCGCTGACCTGGATCTACTGTCCTGCTCATGCCAGGGTTCAGAGCAATGAAAGAGCTGACATCTTGACTTGACGGGCTCCTATCATGAGCACATTGGTGATGGACAGAAGTGACATTTTGAAATCAATCAATAACCGCCTGCTGGACAAAGACACCGCAATAGATGAAGCAGCAATCCACAGGCTGCAAAGTTTCGACATTAAACGAGGTTCGAGCGGAGTGGGACGCATGAGAGGACGGCGTAGGAGAGTGTACAACCAGCGAGCTACAGGGACCATCAGCATCCATACCTTACGCCATTTGATGAGAGAGACTGAGCACCTATGGTATGCCCGGAGTGCAGTGACATCGATTCTTAGAAACAGAAACGAAGCTTATCGTGTTATTAATGTATGAATACACTCAAGTTAATCTTCATTGTTTCACAGATATGCCAGTTGTTGTTGCTGCTCACGGAGACATGGTCTGGCCTCCAGACAATTATTTTAAAGACAACACGTACATTCAGACGTTGCCAAGGGTGTATGTGGACACAGTGGCAAATACTTCCGGTGTAGAGGATCTGATCAGCCTGATTGACGACGTTCTGGATTGGCAGGTAACGTTACTAGAAAGTTAGTTAGTGGTATGTCCATTTATGTCGTTGGGCGTCTTTATAGCGTCGTCTGTCTTGGAATAAGTGCGCCTTGTTGGTAGCCTCAGACGTTTCAAGATTGCTCTAATGTTTTCAATCCACCTGCAGCAGGGCTTGCCTATTGCCACGAAGTCAGACCTTATAGCGGTACAAGTCATCAGTAGAAATTGATCTGGGTGCATTCTCATGTCTTGACCGAACCATCGCTTTCTTAACTGGAAATGTACTCAACACAAAGTGTAGTGTCGAAAACTGGTCGAATGTACTCGATTAGCAAGCTCCCTCTTCAGGTCCAACCGATAACATTTCTCAAACACTTCATCTCATACATTCACATTATACTCTCACGCGTCTTGAACAAGGCTCAAGTTTGGCACTGGTAGCGCACAGTTGACATAATATACTGTTTATCAGCTGTTGCTTTATCGTCAGATATCTAAGCGGTGTCGTCAGTTGATAGATCACAGCAGATGTTTCTGAAACGTAGTCTGGATTTCTTTATCAAATCTTCCGTCTGCTGAAAAAGTCATGCCCACATACATGAACTCATGGGCTTGTTGAAGACAAATATCGTTTACATTAATGTTAATTGGATCCAGTACTTTGCTAATCTGTGTGCTATAGACGGCGCCTAACTGGCTGCGGGTCTACTTAACTCTAGTATTTGAGTCTATTAAGATGGACTCGCACATCTGTTAAGCCATCCTCCAAGAAACTGGTTGTATACAGATCATGTAGAGTCTTCTAAAACAGTAAAAATAACTTAAGTAATAGTTTCTGTATTTCTCTGGCTAATTCTAATGTAATACGCACAGACTGTAGCAAGCACGTTCATACTTTGGCTTCCTCGTAACCCTTCCTAAAAACGGGCTGTTTTCATGACAGCTTGGCTGACAAGGTGAGGGATCGACGTGATCCCCGTAGTAGTGAGCGACACGCAAATGAGGCCAAACATAGCACAGCCGTCTGGAGGATGGCGGTCCACCTTCATCTGCACGCTCAGTTGTGAGGAAAGCTGCGACTTAACGTCCTTTTTAGGACGCACAAAAGAGTAATCCTATTCATTGTGGTCATTCAACAACATGAGTTTGACATTTTATTTTCATCTCAGTGCTTTAGACACAAGTGACCAGTAAAGAGAATGGTGTGTCTTGATGAACTATTTCCGGTGTTGCTATTTAACTGGCTGCTATTCTAATTATGTTCATGTGCATGATGTTGAACAGCAGATGGTAAAACACACGCACCGGCTTACACCCGTGTTGGCTTCTCAAGGTAACAAGTACGGCTTGAGTTCATCGTTCTAGCTTCTCCTGTAACATAAAGGTGTAACATGTCCTTTGCATCTAGTTATTCCTATTTTGAACAGTATCCTTGAAATGCCATGCCCCAGCCCCATGAAACTCAAGCTCCCTTAGCCTCTCCTTCCACTTCTCGTCACACAATATGGTTTTGCTACACCTAACGTTTTGCCAAGTCAGCTTCAATTCAGCGCATGTCTTGTTATATTGTTACTTGTATTTTTTATTGTGTGTTGTATACTTATACATTTTCCCTTAAATCTTCTGCTGTATTGGTTATTGTGTTGTCGTGTACTATGTCACAAGTTGGAGTTGCTGTAAAACACTATTTGTTTGCCAGATTGTAGCATCACATTCATATCATGAAACGGCACTGGATAGATCATTTGGGCTTTTAGTTCTTTGCTAAAAATAAATTCCAATTTGCCATTCCCAGTAAATTTACAGGCTCTTTCTGAAAAGTGACAACATTCTGGTTACCCTACACCGTCACTCACCAACATGATGTAGAGATGGATTGGGTTAAGACCTTGATTCACCAAAGTACTGCAGGACACGATATCGGAATAAATTCAAGCAGCGCTTGCTAAACTGGCATCAGGCATGTAATCTGTAGCATGAAACCAGAATTTAAGCATAAGAGTATTTATTAGGAAAATCGGATACATATATGAGTGGATGTGTGTACGTGTATGTGTGTGTGAGTGTGAGAGATAGAGAGAGACAAAGAGAGTGAGAGAGATTATTAAAATCACGATATTTTCTACAGCAATCACATCAATTTGAAGACATTGGCATGTCTAATGACAAGGTCAAGACGCCTAAAGCTGCCAATGGTAATCTTCTCGTAAACAGCTCACAGAAGCATACATCCAGCAAGACTGCCTCGTCCACCTGTCAGGTTTTTTGAACTCACTTCTATTCGACGAACACTTCATTTTTCTTTACTAAAATATGCTTTCTTGACGAGGACACACTTCTTTTAGTACTTCTCTGCTCATACCTAGAATTGGAATTCCTGCAGCAGCCCATCCGAAGCACTTTTATTAACAGTAAGGGTAGTGGCAGTAGTGGTTTTCGTAGTATCGCAAAATGTATTGGTTGTGAAGAAATAGCAGCAGTTGCATTAGTTAGTAGTGGTAACTAAAGTAATAGTACTGGTTGTAGTAGTAGTAGTAGTAGTAGTAGTAGTAGTAATAGTAGTAGTAGTAGTAATAGTAGTAATAATAGTGGTGGTGGTAGTTGTTGTTGTTGTAACAGTTGTATAAGCCTTTGCAGCAATATAACAAATTGTACTAATAGCAGCAGTAGCATTAGCCTTAGAAGTAGTATAAGTGAAAATAGTAGTAGTTGAAGAATTGGAAATAGAGTGACACTAGTAAAGGAAATATTAATAGAGGTTAACAGCAATAGTAATAATTACAGTAGTAGAAGAATTAGCAATTGTAGCAGTAGCAGCAGCACTGGTAGCGATAATTGTAGCAGCAGTAGTAGTAGTTTGCAATAATAGTAGACGTACCTGCAGTATTAGCTTTAGGGGTAGCTACTACTACTAAAACAGCAGTAGTAGTAGAATTAGAATCATTACTATTTATAGTAGTAGTTATAATTGATGTTGTCCTGTTAGTAGTAGTAATATGAGCAACAGTGATGGAACACATAACTAAAGACAATAGAGACAAGATTAATTGCAAAAGAAAGAGAAAATGGAAATGATTAAATAATGAATGATCGCTATAATCATCAACAAGTAGTGCCATCTCTGCATCAGAGATTGGGGTAATGGATCCCAGCTGTCTCTTACCCGCGCCAAGCTGGTACACGAAGTCAAACTGTGTCTCAACCATATCGTGATGTCTGTCTGTCTCTACCTTTGTCGCCCATTATCTCTCTTTCCCTACACTCTTACCTCCAATATAACTTTCAACTATAACTTTTCAGCTTGTTTATTTCCTTTAGAAGTACATGTCCCACCTGAAGTTGTTCCAGAACCTCACTATTGGTTTTCCTATTCTTCCAAGAAACTCGTTCAAGTCTTCTGAATACCCACATTTCAAAGGCCTCAATACTCTTCTCTATTTTCTTTGTCAAGGTTCAGGTTTCTACTCCTTACATTAAAACTTTAATTATTCTCATTTTTAATATCTGAGACATCTGCTTTGACAGAAGTGTATCTCTCTAAGGTCTGAGACATCTGCTTTGACAGAAGTGTATCTCTCTAAGGTCTGAGATATCTGCTTTGACAGAAGTGTAACTCTCTAAGATCTGAGACATCTGCTTTGACAGAAGTGTAACTCTCTAAGATCTGAGACATCTGCTTTGACAGAAGTGTAACTCTCTAAGATCTGAGACATCTGCTTTGACAGAAGTGTAACTCTCTAAGATCTGAGATATCTGCTTTGACAGAAGTGTATGCTGTTAAATATATTCTTGACCATTGCAATTCTGTTAATGATCTCCCATTCGCATTGTCCGTCAGCCGAAATGAGTTGGCCAAAGTATACATATCTTGACACTTCTTCCAGAATTTCTCCATTTATATGGATGAAAGCTTTTTGGACTTCCTTTCTTTTAGGTAAACTCCATAACTTTAGTCTTTTTCTTTGTTGATTTCCGGCATAAATAGCTGACTCTTGCTGGTTGTCATATCCATGAAGTTCTGCAGACATAGTGGATCATCTGTCATTAACACTGGATCATCATATCTGATTTTATTGATTATTAATGATAAAATTCAAAAATAGTTAGAAAGAAAACACCGAAACAAAGTACCTGTAGGTTTTTAATTAGATACATGGGAAAAGGAGAGGGAGTTACATATGGTTGGAAAAACACAATCAACAAAATATTAAGTAATATTAACAGATTAATTATATGTCCCTAAGAAATAGATACAGGTGGTAAAGACATAAGACTGCTCAGTAATCTGTACTGGGAACAAATTGCCACAGTAAAAGCAGAAAATAAATGGTCTGCAAATATAGATTTAAAAAGATAAGTGAAACAGGGATGTGTATTGTACCCTTGTTCTTTTAATATATACACTTAACAAATATTCAAACAGTTAACGGGGATGCCAGGGCTTGTCATTGGGGGAGTGGCAATGAATAACCTTAAATATGTTGAGGATACAGTTTGATGGCAATAAGTGAGCAAGAATTGCAGGAACTTGTGACAACACTATACAAAAAACGTCAAGAGTTTGAGTTAGACACAAACATGAAGAAAACAAAAGACTACGGTACTTGGGTAAAGGGACAAGGAACTATGTATGCAGATAAAAATAAAATATCAACTACTGGAACAGGTACAGAGTTTCTCCTATTTGGGTCATATAATAAAGGAAGATGGCAGATGTGAAAAGGAAGCCAGAAAGAGAAGAGGTATGGCCAAAATGGAATTTAACAACATGCGACGCATACTGACATCCAAACAGATAAACCATAATTTGAAAAGGAAAATTGTAAAGTGTTATGTATATCAATCACTACTTTATGGTGCAGGAACATGGACACTGAATAACAAGTTGGAAAAGAGTATTGAGGTCTTCGAAATGTGAGAATATAGAAGATTAGGTTGCATTTCTTGGAAACAGAAGAAACAAAAGTGGAGGTATTGAAAAAATTTGGGGGTGAAAGAGAATGAATGACCACAATCAGGGTTGGACAGTTAAGTTCAAGTCGTTCAAGATGCAGACAACGTAATAAATGGGGGGAAAACATCAGGAGATGAACTGGGAAAAGCCTGTGAGATGATATCATAACGGCAAGAGATAAAAGTACACTGGAGATCCACTGCAACCGACCTTGGATGCGGAGATGGAACTTGAACTGAACTGAACTGAATATGAACATGTTATTCATGATAGTTGTCCATCACAAGTGATGAAGACCACTCTCTTTGTTCAGCCGTGTGGACAGTCGTATCTCTTGCTGTGTCCGCTGAAATGGGTGACTTGCGCGGAGATTTGGATTAAAGTGAGGAAGAAACTGCGCCTTTTGTCAACCTCACTCACAGAGCCTAAACTACCTTTGGCCAGTGGCAAGACATTTATCGAGACGACTGGAGATAGCATAGGATGCAGATTTTGCCTCAGGGTTACCACCGAAGCCTTTCCGTAAACATGTAACCCGCAGGGTAGAAAGGTGGGAAGGCATTTAACGCAGTTTGTCGTGCCTTTTCGATAACCACAAGAGGTCGTATGGACAACACTCAGCGTGTGAGTGAGTCTGGCATCTCTCCCCAGCTGTATTCAGCTCATCATAGTAGCATCTAAAATTCCCACACGCCATATTCGTGAAGGTGAACCGGCAGAACTAACCCTTGAGATACGACACAGGTATAAGCGTAGCGCCATTCAGCCGGCGTCCAGACCAGGATAAACGGACGGAAGAAATCACAAAAAAAGAACGAAATAACAAGTCCAGACGGAAAACAACTCCACGTTTCCGTGAACACAAGTGTAAGTCGTCGACTAATGTGAATTCCAGGCAAATCCGTGGTCTGGCGGCATCCATAATGATCCAAATGTTATTCATCTATAAGAACAATTGCCTTAAGCGTTTCTGTGATATTGTTTCGAAATGTGTGCTAATGTTTTTGTTGTTATTGCCAGTTTGAAACCGTATTGAACATTCAGAGTTTATATAGTCGACGTTGTGTGTTTAGATGTTCACAATTGTATGCAAACGACTAAATATATTTATTTCTGTAGTCTGCTCAGAGTTTAGCCTTGTTTAGGGATAAGTGCTTGTCAGTGATGCACAAGATCTTAGACATGAATGCTTCCTAATTTATAATGGCCTACTCGCTCTTTAAGAAATAAGAGCGGTACCTGTGTTTGAAAATGTTACACGTTCGCCGAAAAGGGTAACGTTTGAATCAGCAACAACTAGAAGCCATTATATGAACATCTTGGATGCATCGCAGATTATACAGAGGCAAGTTATGAACAAAAACCATAGAAGAAGAGAAATGTGTTTGTAAAAAATATTTTTATTAGGTGCTTTAAAAAAAATATTAAATGACTGACCGTGTAATTTTTTATATGTTTATATATCTAAATGTAAAAACAGTATAGCCTCATTGTACAGCTCTCAAGGTGCCGAAGACGGGTGTTGGACCGAACGCTGCAGTTTTTAAACGTGTCGACAGGCAAGCTAGAAGTAGCTTAGCTATTATTAAACTACAGGATTAAAATGTTACAGAGTGAGAAACTTGGACATTCGACAGAAAGGGGCAACAGTGCAACGCATTATAGATAGACAGGCAGGCAGACAGACAGAAAGACAGATAGACAGACAGACAGATACACAGACAGACATAAACAGATAGACAGACAGATAGTCAGACAGATAGACAGAGACAGACAGATAGGCAAGCATTCGTACGGACGGACGGCTGGATGGATGAATGGATATATATATTAATATACATATATATACATAGATAGATAGATAGATAGATAGATAGATAGATAGATAGATAGATAGATAGATAGATAGATAGATAGATAGATAGATAGATAGATAGATAGATAGATAGATAGATAGATAGATAGATAGATAGATAGATAGATAGATAGATAGATAGATAGATAGATAGATAGATAGATAGGTAGGTAGGTAAGTAGGTAGGTAGGTAGCTAGGTAGGTAGATAAGATTTTATTAGATTAGATTAGATTAGATTAGATAGATAGACAGACAGACAGACAGACGTACGAACGGACGAGCGGGCGGACAGACTGACAGAGCCAGGATGGATTGATGGATGTATAGATGGATGGATGGATGGATGGACAAACATCTCGCAAATATGCTTACTGCACCTAAGCTCCCATGAGACGACCTGGCCCAAAGAAAGAAGCATACGAGACAAACTTGGAAACCATTTAGGACCAAACGAATGACGTGTCACTTCATGAATTCGGTTAATCTGGGGCGATACAACAAGTAGACGAAACCGAAGGTTAAGAAGAAGAAATGTTGTCATGAGCATCCATCCATGTTAGTTCCAGATGGAGCATTTGGGCACTACTAAAGTTGACATTCTAGCTAAGAGCCGAATCCAAAGCTTGTATGCTCTTTTGAAATAGGTGTTTATGGAATGTGTGTTTGTCAATTTGGTGTATGTGAAGTGGGTGTTAATGAAATGGGCGTGTATGAAGTGTATGTTCTTGATATAAGTGTTTATGGAGTGGGTGTGTATGGATTGAATCTTCCTGAGTGGGTGTTCTTGGAGTGGGTGTTTATGAAATGAGTACATATGGAGTGGATATTTATGGAGTGGGTGTTTATATAGTGGGTGTTCTTGGAGTGGATGTTTATGGAGTGGGTGTTTATGTAGTGGGTGTTTATGGAGTGGGTGTTTATGGAGTGGGTGTTCTTGGAGTGGATGTTTATGGAGTGGGTGTTCTTGGAGTGGGTGTTTATGGAGTGGGTGTTTATGGAGTGGGTGTTTATGGAGTGGGTGTTTATGGAGTGGGTGTTTATGGAGTGGGTGTTCTTGGAGTGGGTGTTTATGGAGTGGGTGTTTATGGAGTGGGTGTTTATGGAGTGGGTGTTTATGGAGTGGGTGTTTATGGAGTGGGTGTTTATTGAGTGGGTTTTTATGGAGTGGGTATTATGGAGTGGGTATTATGGAGTGGGTATTATGGAGTGGGTTTTTATGGAGTGGGTGTTTATTGAGTGGGTTTTTATGGAGTGGGTATTATGGAGTGGGTGTTATGGAGTGGGTGTTTAATGAGTTAGTGTTTATGGAGGGGGTATTATGGAGTGGGTATTTATGAAATGAGTGCATATGGAGTGGGTGTTTATAGAGTGGGTGTTTATAGAGTGGGTGTTCATGGAGTTGGTTACATGGAGTGGGTGTTTATTGAGTTGATGTTAATGAAATTGTTGTTTATGAAGTGAGTATTTTTTGAAGTAGGTGTTCATGAAATGGGTGTGTATGGAGTGGATGTTTAAGTAGTACTCTACTTGACACTGTGGTTTCAGTCACAGGCAAGAACTATACTTACTCACATTTATTACTTGCTTAGTATGGTGTAACGGACCCTTGTTTTCTTTCTAAATAAGGGAAAGCTATCCACACAGGGAGCAAAAAACAAACTTACTTACTTAGTCGCTCCTCTTCTACCGTTAGGTGTAGAGGTTTGCCAAAGAGAACGCCACACTGCTCTATCCGCCGTCTTTTTCCTGGCCTCTTTCAAATCCAGCCCTCTATCACTTATGGACTGTCGTATGTTGTCTTCCCAACGTACTTTGGGACGTCGTCGGGTTCTGCGTCCTTGACTTTTGATCCCCTATGACCGCTTTGGTATCCGATCTTCTTCCATTCTACAGACATGGCCAAACCACTGTAGTTGGGACTGCTCCACTCGTGTCTGCAGGGGTTGAACTTCAAGATTGCTACGTATTTTATGGTTACGGATCTTGTCCCTTTTCGTCACCTGAACCGCCTTTCTTAGGTACCTCATTTCTGAAGTTTGTAATTGCCTTTCTTGGGCTGTAGTCATTGCCCATGACTCACATCCATATGTCTGGACAGGCACATAGGTCGAGCAGTATACATCCATCTTTGTTTTCCTGCTTATTTCTCTTCTACTGAGGAAACCTCTGTTTATTGCATGGAACAGTCTACCTGCTGCTGCTCTTCGTGCAGTTAACTCCTCTTTGATTCCTCCCCTGCTGTCTATTACCACTCCTAGATATTTAAAATTGCTGACCTGCTCTAGTGCTCCTTTTCCCAGGGTTATCTGATGTCTCTTTTCATCTCTGGCGATCACCATGGTTTTTGTTTTGGAGTTGCAGGCATTGAGGCTGTAATGAGGCAGCCCCTCCACCATGCAAAGACACAACAGGCTAATCACCTGTTTGTCTTTAAAAAAACGATTGCAAAAAACAAACACCCGTTTCAAAACAAGATATCCCTCTGGCATAGGAGGAATTGTATTGAAAATAAGTTACTAATCATAACGACAACGAAGAAAACAGACTGGAAATTGATACTTAATCTTCATGGGTCATCATCATGTAGCATGTCCTTTATAGAACGTCGCTCCCATCACAGTCTGTCTGAAAGAAACTCTTTCCCTTGCCTAAACTCCAGCCTCTTCTATGTATTTGCACGTATATTTGCACCTTTCGGTCCAACACATACGACTTTGCAGGATTGGGCATTACAAATGCCAGTATTTTTACATGTACACAATTCATATTTACCTTAGGTAAACTTCATACTGGATTTGGTTAGAGAATTAAAAAAACCCAGGTCACCTCATAAAAAGAGTATAGCTAGTACAATGAATTTTTTTTTTTTTTTAAACTATTTGACAATCGGAGCTGCGACAATTACGTGGACTTGCGTGTCATAATTATAAATGTTCAAATTTTCTACGAATTCTTCTCTTGTGTGGCTGTCAAGCAGCGACCATCAATAAGTTATTTATTTTGGTTCTTTCTCTTTTGTTCTGTTTTCCTAAACAAAGTGCTTTCTACGAGTCATAATGTCCGTGTGCGTCCAAAGTGAGAACACATTTGTTAAATGAGTTTCTATTGTTATTCTTTTATGTCCGGTGCTAGTTCTGCTACTTATTTAATATATGATGTTTCTTTTTGAAGACACCCTTAATGAATGCTTTAGTTATGGTGCATTTTCTTTGTTAGTACGTCCTTCTTATATCACAGGATGTACTGAAGAAAGTGGACCTGGGGCCTTGTTACTGTAGCACAATGCAAGACTTGTCAGAGAGCTCACCGCTTTGGGGATCATTGTCAATCTCCACCGTGTTGGCCAGGATGATATAGCACAGTATGTCTGCGAAGTCGGATGTATCGGACCGAAATGTGCAAATATCGCAGTCAAGCTGCAAACTACGACATAACGCATTCCGTTGTCTGGACTATATTCTGCTACTTGCAAAACCCATTTTAGGGCTTGGTAGCGGCAGATTGAGAACGAAGAAGAGGAAGAAGAAGAAGAAGAAGAAAAATGCCCAATATATGTTTATATTTGTATATACTGTGTGTGTTATATATATATATATTGATGTATTTCTTGTTTGTTTAGAGTATTATTCTGTAAACAGAATAACGAAAAATGGTTATTAAATGTACATATATCCCTGATGACTTCTGAGAGCGTTGTTGTTTTATAACATTGTATGTACGTTGTTTGTGGTGTTCTGTTATAACCATCAATACACGTTTAATGTTAATTTTATATTGCTGGTAGATTAAAGAAGAACGCATTTATAGAATACATTATGTTCTTGTTTAATACAGCCATAACGCATTTTCAGAATCCATTGCAATGTGAGGGAATTCAATCAATGAGTCAATCAAACAAAACCCGTCTACTCCCTGTGAAGAATATATGCTTAACAAAAACTCGCAAAGTCTTCCAGTCATGACCCGCTTCTTTTGCCCTGAGAATTTCAGAACAGGGACGGCTTTGTAATGCTATACGCTGGTTTCCGTAATATGTGTACTATCTATCCCCAATGGCTTCTCTTTACGCCTAGTCCGACTAGTATATGTCCGGTTCTTTCCTACAGTTTATTATTAGTGACTAAATCATACTATCTTATTCCCTCATTTCAGGACAAGCATCCATTGATGAAGGCGTGGAGCTTCCTAGTTGTTCTTTTCTTTGTTTCCCACGTCAAAGAGCCATAGAGATAGGACGGACTTGAAATTGAAGTTGAAGATCTGAATTTTTGCGGCGGGCGTAATTTCTGTCACAATTTCTGTTTCAATTTCTGTTACAAATTCCATAAAGCAATAAAAGTCACTCTCGCCTTTTGAATTTTAAATGTATCTCTATAAGTACCTCCGACCTTGTCTATATTGCTACCAAACTATATGTATGAATCTACCTCTTGTAATATCGTGTCTCCCAGTGCAATCTCATTGTCGGCATGTGATTTTATTCTCTTTCTGTTTACCCTCAGACCCAATTTCAGTGATTATTCAGTAAGTTTAATGGGATCAGCGCATGAGCCGCAGCGGTCAACGACCCATAGCTGACTACTAGTGCCAGGTCCAGCGAACCAGAGCTGCCAAGATCCTTCTACACTACCAAGCGGTACTCGTGGATAACAGGCTGCAATAGAGCAGAAGGGATCGATGAGGGAAAGCAATCTGGTACTTAAATTGCCTGCTGAAGGCGGATGTGTCGGACCGAAAGGTGCAAAAATCGTAGTCAAGCTGTAAATCACGACACAAAAGCCTTGCATTCTCCGGACTACATCCTGCTACTTGCAAAGCCCTTCTAAGGACTTGTTAGCGAGAGATTGATAGCGAACGAAGAAGAAGTCAGTTTAATTATTTTATTCTGTATTTGGTTTTAGTTGCGAGACAGAAGAAACAAGTCATTAGCAGATCATCAAGTCTATTCGTCAATAGACATTGAATACCATTTTCGTATGTAGAAGTCTTGTTCTTCATAATTCAGTAAATAGACATTGAATACCATTTTCGTATGTAGAAGTCTTGTTCTTCATAATTCAGTAAATAGCCGTTCAATACCATTTCCATATATAGAAGTCTTGTTCTTCATAATTCAATCAATAGTCAGCAGAAAGAGGAGTGGTGATAAGATAAGTCCTGTTTCACCCCTAGTTCTTATCTAACAGGACTGAAAGAGCTACACTCTACATCATGTAGAACTCTACACTTCAAATTTTCTAACGTTTTCTTAATTATGTTAGTGGACTTTTCGGGGCACGACATAGTGCGTGAGCAATTGCTAGAGTAATTCCCTGTCTGAAATATGAAATGCATTCTCAAAATCCACGAGTAATATCAACAATTGAGCGACAAATACGTGCAATGAACCTCTAGCCATGTGCATTAGGCTTGAATGCTTTATTGATATAACGTTGTCCGTTCTATCTCTATCCAATGATCAACACATGTAACACAGCGAGTTATTTACAAAGAAGTCTGCTTATTTGTCGACCGTTAAAATTCATCCGTTCAAATATTTAATTTAAGGTCGCATTCCAGACATTGATATCAGGGATAAAGAAGTTTCATTGTATTAGACCTTTAACTTTTTATGACTTGATGTGACTAGTTCCGTTCCTCGCTGCATTTCTTCCCCTAACAAGACAAGTGCTCAACTGAGTAGACTGGAGCGTGTCTACAACTTGAGTCGAACTCATTACCACTGATGTGAGAAGCAACCGCTCTATCCGTCTGCTACTCAGACGGTATAGATTGATTGTAAACGCTATCGATTGTCAGAGGTCCCCTTAATTTCAGCATCACCTAACACAAAAATGTCAATCTGCAATTCTAAGACGTTTAATTACCTTAACCATAGAAATATGTTTAATATCAATAAATTTGCTAAGAACGATATTATTTATTGGGTGGTAAGATTTATAATAATAATAATAATAATAATAATAATATCATCATCATCATGTAGCATGTCCTTTGTAGAACCTTCGATACCATCACAGTCTGTCTGAAACTCGTTCCACAGCCAGATCTCCCGCCTCCACTAAAGGTATGTCCAGGCATTCCTTTATATCTTGATACCATCATCTTCTCGATCTATCCCTGCCTCATTTGCTCAGTACCATACCTTCCACCACTGTACTCTCAAGACCATTGTGTCTTTTGATGTGAACAAAGTATTTTAGTTTTCTTTCCATGATGGAGTTGATAAACCAGTTCTCCTCTATGTTCAACTCTTGCCGAATGTCTATATTTGTCCTTATCTCAGCCCAGGGTATTCTGATGATATTTCTGTAACATTTTGACTCGAAGGACTCGATTCTCTTTTCAGATATTTTGGTAACCGTCCATGCTAATAAAAGCAAAAATAACAATAATAACATTTACTTATTGCAAGCATACGTGCTGTAAGATGTGATCTCATATGACTGTAAAGTCCATTCTTGGCACAGCAAACTCTGCAGGACTTTGGACATACAAGTGTTAAGTTGGTTCTGGAGTCTTAGCACGTTTTGTACTTTTGAAAAGATAGCTTTTTCTCAGCCTAGACATTTATATTCAGCTCGTCGATCTGAGTACCTTGTGTGATGTTAGCTCGCCAGAAGGAATGTTTCTATGCAAGCATCTCCTAGGAGATGTTATCAATGCTGAAGCTTTTCTGAAATAGTTTTAATGAGTCTTTGAAATGCGCCACCCCCCCCCCCCCCCCCACCCCCGCATCAATCTCAAGCACCTGCACTTGTGCAGGCATTGCTCTCATTCTGATGAAACAGTTCGACACCTACTCATTGAGTGCAATGCGCTTGAGGACGTCAGGAAAAGATTCTTACAAGCAATGCCAATAATTACCAACACACTGTATGGAGCGGTGAAACAACTGAAGAAGACTTGTATCTATATAAGAATGGCACTGGGCTGCCAAGAACAGGCTTGCTCAGCAGATATGGGATAACAATGACGACGACGACTGAGCAGGCAAAACTGTGTGTTTGTGATGTGATTATTTATATTATTATTATTTTTTAATACATTTTTCCCATTGCTGGGATAGTTGATGGGTTTTAAAGGCTGAGAACTACAGGCCACCGCCACTGCTGTCGCCACGTGATGTGCTGGCTATGTTTGTTTATTTCACCCCCAACAGAAAAACAACATATGCCATACATATTTAAGTTCCGTTATTTAGTCAGCCTTGGAATGTGACATTTCAAAAAGATTCCCCCTAGAGTCAGAAGGCCTGTATCTACAGTAGGCTGTGATTCAGTCAATTGGATTAGATATCTGGTCTGATGTCACAAGATAGGGGCACAGACCAGCTGGAATAGATATATGGTCTGATGTCACAAGATAGGGGCACAGAACAGTTGAATTAGATATCTAGTCTGATGTCACAAGATAGGGGCACAGAACAGTTGGATTAGATATCTGGTCTGATGTCCCAAGATAGGGACACAGACCAGCTGGATTAGATATCTGGTCTGATGTCACAAGATAGGGGCACAGAACAGTTGGATTAGATTTCTGGTCTGATGTCACAAGATAAGGACACAGAACAGCTGGATTAGATATCTGGTCTATGTCAGAGAACAGCTGGTCTAGTTATGTTATCTACCTGTACTACAAGGCATGTTATGTACGTGTCCCACAGGATGTGAGGAGAGCCACTGTAACCTGCCACAAAGAAAGTAGTCAAGAGTACATAACTTAAGTACGAGTGGCGTTAGCAAAAACTACAACATTGAGCATTGCATGCCTGATTGCTGAAAGTGTTCACCTGGGTCATGTTAACGGACAGATAAGAAGACTGACAAAATAAGGTTTCTTCAATTACAGCTGGTGTGAGATTTGTAAGCGTAAAATAATTACGATAGGAAAGAGAAACAAAAATAATACAACTTACATGTACAAACACATAATGAAGAAAATAATAACAGCAACGTGCAGTATAAAATATAATGTTTATTTTAAAAACTTGATAGAAAAATAGCACTAGAATGTTACAGTGTTGTCACTCTACCTGTACAAGCAATGGTGAAAAGATTTGCAAAATAATGAATATGAATAATAAGAGCAACAGACAGATCAACTACAGCAAAAACGTGCTAGAATGGAAGCTCTATATGTCTTGATTATCAGAATACTATAGGTTGGGGAACTTACTGAACAACTGTAACTTTGCAATACCATAATCTTCTAGTATGTCGTGAAACATGATACTACAGAATTGTGATTGGGGCTAGCAACCGCTCCATGTATAACGAGTTGCTACAGAAGTCACCTGCTCCAAATACCTGTTCTAATAAAGGATTTATTATGAGTCATCAATCTAATGAAGGTTTTATATGAGTCATCAATACATACTATAATACAGGATTTATATGAGTCATGAATACATGCTATAATTCAGGTTTTTATATGAGTCATCAATGCTCAAATGCTTGATAAGCGAACCAACTGTAAAAGTAGAACCTGGCTTACTATTTCCTCCCTGACAGTGTCTTCTATAATGGTAAACATATGCTCAATAAACAGCAGCATGGAAAAGGAGAGAATGAAGGAGAAAGAGAAGAATAAAAAATGTGAAGGAGGAGAATAATAATAAGCAGGCACACAAACTATGGTCTTCTGTCGTCATATCATAATTGGCCATTGGTTTATTTTCCGTAGAGGGAGACTGGGATTATGTATGTGAACCTGAAAATGTGTATCAAATTTAGTTTGGATAGAAATAGGGGAACAAATAATAGACTATCCTTTCAGGAAAAGAAATGTCCACAAATTAACTGTAAACAATATCAGTTTCTATTTTTTGAAAATGTGGTGGAATGTTTTGTAAATAAATTTTGTTTATACTTTAAGCTGTAATTTTGTTTGTCAAGAAGACTCACTATATGTCAGACAAACAACTACTGAAGACTGCAAACAAAGAGGCCTGGCTGAATAGATGGGCAATGGGAAAATCTGGGAGAGAAATCTACAAACACATGCCATCCCAAATACAACAATAACCTACTCAAAAGGAAAGACCAAAGTACCATTTTCCGACTTCACATTCAACACATACAACTTAACAGCCACTTGAACAGAATCAAACCTAAAATCTTGTGCAATTAAGTCTTAGAGGACAATGTCTGCTAGACCGTTTACAGCTGAAGTGTTGACCAGGTCCCTATACTGAGAGAGTTCCTAACCTTCGGGACGATCATATATCACAGTTTTACCATCAAAGCAGTTTGGATGCTGTGGTTGTGCCTGCAAGTAAAACTTTCTGTACCAATCAGAAGTAACCTTCGTTGTTACGTTTTATAAATTGATTGTATACCTTAGAACAAAATGGGAAACAGAAGCCGCTTATAAAATTAGGAGCCATAAATGTTTAATAATAACACGATGTGGTTAACAGAGGGATAGTAGCTCATGGAAAGTGGCAACTTCATCCTTAAAGGATAGTCATAACTCTATTTAGTTTCTTTATTGAGACATCATACACATAGATTGAGATGGTAATGGTGGAGGGGAATACACAAGATAAGATCCACTGCTGCCGACTCGACATAGCAAAGAATATAGCAAACTGGACTGACTACCATAAATGTCTCACATTGTTTACAAGCTAATGACAGCAATAAAAATACAAACAAATAATATACACTTGTGTAGATATAGCCTCTTTGTGGGATGAAGGTGGAATTTTAGGGAATGCTGTGAATATTCGCATGCAAGAGAGAACTCTTTTACAAAGTTATAAAGTCTATAAGGGCATTACTGTAAATAGAGTGAGTTAGACAGTTTGTTTTGCTTCCTAAGTTCAATGGAAAGAAATCTAGTAGCTCGAAAGCATTAATTTAAAATAAGGAATGCAAAAAAGATAGCACAGTGAAGGACATAGGGCTAACTAATTCAGTATTGTGTCCAGGTGTGGAATCCTTATTTTAGAGAGGATATAAACATGCTAGAAAGGATATAAAGAAGAGTTACAAGACCAACTGGGGATTGGGGATTTTTCTGTGGTGATGTGTCGAGAACAACCTTTCACTAGATGTGGATTAGTTGTTATCTATAGTCTGACGGAAATCGCTTTCTCTTCTCACAAGAATTAAAAATTCTGCAATTGTCGGCCTTATGAACGAATCTCCGCATAGCAGTCTCAGCAACCAGTTCCTGTGGGGAAGACAAACAAACGTAATTTAATATTTTAATACATTTGAATATTATTTCTTTGACTGAACTACATTGGAAACAATCAAATATACAGTAACAGTTTGAGAATACAACAGAGAGATAGAATCACTGTCAAGGTACTGCAGTGATTATAAACTTAATTTAGATTAGCTTAAATATAAGTACATTTAACACCAACATGATAGGAGCACAGGTGTATGTATATATAAATATATTCTTCTTCTACTTCTTCTCCTTTTTCTTCTTATTCATTGCTCATTCTCAAACATCCACTACCAAGCCCTAAAAAGCATTTTGCAAGTAGCAGGATGTTATCCGGAAAATTTATTGCATTGTGTCATAGTTTACAGATTGCCTGCGGTATTTGCACCTATTGGTCCAACTCATCCGACTACACCCATGGCATTTTTCAGTACCGGATTAGCCTTCCCTCTTCGATCCCTTCTCCTTAGCCAGTCTGCCCTGTTGCAGCCTGTTATCCAGGATCACCACGTGGAGGTGGAGAAGGGACTTGGCTGTGGGTCGCTGACCGCTATAGATCATCCGCTGCTTAGCATCTTGATCCAATATTAATATATCATGATGATGCAAAGTACCATTCCAGCATCGAAGATCCGCTCCAATGGAACTTCAACATAATCTGTTTCTTGCCTTGATAGTCTACTCCGACACTGTTATTAGTCAATCTCTCGATAGCGCTGATTTCCCTTCCCGCCCCCAGCTCTCAACATTTCCTTCAGTATTGTTTTCAGCATTTAATCGTGTCTCAAATATTTTATTTGTCTAATTTATTGGCTGTTCATTATTTCCTTTCCTATTCTTAATCTCGTCAGGACTTCTTTAGCCTTTTTCTTTTGTTTCTGTGAAATATGCTTGTCTGCATACAGATTGAGAATTCTGTGGTTAAGTGGTTAAGCGTCAGCCTCGTGATCAGGTGGTGTGGGTTCAACTCCGGACTCCGTCGTCTTTTTTCACGGATGGTTGATACGGAGTCTCCTGCATCTTGTAGTCGCCCCCAAGTCGTCTTGTCCTTGACTTGCCAATGGGGTCGGGCAGCTCGAAACGAGAGAGTGAGAATAAAAATTAGCGCAGTTAATCCTTACTAAAAATAGGGCTAGCAAAATAAATTATGCCATCATCGTTTACGTTGGACGGAACCTTTGCCTTTTACACTTGTGTGACAAAAATCTAATTTTGCCTCTATTGTGCCTTGTTGAAATGAAACCTGAACTACTCTTCACATATTTCCTTGTCTATTTTGTACAATTTTAGTATTGTGATCTATCGAGATGATTGTTCTATATTCTGTACAATCTTGGTCTTGTGATCTATCGAGATGACTGTTCTATAATCTGTACAAAATTGGTCCTGTGACCTATCGAGATGACTGTTCTATAATCTGTACAATCTTGGTATTGTGATCTATCGAGATGACTGTTCTATAATCTGTACAATCTTGGTCATGTGACCCATCGAGATGACTGTTCTATAATCTGTACAATCCTGGTATTGTGACCTATCGAGATGACTGTTCTATAATCTGTACAATCCTGGTATTGTGACCTATCGAGATGACTGTTCTATAATCTGTACTATCTTGGTTATATGACTCATCTATATAATTTTTCTATCATTTGTATAATCCACTGCTTGAGGTTTTCTAGGCCCTAAGATAAAGAATGATGCCTGGAAGTCTTTGGGAATGTTACCTTTATTATTTAGATCATGGCGCAGTTCTGAAATTGTTTGCATGCCAACTACCTCTAAGATGTTTTTCATTGCTATTTTGATGTTGTCTGTACCTTCACCATTTTTATTGTTTTCTGCACTTCTAATTTACCGATTTGTATGCTTTAGACAGAGAGAGAAAGAGAGAGTTAGACATTTAATGATATACTACAAAGTCATATTGATGAAGATAGTTATATGTTACCTTATCTGTGGGGGTTGATCTGTATTGTTTCTGGTCTCTGTATAATAATTGATGCCATCTTGAGGGTCACGTCCCAGTGCTAACGCCCACAACACAACACCAAGACAGTAGGTGTCCACCTGGTGTTTAGAAAGATACCAGGATCAATTAAAAATGTGGGATCGTGAGTACAAATGTAGTGTGGTACACATTTTATAATGAGCTCAGCAAGCTGAATGGACATTTGGTTATTTTAGGGAATACTTAGAGCATGAACAAATAAACATAAACAAATTAAATGGATACACACATAATGATACAGAAACCTGCTTTAGACATACATGTAAGCTATTCCAAATGGTTACAAAATCTTATCCAAGAAATGTAAATTCAATCATTCCCCATTTGCCTCCCATCTTGTTCTCGTTCCAGTGTATTTTGTCTGTGATATATCAAATGTTCACAAATAAAGACAACAATTCCATGATTTTGTAGATGGTCAGTCTACCTTTGTAATACTCCCTTTCATGGAGATTGATGAATTTGGCAGTCAAAAAATACCAAGTTAATAATACCTGCAAGTAAAAATATTTCTGCAATGTATAAATGTTTTTAGAATGTTATGACACTTTGCTGAACCCCAATTTTTAGCAACAGAACTAGCGACATGGCTTTCAAAATGAAGTAGAGGTGAACTAAAAGTTGGATGAAGTTTTAGAAACTTAACCTAGCTAGATAGTTTATTTAGGTGTGTTACATATCTACGATACCAAGATGGTGGATGTGTTAAACTTTCGTTGTGTTTTATCCAATAATTTATAATAACATCAGTATTTTGTGATGCAGGGTGTAATAATAGAACAGATACAGTGTATTTATTTCCCCTCTCTGTCTTCCTCTGTCTGTTTCCTACTATCTATCCCATTGTCACAACATGCTCCAAACTGCCTCTTCTCATAACACACCTGAAAAATGATGACTGCCTTGTTCTGATCTTTGTAATGAGTTATCTCTGTGCTTGTGCCTTTTCGAGTACTGTATCATTAGTTTTCCTTGCAGTTCATGTGATCCACAGTATTATTCAGTAAAACGACATCTCTGTTACTTGCAAAAATATTTGCACTGGCTTGCCTATTGTCCCTGATTCACAGCAATATGTCCGTAATGGTTGCCCGTAGCATCCAAGGAGTCTCTTTCTCAGTTCCAGCAACAAGATTTTGTTGCAAAAGTATCTCTTCATGATCTGGAAGACCAATTTTGCTTGGGCTTTTCTGCATTTTATTTCGTAATTGACTCTTTCATCTGATGTTATGTATGTGCCCTGGTAGTTAAACGTGTTAACTTGTATCAGCTTGGTAACAACATACTGTAGATGCATGTTTTCTTCTATGGCAGTGTCGACAGCCTCAGGATGACAGCTGCTTTCTTCGAACAAATTCAAGTTGACGTTTGACAGCGTACGAAGAAGAAGAAGAAGAAGATACATGCTTTCTGACTCACAAGGAAATCCCTTTCAAACATCACATTCCAAGGCCGACTAAATAATGGAACCAATATTGTGCCAAGGTTTATAATCAATCCATGATCCCCACATAGAAATAAAACAAATTCACGGAACAAAACACAACAAATCACCGTTGAGAGTTATCCTTTGACATAATCCTGCCCTGAAACCAACTGCATATCCATATTTGTTTCCCAAACACGGTATTATAGCAGTACTGATAGTTGACATACGCAGGTTCCGTTATTTAGTCAGCCTTAGAATGTGATGTTCCAAAGAGATTCCCCCTAGAGGCAGAAGACCTGTATCTACAGTAGGCTGTGATTCACTCTACTTCACTTTGGTGCAGAATTGTTAAGTCTTGTTTCTTAGTTACTACCATTAGCTCAGATTTATTTTTATTCGTGATCAAACCAACTGCAAGTACATGCAGCATCTAGTAACTTTCAAAATGGCTCAGAGCTCTTGCTTATACTACAGACAGCCCCATAAAACTTATCAGTGCATTTGCTCCTACCTTGTGCTATTAGTTATGAATGAAACCAAGAATGCTTTTTATGAGAATCTATTAGCAGTCGTTAGAAACCATACTGAGTCAGGAACAAATTGTTCTACTGGGAGACTTCAATGCTACAATGGGCGCTGATGACAATTCACTGCTTTCATACCTTGGTAACTTTGGAGTCAGCAAAATTAATGAAAATGGGAAATGGCTTCTAGAGCTATGTGTCTACCACGGACTAACAGTGTGACCAATGACTATTTCCAGACCAAACTACAACATACAGTATCATGGATGCAACCATGATCCAAGCACTGTCACCAGTATGATCTGATTCTTGTAAGGAGGTCTATTCTCAAATCTGTGCCCAACTACTCTCCTATCATAGCGCAGATTGCGACACAGACCATGCACAGCTTTGCTGTGAAATCAAATTCCAAACAGGAAAGTTTAACCACACTAGAATGAAGGCAGGCCACACATCAACACAAGTAAAATGTCAGACCCTGTACTGATCAATCGCTTTAACAACGCCTTCGAGGAAACTCATAATTCCACACAGTAGCCACATTGAGTACAGAAACACGGGAACAACTTTAAAACAACATGCATATCCTCATGCTTGCTACCTTTGATAGAAGAAATGTGAATTCAAATGATTGGTTCGAAGTGATATGACAAATGTCATTGAAGCAAAGCGTACAACTTTGAGAAAATGCAAGCATCTGCTCCACAAACAGGAAACTTCAGAGAAATGTATGATGGCTTTGAAAAAAGCTATTGGTCCCGTACACATGAAGACAGCACTGCTCAAGTTCAATAATGTTGAGATAATAACTAACAGAGGATAGAACATGGTGGAATGGGTAGAACACTACTTTGAGGACTACTCATGCAACATTACGGTAACTCCCATGGCCTATGAAGTTGTTCAAGGTTATTCTAGAATAGAGAAGCTAGACACCAAAGCTATCTCTAGACGATCTCAATAAAGCAATTGATAAATTGGACCCCGGTAGAGCAGAAAGGCAGACCCTTATATAGAATGCATGCCAAAGTCGGATGCATTGGACCGACAGACGCAACATAGAAACATAGTGCAACGTACACGGCCTTGGAGAATAGAAAAATAAGGTAATTGTGAGAAAAAAAAGAATAAAAAAAAGAAAAAGCACACGGAGATTGAATTAGGCCATGGCCAAATGGTATCAATGCCATCATGCTGACAATGAGGGCAGCGGATTGAATTTCCGGTAAGGCATTTGTTGTTTTTCTGTTGGGGGTGAAATAAACAAATATACCCAGCACACGGCCTGATGACAGCAGTGGCGAAGCGGCCTGTAGTCCTCAGTCTTTAAAACTGCTCAACTACCCCAGCAATGGGAAAAATGTCATTCGATAGTATCAGTGGAGAAGTTGGCGACAAGAAATCGCACACCAGGTTGTTCCATTTAGAATGACAGAGTGACAAGTGGCAATGTGAGCCAATAGGATTCCAGGGGGGAGTGGCTGAGTAAGATTGACATCAGACCAGTCATCAGAGAAGGGACAGAGCACTGGTGACAACCGCCATCATGGTTTAGGTGGAGCTAAAATGAATCTTTACAAATTAAGACAGTCAGAGAGGGATTCCAGAATTGATCTAGAAGGCTGTCCCAATATTCTCCAGGGGCCATTGCATTTGTGCCTCTTGGAGTAAATCGTGGCCCCTTTATGATCAAATAGATGAGAAGGTTTATCTGTACGAAGAAAAGAGTCTGTGAACCTAAGGTCTGAGTCGAAAAAGGCTGGCAAACCCACGTCTTGTGGCAAAAGGGATCTGGTTAATCCTGGGATACACATACCAAAGTCTCGTGTCGAAAGTAGTCTGGTGAACTCAATGTCTTTGTCAAAAAGGATCTGGTGAACTCAATGTCTTTGTCAAAAGAGGTTTGGTGAACCCAAGGAAACAAATCCCAAAGTCTCATGTTGAAAAGGGTGTGGTGAATCCAAGGTCTCCATCATGCATCAAAAATAGTCTGGTGAACTTAATGTCTGTATGAAAAAGGGGTCTGGTCAACCTTGGGATGCAAATCCCAAAGACTAATTTGAAAAGGGTCTGGCAAACCCCATGTATGTGTCGAAATGGGGGTCTAGTGAACCCTGGGATACCATCCCAAAGTCTAGTGTTGAAAAGGGTTTGGTATACCCAATGTGTGTGTTGAAAGGCAGTTTGGTAAACCCAATGTCCGTATCGAAAAAAGGAAGGTGAACCCCAAGAATTCTCATGGAACAGATTCTCTCAGAACGAGCGTAACATGGACACCAAAGTGACACGTTACAAAGTTTGGAAACTGCTATTTTGTTCAAGAGTAAGTTGTATTTCAACTCGTTAACTCTGGAATTATCTTACTATGGACTTTAAACCAGTAGATGTCAACAACTTCACATCTCTGAAACTTTTCAATTTTTTTGTAATAGAACCTATCATAATATATCAAATTACAGTTCAATGATTGCTCAAAACAATAAATTGCTAGAAAGTTTAAGAAAGACATAATATTGTATTTGTAGGATTACATTTGTATAAGACTAAGACTAAGAGTAGTAAGAGTGAGTAAAGAAAACAACAGGAAAGAAAACTTGATCCCCCAAAACTGTACTCTATATGCCTTTGACAGATGAATTTCCCATGCAAAATGTATAATTTAATAATAGAATTCCCCAAAGTTCACACACACACTGGCACTAGATGATGTTGCCTAACCTCTTGTACAGTTAGAGGCACATTGACATTCACATTGGATTTATTAGAATCAGAAAATTTAAATTACTATCTGATTCTTCAACATCAACTATTTATTGATCTTGCTGCTCAGTAAACATCCTTTTAAGTGGCAAATCCCTAGATGGGCAACGCCTACTTTCCATTATAAACAAGAACAGTAGTAAATTTCACACAACAGGTTAACAAGTTTTTGTATTTTGTTTTCATGAACAACTTTGGAAAGCAGATCTAACAGTTAGAAATAAATGAAAGGGTAATCATTCTAGTTAATTTCTAGCATTGTTAAAATATGAACTGCCCAAACAGAAACGGAATAAATATTATTTTTTCAGAGACTGTGGGATCGTTCCTCTTCCCATTGAAAGCCTTTAAAAAAAAAAAGAACGATTCCATCGTCTCTTCAGAGTTAAAATAAGCCTCCTGCCGGAGCCCATTCTAACCAATGTGTTAAGATGTTGTCATACATTATAATTCAGTCAACCAGAGAGTGACAGATTAATCACAACACCGATGGTTTGGAGGAATGTCAGACACAATCAGACAATGAGTTAGCCAGTTAGCCACTAATATGTAACAATATTTAATTAGATCAAGTTTAGAGATTTGAATAGAATGTCATATAAATTAGGGTAGACTATCGAACTAGGTTTAAAGTTCCATGGATTCCATTCAAGCTCATGCTAACATTCACTGAGTCAGAAAGATTTATTGTTGTTTAAGTTAGTTCAGGTTTTTATCATGTAAACAGATACTTTTCCTTGTCCATGTGACAAGCATATTTATAGATCTGCTACACAAACTGGTCGAGAGTCACAGTGCGGATTCCGACATGAAAGATCAAATTCAAGAACAATTGACATGACCTTTTTTTTACGGAAGCTACAAGAAATGTCACGTGCGCAGGACATGCATTTTTTATATCGAATTCACTGACATGACAAAGGCCTTTGATTTAGTTAGCAGGGCTGGATTCTTTAAAAATTATCTAAAAAATAGACTGTCTTAGCAAACTGTTGCAATTAATAGTATCATTTCAAGAGGTTATCGAAGAAGCAGTCCAATTTGGCGGTAATGCACCACAAGCAATGTGGAGTTCAAGAAGAATGCGTCCTAGCCCCTACTCTATTGGGAATCTTCTCTGTGCTGCTGCTGAATCACGAATTATTTGGTAATGCAACAGAAGGGATTTGCATTCACGCTAGGTCAGATGGCCGTCTGTTTAATCTTGCGAGGCTCAAGGCATAAACCAAGACCAGGAAAGTTACTGTCAGGAAACTGTTATTATATTTTAGATGGTTGCAATTTTCACTCATAATCAGCAGGAACTCCAGGACCCGGATAGATCGTTTCTTTTCTCAGCCTGACGGATATGCTGGTACAGTTGTTCATTTTATCCCTGTCAAATCTTTTGAAGAGGTAACTTTTTTCCATATGAGTACATGTGATCTGTGGGTAGTGAGATCGGACTCTCGTGCCCAGTGTCGAACACGTTAAAAATACCTTGGCAGTTAGAAATAGAAAAGAGTAGACTTAACGGCCGCTGCCCAGATACAAATTCTTGTTAAAAATCTACCCAAATTATGTGAATCTTCCCCCAGGCCTAGTAAGCTGCAGGAATTTGTAAATTCCCGTCTACATATAGCGAAACATTCGGCTACCTGGCAACAGACATAACATGCTTGTTTGAATCCCAGGATTTCAAGTACATGTTAGTAACTCCTGTTTGGAGGTTTTTAGCTTCAGGTTTTTTTTCTAGTCAGTGTCGAAGGCACGGGAGACATCAAAAGAAGATGGCTAGAACGTTTCTTTTCTATTGGAAGGCGTTTTCTATGTCCTGTGTTATATATGTTAATTGGTACTCTGTGCTGCATGTATCCTGTTGGAGCTGGAGCGAGTTGCGGGATGGTCACAAAGTACCAGGTGAGTTGTAATTGTTATCAGTCTTTCCATCAGTTTGACCCCACGGGCCTGTAGTTTTTAGGGTCTTGCTTGTCTAAATTCATAATTTCGTCTTCTAGCTCTAGCACCATGTTGTGGTTCTTTTTTTTAGGAGAGCTCTGATCCGTGTTCTTACTTCTATAATTCTTTTTCTTTTTAAACTTGCATCTTAGTCTGACTGATAAGCTATATCCATTATGCCTGCTGCCGCCTTCCTGTCACCTGGCCTACGGTCGTATGTAACATGGTTTTGAATCTCTCTGTTTTGTCGGCGTTTAGGGTTTTGGTTAGGTTCCACTGTCTTAAATATCATTTCCAAGTTTAATGAGCTGGTCAGTTTGTGTAAGCTGTCCCCCCATCTTCTTCTTCTTCTCTTTTATGAACGCTGCCTTTGCTTTGTTGTACAAAATTGTACATTCGTCTGTTGGATTCGTCTATATATTGTTACTGCACGTGTTAATTTTGCTTTGCAACTATTTACGTTTGTTTGTGTTCAGAAGGGTTGGTAGTCTTTTATTCAGTCTCTTGGGATACTTTTCTTTTCAGCGTCAACAACGCACTTATTGGAAGTGTTCAATGTTTTTAGCCTTTCCATAGACTCCAATGTGAGATCCATCCCTGTCGTCTCATAAGCAGACATTGTGATAGACGCACAGGTGTATCTTCAAACCGGTCTCCTAAGTATATACACTCTCCTTAGTCAAAGAAGATTGCGATGGCTTGAGCATGTTCGCCACATGGAAAACGGTCGCATCCCCAAAAATATTCTCTATAGCGTGTTGTGAAAGAACTGTTCGCCAACCACAGCTGAGATTAAAAGACGCATGTAAATGCGACACGATGGCGCTGAATATGGATCTGACATCTTTGGAAGACAAAGCTGCAGACCTACCCAAATGGAGATGCAACGTGAAAAGCCACCGGAGACAAGAGAAGTCAAACCACAAGACCGCGGGGAAAATAAACACTAAAAACTAAGTAGATCGTTGCTACTCCAAGGTCTCATCAACCTATAGTCAATCATGATTGAAAAGGGGCTACTTGATGTGCGACCAGGTCACTTTATTGTTACCATTATTTATGTAAATATAAGTCAGGTAGGAGTTAATATCGATATAGACTAGAGCGTTTGTAGATCAACAGTTAAGACAGAGTCCACAATAATAACTGGCCTCTTTGAATGAAGCTTTTCTCCCAGCATTTATTGTCATTTATTAATTATATCTTACATTGGGCACATTTGTCACCCGAAACAAAAGCTGCGTTCGATCTTAAACAACGGTTGATTGCAACATTTAATTTCTGTTACATGGTGAGGTTGCTAGCCTAAGGCACAATTCACTTTAGCTGCTTCTTACGACATGATTAGAAGTTTGCAACTCACGTGATTTATCATATCGCTAGTTTATATTTTTTTCTGTAAAAGCATCCAATATGAACTTTAATTAATATCAGAGTTCCACTTCCAATGTTCTGATAGTAACTGGTTACAAGATGCAATGAAATATGTGTTTAGTAAGAAGTACATTAAAATACAGAGTAGATAATATATAGTATGTTGGAGCTGTAAAAATACTAGACAAGAATAAACAAGGCAAGCCGACAAGATGTCAGATCAAATGGCAAGACGTAAAGATGACAAAACGTCAGATCAGATGACAAGATGTAAGATGATAGGATGGCAGGATTTAAGATGACAAAATGTCAGATCAGATGACAAGATGTATGAGGACAAGACATAAGATGTCAGATGACAAGATGTCAGGTGGCAAGATATCAGATGACAAAATGTAAGATGACACTATCAAGACAAATATAAATAATGAAACTTACTTTAAATGGATTAAGCTCCTTGTCAGCCGGTGATGATAGCATTTCGGGAGAAAAGTACCTTGGCGTACCGCCACATTGATCTCTGGCCAATGTCAGCTTTTGCGGTGACAACTGGACTGCCAGTCCGAAATCACCTAGGATAGCGTTAAATTCATCATCTAAGAAGATGTTATCTAACTTCACATCCATGTGTACGACGTGGTTCTTGTGCAAGTACCTTAATGCGCAGGCTACCTGGACGATACACAATTCAGTGATGTAAGTGTCGACACCTCCAACGTAATCGTGTAGAGTACCCCTTCGATGGTAGTACATGCATATAGCCATATAATCTGAGCAACGACCTGCGATAATGCATTTCATAAGAAATGGATGACTGAAGGATTTCATTATCGCCACTTCATTATTAAACATATTCACGTTCCTGATCTTTTTGTCTTGATCTAATAAGCTGTACTTTTTAACGACACGCCTTAGATCTCTTCTCTGTGTAGGTATCGCTAAAACTATCTCACCGCACATCCCATTATCAATTACTTCTTCGGGTTCTAATTGAAACTTGTCGAAAAAATCCTCCCCATCTAAATCATATATTTCGACTTGTACTACACTAGATTCAGCCATATTATAGATCCAAATCAGAATACTAAATAAAACCACAGCAGACTTATTCCACAATTTAAAATATACAGGTAAAGCTTCAGTTTAAGTCTGACCACAACGAAATTCACACAAACTTCAGGAAATTACTTATCACAGAAGAAACAATTCTGACAATGAAGAAATAAATTTTAAGTCGGGTTAATATATACCCGAGCCCAGATGGTAGAGAACAATTGCTAGTGACCCCACGTGATAGAGGATTTGATTGTAAACCATCTGGGCACGGTGGTCATTGTTCGATGCTCCAGATGGGAAGATGGGATGTATAGGACACAGGTGGTTCTTGGGTACGCCCATATTGGGCATTGAATTACCTGTGGGTAAGATAATCAAGAAGTTTCCAGAAAACATCTTTTTTTTGTAGTGAAGCATCTTCTATTGATCCAATGTGGGACAGGATTGAAAATTAAATAACATTGCAAATGTTTCTTTTAACTATTTCAATATGCAGGACACCTACAGATTTCTTACCGATTTGTAGTCTATCCTAGGTATGCTCAGTTTTGATTTATGGTCTAGAGTATATATTCATGATGTAGATTGTCCCTTGCTAAACGGCGCTCTCATAAAAACCAATCTGTAAGACTCTCAAGCTTGTCCACCACGCCCACTTCTGTCACCATCATTACATGACTTTTTTTTATCACTGTGTGGCAATCATCTCCTTGTTCTGTCTGTATATCGCTTGACAGGCACAATGTTTTCCAGTATCGTTTTGTCTAGAACTTTATGGTTTTGCCAAAATGATTTCACCAGCTAGACGTAATATTGTTTACTTGACAATTCCGTATATTTATTCATCTTTTAGGATTTCTGTGTTTTTCTTTCGAGCTATCAATTTAATTTAGAGCAATATATGAAACAATTTTAGTTTCTTCTTCTTCTTCTTTATCGTACGCAGTCAGAGAGTAACCATTATTTTTTTGGAAAAAGGCAGCGGTCATCCTGATGCTGTGGACACTGCCATAGAGCTTGTCTAGTGTTGCCACTGGTGATGGCCACATCTGCTCTCTCTGATCCTCGTATGTCGGGCATTTTTGCAGCAAATGCTCAGCGGTCATTTTCCCGGTACCACACGGGCATTCGTCAGTGTCACCTATCTTCAATTTGTTGAATAGGTGGTACCTCAGTCTATTGTGGCCAGTGCGAAGTCTGAAGACCACGACCTGCTCTCTTCTGTTCAACTGGTATTAGGCATCGTTTTTTGTGTAGCCAGTATGTTCTGTTTCCCATTTGGTCATGTATCTAGCTCTAATTAGCCGTTTTGACTCTTCGTATGTCATACTAGTATCTGGTTGTGGTAGTTTTGCACCTTCTTTTGCCAGTCTGTCTGCCTCCTCGTTGCCTTGGATGTTGCAGTGAGATGGAACCCACTGCACCACTACCGTTTTTGGTGCGGACTGCTGGCATAGTTGACAGAGTACTGCTCTTAAATCATTAAGTTCAGTATTTTTCTGGCTTTTTAGCGCTGTGACTACGGCCAGAGCATCTGTAAGCAGGACTATATGGCTTCAATTCCTTTTACCTGTCACCATTTCTTCCACTGCCGCCCTCAGTGCCTCTATCTCCGCTCTGAAATTGCTTGTGTATTTTCCAGTAGCGAATGACAGTGTTATTTTTCTGCCATTTGGTAGGTTCAGGAATGCTCCTACCCTTCCGTTCTGTGTTGTGTTTGTTGCGGAACCGTCGGTGTATGCATGGGTCCAGTCCATGCGTGGGTAGTTTTCCGTTATATAACTCAGGGTAGTATCTCTTCTTTCTTTTTCAGTCTGGCTGTTTTTGTTTCCAATACCTGGTATTTTTTATCTAAAACCTCTGGAAATATATGCTGCCTCCAGGTAGGTTTTCGTACAATAGGGATGGGCTTTGGTGTTGTTAGTGCGTTCATTGGGTCTTCGTGCATCTTTGCTTTCGCTATTTCTGCAAAGTTTCTCCGCTTTAGTTTCCCATTTCCGAAATTGTTTAGTCTCTTGTGCATTGGATCGTCAGTCAGTCTTCTGAGTTTTTGTGCTTGCTGCTGGGCTTTGCAGTCTCTTCCGTCTTTATCGAAGTTCGCCTTTGCTGCTGTTGTCCATGCCGCAATGCCAAACTCGAGAACTGGTCTCACTCTTCCAGTGTACAGTTTCTTTAGTATACTTTCGTCTGCTTCCCAGCTTGTGCGAGCAAGTTTCCTCATAATTGCCATTCTTTCTCTGGCTCTCATTCGGTTTCTCTCGATCTGACTTTTCCATGTCATGCGCCGATCAAATGTCACTCCCAGGTAGTTTGGGTCAACTCCTACAATTTCTGCTTGTCCGGTGTGATTGACAGATACCGCGCTACTCGGTATGCAGTTACGGGTCAGTATCAGAACCCCTCCTTTGTGACCTTCTCTATCCAGACGGAAGGCCTGGTATCCTCTGATTGAGAATTTGTAGTTGTTGAGGTGCGTTTCTTGGATTCATGCCACGTCAATCTTACCTTCATGCAAGTGATGTGTTAGGGGAAGCTTTTTGTTAACGACACCCTCGGCATTTCACTGTAGTATTCTGAGGGTCTTGTGTTTTTGGTCAATAGATTTTGCCCCATAGCCATGTGCCTCGACTCCACAACACATGGGTGGGTGACCACCAGTAGTCAAGGGTGGGCCCCTTCGAGGCGCGAGGCCCGGCACTCTCGCTGCCTGGCGGGACTCCACAGGACCTACAAACACTAACATTTGCACTAAAAACGTCCCACCAAGTAACAATAATACTTGTTCACAAACCGACTCTAACAAACACTAACCTAACAAACACTAACACTTGCTCACAAACCGACTCTAACAAACACTAACACTTGCTCACAAACCGACTCTAACAAACACTAACACTTGCTCACAAACCGACTCTAACAAACACTAACTCGTGCTCACAAACAGACTCTAACAAACACTAACACGTGCTCACAAACCGACTCTAACAAACACTAACACTTGCTCACAAACCGACTCTAACAAACACTAACACGTGCTCACAAACGACTCTAACAAACACTAACACTTGCTCACAAACCGACTCTAACAAACACTAACACGCGCTCACAAACCGACTCTAACAAACACTAACACGTGCTCACAACCAGACTCCCACAACACTAACACGTGCTCACAACCAGACTCCCACAACACTAACACGTGCTCACAACCAGACTCCTACAACACTAACACGTGCTCACAACCCGACTCAAACTAAGATGTGGACCCACACACACTACAAGACGTGAACTCCCAAGCCGAGTTGCACAAACACTAGCACGTGAACTCACAACCCGATTCTAACAAACACTAACAGATGCACCACACAACTCGACTATTTCAAACACTAGTATATGCACTCACAACTCGACTATCTCAAACACTAACACGTGCACTCACAACTCGACTATCTCAAACACTAACAGATGCACCACACAACTCGACTATTTCAAACACTAGTATATGCACTCACAACTCGACTCACGCAAACATTAACACGTGTAATGACAACTCAACTATCACAAACACTAACACATGCACTCACAACTCGATTATCACAAACACTAACACGTGCACTCACTACTCGACTATCACAAACACTAACACATGAACTCGACAACTCATTTCCAGCTAACACGTACTTTCCCATCACGACTCCCACAAACAACAATACAATAGTACGCGTATGCCACCAGGTCAGGTCTCGTCGAATTACCATGTCCATGACCACGTCTGATGGCTGCCCCCCAGGCGGTCTGAAATTCTGTTAAGGAGTTGCCGATCTGTTTAAGCCAGGTGTTGCGAGAATAGCCCCGGTGACTTCTCCAGGATGAGACCGGCTTCTTCCAGTAACTCCCCCCCCCCCCCCCCCCACAATTTGTCGGAGCATCTCGTGAGCTTGGACTTCTCGGGAAAAGCGTGCAACGTGACCGAAGAGGGAGAGACGACGGTGATCAATGGTTGAGACAATGCCTGGAAGTTGAATACGTCGAACTACTTCACTGTTGGAAACCATGTCATGCTAGACGATCCCGAGGATGCGCCTTTGGTTGCGCAGGTGGAAGGTCTCAAGACGCTTCCGGTCCGTCTGTAGTAGTGTCCAGGACTCAGAGCAATGGAGAAAATGCAGGAGGAGTAAATACGAAGCCCGGTATTCAGGGAGAGCCTTCGTTGGGATCAGACTTTGCGGAGGGAGTGCATGAAGCCGATACGCCCATCCTATGGGTAATGCCGTGGCTGCTGCGTGCGTCAGAGGACTGTCTGCTGTCGAGGTATATGAAGTCCGTGATGGCTGCAACAGGGTTGGCGTGCAGGGTGATGCATATCGCAAAGGGACCCCTACTGATGTTTAGGATTTTCGTCTTTGCTCAGGAAATGTGCAAGTCTAGTTCGGTAGCAGCCGATCGATCCAGTGCCTCTAGGGGGTCTAGCAGGGCTTGAGAATCGTAGTGCGATTTCACGACGTCATCAGCGTAGTCGAGATCGGTTTTACGGGAATCGCCCACCAGGACCTCTGGATTGTGTGCAGAAGACTGCGTGAGGATCCAATCCATGGCGCAGCAGAAAAGTGCAGGGGCGAGGACCCGCAGCCCTCTTAGACACCATGTGCTGTAGAGAACACCTCTGAGATCCTGTCCGAGCCAAATTTAGGCGCTGGTGTGACCGTGAAGCTCCTCAATTAGGGTCAGCAGGGTGCCTGGGATACCTACACATTGCAGGGTCTTCTACAGGTCGTGGCTGTCCACAGAATCGAAGGTAGTCCGTAGGTCAAAGTAGGTGACGTGGAGAGGGTTGTTAAACTCGTGGTGCGGTTCTGTGAGGAGGCGGAGGGCTAGAATGGTGTCACTGGTGGAGCGAGAAGACGTGAACCCTGACTGTTGGGGGCGACGATGGTGGAGCGAGAAGATGTGAACCCTGACTTGAGGGCGTCACTGGTGGAGCGAGAAGATGTGGACCCTGACTGTTGGGGACGACGATGGTGGAGCGAGAAGATGTGGACCCTGACTGTTGGGGGCGACTATGGTGGAGCGAGAATATGTGGACCCTGACTGTTGGGGGCGACTAGGGTGGGGCGAGAAGATGTGGACCCTGACTGTTGGGGACGACGATGGTGGAGCGAGAAGATGTGGACCCTGACTTGAGGGCGTCACTGGTGGAGCGAGAAGATGTGGACCCTTACTGTTGGGGGCGACGATTTTGGAGCGAGAAGATGTGGACCCTGACTGTTGAGGGCGACGATGGTGGAGCGAGAAGATGTGGACCCTGACTGTTGTCTCATTAAAAGGGGCTGCAGTCTGGAGAGGAGCACATGTGCGAAGACCTTGTCGGGGACGGACAGTATGTTATTAGACCTGTAATTGCCGCATTCCAGACAGAAGCCCTTTCCCTGGTACAGAAAAAATTATTATTTCGTCGCGCCATGCCGCGGACACTTGGCCAGTGTTCCACACCAATGCGAAGAGTTGGTGCAGGACGGTAGTCATCGGGTCCAGGGTGGTGGTCATCGGGTCCAGACTGCTGGTCATCGGGTCCAGAGTGCTGGTCATCGGGTCTATGGTGATGGCCATCGGGTCCATGGTGATGGTCATCGGGTTCAGAGTGCTGGTCATCGGGTTCAGAGTGCTGGTCATTGGGTCTAGGGTGATGGTCATCGGGTCCATGGTGAAGGTCATCGGGTTTAGAGTGCTGGTCATCGGGTCCAGGGTGATGGTCATCGGGTTCAGAGTACTGGTCATCGGGTTCAGAGTGCTGGTCATCGGGTTCAGAGTGATGGTCATCGGGTTCAGAGTGCTGGTCATCGGGTTCAGAGTGCTGGTCATCGGGTCCAGAGTGCTGGTCATCGGGTCCAGATTGCTGGTCATCGGGTCCAGAGTGCTGGTCATCGGGTTCAGACTGCTGGTCATCGGGTCCAGGGTGATGGTCATCGGGTCCAGAGTGCTGGTCATCGGGTCCAGGGTGATGGTCATCGGGTCCAGAGTGCTGGTCATCGGGTCCAGAGTGCTGGTCATCAGGTTCAGACTGCTGATCATCGAGTCCAGGGTTATGGTCATCGGGTCCAGCGTGATGGTCATCGGGTCCAGGTTGATGGTCATCGGGTTCAAAGCGTACTATAAAAGCTCATGGAGAATATTGTCGGCAATATCGCACAAATTGACTACGCTCTGGGGTGGAATAGGCGCGCCTCCGCCAGTAGAAACTAGTCAGGCAAACACACAACGAGAGGATAATCAAAAAGCGAGAAACAACGGGAGGAACATCACGGAAACACCAGGTTAGGTACAAACAGATACGCACACGCACCCAAGCACTGGTTTATGCGTCTTAGTATCGCCCAAATTGACTACGGTCTGAGGTGGAATAGGCGCGCCTCCGACAGTAGAAACTGGTGAGGCAAACACAGAAAATTAAAATTAAAATTTAAAAAATTCGGGGCCCGCGACTCTGTCGTCTTTCAGTTTTTCTATTGCTGCCTTAACCTCAGCAAGGGTAGGTGTGTCACTGCTGGTGTCAGCGTCAGTAGGTGCTGAGAGACTTACAGAGTATATAAGGTGAGGGGGTGACGGAAGGGTGGTTCAAGGCCGTGCTGTAATGACCTGTTAGCTATATCATCTCTTCAGGTGCAGTGGGACCCATCGGACATTCAGTTATTGGGTGTTCCGGAGGGACGTTTGGAGGGATCGGATCTGAGAGCCTTTATTGCTGGGTATGTCGCTCTCATGTCGTTGCACACTAGAGCTTCCTCGACGCTGTCGGTTATGGAGTTGTAATGGTATTCAATGTCATTCTTGGTGGCAGACGGAATGTGTTTTGTAGGCGTCACCGTTCCGGGTGGTCGCCACTGGCCATTGCTGAACTCTGTTCCTCTAAGATTGCGCATTCTGTCATCCAAGGTTTCCGAATGTTCTTCCCATGACCCAGAACTGTGTTGGCAACTTCATGGATTGCTTGGACAGCGATGGGACAGGCAGATTTAGACTCATCAGTAAGGACAATTTGCTGTCTATGGATGCGGAATATTGGGCTGCCAGACTAGAAACATTCCAACCGGCACACACTCTGGCACGCGAGCTCACAACCGAGTCCCATAAACATTAGCACGTGAACTCACAACCACTCTAATACAAATAATAACACATAAATTCAAAAGTACATTGACATAAACACTAACACATTAACTCACAATCACACAAACACTAACACGTGAACTCACAATCTAACTCCCACAAACACTAACACATCCTTTCACGACACGACTCACAGAAACACTAACATATGAACTTACAATCACACTCACACAAACACTAACATGTGGACTCACAGCTACGCTCGCACAAACATTAACATATGCATTCACAAATTCGATAATGGTTTGCTAGCTGGCAAATGGTGTTTAATGTAAATACATGTACACTCATTTACATGGGTAGATCAAATATGGAACATAATTAGAGAATTAGCGAGAACAATATTAGAATGACAGAAACGGAAAGGGACCTAAAGGTTATAGCAGATCAAACAGGTAAAGTGAGTGACTAGTCTAGGTAGCAGTGAAAAAGCAAATGCAATGTTAGATATGATAACAAGAAATATGAAACATAGAAGCAAGGAAGTGATAGTCAAATTGCATTAAGCATTAGTTAGACTTAGTTTGAAATACTGTGTACAAGTGTGTGGAGTTCCTATCGCAGAGGGGATATAAACATGCTGGAAAGGATACAACAAAGAGCCAACAAATTGATAGTTGGATTCCAGAAAAACATGCGGAAAGACTCAGAAAAACCGAACTGCAGTTTATAGAAAAGCGAAGAATCTGAGGTGACAATACAGATGTATAAGATAATCAAAGGAACTATTAAATTTTACAATAACAGCTTTATTTTCAAAATACAAACGCCTACAAGAAAACGACAGCATAGCTACAAATTAACGTTCCAAATTAGATATGAGGTAAAATTGTTGTGTGCCAGAGAGTGGTGAACGCTTGGAATACACAGCCACAGGAAGTAGTGGTTGGCAGGGATATTTAATGCATTTAAGAATAGATTAAATGCACATATCTTTTAGAGCCAAGACATGTAAACTGAAACTGGTTGTTTACAGACTCTGAATAATCTTCTAAACCAGTTTAAAAACGTTAAGTTAAATTACAACCACGGTTACATAACCAATTACACACGAACTCACAATAACAAACACATTTACACATACATTAACTCATGAACTCACAACTACACTCACACAAACACTAACACGTGTAGGCACAACACGACTCCCACAAACAAAATCACATGAAATCACAACACAAATCCTACAAAAACTAACACGTGCAATCACAACCCGACTCCCACAAACACTAGCACGTGAACTCACAACCACACTCAGAAAAACAGGAACACATGCACTCAAAACCCATTTCCAACAAACACTAGTATGTGAACTCACAACCACATTAAAAACAACAGTAACACATAAATTCACAACCACACTCACATAAACACTAACACATGAAATCGCAATGACACTAACACAAACACTAACACGTGATCCCGCAACCCGACATCTCAAGAACACTGACTGATGCACTCATAATCAAGCTCCCGCACACAGACTAACACGTGCACTTACAACCCAACTACAACAAAAACTAACACATAAACTCACAACCCAAATCTCACAAACACGATCACATTGACTCACAACCCCACTCCCACAAACACTAAAATGTGAACTCACAAACCAACATACACAAACATTATCACGTAAACTCAAACTCACACTAGCACTAACACATGCACTCGTAACTCGACTGCCACAATCATTAACACATAAACTCACAACCCACCTCTTACAAAAATTAACACATGAACTCTTTACACGACTCTCACACACACTAACACATGAATTAACAACTCAACTGCCATCAACACTAACATACAAACTGAAAACCCGACTAACACAAACTCTAACACATGCACTCACAACACCACTTCCACAAAAACTAGCACGTGCACTCGAAACAACTTTCTCACAAACACAAAATTGTGCTCTCACAACCATACTCCCACAAACACTAACACAAACACTTACAACCCGACTCACCCCAACACTAACATGTGAACATCAGAATCCGACTTTCACTAACATACGCACTCTCAACCCCACTCCCAGAACCTCTAACACTAACAACCCGTCTCCCACAAACACTAACATGGAGGTTCACAATACGCCTATCACAAACACTAACACATCAACTCACAACTACTCTCATACAACCACTAATATATACATTCAAAAGCACACTGACATAAATACTAATACATAAACTCAAAACCACACTCCCACAAACACTAACATGTGGACTCACAATCACACTCACACAAACAATAACATGTCAACTCACAACCACATTCGCACAAACACTACCATATCAGGAGAGGTCAGGTCAGGTCATCCTGTAACCGATGATCTTTGAGGCACACATGAAGGCATCATCACAACCCCATGTCACCCTTCTCTGTCAGCAGTCGCTGCACTGTGCCTCTTCTGGTTGGAGATTGGTCCATTCTTTTATGTTGTCCTGCCACCTCGTCGTCTGCCTTGCACCTTTCCGAGGAGGATCATATTTACAAGACCATTTGATCTCGATAGGTGACCGTACCAAGCGAGTTTCCTTCTTTTGACAGTTGCCAAAAGGTCTTCAAAAGGCCCTATTGCTGATATAATTCTATCTCGTATTTCTTCATTTCTAACTCGATCTTTTTACGTGACATTTAAAAGTCTTCTGAAACATCTCATCTCCAAGGCATGTATCCTTTGCTGAAGGTCAGCTGTAACTGTCCATGTCTCACAAGCATAGAGGAATATTGACAGGACCAGTATACGCATTAATCTGATTTTCGTGCATAGTGCTAACCGTTTATCTTGCCATATTTTGTTAAGCTGTGCAATAGCCACTATTTGTCTGTGCTATTCTGGCCAACACCTCATATTTTGATCCTTCATCATTGACAATCGAATCCAGTTGTTTAAAACGGTCAACCACTTCGAGTTCCTGGGCTTAGCTTTTATCCTGCTGTTGAAGCCCTCAGCGTTGTTGGTTATTAATTTAGTCTTCTTATCTCCATACTATAGTCAATAACTGTTTCATCGAGCCTTCTGACCCATTCCTGGAGTTCTGCTTCTGAACCAGTCGATGTCATTTGCAAAACGAAGGTTGTAATCGTTCGGTCCCCTATCTTGACAGTACCAACGTGACCTCCAAGTGCCTCACTCATAATTCCCTCAAGGAATATAGTGAAAAGAGTTGGAGAGAGTGTACAACCCTGTCTCACACCAACTGATGTGCAAAACGAGTAACATCGCCTCAAATTCACAAGAACTGCGCTGGTCGCCTTGTCATACAGGTGTTCAAGGACCGTTATAATATGTCCGTTGATTTTATACATCCTCATAGTTGCCCATAGCACTTTATGCCATACCCTATCAAAAGCCTTCTTAAAATCAAAAAACAAATGATACAATTTTTTCTGCTGTTCTAGAATTTCTAGCTTAGCAGCCTTAAATTAAATATATGTTCTGTAGTGCTTCTTCCCTGTCTTTCTTCTTCTTCTTCTGAGTACGCAGTCAGACAGTAACCATTATTTTTTCGAAAAAAGCGGCGGTCATCCTGAGGCTCTCGCCACTGCCATAGAGCTTGTCTTGCAGTTCCACTGGTAATGGCCACATCTGCTCTCTCTGATCCTCGTATGTCGGGCAGTTCTGCAGCAGATGTTCAGCGGTCATTTTACCAGTACCGCACGGGCATTCGTCGGTACACCCTATCTTCAATTTGTTGAATAGGTGGTACATCAGTCTGTTGTGGCCAGTGCGAAGTCTGAAGACAACGACCTGCTCTCTTCGGTTCAACTGGTAATAGGCATCGTTTATGGTGTAACCAGTATGTTCGGTTTCCCATTTGGTCATGTATCTGGCTTTGATAAGCCGTTTTGACTCTTCGTACGTCATACTGGTATCTGTTTGTGGTAGTCTTGCACCTTCTTTTGCCAGTCTGTCTGCCTCCTCGTTGCCTTGGATGTTGCAGTGTGACGGAACCCACTGTACCACTACCCTTTTTGGTGCGGACTGCTGGCACAGTTTGCAGAGTGCTGCTCTTAAGTCATTAAGCTCAGTGTTTTTCTGGCTTTTTAGCGCTGTGACTACGGCGAGAGCATCTGTCAGCAGGACTATATGGCTCTCATTTTCACTGTGTGTCACCATTTCTTCCACTGCCGCCCTCAGTGCCTCTGCCTCCGCTCTGAAATTGCTTGTGTACTTACCAGTAGCGAATGACAGTGTTATTTTTCTGCCATTTGGTAGGTTCAGGAATGCTCCTGCCCCTCCGTTCTGTGTAGTGTTTGTTACAGAACCGTCGGTGTATGCATGGGTCCAGTCCATGCTTGGGTAGCTTTTCGTTATAAAGCTTAGGGTAGTATCTCTCCTTTCTTTTTCAGTCTGGCAGTTTTTGTTTGCAATACCTGGTATATTTTCTACCACCTCTGGAAATATATCCTGCCTCCAGGTAGGTTTTCGTACAGTAGTGATGGGTTTTGGTGTTGTTAGTGCGTTTGTGGGATCTTCGTGCATCTTTGCTTTGGATATTTCTGCAAAGTTTCTCCGCTTTAGTTTCCCATTTCCCAGATTGTTTAGTCTCTGGTGCATTGGATGGTCGGTCAGTCTTCGGAGTTTCTCTGACTGCAGCTGGGCTCTACAGTCTCTTCTATCGGTCATGGATTGCAGTTTTGTAATCGTTTCAAGTTCTACAATTGGCGTTGACTTCATGCCACCTGTTATAATTCTCATGGCTTGGTTTTGAAGTTTGTTAACTTTATCGAAGTTCGCCTTCGCTGCTGTTGTCCATGCCGCAATGCCATACTCGAGAACTGGTCTCACTCTTCCAGTATACAGTTTCTTTAGTATGCCTTCGTCTGCTCCCCAGCTTGTGCCAGCAAGTTTCCTCATGATTGCCATTCTTTCTCTGGCTTTCATTCGGTTTCTCTCAATCTGACTTTTCCATGTCATGCGCCGATCAAATGTGACTCCCAGATAGGCTGGGTTGTCGTTTAACTGCAGGATTTTGCCATTTAGACTTAATTTGGTACTTTGGGGTTTTAATGAGAATATTGTGCATGTGGTTTTCTCCTCGTTTATTTTGACCAGCCATGAGTTCGCCCACTCTTCCAGCGATGTTAGGGCCGTCTGCATCCGATTTCTTGCTATGGTGAGATTCTTTTCAGAGGTCCACATAGCCAGATCGTCTGCAAACATTGAGCTATGGACTCTTCTTGGTATATTCTCTGTAATATCGTTTATATATACCAGGAAGAGTGTGGGTGACAATACTCCCCCTTGGGGTACTCCCTGCTCGAGTGTCACCTTTTTGCTCATCTGCCCTTGTACTTGGACTCTGGCCGTTCTTTGTTTGAGGTAGTGGTTGATCCACTTGTACATCTTCCCACAGACATCACTTCTTCTTAGCTTGACTCTAAGTCCATCTTTCCAGACTTTGTCAAATGCCATTTCCAGATCCACCCAAGCTACTGTGTGTTTCTGTGCCTGGTAGGCATCTTCTATCTCCTGGGCTATGAGGATGACCTGGTCCTCAGTGGATCTGTGCTGTCTAAAGCCGGCTTGCTGTGGAATTAGTATTCGTTTTTCTTCCAGATGCCACATCAGTCTGGTGTTGATCATCCGTTCCATCAGCTTGCCGACACAGCTCAGTAGGCTTATGGGCCTGTATCCATTTGGATCTGTTTTGTCCTTTCCTGTTTTTGGTACTGGTACCAGTATTGCGTCTTTCCATGCCTGTGGTACAATTCCCCTTTTCCAGCTTTGGTTCAGGACCGATAGCAGTTTCTTCTTCGCTGTTTGGCCCAGCCCCATCAGCATTTCGTTTGTTATCCCGTCTTTTCCGGGAGATTTCCTTTTCTTTAATGTTCTCATAGCCTCTTCCATTTCGCGCATTGTTAGTTTGGCCATCATGTGCTCTTCAGGAGCCGTATTCATGTTTTCGTGTCCCTTTAGCTCTTCGCTAATGTCTGTATGCTTATCTGCAGGGACCTCGATGTGGTTTGCTCTGGCATAGTGATCGACAAAGGCGTTTGCGGCTTTCTTACCTGTGATCAAGTTCTCGCCCTGCTTGATAGTAATTTGTTTATTTGACGGGGTTTCGTCGTTCATGGCTCTGACTAGCTTCCATAGCTTGTTCCCGTCTTTGTCCAGGTTTAGACTTTCCGTTTTATTTTTCCAGCTTTCTCTTGCTGTTTGCTTGAGAGTGTGTTTGTACTTCGCCGCGGCGGCTTTGAGGGCGATGTTTGCCTCCATGGATTTTTCTCGCTCTGCCATGTTCCTAGCATTTGTTACTGCATCTTCCACTTTCTGCAACTCATCATTCCAGTAGGGCTTATAGTTTTTCCTAGCTCCTCTTGGGATGGTTTCAGTGGCGGCTTGCATTATTGCCTTGCTTAGGCTCTCTACCATGGGCTTCATTTTGGTGTTTCGTGTGTTGATGGTTTCACACAGCCCATCTGTCAGGATTGCAAATCTGTCCCAGTCGGCTCGTTTGTAATTCCAACGTGGGAGCGGTTTTGTTTCCTGTGGGCCTACTTCCATGTCAATGGTTAGCCTGATCGGCCTGTGGTCGCTACCTGCCAATTGGTTCAGCACCTGGCGGTCTATTTTATGGTGTATGTCATGTGTGGAGAAGGCCAAATCTGGAGTCGAGGTGGTATGCCATGTTCTTGAATAGAAGCTAGGGCTATCTTCCGGCCTATTGATTAGGGAGAGATTTGCATCTATCTCCCAATCTTCCACTTCGTCACCTCTGCTGTCTGTGTCAGAGTATCCCCATCTCTCCGAGTGGCTGTTGAAATCTCCAACTACTATGCAGTTGGAGTCTCTGACCTCCATACTCGAGAGCGATAGGTCTCTATTTGGTGGTCCGTACAGATTGAAAATGCGGAGCTTCGTCTCTTGAGCCATTATGTCAACTCCTACAATTTCTGCTTGTCCGGTGTGATTGACAGATACCGCGCTACTCGGTATGCAGTTTCTGGTCAGTATCAGGACCCCTCCTTTGTGGCCTTGTCTATCTATACGGAAGGTCTGGTATCCTCTGATTGAGAATTTATGGTTATTGTTGAGGTGCGTTTCCTGGATACATGCCACGTCAATCTTACCTTCATGCAGGTGGTGTGTTAGGGAAAGTTTTTTGTTTATGACTCCCTCCGCATTCCACTGTAGTATTTTGAGGGTCTTAAGGTTTTGGCCAATAGAAGTTGCCCCATAGCCATGTGCCTCGACTCCACGACACATGGGTGGGTGACCACCAGTAGTCAAGGGTGGGCCCCTTCGAGGCGTGAGGCCCGGCACTATCGCTGCTTGGCGGGACTCCGCAGGATGAGCGCCATGCGTTTTTCTAATAGGTTGTACTGCCATCATGCTGCGATTTACGTTGCACTGTTTTGTTAGGCTTGCGGCCCCGGGCATCCGATTTCAACAGGCGTTTCTGTAGGGATGCCCTCCTTAGCCTTTGGCTGTCCCCAGCCTATCTGCAAGGCAGCAGTTGTTTATGATCAGAGTTGTCTCTCTTATGGAAGTTGTCTTACCAGACTATCGAGTCTTCACTACTCGTGTCTATAGGGTGCAATGATGATATGTGAGATGATATATGAGATGGACTGGTTTACCCGGAAGACAGGCAGTCCAGTGTGTCTGAAACCCCAGGATAGTCACGTCCTGCCAGAAACGTAGCATTTGCATGTGAGTGGGGTATCTCTTTTTCCCTTTATTTTCTTGGCTTCTATGCAGGGATGGTACGCCTAGCATTCCCCGCCACCTGGGGTGTTGACACAGTGGGGCAGGTGTGCAATGTCCGCTGGTCTGCATCTCTTCTGCGTCCAGCATGATAGTTATATGGCTGATAACGTACAGAGGTAGATATCGTAGCCGACGTGCATTTAGCCAGAGGACAAGCCTGGTAATGTCACAGAGATGTTGTTCGCCTGGTGTGCGGACAGCTCTCGTGATCATTGGTTGAGTCTCGACAGTTCACAGTGAGGTGGCTGCTCTACTGTTTTCGACACCCCGACCAGGTACTAAGTCTTTAGTTGGTGGTTTCGCACCCCATCGCCGTATAAGGTGAGTATCAAGCAGTTGTCCGCCCGCTTTGATCGGCGGACGGCAAGGACCTCTTGCTGCGGCTCTACCGGATATGGCTGGGGCGCAAGCCCCAGGTCCCGAGCATGTAGGAGCCTCCCATTGCAGTGGTGCTGAGATTTTGGGCGGGATTGCGGCTTACAAGGGTTCGGCCGTAATCCCCCACATGGTAGCCTCGCGCCATTGGCTTATCAGCCTGGTACGTGAACCAAAGTGTCTGCGGCTCCTCTCGATATGAGCTGGTTTTCCGTAGCAACGCCCTGTCATTAGTAGGGTTAAACTGACCTGTCTTCAGATGGTCTATTTCTAGCACCCGTTCACTATTTGGTCAGACGAATTTATTGAGGGCTTTTGTTTGTCAATGACCAGGTATTTGAAATCTGCGGTTTCTGCGGGGTTAAACACGATTTCCGTGGCGTTCTTTAATTAGAGTGTTTGAGAGCTGACTTGTCTTCCGTGAGTCTAATACCAGCGTACGTTCATTTTTAGACCCAAACGGTAGTGCTCTCGATTTGTCAGTCGTTCTACAGTATTGGCGTGTTCAGTCAAATAAAGCCGCAGGTTCCACTCCTGGTGGTGCCCTTCCGTCAATTCCTTTAGCGAGACAATCAAGTTACTTAGAGGGTGGCCCCAGATTTTCGAGGGTCTAATTCCAGCACATGTTCACTATTAGACCCCCCGAAGGTGCTCTCTTTTGACAGTCATTCTACACTATTGGCGTGTTTAGTCAATTTTAGCCTCAGGCTCCACTCCTGATAGTGCTCTTCCGTCAATTCCTTTATCAAATACTGGATGCAGACCAACCGAGCCTCAGACGGCATAACCCCAGATTTCTGAGGGTCTAAATCCAGCACCAGTTCCATATTAGACCCCAGAAAAGTGGTCTCGGCATGTCAGTCATTTCAGTGTTGGCCGTGTTGAGTCAAATTAAGCCGCAGGCTCCACCTTTGGTGGTGCCCTTCCGTCAATTCCTTTAAGTTTCAGCTTTGCAACCATACTTCCCCCGGAACCCAAACACTTTGGTTTCCCGGAAGCTGCCCGCAGAGTCATCGAAGCAACTCTTGCGGATCGCTAGTCGGCATCGTTTATGGTCAAAACTACGACGGTATCTGATCGTCTTCGCGCCTCTGACTTTCGTTCTTGATTAATGAAAACATTCTTGACAAATGCTTTCGCAGTAGCTCGTCTTGCGGCGATCCAAGAATTTCACCTCTAACGCCGCAATACGAATGCCCCCGTTTGTCCCTGTTAATCATTACCTCCAGTTCCGAAAACCAACAAAATAGAACCGAGGTCCTATTCCATTATTCCATGCACCATTATTCAGGCAGCCGAGGCCTGCTTTGAACACTCTAATTTTTTCAAAGTAAACGCGCCGGCCACCCAGGACGCTCAGCGAAGAGCACCCGTGGGAGAGAGCCGGCAGACGGTAGGGCAGGAGACAACGGGCAGTGATCCGGCGCGAGCCGGACCGCCCGCCTGCGCCTGAGATCCAACTACGAGCTTTTTAACTGCAACAACTTTAATATACGCTATTGGAGCTGGAATTACCGCGGCTGCTGGCACCAGACTTGCCCTCCAATAGATCCTCGTTAAAGGGTTTAAAGTGTACTCATTCCAATTACGGGGCCTCGAAAGAGTCCCGTATTGTTATTTTTCGTCACTACCTCCCCGTGCCGGGAGTGGGTAAGTTGCGCGCCTGCTGCCTTCCTTGGATGTGGTAGCCGTTTCTCATGCTCCCTCTCCGGAATCGAACCCTGATTCCCCGTTACCCGTTACAAACATGGTAGGCATGTCACGTACCATCGACATTTGATAGGGCAGACATTTGAAAGATGCGTCGCCGGCACATGAGGCCATGCGATCAGCACAAAGTTATCCAGAGTCACCAGTGGGGACGCCGCAACCCCGCGAGGGGAAACGACGATTGGTTTTGAACTAATAAAAGCGCTCTTTCCGCGAGGGTCGGAGCTTGGTAAGCATGTATTAGCTCTAGAATTGCCACAGTTATCCAAGTAGGATCGTGTCATCTAAGGAACCTCGACTGATTTAATGAGCCATTCGCGGTTTCACCGTGAGACAGTGTGAACTTAGACATGCATGGCTTAATCTTTGAGACAAGCATATGACTACTGGCAGGATCAACCAGATATCTGTCGGAGACGTACGTACAGCACACACCGGTCGGCGGAGGAAGGGTGTGTAAAAAGCCTCACTGGGACGACGGCCGCAGGGACCGACTGACGGGACGGACGGACGGTTGTTCCACCCGTCCCTCACTCCGTCGACCTAGGACCGCCTGACAGGGGCCTCCCACACGCACCAGACGACCGACCGACCGGGCTCGCTCGAGGAGGGATGGCAGCGCTCTGTGCAGAACGGATCCCAACGACCTCGGCGATGAATTTTCACTGGGACTAGAGACAATTTGGCCTGCCGGCCTGCCCTTCTCCGTAGTAGAACGCAGGGCCTCGAGGCAACGATTCCTGCTTTCCATTTGCCGGTCACAAGCTCTTTGCGAGAGTCGGACCACCAGCGAGACGTACTGTCGAGCTCTGCTATAAGCCTTAGATAAATCACCACGGACGGACCACGTTTTCTGATACGGACCAGACGAGCGCACCTCGGTGGAGGAGCCACTACAACAAACCGCACCCAATTCGCTCTACGGGGAAAGGCAGGCGAGCGTTTTCCGCAAGCCCGCGCTATCGCTCCGCCTGGCGGGCCTGAGATCGCTTTACGAACACTGGTTGAAATTGATTGGCTGCGGCGAGACAACTACCCCAGATCTTCCCTGTCTGAACCCTGCTTGCTCCTCGGCAATGATGTTCTCTGCTTGGGGTTTCAATCGGTCGAGGATTAATCTAAGCATGACCTTGCTAGGGAGGCTGATGAGGCTTATTGTTCTGTAATTTTGACACAGATTTAGGTTTCCAGATTTATGTAACAATATAACCATTGATGTTGTCCATAAATCCGGCCAGTTTCCTGTCGCCCAAATTTTGTTGCAAATGTGTGTCAGGCCTTCCACCATTACCTGTCTGTAAGAGCTCTGCTGGTATATTGTCCACACCGTCCGCTTTCCCTCTTCTCAATGTCTTTACCGCTGCAGTTACATCTTCCTTCGTTATCGTTTGGTTCCTCTTTGGTTGTTGATGTTGGAGGGATTGTTTTCTCAGGTTCGTTTCGTCCTTCATAGTTATATAACTCGGAACAGTACTCTGTACACTTACACATGCATTCACAACCACTCTTCCACAAACGCTAACACACGCACTCACAACACGACTATCTCAAACACTAACACACGCACTCACAACACGACTATCTCAAACACTAACACACGCACTCACAACACGACTATCTCAAACACTAACACACGCACTCACAACACGACTATCTCAAACACTAACACACGCACTCACAACACGACTATCTCAAACACTAACATATGCACTCACAACACGACTATCTCAAACACTAACACACGCACTCACAACACGACTATCTCAAACACTAACACACGCACTCACAACACGACTATCTCAAACACTAACACACGCACTCACAACACAACTATCTCAAACACTAACACACGCACTCACAACACGACTATCTCAAACACTAACACACGCACTCACAACGCTACTCACACAAACACTAACACATATACTCATAACTTGACTCCAACAGACAGTAAACTATACACTCACAACCCGACCACAACAACCACTAACCCGTGCTGTCAAAAACCAACTACCACAAACAATAACACATGAAATCACATTCTGACCGGCATAAACACTAACACACTCACACAAACACTAACACGTGTATTCACAACCCGACTTCCACAAACACTAGTACGTGAACTCACAACCACTCTCATACAAACACTAACACATAAATTTACGAGCACACTCACATAAACACTAACACATTAACTCACAACAACACTCATACAAATACTAACACTAGAACTCACAATCACACTGACACAAACAAATGAACTCACAACCCAACTCTCACAAACACTAATAGGTACTTTCACAACACGAATCTCACAAACACTGATACATACAAATACAACCACACTCACATAAACACTAACACATGAACTTAAAATCACACTTTACAAACACTAACACGTTTACCCTCAACCCAACCCCCGCGACCACAAACACATAAACTCACAACCAAACTCATGCAAATACTAAACCATGAATTCACAACCACACTTACACAAGCACTAATAAATCAACTCACAACTATACTAACACAAACAGTAACACATGAATTTCCAACATGACTCCTACAAAGACAAACATTTGAACCCAAATCCCACAAAAACTAACACATGTACTCATAATTTGACTTCAACAAACACTAGCAAGTACACTCACAACCCAACCCCAACAAACATTAAGACATACACTGAGAACCCAACTCCACAAACACTAACACATACACTCAGAACCCAACTCCACAAACAATAACACATACACTGAGAACCCAACTTCACAAACACTAACACATACACTCAGAACCCAACTTCACAAACACTAACACATACACTCAGAACCCAACTCCACAAACACTAACACATACACTGAGAACCCAACTCCACAAACACTAACACATACACTCAGAACCCAACTTCACAAACACTAACACATACACTCAGAACCCAACTCCACAAAAACTAACACATACACTCAGAACCCAACTCCACAAACAATAACACATACACTCAGAACCCAACTCCACAAACACTAACACATACACTCAGAACCCAACTCCACAAACAATAACACATACACTCAGAACCCAACTCCACAAACAATAACACATACACTCAGAACCCAACTCCACAAACAATAACACATACACTCAGAACCCAACTTCACAAACACTAACACATACACTCAGAACCCAACTCCACAAACAATAACACATGCATTCACAACACGATACCTAGCACACACTAGCACGAGAATTCACAATCCCGCTCATACAAACACGTACACGTGAATTCACAAACACAATCACACAAATACTAACCACGACCACTGACTTAGGATATAAGCCTTAATTTAAGCATATGCTGGCACAATTACTCCGTGAATGTTTGAAAGTTATTTATTATCAATACTCAGTGAATGTTTGCCAGTCATTTGTTATGATAGCTCTCTGAATGTTTGACATTCCACATAATTGTTAAAATTCTTTAGTTAATGTTTGGCAGTTATTTTGTATGATTCTTTAATGAATGTTTGACAAATATTTGTAATGATTACTCACTGAATGTTTGGCAGTTGGTCAAGAGGTGTGGTCTGATGTAAACTCAGGTCAGCTGGTCTAGAGGTGATGGGCTAATGTCACAAGATATGGGCACAGAACACTTGGTCTTATGTGTCCGCTAATGTCACAAGATAGGCACAGAACAGCTGATCTAAACTTACTTTCTTTCCGTGTCCTGGGCACTACGTCACACTTCATTATTCCAGTATTCAGCCGCGTGGATTGCCCTGTCATTGGCACTCAGCAGGTCATCCATGCTGCAAGTCTCCGGTAGGTTTGGGCAGATCTTCAGATGGTTCTGGTCTTGTGTTACTCCACATTAGTATGTGTCATCATCACCGTATCTCTATCTTTTCAGGTTTTTCCTGCATCGTGATACACCAGCTGGAAGTCTAGTGACTCCCATGTTACGTAGGGCAGGAGATGTCCAGGTGCAGATTACACCCGTAACTCGATCAAGGGGACCTGTGTCAGCTGTTTCTAACTTTCGATGCGTCAATTTCCTGGACTAGTCTGTAAGGGTACTGGTTTGACTTTAAGAAACTTCGTCTTGACTTTAGTCTTGGGAGCTGCACCTGATGTTCGAACATAGAGCGCCTTGGGTCATTTACCTGTTTCTCTCTTTCTATCTCTGACGCGACAGTTCTTCGAATCTCTGGTGGCACTATGCTGATTATAGGGTATATTTGTTCCAATTGGTGTAGGTTTTAGGCATCCAGTAACTATACGGCTTGTTTCATTTATTGCTGTATCTATTTGTTTGGCGTGTGCAGAGTTTTCCCAGACTGGTGCCGCGTACTCAGCTACAGAGAAACACAAAGCGAGTGCTGATGTTTTGAGGATATCTGGCTTTGCTCCCCATATTGTGGCAGTCACTTTTCGTATGATACTATTTCTCGCATGTATTTTCTGTTTTATCTCCTGACAATGTGCGTCATATGACAGCGTGCGGTACAACTTTACATTCAGGTATTTGGGGCCGTGCTGTGTTCTAGATCCTGTTCTTGTCATTTAATCTGCAACTTTCTGTTTTCCGTTCTATTTCTAAGATGGTATGATGGAAAGTACCCAGGATGTGATGATATCCAAGCAGAGCTAATACAAGCAGGAGGGGAGGCAAGTGCTCGAGTCTATCACAAGCTGTGTAAACAGATATGGCACAGTGCAGAGTGGCCAGAAGCATGGAAGAAATCAATTTATATTCCCCTCCCCAAAAAAGGCAACTTGAAGCTGTGCACGAACTACCAAACTATCGCACTGATCAGACACGCTAGCAAGATACTCTTGCGAATCCTATTAAGAAGGATAGAGAAAAGGTTTGAATCTGAAATTCACGAAGTTCAGGCAGGTTTTATGAAAGACGAAGGACCAGGGACCACATATTCAATTTAAGGAATATCTACAAAAAATGTAGAGAGTTTAATGTAGACCTGTACACATGTTTCATTGGTTACACCAAGGCCTTCGAAACGGTAAAACAAAAAAATATGTGGAGAATCATGAAGGAAATGGTGTTTCCTTTGCATATAGTCCATCTCATTGAAACAGAATTCCAAGATCAACAAGCCGCTGTCCGAGTATCTGGGCAAACATCAGATTGATTTGCAGTACAAAAGGGAGTACGACAGGGATGTATCCTCTCACCTTATATGTACAACATATATGCGGAATGTATAATGAGAAATGTTCAAGAAGACGAGAACATTGAAAGTTTAGATCCATTTACGATTGGGGGGTACGAGATTCCAGAGTTACGATATGCAGATGATACTATCAAGAAGTGCAGAAGGGCTAGAGCAGCTACTATCAGCCGTTAATGAACATAGTAAAGATCAAAACCTGTTTATAAACATAAACAAAACAAAGATAATGACCCCCGACAAAACACAATGTCAGCATACATTTACAGTGGGTGGTGAGGAAATAGATCAGGTCACACATTTTGAATATCTGGGCTCCAGAATTGACAAAAATTGCAACTGCTCAAAAGAAATCAGAAGAAGACTAGCCATGGCAATGCACGGACTGAACAGTCTGAAGAAATTATGGCAGAGCACCAACAAAATGATAAAATTAAAAGTCTTGAGAGTCTGCGTTTTTCCTGTGGCAGCTTATGACTGCGAATCATGGACGATTACCAAAACTTCCAGACAAAGAATCGAACCCTTCGAGTCAAAATGTTACAGAAAGATCCTCAGAATACCCTGGACAGAGAAAAAAACAAATGTAGACATTCGGCAAGAGTTGAGCATAGAGGAGAACTAGTTTATCAATTCCATTATGACCAGAAAATACAAATACTTTGGTCACATCAAGAGACACAGCGTGCCATGCAAAAGAAGAAGGGGTAAACCAAGATATCCAGGAATGCCTGGGTATGACTGTGGCGGAGGCTGGAGTTTTGGCAAGAGAACGAGTTTCTTTGAGACAGACTGTTATGGGAACGACTTTCTACCAAGGACATGCTACATGATGATATGATGAGGCACCTACTTGAGTTTTGCTGGGGTTTGGTTTGATGTGATTTTTTTGGGTAATATAGAGCAAGGGCTTTCGTCAGTTTCTGTTTGACTTCTTCGAAGCCCCTTTTTTGGGCAGCTACTGCTGTATCATCGGCATATATGCAGATGATACAGCAGCAGCTGCCCAGGGAACGGGATTTGAGGAAGTCGAACAGAAACTGACAAACGCCCTTGATGCCCTCGCTCTATATTACCAAAAAAATGGATGGTCTAGAGCTGTGGGCACAGAACAGCTGGTCTAGAAGTATGGGCTGATGTCACAAGATAGAAGCACAGAACAGCTGGTTTCGAGTTGTGGGCTGATGTGAGGCACATACAAGTTTGTCTAGAGGTTTGGGCACAGAACAGCTGGTTTAGAGTTGTGGGCTGATGTGAGGCACGTACACGTTTGTCTAGGGGTGTGGGCACAGAACAGCTGGTTTAGAGTTGTAGGCTGATGTCACAAGATAGAGGTACAGAACTGCTGGTTTAGAGTTGTGGGCTGATGTGAGGCACATACAAGTTTGTCTAGAGGTGTGGGATGACGTGGGGCACAGAACAGTTAACATGAAGTGTGGGCTGATGTCACAAGTTATAGGCACAGAACGGTTGGCCTGAGGTTTGGGCTGATCTGGAGCATAGAACAGCTGGATTAGATATATGTGCTGATGTCACAAGATAGGGGCACATAAATGCTGGATTAGATACATGGGCTGATGTCACAAGATAGGGGCACAGAACAGTTGGATTAGATATATGGGTGGATGTAACAAGATAGGGGCACAGAAAAGTTTGATTATATATATGGGCGGATGTCACAAGATAGGGGCACAGAACAGTTGGTCTAGTTATGTTATATATCTGTACTATAAGGCATGTTATGTACGTGTCCCACAGGTTGTGAGGAGAGCCCCTGCAACCTGCCACAAAGAAAGTAGTCAAGAGTACACAACTTAAGTACGAGTGGCATTAGCAACAACTACAACATTGAGCATTGCATGCCTGATTGCTGAAAGTGTTCACCTGGGACATGTCAACGGACAGATAAGAAGACTGACAAAATAAGGTTTCTTCAGTTACAGCTGGTTTGAGATTTGTAAGCTGAAAATAATCACGATAGGAAAGAAGAAAAAAAGAAAATTCAACTTACATGTACAAACACATAATGAAGAAAATAATAACAGCAACGTGTAGTATAAAATATAATGTTTATTTAGAAATCTTGATAGAAAAACAGCACTAGAATGTTACAATGTTGTCACTCTACCTGTACAAGCAATTGTGAAAAGATATGCAAAATAATGAATATGAATAAAAAGAGCAGCAGACAGATCAACTACAGCCAACACGTGCTAGAATGGAAGCTCTATGCGTCTTGATTGTCAGAATACAATATGTTGCGGAACTTACTGAACAACTGTAACTTTGCAATACTACAATCTTCTAGTATGTCGTGAAACTTTCTATTCTTCTTCTTCTTCGTACGCTGTCAGGCGTAAACTTGAAATTTGTTCGAAGAAAGCAGCAGTCATCCTGAGACTGTCGACACTGCCATAGAGCTTGTCTAGTGTTGGCACTGGTGATGGCCACATGTGCTTTCTCTGGTCCTCGTATGTCGGGCAATTTTGCAGCAGATGTTCAGCTGTCATTTTCCCTGTACCACAGGTGCATTCGTCAGTACTACCTATCTTCAGTTTATTGAATAGATGGTACCTCAGTCTGTTGTGGCCTGTGCGGAGTCTGAAGACCACGACCTGCTCTCTTCTGTTCAACTGGTAATATGCATCACTTTTTGTGTAGCTAGTATGCTCTGTTTCCCATTTGGCCATAATAAACCTTTTGGACTCTTCGTAGGTCACACTAGAATATGGTTGTGGTAACCTTGCACCTTCTTTTGCCAATCTGTCTGCCTCTTCGTTGCCTTGAATGTTACAGTGAGGTGGAACCCACTGTACCACTACTCTGTTTGATGCGGACTGCTGGCATAGTTGACAGAGTACTGCTCTTAAATCATTAAGTTCTGTATTTTTCTGGCTTTTTAGTTCTGTGACCACGGACAGGGCATCTGTAAACAGGACTATCTGGCTTTCATTGCTTTTGCCTGTCAGCATTGCTTCTACTGCAGTCTTCAATGCCTCTGCATCCGCTCTGAAATTGCTTGAGAATTTTCAAGTTGCCACTGACAGTGTTATTTTCTACCGTTTGTTAGGCTCAGGAATACCCCTCCCCCTCCATTCTGTGTTGTGTTTGTTGCAGAACTGTCAGTGTATGCATGAGTCCAGTCCCTGCTTGGGTAGTTTTTCGCTATGTACCTCAGGGTTATGTCTCTTCTTTCTTTTTCAGTCTGGCTGTTCTTGTTTCCAATACCTGGTATATTTTCTACTGTCGTGAAACACGATATCACAGAATTGTGATTGGGGCTAGCAATCGCTCCATGTATAACGAGTTGCTACAGAAGTCACCTGCTCTAAATACCTGTTCTAATAAAGATTCTATTTGAGTCATCAATAGATGCCATAATACAGAATTTATATGAGTCATGAATACATGCTCTAGTACAGGTTTTATATGAGTCATCAATACACGTTCTAGTACAGGTTTTATGAGTCATCAATACATGCTCAAATGCTTGATAAGCGAACCAACTGTAAAAGTTGAACCTGGCTTCCTATTACATCCCTGGCAGTGTCTTTTATAATGGTAAACATATGCTCAATAAAAAGCAGCACGGAAAATGGGAGTATGAAGGACTAAAAATATGAAGGAGGAGGATAATAATAATAAGCATTTTGTTTCTCTTGTATCTGCCATTCCCAATATTTACAGTTTCACATTGTTGGTTTCTGCCACTAAGTTGTCTATCAGCCTTATGGTTGTCTGTCGTCGTATCATAATTGGCCATTGGTTTGTTTCCCGTAGAGGGAAACTGGGATTATTTATGTGAACCTGAAAATGTGTATCAAATTTAGTTTGGGGATCAAGATGCTGAGCTGCGCATGCGCTGCAGTGGTCATCGACCCATAGCTGACTGTTAGCGTCAGGCGAGCTGCCAAGACCCTTCTACACTTACACGCGGTGATTCTGGATAACAGGCTGCAGCAGGGCAGACTGGCTAAGGAGAAGGGATCGAAGAGGGAATTCTAGCCCGGTACTCAAAAAATGTTTGCTAAAGTCGGATGTGTTGAACCGAAAGGTGCAAATATCGCAGTCACGCTCTAAACTACGACACAACGTATTCCGTTCTCTGGACTACATTCTGCTACTTAAGCCCTTTTAGGGATTGGTAGAGGGAAACTGAGAACGAACGAAGCAAAGCCAAGCCAAATTTAGTTTGGATAGAAATAGGAGAACAAATAATATACTATCCTTTCAGGTAAAGAAATGTCCACAAATTAACTGTAAACAACATCAGTTTCTATTTTTTTAAGATGTGGTGCGACTTTTCGTAAACAAATGTTGTTAATACTTAATACCGTAATTTTGTTAGTCAACGAGACTCACTATATGTCAGACAAACAACTACTGAAAACTGCGAACAAAGAGGCCTCGCTAAATAGATGGGCAATAGGAAAATCTGGGAGAGAAATCTACAAACACATGGCCATCCAAAATACAACATCAACCTACTGAAAAGGAGAGACCAATGTACCATTTTCCGATTTCACACTCAACACATACAACTTAACAGTCACTTGAACAGAATGCAACCAGAACATATTCCAGAGTACCGGATGTGCACACATCCTTTTGAAACTGTTGAGCATCATCTTTTTGAATGTCCGGCTCTTGCAGGTGTTAGGAAAGAGCTTCTTCCTCCGAGGCCAGACAAATGGAACACTTTGTACGGAACTAAACAACAGCTTACAACCACTTGCATATACCACTATATGGTATTAGTCCAAGGGCAGGAGCCCATATGCCGCTGAATGGTTGGTTGGTTTCTGTGGTAATGTCCAGAACAACATTTCACTAGATGTGGATTATTTGTTATCTATAGTCTGACGGAAATCGCTTTGTTTTCTCACAAGAATTTAAAATTCTGCAATTGTCGGCCTTATGAACGAATCTCCGCTTAGCAGTCTCAGCAGCCAGCTCCTGTGAGGAAGACAAACAAACGCAATTTAATATTTTGATACATTTGCGGATTATTTCTTTGACTGAACTACATTGGAAATAATCAAATATACAGTAACAGTTTGAGAATACAACAGAGAGATAGAATCCCTGTCAAGGTACTGCAGTGATTATAAACTTAATTTAGATTTGCTTAAATATAAGTACATTTAACACCTACATGAAAGGGGCACAGGTGTATGTATATGTACATATATTCTTCTTCTTTTTCTTCTTCTCTGTCGCTCATTCTCAAACATCCACTACCAAGCCCTGAAAAGCACTTTGCAAGTAACATGATGTTATCAGGAGAAGGGGTTGCATTGTATCATAGTTTACAGATTGCCTGCGGTATTTGTACCTTTTGGTCCAACACATCCGACTTCACCCACGGCATTTTTGGGTACCGGATTAGTCTTCCCTCTTCGATCCCTACTTCTTAGTCAGTCTGCCCTGTTGTAGCCTGTTATTTCAGGATCACCATGTGGAGGTGGAGAAGGGACTTGGCTCTGGGTCGCTGACCGCTATAGATCATCCGCTGCTTAGCATCTTGATCCCAAATTATTATATGATGATGATGCAAAGTACCATTCCAGCATCGAAGATTCGCTCCAATGGAACTTCAACATAATCTGTTTCTTGCCTTGATAGTCTACTCCGACACTCTTATTAGTCAATCTCTCGATAGCGCTGATTTCCCTTCCCGCCCCCAGCTCTCAACATTTCCTTCAGTATTGTTTTAAGCATTCTATCATGTCTCAAATATTTCATTTGTCTAATTTGTATGCCTTTCATTATTTCCTTTCCTATTCTTATTCTTGTCAGGACTTCTTTAGCCCTTTCCTTTTGTTTCTGTGAAATGTGCTACACTTTGGTATCACTGTATGCTTGTATACCAAAAATCTCATTTTGCCTCTCTTGTGCCTTGTTGAATTGAAACCTGAACTGCTCTTCACATATTTCCTTGTCTATTTTGTTTTTATTTGTTCCTGCAAAATCTTGAGGATTACCTGTGTCATGTGACTCTTCGGGATGACTGTTCTATAATCTGTACAATCTAGGTATTGTGACCTATCGATATGACTGTTCTATAATCTGTACAATCTAGGTATTGTGACCTATCGATATGACTGTTCTATAATCTGTACAATCTAGGTATTGTGACCTATCGAGATGACTGTTCTATAATCTGTACAATCTTGGTCTTGTGACCTATCAAGATGACTGTTCTATAATCTGTACAATCTAGGTATTGTGACCTATTGAGATGACTGTTCTATAATCTGTACAATCTTGGTATTGTTACCTATTGAGATGACTGTTCTATAATCTGTACAATCTAGGTATTGTGACCTTTCGAGATGACTGTTCTGTAATCTGTATAATCTTAGTCATATGACTTATGTGAATGACTATTCTAAAATCTGTATAATCCACTGCTTGAGATTTTCTAGGCCCTAAAATAAAGAATAATGCCTATAAGTCTTTGGGAATGTTACCTGTATTGTTTGGATCATGGCACAGTTCTGAAATTGTCTGTACGCCAACTACCTCTAAGATGTTTTTCATTGATATTTTGAAGTAGTATGGACCTGCGGTTTTCACCATTTTTATTGTTTTCTGCACTTCCAATTTCCCGATTTGTATGCTTGCAATTTTTGTTTACTGGCGGTCTGTTTGTTTTTTTTTAAAGTTCTCAGACATATTCTTCCCATCTCTGTGAAATATTTACCTCATGAAATTTAATTTCTATTTTCAAATAACTCTTCTTCTTCTCACACGTTTTTACTGACATGCTCCTTATTTTATTTGTCAAGAATATTTTTGCTGTTGTGTATAATTTCCAAATCGTCCATTTCTTTGCTTTTTTTCGTCATGCATATTGTTTTATTTCGTCTTCAGATCTTCTGCATTCCTCTTTATTTGTTCATATTCTATAGTGTCCTTGGTCTTTTTTATTTCTGCATTTTAAAATTAGGAAGTCTTCTGTCATCTATATTTGATATATATAAATATCTTTATGAGAGATAGAAAGAGAGAGAGAGAGAGAGAGAGAGAGAGAGAGAGAGAAAGAGAGAGAGAAGAAGAGAGTTAGACATTTAATGATATACTACAAAGTCATATTGATGAAGACAGTTATATGTTACCTTATCTGTAGGGGTAGATCTGTATTGCTTCTGGTCTCTGTATAATAATTGATGCCATCTTGAGGGTCACGTCCCAGTGCTAACGCCCACAACACAACACCAAGACAGTAGGTGTCCACCTGGTGTTTAGAAAGATACCAGGATCAATTAAAAATGTGGGATCGTGAGTACAAATGTAGTGTGGTACACATTTTATAATGAGCTCAGCAAGCTGAATGGACATTTGGTTATTTTAGGGAATACTTAGAGCATGAACAAATAAACATAAACAAATTAAATGGATACACACATAAGGATACAGAAACCTGCTTTAGACATACATGTAAGCTATTCCAAATGGTCACAAAATCTTATCCAAGAAATGTAAATTCAATCATTCCCCATTTGCCTCCCATCTTGTTCTCGTTCCAGTGTATTTTGTCTGTGATATATCAAATGTTCACACATAAAGACAACAATTCCATGATTTTGTAGATGGTCAGTCTACCTTTGTAATACTCCCTTTCATGGAGATTGATGAATTTTGCAGTCGAAAAAAACCAAGTTAATAATACCTGCAAGTAAAAATATTTCTGCAATGTATAAATGTTTTTAGAATGTTATGACACTTTGCTGAACCCCAATTTTTAGCAACAGAACTAGCGACATGGCTTTCAAAATGAAGTAAAGGTGAACTAAAAGTAGGATGAAGTTTTAGAAACTTAACCTAGCTAGATAGTTTATTTAGGTGTGTTACATGTCTACGATACCAAGTTGGTGGATGTGTCATTCTTTCGTTGTATTTTATCCGATAATTTATAATAACATCAGTATTTTGTGATGCAGGGCGTAATAATAGAACAGATACAATGTATTTATTTCCCCTCTCTGTGTTCCTCTGCCTGTTTCCTACTATCTATCCCGTTGTCACAATGTGCTCCAAACTGCCTCTTCTCATAACACACCTGAAAAAGGACGACTGCCTTGTTCTAATCTTTGTAGTGAGTTATCTCTGTGGTTGTGCCTTTTCGAGTACTGTATCATTAGTTTTCCTTGCAGTTCATGGGATCCACAACATCCTTCTGTAAAACGACATCTCTTTTGCTTGCAAAAATAATGCATTGGCTTGCTGATTGTCCATGATTCACCACAATATGTCCGTAATGGTTGCCCATAGCATCCAAGGAGTCTCTTTCTCAGTTCCAGCAACAAGATTTTGTTGCACCAGTATCTCTTCATGATCTGGAAGACCGATTTTGCTTGGGCTTTTCTGCATTTTATTTCGTAATTGCATCTTTCATCTAATGTTACGTATGTGCCCTGGTAGTTAAACGTGTTAACTTGTATCAGTTTGGTAACAACCTACTGTAGATACATGCCTTCTGACACACGAGGAAATACCTTTGAAACATCACATTCCAAGGCCGACTAAATAACGGAATCGATATTGTGTCAAGGTTTAAAATCAATCCACGATCCACACATAGAAATAAAGCAAATTCACGGCACAAAACACAACAAATCACCGTTGAGAGTTATCCTTTGACATAATCCTGCCCTGAAACCAACTGCATAATCATCTTTGTTTCCCGAATTAGTCCTCTAAAGTTTGAGAATCATTGAAATGGGGAGACTACTGTGATAATGTATGAGGTCAATTGTATGATTCATACTAAAGCCCCGGATGCTAATTCGCCCTCTTCCGGTAGCCAGCTCATTACTTATCAATTTATGAACTTTTCGTCAGAATTTGTCCTGCAAAGTAAAGATCAGAAGTAATCTTTAACTTCTCCGTCAGCTTAAATGGCTGACTCAACGGAGCAGGAGGTGGCAAATACGCCACAGGCTGCACCGGTCGTTGTCCAGGGAGTGGAAGTTCCAACATTTCTGGCATACATACGTCGCATTGTACCAGTTCTGCTAGACGATGACGATCCCGATTTGAAAGCATTACAAGCAGCAGTAGCCGATAAGCAACATCTGGAGGCAATCAAAAAGTTCCTGGCCGACCCTCAAACACCATCGTTGATTGTTCAGAGGTCTTCAGTCAAAGGTATGCAAATAACTGATTGATCCTAACTAACTTAAACTTGTCAATGCATTTAAGAACAGATTGGATGCGTACAGCTTCTACTTCTAGAGCAAGATGATGTAATTATTTACTAATTGGAACTGGTTGTATACAGACTCTGCAGAGTCTTCTAAACCAGTATAAAGACGTCAAGTTAACAATTACAAGTGCGAACAATCGACTGCCTAGGCATGCATCAGCATAGTCATAGTGTTTTTAGCGAAAGTCAAACCTAACGGAACTTGTCTGAACAGTGAACACGGGTGTCCATTAAAATATTAAATAGTGTAATCTACACCAAGTGTGCAGTGCTGAGTGCACTCAGTACAGTACACTGAAAGACAGTTTCTCTCAACATTCTTCTTTCGCATTTTCACTGTACGTATTATGTGAAATATAGAACCAAATATAATAAGACCAGTCACCAAGTTGCCAAATAAAATTAGCAGCTTCATTCAAATAATAAAACCAATCCAATGAAATGGCAATCGCAATGGTTTTAGTACTTTTACATGATGAGGTTGGACACCCCATTTCTTAGTGGCCTTTTTGCTTTTGCAGCAATCGTTTGGAAGGTTCACCTGAGCGATTCCCAATGCAAACAGAATAGGACCACTGTTTCCTTCCTTACATGTAAAAGAAAATGACAAATGAAGTTTGTGCATGGTTTGGCAGTGTCACCAGGTAAAAATCACACTCTGTTGTAAAATTACACAAGTGACTGGAATCAGGCTTTCCTTAAAGCTGGTTAGGAGTAACAAACACAGTGTTGGGTTATGCTTCCACAAATGGAGCGACTGGGGAAGTTATGTTGCAGCTATGTTACAAAAGTCCTATTATTTGCACCTAGAGTCCACTTAAATGCCTGCCTCATTACAATGTAAATGTTATTATGCTATATTATATAGCTTAGGGTCTACTAATCATCACACTTCCTTTTCAGCTTCAGAAGGAACAAATGACCATAACTGCAGTTAACCTTCTTGTTACAGGAAGCCATTATCAAAACATTTTATGTAAACCTTTACAGTAAAAGGAAATACAAAACTATATAGTCTAGTATTATATCATATCCATTTACTCCACTTGGGCAGTGCCATTCTATATTTTGAATATAACCTGTAATTTACATTAAGAAACCTTATCAATGTAAACAAAAATTGAGACAATTTTGCAAGTAAAAATTGCTGTTGTTTAGCAACCAAATTTAATATATGCAGTGTATTGTATCATATTTGTTTGATCAGAATGCAATTTGCAAAAATTATTTATGGAATTTTACACCTATTTTCTTTCTCCTGTGTCAGACATACCTGGTCCTACTGACACATGGTGCTTATTGTAACTGCTTGTTACACTTTTGGCAGTGGTTAGCATTATATTGCTTATAGCCAGTATAAGTAATGGTGTGTCATGTACAGTTTAGTTTGCACTGCAAAAATGCAGTAATTGTCTCTGGACTCTTTCTGAATTCAGTGAATCTTGTGAACCACTCAGAAGACACTCTCACAGTCACTTGAGAGATGAGAGAAGTACATTGCAGAAATTCTGGGAACATTGGAATGCCAAAAGCTGTTAACATGGACAGTAATTTCCACTAAACACAATAAATCCTAATGTTTAAGACTGCATCAACCACCAGCTTCAAAGATGAATCAGGCAGAAGCGGGAAGTCATCCCATTTTTCTTTCACTAGCTTAACATCAACTTGTGGAGCAAATCTAACTGTTAGATGCATAATCACATTGTAGCTAATTTCCTCCCTTTGTGGGATCCATAACAATCATGTCATGTAACACAACATCCTCACCACTGCTACATAGAATACCTTACATCAGTGAAAAATTGTTCTTGGTTTGCGGGTGAGATAAGATCTTCAGCATGCATATAATCTCTGGCTGCCACACTAACAGAAATGAGCTCATCAATGTTATGAAGATTTCTATCAGCAATATCAGTTTCTGTGAGATCCTCACTGGCTTTGACATATTTCATCTGGCTGAATTTCACCATTAATTTATGAAGTTGATCCATTTCTAGCACTAGGGCACCAATCTTTGACTCATCAATTTGGAAGAGAGTGCTGAAAGTGTGCAAAACATGTTGCAGAAAAAGGAGTCAATATTTGTCAGTTGATTCTCCAAGTGATTATGGCTTCTCAACTTCACAGTGACATTCAAAATAACTCAGCAGAGCAGGATACAGGTTCAGTATTCTGATGACTATTTTCTCCAATGACAACTGGTGGTACAGTGTAAATATCTGAAGAGGTTCCACTTCAGTAAATAATAGCTGGAAATCATTGTAGTCAGTCTTTTATTTGGAATTGTACTAACAATATATATTGACAAGCAAGTTATCAATTGGCACAAATAACATTTTGGCTGCTGTTTTTATGTACAAACTGGCTAAATTATACACAGCCTATGTTGAAGATGTTGCCATTCATTTCGCTATTGTGGCTCAAAACAAAATCCTGACATCTCACTATGACGTTGCAGTTGTCATTGAAAAAACATCACATTTTCTCATGGAATCTCATGCTCCCTCATAACAATCTACCTATACTGTGCCTCCAATCAATATTCAATCAATCAATCAAAGTCTCGCTCCTCTCAGGGCATAGGCCATCGACAATATCTCGCCAGCATGTACGGTCCTGGGCTGCTATTTCTGCCACTCTCCAGGTGTCATTATTTAATTTTAGCTCCTTCTCACATTCTCTTCTCCACATATTTTTTAGTCTACCTATCTCTCTTTTCCCCTGAGGATTCCATATAAGAGCCTGTCTATGTTAGACTGCCTTCCGCAGCGTATGTCCTATCCAACCCCATTTTCTTCGCTTAATTTTTTGTTCCAATGGCTGATGTTGGCTCCTTTCCCATGAGTCTTCATTCTTCACCATGTCCTGCCACTGTATACCCATTATACTTCGTAGGCATCTGTTAACGAAGGACTGGAGACTTTCTTGTATGACCTTGGTTGTTCTCCATGTCTCCGGTCCATACAGCAACACTGACTTGACACTGGCATTGAATATTCTAACTTGTGTGTGAATCTTGATATCTCTGGATCTCCATATATTGTTTAGTGTCAGGAATGCTCCTCTTGCCTTTCCAATTTTGACCCTTACATCTGTATCTGTACCTCCTGATGTGTCTGTTGTGCTGCCAAAATAGGTCAAGGTATCCACTTCCTCCAACTGCTCTCCCTCCATCATGATTGGTTCTTTGCTGTTAGTGTTGAGTTTAAGGAGCTTGGATTTTCTTCATGTTGATATTCAGTCCCAGTTTGGCCGATTGTTCTTTCACCCTATCAAGTTTCTCTTGTGACAAAAGTACCAGATCATCTGCGTTGTCCAGGTCCTCCAATTGTGACAATAGTGTCCACAGAATACCAGTTTTTTTTTGGCCTTCAATTGATGTCTTCATTATCCAACCTATAGCCAATAAGAACAGTAAAGATGAGAGCAGACAACCCTGTTTGCACATGAAGCTGCCAGTCAGTGTTCCTTCGTGTACCAATCTACTAACTGTCTTTGTACATATTCTGGATGAGGGTTGTGTACTTCTCTGGTATCCCATAGTGTCTCAACAGTTGCCATAGAGTACTTCAATCCACACTGTCAAATGACTTTTTCAAAGTCTATAAAAATTTGCGGATAGGGAATTCTATTCAATGCTTTTTTCTACTATGATGCGAAGCGTAGCTACATGATCTGTGCAAGATCTTCTCTGGCGAAATCCTGCCTGTTCCTCTCTAGTTTTTTTGTCTGCTTCAGTTTTTATTTGGTTCAAAATGATTGTTGAAAAAACTAGTCCGGCACTGACAGCAATGTAATCCCCCTATAATTGCTGAAATCTGCCAGGTCCCCCTTCTTTGGCAGTTTAATCAGGTTTCCTTCTTTCCATTCTGTTGGCACTCTCTCCTCTTCTCATATCTTCTTGATTAATCCTTGCAATATACCAGTGGCCTTATCTATATCTGCCATTATGGCTTCTGCTATTCCATCTGGTCCTGGTGCTTTCCCTATCTTGAGTTTGTATATGGCCCTTTAGATTTCTATCTTACTTAGTGGGTTGTCGTCCAAGTTTAGGGTCTCCTCTGCTAGTAGAACGTTTGGTGCTTCTTGTGGTGGAGGTCTGTTTAGACTTTCTTTGAATTACTCAACCCATCGTTTCTGTTGTTCCTCCGATGATGTATATATATATTACCGACAAACAAACCAATCAAAGATAGAGAAGGCATGACATTGACATCATCGGAGGAACAACAGAAACGATTTATTTGCCGTTTTCTTTATTAATGAGTAGAGAGATCTCATATTTCCTCTCTCCTATGCCAGCTTATCAATATATTCCCTTTTATTTTTCCTCATACATGTCTTGACTTCTTTGTCTATAACAGTATAATTACTCTGTGCTTCTGCTTTGGTGGCTTGGGTTCGGCAGTTGTTGAGTATAGCTTTCTTCTTTTTCCTTTCTTCTATTTTATGTAATGTCTCTGTTGTGATCTCTTTGTGTTGGTTTCTCTTGAATCTCACAGTTTCTTCACATGTCTTATTCAACATTTCTTTAGCCTGGTCCCATACTATTAATGTCCATTTCTTCATCCTCATATATCTCTTTTAGCACTTGGTATCTGTTATTAAGTTTTAAGCTAAAATCTGTCTTCTTCTCCAGGTGTTGTAATAAATGTACGTTATATCTTGTTCTCCTTGTACAATATCTTGTACAATCAATATTGGTGCACCTAAAGATCCTTGTCTTGGCACAGTTGTTTTCCTGAAACACTCGAACCAAGATTACTAGTCGTTTTGTCTTGTTTTTGACATTGCTCTCATTGATCATTAATGAAAATAGTCCCATTTTACAATGGGTTGGTACATCAAAGTCACCCTCCAGTAGATTCCAGGACATATTGACATACTAGGAGCAAGCTTGGTTCAAATAGACACACCAGTCAACATGCAGACTGCAAAGTAGATACTTCAAAACAACTTAAAAGAGGAATGGTTGAACCGATGGACATAAGGGTCTGTATAAAGAAATCATCAGCAAACAGCAACACAGGGAGCAGAGCAAAATCTTCCAGCTTAAGACAGAACACATCCGACTTAACAAATACTTAAACAAGTTAGACCATGTGCACAAAACTAGCTGCCGCAACTGCACCCATCCACATGAGATACTGCAACATGTGTTGCTCGCTTGCCCAGGACTTGCCACAGACAAAGTAAAGATATTGCCTGGCACCCCAACAATCAATAATTTGGTCCACAGCTCCACTCACCAAGTACAAAAACCTGCAAATTCTTCAATTTGACATTGACTGCAAAAGAGGGAACAGCTCAGCAGATCTAGTCAATCAGCAATAGCAACAACGGGTTGGTGAAGCATGCAGCAAGGCACTCTTCGATGTACTTTAAACGTTTATCCTTTTTATAATTATGCCTGAAAAATTAATTTGTTTTCAACTTTAAATGTTTTTAACCTTTCAGAAGATTCAGAAGAATCTGGAGAGGGTGATGCAGACAGTAACAATGCTCCATACATCCTGTCTACCGATGTTCACTTTGGCAGTTCTAAGATGGCAAGGTAATCACACACATATATTGGTGCTCTTCTCCTTAGTGTAGTGAAACTCAGCTTTCCAATTCTACAGAGCTACGAATGTAAATACAATTCTAAAATATGGTAATATAATAGAAACAAGTGAAATGTAGACTACATAGCTGTTAAACTAATTTATTAATTTTTTTTGCGGTCACCTTATTTCTCAAATCCCCAAGGCGGTGTGCGTTGCACTGTGGTTTTTATTTTGTGCCTGTCGGCCCAATGCATCCTTCAGCATGCATTTTGTATAAGGGTCTGCTTCCTCCTGTATTTTCTGAGGAATTGCTTCCCAGAGGTAAAGACCAGTGCTGTGATAGGGATCAAACCCAGCACCTTCAGATTGTGAGCTGTGTCACTTAACCACTAGCTCACCCCATCCCCATTGTTAAACTAATGTTTATTACTATAATAAGTCATTTGCATTAAAAATAACAAAACAGTTTTTACTTAGATTAAGCTTAGGTTAGTATTCTTGTCTGTTATATAACGTATTCAATTGCCTGCCTACATTAAATAACGAAATCATAACTATTTTATAATCACATTTAACACTGCTACATTATACTATATATAAACAAGTTATAACATTGAGTACCATAACAATATATTAATTAATAAAACTTTGTTAACAGCACTAAGCATACAACAACCTTCAGCAGTATGTGGGTCTAGATTGAACATCAGGACACAGCTCAGTACTATCTTCTTCATCCAGCACTACAACAACAAAGAGACTAAGATCCATTGAATTCTCAGCTTTAATAATGAATCTCACTATCTCCATCAACCTTACATCAATTATAAATTTCATTTTCAAATATATATCCATGTCACCATAACCAAAAGACAAATATTTGTACGGTTTAGCAAGCACTGTGAAATTCATATTTTTACTTTCATACCGTTTCTTTAGGTCTAGCGCTATTGCGCACTTAATCACTATCGTGTTAGCATGTTGTCAGGCTAAATATGCATGTTCCAGTCTGCTCCAGAGTCATGCCCAAGCATTCCTCGAGATCTTGGTGCCATAGCCTTCTTGTTCTGCCTCTGCCTCTCTTGCCCGGCACCATACCTTTCATTATTGTTTTCTCAAGATTGTTGAATATTTTGATGTGGCTAATGTATAAACATTTTTTGTTTATGGTGGAATTTATGAACCAATTCTCCTCTGTGCCTCGCTCTTGTCAAATTTCTGCATTCTTCTTTTTTCCAGTCCATGGCATTCTGAAGGATTTCTATAACTTTTTGATTCAAAGTACTCAGTTCTCTTGATTTGTCACAGGGAAAAACACAGGTTTTCAAAATGTTCACTTTAGTTGGTTTGCTAGTATTCTGCCTAGTTACCCAGGTTGTGTAGCCTTTGCATTGCACTGGAGTCACAAAAACAAAGTGATTGATATAAATAAACAATGTTTTACTATTCTAATTATGCAAAAAATTATTCTTCTGTTTTTCAGTTATACTTTGTCAATGTGCTGTATTTGAAGCAAACTTTAATAGTTTTTATGGAAAAACATTTGTAATAATTGCACGGATTCATGGGTGACTATACAAAATCTTGTTGTCTCTCCTTTCTGCACATATAGTGTTGTGTTCATCAAGCGTGGAGCACAGCTGGAAGGAGACAAAGGTCTGGCATCACAATTGCGGATCATGAACTTCAGTGAGGGTTCTCCATATGAGACGCTGCATTCTTACATCAGCAATGCTGTGGGCCCCTATTTCAAGTCTTACATCAAGGAAACTGGGAAAGCTGAAAGGTACAGTTAGTTTTGCAAATATGACTTTAGCATTTTGGGTAATTTTGTTATTTCCAGAATTCACATTTGTATGTAATTGTGAACATATAACTGATATTCTCCTTAAAAATTAGATTTGGGTGGTTTGGTCAGATAATAATTAGGGAAAATAACTCATATACAGAAAATTCTCGATCAATGAGGCAACAATAAAGAGTTGAACAGTTTGTGTGTATTTGAAACTGGCAAGATATGACTGAGAGAACTGGGCTGACAGAAATACTAATGGCTAATGTTACAGAAGAGAAGCAAATATACAAATTTAATTTTAAATAGCTGACTGCCTTATGTATTATGGACTAAATATGTTGCACATTCACTTTTTGCAGTTTCACGTTAAAAACACAAGAATTTATTGTAGTTTGTTGTTATAATGTAAGCTTACATTGTCCATTTTACAGTAATATTTTGTGCTCATGACTCAGAATGTTTGAACGTCATTGCTTGATATTTATGAATGTAATATCCATATTTTGTGTTTCATTAATACTGTTTATTAAAATAACAGAGATGGAGACAAAATGGCACCAACTGTAGAGAAGAAAATTGCAGAACTTGAGATGGGTCTTCTTCACCTGCAGCAGAACATTGACATCCCAGAAATCAACTTGCCCGTAAACCCTGTTGTTCTCAACGTGATCAAGAAATGTGGCGAGGAAAATCGCAAACCAAAGGTGGGCATTTATTGATGACACAAAAAACATTTTCTTACATCTTTGTTGGCTTCAGTGTATATTTCTTGAACCTTGGCTTTAGTATTTCTGGTTTTGTTTCTGTTCAAATCTGCAAAACTGGCAGGTAAATTCAGGATGCACACACACACAAAAAATGTTTTAAAACAGTGCTTATAAAAATAATTGAGTTAATGTGGAATAAGTCAACAAATATCCATCTAAAACTTTAATCACAGGAGGAAGAATAAATAACCAAGTTGTAGATGAATAGAAATAGAAAGATTATGATTTATCACTTACAGTCTAGAAACTGCATCATTTCTGAACCGGTTAGAAAATACAAGACGCCATCCAATGTCATTTATTAGGTAAAAAACTTATAGCACAGCGATAAAACAAGTAAAGGGCATTTGACTTATTTTTGGAAAATGCTGACAGTATTACAACAGAAGGTTAACAACAACAAAATCTGCAAAATAAAATATGGAGCATGAAAAAATTAAGATGAAGAAAGCAAGTCAAAATTGGTTTGTAAGATTTGTGAATGGAGATAGTTTGATTTGTCAAAAGAGTTTTAGCAGTATTCAGCTTTCCTCACATCCCAAGCGTGCTGTTTAAGGTGGGCTGGGTTCTCCAGGCGGTTGTGCTATGCCTTGCTTCATCTGCGTGTCACTCACTACTGCGGAGATCACGTCGAACCTTCACCTTGTTAGCCAGGCTGCCATGAAAACAGCCTGTTTCTGGAGAGGGCTACAGGGAAGTCAAGGTGAGGGTATTGGCCAGTATATTTTGCCAAATCCTGTCTAACATGTCTGATCAGTTAATTTTGCCTGTGTAGCAGACAGAATGGAATCTTGCTCTTCCTGCTCTCTGAGGCCGCTCCTCAACTATCCACCTTACAGTCAAAAAGAATCTATCACAACTAACACAATAAACTCACTCAAGAACACTATCCAAACAGTAATAAACAAATCCTTTACTCCTACGTTACGACACTGGCACTCTTCTACTATTAACAACTTCTCTCTCACTCCTATCCAGGGATTATCTAACCTAACACTCTCCCTACCGCTACACCTAAACTATTGTCAACAGTCACTTTTCCATGCTTGGCCTGCCGTGACGTAAGTCCGAAGTATGGATGCCGATGTGTAATTCGTGCTGTGACCCCAACCTAGGTAGATCACCATTGGTCCCGTTTCTCCGCGACGGCTGTCAATTTGCGTGGTGAATGTAGAAAAACACTAAGCCACTGCTGTAAATATGTGGCGAATACAAGGTTGCCAAAGTAGCCACGGGTTTAATCTGGCGTGTGTTGAGCTACGCCGGCTGACCATGTGATAACTTGTTGCGGGTCAACACACGTGTCAGACGGCAACGTTCCCTCTCAGCCGGTCTAGCTATCAGGAAGCCCGTTCTCTCCCACAGCGGGTAGCTATGCCTGACAACTCCAAAGATCGCCCATGTGGCTGGTGCTGGTTACACTTTACCCTGGTGCAATTTTAATCACAAGGAAAACTATGAATACTTCACCAAACTGGAGCTCAGTCGATGCGACGTTCAAACTAAAGACTCGGTAATGCTGTTTCTCTTTCTCTTTCGCTCTGGCCAACTCGTTCAAGGTGTCGAGCGCTGGAAAATCTCTTAACATGTGTCGAGCTCTGGATTGCTCGGACTGAACTCGTTCAACGTGTCGCTCTGAAAATGCGTGAAATGTATCGAGCTCTGGATCGCTCAGGCTGAATATAGTTCAATGTGCCGCACTGAGGTCGCTTGAATCCATGTCTCTGCATCTAGTTGAAAAGTCTCGTTCAAAGGTGTCGATCTGAAGATGCGTGAAATGTACCCTCTTTAGGTCTCTCGTAAGGTCTGTCCCTTTCTAACGTATCTTGTTCTGAAATCGTGTAATTCCCCATCTATCGCTCTGCCATCGGCTTTTATAGTCCTCCGGACTATTTTCTTAGACGGTGCTGCTTTCAAAATGGCGTCCTAGGCATCGCTATTAATCCGCCACCCATGCGGTACTCGCTGACGTGAGTGGTCAGGTCAGGTAGAAGGTCCATTTCTAAATTAACGAAAGTATACAATTGGGCTTGCGCGTTATCCTAGACAACATAATCTGTCAGTATTTGTCTGCCCAGACTAAATCTGTCATACCTGACCAGACATTAGTCTTCCTTCCCTATGTGAGTTGTTAAATGCTTAAAAAATAGGTCCATATGCACTAATAATATAATACTACCCCCCCACTGACACATCGAAATCGAGAAATCTTTGTATGTGCATTACTAGGAATTTACCTATATTATTGGATACAGTTAAATAACCAGCAATAAAAACATCAATCAATAACCCTTGGCTATCAAATCTAAACATATGCTGCATTTGGCTGATTTTTTGTTTTTCTTTTTCAAGCAACAATTTTCTTATATTAGCGTATTGATTATGTTAGATTCATATACTGTAAGCTGAGAACACATGTTGCTGTGACTTCAGCACAGGGTATATAGATTAGTTTGCATGAGTCAGACTGAATCCAATTTGATGGATTCAAGTGTTTTGACTGTGTCAAATTGTAGGATATGAGAATCCAATCAATAAAGAATGTCGGAGTGTTCTATCTACTGCTTTCCTCCTGGCCATATTCTGGTTCAATCCTATGTCTCTCAGAAATTCTCCCACCCCAGCCCTCCTTCTCTCCCTCCCAAGTAGACTTTGTGTCGACGTGGAAGTCTGGATCTTTGACTTTTGGCTACCCCAATTCTGTAGACCTGACCTAACCTAAGATTTCTCCTCTTTGAGTTTGCATGATCTGAATTTGAAGATTATTACAAATTGTCTAGTTTCTTACAATGTCCCTCTTTGTTAATTGAGATCACATTGCATACATATCTAATTTCAGAGGTTTGAAGCTGGCTTTTGTGGTTTGTGGTCCATAAGTTGAGACATGTACATAAGTCGAGTGGTAGACAGTCATCTTTGTTTTCTTGCCTACTTATATTTTGCCGAGGAATCATTTATTTATGTTCTGTAAAAGTATAGCAGTTGCTGCTTTTTGGGGGAGCCAAATCTATTGTTTCTCTTCAAATACATCTCCAAGCTGTTTGAACTGTGGACTTATTCGACGTGCAGCTTTCTGGACACACTGCATAGATATTAATTGAAAATGACTGTACCACCACTACCAACAAATATCTTATCCCTTTGAACCCATGAAACCCAAATACTGGTGTGTGTGTGAATATCCCATTCTCCAAGCTACCAATTATTTGGTTGTGACAGATGCACCATTTAGTGCATCGAGTAAAGTACAGGATGGTCTTTAATAAATATATTCCATTATTTGCTGGCAGAGTATAATAGAATGGCATAGTCATTCAAGTAGGAACATTGGAGATATCAGGTCAGTCAATTTGGAATAGAATAATTAAATTAGAGCACATAGTTTTGTCATAGTAAAAAGCTTTCCTCAAATGGCTACCTTTTACATATTTTCTCAGGAGCACAGGGGAATTTAATTTTATGTACTGAGTGGCCAGGGTTCTAAAGGTTAATACAGAAATGGACAAATGAGATGATGAAATGTATGTGTGTGTCTCTTATCGTAACTATTGCATTAAATATTGAGCTATAATCTTCAGGTGGAAGAGTTTGGAGACAAAGTAGATGATGCCCAGTTTTTGAACAACCTACAGAGTGGTGTCAACAGATGGATTCGAGAGATTCAAAAGGTAATTAGATTGAATTGGTTAATTATATTAAATTGAACACTGGATGAGTTTGGAGAAATCACTACCAAGCACATAGATTTCAGTTAAATCAAATTATGTGAAGATATAGATATTAAGTATGGTATGTATTGAAAGCATCCATCATTGAATGAAACCTTTCAGCACCTCTAGGAACACAGGTGTTCAAGAAATACACCCTCTGAACCATCCACTTAGCTCTCTCAGTATCTATTTATTTTTTTTGTCTGCGTCGTGCTGTCTTCTTAATGAATGTTGCGCAGTGAAGATGTTTAGTGACATGGCTCACAACCAACACAGGTATTTGTTCAGATGCAGCCATGTAGTGCTCCTGTGGGAAGTAAACTCATTTTATAAATGAGTGCTGAAGTCAGATACACTCAGCCATAAGGTGCAAAACACAATACAACACAATCTGTCTTAGGAAACAAGACAAGCCAAATTGTTTTTTTTTAATGAGGTTGCTAGCCCAATGCACAACCCTATTCAGTTGCCTTTTGTATTGCTCTTGTTGTAGCAGAGAAGTAATGTTGATACGATCATGCTAGAGAAAGAATTATGAGAACAAGATAACAGTATTAGTATTCTAGTGTGAAATACATCAATCTTTATATGCCAATTTATTGTTTTTCAAGGGTCTGAATAGTAGACTTTTAGAGTGTTAGCTTCTCACAGAAAAGTTATTGGGTTAATCTGAAGTCTCATCATGATCCAGCTTATTCAGCTTTAAATGGGTACCTGATTTACTGTTAGGGATGAAGAGAACTGGTGACCCCAACTCGAATAAAGCAGAAACATAATGCAATGAGTGAATTATCTAACACTTCATCTCAGTACGTAGTATTTATTATTGAAATTGTTTGTCAAATCATACAGCTTGGATGAGTTGTGAAAAGATGAAGGCGGCAATTCTGTTCTCTTCCCTAGGTTACCAAACTGGACAGAGATCCATCCTCAGGCACTGCCCTCCAAGAGATCAGCTTCTGGTTGAACCTGGAACGTGCACTGCTCCGCATACAAGAGAAGCGAGAGAGCACAGAAGTTGTTCTTACACTGGACATCCTTAAGCACGGCAAGCGTTTTCATGCCACTGTCAGCTTTGATTCTGATACAGGTGAGCTGTTTAGTTTGGTACTGCTGTATTTAGTCATTGCATTGTTGTTTGACTATATAGTCATGTTCAATGTCATTTTGAGATCTTCCATGTGACAAGGGTGATAACCCCACCATTAACATTTATTACTGTTTAAAGTTTAATCGCTCCTGAACTGTGCCCGTGTTGTAAAGAATAGGCCAACTGTTGCCTTTCACGCATGTCACAAATGACAGCTAAAGAGGGTTGCACATAGAGCTTGCAAATTCATTAAGTAAAGCCATTTCTATGTAGATATGCCGATACAGGCTTCCTGTAAAGGGACCAACGGTAATTGGTGGCCCTATGCTTTAGAGCAAAAAAAATGTAATCTTCCAAGTTTAAAATGAGCATTTTTATTAAGATAAGTACCAGACATCTTGGAAATTTAACGATAATGGTGAGCAATCCTGGTATGATAGTCTAGTATGACAGGAACTTTAGATATTCAAATATATTTTAAACATTTTGTCTTCATTTGTATGACAGACCTGACCTTGTATAGATGTGTAAATTATCTGAGTGGTTTCATGGATGGCTCTGTGTGTGCCTGAGATTCTTCTGTGTTTGTCCTCAAAAAGATGTTTTGTTATGCTGTGTCTTAGTTTACAGTGAGGCTGCACTTTTCTGCCAGTTTTCATCATGACATTTTTAGAGCTGGATTTGCCTTTCCTTTTCGATCCCTGTTCCCTCAGCCACGTTACATGGTTGTGTTTTTAAAGTCACCATATTATTGCCATAAACCTCAGCATGACAATTATAGTTAATCTAAATAAGCCCTTGAAAGTTTCAGACCTCTGTGTATGCTGTCCAATAATACCGGTGACAAAAGTGTGTTGAAGACAACAGTGAAGAACTGGACAGTGATGTTTAAAGAAAAGAAAAACGTGAGTTAATGAAAGATCTTCCGAGACCAGGTCAGGCGCAGGTTGTTGCATCAGAAGATGCTATTGCCAAAATTGAGGCAGCAATTCGGGTCACCATACACTGCCTGCATTCTGCGACGAATGTCAACTGGTCGACATCCTTCAGCTGTTAGAAACCGAATCACTGCTCGCTGATCAACTCTGGGCGAATTCCATATCACACTCGCCATGTTTTCAACGGTCTGCAGAGGAAAATATGAGTCGGAGGATAATGAAATTTTGCAAACTTGATGGTTGGTATATGCTGTTTACATCAGAATTGACGTGATCGTGCGCATCGTACGTATGTTCACTTGGTGCAGTTAGGTCCGGTTTAATTTGAACACGCCTCGTATATTATATTGTAATAGCATTTGCTAAATTTTAAATTTAGCAACCATCAGGGAAAGTAAGCAACTACACCAAACCGTATCTCAGACTCAAAATCAGCACTTCAATCCTCAGAAAACAAAACTTTACTCAATGTTAATAACATCTACAAATTAATTGACCAAATGTTTATCTCTATTGATTTGAAGTGGATACCTGATCATGTCGGGAGTCCCAGGAAATGAAAAGGGCTAGCCAAAAGAGGAGCAACATTATCACAGTCACAACATATCACCAGAATGCAGATCTGCAGGTTGATCCAGAGAAACAATTATAGACGGTTATGGCTACATTTTTTGGCTAATCCCAGGCAGGTCAAATATACTTTAGACACCCAGCAAAACCAGATTCTTGCAGGATTCAGCCAACCAATTTAAAATATAAAGAACAGAACTTGATATTCAAGCTGAGAACAGGTCATGTCTGTATTAATAAATATCTCAATAGACTAGACTCACTTTGTGAACCAAATTTCAGATCTGTCGCCACAATGAGGAATCGGTTGAACACCTCCTGTTACTGTGTCCAGGACTAAACGACTTGCCAAAAAAACCAACTGCTCCACCGCACCCTACCATACATAATTCACTTTACACATCACATCAACTGAAGATGTGTTCTCTTATCAGGGAGACATTGGGCTGTCAAGAGCTACCAACTCACAGATAAAGGAATTGTATCATCATCACCACCACCACCATACTGTATAATTTTATTTCTGTTTAGGATTGAAGCAAGCAATGGCTACAGTGAATGATTACAACCAACTGATGAAAGACTTTCCTATCAATGACCTACTTTCTGCAACTGAGCTGGACAGAATCAAACTGGCAGTACAAGCCATCTTTTTGCACCTGCGCAAAATCAGGTCAACTAAATACCCAATCCAGCGTGGCTTGAGACTGGTGGAAGCTATCTCACGAGACCTCAGTACCCAGATGCTCAAGGTAAAGTGTAATCTAGTTAGTTCTCATTGGTAATACATGGCAAACGATTTGAACAGTCAATTTTTCTGGCTTTCTATATAGTGACAAATATTTGTACATCCTTGCTGAAGACAATCCTTTAATCATCGCTTATATGTCTAGTTGTTGCACAGTTAAATTATTAATTTTAGACATAACAATCATAAAAATGAATATTAAGATAAAATCTGTTTTCTTCGTAGCCTTTGAAGTTTCAATGTGCTGATTCTAGGAACTTACCACCTGATAGATTGCTAATTTTAGAGAGAACAGTCTTTCCAAATGAATGTTGTGATAAAAGAATGTTCATCGTCGCTGGATAAAAGAACTCTCATATTTTCTTTTATTGTTACACAGATTTTAGGAACTCGCAGACTGATGCACATACCATTTGATGAGTTTGAGAAGGTAACGTTGTGAGTCATTCACGCACATTCATGTTTTATTGTCTTTTCACAAGTTCAAGGTTTGAAAGTCTAATGTTTTGTGAGTATGTAGAATGTTTTACACAGACATTTATGTTTATCGTTTTTATTTTTAAGGAAAATATTTCAGCTTCACTCAGTTTTTTTATTTTTATAAATTTTTTTTTTTCATGTTAAAGTGTTAAGAAAGTGTACTTGATGTATCTGAATGTTTTATTCTTCCCCGCCCACCACAATCCTGCCAACAGAAAACAAAAATTGGCCATAGATAATATCTTAGTTTGCCACCATTTCTAAATATGTGGCTTCATTTCTTTCCTGCAGTATGTTTGTAGGTAAGGGAGATTGTATCAGGAACTGCATGTGTTATTCAGTTGTAGCACTGTATCAACATTAGGTGTTTTTTTACAAATGAAGTTTCTGGATGAATCCTGATGACTTTGCTGCAGAGGAAAGAAAAGGTCCACTGCACAGACATGCTTTAAAAAGTAACTAAAGAGTACTGTGCATGATGCTAGCGACCTCATTGTGTAAAACAAAATACAATAATTGCTACAGAAATCACCAATGAAAAAGCACACAGTGCTTTGTTGCAGTCTTCCTAAAGATGGAGGCCAACCAATAGTGATGGCCCTAAACTCAGGCTGGGGTAAAAAAGGGACAGGAAGAAAAGGGTAACTATTACATTTGGTCTCAAAGTATGTATATGCTCTCATAGAGGTGGTTTCTGTGGCAATTTTTTTACATAATTGAGTTGCCATCTTCATGTGCATCCCTTCTTATTCACCTTTGATGGGGTGCAGTGGTTCTGCTCTTTCCACCACAACAAGGAAAGTTTGAATCCACATGGGAAACTGATTCAAGCATACATGTTTTATCGTATTGGTGCTCCCATCTAGCCACTAACCATATACAATATTTTGTGCAGGTAATGAGTGCCAGTTTTGAAGTGTTCTCCACCTGGGATGATGAGTTTGACAGACTGCAGAGCATGCTGAGAGACCTGGTTAAGAAGAAGAGAGAGGAACATCTTCGTATGGTGTGGAGGGTCAACCCTACCCACAAAAGGCTTCAAGGCCGTATTGATCACATGAGAAAGTAAGCTGTATTAACATCAGTGTTATCCTGTTAAGAGTCACTTTGAGTTCATAGAGCAGCCTTTCCCAACCTGCCTGTCCTGGAGAAACCCTTGAGATCTTGGGGGAACTCCAGCATACAAATAATTATATCTAAAACTCATGGTGTGTCAGTCAGCAAGATCAGTTAGCTGTAAATATATCTTTTCTTAATCACTCCACTTCTACCTCTGGGGATGTAGAAGTCCATTTTGCATTTAAAGTAAGTAGCATGTCCTTTGCAGAACATTGCTTTTTTACATCTGCCAACCTATTTGGCTGTTATAAGTTTCTTGGCAACTGTACACTATGGTAGTTTTCAATTACTTTCCATATGTAGAGGGAAAAAAAAACCATGTCTGCCAAACTGGACACAAGCGTGATTTGAACCAAGACATTTCACCCCTAGACCATGCAGCCTCCATTTTGTATATACTTGTAACAAATGTGCAGACAAACAAGTGATTCGTCTGTTGTGTCTTTGCTTTGTCTGTTGTGTCTTTGTATGATGGAGGCACCGCCTCCTATTGGCATTCATGCAGGCCACTAATAGGTAGGAACTTTGGCGCATGAGCTGCAGCGACCCATAGCTGACTGCTAGCATCAGGGCCAGCGAACCAGAGTTGCCTTTTCTACAGCTTCACACAGTGATCCTGAATAACAGACTGCCAAGTGTGTTTTGTCGGTTCTTGTGGAATTTATGTTATGTCCTCTATCCATCTGCCACACAGTTTCTATCATATCTTGTAGCAAGATCTTCTTGTGTTCTAAGTGTGCAGTGGTAGTTGATTAGATTGTGTTCTCAGGAGATGACGGAGCCATTTTAATTTCTGTCTTGGTATGTATTCAGTACAAGAGATAGTTCTCACCATATTTCTAATGTCACTTCTCATTTTATCTTGACACTAATGACTTTTCTTAGTCATTTCATTTCACACGTTGTAGTTTTTCTTTCCTGTGCCTTGCAAAAAGAACCAAATTTGACATTGGTAGTACGAAGTTGGTATAAATATAATTTGTTGCCAAGCTATTGTTTGAATGTTTTAAGTAGTGGTAACAGTGGATATTTCACAGCAGAGACTTCTGAAAAATAGTTTCAATTTTTCTATCAAGCCTTCTTTCAAAATACTTGCCAGATATTTGAACTTTTTGAGTCTGTTTTAGTTAGTTTGACATTGTTTACTCAAATATTTAGTAGGTTGGTGTTCTGCTATTCTTCATAATTTCTATCTTTGATGTTTTAATCTTCATATTATATCTTTCATAGACTGCCAAGTGCATTCATGTGATTTTGAAGTTTATCTTCCGCAATAGGCTTTGGTCATCTGCAATGAGTAGTTCTTGTATTTAGTTGTGTTCTTTGCTTCCTGTGTTGAAATCCATTTCCGGTAATGAAGTTTGGCTGGCTACTGTTTTTATTATGTACATGTATTGTTGTTTGCGAATGCCCACAATGAGTAGGGTACTCTTTTGTGCACCCTAAAAAGGACGTTAAGTGGTGGGTTCCAGTAGCTCACCTCAAATTCCGAGCGTGCTGATGAAGGTGGACCGTGGTCGTCCAGGCGGCTGTGCTATGCTTGGCTTCATCTGCGTGTCGCTCACTACTACGGGATCAAGTCGATCCCTCACTTCGTTAACCAGGCTGTCATGAAAACAGCCCCTATGTAAATGTTGAATAACAGTTGAAGATATGAAAAGGTTAATATAACCTGTTTTTAAATAATATATGAATAACAGTTGAAGATATGAAAAGGTTAATATAACCTGTTTTTAAATAATATATGTTGCTAGCAGAATTATGTTATAATTTTGGACCACAGACAGCTTGTGTAACTCATTATTTTGCTCACAGATTCCGGCGCCAACATGAACAGCTCCGTCAGGTGATCATCCGAGTCCTGAGACCTGTGACTGTGAAGAGAGGCTCCTCCCCTGGAAGTGAAGAACCAGAATCAAAAGACAAGCCTGTAACTGATGAGGCTGCTGATGCAAATGCAATTGAGGTACAGTGGCTGAGAATGTACTGTGTCGAGATGTTAATGGCTTGTTTATTTCTTAATCTATAGAAAAATCAATGTTTAAGCTTTGCTGTTTGGGTTATTTTAAATGTTCTATAACTTCCACAAATTATGTTTGTTGGATTAGCTTCACTAAGGCAAGTATTTTTTTGCTTTAGAAAACATAACAAGCAACAGGGAAGTAATAGGCAGCCCGAATTCGAATCATAGACCTCAAGATGACAAAAAATGCTTTGTCATAAGAGAGAGATGAGTTAAGAGGTGGTTTACTGACTCAGTCCATTACATATGTTTTCTAAGTGCAGAATAGAACTTGTCTTCATGACCATTGCCGATAATAAATAAATAATTCTCTAGAAATTTTTCCTTAAAACTTCCACACCATCATTTTCTTTTGCTCTTCCACACTGAATCTGAAATAAAATACACAAAATACGACTCACTTTCTCAAGGATTGAGGAGCGGAAGATACCCCTCTCAATGATAAAAAATATATACAAACAAATAATCTATTAATTTTATATTTCATTTCTGCAGGAGGTCAACTTGGCATATGAGAATGTCAAAGAAGTGGATGTTCTGGATGTTTCAAAAGAAGGAGCTGACTCTTGGGAAGCTGCTGTGAAGAGGTGAGTGTTAGATTACACCTGTATCATTGTATGAAAGTTTTCGAGACGTTGTGGAGACTGCATTGTCTTGCAAATGCCACTAGGCTGGCCACATAATGTGCAAGCCAGATGGACACTCAGAGCTATGTTTTGGAAGCCATATGATTTGATTATACACGACTACACGGCCGACCACCCATATGATGGCGAGATGATCTGCTGAGAGTAAAAGATCTAGGTCTTCTTCTTCTTCGTTCATTCTCAATCTCCCACTACCAAACCCTGAAAGGGCTTAAGTAGCAGAATGTAGTCCAGAGAACGGAATGCGTTGTGTCGTAGTTTACAGCTTGGCTGCGATATTTGCACCTTTCGGTCCAACACATCCGACTTCAGCAAGCATTTTTTGAGTACCGGGTTAGCATTCCCTCTTCGATCCCTTCTCCTTAGCCAGTCTGCCCTGCTGCAGCCTGTTATCCAGGATCACCGCGTGGAGGTGTAGAAGGGTCTTGGCAGCTATGGTTTGCTGGCCCTGACACTAGCAGTCAGCTATGGGTCGCTAACCACTGCAGCTCATGTGCTGCTCAGCATCTTGATCCCAGATCTAGGTCTGAAATGGTACAACACTGCGAAAGATCGGACTGCATACAGCACACCAGCCGGACTGAAGTCGAGGATATTGTATTGTATAAGCGGTGTGTATTTTTCATTATTCCTAATTGATGTTCTTGTGTATACTGAATGAGTATTTTTCACATGTGGATCTGTATTTTAAGGTAACCGAAGTTAATTACATATCCTTATCACTTGTGGGTGCTAGTTGACAATTGTCTTTCATGGTCTATTCAGGACCTGTGGTCTAGTTGTTTAGCTGCGACAAGTGTCTGCGTATTCACTGTTCTAGTGCAATATAAGATTTAAGTTTTTTTTTAAAGTTCGTGATATTTGAATGATACTGAAAATGCATTTATTTATATCTGTCTGTAATCCTGGTATTATTGTTCCTCGGCGTTCGTCCTGAATATGTTGTAACATTATTTCATAGTTTATAGCGAGGCTGCAATATCTGCACCTTTCCACCCACCACATTTAATGTCAGTTGACTTTTCTGGGTGCTAGGTTTGCCTTCTTGATCCCTATTCTCTTCGTCAGACTACACTACTGCAGCTTGTTTTCAGGGCAGCCACTTGGAAAGGAAATAGTGTCTCAATCAGCTCTGGTTCACTGACTGATGCATGCAGCCAGCTATGAGTTGCTAGTTGCTTTCAGCTCATTCACTGTGTTTCATTTTCTGCCCCATCCTGGTATTCAATCAGCCAAAGGAAGTGCCTGATGTCAAATAGCCACATGTTGTGTGAACTCAAAAAGATCTTATGTCCTGGAGTATCTTCTTCGTTCGTTCTCAATCTCTCGCTACCAAGCCCTGAAAAGGGCTTTGCAAGTAGCAGGTTGTAATCCGGAGAATGGAATGTGTTGTGTCACTAGTTTACAGCTTGACTGCAATATTTGCACTGACATATCTGTCTTCGGCAGACCTGGAATATCAGCCAAGGGCTTTACTTAGGCCATATCTCTCCATCTCATTGGTGTATGTCTGTCAGGGTGCTTAAAGTTGTAGGGTCACCAGGACGTCACCTAACACATCTACATTTTCTTAACAATGTAATATCGACAGCTTATTTCATTTTCTGTACCAAATTCATACATCTTGTCTTTATATCTGCTCTAAAAATGAAGGTACGATGAGCGCATTGACCGTGTTGAGACAAGAATCACTGCTCGTCTGCGAGACCAACTAGGCACAGCCAAGAATGCCAATGAAATGTTCCGCATATTCTCACGCTTCAATGCACTGTTTGTCCGTCCCCACATCCGTGGTGCCATCAGGGAGTACCAGACACAACTGATCCAGCGTGTGAAGGATGATATAGAGTCACTGCATGAGAAGTTCAAAGTGAGTACCATTCTTTATTTGTCTGAGTAGTTTGTTATTTTACTAGAGTTTCTTGGCCTTTTAACTTAATTTGACAATACTGAACTCTGGCATTGGAAATAGATTGATCATGTCCTTGGGCAGGTACTGATACAATCGCCACAACTGCCATACTTTGGACATCAGAATTATAATGAAAGAGAGGCCTACCCAAAACAAATTGACATTGAACCACAGAAGTGGAAAAAATCACAATCTATCATTACACCAAGATAGAAACAGTCTGAAAACAGTTTAGCTGCTATTTTCTTCCTTCCATCCTTCCACTAATGGTAAAACCTCTGGCAAAGAAGGCGCCATAACTGGCTGCGAGTCTACATTTCTCTACTGTTTTGGATCATTATGGATGCCGCCAGACCACGGATTTGCCTGGAATTCACACTAGTCGACGACTTACACTTGTGTTCACGGAAACGTGGTGTTGTTTTCCGTCGGGACTTGTTATTTCGTTCTTTTTGTGTGATTTCTTCCATCCGTTTATCCTGGTCTGGACGCCGGCTGAATCACTTCAACCAGGGAATGGAACTACGCTTATAGTTATACCTGTGTCGTGTTTCACGGGTTAGTTCTGCCGGTTCACCTTCACGAATTTGGCCTGTGGTAATTTTAGATGCTACTATGATGAACTGAATACAGCTGGGGAGAGATGCCAGACTCACTCACACGCTGAGTGTTGTCCATACGACCTCTTGTGGTTATCGAAAAGGCACGACAAACTGCGTTAGATGCCTTCCCACCTTTCTACCCTGCGGGTTTCATGTTTACGGAAAGGCTTCGGTGGTAACCCTGAGGCAAAATCTGCATCCTATGCTATCTCCAGTCGTCTCGATGAATGTCTTGCCACTGGCAAAAGGTAGCTTAGGCTCTGTGAGTGAGGTTGACAAAAGGCGCAGTTTCTTCCTCACTTTAATCCAAATCTCCGCGCAAGTCACCCATTTCAGCGGACACAGCAAGAGATACGACTGTCCACACGGCTGAACAAAGAGAGTGGTCTTCGTCGATTGTGATGGACAAAACTATCATCCTTCCATCTAGTTCATTGAGACATCACATTTCACTACAATACGACATCTGTTTCCAGATCTGTCTGTTCATAACCAGTGTTGCTATCTCTCACAACTGTAGTAAATCTGAATATTTTGAGGTTGCTAAGAGGTTGCTGAAATTTTTGTTATTATTTGTTTCAATATATCCCAAATACTCTTTCCAGCTACATTCAATATTTTTGAGACATTTATTTCTTTTTCTTAATCACTCATCTTCGACACCGGGATGTGTAGAAGTCCAATTTGCTGTTGTTGTTTCAAATACCCACAGTGAGTAGGTTACTCTTTTGTGCGCTCTGAAAAGGACGTTAAGTAGCGGGTTACAGTAGCTTTCCTCACATCCCGAGCGTGCTGATGAAGGTGGACCGAGGTCCTCCATGCGGTTATGTTATGCTTGGCTTCATCTGCGTGGCACTCACTACAATGGGGATCACATCGATCCCTCATGTTGTAAGCCATGCTGCCATGAAAACAGCCCATTTCCAGGGAGCATTGCTAGGAAGCAGAGTTAATGGTCTTGGCCAGTATATTTTACCTGATCCTGACTAACATGTCTAATCAGTATGGTGTGCCTGACCAGACGTTAGTCTTCCTTCCGAAGTCCAATTTGTATATACTTGTAATCAAATGTGCAGACAAGACAAACAGATGAATCGCCTGTTGTGTCTTTGCATAATAGAAGAGCGCCTCCTATGAATTATGGTAACTTATAATTTTTTGCTTGGACAGCGGCTAACAGCTTGCTCTATTAGATTTTCAAGTGGCAAGGGTTCTTTTACATGCACACCATTGTGTACATGGGACCCCCGAGTTTATTGTCCATCCTCATTAGGACTAGGGGCAGATCTAACCTCTATTGAGACCAGGAGATGATTGAAACTTGCAGGATTTGAAACTCCGCCATTTTTCACTTTCGTTCATGCGTTTCTGAGAGGCTATTTGCTAAATATAATTAATATTTGTGAATGTAAAATATTTGCTTTTTACAATTGTCTACTGAAATATCATTAATGTTGTTGCATGGGGTTTTATGCTTTGCCGTATATGTCGTCTTCACAATGAAAGACAATAAATAAAGAAAGTATGAGGTATTAACAAATAATTTTAAAAAATAAGCTCCAATTAGGTCACCCCCCAAAAAGGGTTGCACACCACTGGCTTAAAATAGGTAAACTATATATTTGACCTGTTGCTGGATTTTAAATAAAATATTTGCACATAAAAATATTTTTTTTTTTAGGTTCAGTATTCACAAAATCAAGCTTGCCACATGAGCAAAGTGAGAGACTTCCCACCTGTGTCAGGGTCTATCATTTGGGCCAGACAGGTGAGGGTTGTGACAGTTTTATCCATGTTTTTACATAGGTTCAGTATGCAAAAAATCAAGCGTGTCACATGAACACTTCCCACCTGTGTCAGGGTCTATAATTTGGGCCAGACAGATGACAGTTTTATCCAAGTTTAGACATAATTATACAGTAGCTTTTCAGATGATGAGTTCCAGGTGGCAATATATACTTGTCCCCCCTTCCTCGAAAGTCTGCATGGAAGGGTGATTAGTGCATTTGTCTCTCGCTGTCATGGGATATGTGTGTTGACAGTCTCCAGTATGCTCAGCTGTAAATGATACATCTTCTTCTCTCGCGGTCATGGGATATGTGTGTTGACAGTCTCCAGTATGCTCAGCTGTAAATAACTTAACTTAACTTAACATCTTTATACTGGTTTAGAAGACCCTGCAGAGTCTGTATACAACCAGTTACATTTACATCACCTTGCTCTAAAATCTATGCGCATCCAGCTTATTCTTAAATGCATTAACTGTCCCTGCCTCCACTACCTCCCCTGGCAATGCATTCCAAGCAGACACCACTCTCTGACTAAAACAATATTTCCTAATATCTAACCTGGACCTCTCTTTAATCAGCTTGTAGCTATGCCCTCGTGTTATTGTAGGTGGCTGTATTTTAAAAAACTTGGTATAGTCTAATTTATCGATTCCTATGATCATCTTATAAACCTGTATTAAGTCACCACGAATTCTTCTTTCTTCGAGACACTGTAGGTCGGTTTTTCTGAGTCGTTCCTCATAACTGTAATTCTGGAATCCCACTATCATCTTTGTCGCTCTTTTTTGTATTCTTTCTAGCATGTTTATGTCCCCTCTATGATAAGGACTCCACACCTGTACACAGTACTCCAATCTAGGTCTAACTAAAGCTTTATACAGTTTGACGATCACTTCTTTGCTCCTATGTTTAATATTTCTTTTTATCATACCTAACATTGCATTTGCCTTTTTCACTGCTACCTTAACTTGCTCACTCACCTTTCCTGTATGATATATTATAACCCCTAGGTCCCTTTCCTTATCTATCTTTCTAATATTGTTTTCTCCCATTCTGTAATTATGTTCCATATTGGATCTACCCATGTGGATGACTGTACATTTATCTACATTAAACTCCATTTGCCAGCTTACAGACCATTCTCGAATTTTATCTAAATCCGACATCAATATATCCACTTCCGCTTTAGATGAGACACTACTGCATAGTTTTGTGTCATCAGCAAATTTTGCAATCATGGATCTCATATCAATGTCCAAATCATTTATATATATCAAGAACAAAATTGGTCCCAAAACCGAGCCCTGTGGCACACCACTTTTCACTTCACTCCACTCAGAGTACTCCTTATTTATGCCCACCCTCTGCCTTCTTCCCGTTAACCAATTTTCAATCCATTTGGCAACTTCGCCACCTATTCCATGTGATTTTAACTTTCGAAATAATCTTTGATGAGGTACTGTATCAAAGGCCTTTGCAAAGTCTAGATAAATAACATCCACTGGCTCCCCTTTATCTATGATTTTAGTAACCTCCTCCATGAATTCTAATAGATTTGTTAAGCATGATCTCCCTCTAGTAAACCCATGCTGACTATTTCTAATTAGATTAAATTTTTCTAAATGCATTACAATGTTTTCTTTGATTATTGACTCTAACAATTTACAGACTATGCTCGTTAGACTCACCGGTCTATAATTCGCTGGATCTGATTTTTTGCCTTTTTTGAATAAGGGGATCACTCCTTCATCTTTCCAATCCCGTGGAACAATCCCTTTTGTAAGTGATTGAGAACATAATATAGCCAATGGTTTTGCTAGTTGGTTTCTAATTTCATACAGCAATTTTGGGTGAATACCATCTTGACCTGGACATTTATTCACTTTCAACCCCTCCAATTTTTTAAAAACCATTTCCTCTGTAATACAGATTGATCTTAATCCCGCTGTATCCATGTCTCTTTGAAAAATATCTATAGGCTCTGGGATCTCGGAGCAGTCCTCCTTTGTGAAGACTGTGCCAAAGTACTGATTGAGCAGATTAGCAGCCTCCCTATTCTCACTTATTATTTTCCCTGTACTGTCTATGAGAGGGCCTACTTTGTCTTTCGTTCTTTGTTTATTTCTAACATAAGAGAAGAAGTTTTTACTATCAGTCTTGATCCTCTGAGCAAGTTTTTTTTCAAAGTCTATTTTTGCTGTTTTATTCGCTTTCTGAGATATGTTCTGCTTGTCCAAATATTTTACATATGTTTCTTTTGATTTACCTGCCTCTATATATTTTTGCCATGCTTTATTTTTTGCTCTTCTACATTTCACTACAAATCTAGTTATCCACTTTACGCTTGGGGTTTACCTCCCTACATGGAACACATTCCTCTTTTAGCGTTTCTAGAACTGTTTTAAAACTTTCCCACTCCTGTTCAACATCTGTTCCTACAATAATATCTTTCCAGATTATGTGGTTTGCTGCCTCTTTCATCCTCTTAACATCTGTCTTAGAGTAGTCGTATGTTCGCGTGTTTATGTTTACTTCTTTCCCTGCAATAAGATCCCAACGGATGATTTGATGGTCACTTGAGCCAAACAGTTCCCCAACGGTAACGTTTTCAATCATATTTTCCTCTGTGGTAAAAACTAGGTCGAGTATGTTTTTGCCTCTGGTGGCTGCTTCTACATGTTGAATTAAAAGATTGTCCGTTATGCACGTAACAAAAGGTTTTGACTCTACAAGTGCTTCTGCCATATCCCATTTTATTTCTGGATAGTTGAAATCTCCCATTAATAATAATTTCCCTTTACTTGCCTTTGCTATACTACTAATCAGCTCCTCATCTTCCTCTTTTTGACTTGATGGACATCTATAGCACACTCCAATCACTGTTTTTTCACCCCCACTTTCTATTTCTCCCCATACACTTTCATTTTTGTTACCACATGATAAATAATCTTTGATCGTTATATTAACAGAATTTATACAGTATAATAAAACGCCACCTCCCTTAGTCTTGTCTCCAATTATCCTATCTTTCCTTAACATTGTATATCCCTCAATTTCAAGTTCACTATCTGCAATCTCCTCATATGTCCATGATTCTGTTAACCCTATTATATCTGGTTTTTCTTCTTCTACATACAGTTCCAATTCTTCTCTTTTATTTACTATGCTTCTCACATTTGCATAAAAACATTTTAGTTTGTAATGTTGTTGGTTTTCCTCTTTTTGCTTCTGCTTTATCATTTTAGTGTTTGCTTTTCTACTATGTATTTCACACTTCCCTGACACCAAATTACCCCTTTGACTACATCCTCTATAGCACCCTATTGTAGGCCTATCTTTAGTCTCATACTTCATAGGCCTTACTAGTTTAAATTTCTAACACAATGATAGAACATATACTTTGCTACAACATGCTGTCCTATCTCATTTAGATGTAAACCTCCCCTATCTAACATTTTACTTTTGTCTACTTTAACATCAATAAATTCCATTCCCATGTCCGCACACATCACCTGTAACCTAAGGTTGATACCTATTATTTTGCTATCTAGATAGTCTGACCCATCTGCTCTGTCTAAAATGCCCATCATTGTGACCTTTCTAAACTTTTTTTCCTTAAGTGTTCTCATAAGACTTTTATATTTATCCATAATTATTTCTGTACCATCTCTCTTTACATTATTTGTACCTGCCAATACTACCACATGACTGTTTCCTTTGTCATCTAACCTCTTTATTCTCCCCTCTATGTCCTCTATTTTTGCTCCCCCAATATCCATTCTTTCAAACATGTTGTGTTGTTTAGACAAATGTCTGCCAACCTCTCTCACCATTGAATCTCCTACCAAAACTGACCCCTCACCTATATGTGCATACTTCTCTCCAAAGCTCTCTGCCCTGTGAGCTGTTTCCTCACTCAAATCTCCCTTACTTCCTTGACTGCAGCTTCTTTAAAATTTCCTCCATTTTCACTTGTTTCCCTTCTATTTCCATCTGCCTCTTTTCTATCTCCTCTAATCTCTTCTCATTTTCCCTTATATTGCACTCCATTTGTGCCTGCCTCTCTTCAACTCTATCCTACATAAAACGGTTCCTTCATCTTCCAACATTGTAGTAATACTAACATTTTCGCCACACATATCACATAATCTGACTTGGCCTTTCCTCGCAGCAGTTCGTCTCGTCTTAGTGGCCATACTAATTTTGCTATTTATTTCCGTTAGCCAATAAGTTATATTAATACCTAATAAAATGTATACTTCTTAAAGCAACGCCAAAAAAGGAACAAACAAATGTCGCTGGTATTTACCTTTCTACAAAGTATCAAAACGACTAGGCCTAGTGTTACTTGAGTGTTACTACCGCTCACTGTTCCACGCTATTTAATTCTGTCAAGTCACTAACTATCTGTTATAACAAGGCCACTATATTTGAAAATACGTATGCTACAATACACTACAATCACAACTATGTTATTATTACACAAATTAATTTTCAACACTAATACTTATCTGAAACGTTATAAATCTCTGTTCTGTCAATTCAAACCAACCACCATCTTGAACAACCGGAAACGTTAATGATACATCTTCTTCTCTCGCGGTCATGGGATATGTGTGTTGACAGTCTCCAGTATGCTCAGCTGTAAATGATACATCTTCTTCAGAGTTCATCCTGAAAAGAATGTCGTGCCACAGTTTACAGTGAGGCTACGATATCTATGCCTTTTGACTCAACATCTAATTTCAGCATGACATTTTTTGTCCGCCGGTCTTAACTTCCTTCTTCAATCCTTAATCTCTTAGCCAGGCTGCATGGTTGCAGTCTGTTTTCAGGGCTACTACTTGGTGGCAGACTAAGGTCTGTTAATTTAGGATTACTGACCCTGATGCAAGCAGTCGGATATGAGTCACTGGCTGGTGTCAGCTCATTCACTGCTGCACCTTCGACCTCATAAATGACACATGCCTTTCAGTTGGGGATGGATTGTTTACAATTCTATCCAGGTTGTAAATGAATTGTCCAGCAGTTTTTCCTCTAGAGAGCTTCAAGTCATATTATGTACTTGTCTCTTCGTTTTGCGGTCAAGGAACCTGATGTCGACACACTTCGGTCTATCCAGCTTTAAAATGTTTAAGATAGAAAGCTACAGGTCACATTGTGTTCTTATCCTTTAAGAGATATGGCATCTACCAGAGGAAAGTGAAATATAAACCAATTTTTATGAATTGACCTCTTAGGAAAATGTCTACCTGCCAGTCATTAGAACACACTGAATAGAACAGTCACCACAAGAGATAAGGAAAATGTTGAAACCTGTTGATGTGAATGACATCATGCATTGATTAAAGGTTAAGGTTGTTCTATAGCGGACACTGCTGACGGGGATAAAGTGTTGTGGGACAACAGCTTGTTTATAAGGTGGGATGACCAGTTCCCTTCCTCACTGCTTTTCTTTCCCTAACAGCAAGCAGACACTAATTTCCAGTCAGCTGGAGTGTGACGGTAATGAAATTTGTACCCAGTACCTTTGCCACAAAAAACTAGTACTCTTCAATTACTCCATTCAGACGCATTAATTACAGAAGTTGAAAATAAGTGGTTGAGATACCGAAAATATTCAACCATCTAGCTGGCTGTCAGCACATGCCTTTGAGGATGAAGGATCTAGCTTAGGACAAGGTGCAATAAGAACTGTTATAGTTCCGAAGAAATGTCAAATAAGTCCGGCCAGAATTCAAGAATGAAAATTGCTTCTTCCCATGTAACAATAAGTAGGTAAATTTGTAAAGATATAAATTTTACCCGAGATCTCAATTAAACAATGTTAACTATTTGAGCCTAACATTATTTTTTTCACAATGTGTTGTGTAGATTGAACGCCAGCTGAATGCTTACATGCGTCGAGTGGAAGATGTTCTAGGCAAAGGCTGGGAGAACCATGTTGACGGACAAAAACTCAAGGCAGATGGAGACAGCTTCAAGATGAAATTGAACACACAGGAGCTCTTTGATGAGTGGACACGCAAGGTTTGTTAATGTTATTTTCTACTCAGAAAGTTATGATTTACACACTAATGGATGTCTGAGCAAATTGGTGCTGACTGTGTCAAGGCATTCTGCATACAATCAGAGAACTGAGCTCGAGTCAAGGAATGATTCACAGATTTGTTTGTATTTTTGCCAGCCACTTTATTATATATCTCTTAATTGCACCTCTTCTACCTCCTGCGATGTGAAGGTCCTTTTTTTAATGATATACTTGCAATTGTATGTGCAGACAAACAGGTGATTGGCCTGTTGTCTCTGCCTGATGGAGTTCATAGAGATCACTATTTGTCAGGAATTTCTTCCTGACGATGGCTAATACCCTGCTCTTTTTGGTTTTCAACTGCCAAGCGTTCTCTTACATGCACAGCATGTACACGGAACCTCAGAGATTGTCTACTAGATCTCACCTCCTCTTGAGACCAGGGGGCAAACTTCCAGGATTTGAACACACTGGTTCAGACTTGTTTCTTGATAGGTGAGTTCTCAGCTCTCGCCTATAAGTCAAACCCCTCTATATTATCTAGATAAATCAGCGTAATCAGTGAGGTCATTAGGGCACACATGAAGACATCTTTATAACTCCATGCCATCCTTCTCTGTCAGCTGTCGCTTCCTGTGCCTTTTCTGGTTGGAGATTGGTCCATTTTATTTATGTTGTTCTTCCACCTCTATTTGGGATGGCCTCTTTGTCGTCTGCCTTGCACCTTTCCATGCAGGATCGTATTTGCAAGATCGTTTAACCTCAATATGTGAACATATCAAGCGAGTTTCCTACTTTTGACAGCTGCCAAGAGGTCTTCAAAATGCCCTATGACTGTCGTAATTCTTTCTTGTATTTCATCATTTGTAACACAATCTTTATACGTGATGTTTAGACGTCTTCGGAAACATCTAATCTCCAAGCCCTGTATCCTTCGATGAAGGTCAGCTGTAACTGTCCATGTCTCACAAGCATAGAGGAATATTGACAGAACCAGTGTACGCATTAATCTGATTTTCGTGCATAGTGCTAACCGTTTATCTTGCCAGATTTTGTTAAGTCATGCAAACGCCGCTATTTTCTGTGCTATTCTGGCCAACACCTCACATTTTGATCCTTCACCACTGACAATTAAATCCAGATACTTAAAACTGTCAACCACTTCGAGTTCCTGGCCATTAGCTTTTATCCTACTATTGAAGCCCCCATCGTTGTTGGTCATTAATTTTGCCTTTCTAGCGTGTATCTCCATACTATAGTCTAGATAACCAATTAGTTAAAAACATTTCTTTGAGTTTGACAAATATATGCATGTTTCAATCAAATGGGTTTTCTAATTATTAAAAGTTATTATGTATTTTTGTCTTGACAGGTTCAGAACAAACAGTTGAACGTGATTGGCAAGATCTTTGTGATTACAAGTGTCAGAGTGCCAAACAAGGGAAATGTTCTGAAACTAGGAGTCAACTTTCAGAGAGAAATAATTCAGCTTTCCAAGGAGGTAGACTTGTCATAGTTTCTTATATTATTCTCTTTCTCCATCCCTTCTCCCCCCCCCCCCCCCCCCCCCTCTGCATATCTCTTCCTCTCGTTCTCTCTATTGGCCCCCTCTCTCCCTCCATATTCATCCATACTGTATCAAGCACTTTGTGTATATGCAATCAATTGTATTGAGTAAAATGTGACTTAGCACGCTTTATTAATGTGAAATGTATAATGTTATTAACCTTTAAGACACTAATGTCCACATAGGTGAACAAGTAAAAATACTTCAAGTCCACCTAAACGGACACGCGATAAGAAAATTTGCCGATCGTCATCAAAAAGTTATTCTAGAGCATTGCCGTGTGTTAACACCGGTTGATATAAGGCTATTTTGAATCTATATATAGGGATGCCGTCATTGCCGTTGTAAACAATCAAAATGGCTGTAAGGTGACTTTGAAAGCGATTTTGAAACGACGTGTTTGCATTTTCGGGACTTTTGCGGATTATTCCATTATTGCGGGTGATAAAGGTAAGTTGTTCCGACATATTTTTGGGAGCTCGATCTGTTTAATTTGTTTATTTAGCAGTATTAACTACATTTGTAAGGGAAAATAGCAGATTTGACGATCTTGTAAGAAAAACTATCGCGTTCTGTGACGAATTTCACATTCTGATGGTCCCGATTCCCTGCGAAATGGGCAAAATCGAAATGTTGTGGTTTTTTTAAATTTTCACATTCATCTTCTTGTATCTCATACACTAACACACACACATCAAAAACAATAACACCAAGTAGTTCTTTATTAATTTATGTCTCTACACACACAAAAATCATATTTGTACAACAACAAACAAACAAAATACAGATTTTCAAAGTGAACAACCTAGAAAAACGTGACGTGCTGAAAAATAATTCACTGGCTGCGGGAACTTCCGTACTTTTATAACTCAGGGCCTAAAGGTGAAGGTCTTTTTAAGAAAGGAAATGTCATTGCAACATAGGATTTAGCAAGTGCTTCTTAATGCTTCTAAAGGTTAAAGAAGACACTTAATGAAATACATTCAAAAAGGCAAAAGAGACACACAGCAAACAATCCTCTTGGAAATGAGAAACTATAGACCATTGTATGAGACTTAAATTTTTTTCGAGAGCACATTTGCAAACATGAAACATCAAGAGAAGATTATTAGTGGCCACATAAGTGTGAATGCATAGGGGAATGCTATTTTACATATCTGAAAAAAAGTAGTCCACACAATTTTTTGGCATATCATAAGTCAATTGTAAAAGTACTGGAAAAGAAATATAGGAATTCAATAAGATGATTGTTGGCATTTCAAGATTGTGAAATGTGCTCTTCAGAATTGTTAGGCAATAATAGAGATAGGCAGTTGCACAGAGACATGATCACCTACTCAAGTCAAATTGGCATTTTAATTAGATGCAGAAGAGGAAATATCATACAGGACATTAAAACAGGCATATAAATTTTAAGATAGATATAAAGGGCTCCTATAGTTTTTATTATTCAACATCTATGTCACAAAAAAAGGGGACTATCTAGCTTTCATCAGGTCTTAGTTATGTGGCTAGCGGAGCGGCATACATGGCACTTAGCAGGCTGTGGGTCTACATTGCTCTAATTAACACTTCCACCCCCACCAATCCCCCCAAAAATAGGCGATTGTATATTCCAGGGGCTACCAGCCTAAGGGTTGGGATTGATCAAGCAAGTCACCACCGGATTTTCACATGCCAAAAAATATGAAACAAAGGAGGCCACACCTCCCCACAACGTCTAACAATACAAGTGGACTGAAAATTGATAGGGAGATAAATAGATATATATTATTCAACAACTTTTAATATGAGTAATGATAGTTTCTATAGTTTATTGTTTATATATATATAAATATATATATATATATATATATATATAGTTGAATTCACATAAACGTATGACGTACGAAGAGTCAAAACGGCTTATCAAAGCCAGATACATGACCAAATGGGAAACCGAACATACTGGTTACACCAAAAACGATGCCTATTACCAGTTGAACCGAAGAGAGCAGGTCGTTGTCTTCAGACTTCGCACTGGCCACAATAGACTGAGGTACCACCTATTCAACAAATTGAAGATAGGTGGTACCGACGAATGCCCGTGTGGTACTGGTAAAATGACCGCTGAACATCTGCTGCAGAACTGCCCGACATACGAGGATCAGAGAGAGCAGATGTGGCCATCACCAGTGGAACTGCAAGACAAGCTCTATGGCAGTGGCGATAGCCTCAGGATGACCGCCGCTTTTTTCGAAAAAATAATGGTTACTGTCTGACTGCGTACGAAGAAGAAGAATTCACATAAACAATAAACTATAGGAACCTTCATATTCATATATTTTAACCACAAAGTCAATAGTAACCTATGGGACAATTAATAGAGAATCAATGAAGCTACATAAATCACATTCATTCATCGATAACTTCTACAAAGAACAGTAAAAATTGTGGATACAGAAGAAAGGGTGAGGAGAGAAATACTGGAACCATTAGAATCCACACTGCTGATGGAGACTGAGCATCTGGATTTAGCTGCAGTCGAGTGATGTCAGTTTGGACAGAACACATCAGGAATGTCATGAAAAGCTTGGACAGTAGGAATGATCTCTAATAATATTTTTCTCTGAATACAAAACATTTGAGATTAACAGCTAAACACATGTTGCAAACCTGCACAATATATACTGACGAAAGGAGAGGCATATGGCCTCAACCTGTGTCATGCACAAGAAGCTGTACGGCAATGTCAGGAACCTTGAATTAGCTGCTGCTTTTGTTATAGTTGTTGGTGATGTTGATGTCTGATGATTAAGAAAGAAAAAGAATATTATTTTCATTTCACATGTCAACTGATAACATTAATATATATATAAGGGAGCCGCGTAGTGCAGTGGTTAGCGAGCTGGCTTCGCATCTGAGTGGTCCTGGGTTCATTCGCCAGTTGAGGTGGTAATGTTTTTTCAGACCGCAACGGCTCCCGGGTCGACCTAGCCTTAAATGGGTACCGGGAAGTAAAAGCGGCGAGGGAGAGGAGATGGCTACCGCCCTCATATAGCCGAGCTTTTGAAATGTGAGATCGCTAACAACTCACACCACTACGGCAGTAATGCGATGGGTTACTTTACTTTACTTTATATATGTTGCATTGAAAGAGATAACTATATAGGTACTTTAACTCTATCATAGGTGCGCAATTTGAGATGGCTTGGATTCCGTGTTCCTCTGGCCAATGTAAACAAAGCTCATCAGGCAAATCAGATTTACCCATTTGCTATTTCTCTGGTGGAAAGTGTGCAGTCCTGCGAGAAAACCCTGAAAAAGGTATTTAATTAATGGTGGTTAAGTTTGTATTTTACAATTAACATATGTAGAGGAGAGAGTGGTTGAGCGGTTATGAAGCCAGTGTTTTTGCAAGCAGGACTCAGTTTCAAAACCCTGATCGGTAAAAGATGTATTTTTTTTTTATTTTGGAGGAGAAAAACAAACCAAGGCCTGTTGCACTGCACTTCTGTTCAAAGGAAATGCAGCCTTTATTCCCCATCCTTTTAATTTTCCTATAGGACGACAGAAATTGAAATAAATGTTGTAATGAATGATCAACATATGGCCTTTTTTACTCCAGGAAAGACATATAGTACCACCACTGCAGCTGCCCTAGCAGAATGAATTTATGTGTTTTTATAGAGGTAGTTTCTTAGTACTTTGTTTTACATTATGAGGTTACCAGTCCCACCCACAACCCTACTTACCTTTGATGACATACATAGTATGCAGTCCCACACACAACCCTACTTACCTTTGACAATTTACATAGTATGCAGTCCCACCCACAACCCTACTTACCTTTGATGACATACATAGTATGCAGTCCCACCCACAACCCTACTTACCTTTGATGACATACATAGTATGCAGTCCCACCCACAACCCTACTTACCTTTGATGACATACATAGTATGCAGTCCCACCCACAACCCTACTTACCTTTGATGACATACATAGTATGCAGTCCCACCCACAACCCTACTTACCTTTGATGACATACATAGTATGCAGTCCCACCCACAACCCTACTTACCTTTGATGACATACATAGTATGCAGTCCCACCCACAACCCTACTTACCTTTGATGACATACATAGTATGCAGTCCCACCCACAACCCTACTTACCTTTGATGACATACATAGTATGCAGTCCCACACACAACCCTACTTACCTTTGATGACATACATAGTATGCAGTCCCACACACAACCCTACTTACCTTTGACAATTTACATAGTATGCAGTCCCACTCACAACCCTACTTACCTTTGATGACATACATAGTATGCAGTCCCACCCACAACCCTACTTACCTTTGATGACATACATAGTATGCAGTCCCACCCACAACCCTACTTACCTTTGATGACATACATAGTATGCAGTCCCACCCACAACCCTACTTACCTTTGATGACATACATAGTATGCAGTCCCACTCACAACCCTACTTACCTTTGACAATTTACATAGTATGCAGTCCCACTCACAACCCTACTTACCTTTGATGACATACATAGTATGCAGTCCCACACACAACCCTACTTACCTTTGACAATTTGCATAGTGTGCAGTCCCACTCACAACCCTACTTACCTTTGATGACATACATAGAATGGAGTCCCACACACAACCCTACTTACCATTGACGAGATGCATAGATTGATTTTCCTCTACAGCAAAGGGCTTTGGTATCCACACAGAAAAACATGCTAATGAAACTGTCAGACTTCATAGGGATTAACATTTCAAGTGTTTTAATTTTAAAATATATTATTTGCAGACATGCTTCTTTCAGATGTTATCACTGCTGTATGATTTTATAGTCTATGTTATAGGTGTGTTGTGGTGTTACTTACCACTTTAACATGCCAGCACAAGACATCCTTAATCTTTATCTTTCATGATGTAAAGTAGTTTTTGTCTATAATATTTCATGAAATTAATTTGATCTATTTTGAACATTTCTGTTACAAATTAGTAGACATTTGATAAATGGCTTCCTTGTTTAGATTGAAAGCAAAGAGTCACTGAAGCTGCTGATAGCAGGTCTCCGGAAGGAGGTCCAGAACCTGATAGCAGAAGGATGTGGTCTTCAGTGGGAGTCTTATAAGCTGGACCCATATGTGCAGAGACTTGCAGACATAGTGATTAACTTCCAGGAGAAGGTATGTGAGATTTGTGAGCTATATGTTGGGTTGTGGTTTTCTTTGGGTTTTGGTGAATCACAATATTTTAGCCGCAAACAGTAGTGTGCAGTCATGATCATTTATTGGGGTATTATATCTGCCGGGTTCTTTGTTCATGACAAGAACAAAAATAGCATCACTGCCCCACAGAGAGCTTGTCGTAAGAGGTGCTAACTGTATGACATGACACTGGCCATGGTTAGGTGGTTTGTTAAGAGCAACATAGATGGCACCTAACAGACTGCGGGCTTACTTTGCTCTAGTGTTTGAGTCTATTAAGATGGACTCGCATATCGGTTAACCACCCTCCGCAGCACTTGTCCCAATGCAGCGGAGTAATAAGCAGCTCGAACCTAGCCCACTAAGCAGGAAATAATCCTCCCGGCTACATCCAGCTCATACCAAACCTGCACCTGTAGAAGTACAGGTCAACTAAGAAGAAGTAAGATGTATTGCGCAAAGCAAACAATTTTATCATAATTTTTTTGTTTTTGTTTCACAGGAAGCACCATTTACATTTTTCAAGATGAAAATGATAAAAAAAAACAATGAAATTATCAAACAGGAACTTGTGCAAATGACCATTGTATGCTTGAAATTTACGGGGTTCGAACACTGTTTCGCCCTTTCATGACTTCAGAGACATGCATCTTACCTCTCAGCTATAGCAAGGACACACTCCTTCCTATATTTAACTTGCTTAAAATTACTTGTCTTTTTGAGATTGTTGTGGCTACTTTGTTTTGAAATGTATTAGCATTTGAAAAAGAAAACTTAGTCTGACAGTAGAAACTACCTTGGGGTGAAGTGCTAGCAATTTGATTTAACAACTTTTGAGAGCTGGTGTGAATAGTTCCCTGTTTTGTTGCTCTGCTTTGTCTAATATAATCATGCACTCATTTACAGCTGGGTGGACTGGAGCTTGAATTGACTGTGCTTGTTTTTACCCAGTCATCTTTGCAATGTGAGGCAGAGCACTAACCACTCTCACATTGTGAATATGTTATTACTATATTTTATTGTGAACAATTGTTGACATGGTTTCATCCTGCAAGGTTGATGATCTCTTGGCTATGGAGGAGGAAATTGATGTTGAGGTTCGAGCCTTGGAAACTTGCACATACAGTGCTTCCACCTTCAGAGAGATCCTCAGCAAAGTCCAGAAAGCAGTAGACAACCTCAGTCTTCGCTCTTACTCCAATCTGCCTCAGTGGGTGGCCCAGCTGGATGAGGAGGTTAGTTGTTGGTTGGAAGTTTTATGAACATTTATATTTTGAAGAGAACCCAAGTGGTACACAAGTTGACAAGAATAGGTTAGAAACAGAAACACATACATCTTGTTTTTTGTAAAGAATAGCCGGTTCTTATCTAAATCAGTGAAGGAGAAAGTTTGGAGAAAAAGGCTTCTGTTGTGATTTGGTAAATGTGGTCAAAATTAAGCTCATATGATCTGCCAATTACTTAGATGGATATAAGGATTGCTATAGTGCTATGTTTATGTGGTTCAACAATTATTTAGATGGTGGATATTTTGTTATTTTATTTTATTTTTTTGCGTTCGCCTTATTTCTCTAATCCCCAAGGCGGTGTGCATTGCACTGCGTTTTTATTTTGCGCCTGTCGGCTCAGTGCATCCGACTTCAGCATGCATTTTATGTAAGGGTCTGCTTCCTCCTGCATTTTCTAAGGGTTTGCTTCCCCGGGATATCGGCCGGTGCTGAGATGGGGATCGAACCCAGCACCTTCTGGTTGTGAGCCGTGTTACTTAACCACTAGGCCACGCCGTCCCCTCAGATGATGGATATAAGGGTTGCTATAGTTCTATGTTTATGTGGTTCAACAATTATTTAGATGATGGATATAAGGGTTGCTATAGTTCTATGTTTATGTGGTTCAACAATTATTTAGATGATGGATATAAGGGTTCCTATAGTTCTATGTTTATGCGGTTCAACAATTATTTAGATGATGGATATAAGGGTTCTTATAGTATAATATTTTTTCCATGTGTTGTCTGGGGCATCTTGCTTAGGAGGAAAGAATAGGGCCACTGCATTTTACAATGCAGTAGTAAGAGGTGATTAAGTAGGGTTGTGCTAGTTGCTGACAACCTCAGCATATAAGCACATGAATGATTTGATGCAGGCTTCCCACAAGGAGGCCAACTGTGACACTCCTTCTGAAGTGAAAAGGGGTATATGATAAAAGTAAAGTAACTCATAGCATTACAGCTGTAGGGGTATGAGGTGTTAGCAATCTTACATTTCAAAGGCTCGGCTATATGAAGGTGGTAGCCATCTCCTTTCCCTCGCCGCTTTTACTACCCGGACTGAACCGGTACTCATTTAAGGCTGGGTCGACCCGGGAGCGATTGCAGTCTGAAAAAACATTTCCGCCTCAACTAGGTAATGAACCCAGGACCACTCGGATGCGAAGCCAGCTCGCTAACCACTGAGCTACGCAGGTCCCTTTTATTTCTGAAGTCCAAGACTTTGTGGGTAATTTGTATATACCTTCCATTTAGAGAATGTAGACCTGCCAAAGACAGATGTGTTGAAAGGTGCAAATATCGCAGTCAAGCTGTAAACTAGCAACACAGCTCATTCCGTTCTCCGGACTACATCCTGCTACTTGCAAAGCCCTGTTCAGGGTTTGGTAGCGGGGGATTGAGAACGAACGCAGAAGAAGAGGAAGAGAATCTAGAGTAAATGGTAGGAAATGTACAACTGATAAAGATCATTAACCTTAGGCACGCTACATAATTTTTTGAGAAAATTTGACCTAATTAATTTTCTTAACCTTTAGCAAATTTTGAAAGACGACTACCACAGCGACTAATTAAGAAAATTAATTAGGTCAAATTTTTTTCATAAATTATGTAGCGTGCCTAAGGTTAATTAGTCGCTGTGGTAGTCGTCTTTCAAAATTTGTAACTTTTATGTTTGTTTGTCAATAAATATGATTTTCTGGCGTGTAGATACACAATAGCATAACGAACATGTGGGTATTATTGTTTTTGTTGTATGTTTGTTAGTTTTTGAGATTTAAAAAGATGAAGTTGAAAATTTATGAAAATCTCGGGAAAAATTTGGACTCGACCACTAGGCCTAGTCGCTTCGATAGAAAACCATAGAAACCACAACAACGTATCGATACTGTGTTTACAATATCGCCACAACTGTTAGTTTCAATTCAAACGTAGTTCTTTCATTTAAACAAACAAAATAAACAGATCTACGCGATAAAAATCTTTCTCAACAACCTACTTCCCCTTTCGCAAAAAGTCGGCTTGCTCCAAACGGCGTATACAAAATTAAAACTGTTCGAAAGCCATTTGTAATCGAACACACGATACTTTAACCGGCAAAATATCGTGTATATATGGAGGGCGTAGTCAGCAGTAAAAAATGGCTGTCAGGAGTGACTCCGTTCAAAAAAAAATATTTTTTTTCCGCACACCGTTTTTGCAGGCCGAGCTGGTTAGAAGGGATCGGACAAGGGTGTGCTAAAGGTTAAGGACAGGGTGTTAAAGAGGTAATAAGAATAAGCATCTGTGTGCATGTTTCTATAGGTATATGGAAGAAGATGTATGAAAAAAAGAAGTAGAAAAGGAAGAAGAAAAAAAAGTAGAAAAAAGGATGATGAAGAAAAGAAGAAGGTGCAGAGAATAACAAAATAAAAGGGAGAAGCAGATGAAGAACACTGAAAAGGAAAAGGAAGAAAGACGAGAATAATAAAAATAAAGTAAGCGGGACAACAAGAAAAAGAAAGGAAGTACAAGAACTAAAAATAGGGAAGATAACCAGGAAAGGTAGAAGAATAAATACTAAAGAAGAAAAATAAAAGGGAAAAGCAGATGAAGGAAAAAAAGATGAAGAAAAAGTTATCATCTGTGTATTGGCTTGGCTACGTTCGTTTTCAATCTCCCGCTACCAAACCCTGAAAGGGATTAAGTAGCGGAATGTAGTCCAGAGAACGGAATGCGTTGTGTCGTAGTTTACAGCTTGGCTGCGATATTTGCACCTTTCGGTCCAACACATCCGACTTCAGCAAGCATTTTTTTGAGTACCGGGTTAGCATTCCCTCTTCGATCCCTTCTCCTTAGCCAGTCTGCCCTACTGCAGCCTGTTATCTAGGATCACCTCGTGGAGGTGTAGAAGGGTCTTGGCAGCTATGGTTCGCTGGCCCTGACGCTAACAGTCAGCTATGGGTCGCTGACCACTGCAGCTCATGTGCTGCTCAGCATCTTGATCCCATCTGTGTACTGATATGTAAATGTTTTTTCATTGAACAACATATCTAGGTTGAAAAGAAGCTGGCTGCTCGCCTGGAAGCTGGCTTGAAAGCTTGGACCCAGGCTTTGTTGGGACAGAAGGATAGAAATGTGGACCACTCCATGGATACAGATGATGAGCCTAAACAGTCTACCAACAAGCCTGGTGGCGATCCCAAGATTAAGGTAGGTTTTTAGATTTAATTGTGTACTTCATTCTTTCTCACCTTTTTTGTTTTTTCTCTCATCTCCTTTGTTCTATTCACATCTTTCTGCAGTCACGCATTTTCTCTCTGCTCCATGGTATTGAGAAATTTAAAAAATCGTAAATTCAATTTTTACAAAAGAACAAAAACAGGTGATGACCTAAGACCATTGAATGTCTCCAGTGTTTTCTGCAGTTCTTGTTAATATCAATATTTGCTTGTATTTTCCTCTATGACTTCTTGCTTATGGGACAAAGACATAGACGGAAACATATTTGCTAATGGGACATAGACGGAGACATATTTGCTAATGGGACATAGACGAAGACATATTAGCTAATGGGACATAAACAAATTTGCTTATGGGACAGAGACATAGACAAAGACATATTTGCTAATGGGACAGATGTATACAGAGGCCTATTTTGCTAATGGGACAGAGACATAGACGAAGACATATTAGCTAATGGGACATAAACAAATTTGCTTATGGGACAGAGATATACACGGAGACATATTTGCTAATGGGACAGAGATGTATACGGAGACATATTTGCTAATGGGACATAGACAAAGACATATTTGCTAATGGGACATAAACAAATTTGCTTATGGGGCAGAGATATAGACGGAGACATATTTGCTAATGGGACAGAGACGTATACGGAGACATATTTGCTAATGGGACAGAGACATAGGCGGAGACATATTTCCTAATGGGACAGAGACAGACGGAGACATATTTGCTAATGGGACAGAGACATAGATACTTCTGGAACAGAGATGTAGATTTTAATAGGACAGACAGAGACATATGCTTATGGTATGGAGACATCGATCATTCACAGAATTAAGTTTTTAATTATTAAATGGTGATTGTTCAAGTGGTGAGCACACCATGACAGTGAAACACATCCTACAAAACTGCACATTCACACAAGCAGAGAGAGCTATTCTGACCTTGTGTATCAGATTAGAAACAAACTCTGTACAGAAATAAAATCAGCCTTACAAGAAACTGTGGCCTTAGTAAGAGAAACCTTGATCTGATAATGGAAGAAGATGAAGAAGTTATCAGGGTAGGTAGGACACAAATAGTCAGAATTCACTCCTAAACTTGAGCATCTGTGAAAAGTACTACAAAGGGATATACTCAGAAACCACAGGGCTAAAAGTACCACTTCATTTGGTGATAAGGTTAACATCAGGGTCAGGTGTAACTTACTGACCAAGACCTCACCACCATGCCATGCACCTGAAGCAGCCTGGTCAATGAGGTGACAATTGAAGCTCTGATTCCCAAAGTGGTGAACCTATTGAGGTTAGCATTGCACTACAGCCATGAGGACATATGTCCTCCTTATTCAGAACACCTTGGGATATTTTTTTTTGTTTTTGTGTTTTTTGCATTCGTCTTATTTCTCTAATCCCCAAGGTGGTGTGCGTTGCACTGTGGTTTTTATTTTGCGCCTGTAGGCCCAGTGCATCCGACTTCAGCATGCATTTTATGTAAGGGTCTGCTTCCTCCTGCATTTTCTAAGGGTTTGCTTCCCCGGGGTAACGGCAGGTGCTGTGATGGGGATCGAACCCAGCACCTTTGGTTGTGAGCCGTGTAACTTAACCACTAGGCCACGCCATCCCCTCACCTTGGGATATAAAAGGAACCTCTCCAACCTTCTACCAAAGAAAACATTGTCAAGAATGGAGGTCAGTACGGGTAGCCTCTCCAACAACAACTACACTTCATTGCATGTTGTTTAATGCCCACAATGAGTATGTTTACCCTTGTGCGCTCTGCTATAATAAACAGACGAAGCAAGCATAGCAGTTTCTCTTTGAAACTTATTACTGTGGGGATCATGTACATTCACATTTCATCAGCCAGACTGCCTTAAAAACAGCCTGTTTTCAGTTAAAAGCAATCTGTTCACCTTTTCGCTCCAAGTGGGGCATTGGGCTACCACTGCAGCTGGCTCCTTTACAAGAGGCCTGTATCCAAGAATTTTCAGTGTTGATTGTAATAGCAATGATTTTACATGATTTAGTTGTTAGCCCCAGGCACAACCCTCTTTGGCATGCTTTAATTACCTTCTTGGAAGGTTACAGTGGATCTGTTTTTTTTTCCAACCCAGGTATCAAGCAGGTGATGTGACCTATTAGGCTATGCTAAATCTGCCATTTTTAGTTTTTGCTAAATCTGCAATTTTTAGACTTTGCTAAACTTTGCATGAGAACAAGCCTTCCACCGCTATTGCTCATGGGATTCGCATTGCTTGCAAGTTTCCCCACCATGACAAGATAATGCACATGGCGTGGCCCTTTGAAGAAAGCCTGCATCAAAGCATACTGTGTCTTTCTTCAGTGATGGTTTCTGTATCAAATAGTTGTAAGCAAGGTTCCCAACCTTACACACACACCCTTCCTTTGGAACTTCTGGTGACCTGCATGGATAAAGGGTTATGCAAGGGAGTGTACAAAGATGATATTCAGTACTTCCCAATATTATCTCCCTGGAGTTACATTGTGAAACATTCAGCCTACTCATATCTTATTACATTTCTGATATTCTGTGAACTAATTCTTCTCTTATCGAAAAGTTGAACTAAGCTGTTAGTCATCTTTAAATGAAGGTCCTCTTGGCTCCTATTAACCTTCAGTACGCCAGAAGTTTTTTGAAAAAATTTGACCTAATTAATTTTCTTCATTTCTCGCTATGGTAGTCGTCTTAGACCCGACCACTAGGCCTAGTCGCTTCGATAGAAAACCATGGAAACCACAACAACGTATCGATACTGTGTTTACAATATCGACACAATTGTTAGTTTCCAATTCAAACGTAGTTCTTTCATTTAAACAAACAAAATAAACAGATCTACTCGATAAAGATCTTTCCCAACAACCTACTTCCCCTTTCGCAAAAAGTCGGCTTGCTCCAAACGGCGTATACAAAATTAAAACTGTTCAAAAGCCATTTGTAATCGAACATACGATACTTTAACCGGCAAAATATTGTGTATATATGGAGGGTGTATTCAGCAGTAAAAAATGGCTGTCGGGAGTGACTCCGTTAAAAAAAAACAATTTTTTTTCCGTACACCGCTTTTGTAGGCCTAGTTGGTTAGAAGGAATCGGACATAGCGTGCTTAAGGTTAAATTCAAACCTTTTCCAGTACGCATGTTACAGGTATGATCCCTTATTGTTGGTTTTGCGTTCGTTTAATTTTCAAAATTCCGTCTTCCTTATGTATTTCCCTATCCCATTTCTCCAGCCACCCCTATTTTCTCTTTCTCCTATGTCCTTGGAATTTTCTTGTCGAGGATTGTTTTGCTATATTATACTTCTGTTATATTCTTATATCATCCAGTATATCTCCTATTCCTTTTAATTGTTGCTCTTGTTGTTGACGTGCATAATGAGTATTATAACTCTTTTGTGCGGCCTGGTAAGGACGTTAGGTGACGGGTTGCAATAGCTTTCTTCACATCTCGAGCGTGCTGATGAAGATGGACCAGAGTCCTCCATACGGTTGTGTTATGTTTGGCTTTATCTGCGTGTCGCTCACTAATACGGGGATTATATAGATCTCCTTACCTTATTAACTAAACTATCATGAAACAGAACTGCGCGGAAGTGACGTGGGGGTCTTGGTCAGTATATTTTACCTGACACTAACTAACGTTGTCCCGATCCGTGTCTTTATCCTGACCAGACGTTAAGTCTCCTCTCCCCAATTGTTGCTCTTAAATGTGTCTTATCGTGAAATCAATATTGATCCAGTATTTGACATATTTCCTGACCAGACGTTAAGTCTCCTCTCCCCAATTGTTGCTCTTAAATGTGTCTTATCGTGAAATCAATATTGATCCAGTATTTGACATATTTTCTGATCAGAGCCTAGTCCATGAACTGAGGATCACCAACCAACTGATGTATGTGAGTCCTCCAGTAGAAGATGCACAGTACAACATCCTACAAGAGCTGTTTGCTTGGGAGGCTGTGATCACCTCACTACCACGCATCCAACACTCTCGCTATCAGGTAAGTTCAGGGCTGCTTATTTGATGTATAGTGTTTGTATATCTGCATTCATTGATTTTCTGTTTTAATTCTTCAGCTACTGTTGAACTCAATTTCCTCAGTTCTTCATCAATCTTTTTCTTTGCTTATCTTCACCTCTTCCTTTCTTCTTAATTTTCTCCTCCACCTCTTCCTCTTTATTCATCAGTTCCTTTTCTTTTTCAGTCTACCTATTCCTCTCTTCTGTTTCTTTTTCTCTCTCTCTTTACTATCTGTTTCTATCTTTCTCTCTCTCTCTCTCCATCCACACCATTTCCTATCCTTTTGATCTTCTCATCCTCTTCTGCTCTAACTCCTGTCTCTTCACCCAGTACCTCTGCCTCTCTTCATCTAATCCTTCACCTCAGTTCTACTCTCTTCATTTGTACCTCTTAAACTGTTCTTCATCTGCTTGTCCACCTCTTTTTCTTCTTATGCCTCATGTACTCTTCCTCTTCCATTACACCATCATCTTACCTAGCACAAGTGCTCAGTGCTCTTGAAGCTCTTTGCTGTCAAACTTAACCTTTAGCACGCTACATCTTTTTTTACGAAAAATTTGCATCTCGCTATGGTAGTCAAATTTCAAAATTTGTAACTTTTCTGTTTGTTTGTCAATAAATGTGATGTTTTTGTGTGTAGAGACACAATTGAATAAAGAACTTGTGGGTGTTATTTTTGTTGTTGTGTGTTTGTTAGTTTCTGAGTTATAAAAAGATAAAGTTGAAAATTTATGAAAATCTCTGAAAAATTTGGACTCGACCACTAGGCCTAGTCGCTCTGATAGAAAACCATGGAAACCACACCACAACAACGTATCGATAATGTGTTTACAATATCGACACAACTGTTAGTTTCCAATTCAAACGTAGTTCTTTCATCTAAACAAACAAAATAAACAGATCTGTTCGATAAAGATCTTTTCCAACAACCTACTTCGCCTTTCCCAAAAAGTAGGCTTGCTTCAAACGGCGTATACAAAATTAAAACTGTTCAAAAGCCATTTGTAATCTAACATATGATACTTTAACCGGCAAAATATTGTGTATATATGGATGACGTATTCAGCATTTTTAAAAATGACTGTCGGGAGTGTCTCCGTTAAAAAAAATTTTTTTTTTTCCGAACACCTTTTTTTGTGCATGGAACGTGAGTCTAGACATTCTTGACCAATGCGTGCTAAAGGTTAACTTTGCCATAATTGTTTATCCTTTAAATCTTCTGTTCAATTTTCTATTTCAGGTTATATCTAATAAATTATGTTTATTTATCTTTGTCTTCAGGTCTCCTTTTTGTTCCATACAAAGCATATGTCAGAATCTGCTGCTGACCCTCTTACAAAATGCTAATATTGAAGCACTTCCTTATGCTGTGACACCGATTGTTTTTGAAGTAATTCATTCTACATGATCATGTTGCAAGTCCCCATTCACAACTCTCAGTCCCCATTCACAACTCTCTTTAGTCACCTTAAACAGCATGCTTGGAATGTTATAGTGGACCTGTCTGTCTCTCCACAGGGGCTACTGAATTTATTGAGTTCTCTTTTCTAGGTTCTTTCTAATAAGATTTAATGATGATCCATCTTCTTGGGCTTTCATATTAGTTGTTTTTTTTTCTTTAGACTCTTATCTAACCTCTTACTCAATTATGCATTGACTATATAAATAAATAATAATTTTTTGTGATGTTTCTGACAACTAATACTAATTATGTGATGAAGCCTTTTGTTTGTCAAGTTGCACAAAATGAATGTGATACTCCTTGTTACAATATATGTTTCCAAGTTGCCCAACTTCCATTAACTAGCCCTCTACAAACTGTATCACAGTTGTAAAAGTTATTGATGTGTTACTCCTTGTTAAAATACACGTCTCCGCTAACTGCTCCTCAAATGACACAAATTGTGTCATATTAGTAATAGTTATTAATTGTTGGTCAAAGCTAATCGTTCTGAGTTAGTCGCTCTTGATGATGTTTCCTATGCAGTGGCTCTTCCTAAATCATAAGATCAAATGATAAAGATGGGCCTGGGTTCTTCTGGTTATAGTGTAATGTATGATTTGTCAGTAGGCTCACAATTATGGGTATCACAAAGCTGATCCCCACTTTGTTGGCCAGGCTACTGTAACAAAGCCATTGTCCATGAGTATGAGAGGTGAGGTCTTGGTCAGTGTATTTCTCCTGATGTGAGTCTTGGCTCCAAAATTTGGAGTAAGAATTCTTCTACAGTTGGACTAATGGTATTTGTAGTTTTGGTTTTTGCTGCTGTTTTTGTAAAATTCCTTTATTTTTTTTTTGGTCACAATTTCATTACAGGCAGCTTTATTGTTGAATGTGATAAATACCTTTGCTGCCAGACATCCTTTTAGTGTATGAGGAATATTGGAGGCCATTTCTACATATTGTTGAGGGAATAAAAAACATTCTTATAGATATTTCAATGGGGAAATCATTATGGAGGAGATTTCATTATACTAAGTCTTTGGCTTTATAAAGTGGGCAAAGCTTTTTTTTTCTTGCTGTATGACTTTCTTGACCTGTAGAAGTGTTAGGTAACAATTATAACGTGGGAGTAAACTGAAGCATACTTTGATCTGATCATGAATTCTGTCAAGTTAAGTTGGTGCATATTTTAATTTCCTTCCATGCCAATCCTCAAACATATTGTCGGGGAAGAGAGAACGGGTCCACTGGATCTTACTACGAATATCAGAAAAAGCACTAAGAAGGTTCATTCAATAGGCTAATAATAGCGTAATCAAGTCAAATACAAGCATCACATAAACTACTATTACAAAAACACATACATTGGTGCAGGCTAGTTGCAGGGGTGGCCCCATCCTCCTGTTGGAGTAGGCATTGAATGATCATGATATTTCAAATTAATGGAGCATCTTTAATTTTCTGCTTCAGGTTGGTCTGCAGTCCGAGTCAGAAGCTGAGAGCACCTACCGCAAAGTCCTCACACTGCTGCCTGGAAGCTCAGTTGTACTGGAGGATTCCTACTCTGCCATTCAGAAGACTGTGGAGGAGTTCAGCAAATATGTCAACGTAAGACTCATATTACTCTATTATCTATATCATGAGTTCTCAATTGGTGTTCTGCAGAACCCTGGGATTGTATGAATCTATGAGAAATCGCTATTGAATAAAATAAATTACATCTGTTTTTAAACTTAGCTGGCAGACACCAAGCAGCCCTGTGCACAATTAATAGGTTATACTTTCTGTTCATACTGTCGTAAACTATACTTGTTAGTAGCTTTGCTATTCAATATAATATGGACATTTTTTTGTTGTAGGTATAATTTAATCATATAACTCAAAAGAGCATATGCAATTATTCTTAGACTAGTATTTAACCTGTCAATAAGGACAGACATTTTTTAGGTTGTCAAGAAAAATATAAGGTGGTCTTGTATAACAACAGTGTCAAATTTGTAATAGTAACACTCGATGATTCACATATCGCTCTACTTTCAATCACTTTGTGTTGCACAATTCTCAAACTAAAAAAATAGGGGACGGCGTGGCCTAGTGGTTAAGTGGTACGGCGCACAATTTGAAGGTGCTGGGTTCGATCCCCATCACAGCACCGGCCGTTACCCCGGGGAAGCAAACACTTAGAAAATGCAGGAGGAAGCAGACCCTTACATAAAATGCATGCTGAAGTCGGATGCACTGGGCCGACAGGTGCAAAATAAAAACACAGTGCAACGGACACCACCTTGGGGATTAGAAAAATAAGGTGAACGCAAAAACAAACATTAAAAAAATTGTTAAATTAAAAAAATACGTAAAGAAAGCATTGCTGCTTAAATATTCAGTATATAAAAATTATTCAGTTCTGAAATTGAGAAATCAAATTCATGTCTTCAATATTAGTTTTAAAAATAAAATTTTAAAAATTTGAACCATCATCATCTTCTAAATCTTCCACTAAATTGTTCTTACTAATTACGCTATCTCTGCTAATGAATTTTGCTTGTAATATGTGCTCACATAAAACTGACATACTTATTTATCCATGTCATTATCTACATGTGATTTTCAGTTGACTGCAACTCTCTGATTTTTATATAATTTTAAATTTTTGAAGTCCACAAGAACAGCAGATGTTCATAAATCTGTGTATTGTTTTTAATTTCAGTGTTAATTACATTCTGTATTGAATTTAGTTTAAAAGTATAAGGTTCTGTGTAAGTTTTTAAAAATACAATTACATATATATTGCAAATACAATTTTATTTCAATTCTTCTCTGTTAGTTTTAATATTTTTTCTCATATTAATTATTCAAATTGACACAAGTTTTTGTTGTTGAAAGACTGGAATAATTGTTTGTTATTATGAATTTAATTTAAATTTCTCTCCCAAAAAAAGGTATGGCTTCGCTACCAATCACTGTGGGATTTGAACCCAGATGTCCTTTACAACCGCCTCGGCAACAACCTAGTGAGATGGATGAAGGCACTTGAAGACATCAAGTAAGTGAATGCATATTAATTGGGAGAAGTACTGGCTAACTGATTTTATGAGTTAGTATTTTTGTGGTTCCTCTATTTGCCAGGTACCATGAAATAGACAAATTAGAGAGCTACAGTAGAAATGGTTGGAGAAATATAGACTTACATAATCATGTGTTGACTTAGTCCCTTTGCTGCAAGACAAGCGCTGATCTGTCAATTGTATGTTACATATCTGAAGCAATTATCAAATGAAATAATATCTGAGAGTTTCCATTTGAGACTTCAATATTGCATTGTCAGTAAGGTTTAAAAAAAAGTTAGACAATATCTGTAAATCTCTGTAACTTTTAAGGTCATGTTGTTTGTAAGTTACTATAAGAAACATCTGTAAAGTAGAAGCTGCCCTATACTAGGCACTGCATATCTTTCCACGTGGGCATGGGCTGATAGATTTGAAACACTTTCCCAAATATTGTGTGATATAGAGAACAAAAATGTGAATCATTCACATTGCCAAAGTTTTCAGTAGTTGTTGTTATAAAGTGTTTTTTTGTGTGGATTGTTGTCTGAAGTTACTTGCTTAGTTGTTTACTCTTTATGAATTTTCCCTAGCTGGTTTTAGTGACTCTTCTTATATCTCATGGTGTATTGAAGAAGGTGGACATTAGTCCTCCTGACTGTAGTGCAATGCTAGGCTTACCACCAAGATGGTCGCAGCGTCAATTCCCACGTCGTTGCCAAGGCTGCTGAAACTCAGCCTGTTTCCAGGTGCGCAGTGTGTATTCTGGGTTTGTGGTGTTTGACCCTGACATGTGCTAGTCAGCATGCTCTTCTGTTGAACTGTAGATTATATTTTCAACTTATTTTATGCCTTGTGTGCATATTTGAAGCTTGGGATAATTATATGTCAGCAGGCGTCAACACAATTGAAGGTAATGTTTGGAGTTGGAGGTGATAATAAAGGCAAGCATAGTAGTATTCAGAATAACAAAAGTCAGAAAATTTGTCTGTAAATATACAGAAGCTCTGGATACTACCTCAAAGCTTAGATTGATACTTGGCCATGCAGTTTGATTTTTCCCTTCTGTAGTTTAATGAAAGCTTCAGAATTTGTCAAATGTAGCAAAATTATTTATGAGTCTCTGTTTATTAGGTCATCTCGCAAGACCTTTGATACATCAGAAACTCAGAAAGAAATTGGACCCCTCATTGTTCAGTTTGGAAAAGTGAGTATGAATGACATGGATATATAGTATGTCAGACTTTAACTGTAGTGTAGAAATAAGAGTTGATGTACCAATCACAGCTAGCCAGTGATATACATTACATGTCCTGTAATTCTGTGCTCTTTCAAAAGATCTTTTATGATTGTTTCTTTTTCGTGGTGCCCAGCATTCATCTACATTTTTTACTTTCAATTACAACGATTCTTTAAACAAAATATTTATATATTTATTTTGTAATTTATCAGGCCTCACACAGTGGCATACTTTTATTACATATTGCGTTAAAGAAATCTTAAAAATGGATGCACAGGCAAAAAGCATCTCTGTGAAAATGATGGCATTCTATGCAGCATGTCTTAGTTAATTAAAGTATGAAAGAGTTCTTAGATATTATACAGAGCTAAACAGGTCATGTTATTTCATATTGTTGTGAATCGTGGACAGTTGGTAAACAAACATGGTACATCAGCATTTATGATGTGTTTTAGGTCCAGTCCAAGGTGTCACTCAAGTACGACTCATGGCACAAGGAAGTCTTGAGCAAGTTTGGATCCCTACTTAGTAATGAAATGACAGAGTTTCATGCTCAAGTTTCTAAGGTATCACTGTTGATTCATAAATGATAAAGGTGTTAGAGTTTTTTTTCCCTTCAAATATGAAGACATTAGACATGTTTCTGAACTGGAAGTTTATATAAACCTTGTTTCTATCCTATCAAGGTGTCATAGCCATTAGTATTTACAAATAGTTGTGTAGTGATAGGGAATTCGGTTACTCTTATTGAAAGTAAACTTTGTCTATGTTTTTCTTAAAAACTATAGCTGCCGGAGTTTTTCCTCTTTACAGCAAATGCCAAGTGTATCATCATATATATCTCCCCCTCACTCTGTCTCTCTCTCTCTCTCTCTCTCCTTCTCCCTCTATCATCTTGTTTCACTTCAACCAAAACATAGCGCCAACACTACAGTTTGCCTCTTCCGTGATGCTGCACTTTGTGTGGCTCTTGCAGTAGTTGTGTGTATTGCCAATAAGTCTTTCACAATTTAGTTTTAGTTATGACATGCAGAAAGGCACAATGGCCAGAGTTTTTTCTCCCCAGTAAGGGGCCCCGATGGTCCACATCGGGCACATTCTTTTGCATAACTTGTTTGTAATCAATTCCTTCCACAATCATTTGCCTGTGAGCATTACAGCACTTCACAAACTCCTTTTACAAATCTATCATCCTCGACATTCTTTGCCTTCATTCTTTCCCATTGTCACATGGTTTTCTAGACCGTCATTGTTGAATATATGTTCAATAAACCTTGCCTGTATACTTTGTCTTTTAGTTAGTGATGTTTTAAATCACTATCTTCATTAGATTTGTTTAGCTGTTCAAAGAATATGTAGCAATACTCTCAGGAACCTCATAATTGATTCTGCATGTGTATTCAACTGTTTTTAATATGGATATGTATACATTTCAGTCACGCACTGATCTGGAGTCTCAGTCCATTGACACAGCCAATACCTCTGAAGCTGTTGGTCTTATCACCCATGTGCAGGCCCTCAAACGCAAGGTCAAGAGCTGGGAAAAAAATGTGGAGGCAAGTTTATGATATCCTCCTCCTACTCTTCCTCCTTCTGCCTCCTCCTCTTCCTCCTCCACTCCTCTTCTAAGTGAAAGCATTTTGTGTGCATTTGGCAGTGGTGGTGCCTTTATTTTCATTGTGAGGTTGCAAGCTTCATGTAGTTACCTATTATTTCCTTTCATTTAAGAGGTTATACAGGAAATTTATTTGTATGACAGAGAGTAGTTAAAGAAAAGGTGTCAAGTTTGACAGGGCTTATAGTGCCCACTTGAGGATTGCAAATCACTAGCAGAATGAACCACAATTACCAGCACCCTCCATCACCAACACTTTATAAAGGTCAAGGTAGTCGCACATCTGACTTTACTGTTGATTATGAAGTGTTAGAGACTTCATTGAATGGGGTCTCAACTTTTATATAAAGAAGGGTAACCAGTTTTTTTCCTCTTTGCTTTGCCGTCTCATTATTAAGATACACTTTAACGGCTGGGTAAACTGGGTATGCCATAACTTGAGCACGAACTCAGTCCCTTTGCTATTTGAGGCAAGTCTTCTAACCTTTCTTGACATTTGGTACCCTATTAGGAAACAAAAAGTTGGGAAAACCATGTGCATTCCACTATCTAGTGCAGGGAGGAGCTTAGTCAAAACTCGCCCTCTCAAGTACCAATAAAACCAAGCATAATGTTTATTCCTGAGAAATTACTTTGATCATTATTTAAAATTATTAATTACTTCTTCTACATCTTTTCTTGTTCTAAAATGGATGTTTTTTTATGTTGTTCTTCTTCGTCGTTCGTTCTCAAACTCCCGCTACCTAGCTCTGAACAGGGCTTTGCAAGTAGCAAGATGTTGTCTAGAGAACCAAATGCATTGTGTCGCTAGTTTACAGCTTGACTGCGATATTTGCACCTTTCGGTCAGACACATCCGCCTTTGGCAAATGTTATGTTGTGTCATAGTTTACAGTGAGGCTGCAATATCTCCTCCTTTTGGCCAGACATATATGGTTTCAGCACGACATTTGTTTGCCTTTCCTCTTTGATCCCTATTCTCTTAGCCTGGCTTGATGGATGGAGTCCGTTTCCAGTGCCACCAATTAAAGGAATAGGGTCGGTGACTGGGATACTTCTTCTTCTTCTTCATCGTACGCAGTCAGACAGTAACCATTATTTTTTCGAAAAAGGCAGCGGTCATCCTGAGGCTGTCGACACTGCCATAGAGCTTGTCTAGTGTTGCCACTGGTGATGGCCACATCTGCTCTCTCTGATCCTCGTATGTCGGGCAGTTTTGCAGCAAATGCTCAGCGGTCATTTTCCCGGTACCACACGGGCATTCGTCGGTGCCACCTATCTTCAATTTGTTGAATAGGTGGTACCTCATTCTATTGTGGCCAGTGCGAAGTCTGAAGACCACAACCTGCTCTCTTCTGTTCAACTGGTAATAGGCATCGTTTTTGGTGTAGCCAGAATGTTCTGTTTCCCATTTGGTCATGTATCTAGCTCTAATAAGCCGTTTTGACTCTTCGTATGGCTGACTGGGATACAAACTGCCAGTTATAAGCGGCTGACTGCTATCAGCTCATTCATTGTTGCATCTTCAGCCCCTAATTCAATACAATATAAAAGTGGTGGTGCAGGAAAAGGTGGAAGTTCATTGCTGTTCTGAAAGACACCATCAGATGTGAATGTCACAGACTGCTTCACCAGTCATCGGCTAAGAATATGAATAGAAGCTCTGCCGAAGACTAATGTGTCGGACTGAAAGGTGCAAATATTGCAGTTAAGCTGTAAACTAGCGACACAACCCATTCTGTTCTCCAGACTACATGCTGGTGAGAGTAGAAGCAAAAGTTGTGACATACATATAATATGAATTTTTCACACTTGTCCTGAGTTTCCATAACAAAATACTAGAACACAGAATGCGTTACATGTACACCAATAAATAATAGTAGTGTAAATTTGATGTAATTTGCTTTGACAGACTTACAAAGAAGGCCAGCGTATTTTGGAGCGTCAACGTTTCCAGTTTCCTACCCAGTGGCTGTACATTGATAACATTGAAGGAGAGTGGGGGGCTTTCACAGACATCATGAAGAGGAAGGACTCATCAATTCAGACCAGAGTGGCCAGTTTGCAACTGAAGATTGCCTCTGAGGACACACTCATTGAGAACAAAACTGGAACACTTCTTCAAGAGTGGGAGAAAGAGAAACCTGTGACGGTGAGTACTATGGTTGCAGTTCCGAGAGTAATCATACTTGCACTACTTTCTCCATTTCATTCTAGGACTGAAATGGCTGCTCTCTACTATTACTATTTTGTAACATCTTCCGCTATGACCACGGCACTCCATCTCATTTTACTTCCTCTTCAACTGTTCTTTGCACTCCCCACTTTCTCTTTCCTTGTGGATTACAAACCAAACTAGGAGATCCCTACTGTCTCTTCTGAATCTGCAGTTGTTTCTGTTGTTATGATCTTTGTTTCAAGTTGACTTTTGTTGTTACATTTTACTATCTGTAATGAAGTAGACATCTGTTGGTCAAGGTCCACAGTCTAGATGTCATGCTCTTAGTTACGAGAGGGGATTAAAAACTAACCTTAATATTCTGTTATTCGCGTTGACTCCTTTTTTGTACTTGCTATGTTTCCCAGGCATTTAGTTTGACTGCTTTTACATTCATAATAGAGAAGTTTCATCTTATTTAACTGGGAGAATGATGTTTCACATTGGATGAAGAGCATTTATAAAAGAGATGTTGAGTTTCATATTGGATGAAGAGCGTTTATAAAAGAGATGTTGAGTTTCATATTGGATGAAGAGCGTTTACAAAAGTGATGTTGAGGTTCATATATGGCAAAGTGTGTTTAAAGCAAATCTAATTTCCTGGCTTGTTCTTCCAACAAAGTAATAATGATTTGAAATTATTTACATTGACACTTGTCTCTTTTTTCCTTCATTTTCAGTTTACTATTTTTTGCCATTGTCATTTTGTGTGTGTGTGTCTAAAATTAAATATTCTAAATACAATAATCACTTATAGGAACTAATTATACATTAGTTTCAACAAGTTTTAAAGCACTTCTTGCACTTAACTTTTATGTTTTGTTTAAATAATCAGGGTGAAATGAGGCCAGACCATGCATTGAAGGCTCTTACCATCTTTGAAGGCAAATTTGCTCGGCTTAAGGAAGAGCGAGACAATGTTTCTAAAGCCAAAGAAGCATTGGAACTTACCGAACCAGGTAAATGTAATTAGATACTATAGGATAATATTTTATCCAAAATAATAATGTATCTATTGAGATCTGTTTCAAAGTGCATACATTTGTTTAAAAAAAAATATGAGGACATATAATTCATATTAACTCGATGCTTGGCATGAAACACTACAAAATGGGGTGCTGCATAAGATAATTGTAAATGTTGCTAACACAGATCTGAAACAAGCATGGGTGAGTGAGATAGGGCAGGCTGGGGAAGAGATGTGCGATTTCAGGAGAGGTGTGTGGGGAGAAGAGATTGGCTGTGGGATGGTGAGCGGGTTGAAGCAGTGCAAGTGTGCAGATATAGGGGGGGGGGGAGATTGGTAGATTCAAAGGGGGTGGGGGGGGGGGAGTGAGAGAACATTTAATTATGAAACTGTTGCTCTTTCTTTCATAATGTCTTGTTCGACTGACGGGCAGATAATCTGCATACGTCTACTAGTGTTCTCCTGACATCTACAGTCTGACCTAGCAGACATGTTTTTATTACATGAGGATCCCATGGAGCAAAGAGAAGGGCCACTGGAACCTTCCAAGCACGTTATAATAAACAACTAAAGGTGTTTGTACCTGGGACTAGCAACTGTTTCATGCAGAATTTCTACAGAATCCACTATTGCAAGATCACAGACAAAGTTTTGGTGCAGGTTTCTTGGAAGGGGCCAACTGGAGTGGTGACCCTATGCTTAGTACAGAAAGAAAATGGAGGAAATATCTAAACTGTCTTCAATTTGAAGTAAATGTATGGAAGAAATGAATTGCTCTTATGTTTATTCTCACTATATCCCCTGTTCAGTAAAAAAAAAGGGAAACAATTATTAAAGTCGTAGCACATGTATTACCTTTGTGTTATACCTCATTTGTAAAATATACACATACTTACTATATGTTTGATTTATAAACACCACCACAAAGAAAAAGCTAAGATATTTTGGTCATATGAAAAGATACACTGGTCTGCTGAGGCTGATACTGGAAGGCATGGTGCACAGACTAAAGTAAAGGGATATCCAGAAGAAGACGATATCAAGACATTGACGTCCTTGTATGAAGCGGCCGACTTGCCCGAAACTTTGAAGATTTATTATTGCGGCCGACTTGACTGAAACTGCAATGTGTTCAATGCTGCCATAATGGAGACTATGTTTTGGACAGAATATGTCACATGATGATGTCTAAATGTTTACTTTAAGCTACTCACCGACTAATACAGCTGGAGATTAAGGAGAGAAAGTTGATAGATATATATATAGGACATATTTTAAAGAAACATTCTAATATAGTAACTAAACATGTAATGGATAGGAACCAGCATGTTAGGAGATAGGAGGGTTACACAATTAGGATCATCTGGTGAGAAAAAGTAGTAGAAGAAGCAAGATCAATAAGAGACTCATGGACATAGTACAAGAAATGAATTCAAAATGGGAATAGAGGGAATGTAATATTGTGTTCCTATGTTCTTGAGGAACCTGAAGGGAGAACTAGTAGTAAAGTCGTTGAATGGTTCAGGTTAATCAAAAGCTGAAAGTGTTAACAAATAATTAATATTTTTAATAGTTTTACTTTTAATATTAGTTGGAATAAGTTTTTGTGTTAAATAAACAAATGTTTCCTGTAGGATATGTTAGTCCAAGCCATGAGAGGATGCAAGTTGGGCTAGAGGAACTGCAAGACCTGAAGGGCGTGTGGCAAGAGCTTGCCAAGATCTGGGAGCAGATAGATGAACTGAAAGAGAAACCCTGGCTCTCTGTGGCTCCAAGAAAGGTAAGTGAAAAAGCTGAAATATTAACAAAGAGTAGTTTCTAGAACTTTCATTGAAAAGCAGAAGTTAAACCTGTGTTTATTCATCTCATCATAGGACCTGTCATGTCATTATCCAACATGGGAGTCATGTCCTTAGATGATATTGAGGTCACATCATTATCTGAAGTGAGGTCATGTCATTAGGGGCCATATCATTAGATGATATTGTGTAGGTCTTTATCTGACAGGTCATGTCATTAGATGACATGGTGTAGGTCTTTATCCGATATGGGGTGATGTCATTAGATGACAGGGTGTAGATGTTTATCCGATATGGTGTCATGTCATTAGATGGCATGGTGTAGGCCTTTATCTGATATGAGAGTCACATCATTATCCGGCGTGAGGTAATGTCATTAGATAACACGGTTTAGGCCTTTATCTGATGTGGGGTCATGCGTTTCTCTTCTCTGGGCCATCTGTGTGGCCTTTGTTATTTTCAATCCAATCATCAAAGTAATCTTGTCCTTCATCTTGCTCTTCCTCTTGCTTGGAAGCCCTTCTGTCTGTTCTATGATTGTTTTATGGGTAAGCTTTTAAACCATTCTTGTCTTATGTCCAAACCATTGAATCCTGTTACTGTAATTTTATGCAATGTATGACACTTCCATTTCTTCATTTTTTACTTTGTACAAGTATCTTATTTCACATGTGGTGATCTTTTGTTTTTGTACATTCGTCAGGCTCCATGTCTGGCAGTAATAACATATAGATAATGTGAAATACTGTTGATCATCTGTCTTTCTGTCAGTAGAATGCTTGGGTGTCATCATCATTCATATTTTTGCTTCAATGCAATGCATAGACAACTACTGCCGCAGGCCCATTTTAAACTAAACCTGTTTCCAAGCATTTGCAATCATATACCTCATTGCTCCAGTGTGAAGCATAACATCCCTCTGCAGCTGATTCCTTTATAGGAAACCTGTATCTGAACTTCAGAGGCTGTATATAATGACAGTGTTTGTTTTTAATGATGAGGTCATCAGCTCCAAGCACAACCCTCTTTAAGTTGTCATTTGCAAAATGCTTGGAAGGTGATAGTAATGCTATTCTTTTCATACCAGCTACCACATAGGTTTTGCATATCTGAGTAATGGTAATAGCTGGTATGTCACCGCTTTCTCTTGATTTCTTGATGTAATTTATATTGGTCACATTAATTGTAATCAACTTCAGTTTCCCAATAACTATAATAACCTTATGGTTCCCATAGTTAGTTAACATAGACCAGACAGTTGACAAGACCTCCAAAGAAAATTGGCACTAATATCAGTCAGTTTTTTAAATTTTAATTTTCTAAATTAAGTTCCATGATTTTGTTGCAGCTTCGTCAGTCTATTGATGGGCTTCTGAACCAGATGAAGGAGATGCCAGCCAGACTCAGAGCTTATTCTTCATTTGAGCATGTGAAGAGACAGTTGCAGCAGTATGCTAAGGCAAGTTTGGAAATAGTTGTGTGCAGCTAAACAAACTTAATTATGACTAAACAATTGCTACAACATTTGTTCCAATTGCTGTGGTCCACTGAGAGGATTTATGGGACTTGGGAATAATGGTAGCTTGCCTGTGTAGTTATCACACATTGTACAGGCTAGATTTCAATTTTACCTCTGATATGAAAAAAAACCTATGCTCTAACAATGTTTTGAGTGCATGTCCTCCTGGTCAGAAGGCTGACATCCAAACCACTTGGTCAGCTGCTCGTTCCTCTAACCATAAACATGTGTTGAAATAAGTATAAAGTCGCCCATAGAATTGTGGTAGTGCTACCACAACCGTCATAATGAAGAACTTTCTTTTAAACCTAGATGGCTCCTGTGTGCTCTACAGGCTTTTGATCTGCTTGAATGATGAGGTGTGCAATGATATGAGGTGGAGAGCCTCTACCCTAAGATTGCTTTAGCAGCTAAATCATAGTCTTATTGGTAATCTTATATAATAGAAATCCTGAGTGGTCTGTCGGGGTCTTTGTGTATGACAAGGACAAGAATAGCACCACTGCCACACAGAGAGCATGTCGTAAGAGGCGACTAACTGTGTGACATGGCGTACCACCGGCCATGGTTAAGTGGTTTGTTTAGAGCAGCATAGATGGCGCCTAACAGGCTGCGGATCTACTTTTCTCTAGTGTTTCAGTCTATTAAGATAAACTCATACATCGGTTAACCACCCAACGCAGCGGAGTATTAACCTTAAGCACGCTATGTCCGATCCCTTCTAACCAACTCGGCCTACAGAAACGGTGTACGGAAAGAAAAAAAAATTTTTTGAACGGAGTCACTCCCGACAGCCATTTTTTACTGCTGAATACGCCCTCCATATATACACGATATTTTGCCGGTTAAAGTATCGTATGTTCGATTACAAATGGCTTTTGAACAGTTTTAATTTTGTATACGCCGTTTGGAGCAAGCCGACTTTTCGCGAAAGGGGAAGTAGGTTGTTGGGAAAGATCTTTATCGAGTAGATCTGTTTATTTTGTTTGTTTAAATGAAAGAACTACGTTTGAATTGGAAACTAACAGTTGTGTCGATATTGTAAACACAGTATCGATACGTTGTTGTGGTTTCCGTGGTTTTCTATCGAAGCGACTAGGCCTAGTGGTCGAGTCCAAATTTTTTCCAGAGATTTTCATAAATTTTCAACTTCATCTTTTTGAATCTCAAAAACTAACAAACACACAACAACAACAATAACACCCACACGTTCGTTATGCTATTGTGTGTCTACACGCCAGAAAATCATATTTATTGACAAACAAACATAAAAATTTTCTAAGATGACTACCATAGCGAGAAATAAGAAAATCAATTAGGTCTAATTTTTTCAAAAAACGCCTGGCGTGCTGAAGGTTAAGCTGCTCAAGCCTTGCCTGCTAAGCAGGAAATCCTTCTCTCGGCTACATCGAGCTCATACATTTGCCCCTGTATAAGTATAGGTAGACTACGAACTGAGAACCACATAATAGAGAGCTTGAGGTGTAAAACTGTCTAGGAAAACCCAATGACTTGCATCTATTATATTATATAGCGTATGGCAGCCAATCAGAAAGTTGTAATAAACATTTCCATGCTTGATTCAAAGCTACATAAATCATGCATCTACTTTTTGAGTATGAAATACTAATTCTTAATATGAACATCAAAATTGTTCTATAATAATAATGTTTGATTAGACATCTGAGTCACTTTGCGCTGGTCGGCCACAATCATGACCCACTACTGCGACCATACTGTGAGGGGACGGGCTCTTCTGCGCCTCCAGCCAGTCGGGGGAAGACCTTTGACGATGAGGAACGACTTGTGTAATATTTTGTGGGCCTGGGGTTTCCTGACCCAGCTGTACAACATGACCGAACAAAGAAACTCTGCAGCCGTCTAGCATCTCTGAAACTGGTAAGAGACCTGTTTTAGCAAAGATATCAACATTGCGGATTTAGTCTGATTGCGCACGTGGAAGGCCTCCAGTCTTGATTTGAGAAATGTCCAGGTTTCAGAGCTGCAAAGCAGGACTGGGACCACACAGGACTGGTAGATACTACCACTCCTTCACCACGTGGTATAAAGAACTTTATTATGTGTAATTTATGTGCTTTTGGTCGGTTATCCTGTTTGTAATGCTGCATTTCATGCCTAGCTTAAACCGTGGGAAACCAGTCCAAGATGGCTCTCAATTGTTGCACTAATAAGATTATATATTGCATGTCCTGTCATAGACTGGCTTACATACTGAATATAAAATGTCAGTAAAAATATTACTGTCTTAATTCTTTCTAACAAAATCAGATCAATGTCCTGATAGTGGAGCTGAAGTCAGAGGCTTTGAAAGAGCGGCACTGGAAGCAGCTCATGAAGAGGCTGAATGTGAACTGGGTGCTTTCTGAACTGACACTGGCACATATTTGGGACATAGATTTTGTCAGGCATGAAATAACCATCAGAGATGTGATCAGCGTGGCTCAAGGAGAGATGGCTTTGGAAGAGTTTTTGAAGCAGGTAAATGACACAAGTTTTTGATGCATTAAAGCTTATCTGTGTTTGATGATAGGAAAGTTGGGGGGAATAAGTCTATAAACATTTACTGGATAGAACTAGGTCTGTATGAATTCTATAGTTGTCAAAAAATCTTGAAAGTGAGAAAGGTTAGATCCTCTTAATTTGTATCTTTCATGCATCGACATGCATTCATCACTTGAAGGTCCAGTGTTTGAATTTACGGTTTCTGTTTCTATTACTTCACTTGTGCTTTTGTTGTTTGGTGTAATATTTTCTGAGTGCTTAAAATATAATTTTCTTAGCGATCATTGTCACTATTTTGTTTACTCTGCTTTTGAAGAAGGTAAGAGACAGATTTTATTAGACATAAAACAATTATCAAAGTAGTTATCAGTGCGACTCAGGAAGAGATGACCCTGGAAGAGTTTTTGAAGCAGGTAAATGGAAGAACAGCAAGAATGTGTACAACAAGCTACAGGCTATTTGTTGAAAGCGATTGAGCACCTCTGGGTCTGCCCTGAGGGCTGCTATAATGTTGATTCTGCATAATATAATGTAACTAGTAATAGAGTCAGAAACATTTGATTGCCAACGCCTCTCAGCATAGTATGTCATGATACTAGTGTTAAATGTGAAAGGTTGGGGAGGAAGATTAACGTCTGGTCAGGCAAAATATACTGATTAGACCTGTTAGTTGGGGTCAGACAATACAAGACCCCCCCCACCCCCCACCTCCCCCCCCCCCCCCCACCCCCTCACCTTGACTTCCTAGTAGCCGTCACTGGAAACGGGCTGTTTTTATGGCAGCCTGCCTAACAAGGTGAGGGATCAACGTGATCCCCGTAGTAGTGAGTGACACGCAGATGAAGCCAAGCATAGCACAACTGCCTGGAGGACCATGGTCCAACTTCATCAGCACGCTTGGGATTTGAGGAAAGCTACTGCAACCAGCCACTTAACGTCCTTTTCAGAGCGCACAAAAGAGTAACCTACTCATTGTGGGCATTTGCAAAGAACAACAATGTGAAAGGTTCTATTTGAGTGCACATATCTGGTTGTTGATATAAAGATCAATTTTAATCTTGATAAACATGCATGTCCTACATGATTTCAGGTCAGTGAAGTGTGGAGAAGCTATGAGCTGGACATGATCAACTACCAGAACAAGTGTCGACTCATCAAAGGCTGGGATGACCTGTTCACTAAAGTGAAAGAGCACATCAACAGTGTCACTGCCATGAAACTGTCCCCTTACTACAAGGTTAGCTGCCTTAGTGTGTGTCTCGTTGCTTTACTTCTGTCTTCTTTTTTGTCTTCTGCTCAACTTTTGGTTGGTTCACTGTGAGATATATTATGCTGTATTTTACAGTTGGGCTACAATAGATGCCCTTTTCAAGCCAGCACATCCACTCTCAGCAAGTCTTAACAATATGGCTTTGACGGGGTTAACTCTCTTCCCAGTCAACTTGCTAGGCAGGAGATGGCGTGGTCTAGTGATTAAGTGACACGGCTCACAATCCAAAGGTTGTGGGTTCTCTCCCCAATCACAGCACTGATCGTTACCATGGGGAAGCAAACCCTAAGAAAATACAGGAAGACTAGAACCCTTACATAAAATGCATGCTGAAATCAGATGCACTGGGCAGACAGAAGCAAAATAAAAACATGGTGCAATACACACCACTGAAAATAGAGAAATAAGGGGAATGCAAAAAAAAACAAAAAAAACAACAACCTGCCAAGGCAGTATTTTGAAGTCAAAAGAGTTTCTTCTCCTGATGAGCTAGCTCAAAGATTGAGTCTCATCTACTCAAAGCACGTGTTTATATGACGCAAGTGATTCTTCTAGAATGCAGTATGCGGTCTTCATTGATTGCAGCATCAACACCAAGAGATGATCATTAATAGACCTCAAAAAACCATTCTTATCCAAAGTCTGCACTATGGGTATCTTTAAGGCTAGGAAATGGCTTCTTGATTGCTACGAAGCCCAGCATTCTTAATTTTACTGAAATAGACAAAATACTTGCCTGATGTCTCCACAAGCCAGTAGACACAGGTTCTGGCCTAATCATACCTTTTATGCAAGACACCAGACCATTTTTTTTAGTGGTAAAAGCTGCCATAATCCAGATGACATTTAAGAAAAGTCTTCTTTCATTTTCCTTTAGAATTACCCCACTTGTGTCCAGTTTAGCAGACACAAAGTTTTTTTCTCGGGCGATTGCTCCTCTACGCACGGAAAGTAATGGCAATTATTGTACTGCACACTTGCCAATAAACTTATAACAGTCAAATAGGCGGCGGTTATAAGAAGCTACATTCTGTAAACGTCATGCTATTACAATTATTTTATAATTAGATTCTCTAAAAAAAAAACAAGAGAATGATCTCTCACTACCAATTTCTATTTTAGGCTAATGTAATTGAGCATTGCTAATGACTATTGTTGCCTTGACTTCATTTTGACTATTCTTTTTCCATGTGTTATTAGAACTCCAACTATTTATCATCTCTTCTGGATTCCTATCCAGCACATAAAAGGTTATGTTGTTAGACTATTCCTGGCTGTAAATAATGAATGACTGACTTTCTCAGTGCCCTGGAAAATTTTGCCATTCTTATTTTCCTTGTACCAGATAGTGGAATGTAAATGTTTTCTTCCATTTTGAGTCTACATGTTGCTGGTAGATTTGTTGATGGAGGGACTTGGGTGTAGTTGCTGCTTCCACACTTCTGACAAATGAAAGGCACCCCAGATGATGACACTTCACTGCTCCTTACTCTTGTCTGTTGCAGTGGTTACAGTATAGTGTGTTGTCTATGGTTACCCTGTTGATTCAGGGGTACATCTCTTTGTTTGCAACCTGAAAACGATATTGTATTTTTTTTTCTGCTTTTGTATACAATCTTTGGGAATTGGCTGGGACATTTCTATATACATAGCTCTTGCTTTCTTGCCTGTAGCCCCAACCTACAATTAATTTATTGCTGTCTGCAGCAGTCATAGATGAATGTCTCTGTAATCATGTAATATCTGGTATAAATGTTCCTGGTATCTCTAATGTTGACATTAATCACTATTCTCAATATGCTCACTACTTTTTTCTGACCATGGGAATAAACAATTTCAGCAATTTGAGGAGGATGCTCTGTCCTGGGAGGACAAACTGAACCGGATCAATGGCCTCTTTGATGTCTGGATTGATGTACAAAGGAGGTGGGTTTATCTGGAAGGCATCTTCACAGGCAGTGCTGATATCAAACATCTGCTGCAGGTTGAGACTTCACGTTTCCAGGGGTAAGAACTTGTATGTGTTGTATTGTCATGCCTCATATTAGCCGTAATATCTTCTTAAATTCTTGGCTGATGACTGATAAAACAGTCATTGACCATCATGACTGATGATGAATTTTAGGACAGCAACAAACTTCCCAAATTATGCATGGTCTTTGACCATCCTTCTTACAGTGATCTCGCAGCTAATTCATGATTTTTGCCCTGCCATCTGTAGTTTTCCTTTAAATAGTTGTAGGGTGACTTCTTCACTACCTTCCTCTTTCAGTCCATAACATATCTTGGTGTCTCCTGTATGAACAGGGTTGATCCAGCTCCAATACTAGAAATAAAGTATAGTGAAATTTATTGGCCGAGCTCAGAAATTCTAGTAAATTATTTAAAATGTTTAAATTAGCAGTACATGATGGGGAGAGGGAAGGACATGATTCATTATCTTATTGAATGTTAAAAGTGTTATGCCTCATTATGTCCAATTGATTTCCAGAAGGGCTGTGTGGGTGAACATAGATCATAGAACCAGTGCCACAGATGGATAATGTCATAAGAAGTATATCCTGGCTGAGAGAATGAGGGTCGAAGGTTGAAGACAAACCTGATCCCAAATATTTTTTGCTGAAACTATGTGTGTCAAGTTGAAAGGCACAGACATCACAGCCTTGCTGTAAACTGCAACTTTAACAAAATGTCCTTTTCAGGACAAACGCAGAAGAAGATGAGAAGTAACTAACAAGTGCAGTCTAGCCTGTCTAGGATTGTTGTTGCTAATACCACTCGTACTCTAGTTAGGTAGGTACTCTTTGAGGACTTTCTTTAGGGGCTTGTATCACATCCGTACTTAGGAAAGTGGTCCTCCTGACTGTAGTGCAGTGCGAAGTTCCTCACTGAGCTCACTACTACGGGGATCACTGGGCCATACCCCGCCTTGCTAGCTAGACTGCCATGAAACAGCCTGTTTCTATGGAGAACTGCTTAGAAGTGAGGTGATTAATATATTTCACCTGGCCCAGACTAACATTGATCAGTATATTATGCCTGATCTGACATTAGTCTCTACTCCCCAAGCTCTCTAGGATAGAAATCTCTTCACCTCAATGGCAATGCACACTTGGCTATTCACACATGTCAAAAACCTGGATGGATATCAGGGCTCCTTCCTTTGTAAATGCCAGATACCAAAGTGTCTGTATTTTGGAAAAAATAGTAGGATTACTATATCCTGTGCATGTTGTAAAAGGTGACAAAGGAAGATTGTGAATGATGTCAACAACCTAATCATGTCAATTAAAATGCTAAAGAAATCACTGCTGCATTAGTGCTTTAATGCTTTGTAACAGGCTGTGGTGGTAGTCCCATGCCTGTCAGGTCATCCCATAACCAGTGAGATCGTTGGGGCACACATGAAGACATCCTCACAACACCATGCCACCCTATTTGTCAGCGGCCGCTGCCTGTACCTCTTCTTGTCGGAGATTAGTGCATTCTTTTTTTGGGACGGCCTCTTTGTAGGATTGTATTTGCAAGACCATTTGATCTCGATATGTGACCGTACCAAGCAACTTTCCTTCTTTTGACAGTTGCGAAGAGGTCTTCAAAAGCCCCTATTGTTGTAATTCTATCTCGCATTTCCTGATTTGTAACCTGATTAGTGAATGTGATGTTTAAAAGTCTTTGGAAATATCTCATCTCCAAGGCCTGTATTCTTTGCTGAAGGTTAGCTGTAACTGTCCATGTCTCACAAGCATAAAGGAATATTGACAGGACCAATGTACGCATTAATCTGATTTTCGTACATAGTGCTAACCTTATGCCCTTATTTGAGTAAAAATAGGAATGCCTGTTTTGTGTTATGGAGTATCTAAGGGAAGTGAAACATCGAGCAATTAGGACACCTGCCTTCATGTCAGAACAAGACTGATTTTTTTCTGTTGTTAAGGTGAAATACAAGCCTGCATACTGCAATTGCCAGGGTAGGCAGCCTATGTTACATAGCCTTCCTCCCCAACTTAAGACCTGTTAATGTCATGTGAATACAATGGGAGCTAATCTATATTTTCTTCTTCATTTAAAGTGTGAGCACAGAGTTCCTAGGTCTCATGAAGAAGGTGGCCAAGTCTCCATTGGTGATGGATGTCCTCAACATTCCAAATGTGCAGCGTCAACTTGAGAGACTTGCAGATTTGCTGAGCAAGATCCAGAAGGCCCTTGGAGAATATCTGGAGAGAGAGAGAGCATCATTTCCTAGGTACGTGCTCAATGACCAAAGTTACTTTTGGCAAGTAGAATTAACACTTAGTAGACGCAGCCAAAAACCACGATTTTACACGCCTATTTTTCTACAAAAATGTTTACACCTAACATCTGTGACAAAATTATTCATATATCTGTTATCTTTTATTGTGTGATCATGTTTTATATATCAAAATGTTCAGGAATGATTGCTCTTTTTAGAAACAGTGCAATAAGATGTCTGTACAGTGAAGTTGCATGCAAAAAATGATGTAATGAGTAAACAAAAATAAAGACAATAAATAATTTGTAAACATTTTTTCACCTATCATTTCATTCAAATGAATCCTTCACAATGTTGACACACAAAATTCTTTCTTTTGATAATATATCCATATTTACACAATATTGGGAAGTTTCATCACTCTTGGATTAGAAATAACATTATTATGACCATTGAGCAGTGTTTGGTAAATTGAAAAATAAAATGGCACAAATTCTCTAAGAAAAAAAAATTATTTGTGTACAGCTGATTTACATTTACATTTATTTTAAATGATGCTGTTCAAAACAGGGATTTGGATGAAGAAATGGCTGGTCTGGGCATCCTTGACAAAAAAATGTTGTCCTAACTCTCGCATTTGGAGTACTGCAAACAATACATCGACGACACAGTGTAGACTTTTTGATAATGTGTCTTTTTCCACTGTGTCTGTTTGCAGGGCTGCTGATGTAAGGTTCCACCTGCATGCTAGGCGTCTCTGTAGCTGCAAAAAGGGGAAGCTCAGTAACTAATTGCCTTTTAAATTGTAGATAGGGCTGCTTTTTTTGTGTTTGCAGACCTGGTCAGGGCATGCAAAATAAATGAATTCAGCCGAGCTACTTCACAAATCCAAAAGAAAATTTTCTTCCACCATTTCCTTGTTCTTCTAGTGAAGGTACTATATGTTGTGACACACTGATGAACCTTATCACAGCCATTCATGCGGTAGTTGTAGTCATCAATCATTGATGGTTTATCCTTCGCTACACCAGAACGACTTGTTAAACGTTTGGTGGTCACCGAGGCTTCACTAGAGACAAGCAAGCAGGGTTGTTTAGCCTTCTTGTTTCTGAACATCACGCAGAGGAATGTTCTTTCTATATGGAGAAACCATTTCATTTGTAAAAAGGACAATTTTGTTGTCTTGAAAGCTTGTGGATAATCTTTGCGGTTTATGTTGACCGTACCAGTGTAGTAATGGCCATTACTGGTAAGGTACTGCAGCAGCGGATAGCTGGTGTAGTAACGGTCAGCGTAAATGTGATGGCCTTTCCCACAAGATTCTAAAAGCTTGTCAAATACTTTGACGGCTTGTTGACTGCTTGGATCTAGATCTGTATTGTAAGATGTATTGCTACCAAAATATATCAATATGTTGACAATATAAGCAGTGCTGCTGTCGCAGAGGCCAAAGGTTTTGACGTGGTATTTTTTTGGCTTTGATGCATTGAACATCGTATGGGCCCACCTTCCCTTCCATCCAATGACCATTTCATCCACAGAAAGTTCCTTGAATGGGTAATTGCATTTTTGAAATTGAAGTAGCAAGCTCTGCACAAATGGCTCAATTTTGGCTTTGCCCTGCGAATCAGGATCGCTTACGTGAAACATTGTATGGTACAAAGCTTTGAACCTTTCCCTCGTGAATACCTTCCTGAACCAAGGTGTTTCTATAGTCTCATCATGTGCCCATCAGTCACTAATTTTAGACTTCTTTAAATAGCCGATAACAATAATGATAGCAAAGAATTTGTGTAGTTCAGGCACAGTCGACCATGTTAGAAAAACTGACCGTACCGCAGTTGTTTCTTTCATTGCCAGGCACCTTTGGGCCGCATAATCATTTACTGACCTGACAAGGCCTTCTAAAATGGCATCAGTAAATAAAGCATTAAAGCAAAATAAGGGTGATGCATTCTCTGGAATAATGTCAGGATTGACACCAGTTATTCTTGGCTGAGGTGGAATAAACCGAAAGGTATTGTCTGTGCTGCCCTCAAATACCTCCCTCCATTGTCCCTCATCACTAACCTGAGCGTCTGCCCTAGTAGTTGCCATTGGAACAGGAAACACTGTAGATGGATCTACTGTACTGCTGGTACTAGTGCTAGGACCAGGATTCCTATCAAGTACAGATCTTGACCTTGCTCCTTGTCCTCTCTTAGGCATAGGACCTTTACCTTTTCCTCTACTATGGATGAGAGACTCCTCCTCTTGCTCACTCGAACTATCCCTAGGGGCACTGTACAATGATGTATTTCTAACATCCCCTTCTTCTTCTGAATGAGAACTTTCACTGTCAGTGTCAGAAGTCATGTCATCAGAATCTTCTTCAGCCCAGATTTGAATCATCTTAGTGGCCTGAATAGCAGAAAATCGTGCTCCACAAGAATTGGTAGAGGAAGCCATTTCTTCAAATAAAAAAAAGTTGAAAAAAATCGATACTTTTGTTAGATTATTGAACAAAATGTGCCAAATTACTTCTCAATCGCTTACCAGACCACATCGTGACTTCGAAAAAAGGACAGGAAGAGGAAATGAAGTTGCAGTAGTTTAAAATGTTGGATAGGAAATAAAAATATTTAACCTTCAGCACGCCAATGTTAGAAGAAAACCACCCTTCCTGGCCAACAAAAACGGTGTGCGGAAAAAAAATTTTTGTTTTTGAACGGAGTCACTCCTGACAGCCATTTTTTACTGCTGAATACGTCCTCCATATATACACGATATTTTGCCGGTTAAAGTATTGTATGTTCGATTACAAATGGCTTTTGAACAGTTTTAGTTTTGTATACGCCGTTTGGAGCAAGCCGACTTTTGCGAAAGGGGAAGTAGATTGTTGGGAAAGATTTTTATCGTGTAGATCTGTTTATTTTGTTTGTTTAAATGAAAGAACTACGTTTGAATTGGAAACTAACAGTTGTGGCGATATTGTAAACACATTATCGATACGTTGTTGTGGTTCCATGGTTTTCTATCGAAGCGACTAGGCCTAAGTGGTCAAGTCCAAATTTTTCCCGAGATTTTCATAAATTTTCAACTTCATCTTTTTGAATCTCAAAAAACTAACAAACACACAACAAAAACAATAACACCCACATGTTCGTTATGCTATTGTGTATCTACACGCCAGAAAATCATATTTATTGACAAACAAACATAAAAGTTACAAATTTTGAAAGACGACTACCATAGCGACTAATTAAGAAAATTAATTAGGTCACAAAAGACGGACATTTTTTTCAAAAATATATTGGAGTGCTTAAGGTTAAAACTTGGCGTTGGTACATTTCGAGCGACCGCCCATTTTATGGAAACAAAATATCACTGACGCACTTTCCGATAATAATTCATTATGAATATTTCCTTCTGAATTAGAACTGTCCATGCTAAATAATTCTTCATCTACATGTCGGTCTATTTCAAGTCATGATTGAATTATCTGCGAGACACGTACTGCCGAAAATCGTGTCCCACGAGAATGGGAAGGGAGGACGCCATTTCTTCAAGTAAAAAATAGTTGACAAAATAGCTTTGTTTACCTTTTTATTTTTTAATTTAGTAGTACATAATTGATAAATATGTTAACTCGCGCTCTAGAAATGGATTCTGAAATGGCATTGTTGTGGGTTTATACTAGCTGGATTTGGATTAAACCCATATTAAATACATTTAATACGTTGCAAAGAGTGCGAGACACGTCATGTGGCGGAATGTTAAAACGTGACTGTCTAATCGTCTCGTGAAATGGCGGTGTGCCTTTTAAGGGTTAAACAAATAAGCAAACAGTTGATTTGAGTAAGCCCCAGAATAAAGTGGTGTAACTGTGTGATGTCTCTATGGGAGATGGAGAAAAGTCCACTTACCCTCTGAATATTTCCCCCCGCCCCCCCTTGTAAGAAATATACATTATATCTGGCATCGCTCCCTAACCCTTTGGACTCGGGCAATAAAATCCCATTCTTCTGTTCTCCAAAGAAAATATACACAAGGTAGCCATTTGAGGAAAGCTATTTACTATAACAAAACTATTATGTTCTAATTTAATTATTCTATCTAAAATTGACTGTTCTGATCATCTCCAATTTAGGCCAGTAAATTGGGGAATATATTTATTTAAGACCCCCTTCCCCTACCTCCAACATACAATTTGTCATCCTGAATTTAATGTGCACAAATATAATCTCATTTTTCATTAAATATGACAGATTCTACTTTGTGGGAGATGAAGACCTTCTTGAGATCATTGGCAACAGCAAGAACATTCCTCGCCTTCAGAAACACTTCAAGAAAATGTTTGCTGGTGTGGCTTCCATTATCTTGACTGAGGATGAGTCCCATGTGAACGGGCTCATTTCAAAGGAAGGAGAAGAGGTATAACCAAGATACATCTGTGTCATTGATTATTTGTGTGTGTTTTCGTGCTATCTGGCTTAAAGCTCAAGAGATGGGAAATAAGATAATCTGCTCATTGTTTGTGAATGCTGATGAAGTTATATGTATAGACATCTTCTTCACCGTACGCAGTCAGACATCAACCTTCATATGTATAGACATCTTCTTCACCGTACGCAGTCAGACATCAACCTTCATATGTATAGACATAAAAATAATGCAGCAGCAGTTGTTGTTTAATGTCCACAATCAGTAAGTTTTCTCTTTTGTGCACCCTGAAAAGGACAATTAGCGGTGAGTTGTAGTAGCTTTCATCACATCTTGAGCGTGCTGATGAAGTTGGACGGCAGTCCTCCAGGCAGTTGTGCTATGAATGGCTTCATTTGGGTGACAGTACTACGCAGATCTTGTCAGCCAGATTGCCTTAAAAACAGCTTGGACTACATGGAAGAAAGACAGTGGTTTTGGTCAGTTTATTGTGCCTGACTCTTGGTGCAATGTCCTGGTCAGTATGTTGCGCCTGACTGGACTAGTGTCTCAATTCCATCTACAGCAGCAGTAAAACTGAATGTCAAGTGACCTGCAACTCGTAGGCAACCCTGTAACCCCTTCTATGTAAACCAATATAACAGCTTCTAGGGTGCAGATTCTCCTGTTGCTACTCATTTCAACAGTTCCTACTGCCAAATGCACAGTGGATTTTTACAAATGCATGTAAGAAGAGGGAGTTACAACTAAATTGAATCTCTCTTATTCCCTCCATTCCAAAACCTCACCTGCGGCCTTGGTTCCCTCTATTATATAATCTAGCCCTAGAAGTCTTTTCTTAACGTTCTGTGTAGTGTTATCTTCTGTTGCAAGATTTTGTAGTCCTTTAGAGTTGTCTTGGGTTAATCTGTTCTGATCTGTCATCATCCATGAAATGTCACTGATGTATTTCACCAATCATTCTGTTATGTGGCCTGTTTTGGCGTTAAATAAGGTTAGGTCAGGTCAGGTTAGGTCATCCCGCAACCGGTGAGGTCGTTGGGCACACATGAAGACATCCTCACAGCGCCACACCACCCTTCTCTGTCAGCGGCCCCTGCCTGTGACTCTTCTGGTCGGAGATTGGTCCATTCTTTTGTGTTGTCCTCCCATCTCTTTTTTGGACGGCCTCTTCGTCGTCTGCCATGCACATTTCCGTGGAGGATTGTATTTGCAAGACCATTTGATCTCGATATGTGACCGTACCAAGCGAGTTTCCTTCTTTTGATAGTTGCCAAGAGGTCTTCAAAAGGCCCTATTGCTGTTGTAATTCTATCTCGTATTTCCTCATTTGTAACTCATTCTTTGTACGTGACGTTTAAAAGTCTTCGGAAACATCTAATCTCCAAGGCCTGTATCCTTCGTTGAAGGTCAGCTGTAACTGTCATTTCTCAAAAGCATAGAGGAATATTGACAGGACCAGTGTACGCATTAATCTGATTTTCGTGCATAGTGCTAATCGTTTATCTTGCCAGATTTTGTTAAGCCGTGCAAGCGCGGCTATTGTCTGTGCTATTCTGGCCAACACTTCACATTTTGATCCTTCATCACTGACAATTGACCATAGATGTTTAAAACGGTCAACCACTTCGAGTTCCTGACCGTTAGCATTTATCCAGCTGTTGAAGCCCTTGGTGTTGTTGGTCATTAATTTTGTCTTTCTAGCGTTTATCTCCAACCATAGTCAAGAGCTGTTTCATCGAGTCTTCTGACCCATTTCTGGAGTTCTATTTCTGAACCCGCTAACCTGTTGATATCATCTGCAAAACAACCTTGTATGCTCCTTTAGCGTCATTTCAGTTAAATAAGATGTTGTGTTTATTTGTTTTTTATGTTACTCATACTGAGCTAACTCTTGAATGCATTTTCTCTGGTAGCGGATATACAGTGGCTCTTCTTACATTCTGGGGTGTACTGAAGATGGACTTGGGTCCCTGCTGTTGTGCAATGCAAGACTTCTGAGCAAGCCTTTATTACAAGGGGTTGCAGTGTTGATCCCCACCTTGTTGGTCAGGCTGCTGTAACACAGTCGGTTTCCAGGAGCACAATATGGGCATGAGATGAGGTCGTGGTCAGCATGTTTCACCTAATCCTAATGGTAGTCTAGCCTTCTTTAAATGTAAGATATGTGTTCATATACTTCCAGGTGATCTTTGCCAGCGCAGTGTCTATTGCAGCCCATCCAAAGATCAATGAGTGGCTGACACTGGTTGAGAAGGAGATGAGAGTGACCCTTGCCAAATTGTTGGCCAGCGCTATCCAAGACATGGCAGCTTTCAAAGGTGGAAAGGTTGAACCCCCTAGGTACTTGGAGTGGGTGGACAAATATCAGGTAACTCTTCAGAACCTTGCTATCTTTACTGCCAATGTAAAATATCCAATAACAACATCCGCGAATACATAAGAAGTTAATCTGGAAAGTTGACTGGCCGATGGGGGTTGATCTCACCTACAAACTAGTCCTGAAAATGAACTGATGCAGAGCCTCTGGATAGAGCTAAGAAAGGCACTAAAAAGTCTCCGAACTGATGTATCACGATACAGGAAGAACTAAAAGAGATGGAAAAGCAGGGAAGATGAGACATATGGCTGAAGCGGAGCAGAACAAGACCCAGACTACCTTATGATCTGCTCAAACCTTCTGGGAATATGCAATATGGATAACGGGGGGGACATTCCATGTGGCTGAAGTGGTACCCACTCACTGATATCTCAAAGTAGAGGGATAAATGTTTGTGGTTGTGGTTGTGCTTGTGTGCGATTAATGTTGATTGTTCTTAAATGCCCACAATGAGTAAGTGCACTCTTTTGGCATCCTGAAAAGGGCGTTAAATGGCGGGTTGCAGTAGCTTTCCTCATATCCCGAGCATGCTGACATAGATGGACTGGGGTCTTCCAGGTTATTGTGCTATGCTTGGCTTCATTTGCGTAAAGAAAAAGCCAGTTTCCAGGGAGAACTGCGAGGAAGTCTAGATGGGGGTCTTCGCCAGTATATTTTGCCTGACCCTGACTAAGATGTCCGATCAGTATGTTTTGCCTGAGCAGACATTAGTTTCCTCTCCCTGTGTTTGTGTGTAAATGTGTGTTTACCTGGTATTATTGTCCTGTGAAATACAAATAACAGTTTATGTCCCATACCTTATTCTATGTATGGTTAGATGATCTATATGTGTTTAATCTGTATTGTAATGTTTTATTTAATTTTATGTTTATCTGGTTATGAAATATTTAAAACGTTTGTATTTATTTTCTCTTAGCATTAAATATAATAAAATTGCTTCACTGTAGTAAATTAATTTATTTCGCAAACATTAAAGCTGAATTCTATCTAACAGGCCCAGTTGGTTGTCTTAGCTGCCCAGATCTCGTGGTCAGAAAGCATGGAGGCAGCATTACAGAATGCTTTCAGCAAAGGTGGAGATATGACTTCAGTCAACGAAGTGCTGGGAACAGTAGAGTCCACCCTCAATGTTCTGGCAGACTCTGTTCTTCATGAGCAACCACCTGTGAGGCGCAAGAAGCTGGAGAGCCTGGTAAGTCATTCTGTTGGTATAATCGGTTTCTGAAAACATATGCCGGAAGAAACATTGACTAAGGATTGTGCTGTGTCATATTATAGAATTGCTTCTATTATGTATTATAGGATAGTTACAATGTTATAAAAAAAAAACCTAAAAACAATGGGGGAAAAGTCATATGACAGTTTGATCCTGTCATCTGTCAATGCAGTTGTTTTTTTTAACCATGTTATAACTTAACGTTTTCATACTGGTTTAGAAGACTGCTGAGTCTGTATACAACCAGTTTATTTTACATTCACTTGACTTAAAAATAACTATGTGCATACAATCTATTCTTCAATGCATTAATTGACCCTGCCTCCACTATTTCCTGTGGCAATGCATTCACAGTATTCACCACTCTCTGACTAATAAAATATTTCCTGGTATCTAATCTGGACCTTTCTTTAATTAATTTGGGGGCTGTGCCCTCATGTTTTTGTAGGCGGCTGAATTTTAAAAAAAACTTGTTATTGTCTCATTTTTAAAGTGTGGGATATTTGATATGTTACATTATAGGATAGTTGCTATGTTTAATTATATAATAGTTGCTATGTTTAATTATAGGATAGTTAGTTATGTTGTATAATAGGATAATTGCTGTTATATTATAGGATAGTTGCTATGTTATATTATAGGATAGTTGCTATGTTATATTATAGGATAGTTGCTATGTTATATTATAGGATAGTTGCTATGTTATATTATAGGATAGTTGCTATGTTATATTATAGGATAGTTGCTATGTTATATTATAGGATAATTGCTATTTTATATTATAGGATAGTTGCTATGTTATATTATAGGATAGTTGCTATGTTATATTATAGGATAGTTGCTATGTTATATTATAGGATAGTTGCTATGTTATATTATACGATAATTGCTATGTTATATTATAGGATAGTTGCTATGTTATATTATAGGATAATTGCTATGTTATATTATAGGATAGTTGCTATGTTATATTATAGGATAGTTGCTATTTTATATTATACGATAATTGCTATGTTATATTATAGGATAGTTGCTATGTTATATTATAGGATAGTTGCTATGTTATATTATAGGATAGTTGCTATTTTATATTATAGGATAGTTGCTATTTTATATTATACGATAATTGCTATGTTATATTATAGGATAGTTGCTATGTTATATTATAGGATAGTTGCTATGTTATATTATAGGATAGTTGCTATTTTATATTATAGGATAGTTGCTATTTTATATTATAGGAAAGTTGCTATGTTATATTATAGGATAGTTGCTATTTTATATTATAGGATAGTTGCTATTTTATATTATAGGATAGTTGCTATGTTATATTATAGGATAGTTGCTATGTTATATTATAGGATAGTTGCTATGTTATATTATAGGATAGTTGCTATTTTATATTATAGGAAAGTTGCTATGTTATATTATTGGATAGTTGCTGTTATATTATAGGATAGTTTGCTCACCCTTGTATTTAGGAAATTTATGCTGCACTGATCATGTCTGTCAGTATCTTTACTCGATGACAGCCTTTATATTCTGATGATCTCATATAGTTCACTTCAATATTTGCTGCCATTTGCAAGGTTTGTATTTGATTTGTTTTAACCTTCAGATCACTGAGCTTGTCCATCAGCGTGATGTGACCAGGACCATGATCAAAACCAAAGTGAACAACCCCAAGTCTTTTGACTGGCTCGCTCAGATGAGGTTCTACTTTGATCCTAAGAACACAGATGTCCTCCAACAACTGTCCATTCAGGTTTGAACCTCTGATAAATCTATATTGTAATAAAACAAAGTTTAGTCTTCTTTACTCACCTCTTTCAGGCATGAGCTTAAAAATGTCTAAGGAAAAACAGTGGTTTGCCTGGAGTATCTTCATCTCTGTGGAGAATGTTCAAGTGATGGCCTTATGTGATTTCTCTGCTCCTTTTGTGTGGGGGAACTTTTGCAGAAAATGTTCAGCAATTTGATCATACTCACTGTTAAACTTGGGGGCTGCGTGAGCTAGTGGTAAAGTGACACGACTCACAATCCGAAGGTGCTGGGTTCAATACCGATCACAGCACTGGCCGTTACCCTGGGGAAGCAAACCCTTAGAAAATGCAGGAAGAAGCAGACCCTTACATAAAATGCACGCCGAAGTCGGATACACTGGGCCGAAGGCGCAAACTAAAAACCACAGTGCAACGCGCACCTGTCTGAAGAATAGAGACATAAGGCGAACGCAAACAAAAAACAAACTGTTACGCTTATTGACAGTTCCTATATTTAATATTATGAATAGGTTGTTTCTCAATAGTTTGTTGTGGCATGTACAAACTGCATTATGACCTCTTCATAAAGTTGTATGTACTGTACATCAAGTTCAGGTAACTTTCAACCTTCCTTTGACACTCTGTTAGTTTTGTCATAGCTAGGGATGCTGGAATGAGATGGCATCTTTTGAACCGATGGCAGAGTATTTCACTTAGCTGAATTAGGTCTACATTTCTTCATTCTTCAGTGCTATATTCACAAGGTTTGAGGGGGATGGTGCCTAAGTGACATGGCTCACAATCTAAGGGTGCTGGGTTTGCTCCCCAATCAAGCACCAGCCATTACCCCAGGGGAAGCAAACCCTTAGAAAATGCAGGAGGAAGCAGACCCTAACATAAAATGCATGACGAAGTCGGATGCACTAGACTGACAGTCGCAAAATAAAAACATAGTACAACGCACATGTGGAGCCGCGCAGCGCAGTGGTTAGCGCACTGGCTTCACATCTGAGTGGTCCTGGGTTCATTCCCCAGTTGAGGCGGTAATGTTTTTTTCAGACCGCAATGGCTCCCGGGTCGACCCAGCCTTAAATGGGTACCGGTTCAGTCCGGGAAGTAAAAGCGGCGAGGGAGAGGACATGGCTACCGCCCTCATATAGCCGAGCCTTTAATGTTGAAATGTGAGATCGCTAACACCTCACACCCCTATGGCAGTAATGCTATGGGATACTTTACTTTTACTTTTTTTACAACGCACACCACCTTGAGGAATAGAGAAATACAGTGAACACCACAAAAAGATAAAATGTGGGAAGGCATGATCTTTGTCATTTGTCCTGAAAAAGACATTTTGTTACATTGTGTGGCAGTTTGAGCAGGGCACAATTTTGGGGACAGTGTTTGTCTTCTCTCTTCGATCCTTATTCCTTAAGCCAGGCTGCACAGGTTTCCAGAGCTATGATTATATTGTTGATCATTAGTCATGTGTCTCCATTTAAATGTTTATCTTAACAATGGTGATGACTGGTATGTCACTCCATTGGCTTTTTGAGTTCTTTTTGTCTCTTTGTATTTTCTGCCATTGTCTTATATCTTCTTTGGCGTTCATCCTGATAGGATCATTGTGTTGTAGTTTACAGCGAGGCTGCAATATCTGCACCTATCGGCCTAATGCATCTGGTTTATTTGGGTACTAAGTTTGTCTTCTCTTAGCCAGAGTACACTAATGCATTGTTTTCAGGGCTGCCACTTGAATGTGGTATAAGGTCTCGGTCAGTTCTGGTTTGCTGACCCTGACGCAAGCAGCCAGCTGGTTGCTGTTGGCTCATTCACTGCTGCATCTTCAGCACCTTTGTAAAATGACACTATGCATCTCTATTCATTGTTGCTAACTTACTTCTGTTTTCAGATGGCTAATGCCAAGTTCAACTATGGCTTTGAGTACCTTGGAGTTCAGGACAAGCTTGTTCAGACACCTCTCACAGATAGATGTTATTTGACCATGACCCAGGCATTAGAGGCTAGGCTTGGAGGATCCCCCTTTGGTAAGTGTAGTATATGGTAATAGTCTTGCATATCGAGAGTAGCTGAAATACAAGCTAGGTTCAAATGCAGTATTAACCCTACCACGCCGCTGTACCTAATTATCGGTAATTTCCTAAACTGCCGCTAAACTGCTGTACCTAATTTTCGGTACTTTGGATAGTACGTCATAAAATGCGTCAGAATCGAAAAATAACTAACCAATCGTGGTCAATCCTCGTGATTAGTCATTGCAAATGGCTGCCCCCATGTTTGAATTGATTTTGTGGGGTTTAACGTGAACAAATTCGGAAAATTGACAATGAAACGAACGGCTGATGAACCAAGCACTTCAACAGGAAAGCAAAGTAAGTCTAGGCTTATGACAGTCCAACAGGTGATCAATAATTTGGTTGATTCAGACTCTGTTCAAGTGAAACAGACAGTGAGAGCTCGAGTGATGAGATGAAGGCTTTTCTTGGACTGAGGATGTATATGGAATACTCATGTATAAAGCCCAGCTATCAGGATTATTGGATAAATGAGGGCTCTTTGTTGTGTTTACGAAATGTTTTATGACTCGAGACAGATTCTTTGCCTTTTGCTGGGTGGATTGGCACACAAAGGTGGAATATTGACGCTAGATGAAAGGTAACCCTATTTTCTACAATGTCTCCAAGTTACATCTTATTCTAACCACTTGTTTGCATGTAACTAACATTTTTCTATATCATGTTGGTTTTTTCTCTTTAATGCTCTGGAACCCAGGAATGGGGGACAGTTGGGTTCAGGGCCTTAGGTCTGGTAGGGTTAAATTAGAACAACAGACATGTACTGATGTTTTGACCAAAATAGGTTTTATCAAGGACTGAACAGATGAAAACAGTACAAACAAAAACATTGAACTAAGTTAAGGAGTATCTGTATTAATCTTTTAGTCAAACTCCTCCTGAAGCTTCCCCTTACAAAACATCACAGTCCAAAACATCATGAAGCACTTGCTAAATCCTATGTTGCAATGACATTTCCTTTCTTAAAAAGACCTTCACCTTTAGGGCCCTGAGTTATAAATGTATGGAAGTTCCCGCAGCCACTGAATTATTTTTCAGTACGTCACGTTTTTCTAGGTTGTTCATTTTGAAAATCTGTATTTTTGTTGTTTGTTGTTGTATAAATATGATTTTTGTGTGTGTAGAGACATAAATGAATAAAGAACTACTTGGTGTTATTGTTTTCGATGTGTGTGTGTTAGTGTATGAGATACAAGAAGATGAATGTGAAAATTTAAAAAAACCGCAACATTACAATTTTGCCCATTTCGCTGGGAATCGGGACCGTCGGAATGTGAAAATCATCACAGAACGCCGATAGTTTTTCTTACAAGATCGTCAAATCTGCTATTTTCCCTTACAAATGTAGTTAATACTGCTAAATAAACAAATTAAACAGATTGAGCTCCCAAAAATATGTTGGAACAACTTGCCTTTATCACCCGCAATAATGGTATAATCCGCAAGTCCCGAAAACGCAAACACGACGTTTCAAAATCGCTTTCAAAGTCACTTTATGGCCAGTTTGGTTGCTTACAACGGCAATGACGGCATCCCTATATATAGATTCAAAATGGCCATATATCAACCGGTGTTAACACACGGCTATGCTCTAGAATAACTTTTTGATGACGATCGGCAAATTTTCTTATCTCGTGTCCGTTTAGATGGACTGTAGGGGGACTTGGAGTATTTTTACTTGTCCACCTATGCGGACATTAGTGCCTGAAAGGTTAATTATGAAGGGACACTTTTGGATGTACAACTTTCATTTAGTGAAGAGTTCTTGACAATCCACAGGTATTTATGTTTTTTGAGAATTTTTATAGTTGGATTTCCTGATAATGGAATTTTTCAAGAGCTGGTAGATTACTTATTATTTTATCAGGCCTGGGCCGATACTTATTTCATCAGGCCGGAACCGATACTTATTTCATCAGGCCTGGGCCGATACTTATTTCATCAGGCCGGGACCGATACTTATTATTCATCAGGCCAGGACCGATACTTATTTCATCAGGCCGGGACCGATACTTATTTCATCAGGCCGGGACCGATACTTATTTCATCAGGCCGGAAACGATACTTATTTCATCAGGCCAGGACCGATACTTATTATTTCATCAGGCCGGGACCGATACTTATTTCATCAGGCCGGGACCGATACTTATTTCATCAGGCCGGGACCGATACTTATTATTCATCAGGCCAGGACCGATACTTATTTCATCAGGCCGGGACCGATACTTATTTCATCAGGCCAGGACCGATACTTATTATTCATCAGGCCGGGACCGATACTTATTATTCATCAGGCCAGGACCGATACTTATTTCATCAGACCAGGACCGATACTTATTATTCATCAGGCCGGGACCGATACTTATTATTTCATCAGGCCGGAACCGATACTTATTATTCATCAGGCCGGAACCGATACTTATTATTCATCAGGCCGGAACCGATACTTATTATTCATCAGGCCGGAACCGATACTTATTATTTCATCAGGCCGGAACCGATACTTATTATTCATCAGGCCGGAACCGATACTTATTATTCATCAGGCCGGAACCGATACTTATTATTCATCAGGCCGGAACCGATACTTATTATTCATCAGGCCGGAACCGATACTTATTATTCATCAGGCCGGAACCGATACTTATTATTCATCAGGCCGGAACCGATACTTATTATTCATCAGGCCGGAACCGATACTTATTATTCATCAGGCCGGAACCGATACTTATTATTCATCAGGCCGGAACCGATACTTATTATTCATCAGGCCGGAACCGATACTTATTATTCATCAGGCCGGGACCGATACTTATTATTTCATCAGGCCGGGACCGATACTTATTATTCATCAGGCGGAGCAAGAATATGTAGTACAGTGAATGAGCCAGCAACAGTAAACGAGAGCTGACCAAGACTCTATTCTGCCTCCAAGTGGAGGACTTAGAAATGGACTGCACTTATGTAGTCTAAGAGATTTAGGGTCGCAGTAGGAAGGCAAACCATGTACCCAAAAATGCCAGCTAGCTGAAATCAAATATGTCGAGTCAAAAGGCAAAGATATAGCAGCCTGACTATAAAATACAAAACAGCATCTTGTTCAGGACAAACACAGAAGAAGAAGAAGAAGACCAGACCAATGATCATGCATCTGGATTAGACATGTATATTGAACACAAGTCTGATTTAGACTGACAGTGAAACAACCAAGAGGGAAAATAGCAATGCTATTTATAGATAATAATAATAATGTTTGCCTAGGCATCTAGGGCTCGTTGCATCGATCGACCACAACCATGTCCAACCGCTGAGGCTTGTAGCCAAACCTCAATCAGTGCCGATAGACAGACTATCTGTCATAGTCATGTAGAACGGGGACGGCCCCTCCCACGCCTACAGCCAGTTGGTGGGAGACCGTTGTTATATATAGCAGACGGACATCTGGTAAGCGGGTACTTCCTGGTCCAGTCGAACTACATAACCAAACAGAGACAGGTGGTGGCGGGCCAGAGTGTCCGAGATGGAGGGAAGATTTGTCTTTACAGACACCTTGACATTACGGCCGAGATCGAACCACTTGATGTCGATGGTTGCGCATATGAAAAGCATTGAGTCTTGATATGTCCTGTTTAAGCTGGGTCAGAGTTTCTGAACCATACAGGAGGACAGGAATCATTTTTTATCTGTGGTTGGGCTTCGTTCGTGGGGGTGTAAGCTAAGGTATGAGACTAATGAATAACAATTTAAATGGGGGAGGAAGACTAACGTCTGGTCAGGCAAAATATACTGATCAGACTTGTTAATTAGGGCCAGGCAAAACATACTGGCCAAGACCCTTTCCTTGGCTTCCTAGTAGCCCTCCCTGGAAACAGGCTGTTTTCATGGCAGTCTGGTTAACAAGGTGAGGGATTGACTTGATCCCGTTGTAGTGAGCGACACGCAGATGAAGCCAAGCATAGCACAACCACCTGGAGGTCCACGGTCCACCTTCATTAGCACGCTTGAGATGTGGGGAAAGCTACTGCAACCCGCCACTTAACGTCTTTTTCAGGGCGGACAAAAGAGTAACTTACTCATTGTGGGCATTCGCAAACAACGACAAGAATTTATGTGCAACTGTCCACTCTTTATTAATGACATTGAATGCATTTTGACATTATATATTTTTGTTGTGAATTCTTAATGTGATAGATAATGTAATTATATGTCTTTAGATCTATTAATCATAATTTTAGCTCACTTTATTTAGTATTAATGAATTTTAAAGAAGAAAACTGTTAGACAACCAAGGCTGCTGTTCTTGCCTTGGACTGGACACAAATCTAGTAAATTAGGCTGAATCGCAAAGGGTTAAGGATAAAGCAAATCTGAAAGAAAATCCACAATTTGTATAAATATGCATGAGGCGAAATAATGCGAACAAAAAACAAAAAAAAACACTGGGGAAATATATTTGGTTATTTGAGGGCCAAAAACTGAACAAAAGGATGAAGAAATTTGAGTTCAAATTTGACTTTAGTAAGATAAAAATTAGAAGGGATGCAATGAAACACTGTACAGAATAAAACATGCAATAGTTATGGTAAATGTGCCTGTGTAAAATGACCACATAATTTCATGATTTATTTGTTATTCTTTACACATGATTATATTGCATGTTGTCATAATTCATAGGCTCATGTTGTCTCTTTTTTTACACCAGTCAGAGTACAGGACCACTTCCATACTTGACCTCCATTAGATAACCTGTGCAAAAGCGTTTTGCAGTGGTAGTTTCTGCAGCAATTTGTTTTACATTATGAGATTGGTAGCCCTATGCAAAAACTCTCTTGGAATGCCGGTTCAATTTCCCTGTTCTTTCCTCCCCAGTATGGGGCCAGGGGTCCACTCCGAGAAAAAAGCAACCCTTATAACATTGTCATAAACAAATGTCTTGATCCTTAGACAACATATACATAAGTGCTTATCTGTTAGCTTGAGCTTGACTAATTTTGACTAATGATTTTTTACTTGTTCATTAGGACCTGCTGGAACAGGAAAGACTGAGTCTGTCAAGGCTTTGGGCAACCAGCTTGGAAGGTTTGTCCTTGTCTTCAACTGTGATGAAACTTTTGACTTCCAGGTCAGATTGCTTGTGATTGAAATTAAGATGTTTTCCTATGTATTCATTTTAAAATAAAGCCATACTCTTCCAGTTTAAGAAAATAAATATGAAGTGAATTGAAAAGTAAAACTTGAAATTGGGGTCATTTAATCTCTGTGTATAAATGATACATGTTGAAAACATTATTGTAATTGTGTTTAAGACTTATCAGAAAGCTGTACATACATTGAAAATGTCTGATATAACCATAAAATGAGATACTTGATCATGTAAAAACCATTGTTACTTACACCACTACTATAAATGTGGATTTCTGTATAGGGGCCAGCTTAAGTGAAAACACAAATCAGTCGATTGGTTAATCAAGTGTTCAGAACCTACTTTAACTTTTGGAAGTTCAAATTCTTAAAACATTTAAGCAATTAGTCAACATTTCATGTTTATAACAACATTCTTTATCCATTCTTTTACCATCTTATTTGTTTAGATTAGTTAGAAATTCTCATTTGTGTAGCTGTCCTTGTGGCTAAGGTCTTAAGACTTTTTGATCATAAAGTAGGTTGATGATTTGTATCTTTATAACTTTCATTTTGTCGCTTCTCTTCTACCATAGGAGTACACTTAGTTGCTCTTCTTCTACCATAGTAGTAGAGGTTTTTCCTTTCAATATAGTTTCTATAGGGTGACGTAGCCAGCCCCAATGCACAACCCTTCTTAGAAACTTCTTACAACTTGCTGTAATTATTCTGTTATAGTAGTAGAGGTTTTTTCTTTCCATATAGTTTCTATAGGGTGACGTAGCCAGCCCCAATGCACAACCCTTCTTAGAAACTTCTTACAACTTGCTGTAATTATTCTTTTATAGTAGTAGTAATACATGGACATTATGTCTCTGTACCCAGCAAAAACTGACACTTATCTGTGTTGTCTACAATTAATATTGCTTACACCGTGCAAATTGATATGAATGTGAAAAATGTCAAAGTTTGTGATGGGCTACCAGTTGTGCCTGTTTCTCTTCCTAGTTTCTCTGCTGCAGTGGAATAAAAAAAATACAGTCATGCAAGTCAAAGACTTCATATCTTGGTACTGACAGATATCTTTGCTCTTTTAAAACAGGCTATGGGGCGTATCTTCGTGGGTCTGTGTCAGGTGGGTGCTTGGGGTTGCTTTGATGAGTTCAACCGACTGGAGGAGCGCATGCTGTCTGCTGTGTCTCAGCAGATTCAAACCATCCAGGAAGCTCTGAAGGACCTTGCTAGCCCAGACAAGAAAGATAAAGGTAAACTCGCCCATTATATTATATCTACCTACAATGCATCATCAGCTGTAATTTCTCTATTACATTCCCAAAAGGTACATTGCAACTGCCTTGCATTTGAGAAAAGTCACTTTTCAATCAAGAGTTAATAAACTGTAGGTCAAAGTAGTGACTTAGCATTTTTATAATTTAATTTAATTGTATTTAATTTAATTTTAGTGTCTATATTTAAAACTATTTTACTTTTGAAACTGAATTGTTGAACTGAGTTTTCATATTTGCTGCACAATTATGTTGAAAACACAATTTTGTGGCAGAGTAAGTGTTCATTAGATTGGTCCTCCGTTCTGTATTTTCTCATATTATCCCATGTCTTTAATCTTATAATTATTGCACCACCAAATTAGTTTTCAAAAGGCTGTTTCTGCCTTGACACAGTTGTCTCTCGCTTGACCTGGCTGCTTTTCAGTGTTACTTTAATTGTCCAGTGTAGTCTATGATACCTGGATAGGGTCGCAGGGTCAAACACCTGAGGCTGGCTCAGTATTAATGTGCGACTGTCTTGATGTACTCTTGATACATACAGTTTTATGATTGCTAACACATATAAACTAGCCTGTCACAATTCCTATAAATACGCTCATTGAACAGATGGTAGAATCTAGTCCAAAGTTTCTAGCTGTTTTTGTTTTTATTATAAATATTATTTAAAGTAGCTTAAAAACGAGAAAATAATTCCATGTCGAGTGTTCAATTTCAGTCACATAAAAGCCAGTCTTACCCTTAAGATATACTATCTGTACTTGACAAAATACACACATGCAACTAGCAACTCACAAAGTTTGGTAATTCAACCTAACATGGAAGTACTTAAATGCGGGGTTGATTGCTAGTGATTAGTAGAATGCCTACAACAAATTACACAGTAAAAACTAGTCCCTCAAAAATGACCTGAAAATGTGTTATAAATGCACACAACTGATGGGACAGATTGGATATGGTAGGAAAATGCATCTAAAAATAAATCAGAAAGGGGCTGTTGAGATCTGTTATTCTTGTTGTTAGGCTGCTGACAGAATAGTAAAGACTAGTACAGCTTTTGGTAGAATGCACCCAATGGTAAAGAACCATTGAGCATAACTTTTTAGTAAAGACTAGCTGCCGAAGATGGTCGAACCGAAAGGTGCAAATATCGCAGTCAACCTGTAAACTAGCGACAATGCATTCCGTTCTCTGAACTACATCCTGCTACTTGCAAAGACCTGTTCAGGGCTTGGTAGCAGGAGATTGAGAACGAACGCAGAAGAAGAAGAAGAATAAAGACTAGTACAGCTTTTGGTAGAATGTGCCTAATAGCAAGGAGCCATTGAGCATAACTTTTTAGTAAAGACTTGTACAGCTTTTTGTAGAATGCACCCAATAACAATGAGCCTACTGTGCTGCCATTTATACATTCTGCTCTATACGTGTGAGAGGTGGACTGTCTAAACTGTAGACTCAAGAAGGCTGAATCACTTCCGCCTGACTTGTCTGAGGCGCATACTCCATATTCACTACATTCACTGGCAGGACCATATTACAGATAATGGGGTATCAGTTAGAGTTATTGAACAATTTTAAGAAAACACAATAGATATGCTGGCCACTGGGGTTGTACCTACTTGTCTCCTAATATCTTTGTTTCTGATTTTATCCATTCTTGTTACTCCAAGCATTCTGCGCAGGCATTTCATCTCTGTTGTTGCAATGTTTCTTTTATCTCTGTTTGTTGATGTCCATGATAGCACAATGTGAGTATAAATATTGTGTAGCATTCTTTTTGTAATCATTATCGGGGTCTTACATAGTAATATTGGGGCTATTTCCTAATTATTTGACCTGCTTTATTACATTAGTTCTGGATTATGGTGTCACCTTTGCCATCTGTTGAAATTATGTTACCCAGGTGCATGAAATTGTTCACCTGTTTTACTTGTTGGTTTTGTATGAATATTGTTTTTACATGTATTTTCTTGCAATTGTCATAACTTTGGTTTTATTTATGTCGATTTTCATACTATTTCATAGTTATTCTGAAAAGTTTCACAGTTTTTTTATAGGATCACTTATCCTTTTTGTATCACGCTCAATGCTGATCTTAGATATTTGCCGTTGATTGTGTCCACAGGAAATGGACCTATTCTAGTGGAGCTCATTGGCAAACAAGTCAGAGTGAATCCAGACATGGCCGTCTTCATAACCATGAATCCTGGCTATGCAGGTAGATCAAACCTACCAGACAATCTGAAGAAGCTGTTCCGCTCATTGGCAATGACACAGCCAGACCGCCAATTGATTGCCCAAGTCATGCTGTACTCACAGGGCTTCAGGCAGGCTGAGAAACTAGCCAGCAAAATTGTACCATTTTTCAAGTGAGTGTAGACATTATAACATTACCTGTTTAACTATTTAGAGAGAAGAAAGAGTGAGTGAATCACTAGAAGAGTCAGTGAGAAATTAAGAAATCAGAATATGGGAAAAATGTCATGCATAGAAAAAGAATTAAGTAGTTTGGTCCTATAACAAGAATATCTTCAAACGTTCCAGCTGCTTGAGCCTATAACAACAGACATGACTTTATCACTGCCACACAGAAGACACATGAAAGAAGATTGTACCTCCCCCATGACATGTGGACATATGAGAGGATGATAACGACATGTAATCGGCCTCTGGTCATGGAATGGAGCTGTTTAATCACTGAGGTCCCTGTGATAAGTCTTCAGAGAATTGTTTAGAATAATGAAGCCGACAACTGAAATATGGATAGACCATAGAGATTTTTCCTTTTCATATGCTGCGAAACAGCTGTACCAGTCATGGACCTTCGTAACTTTCTTTCGCTAGAGCTTTTTGTCATTATTATTACTCTCATTCTTTCACATGACGATGTTACACAACTAATGTCATCCTTAATATGTCTCTGTTTCCATCTGCTTTTTATCCTTATCTATGTTGCATTTTACTACTGTATACTCTAGCGCAGTGGTTAGTGCACTGGTTTCCCACTCAGGCTATCAGGGCTCAATCCCCAGTTGGTGGATTTTTTTTCCGATCAGAAACCGGCTCCTGTGGTCAACCCAGCCACATAAATTGGTTGCCAGAAAAAATCTTGGAAATAAGTCGGCCAGCGGGATGCTGACCACATCATCCACTATGTGCCGTGGTTTTCAAAATAACATGGATCTAACGCCATATTTCCTATATGTTGTAGGCGTGATGGGCTCTTTACTTACTTTACTTTTACTCTAACCAACTACTCAAAACATGTCCACAAAAATGAGAATTGCTTCTGTTTGATATGTATAGCAAGCTTCTTTTGTTTTACATTGATGTGCCTGACCACATCTTTTTCTTTGAGATTATTATTATTATTATTATTTTCAAAACCACAATCAATGTGGTTTTCAGTGATTTATAAAAAATAATTTCATTCTCTAAAATTCTCTTCTGTGTGACCAATACTAGCAGATGTGGGCAGAACATCTGCTCATCAATGGATTGATACAAGTTTAAATCAAATTTTAAACAGAAAATTAGAAAATGAAAAAAAATTGTAAGAGTCATTTAGGGTTTGAGACATGAATCTCTAGCACCCTAGGAAAGGACCAAACCCCTAGATGACTATGCAATCTTAAAATACAGTTTCGCAAAGGAATTATGTAGTGTTGGCAGACAGAAACACATTTCATTTTGTACAAAAATAATGTACCTTTTTTCCCATTATAGAAAATAAGCTCGCTGTACGGTTATGTAAAAATTCTGTGGTGCTTACAACCGGAACATAAACAAACCCCAGCTGTTTTCCCTAATCAACTATTTATTTATTGACACCATAATAGAAAGGAATGTATTAATCATATTTTGTTTTGAATGAGAGGGAATAAATATTAATGCTCAACTAGGTATTGGAACCCTGGATCTTCTCGCACCATAAGTGAGAATCATGTGATTTGATCAGCCAATCAAATTACTGTTGGTGAGAGACAGTAGGACGCACCGGAATTGATTGTATATCACTGAACTTTTGATCTTGCATTTTTTTAAATCAAGACCTGTCGTATTTGCTTCTCTTTAAGTTTTCATCTATTGTATAATTGTATAAAATACCTTAAATTTTCAGACATGCTATATTCTTCAGAGCTATCATATTCTGAGGTAACTTTAGTAACTTGTTTGCAGAATTAAAATTTTTCTGTCTGCCTCATTTTAGGCTTTGTGATGAACAGCTCTCCCCTCAGTCCCACTATGACTTTGGTCTGAGAGCCCTCAAGAGTGTGCTGGTTAGTGCTGGAAATGTGAAGAGAGACCGCATCCAACTTGTCAAACAGGGCATGATAGAAAGAGGAGAAACCATGGATGAGTCATCCATTGCTGAAAATGTGCCAGAACAGGAGGTAAACATTAGAAATGTGTGTCTTGTCTTTTGCGTTTGTATTTAATTTATTTGTAGTTATACTTATCTACGTACTCCATGTGGTTCCCCATTGGAACATAGTCATTAAAAACATATACAGATAATGGCTCAGGGACCACATCAGGACAACAACAAATAAAACTCAGTTACGCCTTCTAGGCCATCATCAGGGACAAAGAAGAAAATGAAAGCTAACAAGTCACAACAAAAGCCAAGACAAGATATATGATATATATATATATATATATATATGGAATTTAATGTAGATAAATGTATAGTCATCCACATGGGTAGATCCAATATGGAACATAATTACAGAATGGATGAGAACAATATGAGAATGATAGGTAAGGAAAAGGACCTAGAGGTTATAATAGAGCATACAGGTAAAGTGAGTGAGCAAGTTCAGATAGCAGTCAAAAAGGCAAGTGCAATTTTAGGTATTTTAAAAATAAATATTAAACATGGGAGTAAGGAAGTGATAGTCAAACTGTATAAAGCATTGGTTAGACCTAGATTGACCTACTGTGTACAGGTCTTATCATAGAGGGGATATAAACATGCTGGAAAGGATACAAAAAAGAGTGACAAAGCTGATAGTGGGACTCCAGAATTACAGTTATTGGGAAAGACTTAGAAAAATCGGCTTACAGTGTCTAGAAAAGAGATGAATTCGAGGTGACTTAATACAGGTTTATAAGATAATCAAAGGAACAGATAAATTTGACTATAATAAGTTTTCAAAATACAACAACCTACAGGGACAAGAGCACATAGCTACAAATTAACTAAAGGTCCAGATTAGATATTAGGGAATATTTTTTTAGTCATAGAGTGATAAATGCTTGGAATGCATTGCCAAAGGAAGTAGTGGAGGCAGGGTCAATTAATGCATTTAAGAATACATTGGATGCACATAGCTTTTAGAGGAAGGAAATGTAAAAGAAACTGGTTGTTTACAGACTGCAGAGTCTTCTAAACTAGTATAAAAACATTAAGTTATATGACGATACAGTATAGACTAAATTTGAACATGAGACTTTGTATGATGGTCTCTATCTATCCCTGTTTTGAGACATCATCTTGAGATCAACTAATCAAACTATAGCTGTCCTTGCCTCTACAAAAGTATTCCACCAGGTGTACTTTTGCCACACAACTTGCCCTTTCCTCTTTGTGTTCCAATCCAGATATTCTGTGACTATATTGCCAGGCTTCTTAATGAGGATGTCCTATCCATCTCCAGTTTCCTTTCCCATTCTCCACCAGTAAGGGTTGTTGTCATCTTCTGTATCGCAGATCTGACCATCTAATCTGAAGTATGCACCAGAGATATCTGTCGAGGAAGGTCTGCAGTCTCAATTGGATGCTCGTTAGTTATAAACCATATAGCAAGGCATATTCTTTTAGTCATATAATACAGCATATTTTATATTAGAATTAAGCAGCCCAATCTTCTTTTACACTGTAAATGTCTTGTTATACTAATGTATGAAGAGAGTTGTTTGAAATATATTGTTGGTTTTTCCAGCATTTTAACTATAATAAATCAAGTTTTTGTTAAGGAATGAATATTGAAACTTAATTTAATTAAAATAAAAGTAAGTTTTAACATGTTATTATTTACTGTTGGTTTGCATTCAATGATTTGTCCTTTAGGCAACAGTCGAACCCTAGACTGCCTCCAGTCTGTCTGCTAACAACATTTGAACCTTAAACTGCTTTGGTCTGTCTACTGGGAAATAGTTGAACCCCTAGGCTGTCTCCAGTCTGTTGGGCAACAGTTGAACCCTAGACTGTCTCCAGTAGACTGGGCAACAGTTGAACCCTAGACTGCCTGTTGAGCAACAGTTGAACCCTAGACTGTCTCCAGTCTGTTTGGCAACAGTTGAACCCTAGACTACGTGTTGGGCAACAGTTGAACCCTAGACTGCAGTCATTCTGTCTTTTTGGAACAGTTGAACCCCAGACTACCTTCATTCTGTCTGTTGGGAACAGTTGAACCCTAGACTGCCTTCATTCTGTCTGTTGGTAACAGTTTAACCCTAGACTACCTTCATTCTGTCTGTTGGCAACAGTTGAACCGAGACTGCCTTCATTCTGTCTGTTGGCAACAGTTGAACCCTAGACTACCTGCTGGGCAACAGTTGAACCCTAGACTACCTGCTTGGCAACAGTTGAACCCTAGACTACCTACTTAGCAACAGTTGAACCCTAGACTACATGCTGGGCAACAGTTGAACCCTAGACTGGCTTGCCTGCTGAGCAACAGTTGAACCCTAGACTACCTGCTTGGCAACCGTTGAACCCTAGACTACCTACTTAGCAACAGTTGAACCCTAGACTACATGCTGGGCAACAGTTGAACCCTAGACTGGCTTGCCTGCTGAGCAACAGTTAAATCCTAGACTGCATGCTGGGCAACAGTTGAACCCTAGACTACCTACTTAGCAACAGTTGAACCCTAGACTACATGCTGGGCAACAGTTGAACCCTAGACTGTCTCCAGTAGACTGGGCAACAGTTGAACCCTAGACTGCCTGTTGAGCAACAGTTGAACCCTAGACTGTCTCCAGTCTGTTTGGCAACAGTTGAACCCTAGACTACGTGTTGGGCAACAGTTGAACCCTAGACTGCAGTCATTCTGTCTTTTTGGAACAGTTGAACCCTAGACTACCTTCATTCTGTCTGTTGGGAACAGTTGAACCCTAGACTGCCTTCATTCTGTCTGTTGGTAACAGTTTAACCCTAGACTACCTTCATTCTATCTGTTGGCAACAGTTGAACCGAGACTGCCTTCATTCTGTCTGTTAGCAACAGTTGAACCCTAGACTACCTGCTGGGCAACAGTTGAACCCTAGACTACCTGCTTGGCAAGAGTTGAACCCTAGACTACCTACTTAGCAACAGTTGAACCCTAGACTACATGCTGGGCAACAGTTGAACCCTAGACTGGCTTGCCTGCTGAGCAACAGTTGAACCCTAGACTACCTGCTTGGCAACCGTTGAACCCTAGACTACCTACTTAGCAACAGTTGAACCCTAGACTACATGCTGGGCAACAGTTGAACCCTAGACTGGCTTGCCTGCTGAGCAACAGTTAAATCCTAGACTGCATGCTGGGCAACAGTTGAACCCTAGACTACCTACTTAGCAACAGTTGAACCCTAGACTACATGCTGGGCAACAGTTGAACCCTAGACTGGCTTGCCTGCTGAGCAACAGTTAAATCCTAGACTACATGCTGGGCAACAGTTGAACCCTAGACTGGCTTGCCTGCTGAGCAACAGTTAAATCCTAAACTGCATGCTGGACAACAGTTGAACCCTAGACTGCATGCTGGGCAACAGTTGAACCCTAGACTGCATGCTGGGCAACAGTTGAACCCTAGACTGCATGCTGGACAACGGCATGTCTCTTTGTCTAGCCCTTAATCAACAAAATAAAAAATGCCTTGGTTATTCCCGAACTGCTTTGAAAGTGCAAATTTAAAATGTATTTTTTCTTCTTCTGATCGCTGATAAAATGAGTTATTTGCTCTTTTATTCCTGTATCATATTAGAGTAATGTTTTCAAAGCTTTCTTTAAAATTCAAAAGACTACTCCACACTCAGTGGACGTTTGACCTGTGTGTACAAATATCATGTGTTGCTTAGTCTTCTATCCTTGAGGGATTAGACTGCACCATTAGTCACCTAATACAACCTGCTCAGTGTAGCAGTGGGCCAGTTTTTGTCTGTCACAAATAGCTCTTTCAGAAACAACTATAGCAACCTATAATAAATTATACAGAAAAACACTCTTGTGTTTTGTTCTTTGATCACATGTCTTATGAATAACCATATACATTGCTATTACAGATCCTCATTCAAAGTGTGATGGAGACAATGGTTCCCAAACTTGTAGCAGAGGACATTCCCTTACTACACAGCTTGTTAAGTGATGTGTTCCCTGGTGTGGAATACACAGCTGCTAAAATGACAGCCCTTCGCAACCACATCAAGAAAGTGTGTGAGGAGATGTATCTAGTTTATGGTGAAGGTGATGAAATGGGAGCTCAGTGGGTTGAAAAGGTAAATTTGATACGTTCAGAAATTGTGCCAGCTCTTCTTAGTTCTTATGTATGGATGATTGGATGAAATAGAAGTGGTATCATAGGATCACTAATGTGGAACTGTTGGAAAGAATAAGGCAAAGGTATGGAGAAAATGCTGGCATTGGATAGGACACAGTCTCTGTTCTGGAATCCCAAGAGTAAGAAAAATAGAGACTATAAAGGACACAGATAAGAGAGCTCGAGACAAACATAAATGAAAGTCGGGGTGAGTTCTAGAACTGGTCTCTTCATCATTCTGTAGACTGTCCATCACTGCCCTTATCAACCCAACCCTATCTCTTGTCATCACTGCAGCTCGTCCTGCCACTGCATCAGCTCTTTCGTTGCCCGAGATGCCTGCATGTCCCAGACAGTAGAACCATGTGGCGCTCTGTACACCAAAGTTGTTCAGAAGAGAGGCCCACTCCCTTCTTAGCATGCACCTTTCTATATTACGGAGCATGTCTTGCAAGTCTGACAGTAATCTGAAGTGATATGTAATACTATTTCTGAAACCACAGTGTGTTTGGAGACTTAATTTTTTTTGCTAGAGACATGTATAGTCCACACATGCAGAGATGACTTGCGAATAACTTTATTTTGTACTTCAAGAAGCAAACAATGCTGTTAAGTAATTGTACAATAGCTTGACAGTTATGTTGCTTTGTTGCAAACTTGACAATAAAGAGAAATGTCTTATCACTAAATATTTTTGAAGCTTGGGGCTTGCCTCTTTTGAATGTAATATTTCACTGCATTACCAGACTTCAAGAATTTTCTGTGCCATTGCATAATTAGGAGGTAATCTTTCGTGTCTCATTTAAAGAAAATCTATAGGGAATGGGTGATGTTATGGTATACGTCTCCAGGAGACATTGAGGCAAAGAAATATGAACTTGACAAATAGCATTCCGAAAGGCCTTACCATATCATTTTTTTCAATCAGTTTTAAAATGCAAATACTTTGGTCACATCAAGAGACACAACGGTCTTGAGAGGACGGTGATGGAAGGTATGGTGCCAGGCAAAAGAGGAAGGGGTAGACCAAGAAGACGATGGCACCAAGATATCCAGGAGTGCCTGAGTATGACAGTGGCGGAAGCTGGAGTTTTGGCAAGGGAACGAGTTTCTTTCAGACAGACTGTGATGGGAGCGACGTTCTACAAAGGACATGCTACATAATGATGTTTTAAATTTCTTCTTTCTTTCTTTTTTTTCCTTCTTTCTTTCTTTCTTTTTTTTCTTCTCCTCCTTCTCATCATCATCATTGTTTGTCCTGAAAAGAACATTTTGTTACCTTTGAGTCATACCTTACAGTGAGACTGTGATAACTGTGTGTTTTGGCCCATCACTTACAGTTTTAGCACAGCACAATTTTGGGACTGGGTCTTCCCTCCCTCTTCGATACATATTCTCATATACAAACTGCACAGATGCAGCCTGTTTCCAGGGTCGCCACTTAGAGGTAGAATAGGGTCTTAGACAGTTCTGGTTTGCTGGCAATGACGCACGCTGCCAGCTATGATTGGCTGACTCCAGCTGTGCAGTTACGGAGGTTATCTGTTTATTACCTGTTTGGTAGCACTTCTTTTATAATCAATGTTAGTTGTCTATTACATGTGGTCCCTAAGTAATTTAAAGTGGCCCCTATGAGGCCAAATGACCCACCTTACGAAACAGTCATCTATAGCGTAGTCGCAAGCTCTTATATACTATTTATGGAAGTGTGGTGCTTGTTGTTTTAGGTGCTCCAGCTTCATCAGATCACATTGCTGCATCATGGTCTCATGATGGTGGGGCCCAGTGGAAGTGGCAAGTCCATGGCCTGGCAGGTGCTACTGAAATCTCTGGAACGGCTGGAAGGAACTGAAGGTGTTGCTCATGTCATTGACCCCAAGGTACAGTAAACACATTTATTTTTGTTCTTTTAATTTCATAGTAGTTTCCTTGCTGGGTATATTTATCCCTGGGTTCCTTAACCTGTGAAGGAAAGAACGATACAGCTGCCTCTAATAAATGGAAACTGCAGAAGGTTGTGTGCAAGGCTGGCAACCTCATCATGTAAAACAAAATGGCACAGAAACTACCACTACAGAAGTTTATAAATGCTTGGTACAGTTTCTTGAAAGGAAGCCAACTACATTATTGACCCTATGCACCTAGTGGAGAGACAAGGAAAGATAATCAGGATATTCATCATTCTTGATACAAGCTACACCCTGTGTTAAAGTTAAAGGTCAGTCCCATGGCAACAAATGCCATCAGGGATGAAGATAACTCTTCATGTACTGAGTTGCAGCCTATGCGAGGTGGGGTGGCCAGTTACCTTCCTTGCTGTTTTTAACCTTCTCCAACTCATACGTCACCCAGCTTGTACGTCACCCAACTCATACGTCAGGTACCTATTTACAGCTGGATCGAGTGGAGTAGTGGTCGTACCAGTTACAAACCACAGTCCTGATTTTTTTTCTGTCTATCCATGTTCTCAAACCCTGGCATGCTGTTATCCTTTTGTTACCGGGTCTAAAAGGGGAACAAAGAATAATTACACATTGTAACATGTCAGGTATGTCATCAAAGACAACGAAGAGGGGATTGGGTTACCCATTCCTATAGAAACGTAACATCACAAAAAAGAAGGAAAAGAAAACCTCTACGCCCCACAGTAGCAGAGAAGTAACTAAGTAAAATACAAGCTATTTATATATTTCTCACTTTTCATAAAACATATTAGACTTTAGAAAGTGCCCAGGTTCTTCTTAGTTCTTAGCCGATCTGTACTTCTGGTCCCAGCTCTGGCATGATCTGGATATAACCAGGAGGATTGCTTAGCGGGCTAGGCTCGAGCAGCTTATTACTCCACTGTATTGGGACAAGTGCCTTGTAGGGTGGTTAACCGATGGCGAGTCCTGTCTTAATAGACCAAAACACTAGACAAAGTAGACTCACAGCCTGTTAGGCATCATCTATGCTGCTCTAAACAAACCACCTAACCATGGCCGGTGTTATACCATGTCACACAGTTATGTCACACCTCTTACGACATGCTCTCTGTGAGGCAGTGGTGCTATCCTTGTCATACACAAAGACCCTGGCAGACCACTCGGTACCCATTCCTATAGAAACTTTAAATAACAAGAAGGAAAAGAAAACCTCTACACCCAACAGTAGCAGATAAGTGACTATGCAACTAAGTAAGATACAAGCTATTTATATATCTCACTTTTCATAAAACTATACTAGTTAGACTTTAGAAAGTGCTCAGGTTCCAAGTGAAATCATCAGTTTAAAAAATGTTTTCTACTTTAAACTTCAATTAATAATGCACTATAAACCTTTGGTGTCTGTGATATATTAACAAATATCTTTATATCCGTGTGTTTTTTTTATTAGTCCATATCCAAAGAAGCTCTCTATGGCAACATGGACCCCAACACAAGGGAGTGGACAGATGGTCTCTTTACTCATGTCCTAAGAAAGTAAGTGTAACCATCATCTTGCAGTTAATTTACAAGTCTTCAGGTGCTCTGAGATTGTTCAAATAGTGCATTTTTGTGAAGAGGGTAGAGAATGTTCACACAGTGCTTTCTTGGGAGTTTCCTGGAGAGATTTCACATCAATAATAACAGACGTTTTCAGATGTCTATCAAAGAAGCCATATAGTCCTGCTTACAGATGCTCTCGCCGTAGTCACAGCGCTAAAAAACCAGAAAAACACTGAGCTTAATGACTTAAGAACTGCACTCTGTCAACTATGCCAGCAGTCCGCACCAAAAAGGGTAGTGGTACAGTGGGTCCCATCACACTGCAACATCCAAGGCAACGAGGAGGCAGACAGACTGGCAAAAGAAGGTGCAAGACTACCACAAACAGATACTAGTATGACGTACGAAGAGTCAAAACGGCTTATTAAAGCCAGATACATGACCAAATGGGAAACCGAACATACTGGTTACACCAAAAACGATGCATATTACCAGCTGAACAGAAGAGAGCAGGTCGTTGTCTTCAGACTTCGCACTGGCCACAATAGACTGAGGTACCACCTATTCAACAAATTGAAGATAGGTGGAACTGACGAATGCCCGTGCGGTACCGGGAAAATGACCACTGAACATCTGCTGCAGAACTGCCCGACATACGAGGATCAGAGAGAGCAGATGTGGCCATCACCAGTGGAACCACAAGACAAGCTCTATGGCAGTGTCGACAGCCTCAGGATGACCGCCGCTTTTTTCGAAAAAATAATGGTTACTGTCTGACTGCATACGAAGAAGAAGAAGATGTCTATCAAAGAAATTTTGTTAAGATTGAATAAAAGGTTTTATCATGCAACTTTGAAAGAAAGAAACATTTCCGCGAGCTTAATTTGAACAAGTGACGCCTTATAGACACGAGTAGTGAAGACTCGTTAGTCTGGTAAGACAACTTCCATAAGAGAGACAACTCTGATCATAAACAACTGCTGCCTTGCAGATAGGCTGGGGACAGCCAAAGGCTAAGGAGGGCATCCCTACAGAAACGCCTGTTGAAATCGGATGCACGGGGCCGCAAGCCTAACAAAACAGTGCAACGTAAATCGCAGTATGATGACAGTACAACCGATCAGAAAAACGTATGGCGCTCATCCTGCGGAGTCCCGCCAGGCAGCGATAGTGCCGGGCCTCACGCCTCGAAGGGGCCCACCCTTGACTACTGGTGGTCACCCACCCATGTGTCGTGGAGTCAAGGCACATGGCTATGGGGCAACTTTTATTGACCAAAAACTCAAGACCCTCAAAATACTACAGTGGAATGCGGAGGGAGCCATTAACAAAAAACTTTCCCTAACACATCACCTGCATGAAGGTAAGATTGACGTGGCATGTATCCAGGAAACGCACCTCAACAATAATCATAAATTCTCAATCAGAGGATACCAGACCTTCCGTCTCGATAGAGAAGGCCACAAAGGAGGGGTCCTGATACTGACCAGAAACTGCATACCGAGTAGCGCGGTACCTGTCAGTCACACCGGACAAGCAGAAATTGTAGGAGTTGACATAATGGCTCAAGAGACGAAGCTCCGCATTTTCAATCTGTACGGACCACCAAATAGAGACCTATCGCTCTCGAGTATGGAGGTCAGAGACTCCAACTGCATAGAAGTTGGAGATTTCAACAGCCACTCGGAGAGATGGAGATACTCTGACACAGACAGCAGAGGTGACGAAGTGGAAGATTGGGAGATAGATACAAATCTCTCCCTAATCAATAGGCCGGAGGATAGCCCTAGTTTCTATTCTAGAACATGGCGTACCACCTCGACTCCAGATTTGGCCTTCTCCACACAGGACATACACCATAAAATAGACCGCCAGGTGCTAAACCAACTGGCAGGTAGCAACCACAGGCCGATCAGGCTAGACATTGATATGGAAGTAGGCCCACAGGAAACAAAACCGCTCCCACGTTGGAATTACAAACGAGCCAACTGGGACAGATTTGCAATCCTGACAGATGGGCTGTGTGAAACCATCAACACACGAAACAACAAAATGAAGCCTATGGTGGAAAGCCTAAGCAAGGCAATAATGCAAGCCTCCACTGAAACCATCCCAAGAGGAGCTAGGAAAAACTATAAGCCCTACTGGAATGATGAGTTGCAGATAGCGGAAGATGCAGTAACAAATGCTAGGAACATGGCAGAGCGAGAACAATCTATGGAGGCAAACATCGCCCTCAAAGCCGCCACGGCGAAATACAAATACACTCTCAAGCAAACAGCAAGAGAAAGCTGGAAAAACAAAACAGAAAGCCTAAACCTGGACAAAGAAGGGAACAAGCTATGGAAGCTAGTCAGAGCCATGAACGACGAAACCCCGTCAAACAAACAAATTACCATCAAGCAGGGCGAAAACTTGCTCACCGGTAAGAAAGCCGCAAACGCTTTTGTCTATCACTATGCCAGAGCAAACCACATCGAGGTCCCTGCAGATAGGCATACAGACATTAGTGAAGAGCTAAAGGGGCACGACAACATCAATACGGCACCTGAAGAGCACATGATGGCCAAATTAACAATGAGCGAAATGGAAGAGGCTATGAGAACATTAAAGAAAAGGAAATCTCCCGGAAAAGACGGGATAACAAATGAAATGCTGATGGGCCTGGGCCAAACAGCGAAGAGGAAACTGCTATCGGTCCTGAACCAAAGCTGGAAAAGGGGAATTGTACCCCAGGCATGGAAAGACGCAGTACTGGTACCAGTACCAAAAACAGGAAAGGACAAAACAGATCCAAATGGATACAGGCCCATCAGCCTACTGAGCTGTGTCGGCAAGCTGATGGAACGTATGATAAATACCAGACTGATGTGGCATCTGGAAGAAAAACGAATACTAATTCCACAGCAAGCCGGCTTTAGACAGCACAGATCCACTGAGGACCAGGTCATCCTCATAGCCCAGGAAATAGACGATGCCTACCAGGTACAGAAACACACAGTAGCTGTTTGGGTAGATCTGGAAAAGGCATTTGACAAAGTCTGGAAAGACGGACTTAGAGTCAAGCTAAGAAGAAGTGATGTTTGTGGGAAAATGTACAAGTGGATCAACCACTACCTCAAACAAAGAACGGCCAGAGTCCAAGTACAAGGGCAGATGAGCAAAAAGGTGACACTCGAGCAGGGAGTACCCCAAGGGGGAGTACTGTCACCCACACACTCTTCCTGGTATATATAAACGACATTACAGAGAATATACCAAGGAGAGTCCATAGCTCAATGTTTGCAGACGATCTGGCTATGTGGACCTCTGAAAAGAATCTCACCATAGCAAGAAATCGGATGCAGCAGGCCCTAACATCGCAGGAAGAGTGGGCGAACTCATGGCTGGTCAAAATAAACGAGGAGAAAACCACATGCACAATATTCTCGCTATCAATAAAACCCCAAAATACCAAATTAAGTTTAAATGGCAAATTCCTGCAGCCAAACGACAACCCAACCTATCTGGAAGTCACATTTGATCGGCGCATGACATGGAAAAGTCAGATCGAGAGAAACCGAATGAGAGCCAGAGAAAGAATGGCAATCATGAGGAAACTTGCTGGCACAAGCTGAGGAGCAGACGAAGGCATACTAAAGAAACTGTACACTGGAAGAGTGAGACCAGTTCTCGAGTATGGCATTGCGGCATGGACAACAGCAGCAAAGGCGAACTTCGATAAAGTTAGCAAACTTCAAAACCAAGCCATGAGAGTTATAACAGGAGGCATGAAGTGAACGCCAATTGTAGAACTTGAAAAGATTACAAAACTGCAATCCATGACCGATAGAAGAGACTGCAGAACCCAGCTGCAGTCAGAGAAACTCCGAAGACTGACTGACCATCCAATGCACCAGAGACTAAACAATCTGGGAAATGGGAAACTAAAGCGGAGAAACTTTGCAGAAATAGCCAAAGCAAACATGCACGAAGATCCCATAAACGCACTAACAACACCAAAACCCATCACTGCTGTACGAAAACCTACCTGGAGGCAGGATATATTCCCAGAGGTGGTAGAAAATATACCAGGTATTGGAAACAAAAACTGCCAGACTGAAAAAGAAAGGAGAGATACTACCCTAAGCTTTATATCGAAAAGCTACCCAAGCATGGACTGGACCCATGCATACACCAACGGTTCTGTAACAAACACTACACAGAACGGAGGGGCAGGAGCATTCCTGAACCTACCAAATGGCAGAAAAATAACACTGTCATTCGCTACTGGTAAGTACACAAGCAATTTCAGAGCGGAGGTAGAGGCACTGAGGGCGGAGTGGAAGAAATGGTGACACACAAAGAAAATGAAAGCCATATAGTCCTGCTTACAGATGCTCTCGCCGTAGTCACAGCGCTAAAAAGCCAGAAAAACACTGAGCTTAATGACTTAAGAGCAGCACTCTGCAAACTGTGCCAGCAGTCCGCACCAAAAAGGGTAGTGGTACAGTGGGTCCCATCACACTGCAACATCCAAGGCAACGAGGAGGCAGACAGACTGGCAAAAGAAGGTGCAAGACTACCACAAACAGATACTAGTATGACGTACGAAGAGTCAAAACGGCTTATCAAAGCCAGATACATGACCAAATGGGAAACCGAACATACTGGTTACACCAAAAACGATGCCTATTACCAGTTGAACCGAAGAGAGCAGGTCGTTGTCTTCAGACTTCGCACTGGCCACAATAGACTGAGGTACCACCTATTCAACAAATTGAAGATAGGTGGTACCGACGAATGCCCGTGCGGTACCGGTAAAATGACCGCTGAACATCTGCTGCAGAACTGCCCGACATACGAGGATCAGAGAGAGCAGATGTGGCCATCACCAGTGGAACTGCAAGACAAGCTCTATGGCAGCGGTGACAGCCTCAGGATGACCGCCGCTTTTTTCGAAAAAATAATGGTTACTGTCTGACTGCGTACGAAGAAGAAGAAGAACAAGTGACGTAAGGATTTCAAAATTGTCAACATCATGTAATATTAACAAATGTATAGGAAAGTTTAAATTTTTTTAGAACTAGATGACAAATTTTTGTTTGTCTCTAAAATGAGTTAACATGACCAATCTTCTATTTATTATATCTTAGGATCATTGACAATGTGAGAGGTGAACTTGGAAAACGCCAGTGGATCATATTTGATGGTGATGTGGACCCTGAGTGGGTAGAGAACTTGAACTCTGTCCTCGATGATAACAAGCTGCTAACCCTCCCCAATGGAGAACGTCTTGGCATTCCTCCAAATGTGAGTACAGTATATGGTATATATCAAGAGTCTCAATCGCTAAGTCTGTCAAGCAGTATCTTGTGTCCCATGACATGACGGATAAAGTGAAAATAATGGTTAGATAAGAATGGAATGTCATTATATTGTATATAGGACTCAACTTAGATATTAACCATAGATCAGTAAATGGTATATATCAAGAGTCTCAATCGCTAAGCCTGTCAAGCAGTATCTTGTGTCCCATGACATGATGGATAAAGTGATAATAATAACATAAACCAGATGTCCTGCAGACAAGCTGGAGGGCTAAGGAAGACAAATCTCTTGAAATTAGGTGCACTGAGCTATAGACTATACAAAACAATTTTGCTTGATTAAGCATACAAATCACCCAATTGGTATCAAGGTTGAAAAGAATAGGGCCACTGTAGCCTCCCCAAGCATGCTTAAAAAATACAAAAACCGTCGTACGACTTTATTCCCATTGCTGGAGTAATCAAGGCATTTTTAGGCATTGGACTACAGGCCGATTTTCTACTGCTGTCGCCACGTCATGTGCTGGCTGTTTGTTAATTTCATCCCCAACAGAAAAACAACTTGCCTTACCAGCAATTTGATCCGTTGCCTTCCTTGTCAGCAGGCAGGCATCGAAACCATTGGGACACGCGCTTTGCCAGCATGTTGTAAAAGACAACTAGAGAGGGTTGTGCATGGGAATATCAACCTCATCATGTAAAACTGTCACTGTTGAAACTGCTGCAAATGCTATGATACAGATTGCTGTAAAAGGACAGCAAAAAATGGGAATCAAGCATACAAAACAAGACAAAAAATGAATCACAAATTATGTATCTAAAACACAAATTTATATTTTCTAAATTATCAGCTAGTCACTTGGCACAGTTGATACATAATTTATGAATTTGTAACATGTTTGTCTTTTGCAGCAGCCTAAAATTTATATTGATTTTCTGTGTCTAGGTTCGTATCATGTTTGAGGTACAGGACCTGAAGTATGCCACTCTTGCCACTGTCAGTCGTTGCGGCATGGTGTGGTTCAGTGAGGATGTCTTGTCCACTGAGATGGTGTTTGAGAACTACCTGCTACACCTGCGCAGTGTCCCACTTGAAGAGAGTGAAGAAGATTTTAGACACAGCAGGAACTTGGCAGAAGGCAAAGAGGATGATGTGTCACCAACTGTCCAGGTAGCTGAGTTTAACATATTAACTACTGTATTGAATAACGTGCTATGGTGTAATAAATTTGTGTTCACCTTTTTCACACTGAGGTGAGTGCACATCCTGGGGGCGTAGAAGTCTTTTTGTTTATTGTGTGTTCTTGTATGTCTTAGTTGACCTGTACTTCTACAAGGGTGGATGCCCCCATGCAGGTCCCAGCTCTGGCGTGAGTTGGATGTAGCCAGGAGGAGGATTTACAGCTTAACGGGCTAGGCTTGAGCAGCTTATTATTCTGCTCTGTTGAAACAAGTGGCATGGAGGGTGGTTAACTGATGTGCGAGTTCATCTTAATAGTCTCAAACACTAGAACAAAGTGGACCCACAATTTGTAAGACAATATCTATGCTGGTCTTAACAAACCACCTAACCATGACTGGTGTTATGCCATATCACACAGTCGCTTTAATCGAGTGTGCAAATAAACAGGTTATTGGCCTGTTGTGTCTCTGCATTATGCTGCCTTCTTTTAACCTTCCTTAAAAAGGCCACTATTGGGTAAGAATTTCATAACTGTTTGAATTCTTCTCTGGACAGTGGCTAGCAGCCTACTCTTTTTGGTTTTCAAGTGCCAAGGATCTTTTATGTGTGCAACATGTACACAGGACCTCAGAGTTTATCACCCGTTTCCAGTAGGACTAGGCAGCTTGATCTCACATCCCTTGAGACCAGGGAACACTTTTAACTTGCGGTATTCAAAAACCTCCACCATTTAGACTTCTTGTTTTGTGAGAGACTGGTGCTTACTTCTCAGCTTTGGCGGCTTCCGTTCACAAATTAAGCTTTGGTGAATTGAAATCCTAGACCAGATCAGTAAATTATTCATCTGTTTTACTACTGTACTAGTCCTTTGCTGGAAGTGGCTCTGTACTACAGTAGATAAACTTCATGGACACTGTGAGCGGCTTATGGTAGTTAATTTGTGAGCAGGTTTGCTAGATTCCAACCAAATAGTTCTAGGGGCAAACAGAATAGAGCCACAATTTTCTTCCTTGCATGTCGTAAAGGCTTCTAAAGGAGGATCTGCATGAGAATGGCAACTTCATCACTTAAAAAATCACTGAAATCAGGATTTTTCTAAAAGGTAAGCCGTATGCAGTATTTGACCTATGCTTCAATAAATGGAGTGACGAGAACATTATTATGTATACACTATTGTTAGATTCTTCATTTCTTTTACATCTTCCTTTTAGTCAAAATATGTTGAACTTTTTTAATAGTAATTTTCTAGTTTATTTCTGAAAGATCTCTTTCAGTCCAGTCCTGATGTAGTCATCTATCTACAAACTGAAGTTTCCTTACACCTCTTGCTACATACATCGCTATTATCATCTGCCTTCTCCTCTCTTTACTGTCATATTTGGTAAAATGTCACCGTCTAAAAATTGTTTACTATTTGATCAAATTCATACATTTTGTCTTTTTCTTTTACTATTAGATACAGAGAGATGTGGCCAACATTCTGAGTCCCTACTTCACACTGGATGGACTAGTAAACCGGTGCCTGGAACATGCAGAGACTCTAGACCACATCATGGACTTCACCAGGCTCAGGGCTCTCACCTCACTGTTTTCAATGCTCAACCAAGGCATTCGGAACATTCTCAGCTACAACCATGCACATGACTTTGCAATGCAGGTTTGTCATTGTTATTTGATCAATCAATATTTACTTCTCCTTCTACCAATTGTTTGCTCATTGAACAATGAAGTATTGTTTCTAAAGCTTTCTTTCACGCCTGCATGTTATTATCCTCTTTATTTTTATCCACAGGACCGCCGTATCCTTCAGTTAGTTTTATTTTCACATCTACAAAAATACCTTACACTCAAAAATCTCTAGGCTTGTATGAATGATAGGGTGTGCAAAGCCAAGTTCTGCAGAGGCATCTACTCTTGGTGGGTTACCATTACAGACCTCTGGTGAAATATTGTACCAATGAACAGTGTATTTCATGATTTTTGTAGGGAAGCCATTTGTACTGAGGTAATTTCAACTCTTGACGATGTTTCTTTGCTGGCGGTTTACAGTGGCTCTTCTTACATGTGGTGGAGAGAGTCTACCCTTGTTGGGTTACCAGCACGGACTTCTGGGGAAATATTGTACCAATGAAAAGTGTATTTCATGATTGTTGTAGGGAAGCCATTTGTACTGAGGTAATTTAAACTTTTGACAATGTTTCTTTGCTGGCGGTTTACAGTAGCTCTTCTTACATCCCGAAGCATGCATGAGAAGGTAAACCTGGATTCTCCTGCTGTAGTGCGTGTTAGACCTCTTGGTAAACTCGCCACTATTGTATCACCATGTCGGGATCAAGACGCTGAGTAGCGCATGAGCTGCAGTGGTCAGCGACCCATAGCTGACTGCTAGCACCAGGGCCAGCGAACCAGAGCTGCCAAGACCCTTCTACACCTCCACGTGGTGATCCTGGATAACAGGCTGCAGCAGTGCAGACTGGCTAAGGAGAAGGGATTGAAGAGGGAATGCTAACCGAGTACTCCAAAAAATGCTTGCTGAAGTCGGATGTGTTGGACCGAAAAGTGCAAATATCGCAGTCAAGCTGTAAACTACAACACAACGCATTCCGCTCTCTGGACGACATTCTGCTACTTAAGCCCTTTCAGGGTTTGGTAGTGGGAGATTGAGAACGAACGCAGAAGAAGAAGAAGAAGAAGAAGAAGTATCACCAAGTCGATGCTCACCTCTTTGGTCAGTCAGACTGCTGTGTTTCCAGAAGCTTGACAAAGATGATAGGTGGGGAATCTTGATCAGTATGTTCCAGCTGGCCCTGTTGTTACATTTGCTTGAAATTTCATGGTAAACATCAACATTCAACTCTTTATGTAGCTTTAATTAGAGAAATATCTCCTCCTCCAAAGGGACAGCAATAAAACTTCCAAAACTACCCTTCATTACTTATTTACCATATTGATCTTGATGACCCGTTCCTCAGCGTAGCTGCAGGTCCCAACTTCGTCTCCAGTGGACCGTCTTGAGTCACGGAAGACCAGTGCATGGTAAGCCCTCCTCCAGAAACATCTAGGATGTTGTTATGAACAACAAGGAAGTCTGACCAATGCATTGGAGGTCTTCCCTGCTGTCTCTTTTTACCTCGGGGGTTCCAGATTGCTTCATTGACTTTCGTTTTGTCGCAACATATGATCTGCCCATCTATGTTTTTCCTTGTCTGCATAGATTACCGCATCATTCACGAAGGACAATCGTATGTCAGATTTATGGAGATTTTGCAAACGTTAGTTGCGGAGAGTGATTCCGACCAAGCATCTTTCAAGAGAGACCTAGGTCACTCTCAATTTGTTCTCCAGTGATTTTGTTATGTGTCCATGGACACTTAATTACCCTTCATTTCCTAATTGAGGATTCCATCAATTGATGAAATTATTGCCAATACAAGTAATTTTATTTTCTTCTAAATACTTTTGAGGTTATTTGCTGATAATCATTTAGCTTAGTTTGCTGTATTTGTTTGTGATCTTATTTGCCAAGTCCTTGATAAACACCTTGTAAGGTAGAAATATCTGTTAATGTCTGCTGTTGTCTTCCTGTAAAACATATTGTTAATCTAGTTTGTTTTCAGACATTTAGAGAAATGTCTAGGTATTGTAGCAAGAGCTATTTTAACCATACACACCCTAGACCTTGAAACAGGAAGTATAATCTGTAATCCTCAGTGATTGAAGATCACTATATTTTTCTACATATCCTATATATGTATATGTGAAATAAAGAAAATTATTTTTCAAATGTATTTTCACTAAAATTTAAAAACACTTTAATTGTGTGTACATTTTTATCAATTTCTTTTCTATAAATATTTTTTACAAACCTGAAAATATTTATCAATTAGCATTGTTCTTTGGTTGCTTCACTGCTAAAGTAAAGCATGGTAACACTGGAACATGCCAGCCATGTTACAAGAGATAACTAAGGAGTGCTGGACATTGAGTTGGCCACCCCATTATCTAGAAAGTTAGTCACAAAAAACGTCAACAGATGTAAACAGATGTAGATGTTCTTTATGGAAATGGGCAGAACACATTAAACATACATAAACAGACTATATAATGTTTTATTTCAAAATTTAGTTCAGCCTATAAATTTCAAAATTTAATTTGTTGAAACGTCACCAGTATATATTAGATTATTCACATTGCCATTATTTTCATTTACAATAACATCTATAACCGATTCATTGTCACTTTCTTCATGAATACCACCATTTTCATTTAAATATTTTGTACATTTTTTTTACATTTCGCAACTATTGCTTGAATATTGCTTAAATCCATTTCATGCGCAAATGATAATGTCATCTCATCACATATTGACAGATGACAATGTGGGGTTCTTCAGAAATGATGGACAAACAACAACAATATAATTTCTGAAGATAGTCATCTTCGAACTTTGTTAATTCTCTATGAAAAATGCTTTTTGAGGTTCTTTAAATCTAAAAGTAAAATCAAACGAGACAGTCCGATGAGTTTGAATATAGAAACGAATGTCTCTTTCATGTGAGATTTTTGCTTGGCAAAGAGAACTTAAAGATGCCACTGTCTGAAAGACAACTTTATGTGTGCTAATATGAGCAATCAATTATTTTAGTTGACTGTTTCAGGTACTTTAGGGTGTAATTGGTTAAATCTCAACTAGTGATGCATAATAATTACAAAGGTTCCACACAAAAAACTCACTGAAGCCCTTATATCTACAGCAAGACCAGATGGAGCGTTACATGACCAAATACCTTGTGTACAGTTTGCTGTGGTCCATGTCAGGGGACAGCCGCATCAAAATCAGACAAGAGCTTGGTGATTTCATGAGAAGCATAACCACAATACCTTTACCGCCACAGACAAATGCTCTCATCATTGACTATGAGGTAACCTATGTCTGTGTGATCTACTTAAGTAAGTTAAGGCTGAAGAAAAGTACAACTTATCTTAGAATGTCCTTGGTTTTCTAGGAAACACGAGGGAAGGGAAAAATAAAAGATAAAAAAACAATGATAAATTGTAACTTGACAGGCACTTCTCTTCTACCGTGGGGTGAAGAGGGCATCTTTCAATTTCAAATAACCACATCTTTTTTCCTCATAAAGGTATCAGTCTGTCTTTGACTTCTCGTCATCAGTTTATTCATCAATTCCTATGGAGAGACTTACTCTGTCACTCAACTAAAGCATTTATCAGGGCAACGTGCAGTGCAAAATGGAAAAAAGACCACCCTGGCCACATAGACAACGATGCCTACCATCAACTCGCCAGGCGAGACCAGGTGATCATTCTCCTGCTACGCACAGGTCACAACAGACTTAGATGTCATCTGTACAATAAGTTCAAGATTGGCACTACACACCTTTGTGCCCGCTGCACAGCCCCTTATGAAGGCAGAACATATTTTGCAGTCCTGTCCACTGTATACTGACAAAAAAAAGTAGCATTTGGCAACAGCCAGTGTTCTCCCACGAGAAGCTGTTCGGAAGTGTACAGAGCCTTGAGTCGACTGCCGCCTTCGTTAGAGTCATTGAAGTTGAGGTCTGAAGATGAACGAGGAGGACGAAGAAGTCTCTGTCACTGTTCTCCACTCCTGAAGATGACCAAATCAAAGTACATGTCTTTTTTCCCGCTATGTGATTACTTCTTCTTCTTCTTCTTCTGCGTTCATTCTCAATCTCCTGCTACCAAGCCCTGAACAGGGCTTTGCAAGTAGCAGGATGTAGTCCGGAGAATGGATTTCCGTTGTGTCGCTAGTTTACAGTTTGACTGCGATATTTGCACCTTTCGGTCCGACACATCTGTCTTCGGCAGGATGAGATTACTAATAGCAGCCCCACTTGATGAAGATTAAAACGTGTTTAAATTTGCTTTTTGCTAAGTAAAAGTCAAATGGGGATACCGTTAAACTGAGTTACAAATGTAAACAACAATACAGACGCTTTGAATGTAATAGTATTGCGCACAAAGACAACAGCCTAAGCTACAGCAACAAATATTAATCAGGGACTTTTTTTTTTTTTTTTTTGCGTTCGCCTCATTTCTCTAATCCCCAAGATGGTGTGCGTTACACTGCATTTTTATTTTGCGCCTGTCGGCCCAGTGCATCCGACTTCAGCATGCATTTTATGTAAGGGTCTGCTTCCTCCTGCATTTTCTAAGGGTTTGCTTCCCCGGGGTAACGGCCAGTGCTGTGATGGGGATCGAACCCAGCACCTTCTGGTTGTGAACCGTGTCACTTAACCACTAGACCACGCCGTCCCCAATCAGGGACTTGAGGGCAACACAATTGAGAATATTTGACTAATTGGAATGATGTGTCCTTGGTTTCTGACATTGCATTAATCTCATTTTTGGAGATTATTTTTTCTTTTAATCACCAGAGAACGACATTATGGTAATATTTTTCTGGTACTGAATGATTTACATTATTATATATTTTATCATTTTAATAGAGTGACAGTAAAGTAAAGTAAGACAGTACTATATCATATTTTAAACGATGAGTCTTTTAAACAAGTCATTACCATTATCTCTCATTTTTAAGAGTGACACGACCATACATTTCTCATCTTTAGGGTTTTGTATTGTCATTTGTATATTATTTTTGTTATTGTTGCCAAGTTTTTCTAATTATTTTGAAATGACTCCAAAGATATTCTTTCTTCTTATTTTTATTATTTTGTAAGCTTAACAAAAGCATTAAATTGTAAAATTGTTTGATTTTATTATTTTGTAAGCTTAACAAAAGCATTAAATTGTAAAACTGTTTGATTTTATTATTTTGTAAGCTTAACAAAAGCATTAAATTGTAAAACTGTTTGATTTTATTATTTTGTAAGCTTAACAAAAGCATTAAATTGTAAAACTGTTTGATTTTATTATTTTGTAAGCTTAACAAAAGCATTAAATTGTAAAACTGTTTGATTTTATTATTTTGTAAGCTTAACAAAAGCATTAAATTGTAAAACTGTTTGATTTTATTATTTTGTAAGCTTAACAAAAGCATTAAATTGTAAAACTGTTTGATTTTATTATTTTGTAAGCTTAACAAAAGCATTAAATTGTAAAACTGTTTGATTTTATTATTTTGTAAGCTTAACAAAAGCATTAAATTGTAAAACTGTTTGATTTTATTATTTTGTAAGCTTAACAAAAGCATTAAATTGTAAAACTGTTTGATTTTATTATTTTGTAAGCTTAACAAAAGCATTAAATTGTAAAACTGTTTGATTTTATTATTTTGTAAGCTTAACAAAAGCATTAAATTGTAAAACTGTTTGATTTTATTATTTTGTAAGCTTAACAAAAGCATTAAATTGTAAAACTGTTTGATTTTATTATTTTGTAAGCTTAACAAAAGCATTAAATTTAAAAACTGTTTGATTTTATTATTTTGCCATACCACATCTTATATTTGTCATCTACTACTCCTTGTTTTTAGTCTTCCACACTTGTGGTAAAGTATCTGTAATTTGAGCAAATTACAATTTTGATTAAATCTGGAATGTATATTTTTTAGGTGGCCACATCAGGAGAGTGGGTTGCCTGGCAGTCTAAAGTACCCCAGGTTGAAGTTGAGACGCACAAGGTGGCAGCACCAGATGTGGTCATTCCCACCATAGACACAGTTCGCCACGAGAGCCTCCTGTACACATGGCTAGCAGAGCACAAGCCACTGGTTTTATGTGGGCCTCCGGGATCTGGCAAGACCATGACACTCTTCAGTGCTCTAAGAGCCCTGCCTGATATGGAGGTTAGAGACAACTTCTGTGCATTTCTTCCTTGTAATATTATCTTATGTAACTAGTCACTGTGTGTTGCAGGGGCCTGAAATAGAAGCAAAGAACAGTAACACTGAAACCTGAAAGGTATGTAATAAGTGATGAGTAAGGCAGCTTGGGCATAGAGCCATATACCTCTTCTTGTAGAAACTAATCTGCAAGAAGAAGATTAAAAGAAACTGTTGTGTGCCTTTTTTCCCATTGCTGGGGTAGTTGAGGGGTTTTTAGCCTGAGAACTACAGGTTGCCTCGCCAGTACTGTCGCCACATCATTTACAGGCTATGTTTGTTTATTTCACCCCCAACAGAAAATCAACATGTGTCGTACCGGGGATTTGGTCCATTGTCCTCCTTGCCAGCAGGCAGGCATCGAAACCATTTGGTCACATGCTCCTCGTCCCCAGGGCTGACTGAGTAGGCATAGATAACAGAATGTTTGTGTCAGAAGGGAATTTAGTGCTTAAGTGGGAAATGGTGTAATTCCACATACGTTATTCTTCTTTAGCACAATCCATCCACACAGCTCTACTCTGCCACTTTATTGGAAACTGTTGAACACTATCCAGTTTTCATAGCATACTTCATGTTAGATGTCCAGAGGCGTTTTGGTATCCATATGACATATCCGGATGGGTCCATATATGTGTTTTGTGATTTATACGGCGGAAACCGTTCAAATGATGAAGCGGAGGCCGAGGCTATAAAAACAGCAGTTGAAATTTTTCACTAACAGCTTGACTTGGGCAAATTGTTGCAGATGTATTTTGTGATTTTTAGTGACTCCAAGTCGGTTCTGGAGGCGCTGAAGAACACCCCATACAAAAAAGGAGACGGTGGGGAGGGCGATCAACAATATCATCACTGCCCACGGCATAAATGTCACCTTGCAATGGATCCCTGGACATAGTGGGCTACCAGGGAATGAGATGGCCGACAGATTGACAAAAACAGGAGCCTCGAAACAACAATTGTATAGACTCTGCAGTAACCACACAGTAAAATGAATTATTAAGAATAATACTCTGGAAATCTGGATGAACAGGTGGGCGACGAGAACAACAGGTCGCAGTGTATTTAGCGAAATGTCACAGCGAAAAAGTAACGATTACATAAACTACATAGAAGAGATCAAAATCTCATCTTTCAGTTCCGAACCGGACATACCATAGTCAATAGCCACTTGAACCGCATCAATCCTCAGCACCTGCCCTTGAGTGCAAGGTGCTTGGGGACATGAGGAAAATATTCTTACAAGCACTGCCGACAATTGCCAACACATTGGACGGAGCAGTGAAAGAACTGAAAAAAACCTGTATCTATATAAGAATGGCATTGGGCTGCCAAGAGCAGGCTTGCTCAGCAGCTATGGGATAACAACATGTCCAGAGGTGATGGCAAATAAAGATCTGTGGTAAAGTACATGGCAGCAGCCAATACAGCAGGAAATTGGTTAGAGAAAGTTCAGATGATAGAAAATACTCTTAGAAAGAAGCTAGACAGCATAACCCCATGCATATACTGAATTGGAACACACAGGGAAAGAGATAAGTGGGAAGACCAAAGAACCCCTGGCAGTGAGCAGAAGGGAACCAGACGAATAAATGGTGATGATATATTCCTGCACTTGTAAAAACTATTTACTCCCATTTGTCATATTTTCAATTAAATCAATCAATCAAAACTTTTTACAATTCTTGCGGAGCACAGGTCTTCCTGTCCAACTCAGCCCATGTCATCTCTACACTTTGATGAGTATTTCTCTTCTACATGTGTTTCTCGGTCATCCCCTGTCTCTTTTACCAATGGGACTCCAAAACAGAAATTGTTTGGTAACACTATTGGCTGTTTTTCTCAAAGTGGGACTCACCAAATACCAGCTTCTTCTCTACCATTATTTGTAGTAAATTTATATGAATGTGTCCATTTAGAACCATTGGGTTTGACACCTTTTATCAATAGGCTCCAGTCAGCTGTAAGTGTTTACTATTAGGGAAGAAAATATAGCAAGAAAGGTAATCGGCCATCTCTGTTACATCAAGCAAGCTGTGACCTAGTACAATGAAGTCTCTAACACTTCCTCCCCCGACAACATCAGCAATGGAAGTATAATATATACAAGTTTTGTATTTTTTGTATAGCAACATTTTATTACTATATTTCTCATTTAAAAAATATAATTCACCCGTCAAATGCTTTCTCATGGCTAGCGGAGCTAGATAGTGATCAAGAGCTGGGTAGACTAGAGCACCAACCAACTCGGTTATGTATCCGGTCATTTTGCAATAAGACGCGACTACTTTAACTGCTTTGCCTCTTTGTATACTCAGTACAGTTAAGAAATTGTATTTATGAAGTATAAATGTGCTTCATATCTGTCTCTTCCTACTACCTGCAACTCCATTAATGCTGTGTAAATATGTCATTATGTAGGTGGTAGGCTTGAACTTCTCCAGTGCAACCACGCCTGAGCTGCTTTTGAAGACATTCGACCACTACTGTGAGTTCCGAAGGACACCCAATGGACTGGTGCTGTCACCAATACAGCTCAACAAGTGGCTGGTTTTGTTCTGTGATGAGATCAATCTGCCAGACATGGACAAATATGGTTAGTGATGGTTAAAACCTTTGGCACGCTACATAAATTTTGCGAAAATTTTTGCAACTTTATATTTCGCTATGGTAGTTGACTTTCAAAGCTTTTAACTTTTTTGTTTGTTCGTCAATAAATATGATTTTCTTGTGTGTAGAGAATAAATGAATAAAGAAGTTGTTGGTATTATTGTTTTTGTTGTGTGTTTGTTAGTTTCTGAGATACAAGAAGATGAAAGGGAAAATGTATTGAAAAAAGAAAATATTTTGACTCGACTGCTAGGCCTAGTCGCTCAGTTAGAAATCCAAGGAAACCACAACAACTTATCGATACTGTGTTTATAAAATCGACACAACTGCTAGTTTCCAATTCCAACATAGTTATTACATCTAAATTTTTTAAATAAACAGATCTAACCGATAAAGATCTTTCCCAACAACCTACTTCATCTTTCTAAAAAAAGTCGGCCGGCTCCAATCGGCGTAATAAGAAGATAAATCGTCCAAAATCCATTTGTAATCTGACATACAATACTTTTACCGGCAAAAAACCTGTGTAGATGAAAGTGACGTATTCAACATAAAAAAATGGCTATGGGTTCATAACATTTTTTTTTCCCAATTTGTAGGCCGAATGTGTCAAAATTTGTTGGACAACCATGCACTAAAGGTTAATGGTTACCTAAGTCTTCACAAAAGCTATTTTACCTTAACAAAATTTATGCAATTTCCCCTGGAGCTCCATTATTTTTAAGGATGTAACGTTATTTAACTATGGTTGTTACTTTCAGAGCCTGTAACTTTATTTTATGGTCTATTGATATGATTTGTTTGTGAGTAGAGAAATAATTTGTTGGTGTTTTTGTTCTGTGTGTATTAGTTTCTGAGATTAAAAAACTTATGGTGATAGTGTTGAAAAACAGCACAAACATAAACTCGCTTGCCTTTGGAGTGAGTCACTTAGGTGAATATAATTTTTTTTAAATAGTTGACAACGGATTACTGATGTTTACTGAAATGGCCGTGTCTGTCCCATTTAACTATAAACGTAATCATTGTGTCTACATAAACGATCTAAACAGATCTCCTTAAGAAAAATTTGTTGCAGAAACTTGACTTCCCCATTCTCAACAAAGGGTGAATCTTCAAATCTAAGCAAAAACATAAGAAATCACTTAAATCTAATTTCAAAATCGCCATTGTTGGTGTCTAACCGTACATTACGCAACTCTCTACAATTTAAAGAGCAGTATTGCAGACTATTTATAAGTAGTCGTACGTTTTAAAATTTCATTATAACTGTCGTGACTATTAAGTCACATAAGGGCGACCTGCACTCTGCGATTTTCTACGCCGTGCGCTTTGGGGCGATGCACGTGCCGTAAAGGTTTAAACAAAAAACACTTCTTGGTTCACTAGTAAGATTTATTGCTGGGGAAAAAGGCCACTTGCTCCTGCAGTCAGAGGACTAGCAGGCTAATGGTTTGACCACCCACTCCTCTTGATAACATTAAAAAAATATTACCATTTCATTTGAGCAATTTTTTGTTGTCTATGTAAACTATGGCTCATTGAAGTGCATTTTTAAGTGTTTTGGCATATATATTTGTTAGTTTTATTCAATCAGTTACTGATTATGTCATTAAGCACTACAAGAAAGGTTCTTAATTAGTTTCAGGGTTAGCACACATAATGGGTCTCTCTGAAGATTCCAGTACCTGTTAGAGAAATGGTAAGAATAGGACCACTGTTTGTAGTCTTTTTAGATCTTTTTAGTTGCCCTTCAGTTAAATTGCAGTTGATCTATAAATTAATAAAAACTTTCTTTTGTTTCTGTATATTAATGTTTAGTTTAGTATTTCTGAGTGTCCTGTTTATTGTTGTAGCTGATTAAACATCCTGCAGCAGTCTTTTTCTTCGATCAACTTATGCTATGCTTCTAGCTCGATGAGGTTCGCTTTTCAAGCATAGTTGCTCTTCTGGGCAAGGTTTCCTAAATTTGGTCTGAATAAGCAGGACCGTCCTGCAGGATATGTTGTGGTGTTTGCTTAGGTGCGTCACAATCACAAATGATTTTGTTTCTGAGACTTATTCTGTGGAGGTGAGCCTTGAGTCTCAAATCTACCATCCTGAGTCTGAAGATCTTTGTCTGCCCATCGCTGTCACGTTTGTCTATGCTGCCATTTGCATGGTTTCTATTCTTTGTTGTGGTCTCTCCATTCCGTCCTCATAGATCCTTTGAAGAGTGTCTTCGCTTCTTTATTGCTCTGTGGAAGGTGAATCTGCGCGCCACCACTTCTGGTTTTTGCGAGCTCATCTGCTTTCTCATTTTCAAAGGTCCCACAGTGGGCTCGAATCCACTGTAGGACTAGATCTGTTTTTTGGGACAGCAATACGCTGCTGTATTTTATCCTGCGGCATGGGGAAGGAAGACTGTCTGGTCAGGCAAAATATACTGATCAGACATGTTAGTCTGGTTCAAGCAAAACATAGTGGACAAGACCCTAACCTTGGCTTTCTGGAAACGTGGAAATGGACTGTCTTCATGGCAGCCTGGCTTACAAGGTGAGGGATCGACGTCATCCCCGTATTAGTGAGCGACACGCAGATGAAGCCAAGCATAGCACAACCGATTGGAGGACCCCGGTCCACCTTCATCAGTACGCTCGGGATGTGAGAAAAGCTGCCACTTAACGTCCTTTTTAGGGTGCATAAAAGATTAATCCTTATCATTGTGAACATTCAACACAACCACCCTGCAGCATTAATTGTGTTGTTTTAATTGGCATATATGCTATTTTATCACAAGATTTGGGTTTTGTTTTCTGAAATATTTAACAGATAATAATGCAATTTTGAGTTCTCTATTTTGTGTACAAGTTGTTGCTTATAGAAGCTTTTTTTTTTTTTTTTGGTGTTCGCCTTATTTCTCTAATCCCCAAGGTGGTGTGCGTTGCGCTGTGGACTGTCGTTTTCATTTTGCGCCTGTCAGCCCAGTGCATCTGACTTCAACATGCATTTTATGTAAGGGTCTGCTACCTCCTGCATTTTCTAAGGGTTTGCTTCCCCGGGGTAATGGCCGGTGCTGTGATGGGGATCGAACCCAGTACTTTCTGGTTGTGAGCCATGCCATTTAACCGCTAGCCCACGTGGTCCCGTAGTTAATTCTATCTTTAGATGTTTCTTTTGTGGCAAGTTACAGTGACTGTTACATTTTGAGGCATAATTAAGAAGTTGAAATTTAGTCCCCCTGGCTGTAGTACAGTGTGAGACTACTCAGTAAGCTCACCACTAATGGGATTACAGTGTTCCCGCCACGTGGGCCAGACTGCTGTGTCCAGGTGCCCTACAAGGAAGTGAGGTGGGCCATGATCAGTATGTTTCTCCTGACCCTGATGTTACTCCCTTATGTACACATATATGTGTGCCTACACCAGCTATTGGTGCACATGAAAACAGCACACTTTTAATTATCAAATCACTGATCTTTCTTCTCAGGTACCCAGCGTGTGATTTCTTTCTTGCGCCAAATGATGGAGCATGGAGGCTTTTACCGTACCTCGGATCAGGCATGGATCAAGTTTGAGCGCATTCAGTTTGTTGGAGCTTGCAACCCCCCAACTGATCCAGGCAGAAAACCTCTCTCATACAGGTAACAGGAGTTATGTCATTTCTATTATAGGTATCAGAAGTTATGTCGTTTGTATGATGGAGACTTCATTTTTGTAAAATGCTTTCTTTTAAGATACATTGCAATGTCCGAAATAAACATTTCTGTCTTTTAATATAATATAAAGGATCAGCTGTTTTCAGGTAGGTGGAAGCATTTAATAAACAGACCTCAAACTGTGTACTTCGCGCAAGGTTATCTAACAATTTTGTATATTACTGTTTGAATACTATTGACATGCTCTAGTCCACCCAGCCGTAAATGGGAAGAAATGAGTACTTTCAGTTGAGAAAGAAAAAGCAGAGTGGAAATGAACTCGCTATCACATCTCATAAATAACTGAGGTAATTTATAATGAAGTCTATCGCTTCATCACCAACAGTGGTGTCCGCAGTTCGACATATGACATGATAAACCTGAAGATCAAGTGTATACTCTGCACACATAAAAGAACACTTGGCAGTTGAAAATCAAAAAGAGTAGGCTGTGAGCCACTGTCCTGACAAAATATCTAAAGTTACGAAATTCCTACCCAATAGTGACCTGCATGAAGGTAAAAACGAGATGGCTTCTCTATTATGTAAAGACACAACATGCCAATCATCTGTTTGTACATGCACACTCGATTGCAAGTATAAAAGACCTCTATACCCATATAGGAAGAGAAGGAACATTGATAATGATAAACAGAAGAAAAATATGTGTGAATGAATAGTATTTGGTAAAATATATATGTAATAGTTATTTTTATATTGATCATTTGCCGCAGCACAACAGATTGATCCACTGACTGATACAATTTGAGCAGCACTGTACTAGAGCTCAAATAATATAGTCAAGATCTGCGTTCCTTTACAGTGGATTTATGAATTAACAGTTATGTAATCAAGTTGTTGTTTCGAGGGATCAAGATGCTGAGCAGTGAACGAGCTGCAGTGGTCAGCGACTCATAGCTGACTGCTAGCGTCAGGGCCAGTGAACTAAAGCTGCCAAGACCCTTTTACACCTCCACGCGGTGATCCTGGATAACAGGCTGCAGCAGGGCAGACTGGCTAAGGAGAAGGTATCGAAGAGGGAATGCTAACCCGGTACTCAAAAAATGCTCGCTGAAGTCGGATGTGTTGGATCAAAAGGTGCAAATATCACAGTCAAGCTGTAAACTACGACACAACGCATTCCGTTCTCTGTACTACATTCTGCTACTTGGTAGCAGGAAATTGAGATCGAATGAAGCCATGGCAAGCCAAATTGTTATTTAAATTTTGCTGCCAATCCATTTTATGAATCACTTACACAGCACAACTATTGTATAGTTAAATTTTCAGTTATATCAGATTGATTCTTTGGTTAAATTTCTTTTGATAATGATTTGTTGCACATTTGTCTTGAAAGAAATGATACATTTCTTGATTTTGGCGGGGTGTGAATTCTTTCCCCGAACTAGGTTCCTGCGTCATGTACCTGTTGTGTATGTGGACTACCCTGGAGAGATATCCTTGAAGCAGATTTATGGCACCTTCAACAGAGCCATGCTCCGTCTAGTTCCAAGCCTGAAACCATATGCAGACCCACTCACCAATGCTATGGTTGAGTTCTACGTCTTGTCCCAGGTATGAAATCTCAGAAAGATGCATTGAAAATGAACCATCATTCATCATCAAAACAGATTTCTACAAAAACATGTCAAGAAAAATGGCACAAACATATAGACTTTCCAATTTTGGTGGGAATCTGGATCTTCGGAATTTAAAAATCGTTACAGAACACTGACAGTGTTTCTCACAAGATCGTTAAATTTGTTAGTTTCCCTTGCAAACGTATCTATTACTTCTAAATAAACAAATTAAACAGATCTACCTCAGAAAAATTGGAAAAAAAGACTAACGTTTGGTCAGACACAACATACTGGCAATGACCCTATCATCTCAGCTTTCACACAGACCTTCCTGGAAACAAGCTGTTTTTATGTGATCCTTGTAGTAGTGAGCGACACACAGATGAAGCCAAGCATAGTAAAACTCCCTGGAGGATCTATGTCCACCTTCATCAGCACGCTCGAGAGGTGAGGAAAGCTACGACAACCTACCACTTAACGTCCTTTTTAGGGCTCACAAAAGAGTAATCCTACTCATTGTGGACATTCAACAACAACAACTGCAGAAAAATCTGTTGCAACCACTTAACTTTATCACTCTCAATAATGGGATAATATTCAAATCTGAGTGAGAAAAAAAGAAATCGTTTCAAAATTCTCTTAGAAATTAAATTGGCCATTTTTCTTGTTTACACACACAATGACATCAGTGTCTTTTTTTTAGATTCAAATACCCACGTGTTGAACTCGTGTAAATACATGGCTTTGCTCTAGAATAGTTGTCTTATCGCCCTGCGTCTTTTCACGTCATTGGTATGTTTTTTGCATAAGAGGTCACTAGCTCTATACATATTTTGTGGCTTGCTTGGAAGGTTACAGAGGTCCTACTCTTTTATTGTTTTGGTACTTCTTGGTGGCACTTAGGATTGCATGTCCAAATTTCAACATTGACATTGGAGATGTGTAACCATCACTGCCAGGTAATACAAAACACTAGTCAGTTAGTCACAGTAGCTAGTTTGTTTACACACATTGCAACGTTAATATTGCAACGTTAATTTTAGCTTAAGATAAGTCATGCTTCTTCATTACTTCACTATTTTGTACCCACGTTTAACAAATGAAGGTTGTGTCAGGTTACAATTCAACCCAGATACCATTTGGGTAACACATAATATTGTCTATTATTGACACTTTTCAAGAGCCATCATGAGAAACTTGTGCAACTAAATTCTTGACTTCTATTTTTTAAAGATGATGTTTAACGGAAGATGAATTTGAGTATGTATATCATTTTTCTTACAGGAACGCTTCACCCAAGATATGCAGCCCCACTACATCTACAGCCCTCGTGAGATGACCCGCTGGGTAAGGGGTATCTGTGAGGCTTTGAGGCCCTTGGAAACGCTCAGTCTAGAGGGGCTCGTCCGCATTTGGGCTCATGAGGCTCTCAGGCTCTTCCAGGACAGGTGTGATCTTTACTTATGTATTAATAAAAATGATTTCTGAATGTGCAGATTCATTATATCAATCAAAAGCTTTTCAGCTTCTTGTGTAACATAGTTCTTCAAAATACATGCCAAGTTATTATATGCTTACTTCCTTGCCCATTTCTATTGAAGTTTTTGTGGATTACAATTTCTACATGATGAAATAGCCTCTCTGGCTTGATTCTTGGAACCAATAATAGCCTCTCTGGCTTGATTCTTGGAACCAATATCACAGGCAACATTCCCATAAGTGCTCCGTTCTCTGTTCAGCCAGCCAAGTGTATATCCTTACGCACTCCACATTATTTTTGAAAAAGATTTGACCTAATTAATTTTCTTAATTAGTCGCTGTGGTAGTCGTCTTTCAAAATTTGTAACTTTTATGTTTGTTTGTCAATAAATATGATTTTCTGGTGTGTAGATACACAATAGCATAACGAACATGTGGGTGTTATTGTTTTTGTTGTATGTTTGTTAGTTTTTGAGATTTAAAAGATGAAGTTGAAAATTTATGAAAATCTCGGGAAAAATTTGGACTCGACCACTAGGCCTAGTCGCTTCGATAGAAAACCATGGAAACCACAACAACGTATCGATACTGTGTTTACAATATCGCCACAACTGTTAGTTTCCAATTCAAACGTAGTTCTTTCATTTAAACAAACAAAATAAACAGATCTACGCGATAAAAATCTTTCTCAACAACCTACTTTCGCAAAAAGTCGGCTTGCTCCAAACGGCGTATACAAAATTAAAACTGTTCAAAAGCCATTTGTAATCGAACACACGATACTTTAACCGGCAAAATATCGTGTGTATATATGGAGGGCGTAGTCAGCAGTAAAAAATTTTTTTTCCGCACACCGTTTTTGCAGGCCGAGCTGGTTCAAAGAGAACGGACAAGGGCGTTCTACAGGATATATACTCCAGTCCCAGCCTGACTGGCTGTAATAGTGTAGTCTGGCTATATATACTCCAGTCCCAGCCTGACTGGCTGTAATAGTGTAGTCTGGCTATATATACTCCAGTCCCAGCCTGACTGGCTGTAATAGTGTAGTCTGGCTATATATACTCCAGTCCCAGCCTGACTGGCTGTAATAGTGTAGTCTGGCTATATATACTCCAGTCCCAGCCTGACTGGCTGTAATAGTGTAGTCTGGCTATATATACTCCAGTCCCAGCCTGACTGGCTGTAATAGTGTAGTCTGGCCATATATACTCCAGTCCCAGCCTGACTGGCTGTAATAGTGTAGTCTGGCTATATATACTCCAGTCCCAGCCTGACTGGCTGTAATAGTGTAGTCTGGCTAAGACAAAAGGGATAGGAATGAGAAGCTAACCTGGTACCCAAAATAAGCCAACTATAATGGAATGTGTTGGGCCGAAGGTGCAGATATTGCAACCTCACTGTAAACTACTATACAATGTCCTTTTCAGGACAAACACCAATGAAGAAAAAAAAAGAATAGTCACAACCCTCTTTAGCCACCATTTACATCGTGCCTGTGACATATTAAAGTAATCTTTGGGCTCACACATATCATGTTGGGTGATATCTTTTAACATAACACTTTCAACAAAGGATCAATTGTAGGATGTTTTTATTAGTGTTCATTTCATTTATTAGTGTTCATTTCATTTATTAGTGTACATTTTATTTATTAGTGTTCATTTTATTGCTTAAGGTTTTGAATTTTAGCAGAATTTGTTTTTCTAAGTGCAGATTTTAAAATTATTGCAAAGGATAGCATTCTATATTCTTCTAATGATCGTGTATAACACCAGGTTGTTCAAGCAAACTTTTTCATTAGTCATTCAATTCAATTCTGTCCATGTCAATTTTGTTGTGTTTGACAAAACTTTTGCTATTACTTTGCATGTTGTAAAATTGTCTTACAATTTGAGGTCTCATTATAGTGATGTATACTTATTTGATAAAAAATAATAATTATGAGATATCCATTGATGTTGTGTTGATCATTACAATAGTGACTGTTTAAGAATTAGTTTTAACCAGCGATGAGGAGTGAGTGATCAAACGGTTTCTAAACTGGTCTCCTAACCAAGTGGGCACAAGTTCAAAACCTTGGTGCAGCATAGGTTTTTTTCATATCGGGGTGCAATAAAAACATGGCCTGCACACTTTGTAACAACTGATCAAACAAGTGATCTTTATTTTACTATAGGTAACATAGGCTTTTGGTTTTCAATAATGTTTTGTTCTCAGACTGATTGAAGATGAAGAGAGGCGATGGACAGATGAAAATGTTGACGCTACAGCTCTTAAACACTTTCCAAACATCAACCGTCAAGAAGCTCTTTGCAGGCCTATCCTGTTCAGCAAGTGGCTATCAAAAGACTACATGCCAGTGGACAGAGAGGAGCTGAGAGAGCACACTAAAGCAAGACTCAAGGTTAACTTCAGATATACTATTAGTTTTGTTGTGTGGTATATGTTTGACATTGTTGAGCAGCTGTATGTGCTTCTGTTTAGTAGTTTTCATTGTCTCATTATTTAGCTGAAATAGTTCTTAGTCGACCTGTACTTCTACAGGGGCAGATGCCTCTGTGCAGGTTCCACTTAGTCGACCTGTACTTCTACAGGGGCAGATGTCTATGTGCAGGTTCCACTTAGTCGACCTGTACTTCTACAGGGGCAGATGTCTATGTGCAGGTTCCACTTAGTCGACCTGTACTTCTACAGGGGCAGATGCCTCTGTGCAGGTTCCACTTAGTCAACCTGTACTTCTACAGGGGCAGATGCCTATGTGCAGGTTCCACTTAGTCGACCTGTACTTCTACAGGGGCAGATGCCTATATGCAGGTTCCACTTAGTCGACCTGTACTTCTACAGGGGCAGATGCCTCTGTGCAGGTTCCACTTAGTCGACCTGCACTTCTACAGGGGCAGATGCCTCTGTGCAGGTTCCAGCCCAGGTGTGAGTTGGGTGTAGCCTAGAAGAGGATTTCTTGCTCAGTGGATTACGCTCGAGCATCTTATTACTCCTCTGTGTTGGGATAAGTGCCTCGGAGGGTGGTTAACCGATGTGCGAGTTCACCTTAAAAGAGTGAAGTAGACCCGCAGCCTGTTAGGCGACATCTATGCTTCTCTAAACAAACCACATAACCATGCCCTGTGTTATGCCATGTCACACAGTTAGTCACCTCTTTCGACATGCTGGTTGTGGGGCAGTGGTGCTATTCTTGTCCTTGTCATACACAAAGACTCAGCGGTAGGGTTTTATTTTGTTTTGGTTTGTCTTATTTCTCTATTCCCCAAGACAGTGTGCGTTGCACTGTGTTTTATTTTGCGTCTGTGGCCCAGTGCATCCGACTTCGGCATGCATTTTATGTAAGGATCTGCTTCCTCCTGCATTTTCTAAGGGTTTGGTTCCCTGGGGTAACGGCCAGTGCTGTGATGGGGAGTGAACCCAGCACCTTCGGATTGTGAGCTATGTCACTTAACCACTAGGCCACGCCATTCACATGGTAGAAGTTTAAAATCAAACAAAAGTAGAACGTGAAGAGTCTTAGAGTATGGGTCAGCAACATACAGCCAACAGATTGTATTCCGTTCACCAGTCCCAAAACTGCAATTTTTGGTTTGACTATGGCTGATTTCATTGTCTGAAATTTGGAAAGGGTTGATATGTCCTCATATCCTCACCAGATGAATGAAATTTTCATCATCACCAGTTCCATTGGGTACTAGTATGACTTCAAAAGATGTCAATAGCTTGATTTGACTTGACATATCTAGGAATGGAGTGCATAGCCTAGTTGACTAACTAGACTGGGATTACAGTGTGTCAGGGGTTTGAGCTCACAGACGAACATAAAAAACAATCTGGGCCGTGGCTCGTGCCTGATACAATTGCTCCTCCAGTCGACCTAGCTTTAAATGAGTACCTGACATATGAGTTGAGGAAGGTAAAAGCAACAAGGAAGGAAACTGATCACCCCACCTCACATAGGCTGGTGCTTAGTGCATGAAGAGTTACCTTCATCCCCGATGTTGCCATGGGACTGACCTTTAGCTTTTTTATCTAGGAACATAACATCTGAATAAAAACAATGATATTTGTTTATAGAGAAATTGTTCAGAGATGGAGTACATACCACAATTTATATGGTTTCCCAGTTTAAAACCTCCAGCGTCTATTATTTTGTACAGTTAAGGCTCATAGATTATATCTTGGTTACAATTTTCTAAGGTTTTCTATGAAGAAGAGCTGGATGTGCCACTGGTGCTGTTTGACGAAGTCCTGGACCATGTTCTGAGAATTGACAGAATCTTCCGTCAGCCACAGGGTCACTTGCTGCTAATCGGTGTCAGCGGCTCAGGCAAGACAACTCTTTCCCGTTTTGTGGCATGGATGAATGCCCTCAGCGTGGTGCAGATCAAGGTGCACAACAAGTACACAGCCAATGACTTTGATGAGGACCTCCGCACAGTCTTGAGAAGATCAGGCTGCAAGGTAAGCAACAGTAAATGCTCTTTAAAATTGTTTACTTTTAAGTATCTAATTGTAAATAATGACTATTTCTGTCATTGTTTTAATTTCCTGTTCAGTTTTAACTATTTGCCACTGATATTTATCTCACCACATTCAATTTGCCTCATCTTCTTCCTCTACTCGTTCGCCATTGTTTTATTATGTCTACTTGCACAGCACAGTTCACTGAATAATGGTTGCCATGCTTGAGAGTTCTTCAAGGCTTCTAAACAACTTTGTGGAAAGGTTCATCTCTGTGGACTAGTGCTCACTTTGCAGTTGCTTAAGCACATAGCAGTCTTGTAGGATATGTTAGACTGTCTGTGCTGCTTGGCAGCACAAATTTAGCTTCATATTAATTACATATCCTGGGGGAGGAACCTACCTCCTACCATGGGCGTCAGCAGGGTTGCGGATTGCTTAAAGGCCTCCTAATTTAGAGGTTAGCTGCGAATAAATAAGTAGCCGTGGACAAAAAAAGAGTTGGCGGGCATATAGGCTGCAAAGAGGCAGCCCCTTCACTATGTAAATACATAACACTTGTTTATCTTAATGTTTGCCTTTTTATTACTATCAGCCCACTCCTGCACTGGCTCTTTCAGTCATTGAAACTCCGCTGTACAGTAACAGGTTGTCATCATGGTCCAGAATGCCCTGTCCCTTTTTCTTTGTTTCTGTAAGTGCCAGGACTGTCAATTTTGCTCTCTTCATCTCCTCTATTAGTTCATTTTCTTTTCTGTTTATACTTCTTACATTTCATGTTCCGTAAATCATGGTCCTTATTTCTCGGCTGTTCATTCGCCATCATGATCAGTCTGGTTTTCTCTTTGCTTTGACTGTAATCGTTTGTTAACCTTTAACGCACTCTGGTCAAGGATGTCTGGACTCACTCGGCATTCAAAAAAAGGGTGTGCGAAAAATAATAGCCCTTTTTTAAATGCTGAATACGTCACCATATATACACGATATTTTGCCGGTTAAAGTATCGTATGTTAGATTACAAATGGCTTTTGAACAGTTTTAATTTTGTATATGTCGTTTGGAGCAAGTCGACTTTTTGCGAAAGGTGAAGTAGGTTGTTGGGAAAGATCTTTATCGAGTAGATCTGTTTATTTTCTTTGTTTAGATGAAAGAACTACGTTTGAATTGGAAACTAACAGTTGTGTCGATTTTGTAAACACAGTATCGATACGTTGTTGTGGTTTCCATGGTTTGCTATCGGAGCGACTAGGCCTAGCGGTCGAGTCCAAATTTTTTTCTGAGATTTTCATAAATTTTCAACTTCACATTTTTGTAACTCAGAAACTAACAAACATACAACAACAACAATAAAACCCACAAGTTCTTTATTCAATTGTGTCTCTCTCTACACACAAGAAAATTATATTTATTGACAAACAAACAGAAAATTTATAAATTTTGAAAGTCAACTGGATATCATCACTATGTATGGAAGTTGAGAGCACTGACATAAAAGGTGAATTTTATGAGTTCCTTTAGAGGACCGTTGACGATTGCCAAAAGAACTATTTCTCCTTGAAGACTTCAACGCAAGAGTTGAAAACAACTATTCTAGATGGGATGGAATGATCGTTAGATATGGAGAAGATGTCTTAAATTACAATGGAAAACGACTGCTGAGATTCTGCAGAGAACAAAAACCTTGTTATTACAAATACAAGGTTTCCACACAAGCGTATCTATGCCTACACAAGTTGCGAGCTGGCAAGAAATGAAAGATCCATAATTGATCATGCAATAGTGAGGAAATGTTATTTCAAGCTTGTGAAGGATGCTAGAGTGTTCAGAGAACCAGAGATAGGAAGCGACCACTACCTAGTTAAAATAAAGAGAGAAATCGAAAAAAGTTATCCAGTCAGGCAACACCCATCAACGAACAAGAAACATAACAACACACAAAGTGAAAATAAAATTAAGGCTTACAAGAGAACCAGATGTAAAGAGGAGATACCAAGAAAGAGTACACCATATTGGACAGAAGAAGTGAAAAGAATAGTACGAGAAAAGAAAAAGGCATGGAAGCAATACCCAGGGGCCTGGAATACAGAAGAACAAACAAAGAAATATAAAGAACATGAGAATTTTAGAACAGAAGCAAAGAAAACTGTGCTCAAGGCCAAACAGAAATCCTGGGAGGAATTTGGAGAGAGACCAGAAAATAATGCTGGTGATAACCAGAAACTGTTCTACAGAACCCTAAAGAACATGATAAAGGAAAATGAATGCCCCCTGAAATTTGTTAAAGATAAACAAGGTGCGCTGCTGACCGCCCCAGAAGAGGTAATTAATAGATGGAAAGAATATTTCTCAGATCTCCTTGGAGTGGAGGAAAATCAAGCTCTGGAAGTAACAGTTCCAATTCAAGAGGAGGGAGCCATGGAGGGGAACGATATCACAATGGAAGAACTAAAGGTAGCATTGGAGAAAATTAAGATTGGTAAAGCAGCAGGACATGATGGTATAACACCAGAAATGGTTAAATACATGGGAATGGCAAGAGAGATACTATTCATGAAGATTCTCAAGGCAGCTTGGTGCCACAAGAAGATACCAAGAGATTTGGAGGTTGGCATAATACCAATATTTAAAACGAGTGACAATCGACAATGTGAAAATCACATAGGTATCTCCCTTCTCAGTGTCCCCTAAAAAGTCTAGTCTGGGATTATAGAATGGCAATTAAGAGGTCCAGCAGAGCCTATAATAGACAAGACTCAATGTGGGTTTCGGGCAAACAAAAGTACACAAGACCTTATCTTTACATTCAGGCAGTTGAATGAAAAGGCTCATGAGTATGATAAGGAGATGCATCTCTGCTCTTTGGATTTGAAAAAAGCATTTGATAAAGTCCCTTGTGACTAACTCTGGGAGTGCCTGAAAAGGAAGAACATACCAGGACCCCTGATCTCTGCCATACAGAGTTTCAATAACACATACAGAAATTATTTGTGGACAAATAAAGTCAGGAGATTTCAGGACCACTAGCGGAGTAAGACAAGGTGACATTCTATCACCGTATATTTTCATACACCTCATGGATGAAGTCATTAAAGCCTACAAAGAACGTATGAAGCAGGGTACTGGAAGATGAGACCAAATCACATATCAGCGCTAGTATTTGTGGATGACGTGGCCCTGATCGCAAAATCCGAGGCACATCTTCAGATCAACTTGCAGGTCTGGGAAGAAGAGTTGAAGAAGAGAGGAATGCACATCAGCAACTCCAAAACCAAAAACCATGGTGATTGCCAGAGATGAGAAAGGACATCAAATAACATTGAGAACACTAGCACTGGAGCAGGTCAGCCACTTCAAATATCTAGGAGTGGTAATAGACAGCAGGGGAGGAATGAAAGAAGAGTTAACTGTACGAAGGCAGCAGCTGATAGACTTTTCCATGCAATAGAGGATTTCTCAGCAAAAGAGAAATGAGCAGGAAAACAAAGATGAATGTATACCTCTCAACCTATGTGCCTGTCCTAACATACGGATGTGAGTCATGGGCAATGACCACAGCCAAAGAAAAGAAACTACAAACTTCAGAAGTGAGGTACCTAATAAAGGCGGTTCAGGTGACGAAAAGGAACAAGATCCGTAACCAGACAATACGTAGCAATCTCGAAGTCCAACACCTGCAGAGACGAGTGGAGCAGTCCCAACTACAGTGGTTTGGCCATGTCTGTAGAATTGAAGAAGATCGGATACCAAGGTGGTCAGGGGAGATAAAAACTCATGGATGCAGACCCCCATGACGTCCCAAAGTACATTGGGAAGACAACATACAACAGTCCCTAAGTGGCCGAGGGCTGGATTGGAAAGAGGTCAGGAAAAAGACGGCGGATAGAACTGTATGGTGTTCTCTCTGGCAAACATCACGGTAGAAGCGGAGCGACTAAGTAAGTAAGTATTAATTACATACAGGAAATGGGCTTCATATTAATTACATACAGGAAATGGGCTTCATATTAATTACATACAGGAAATGGGCTTCATATTAATTACATACAAGAAAAAAACATGACAAAAATTGTAAAAGTTGATTAAGGTTGAGTGTAATCAACATTTAAAAATTGGTATGGTCAGATACCGCAACGAGACGAGAACACAAACAAAACCTACGTCATTAACAACATACAAGAAATTGGCTTCATATTAATTACATACAGGAAATGGGCTTAATATTAATTATATACAAGAAATGTGCTTCATATTAATTACATACAGGAAATGGGCTTCATATTAATTACATTCAAGAAATGCATATTAATTACATTCAAGAAATGCATATTAATTATGAGGATGAATCATGTTTGAATTTTTTTTAAACTTTCATTTCAGCATAATGAAAAAGTACATTTTATCTACTTGCAGAGTGAAAAGATCTGTTTCATTATGGATGAGTCCAATGTTCTAGACTCCAGCTTCCTGGAAAGAATGAACACTCTGTTGGCCAATGGGGAGGTTCCAGGTCTGTTTGAAGGTGATGAATACACAACACTGATGACCCAGTGCAAGGAGGGAGCTATCAGAGAAGGTCTCATGTTGGATTCTGCCGAAGAGCTCTACAAATGGTTCACATCACAGGCAAGTGTTCATATTATTTATCAAGGTAACTTCTTCTTTGCTAAGATTTTCATCTCCTTTTCTTTTTTCTTTGCTGTTTGTCCTGAAAAGGATGTTGTGTCTTAGTTTACAGCGAGGCTGCGATATCTGTGCCTTTCTGTCCAACACATTCAATTTGAGGTTGCTTTTATGGGTACTTGGTTTGCCTTCCCACTGCGATTCCTATTCTCATAGCCAGACTACACTAGTGCAGCCTGTTTCCAGGGTCGCTGTTTGGAGGTGGTATAGGGTCTTGGTTAGCTCTAGTTCGCTGACCCTGGTCAAGCAGCCAACTATGAATTGTTGACTGCTGTCAGCTCATTCACTGTGTTGCATCGTTGGCCTCTTCTGTCTTGAAGTTCAACTTTCCTTGCACTAAATTCAACTTTGAAACTTCACTTCGTTCCTAAATGTGTATCTATTGGAAATAACTACGGTAAACGACAGCTTGCACATGAGCAAATTATCAGCCATCTTGTAGGTGTGTTCAAAACCTGAAATTCCTCAAACTAAATGACAGAATGTAACCCATTTGTTAGATGTCAGTGTTGGTCCAATTGGACAGAAATGGGTGTCTTCTGGGCAGTCGGTGTTGGGCGATACAAATTGTAAAGAAGACAAAATTTAGATGGATTTGGGATACCATAAGAAAATTTATAATAAATATAAAGGCATGCAGCACATAATTGAACTAAAAAAAGAAGAGTGGAGAGGCCAAATATCAAGAAGATGGCACAAAATAGGATTTGATTACCTTTTATGTGTTTGTTGTCATGTCCTCCAGTGGAATCAACTTTTAGAAAATAATCATACATGTTACTATGGGGCCGCATAGCGCAGTGGTTAGCGAGCTGGCTTCACATCTGAGTAGTCCTGGATTCATTCTCGTGTTGAGGCGGAAATGCCTCCTAATCTCAATAGACTTGCTCTAAGCATGGTAGTTGTCCTATCTTCATCTGTCTCACACATAAATCACTCGAACACCGAAGAAACTTATTTATACATCTATTCTGTATCGTAGATGTTCAGAGACCTCCGTACATTGTTACTCTGTTTTGAAGGTAGCTAAAACAAATATGTGCTGTCTATTACAGGTAATCAGAAACCTCCATGTTGTATTCACAATGAACCCATCTTCTGAAGGTTTGAAGGACAGAGCTGCCACATCCCCAGCTCTTTTCAATAGGTAAAAAAAAATGAATAGTTTGTGAATTAATAATTTATCTAGTCTGCTATTCTAGACCACTAGCTATATAATGGTCTTAATTATACCAGACTGCCACTACCAGCCTTCTGTCTTCATTGTACCAGCCTTCTGTCTTCAATGTACCAGACCACCAGCCTTCTGTCTTCATTGTACCAGACCACCAGCCTTCTGTCTTCAATGTACCAGACCACCAGCCTTCTGTCTTCATTGTACCAGACCATCAGCCTTCTGTCTTCATTGTACCAGACCACCAGCCTTCTGTCTTCATTGTACCAGACCACCGTCCTTCTGTCTTCATTGTACCAGACCACCAATGACTTCACCCTACCAAACCACCAATAACTTCACTATACCAAACCACCAATGACTTAAAAAAAATACAAATTCTAAATTCCTCCACATTACAAACCACCATACTTCTAAATTTTTGTGTAATGGCCCTCTAATTATCTTCACAAATAACCAGCCTAACTTAAAACTGATTTGACATATAGCTAATCTTAAAGTTTATGCAGCTGAGAACTATTAAAACTTTCTCCAGGTGTGTGTTGAACTGGTTTGGAGACTGGTCCAATGGTGCTCTTTTCCAGGTTGGTAAGGAGTTCACAAACAAGATGGATCTGGAGAAAGGATCTGTAAGTTTTCTCATTCATTTTATTAAACTGAACAACAAGCCACTGTAGTTAATATATTTTGCTATTTGTATCATAATGTGTCAAAACTGTAACCAAAAATAATTCAAAATACATTAGTTGATCAGAAACCTAGATCTAAAAAGTAATAACACAATTACAAAGTAATGTAAACCAAACCAGATATTAATAACATCTGCATCATAATTACAACATGGAAATTATATGTCAGCTATTTGTTTAAAAGCTAGGTAGCTTTTATAGGTGCTGATTGAAACCCTGATAAGGGGGAGTGAGGAGTAATCAAGGTTAGGGGAAGCATACAGATCACACATTGAAAACAGGCTGTGTTTACAGTAATCTGGCCAATAAGATGGAGATTGACAGTGCAATCCCCATAGTGGTTAGCTTACTGAGGGTCCTCACATTGCATTACAGCAAGATGTACCCCGATAAACCATCTCAAGTACGTCTTGGTACGTATAAGTCACTGTAACCCGCTAACAAAGAAAGATAAACAGTTATCTGAACTGGATGTTTCTGCCACTTAATATCACCTTTAGAAACTACCAACTACATTTTTCAGCTATCCCTATCAGCTTGTGACCTACTTACTGACTTATCCTCATCCAAAAACAAAACAGAAATTGCAATAATCTTCCATAAAAATCCAAAGGTTCATCTTTATAAATCAAAGACAAGACATGTATTAATAACATGACACTTGCAGATGAAACAAGCCAGCCAGCAATTCAAATATAAATTTTCTAAGAAAATGAAGCTGCATATCTATTTTTTTTTTTTTAAACATGAATAAATAGCCTGATTGGTCTTAGAGTGAAACCTACAAGAAAAGAGGAGAGTGGGACAATCAAGGAATGCATGGACAAAACCAATAAGAGGAAATTGAAAAGAAAAGTGGATGCATCCTGAAGAAAGGTGAGGAAACAGTAACCAAGTCATGAATAGATGGGCTGATAGGTCTTAGAGTGATACACACAAGAGAAGAGGACGGACAAGGTATGCATTAACATGGCCAAGAAGAGGATATTGAAAAGAAAAGTGGATGCATCCTGAAGAAAGGTGAGGAAACAGTATACTAGAGTTACGTAATTGAGCAACTATATTTCATGGCAGCCTAAGGTTCATCTAGTTATATCACAGAAAGCTTTGTTCTGTTTGGTATATTATTGATTTGCTTGAATAATGTCTTCAATGTTCTCATGCCCAATTTGCAGTACACAGCACCAGACATGTTCCCCTCTGCCTATGAGAACCTGCCACCAAAGCCATCTCACAGGGAGGCTGTCATTGACAGCTTTGTCTATGTCCACCAGTCCCTCCACCAGGCCAACAGCAAGGTGGCTCGTAGAAGTGGTCGTGTCATGGCAATCACCCCTAGACACTACCTGGACTTTATCAACCATTTTGTAAGTTTGTTCATAGTATTATTCAGTGTTAAAAACCATATGAGTCTTTTTATCCCGCTCTAATAGGTAGAAAGATCACCACTGCAAAATTTGTAATAACCTTAATATGTTGCAAGTTCTTTGTTGTTAATAATGAACTTAGCAATTGTTTCTTCTTAACACATTAACTAACTCAATTTTAAAAAGTATGCTTTAGCCTCAAATTAATTTGTTTCACCATGGGGTGAATCTACAAAATAATCGTTGGTAATTAATCTTCAGCCGGGAAGAAATCTTTTTATTTAGGTAGTCTTCATTTGTTTTATCACTACATTAGTCGTACTGGGAGCAGCTTTGTGCCAAGTGAATGAACTTCTCTGATGCTATGAGCAGCTTGTTGTAGTTAATATGTTAAATGTTCTAAATGACAGACTGGTTAGATAGTTTCTCTTAGCAAAGGAATTGGGCTCTGTGCCTCATTGTGGCACACTTCAGTTCGTACCACTGTAAAGATGGAATGCCTGAATCTATTCTCAGTTAGATAAGGCAGTGTAGGTGGAAACCTGTCATTCCAGCTTAGACTGAAGACTTGACATAACAAAGTCTTTACTACATCCCTTTTCTACAGAAACTACTTTGCAGCAGTCTACTTTTAAAATGTTAATTGAAATGAAAACAGTTGTTGTACACCATATTTAGAACTCACTGGCTTGCCTTGCATTTCAATTATCATCGTCAAGTTTTATGTAGAGTGGCGTTGATGATCAGTTACAGCAAGCGTTGTTGCATAATGCCTCCCTAACCAGACAGATACAGTGGCCTTCCCTAATGCAGTTTCTCAGATAAAAAAGTAATTCACCTGCAAGTCATGCAACCTAATCATGCTATTATTTTTTATTATTACATTCATTTCTGTATTCTTGTATGTGTGTTTGGATGTGGATATATCTGTTTATATGTGTATGCCTATGTACGCCTGTGCCTCTCTCTCTCTCTCTCTCTCTCTCTCCCCCCTCCCTCCCTCCCTCCCTCTCTCTCTCTCTCCCCCTCCCTCCCTCCCTCCCTCCCTCTCTCTCTCTCTCTCTCTCTCTCTCTCTCTCTGTGCATAGCTTTTAGAGCAAGGTAATGTAAATAAAACTAGTTGTATACAGACGTTAAGTCAAGTCATACTTTCCATCACTGTTCTCTCAAGAGCACTGTGTCTCTTGATGTGACCAAAGTATTTACATTTTCTGGCCATAATAGACTTGATAAACTAGTTCTCTTCTATGCTCAACTCTTGCAGAATGTATACATTTGTCTTTTCTCCATCCAGGGTATTCTGAGGATCTTTCTGTAACATTTTGACTAGCAGGATTCGATTCTTTGTTTAGAAGTTTTGGTAATTGTCCATAGTTTGCAGCCATAAACTGCCACAGGAAAAACACAGGCTCTCAAGACTTTTAGTTTTGTCGTTTTGTTGTTGCTCTGCCATAATTTCTTTGGGCTGTTCAGTCTCTCTATTGCCATGTGTATTCTTCTGATTTCTTTCGAGCAGTTGCCATTCTTGTAAATTCTGGAGCCCAGTTATTCAAAATGCGTGACCTGATCTATTTTGTCACCATCTACTGTAAATTTATGTTGACATTGTGTTTTGTCAGTGGTCATTATTTTTGTTTTGTTTATGTTTATAAACAGGTTCTGATCTTTAATGTGTCCATTTACTGCTGAAATTAGCTGCTCTAGCCCTTCTGCACTTCTTGATAGTATCACTGTGTCGTCTGCGTATCATAACTCTGGAATCTCGTACCTTCGGTATGGTAAAACATCAAAATTTGTGGAACATCATGAAGGAAATGGGGTTTCCTGTGCACATTATACATCTCATTAAACACTATACCAAGATCAACGAGCCGCTGTCCGGGTATTTGGGCAAACATCAGATTGGTTTGCAGCACAAAAAGGAGTAAGACAGAGATGTATCCTCTCACCTTATCTATATAGCATCTATGGAGAATGTATAATGAGGAATGTAAGAGAAGAGGAGCACATTGAAAGTTTTGTCATACCATACCAGATCTTTTTTCTCTGTCTTTCTCTGCCTCTCTTGAAGTTCAGTACTTCAGTAATATTCTTTCTACTAACAAGTTACATTTTACATACTTTACAGGCCAAACTGTACAATGAAAAGCGATCAGATCTGGAGGAGCAGCAATTGCATTTGAATGTTGGTCTGCAAAAGATCCATGAAACAGTCGAACAAGTGGAGGAGTTACAGAAGTCCTTGTCCATCAAGAGGATTGAACTCGAGGAGAAGAACAACGCAGCCAATGCAAAGCTGAAGCAGATGGTATGATTTTAGCAAATATGTGTAAATCTGGGAAGTATGACATGTGTCTGATAGAAAGTTGAAATCTTGATTCACAGTCTGGAACTGTTATTGAGCCCTTTCTAGTTCTGAATAATTTTTGTGATTTGTGTCAGTCCGGGCCAAGTGTCAAAATATGTACATCAAAGTTTTATCCAAAATATAAAAAAAATTAATATTAAAAAAAAATTGAGCTAAAATTATGATCTAAACATTGTAAGACACATAATTAAACCGTCTATGACATGAAGTATTCATATTAATGATTATACTGTATATTAGTATGAAGCGTTAAATAGCATTAATGTGAAAGGGGAAATTGGAGGTTAAAAAAACATGTGTGTTTTGCCAATATACCTGTCAATACCATTACACATTCGTATTCTGTCTCAATCAAAGTCTTAATCAGACGTGTGTTGAGTATCCAATAGTAATCCAGATGCATGATCATTTCTTGCAGCAAAGACTGACATCGCTTGGATATGTTCATCACGTGGAAGAAGGTCCAGTTCAGTTCATCCCGTAACCCATCACAGCATAGGGGCACACATGAACACAATCCCACGCCATCTCTCTATCCACTGCCACCAGTCGTGCCTCACCGAGATGAAGGTTTGACCATTCAGTAATGTTGTCTGCCCATCTCTTCCTTGGACCACCCCGCTCTCTCTTTCCTGGTACGGAACCATACCATATCGAATTTGTAATTCGCAAGAAGGAAGAGGAGGTCACATTCCCAAAAATATTCTCTCTGAACAGCTGGCATGTGGTCAAAGAACAGTTGGTTAACCACAGCTGAGGTTAAAAGACACATGTAAGTGGGACATGAAGGCACTGGATATGGAACGGACATCTTGGGAAGACGTAGCTGTAGACTGATCCAAATGGAGATGCAACCTGAAAAGCCACCTCTGACTTGGCAGAAAAAAGCTTTTGCAAGACAGAAATGAAAAAACAATGCCACAAGGAAAAAGAAAATCAGAAACTGAATCGAGAGTTGCTACTACAAGGTTGGTTCACCCTGTAGTCAGTCATGACTGAAAAGGGGCTACTACCACAGCAGAACTTCAGCAGTCATTCTATCAGTTCATTGCTAGTTCCTACCCTCTAGTTTATTGAATCCTATTGTGAGTGGAACTTAACTATACTCAGAATGGATATTTTAAAATACTTTCAAAGGTGAAAGATCAACAAGAGGCTGAGAGAAAGAAGGTGACATCGCAAGAGATTCAGCAGGCATTGAAAGATCAGACCAAGGTCATAACAGAGAAACAGAGCAGTGTTAGAGCTGATCTCGCCCAGGTGGAACCTGCTGTCATTGAGGCTCAAAATGGTAAGCAGGCTAGACATTTCATAAGTTGATATTGCCATTTTTGAGCAGTCATTGAGAAGATAACAAATGTTCTGTAGAATTTATTTTCATTAAACAAAAGTTGATTTTATTTTAAAAATATTTACAAATTTCAGTTTCTTCTTCTCAAAGAGCTATAGTTCTCATTGTATGGTGTAGTTAAAATTGTGTTTAATGTATTATGTTATCTTATTTTGAAATATTGATATGTGTTTGAAAATACTCAGGCATCCACATTTTTCTTTAACAAAAATCTAGATTTTTAAAAATATCCCTCTTTGTTTTAATCCTCTTTTGTTTTTGAGTAATCATGTGCTTTTGGGACGTATTCAGCAAGTAATTTCATGTTCAGATGTTATCCTTTGTGAAAGCATGTTTATAGATGAACTTAAGTTATATTAAATTAAATATACAATATTAACTATACAACTATCTGCACAAAGAAGTAAATATATTTTGTCTTGATCATTAGCATGCAATGCACTTACTACAGTTGATATATGTAAAGTTTGGTAGTGGGAGATTGAGAACGAAGAAGAAGAAGATATATGTAAAGCACTTATGAAATATAAAAACCATAGGGATAAATTCTGTATTGATGTAACTGTAGTGGGTAAAGTATATATTCTTCACATTTGTGAATTATTTATGATTTCAATTTTTTAAATTATATATATATATATATATATATATATATATATATATATATATATATATATATATATATATATATATATATATATATAAATGTGTGTATATATATATATATATATATATGTATATAAATGTGTGTATATATATATATGTATATAAATGTGTATATATGGATATATATGTATATATGTGTATATATATATATGTATATATACACACACACACACATATATATATATATATATATATATATTTATTTATGTACACACACACATAATATGATGAACTTAATATTGAAATAATATGAACAATTCAAATATATTGAATTCATCAGTTTAAATTTAATCTTTTATATGTTTGTTTTGACATAGACACAAAAATTATGTTGCAGTTGAATCGTGACACATTAAAATTAAAGCAAAAAAGTGCTTTTCTTCTTAAGTCTATAATTTTATTACACAGAAAATGCTTGGCCATAATCACCAGTTTTGTGTCTGCATTTTGTCTAGAACAAGGGGTCTCTGTTCAACATCCAGAGCCCTTAAGAATCCTAATAATTATTGCTGAGCCCCATGTCTGTTCTTGTAGGTTCTACCTTTTGATGTTTACAGCATTATTATTTTGTAAACATATTTATTAAGGATGACACTAGTTCCATAGAAATGAAAGCAATGAATAATTAGCTATCATTTGTCAGTATAGGCTTAGGAACTACTAGAACTCTGCGGAGCACAACAGATTGAGGAATACAGATTAGAACATACGATAAAAGAGCTTCTACACAAAGGGCAACAATTGTATTAAACACACAAAACAAAACAGATTTACAGAAACGGGTAATGAGAACGTATGCTTTCTTATTTTTCCATCTAGATACATTCTAAAGTTATATTTTATTAAACCTGAGATTGAGTATTAAAAATGGAGCAATGAAATTAGGATATGATGTGTATGCAGCACACAATTTCAGCAGTTTTGATAATTGAAACAAATTCAGTAATTTGCAGAGAGTTCTTATATTTAAAACAGGTATGCTATAACATTCCGTAACGAAGTGGTTAAGCCGTAGGCCTCGTGATCAGGTGGTGTGGGTTCGACTCCGGACTCCGCCGTCTTTTTCACGGGTGCTTGATGCGGAGTCCCCTCCATCTCGTAATCACCCCCAAGTCGTCTTGTCCTTGACTTGCCACTGGGGTCGGGTGGCACGAGACGAGAGAGTGAGGATAAAAATTAGCGCAGTTAATCCTTACTAAAAATAGCGCTAGGAAAATTAATTATGCCATCATCGTCTATGATGGACGACGGCCTTTGCCTTTTGCCTATAACAGAAGACAAAAAAAAGTTCAGGATGTTAATTAAATCTGAGATTTAGTGTAATATGTCAAGTAATGAGGCAATCAGTAATGCCGCACATGATTTTTAGTGAGATATTTTTAGAAACAAATGATACAAAGCAATTCTCAGTGTGATGAAATCTAAGTTATTCATGAGTTTTGAAAGTAGAATAGGGTTTGACAAAATATACTGATCAGACATGTTAGTCAGTCAGGCATAATATACTGGCCAAGACCCTCACCTCAGCTTCCTCGTAGAACTGGAAACAGGCTGTTTTCATGACAGCCTGGCTAACGAGGTGAAGTATCGACGTGCTCCCCGTAGTAGTGAGCAGATGAGGCCAAGCATAGCACAACCGCCTGGAGGATCTCTGTCCACCTTCATCAGCACGCTCAGGATGTGAGGAAAGCTAGGACAACCTGCCACTTAACGTCCTTTTCAGGGCACACAAAATAGTAAACCTACTCATCGTGGGGATTAACAAAAATGAAAGTAGAACAATTAAAGAATAATTTGTGAATATCTTTTATTTGTATAGAGCATATATTGGGTAAAGAAATTGTGAATCTTTTAGAGGCACACACTAGAACTAAGATTGAGGTGGCTGATAGTTCTACTGAAGATGTGACTGTTTAATCTTACGCACGCTATGTCCGATCCCTTCTAACCAACTCGGCCTACAAAAACGGTGTACGGGAAAATTTTGTTGTTGTTGAACGGAGTCACTCCCGACAGCCATTTTTTATTGCTGAATACGCCCTCCATATATACACAATATTTTGCCGGTTAAAGTATCGTATGTTCGATTACAAATGGCTTTTGAACAGTTTTAATTTTGTATACGCCGTTTGGAGCAAGCCGACTTTTTGCGAAAGGGGAAGTAGGTTGTTGGGAAAGATCTTTATCGAGTAGATCTGTTTATTTTGTTTGTTTAAATGAAAGAACTACGTTTGAATTGGAAACTAACAGTTGTGTCGATATTGTAAACACAGTATCGATACGTTGTTGTGGTTTCCATGGTTTTCTATCGAAGCAACTAGGCCTAGTGGTCGAGTCAAAATTTTTTCCGAGATTTTCAAAAATTTTCAACTTCATCTTTTTTAATCTCAAAAACTAACGAACACACAACAATAACACCAACATGTTCGATATGCTATTGTGTGTCTACACGCCAGAAAATCATATTCATTGACAAACAAACATAAAAATTAAAAATTTTCTAAGACGACTACCAAAGTGAGAAATTAAGAAAATTAATTAGGTCAAATTTTTTCAAAAAAATGCTGGTGTGCTAAAGGTTAAGTATGCATTAAAAATAATATTGTTCTTTTTTCAAAAAGTATTTGTTATGAAGAATATTTGGAAATATGTGTGTATATGCATGCACAGTTCTGTACAGACACATGTGTAGTGATCCACAAATACAGTCAACAGTTAAATACACATGTATCACCTAAACACAGAATGAACATAGAATTTCAAATTTCATAAAGCGCATGTGTTAACATACAGTTGTGCTCACTATTTGCATTAAAAAAAATTAAACTAAACTTATAGATCAGGGAAAGTGATAGGATCTCTGTGTGCAATTGTCTAACAAAAATAATTTTTAACAAATAACTGTTATTCCGTGAACTTGTTATTTAACAAGAAATTACAAAACTTTTGAAGTGTTTTTGTGGCCGAAGTTGCAGCAGTCGTCGTCTTCTTCTGCGTTCGTTCTCAATCTCCTGCTACCAAGCCTTGAATAGGGTTTTGAAAGTAGCAGGATGTAGTCTGAAGAACGGAATGCATTGTGTTGCTAGTTTACAGAGTGACTACGATATTTGCACTTTTTGGTCCGACACATCCGTTTTTGGCAGCAGACATTTAAACAATTTTTTAAATATTTGCGTTAATTACCGAAAGTATTTCTTCTAATTCTTTGACGTTCATCCTGAATAAATATATATACATACACAACACTGTGATAAATTCTACTCAAAATTGGGGAGAAAGAAGGTTTAAATTATGGGAAAATCGCAATTTTATGAGAAAGAGGTATCAAAGTTGTTTCTTAATTAATGTATGCTCCATAGTGTCCATGTATTATGCATGATCTTTTTCATGTTCATCGGTTGGTGGTAGCTTAACTGTTTCATTGCATGTTATTTGTCATTTATGGACATGACTGTCAGGCAGTAATAAAATGGGGAAATAACAAAATTGGATTGAATTGCAGCAATTGGGGATAAAATGAGGGAATAAAAATTGGAATTGGAAAATTATGGATATAACAGGTGGCATTGAAACCATTAGAAATAAAGCAAATGAAATTGAAATCAGTTTTTTTTTTTAAATGGGGAAAAAATAAAAAGTGGGATTGTAATCATTGGAGAAAAAAGAATATGACTTTTTGGGGATAAAAAAAATCAATTACTTTTTCCTTCTTAAATTTTTAGAAATTGCTTAGAATAAATTGATGAAAAACTTTTCTTTCTTATTAAATCCAGTATCCCAATTTTTCCAGGACAATTACCCTACCAATTTTTATTTTGCTGCATCCCCATGCGCTTTTTATTTGCTCATGCCAGCTGTCAAGTCTATCAAGAAACAGCACTTGGTCGAGGTTCGAACCTTGAACAATCCACCTGGTGCGGTGAAACTGGCAGTGGAGTCCATCTGTGTCTTGCTTGGAGAGTCAGACCTGGACTGGAGAGCTCTTAGAGGCATCATCATGAGAGAGAACTTTATCTCCACCATTGTCAACTTCAAGACTGATGATATCACGTAAGTGAACACTCAACACAAGATTACTACAATGCCTACTGACGGACACCAACCAAGGTGACAAAAGAAGGTCTTTCCAATAAGTCATTCTCCACTGAACACATCGAGAAGTGGATTGATATTTTTTTTTAAATGTTAAATAATAAAAGTAAGTGACGTTGGATAGTAACAGATGTCAAGAACAACCGACACCCCTTGAAACAGTAAGTTTTTACATATCCACACTGAAGATAATGGATATGTGCACATGTTTACTTTAACCCTTGTTGTGTCCATTTCCTTTTCCTTATTAAAACAACCATCATGAAAGGCATCCAAATGAAACATTTAGCTTGCTCTGCCTAGTGTGTTTGCTGCCACTTTTGTTGAGGATAGGAGTTTGTGCTTCATTTGGTGTATTTTAAAAAATAATTGTTGTCCTAATGTTGCTTGAGCATGTTTTGGCCAGCAGTGATTACAATTTTGAGCTTGAATTTGTAATATGTCTTACTGTTTTGACCAGACCTGTCCATTCTCCACATGTGTGCACCATGAGTTTTGGCTAATCCTGCACTTTCAGAATTCCCTGTGTCTAGATGGATGGGTATCTACATCAAGTTGTAGTGACGTTTTTAATAGCATTCTTTTATGGTAACAAATGTGTATTCTTCTCTTGGTCTAGTATTGTAGAAGAATAGTAAACATTTAAACAACATTTTTGTTGTTACTGTTTTATTCTCATACAATAACATCTGGTTAATTGGCACACATATTAGTTTGGGATGGAGTTACCAGCGGCCATGATGATGTGGCTGCTGTGGCAAAGTGAGTAAGACCACTATTTCATTCCTTACATGTTGTAAGAGTCAGCTAAAGAGAGTTGTGCATGGTATTAACAACCTCAGCTTGAAAGCCACTGCTATAAAACTGTACTGCAAATGACTGAAATCAGGCTTTCCTAAAAGCTGGTTGAAGTAAGCTAGGTGCAGTGTTGGATCTATACTTCAACACATGCAGTGTTGGATCTATACTTCAACACATGCAGTGTTGGATCTATGCTTCAACAAATGCAGTGTTGGATCTATACTTCAACACATGCAGTGTTGGATCTATGCTTCAACACATGCAGTGTTGGATCTATACTTCAACACATGCAGTGTTGGATCTATACTTCAACAAAGGCAGTGTTGGATCTATGCTTCAACACATGCAGTGTTGGATCTATGCTTCAACAAATGCAGTGTTGGATCTATGCTTCAACACATGCAGTGTTGGATCTATACTTCAACACATGCAGTGTTGGATCTATGCTTCAACAAATGCAGTGTTGGATCTATGCTTCAACAAATGCAGTGTTGGATCTATGCTTCAACACATGCAGTGTTGGATCTGTGCTTCAACACATGAAGTGTTGGATCTATACTTCAACAAATGCAGTGTTGGGTCTATACTTCAACACATGCAGTGTTGGATCTATACTTCAACAAATGCAGTATTGGATCTATGCTTAAACACATGCAGTGTTGGATCTATACTTCAACACATGCAGTGTTGGATCTATGCTTCAACACATGCAGTGTTGGATCTATGCTTCAACACATGCAGTGTTGGATCTATACTTCAACACATGCAGTGTTGGATCTATACTTCAACAAATGCAGTGTTGGATCTATACTTCAACACATGCAGTGTTGGATCTATGCTTCAACAAATGCAGTGTTGGATCTATACTTCAACACATGCAGTGTTGGATCTATGCTTCAACAAATGCAGTGTTGGATCTATGCTTCAACACATGCAGTGTTGGATCTGTACTTCAACACATGCAGTGTTGGATCTATACTTCAACACATGCAGTGTTGGATCTATACTTCAACACATGCAGTGTTGGATCTATGCTTCAACACATGCAGTGTTGGATCTATGCTTCAACACATGCAGTGTTGGATCTATACTTCAACACTTGCAGTGTTGGATCTATACTTCAACAAATGCAGTGTTGGATCTGTGTTTCAATAAATGAAGTTCCAGGACTATTATAATTACGCTAGATGGTTTGTATCTTGGACCTTTTTTGTTTCTGTCAATGTTACAGCACCGTCATTTTATTTCTCAATTACTATAAAATTACTGTTTTCTTATACTTTCATCTTTGTTAGTTGAAATCTGTCTTGTCAGTTCAATTCTGAAACCTGTTTGGCTGGTCTGTAATCCTTAAAATCTTAACATTCTGATCCAATCACCATCCCTGCTGCTGATGTTTCTGCACCTGCTGACCTCAGCTGTGAAGGGCATCAAGAAGAAAGACTTGGTTGAAATCAGATCCATGGGTAATCCGCCACCGGTAGTCAAGTTGGCCCTAGAGGCAATTTGCTTGCTGTTGGGTGAGAGTGCCACAGATTGGAAAGTCATTCGCCAGATCATCATCAAGGACAGCTTTATCAGTTCAATTGTAAACATGAAGACTGATGATATTACGTAAGTAATTTATACCTTTTCTTATTTCTCTTGAGTACAGCAACCACTTTGTGGTACCAGCATGGCAAAAAAAGACCACCTGAAACCCTCCTCCCCTCCCTCCATCACCACCACTAGGTGGCGAGATTCACTCGAGCTGCACAACACTTGCAATCCTAAAATAAACAAGTTAGCCCTCCACTGGATAACCTGTGTCCGAGAAAGAACCCACTGCTGAAAACTGAGCTAGGATCCGCACAAAACAGTACAGCTTGAGCCCAGTCGGCTAAGCAGAGAAATGCACCTACCAGCTACCACCAACTCACACAAGAGTTGGGACCTGCACAAGGGCAACTATCCTTGTAGATGTACAGGTCGACTAAGATATCTCTTCGGCCATATGCCGTTGATATAACATTCTGAGGACAAATGGATATTGTGTCTGTTGGAGGGGTTGTAACTGCAATTTGATTATAGGACTAAGGAGCGCGTTACTGAGTGATTCTCATCTCAATTCTCGTCAGAACAGGTAGGTTTGAATCCGGGTAAGGCATGTTTTTTTTTCTATCAGAATAAAATCAAATCTAGCTACCACACTGTGTGGCAACTGTCATGGCAAGTGACCTTAATTTCTTCAGCCATAGAAACCTTTTCTGCGCACCCCAACAATTTAAATAAAAGCCATAATTAGTTGTTTTTGGTGATAGATTAGTAGTTTAGTATCATATAACTGTTTTACTGGAGGTCTGCAGTCTGGATGTGATATATTCTTAGTCATATACTAAGTCTCAGAGCCATATAGCAGGACCGACTTTACATTCATGTCCCCTTTACACCCTAAGCCTTAAAACAGGAAACAGTTATTCATAAGAGCAGTGTGATACTGCTTTGCCTTTCCATTTACTGTTTGTTTACTAATGAGATTGAAATGATATTCTAGTACAGAATAAAAGTTAAAAGTTGCACTGAACATAGTAGTAGTTACGGTTCCAAAACAAAATATAATGGACAGGTTAGGGTGTAATGGTGTAAATAGCCTAATCTTGTTTTAACTTAATAACTTAGTCTTTATACTGGTTTAAAAGACTGCAGAGTATACAATCAGTTTCTTATTACATTCACTTGATTATAAATACCTATGCATATCCAATCTATTTTTGAATGCATTATTTGACCCTGCCTTCACTATTTCCTGTGGCAATGAATTCCAAGCATTCACCACTCTCTGACTAAAAATATATTTCCTGGTATCTAATCTTGACCTTTGTTTTATTAATTATTGGTTGTACGCTCTTGTTCTTGTAGAATGCTGTATTTTGAAAAACTTGTAGTCTAATTTATCCTTTCTGTTGATTATCTTATAAACCTGTATTAAATCATCTCTTTTTTCTAGACACTAGGCTAGGGTTTTTCTGAGTCCTTCCTCATAACTATAATTCAGGAATCCCACTATCAGCTTTGTCACTCTTCTTTGTATCCTTTTCAGCATGTTTATATCCCCTATGTGATAAGGACTCCACACCATTACACAGTACTCCAATCTAGTTCTTTCTAATGCTTTATACAATTTGACTATCACTTCCTTGCTTTTATATTTAATATTTATTTTTATCATACCTAACATTGCATTTGCCTTTTCACTGCTACCTGGATGCACTCACTCCACGGAGAATGCTGTCGAGTTGCATTTTGGGCGAAGTTAGTTGAGAGCAAATCCGACTTTGTTAATCCTGGCACCAACATATTGGTGTCTTTACTATATGACCTGAAAACTTAATCTTAAGCACGCCCTTGTCCGATCCCTTCTAACCAGCTCGGCCTGCAAAAACGGTGTGCGTAGAAAAATTTTTATTTTTTGAACGGAGTCACTCCTGACAGCCATTTTTTACTGCTGACTACGCCCTCCATATATACACGATATTTTGCCGGTTAAAGTATCGTGTGTTCGATTACAAATGGCTTTTGAACAGTTTTAATTTTGTATACGCCGTTTGGAGCAAGCCGACTTTTTGCGAAAGGGGAAGTAGGTCGTTGAGAAAGATTTTTATCGCGTAGATCTGTTTATATTGTTTGTTTAAATGAAAGAACTACGTTTGAATTGGAAACTAACAGTTGTGGCGATATTGTAAACACAGTATCGATACGTTGTTGTGGTTTCTATGGTTTTCTATCGAAGCGACTAGGCCTAGTGGTCGAGTCCAAATTTTTCACGAGATTTTCATAAATTTTCAACTTCATCTTTTTAAATCTCAAAAACTAACAAACATACAACAAAAACAATAACACCCACATGTTCGTTATGCTATTGTGTATCTACACACCAGAAAATCATATTTATTGACAAACAAACATAAAAGTTACAAATTTTGAAAGACGACTACCACAGCGACTAATTAAGAAAATTAATTAGGTCAAATTTTTTTCAAAAATAATGTGGAGCGTAAGGTTAACATATTGGTCCATAATATAGCGCTTGAGGTTGAAGAATTTGGACCTATCTGTTTTAGATTAATTCTTCTTCCGGTATCATGTCAGCTTACATGTTCTATTGATGTCTCTAATGCTGTTGAACACGTCAGCCGTTGACTTTCTTATTTGCGGTAATGTTAAACTACCCGGTCTCACGTTATCATCCTTTACCTCGTCATCAATTTGATCTGCTGCCATACTGTTTTGTAACTAATCTTCCTTCATGGTAAAGGTCAAGGTAGTTCTGTAGCAGACACTGCTGTTAGGGATGAAGTGTGAGACTTCACTGTATTTGGCCATGTACATATTTTCAACTTTGCAGTGAGAAGCCAAAGCTCTGCTATTCAAAAATACATCTTCTCATAACAAACTTCAAAAATTAAAAATTATTGTTTCTTTCTGATTGCCTAATAAGCTTCTAAAATAAGCTTCTTCCCTCTGCACATCCTCATTAGTCTGTTTAGTTGTCCATGGAATACTTAACAGTTTTTTATAAAACCACATCCCAGTGACTTTCAGTGATCTTGTTTGTTTAGAAATTGTCTATTATTTATGAAAATCTTTACAAGATAAGGTTGTCTCAATGTAAAATTATAAAAAATGTCTTCCTTACATCCATTAAATGCTCGTTCTAGACTAGACTATGAACAGGGCTGTTCACTGAGGACAGAATTGATTAAAATCTCTTAACAGCAATAAATCCATAGTATATTCTACCCATAGGTAGATCATCTTGTCAAAAATAAACTTTCATTATGGCTTTTTTCAAAATACTTGGATTCAAGGCAGTGATTTATAGGGCTAAGAAATAAAGATTGCTTGACCTGATGATCACAGTACAGTATGTAGGCAAGATTTTTAGATTAGATTGTTGAAATTATTTAAGTCACTTTTCAGTCAAGCTCCTATAATTCTCATGAGACACAAGGAAAACGAGTGAGTATTATATTGTTCACAGAACCGTCTTGTGTTTGAAAATATTCTGTTGTTGTTGGTACACCTGTCAAATTTTCCAGATTCTGTGTGCAAAAATTCTCAGGTGAGTGCAACAGAACTTCAATTATCCATCACCCAATTAACCATCAGTTTCTGCTAACCATCAAGGCTGTGGTTTCTTTTTATGTGGTTTATATATCACATCATCCAACCACAGCATCATAATGTGTCCTGATGCTGGTGGTAAAACAAACATTAGTCACAGTGATGTCAAAACTACACTGTCAAAGTGCAATGAGTACTTCAAGATCCAAGAAGAGTCAGGTGCTATGCAGGTGTTGCTTTGCATAAGACTTGTAACACTGTCTCCCTCACGGCTCATAGAGTTTTGAAACATAATACTTGTAACACTGTCTCCCTCACGGCTCATAGAGTTTTGAAACATAATACTTGTAACACTGTCTCCCTCATGGCTCATAGAGTTTTGAAACATAAGAAACTACACTTTGTACATATTTTATTTATTTGCTTACTTCTGTCTACTTGTGCTATTAATTGGGATGAGGAACTGAAGCTACCTTTCCTGGACCAAGTCATCTATCCTGCTGCTATGTGATCTTCCTTGTGCACTGTTACCAGATGTTCTAGGTTATATTTGGGTTTATTACACTTGATTAACAGAATCTATTATCTGTCTATTCCCATATTCATTATTGTCTATATCTCACACTGTAATGGACAATCAAAGTTCTACCACCTTGGCAGCTTAGTGTATATTTAGTTACATTTAGAATATGTTTTAGTATAGTTAGTCTTTATTGTTCTATTTTGTAACAATTTCATATGCAGTTCCACATTTTCCCAGTAATTTACTATCCTTCTTCTTCTTCTTCGTTCGTTCTCAATCTCCCACTACCAAACCCTGAAAGGGTAAGTAGTCCAGAGAACGGGGTGCGTTGTGTCGTAGTTTACAGCTTGGCTGCGATATTTGCACCTTTCGGTCCAACACTCCGACTTCAGCAAGCATTTTTTTAGTACCGGGTTAGCATTCCCTCTTCGATCCCTTCTCCTTAGCCAGTCTGCCCTGCTGCGGCCTGTCATCCAGGATCACCGCGTGGAGGTGTAGAAGGGTCTTGGCAGCTATGGTTCGCTGGCCCTGATGCTAGCAGTCAGCTATGGGTCGCTGACCACTGCAGCTCATGTGCTGCTCAGCATCTTGATCCCTAATTTACCATCCAATACCATAATTACACAGTAAGGTAAGACTGTTTGAAAATGCTAATAAGATGATAGTGTTTAGGAAATGACAGACAAGATTATTTGCTGGTAAATGTGTGTTCACTTTAGCATGTATTTTTAAGAATAAAGGTGTCTTTGTTTCTAATTTATGCTGGATTTGATATTACCCCAGTTCTGTGGAAGATATTTCCATATTTTGTTGTAAAAGTAAAATAAGTGTCATCACGCCATGCGACACATAGAAAATATGGTGTTAAGCCCATATTATTTTGTAGCACTTAGTGGATGTTGTGGTCAGCATCATGCCTGCTGCCTTAACTGAACCGGTACCCATTTAAGGCTGGGTCGACCCGGGAACCGATGCGGTGTGAAAAAACATTTCCGCCTCAACTGGGGAATGAACCCAGGACCACTCAGATGCGAAGCCAGCTCGCTTACCACTGCACTACGCAGCTCTCTATGTGGTAACATGATGAGTTGTATTAATTTGTGTTAGCTGATTGTTTGTGTATCATAAAAATAGACATATGGACAAGGGAGGAAAACGATTGATTACAACATGGGAAATGAGAAACTTCCAAGATACAGTCTAGAGGAGATGGAATGAGATACTTGCCTGATACAGTCAGGGTCACTATAGGAGATGAAATGAGATACTTCCAAGATACAGTCAGGGTCACTATAGGAGATGGAATGAGATACTTCCAAGATACAGTCAGGGTCACTATAGGAGATGAAATGAGATACTTCCAAGATACAGTCAGGGTCACTATAGGAGATGAAATGAGATACTTCCAAGATACAGTCAGGGTCACTATAGGAGATGGAATGAGATACTTCCAAGATACAGTCAGGGTCACTAGAGGAGATGGAATGAGATACTTCCAAGATACAGTCAGGGTCACTATAGGAGATGGAATGAGATACTTCCAAGATACAGTCAGGGTCACTAGAGGAGATGGAATGAGATACTTCCAAGATACAGTCAGGGTCACTAGAGGAGATGGAATGAGATACTTCCAAGATAGAGTCAGGGTCACTAGAGGAGATGAAATGAGATACTTCCAAGATACAGTCAGGGTCACTAGAGGAGATGGAATGAGATACTTCCAAGATACAGTCAGGGTCACTAGAGGAGATGGAATGAGATACTTCCAAGATACAGTCAGGGTCACTAGAGGAGATGGAATGAGATACTTCCAAGATACAGTCAGGGTCACTAGAGGAGATGGAATGAGATACTTCCAAGATACAGTCAGGGTCACTAGAGGAGATGGAATGAGATACTTCCAAGATACAGTCAGGGTCACTAGAGGAGATGAAATGAGATACTTCCAAGATACAGTCAGGGTCACTATAGGAGATGAAATGAGATACTTCCAAGATACAGTCAGGGTCACTATAGGAGATGGAATGAGATACTTCCAAGATACAGTCAGGGTCACTAGAGGAGATGGAATGAGATACTTCCAAGATACAGTCAGGGTCACTAGAGGAGATGGAATGAGATACTTCCAAGATACAGTCAGGGTCACTAGAGGAGATGGAATGAGATACTTCCAAGATACAGTCAGGGTCACTATAGGAGATGGAATGAGATACTTCCAAGATACAGTCAGGGTCACTAGAGGAGATGGAATGAGAATGAAGAAATCTGTCAAAATCAGAACAATAGAATTCATGCTAGATGTTGACAAATAGAATTAAACAATTTAGACATCTGACAATAATGTCTCCAAACCTAATGGCCACATGAACCTGTGACATCTGATAGCAGGTCTTCAGAAATAAGAAAGGTCAAATAAAAGATGGATGGACATGGTTTAAAAACACTACAGAGTCATAGACTGAAAATAATATGTCACACAGATGGCACATGGAAGATTATTTCACCTGCCTATTATAACGTCTGCCGCTACAAGTGGACAGATGAGTTGAGAGTGTTGTTGTCGGAAGCTGCTCGTACTGAATTAATTTAACTCTTGAGGACAGATCTTTTGGTTGTGGATTACAGTGGGGCTTCTTACATCTTGAAGTACACTTTAGAAGCTGGGCTTATGTCCTCATGACTAGTGCAATGCACTATTCTCTCTCCTAGGCTGCATGAATGCAGCCTGTTTCTAAGTGCGCTACTTGTAGGCAGAAAATGCTTTTGGACAGCCCTGGTCCGCAAACTCAAAACAGTCAGCTATGAGTCACGGACTGCTGTCATTGTGTCTTCAGCCCCATTTTACTATTCAACATTGTCAACACATTTTACATTGCGAATAGACTCTAAACGATCTGCTTCTGGTTGCATATAGAATTCTATCAAATCAATAATAAGAGCGTAGACCAGTGGTTCCTAAAAATTGTTAGTTCACCGCACCCTAAGTCAGAAAATTAAACTACTGCAGTGTGCAGTGCAGTTGATGAAAATATTTGAATGTTTTATGGCACACCTGTAAACCAGCCACTGCACCCCAGGGAGCCATGAGATACAGTTTGAGAACCACTGGCATAGACAATTATTAGATAGATTAATATATTTATAACTTGCTGATCATGCAAACTTCTAGTCAACTGTAGTTATAATAATTGTTGTTATGCAGAGGCTCCCTGAAAATGGAGCATTGTTTCCAGGGATCCTCCATAACAAAGAGGTTGTTCAATAGGTTTAGTCAATCAAAATTCTTTGCCAATGTTCAGGGTTTGTTCAAGATTCAAATGATTTCTTTCAGAGATGACATTCGTCAAAAGATGAAGACCAAATATTTGAACAACCCAGAGTACAATTATGAGAAAGTCAACCGTGCCAGTTTGGCTTGCGGACCTATGGTCAAATGGGCCATTGCTCAGGTATGTCTCTAGAACCTCAGTTGAGAGGTTAGGGTTATTTTGGAGGCATATATAAGTAATGGCTCAGTGACCACAAAATGTAACTCACATTCAAACCTTATTGTATCGTTATTTATCATGTCTTGGTGTTGTGCTTTGTTGTTTGCATTTGTTATTTGTCCCTGAAGAAGGCATAGCCATAATGTGGGTTTCCTTTTTATTATTTTCCTGGTGCGGTCACTGAACCATTAACTATGCATGTTTATTGACATCTGACAATGAGTACCACTGCAGCTTTGATTTTATTATTTTGAAATAGGTTATATTAGTCTAAGAGAGGGTGAACCCATGGCACATGTGCACATTTTTAGGCATGATACCTTCAAACTTCAAAACATCATCACTCCAGAAGTTCATTTTGAGTCATGATCTAAAACCTACACTTGCTTATCTCTGCTAGGCATTTAGTGAAGTCACACATTGAAGTTAGCAAAAAAATAAACTTAGATTATTCAGTTTTTTCTAATTTCTTGAGGATTTATAGGCTTAGGGATAACAGTCGCTTGCTCTGAACATATAGTTTTGGTTCGAGTCAATGTGCTCCTGACTTTGGAATAGTTACCCTAACCACTTGGTCAACCTCTTTTCTCTATCATTCAGTAAACATCTGTAATCATATAGTGATTTGTTTTAAAGTTAAAATTTAAGATATAAGAAATGTTTTTCATTTTTAAATAATTAGATTGTTTTGAAAGCAAAAGTTTCCACCCATTAGCTTATATTTGATTAGCTGTATAGTGGTATTAAGTCTCAGCTTTTAGCTAATCAACTGTGTGGACAATTCATGACATCTCAAACAGATTCAGTATGCTGACATGTTGAAGAGGATTGAGCCACTGCGCAATGAGCTGACAGAGCTAGAGAACCAAGCAGAGGAGAACAGGCTCAAAGCAGAGGAGGTGAACAAGTTGATTGCAGAGTTGGAGCGAAGCATTGCCAAGTACAAAGAAGAGTATGCAGTTCTTATTAGCCAGGCTCAAGCCATAAAGGCAGACTTGGCTGCAGTTGAGGCTAAGGTAATACAATTCTGACAGTTTCACAATCAATATAGATAGTTAGTTAATAGAATCATCTGACACTTTAAAAGACTCAGTTTGTGTATGTGCGCTTAGTTAAGACAAATCAGCTTTTGTGAAGGAATCAGCTCTAATACTTACTTAACCCTTTTCAGTCCTTGATAATTTTGCAGATTTTTGTATTTCAGTCCGGTGCAAGTGCCACAACTCCATACGTCAAATAGTTTTATTTAAAATAAAATAAATTTATTTAAAATAAAATGAGTTAAATTTATTGTTGTAACGTTGTAAGACATATAATTAAACTATGACATGTAGTACTCATATTAAAGATTATATATTAGTATGAAATGTTAAATGGCAATAATTTGCAGATGGAAATTCACGAAGACAAAAATATTGTGCTGACTGTGTCAAATGTATTTCGGTGTTAATCCGTCAATCCATTACTACAGTCTTTTCATCTGTGTCCCAGTCAAAGTCTGAATTGAGCGTGTGTTGAACGTACACGAGAAATTCAGATGCAGGATTATTGGTCTGATCAAATAATAAATCATTTGTCAGGTCTTGAAGTCCAACTTTCCTAGCGTTAAATGCGTTGACTTTGAAACTTCATATCTACATATGTCTGCCAGTCAGAGAAATAACTATAGTTAAATGTCAACTGTGCATGCATAAATTGTTGACATTTTGTAGGTGATGTCAGAACCTGAAATTTCATAAACTAAATGACAGAACGTAACATATGACAGATAGTATAATGCCATGCTTCTGTATGCCAATTAATAACTCAATATAATAGGGCTTGCTGAGAGTGACAGATGATAATGATGTATGGAAGAACACACCTTTAAAATAAAGCAAGGCTGACAGTCCTACTTTGATAAACATTTTCAAATATGACAATATTTTACATGTGTTTACATGATATGCTTATATATAAGGATTGTCAAGCCCTACTGAACTAATCTACATTTTGTGCTACTCAGGTTGAGCGCAGTGTTGCCCTATTGAACAGCCTGGCTAGTGAGAAACAGAGATGGGAAACTGGTAGTGAGACCTTTAAGAACCAGATGGCTACCATTATTGGTGATGTGTTGCTCTCATCTGCATTCATGGCCTATGGTGGTATGTATATGACCTCTCTCTGTTGTCATGAATTTAACAGTTGAAGATATCAACAAGAAATACAACCAAGTTTACAAGGTCACAAAAACAACCCCTACACTATGGCCAACAATTTTGTTTGTTAATCATTTCAAGGTAGTCCCATAATAGAAACTGCCATCGGGGATAAGGTGTATACTTCATTGTGTTAGATCTCAAATTTTTTAAATTTGGATTGATCAGTTCCTTTTTGTCATCTACCTTGGCTTCCTGAACAGTAGGTCAGGTACCCATTTACAGCTGAGTAGACTAGAGCATGTTGAATTCAGGAATTGAACCTGATATTGTTGCCATGTAAAACATACACTGTGTCCCCCACTACTACTTAGACAATCCATCAGGTCGAAGGATAAAGTACACGACAATAACTAAATGAAACTGCATGGCGCTAGCAGTCTCATGATGTAAAACAGATTGTTACAGAAACGATCATTATAATCAATCAATCAAAACCTTTTCAGCTGCCTGGGGAGCACAGGTCTTAAAACAAATACATGCCAAGTCATCAAACGTTGACCTGTCTATATATATTAGTTTTGAAGTTTGTGTGGCTTAAAGTTTCTTATGACATGTCTGGCAAGTTACAGTGTTATTATTCTTTTGGGTTCTGGTACTTACGTTCCGTGTACATAGCACCATGCCATACGGCAGAGGTCCAGTGTTCAGCCAACCAGACTGCTGTGTCATTTCCTTCGAGCAGGCCTTCCATCGTTCTTGCATGTGGTAGGGTTGGGCAGGTCATGAGGTGCTCTTGGTCCTAGACAGCACTGCATATCATTGCTGCGGTATCCCCACCTCATCTGGTTTCTTCCACATCAGGTTCCTGATGCAGCCTCCGCCTGCAGCTTTATCCATGGGATCTGTTGTTTGCAACATCATTTCTTAATGCAATGCTTTCTGGATTTCTTTGGAGAGGTTGTACTTTTGGAGGAACACCATCTAGACTTAAGTCTAAATTTCTGCAATTGGTGTCCATACATTAGGTGTTTTGGATTGTTTTGTGTCTCTCAACTTCTGCTGCAGTGCTTCTTCTGTTCCACTGGGGTGTTAGACCAAATGTAGAATTAAGTAACCCCCATAGCATGTACAACAGGTGAACTCGAGATTATAAAAATAAGCTGGTACAATCTAAATGCTACCAGCAGGAAGACACGAATAAGCGTTCTTATATGATATAACAATAAGTGGCTGGCTGTAAGAGAGTTTTGCATGGGACTAGCAACCTGTTCATGTCAAACAAATTGCCACAAACCCAACACTGTAAGAAAAGCACATACAGGTTTTCTGTGAGGGACCCAGCTGCTGTGGCTACATTATGCTTTATATAGAGTAATAAGGAGATAAAACACCAATTTTGCCTTGTAAAGGACAATGATGAATGTCAGGGAATTGTTGGATCTCAAAACTTGATTTCGCCAGTCTTGGTACAGTCAACAGACATATGACTATGGAAGCAGCACAAACATACATACGTGCTTCCATACAATGACTGATATGTCCTTTTATAACCTAAAGACTGTATCTCAGGTTGAAAGAGGCGAACATGCCAAAAAGAAAGGTAAACTTTTAACGAACAACAGCTGTTGAAATTTGTCCTGCATTATATGTATACCATCATAAACAATTGTAGATGGAATTTGCTACCTTGAAACAAAACACAGCAATCTGCTTCATCTTTTTCATTCTGCATCTAAAAAATCTTGTGGCCACTATTGTAGATGGTCAATACAGGACACTTGTACCAAAACACTTTGTATGCTCTTGCAGTTGTTGTTTCTGTAAAAAATTATATTATGTGATGAGATTGCTGCCCCCATTCACAAAAACCATTGTAGTCACCTGAGATACAGTGGTGCTATTCTTTCCTCCCCAGTTTGTAGCCTCTAGATCCACACGGGAAAGAAAAAGACACAAATACAGGCATATTCTTCTTCTTCGTACGCTGTCAGACGTCAACTTGTATTTGTTCGAAGAAAGCAGCTGTCATCCTGAGGCTGTCGACACTGCCATAGAGCTTGTCTAGTGTTGCCACTGGTGATGGCCACATGTGCTTTCTCTGGTCCTCATATGTCGGGCAATTTTGCAGCAGATGTTCAGCTGTCATTTTCCCTGTACCACGGGTGCATTCGTCAGTGCCACCTATCTTCAGTTTATTGAATAGGTGGTACCTCAGTCTGTTGTGGCCTGTGCGGAGTCTGAAGACCACGATCTGCTCTCTTCTGTTCAACTGGTAATAGGCATAATTTTTTGTGTAGCCAGTATGTTCTGTTTCCCATTTGGCCATGTATCTGGCCCTAATAAATCTTTTGGACTCTTAGTAGGTCACACTAGAATCTGGTAATATTCAATTAAATAGGAAAATCAAGTAAACTGTTTTTTTCTGTGTTTTCCATCCAGGCTACTTTGACCAGCTAATGAGGCATAGTTTGTTCTCCAATTGGTGTGACCATCTACTGCAATCCCATATTCAGTTCCGGACAGACTTGGCCAAAACAGAGGTACATAATGATAAAATGACAACACTGAATATTTAACAGTGGGATATTATTCTTGTATTGCATTGGTTGTTGTTGTTTGCGATTGCCCACAATGAGTAGGTTACTCTTTTGTGTGCCCTGAAAAGGATGTTAACCTTTAGCACTCCAATGTCCGATCCCTTTGGACCAGCTCGGCCTGCAAAAACGGTGTGCGGAAAAAATTTTTTGTTGTTGAACGGAGTCACTCCTGACAGCCATTTTTTACTGCTGACTACGCCCTCCATATATACACGATATTTTGCCGGTTAAAGTATCGTGTGTTCGATTACAAATGGCTTTTGAACAGTTTTAATTTTGTATACGCCGTTTGGAGCAAGCCGACTTTTTGCGAAAGGGGAAGTAGGTTATTGAGAAAGATTTTTATCGCGTAGATCTGTTTATTTTGTTTGTTTAAATGAAAGAACTACGTTTGAATTGGAAACTAACAGTTGTGTAGATATTGTAAACACAGTATCGATACGTTGTTGTGGTTTCCATGGTTTTCTATCGAAGCGACTAGGCCTAGTGGTCGAGTCCAAATTTTTTCCGAGATTTTCATAAATTTTCAACTTCATCTTTTTAAATCTCAAAAACTAACAAACATACAACAAAAACAATAACACACACATGTTCGTTATGCTATTGTGTATCTATCTACACGCCAGAAAATCATATTTATTGACAAACAAACATAAAAGTTACAAATTTTGAAAGACGACTACCACGGCGACTAATTAAGAAAATTAATTAGGTCAAATGTTTTTCAAAAATATATTGGAGTGCGTACGGTTAAGTGGCGAGTTGCAGTAGCTTTCCTCACATCCTGAGCGTGCTGATGAAGGTAGACCGGGGTCCTCCAGGTGGTTGTGCCATGCTTGGCTTCATCTGCGTGTTGCTCACTACTACGGGGATCACGTCGATCCCTCATCCTGTTAGCCAGGCTGCCATGAAAACAGCCCGTTTCCAGGAAGGACTATGAGGAAGCCGAGGTGAAGGTCTTGGCCAGTATATTTTGCCGGACCCTGACTAACATGTCTGATCAGTATGTTTTGCCTGACCCTGACTCATTTCTGATCAGTATGTTTTGCCTGACCCTGACTAACATATCTGATCAGTATGTTTTGCCTGACCCTGACTAACATGTCTGATCAGTATGTTTTGCCTGACCAGACGTTAGTCTTCCTAACATTATGAGGAAACTACCCCTATTATCTTCTTCAATCAACTGATGCTATACTTGTAGTTCATTGAGGTTCACAAAAGAGACTGCTCTAGATCTGCGCCAGTCCCCCACAGCTTTTCGAGCATTATTGCACCCCTGCACCAGACTGCCTCTCTTTGGTCTAAGTGAGGCAGCCCTGCAGGATATGTTTTATCTGCTTGGGTGCTACACAATCACACGTGGAAGTGCCTCTATGGCCCATTCTATAGAGATGGGCTGCCAAGTTTGTATATGCTGTCATTTTCTGATCTGTATTCTTTGTACTGATCTCTTCTTTCTGTAGTCATGGATCGTTTTGTGAGTGCATTTGCTTCCGATTTTAATTTTTATTACATGTAAGAGTCTATCTTGTTTAGGGCTTGAGATGACTTGAAGTATGGTCCTGGAGTCTTTTAGAATGTTTTTCTTGTACTTGTCTTTTGGCCCCATTATCAAATCTCTGGAATCACCTTTCAAGACATGTGGTATGTCTTATTGGTCCTATTCTGTTCTTCCTGGTATCCACACATGATGAATATTATTTTTTTTTTTGCGTCGCTTTATTTCTCTGAGGGAGCCGCATAGCACAGTGGTGAGCTGGCTTCACATCTGAGTGGTCCTGAGTTCATTTCCCAGTTGAGGCGGAAATTTTGTTCAGACCGCAACGGCTCCTGGGTCGACCCAGCCTTAAATAGGTATCGGTCCAGCCTAGGAAGTAATAGCTGCGAGGGACAGGAGATGGCTACCGCCCTCATATAGCTGAGACTTTGAAATGTGAGATCACTAACACCTCAAACCCCTACGACAGTAATGCTATGGGTTACTTTACTTTATTTCTCTATTTCCCCAAGGCAGTGTGCATTGCACTATGTTTCTATTTTGCACCTGTCGGGCCAGTTCATCCGACTTTAGCATGCATTTTATCTAAGGGTCTGCTTCCTCCTGCATTTTCTATGGGTTTGCTTCCACGGGGTAACGGCTGGCACTATTATGGGAAGCGAACTCAGCACCTTCGGCTTGTGAGCCATGTCACTTAACCACTAGCCCACGCCATCCCCATACATGTTGAATATGATGGTTAAGATAAAATTTTGTACTAGGAGGTGTTACAAAGTATGTTTACATAATAAGTAAAGCTGTGATGATGCTTATGGTATCAAGTTGTTAAAGAACAAATACATGCTTTGGCACAGATTTCTTTCAAGAAAGCTCACTATAGTGATGGTCCCATGGCCCTACCGAGGCTGAAATGGAAGATTGAGGATGGCTACTGAAATTGGTCAGCATAATGTCTCATGTTTGCAGATATGGGGTCTTGATGTTGTTTACATTGAATATGAGGCTCAAGCAATTTCAGAGCGGAGGCAGAGGCACTGAAGGCTGCAGTAAAAGCAATGCTGATAGGCGAAAGCAATGAAAGCCAGATAGTCCTGTTTACAGATGCCCTGGCCGTAGTTACAGCACTAAAATGCCTGAAAAATACTGTACTTAATGATTTAAGAGCAGTACTCTGTCAACTATGCCAGCAGTCCGCACCAAAAAGAGTAGTGGTACAGTGGGTTCCATCCCACTGTAACATCCAAGGCAACAAGGAGGCAGACAGACTGGCAAAAGAAGGTGCAAGACTACCACAACCAGATTCTAGTGTGACCTACGAAGAGTCCAAAAGGTTTATTAGGAAACAGAACATACTGGCTACACAAAAAATGATGCCTATTACCAGTTGAACAGAAGAGAGCAGGTCGTGGTCTTCATGCTCTGCACAGGCCACAACAGACTGAGGTACCACCTATTCAATAAACTGAAGATAGGTGGCACTGACAAATGCACCTGAGGTACAGGGAAAATGACCGCTGAACATTTGCTGCAAAATTGCCCGACATATGAGGACCAGAGAAAGCACATGTGGCCATCACAAGGGGCAACACTAGATAAGCTCTATGGCAGTGTCGACAGCCTCAGGATGACAGCTGCTTTCTTCGAACAAATACAAGTTGACGTCTGACAGCGTAAGAAGAAGAAGAAGAAGAATATGAGGCTACAGCTTCAGCCATTCACTCTGAGTGGTTGCCAGAAAGGAAAAAAAGAGAATGACATTACATTACAAACATGCTATAGAATACAACTAAAGGGAGTTGTACATGGGACTAGTTACTTCAGCATATTAGCCACTATCTGAACATTGATTCTAAAGGTAATGAAATTGCAACATGATAGTGGCCTGCATGAAGGCCATCATGTAAAGAGACACAAACCAATCACCAATTGTCTGCACGCTCGATTGCAAGTGTATATATAAAAGGACTTTACACCTTTAAGGGGTAGAATAGGAGCGACTATGAGAAGAAATCTCCTGACAAGGAGACCAATATTATTGCCGCTTGGCCATGTGCTTATAAAACTTTTCAAAAATATGCTCATATCTAAATTTGTTTTTTTTTACAGATTTGCTTTGGAGTGATTTGATATATACAATCTTGTTTGTTTTCTGTAAAGTTAGCATTTTGCATGTCCATGTTTTAGATTTAGAAAGGAGAAGACAGTTATTTACGACTTCTTTAAATTTGACATAAAAATATTACGACATCCACTTTCCTAGTATCTTTCTAACGCTGACGAGAGGCTGAAGTGGCAAGCCAATGCACTGCCTACAGATGAGTTGTGCACTGAGAACGCCATCATGCTGAAGAGATTCAACAGATACCCCCTGATCATTGACCCATCTGGTCAAGCTACTGAATTCATCATGAATGAGTTCCGTGAGAGGAAGATAACAAAGACCAGGTAGGATTTTGAAAACCTGAGTTTGATGTCTACTTCTTCTTCTACATCTTCTTGTCATGGCATCCATGTTTACACCGTCAGAAGAGTTCCTGTGAGGAACTCAACAATTGCTTGGTGCTCTTGTTTAGCTCCATACAGTTTTTAGCTTTGTATTGAGTTGTTATGCCATTGTAACCATCCTCATAAAAAATTGATGCAATTTCATCTGTGACGGCATTATTTTTAGCACGTTACATTTTACTATGGCTGTTGACTTTGAGAGCCTGTGATCTTTTTGTTTGTTTGTCTATATATATATGATTTTGTTGTGTGAAGAGACATAAATGAATAAAGAACTTGTTGGTGTTATTGTTTTTGATGTGTGTGTGTTAGTTTCTGAGATACAAGAAGATGGTGAAGATTTATAAAACAAAGCACAAACATTTAGACTCACTGATTAGGAAATGTCGCTCTTCAATAAATTCAATGAAGTCATGACAAAGCACTGATACTGTTCCGTTATAAGATCAGCATATCTGTTAGTTTACACTAAAAACATATTTATTTCATTTACATAAACAAACTAAACAGACCAACCTCAGAAAGATCTTTTGCAAGAACTTAACTTCACCAATGTCAGTAATGGGCTGGCTCCAATCCATGTAAAGAAGATAATAGTGTTTCAAATTCATTTTTAATCTAAGACAAAAGACTTGTCGTTGTTCAAACTTGTGTAGAAGGAAGTGAAATATTCATCATAACAAACATTTGATTTAAATCAATTTCTATTGCAGCCCGTTTGTTGATATATGATAAACCGGTTTGACGTTGGGTCTCGACAATGTCTTGAAAACTTTCATTTTTTTTTCAGCAGGAGTTCTTGACTCAGGGCTGGTCAAGGTTAATTGACCACACAGGGACATTCCTATAATATATGCTCAGCAGTTTGTTAGTCTGTTCATTTAGTCCACATGGGCACAGTAGTTGCACCTTGTCCTGAATGGTGACCTGTCCTTGCTGGTCAAGGGTGTGATAGCTGTCATTTGATTGGTTCTGTTCTCGCCAGACAGGATAGCTCTGTTTTTCTCAAAGTATGTGATTTTAATGTCTTCACAATCTCCTCCCCTTTTTGCAAGCCTATCTGCCATATGATGAGATAACTTTGTGCTTTCAGTACAAAGACAGTGATTGTCCTGTCACTGAGTCACATATTTCTCATTAGAGCATATGAGTATATCAAGCAATTGTAATTACTTACCTTCTTCTTCTACCTAGGCTTTCTTCATCAAGCAAAATAACTTTTAAGTTTCACTAGGTATGTGGTTCAGCGCATCTGATTTCAACAGGCTGATGTCAAGTTTGTTTTCTTTAGCCCTTGACTGTCCCCAACCTACCTACAGGGCAACAGTATTATGTCTTGCTTTGTTTTACCACTACCCATTGGCCTATGACTAGTGAGGCCCTGCTTGTAGATATACTGCTGCTGGTATAGCTCTTGGGATATTATGAATACACAAATTCTTCAACCATAGTACGGTCAGGACACAAGACAGGATGTAATAACTATGAGATCTGAGAATTAACAAATATGTCGCCAGACATGAATGTGATTGGAACCCACAGAGAAATAGATTTGGCAAGTCATCTGGTGAAGAACAGTAGTGGAGGAAGCTGAGACAATGAAAGTCTCATTGACAAAGCTTAAGAATAGACACCAAAATAGATACAGGTTTTCCTGTGTTTCTGTAGAACTGAAAGGGAAAAGTCAAGTCAAATAAGGGTTGCATTTATGGCATCACTTTATCATCAAGGTAATTGACGTAAAATGACAAAATACTATTGGATTGACATTTAATAACTTCTTTCTGTATTGTTTATAAAACCTACAAGATGTGACAGATTTATTGATCAATATTATTAGCAATCTTATAATGAGAATCATCTTGTTGATCCCTGGGGTGCTTTACTGGTGAGGGAACAATAGGACCGCTTAATCCTGCCTGCTATACATGCCAACAAGGGTGACTAAGCAGGGATGTGCATGGGGTTGTTAAACCATATTTATTTTTCGTTTGCTTTATTTCTCTAGTCCCCAAGGTGGTGTGCGTTGCACTGTTTTTATTTTGCATGCATTTATGTAAGGATCCGCTTCCTCCTGTTTTTTCTAAGGGTTTACTTACCCAGGATAACAGCTGGTGCTGTGACTGGGGATTGAACCCAGCGCCTTGGGGTTGTGAGCCATGTCACTTAGGGTAAACCATATCATATAAAACATAGTGTCATAGGTAACAGAACAGGTCCCAATTATATTAGTTATTTCATTTCTGAAGATATTCTTAAACATTGGTGAAATACAGTCAATGCTACAAATGCACACAAGTGATTTGGTACTAGATTCTCATTAATGAGGTCAGCTGCACTGCTGTCCTATGCTCCTGTTGGAGCATAAAAAGGAAGGATGGTGTTGAGGATGACAGTTTACTATACACACACTGTAGAAAAGTTACCTGCTTGAAACAACCATTTCTGAGATGTAAAATCTCCAATGAAAACCTGTTATTTTCATACCAATCATTGGGTTATTATTACATAAGGTAATCCGGAAAAGACGGGATAACAAACGAAATGCTGATGGGGCTGGGCCAAACAGCGAAGAAAAAACTACTATCAGTCCTGAACCAAAGCTGGAAAAGGGGTATTGTACCCCAGGCATGGAAAGATGCAATACTGGTACCAGTACCAAAAACAGGAAAGGACAAAACAGATCCGAATGGATACAGGCCCATAAGCCTACTGAGCTGTGTCGGCAAGCTGATGGAACGGATGATAAACACCAGACTGATGTGGCATCTGGAAGAAAAACGAATACTAATTCCACAGCAAGCCGGCTTTAGACAGCACAGATCCACTGAGGACCAGGTCATCCTCATAGCCCAGGAGATAGAAGATGCCTACCAGGCACAGAAACACACAGTAGCTGTTTGGGTGGATCTGGAAAAGGCATTTGACAAAGTCTGGAAGGATGGACTTAGAGTCAAGCTAAGAAGAAGTGATGTCTGTGGGAAGATGTACAAGTGGATCAACCACTACCTCAAACAAAGAACGGCCAGAGTCCAAGTACAAGGGCAGATGAGCAAAAAGGTGACACTCGAGCAGGGAGTACCCCAAGGGGGAGTACTGTCACCCACACTCTTTCTGGTATATATAAACGATATTACAGAGAATATACCAAGAAGAGTCCATAGCTCAATGTTTGCAGACGATCTGGCTATGTGGACCTCTGAAAAGAATCTCACCATAGCAAGAAATCGGATGCAAACGGCCCTAACATCGCTGGAAGAGTGGGCGAACTCATGGCTGGTCAAAATAAACGAGGAGAAAACCACGTGCACAATATTCTCGCTCTCATTAAAACCCCAAAGTACCAAATTAAGCCTAAATGGCAAATTCCTGCAGCCAAACGACAACCCAACCTATCTGGGAGTCACATTTGATCGGCGCATGACATGGAAAAGTCAGATTGAGAGAAACCGAATGAAAGCCAGAGAAAGAATGGCAATCATGAGGAAACTTGCTGGCACAAGCTGGGGAGCAGACGAAGGCATACTAAAGAAACTGTACACTGGAAGAGTGAGACCAGTTCTCGAGTATGGCATTGCGGCATGGACAACAGCAGCGAAGGCGAACTTCGATAAAGTTAACAAACTTCAAAACCAAGCCATGAGAATTATAACAGGTGGCATGAAGTCAACGCCAATTGTAGAACTTGAAAAGATTACAAAACTGCAATCCATGACCGATAGAAGAGACTGCAGAGCCCAGCTGCAGTCAGAGAAACTCCGAAGACTGACGGACCATCCAATGTACCAGAGACTAAACAATTTGGGAAATGGGAAACTAAAGCGGAGAAACTTTGCAGAAATAGCCAAAGCAAAGATGCACGAAGATCCCATAAACGCACTAACAACACCAAAACCCATCACTACTGTACGAAAACCTACTTGGAGGCAGGATATATTTCCAGAGGTGGTAGAAAATATACCAGGTATTGCAAACAAAAACTGCCAGAGTGAAAAAGAAAGGAGAGACACTACCCTAAGCTTCATAACGAAAAGCTACCCAAGCATGGACTGGACCCATGCATACACCGACGGTTCTGTAACAAACACTACACAGAACGGAGGGGCAGGAGCATTCCTGAACCTACCAAATGGCAGAAAAATAACACTGTCATTCGCTACTGGTAAGTACACAAGCAACTTCAGAGCAGAGGCAGAGGCACTGAGGGCGGCAGTGGAAGAAATGGTAACACACAGTGAAAATGAGAGCCATATAGTCTTGCTGACAGATGCTCTCGAAGTAGTCACAGCGCTAAAAAGCCAGAAGAACAGTGAGCTTAATGACTTAAGAGCAGCACTCTGCAAACTGTGCCAGCAGTCCGCACCAAAAAGGGTGGTGGTACAGTGGGTCCCGTCACACTGCAACATCCAAGGCAACGAGGAGGCAGACAGACTGGCAAAAGAAGGTGCAAGGCTACCACAAACAGATACCAGTATGACGTACGAAGAGTCAAAACGGCTTATCAAAGCCAGATACATGTCCAAATGGGAAACCGAACATACTGGTTACACCAAAAACGATGCCTATTACCAGTTGAACCGAAGAGAGCAGGTCGTTGTCTTCAGACTTCGCACAGGCCACAACAGACTGAGGTACCACCTATTCAACAAACTGAAGATAGGGTGTACCGACGAATGCCCGTGCGGTACTGGTAAAATGACCACTGAACATCTGCTGCAGAACTGCCCGACATACGAGGATCAGAGAGAGCAGATGTGGCCATTGCCAGTGGAACTGCAAGACAAGCTGTATGGTAGTGGCGAGAGTCTCAGGATGACCGCCGCTTTTTTCGAGAAAATAATGGTTACTGTCTGACTGTGTACGCAGAAGAAGAAGAAGACATAAGGTAATAATGAACCTTTTATGAAACATTAAACTATGTTGGTCTTTACATTTTCTTTTTACAAACAAGTAATCGCTAACTGTAAACACTACAATTTATACTTTGAACAAGTCTTGTGTGGTCCGAAATTTAATTTAATTAACATTTTTCTTTTCTGTATAAATAGCTTTTTGGACGATGCATTCCGCAAGAACCTGGAGAGTGCTCTCAGATTTGGTAACCCATTGCTTGTCCAGGTATGTTATCACATTCAAGACTTTTATTGAAAGTGTCAGCTTTTATTGGTTACATATTTGATATCTGTTAATTTTCTTATGTAAAACTGCAATTGAGCTGTTTATGTATTTGTTATCGTACTTTCACTGTGCAGCATCAAATGTGTATCTTGAGATCACGCCGAACAATATCCAGTCATTCCTTGTCTAAAAACTCTAGATGGATCCCGCACCACTTTGAAGTTTGGGCGTGAAGTCAATCATGAAAGATTATTATACCAAGCTGTTCTAATCTTTAGACCCTCCCTCACAGCACTAAAAAGCCAGAAAAATACTGAACTTAAAGACTTAAGAGCAGTACTCTGTCAACTATGCCAGCAGGCAGCACCAAAAAGGGTAGTGGTGCAGTGGGTTCCATCTCACTGCAACATCCAAGGCAACGAGGAGGCAGACAGACTGGCAAAAGAAGGTGCAAAACTACCACAACCAGATACTAGTACGACATACGAAGAATCAAAACGGCTTATTAGAGCTAGATACATGACCAAATGAGAAACCGAACATACTGGCTACACCAAAAACGATGCCTATTACCAATTGAATAGAAGAGAGCAGGTCGTGGTCTTCAGACTTCGCACTGGCCACAATAGACTGAGGTACCACCTATTCAACAAATTGAAGATAGATGGCACCGACGAATGCCCGTGTGGTACCGGGAAAATGACCGCTGAGCGTTTGCTGCAAAACTGCCCGACATACGAGGATCAGAAAGAGCAGATGTGGCCATCACCAGTGGCAACACTAGACAAGCTCTATGGCAGTGTCGACAGCCTCAGGATGACGGCTGCTTTTTTCGAAAAAATAATGGTTACTGTCTGACTGCGTACGAAGAAGAAGAAGAAGACCCTCCCTCAATAGCCCTCTGATACCTACCATGTTCCAGATTTCCTACCATCAGCAATTTGCCACGTCCTTGAGAATGTACTACCTCGAAAATACTCGCTGAGGATGCCATCACTGCAGGCTACCTCCATGTATGCAGACCACCACTCTAACTTAGCTATAGCTAACTGTTTTACTAGGTATCTTTTTAGGGGAAACACCAACAGCTCTAAAGCAATGCTCTTACACATGAATTGAGACAAAGAAGATCTTGGAAATTATCATTCGAATACTCTTGTCCTAGTCATTTGCAAACTGTTCACAAAATGCATTTTTTACTTGAGTTAGTCCTGTCCTTGATAGTGTGAACCAATCAAACAAGCTGGCTTTAAGCATTCCAACTGCGCATTAGATCATATCTCGACCTACTATGCCCTTATCGAGGCAGCCTGAGAATGCTAGGCTCCCTTGATCTTCACCTTTTTCAACTATAAAAAAGCATTTGATTATATTATATAATTGTTATTTGTCTGGCATTTGCTAATACTTAACTTAACTTAACGTCTTTATACTGGTTTAGAAGACCCTGCAGAGTCTGTACACAACCAGTTACATTTACATCACCTTGCTCTAAAAGCTATGCGCATCCAGTTTATTCTTAAATGCATTAACTGTCCCTGCCTCCACTACCTCCCCTGGCAATGCATTCCAAGCAGACACCACTCTCCGACTAAAAAAATATTTCCTAATATCTAACCTGGACCTCTCTTTAGTCAGCTTGTAGCTATGCCCTCGTGTTATTGTGGGTGGCTGTATTTAAAAAAACTTGTTATAGTCTAATTTATCCATTCCTCTGATCATCTTATAAACCTGTATTAAGTCACCACGAATTCTTCTCTCTTCGAGACACTGTAGGCCGGTTTTTCTGAGTCGTTCCTCATAACTGTAATTCTGGAATCCCACTATAATGAAACAAGGTGTTTATCCTGGCTGCATCAAAGTTTCTGTCAACTGCTATGCTGATTGCACTAACATCTTCTAACCATTTCAAAAGTGGTCTGCCAGGAAGATCTTTTCTCACTGAACCTCTTGTTTGCATGTTTAAATCGGTCTTCAGTTGTAGCGACTGGAAGTACTTTTGAAGCAATGTTGATGGCAGACGCCACAATGATTGTCAATTCGTGGATATACATATTGCTGTTCACTGAGATGACTGCAAAAGACAACAAAGACAGAAAGAGAGCAGAGCAAGAAATGAATATCTCAAAGACCAAGGTCATGTGAAACTTTCACACATCATGACCTAGTCATCCTCGATTAGAAAAACATGCAAGACATCTAGGAATACTGCCACAGTGATCCCTGCAATGTTTATATGCTACTGAAATATGGACACCTACAAAAGCCATGGAGAACAAACTACAGGTAACACATAACTCCCTTGAGAGATGCATATTCAGCCTTGCTCCCCACAACCAGCGAATGCAGAATCTCCACAATTCCGACCTATGATAATTATTATTGGTGAGTTAAACAGTTGTTCATGCAAACAAGACAAACATCAGTGGGCAGGCAGGCCACATGCTCAGAAGAAAGGATGAACATTGGAGCACGTCAACAGCAGTTTGTTACCCTTGAGGAGGAAAAAGGCTGCGAGGTATACATACAAAGCATTGGTCAGACTCTCTTACACTACAACATCTATGATACATTGAAAGGAAAGCTTATAACTCAATGGACTTACAACATTGCCGAGAATAAAGATCGCTGGAGATGAAGTTGGGACCTGCGGTACAACCCTAGCTGAGGTCATCAAGTGATCAAGTAAAATACTTTAATTGAAATAATTTACTGCCGTAATATTTATGGGGTTTTGTTGTTTAGTATTAGGAGCTGTGGTTAGTGCATAGGTTGCCTAACTTAGCGATCTAGGTTTAATCTACAGTTGATGAAGGATATTTTTTAAATCGCAAAAGACTCCGGGGATGACAATGTGTAAATAATTGGGTACTAGAACAGTTCAGGGAAGAGAAAGATAACCACATCATTTATAGTGTGCCGTTGGTAAAAAAACCAATATATATTCACAATATGCCACAGGGTAAATTTCATCCTTTACCTCACCTTAGACGTCAATATCGTCAATGATTGACAATGATTACAAATTCTAAGAAACATCTTAAAGTTGGACTGATGTTTGTGATAATCCAGTATATACTAAACTAACTTGCCCTTTGACTTTTGTAATAACTATCCACAGGATGTTGAGAATTATGACCCCATCCTGAACCCAGTGCTGAACAGAGAGTTGCGTAGAACTGGTGGTCGTGTCTTGATTTCACTGGGAGACCAGGACATTGACTTGTCACCTTCATTCACCATTTTCCTTACAACACGAGACCCCAATGTAAGTTAATTGTGTTCAAAAATTGGTTGTGAACGTCTCAAATTGATAAGCTGTATGTAGTCTGATCAAATGATCCGTGCTGGTCAAAAATTGCAATTGATAGCATAAAACGTCGTTGTTGTTTTTACTACTCATGCTGGGTTCTTCATTCTTGATTAATTTTCTCTGGTAGTGAGTTTGCAGTGACTCTTACATTCCTGGTTGTAGTACAGTACATGGCTTCTTAGCAGACACACCATTATAATTGTAGTGTCAGTCTCCACCTCACTGGCAAGACTGCTGTAAATGCAGCCTGTTTCCATGTGCATGACATGGTCAGTTTTTTTGTACCTGACCCTTGTTCATAACTAGAGCTTTTATTAGAATGTCGTACATATAAAATGGATCTAATAATTCAGAATTCAGATAAGTCTGTTTGGCTGCAGCAGGGCAGACTGGCTAAGGAGAAGGGATCGAAGAGGGAATGCTAACCAGGTACTCAAAAAATGCTTGCTGAAGTCAGATGTGTTGGACCGAAAGGTGCAAATATCGCAGCCAAGCTGTAAACTATGACACAACACATTCCGCTCTCTGGACTACATTCTGCTACTTAAACCCTTTCAGGGCTTGGTAGTGAGACATTGAGAACGAACGAAGAAGAAGAAGATAAGTCTGTTTTATTTGTTTTGTTTTAATTAGCAAATATGTCCAGTGGAATATTATTTAATTTGAAAAATGCATCTATATTAGCTTTGTAGTAGCTTAACATATGAATCACCTGAAACTGTCGTCCCTAATGCAACCTTGCACAGCAATAAGATTCAGCAAGACCCAATTTATAAATAAACTTCAAGCTTATGTACAACTTCCAGTTTATGAAAAATATTTGAAAAACCTAGTAAATTAGAGAAGACCAAAATCTGTTTTCCATATACACTTATTTACGAGGGCAAATCAGTAGATAGGTCACAAATGACTATTTAAAAATAATAAAAATAACATACAAACTTGGAAACCATTTATCATTGCACTTACATTGTCCCTCATTTTTCAAAATAATTTCCACCAACATTGATACATCTATTCAATCGCTTTATTAGTGCACCAAAACCTGCAGCAAAGACGTTTTTGGTCTGCTGTCTCAACCACATTTATACTTCAAGTTCAACCTCTCTGTCATTCGTGAAACATGTGTTGCCAAGATGGTATCATGCATTATGCTGTAGGTTAAACCATGTGAACACCCTATTGCAGTTGCTACATTGTCTATTTATTGTTAGTTGTCTGTCAACCCAAATCATCTCTCCACCCACCGCACAGATGATTTTGTTGCAATCTGAAAATGACGACCAGATTGTGCTTCATCAGCAATTTGTTAGCGTCATTGAGAAAATTTGTCATCCCATTTGTGTCCTGCTTTACGTGACAAACACTTCTCACCATAAACAGGCAGTATTTCCTTATGAATATAATTTGCAGAAAGTTATTTTTCCACCCTCAAAACACACAATAGCGTGCTGTTCTTTGATTGATGTATGAGGCAGGATACCATTTTGTATCTAAGTTGTGCATATGCATGTGACATCTAGCATCTACTACCTACAGTAAGAAAGCTGGATGTTCCTGCCACCTGATGACACCTTTAGAAACTACCAGCTACATTTTCAGATCTCCAATATCAGTTTGTGACCCACTTACTGACTGATTCTCATACTATTGATAAATGAGTCTCTTGGTGTTGTCAAATGTTTCAGTATTTTTGAACCATGTAAAACCTATTTTTTTGTAGTTTGGAGAGTGTCTGTAAGGATCTTCTCTTCTTTCAACAGGTGGAGTTTGCCCCAGATCTGTGCTCTCGAGTCACATTTGTCAACTTCACTGTTACACCTAGCAGTTTGCAGAGCCAGTGTCTGAACCAGGTAAAAGGTTGAACCTCGTGGCATAAAATTTAGTCGGTTAAGAAATACTTTTCTATCAGAGGCACTTCTGACATCAAACAACTGCTGGATTCCAGGTAGGCTAGGAGCAGTCAAAGAGTAGGACATCTGTCCCCCAAATAAATGCTTGCTGAAGACAGATGCACTAAGCTCACATTGCATCGTGAACCACCTCATAAAGGCATGATAGAAATTACTTTGAAAGTGATGTGGATATACGATGGCTAACAAAGAGGACGAATAAATCTATTTTTTTATAGATTATCTTGGTTCTACCTGTGCGCTCCTTTTGCATAAGTTGAAAACCGTTGGGTAAAAGTGTCATTGGTCAATATCTAATATGGCTAGATGTTGATCTCACCTGCATTGAGACCAAGAGAAACTTGAAAGTTGTTGGATTCGAAATCCAACCATTTTGCACTTTCATTTCTTGAGAGACAATCTCAGCTATAGTGACCCCCACCAAGAATGTGAAATATGTTTTGTGTTCTGTCCTGTCTTTTCCAGTCCTTCGTTAACAAATGTCTGCAATTGATAATGGGCATAAAGTGACAGGACATGGTGAGGAATGAAGAACTGTATGGAAGGAACCAAGGAACAACAAATTAAGGGAAGAAAATAGGGCTGGATAGGAGATACGATGAGGGAGACGCTATCAAACTTAGCCAGACAGGCTCTCACATGAAATCCACAAGAGAAGAGAAAGATAGTAGACCTAAAAATACATGGAGCAGAAAATGTGAGAGGAAACTATGATTAAATGAATACATCTGGACTCAAGAGTAGCACATGACCATGAATGCTGGCGATATGTGGTGAATGGCCTGTGCACTGAGAAGAACAATGAACTTTGATTTACTTGTCTTTTCACCAGAGTGATCCCTGGGATGAAAAGAATAGGACCACTGTCACTTTCCTAGCATATCATAAATGGAGACTAAAGAGGGTTGTGCTTGAGGCTGTGTAAAAAACCATTGCCATCATAATCAGTCACTATAAAAGCAAAGATGGTGCCATAACTGGCTGCGAATCTACATTTCTCTACTGTTTTGGATCATTATGGATGCCGCTAGACCACGGATTTGCCTGGAATTCACACTAGTCGACGACTTACACTTGTGTTCACGGAAACGTGGAGTTGTTTTCCGTCTGGACTTGTTATTTCGTTCTTTTTTTTGTGATTTCTTCCATCCGTTTATCCTGGTCTGGACGCCGGCTGAATGACGCTACGCTTATACCTGTGTCGTAGTTCACGGGTTAGTTCTGCCGGTTCACCTTCACGAATATGGCGTGTGGGAATTTTAGATGCTACTATGATGAGCTGAATACAGCTGGGGAGAGATGCCAGAGTCACTCACACGCTGAGTGTTGTCCATGCGACCTCTTGTGGTTATCGAAAAGGCACTACAAACTGCGTTAGATGCCATCCCGCCTTTCTACCCTGCGGGTTACATGTTTACGAAAAGGCTTCGGTGGTAACCCTGAGGCAAAATCTGCATCCTATGCTATCTCCAGTCGTATCGATGAATGTCTTGCCACTGGCAAAAGGTAGCTTAGGCTCTGTGAGTGAGGTTGACAAAAGGCGCAGTTTCTTCCTCACTTTAATCCAAATCACCGCGCAAGTCACCCATTTCAGCGGACACAGCAAGTGATACGACTGTTCACACGGCTGAACAAAGATGGACAACTTGTGATGGACAACTATTAATATAAAAGCTTAGCTACAGGTTTTCTGTGATAGGACCAGCTGCATTAAAAAAACCTAAGCTTCACATTGAAGTAAAAAGGTGAATATTGCAAATGTTTGAAAACAGGCTTCCCCTAAAAGGGGCCATCTGCAGTTGTGGCATATGTTTCACATGGGAATAAAAAGGTGAATGACGATAGACATGTTTTTTTCTCAATTTTTATCAGTATGAATCATAGATCCACCACTGTCGTTGATATGTTACAGAAGCCTATGCCGAAACACTTTGTATACTCTTGTGGTGGAGAGTCTCAAGCATTTTGTTTTATTTGATGAAGTTGCTAGCTCCTTCCACAACCCTCTTTAGTCACCTTTTCTTGGAAGGTTTCAGTAACACCTGGATCCACAATGTTTCTCACCTGTATGTTAACTGAAATGTTAAAAGCAGAAGTTGAGGAAGCGACTTAGAAGTCAGCGAATAATGGCCAATTTATTATCTTTCTTTGTGTTATCATTATTGTCAATGTTTAAAAGAAAAAGTGCACATGCATTTAACAAGGACAATAAAAGTTTAATGTAAAATGAAAACTTACGTCAATCATCTAATTGTCAACATTGTTTTACTATTATCCAGGTTCTGAAGGCTGAAAGACCTGATGTTGATGAAAAAAGGTCTGATCTGTTGAAATTGCAAGGTAAATTTTCTGTTATGATTGTTGGTTGTATTAGTATATTTCTCTATCTTTCTCTCTTTGTTCGCTTTATTTCTCTATTGCCCAAGGCGGTGTGCGTTGCACTATGGTTTTATTTTGTGCCTGTCGGCCCAGTGCATCTGACTTTGGCATGCATTTTATGTAAGGGTCTGCTTCCTCCCTCATTTTCTTAGTGTTTCCTTCCCCCCTGCATTTTCTTAGCGTTTCCTTCCCCTGGGTAACGGCCTGTGCTGTGATGGGGAGCAAACCCAGCACCTTTGGGTTGTGAGCCGTGGCACTTAACCACTAACCCACACCGTTCCCATATTAGTATATTTCCCTATCAATGATAGGGAATACATGACATACCTATAGTTACATAATCTTACATATATAGTAATCCTGGCAACTTTATCTGAAAGAAAAGCATTAGCTATTGCTTCCCAAATAGTGTTCAGTGACCTTGTATTAACTACTAATAGCTGCTTTCTGATTTGCTGCCCGACACATCATTCAAGCTAATAGTATATATAGACCTTGTGGTTTTCTAGGATGGATTTAACTTAACTTAACGTCTTTATACTGGCTTAGAAGACCCTGCAGAGTCTGTATACAACCAGTTACATTTACATCACCTTGCTCTAAAAGCTATGCGCATCCAGTTTATTCTTAAATGCATTAACTGTCCCTGCCTCCACTACCTCCCCTGGCAATGCATTCCAATCAGACACCACTCTCTGACTAAAAAAATATTTCCTAATATCTAACCTGGACCTCTCTTTAGTCAGCTTGTAGCTATGCCCTCGTGTTATTGTAGGTGGCTGTATTTAAAAAAACTTGTTATAGTCTAATTTATCGATTCCTCTGATCATCTTATAAATCTGTATTAAGTCACCACGAATTCTTCTCTCATCGAGACACTGTAGGCCGGTTTTTCTGAGTCGTTCCTCATAACTGTAATTCTGGAATCCCACTATCATCTTTGTCGCTCTTTTTTGCATTCTTTCTAGCATGTTTATGTCCCCTCTATGATAAGGACTCCACACATGTACACAGTACTCCAATCTAGGTCTAACTAAAGCTTTATACAGTTTGACGATCACTTCCTTGCTCCTATGTTTAATATTTCTTTTTATCATACCTAACATTGCATTTGCCTTTTTCACTGCTACCTTAACTTGCTCACTCACCTTTCCTGTATTATCTATTATAACCCCTAGGTCCCTTTCCTTATCTATCTTTCTAAAATTGTTTTCTCCCATTCTGTAATTATGTTCCATATTGGATCTACCCATGTGGATGACTGTACATTTATCTACATTAAACTCCATTTGCCAGCTTACAGACCATTCTCGAATTTTATCTAAATCCGACATCAATATATCCACTTCCGCTTTAGATGAGACACTACTGCATAGTTTTGTGTTATCAGCAAATTTTGCAATCATGGATCTCATATCAATGTCCAAATCATTTATATATATCAAGAATAAAATTGGTCCCAAAACCGAGCCCTGTGGCACACCACTTTTCACTTCACTCCACTCAGAGTACTCCTTATTTATGCCCACCCTCTGCCTTCTTCCCGTTAACCAATTTTCAATCCATTTGGCAACTTCGCCACCTATTCCATGTGATTTTAACTTTCGAAATAATCTTTGATGAGGTACTCTATCAAAGGCCTTTGCAAAGTCTAGATATACGTCTCTAGCTTTTTATAATACATGATCTTTGCCATAGTTTAACTCCAGGAGCTGATTAGTAGATTGGACAGAGCGGTGCAAATCAATGGCATGGAGATAAATGCAGAGAAAACAAATGTTGACTAATAACACGGAAGGACATCTGTGATAAAAGCAAGTGGTCAGGAACTCAAAGTTATACACTGGTTCAAGTATCTGGGATCAGTGATGAGGGCTCGCAGCCTGAAATAATTGCAAGAATAGCACAGACAACAGTGGCGCTTACGCGTTTGAAACCCATATGACAGGATAAGTGGCTCGCTCTCAGCAATTAGATTAATGCGCTCATTGGTGCTTTCAAGATTTTTGTATACCTGTGAGGCTTGGACCATTACTGCGGATATCTAGTGCAGAATACATGCAATGGAAATGAGGTGCTTTAGAAGACTCTTAAATGTTACATATAAGGATCCTGTCACGAACGTAGAAATACGACGAAGAGTGGAAAACACAATTGGGTCTTTTGATGATTTGTTCCCAGCTATCAAAAGGTGAAAGATGTTTTGGTATGGGCACGTCACGAGGTCCAACGGAATTACAAATTATATACTGCATGATTCCGTACCAGGAAGAAGAGGACGGGGACATCCAAGGAAGAGATGGGCAAACAACATCACTGAGTGGTCAAACCTTCGTCCCGGTGAGGCACGACTGGCGGCAGCGAACAGAGAGAGATGGTGTGGGATTGTTTTCAAGTGTGCCCCAACGACCTGATGGGTTACGGGATGAACTGAACTGATAGTTAAGGCAGATTGGAGAATTGGTACTGCTTTTATTATTTTAATCTGTTGTCTGTATTGAATAACAATTAAAGCAAATGTCTTAACTTCAACAAATGTAAACAGGTTGGCATTTCATGACCTCACACGAAGTCCTGTGCTCATCACGGAGCTAAACGAGTTTTCATTGATTGACGCTGATTAAAGAAGACTAGCCATGGCAATGCAGAGACTGAACAGCCTGAAGAAATTATGGCAGGGCACCAACAAAACGATAAAAGTAAAAGTCTTGAGAGCCTGTGTTTTTCCTGTGGCAGCTTATGGCTGTGAAGCATGGACGATTACCAAAACTTCTAGACAAAGAATCGAATCCTTTGAGTCAAAATGTTACAGAAAGATCCTCAGAATACTTTGGACAGAGAAAAGAACAAATGTAGACATTCGGCAAGAGCTGAGCATAGAGGAGAACTGGTTTATCAATTCCATTTTGGCTAGAAAATGCAAATACTTTGGTCACATCAAAAGACACAACGGTCTTGAGAGAACGGTGATGGAAGGTATGGTGCCAGGCAAAAGAGGAAGGGGTAGACCAAGAAGACGATGGCACCAAGATATCCAGGAATGCCTGAGTATGACAGTGGCGGAAGCTGGTGTTTTGGCAAAGGAACGAGTTTCTTTCAGACAGACTGTGATGGGAGCGACGTTCTACAAAGAACATGCTACATGATGATGACGCTCATTATTACATTATAATACTTAGAAGTAAAAGGCATTGGTTTGTGAGATTACAATGTGCCGGGGGAAAAAATACAGCGAAGACCCCAGCTTGTGTTTGAGTTTTTATTTGACATAGTATCTGTAATTGTAAGTAAGCTTCAGATTAAAATGAGAGTATTCATATTACACAGGGGAATTTCAGCTCCGCTTGAGACAACTTGAGAAGTCCCTACTGCAAGCTTTGAATGATGTGAAGGGCAAAATTCTGGATGATGATAGGTAAGTCAAGCTGAGTCTAGACATCGCCTTTTGTAAGGTCTACTTTACTCAGACTTTCCTCTTCTACTCAGGTTTTGTAGAGGTCTTTGAATATACTATGTGTACAGACAAGCAGATGATTGACCCGTTGTGTCTTTCAATTAGGGAGAAGCTGCCTCCTTTCAGCCTTCAAGTAGACCACTATTGGGTATACATTTTGTTTGTCTGGACAGCAGCTAACAGCCTGCTTTTTTCAATTTTCAACTGCCAGTTTAACATACACAGTGTGTTCACTAGAAATGCAAGTTGATCATCCATCTCTGGAAAAGGACTAGGCGCCTGTCTCACATTCCTTGAGACCAGGTGATGCTTGAAACTTGCAGGGCTCGAACACCCAGTTTTGTGCATTTCTTGAGAGGGGAGAACCTTAAATATCAGCTATAGTGGCACCACCACACCACATCACATATTTCCTCCATCTCCCCACAGGTCCTCGTAAGTGGAACAAATACAATAATCTATGTAGGTTAGTGGAAGGAAGTTGTGACTTGACTTTCATACAATCAGATACGATAATCCAAACGTAGGTTAGTGGAAGGAAGTTGTGACTTGACTTTCATACAATCAGATACGATAATCCAAACGTAGGTAAGTGGAAGAAAGTTAAGTTGAACATTCATACAATCAGATATCAAATACAGTTAGTTGTCAGTAATCCATGCTATTCCTCACAATCAGATTAACACATTCAAGAACTAACTGGTGACTCTCAAATTTTGTTTAAAACTGTTTAAATTGAATTGGATTTTATTTGTAAAATATTAATGTTGTTTCTAACAAGTACACTTAAAAAGAAAAATAGGTCAGCAGTTGTCTGGCTTAGTCTCAGGTCGGCTGTCACATTAACAGAGATGGTAAATAATTTCTGGTATAACCAAAATTAATCGTTGTGTAGTTTAAAAATAACTCATCTCACTAAAATTAATATTAGAGACGATAACTAATTAGCAGCTAACATTAGATCAATTATTTTCCACTCAGTGTTATTCTCAGGGTCAGCTATTTGCTAAAAATGGTTTCATTTTTGAAAATACCTCAGCATCCTGAGCCACCTTGAGACTTTGAAGACTGAGGCTGCGGAAGTAGCAAAGAAAGTGGAAGAGACTGATGTGGTGATGGCGGAGGTAGAGACAGTATCACAACAGTATGAGCCTCTGGCTTCTAGCTGTTCCAGCATATACTTCAATCTGGAAGCCTTGCAGCAGGTAAGAGACGACTTTACTGTTGTGCTTGTCCACCTTTTTGTTTCTGTCTTTAATGTACTTTATTCTCTTTTACTGAGCCCATGATATATCAGTTAGCTAGAATCAAATTGTGTTGTCCAAGTGTTACGGTTTTCTTATCACAAGATTTGTGGTCTAACTTAACATCTTTATACTAGTTTTGAAGACTCTGCAGAGTCTGTATACAACCAGTTTCATTTACATTTCCTTTCTCTAAAAGCTATACGCATCCATTCTATTCTGAAATGCATTAATTGTACCTGCCTCTGCTACTTTCTGTGGCAATGCATTCTAAGCATTCACCACTCTCTGACTAAAAACATATTCTCCTATTTAACCTGGACGTTTCATTAGTTAATTTGTAGCTTTTCCCTCTTGTTCTTGTAGGTAGTTGTATTTTGAAACACTCATTATAGTCTAATTTATCTGTTCCTTTGATAATCTTGTAAACCTGTATTGCCACCTCAAATTCTTCTCTTTTCTAGACACACTAGGCCGGTTTTCTGAGTCTTTCTTCATAATTGTAATTCTGGAATTCCCACTATCAGCTTTGTCGCTTTTTTTTGTCTCTAATACAAAAAAGTAATGTTAACATTTGTAGATGATCGAGCAATTCTTGTTATTCTGATCTTCAGGAAGGTGAGTTATTTGTTTTTTTTTCTTTCTTTTGGTGTATCATATAAGAAATATTGTTTCTGCTGAAATTGAAGGAAGCAGTCATCTATGAGTCACTGATTGTTGTCATCATGTTCACTACTAGAGTAACTGATACAGGTCCATCTTTTTTTACAATGAATTTGTAACTTGCTAGATCAAGGCATAATTGATTATACTTCTCTGTTGTAGGTGCACTTCCTGTACCAGTACTCCCTGCAGTTCTTCTTGGAGATCTTCCATGCAACCACCAGCAACAACCCTCACCTGACCAACATGAAGGATTACACAGCCAGACTTGCTAGGATTACTACTGACCTGTTCATGGTAAGTTGCTATGCTTTTCTTTCAGCATTAATTTCATTTTTCCATTTTTATTGCTCTCAGGAACAAATACCTTCTCCTGTTTTATCTTATTGGAAAAAAAAAGACACACAAGATAGAAATCAACGATGGCAGAATATAAAAGAGGCAGCAGAGATAATATTGAGAAAGAAGAATGCAGAAAACAGAAATCATTGGTAACAACTGAAATGCTAAGACAAATGGAAGAACAGAAATACAGAACAAGGCATTGCTAAGTATAGCAATATCAAGAGTGAATTAGATCGAGAATGTAATATGGCATAGTAAAAAAGGATAGACAGATGCGAGGAAATTAAGGACCTAAAACGAATAGGGGAATTCAAACAAGTACATAAGAATGAAAAATAATCATTGATAAAACATAAGGGCATACAACCACAAAAGATTAATGATAAGAAAGGGAAGCCAATAACAGACCCAGAGAGCAATGAAGATAGGTGTAGAGAATGTCTTATGGAACTGTGTGAGAATTTAATAAGGCGTGTTACTCAACCTCGAACAACGATGCGCCCAAGATAGATGAGATACATATCGAGCCCATCAAGTAGCACTCTACAAAATGTCCTTCTTAGGCATGTGAATGATATTTACAATAATGAAACACAAAGGAACACGTAACTTCAATAATAATTTCTTGCCAAAGAATTTCAGTGTAATATAATGTAACCAATTCCGAACGAAAAGCTTATTATCATGTGCATTTAAAACTATTAAAGATAATTAAGAGGAGAATTGATGGCAAGATATAGGATGTACTGAAAGATAACTAGTATGGATTTTGCAAGGCCAAAGGTACAATTGGATTGTTGTGGTTTATTGCAGCAAGAATGATCAACCAAGAGCCAGTTGGAAGTGCTGACAACAAGGGCCAGTTGAAGTGCTGACAACAAGGGCCAGTTGAAGTGCTGACAACAAGGGCCGGTTGATGTGCTGACAACAAGGGCCAGTTGAAGTGCTGACAACAAGGGCCAGTTGAAGTGCTGACAACAAGGGCCGGTTGATGTGCTGACAACAAGGGCCAGTTGAAGTGCTGACAACAAGGGCCAGTTGAAGTGCTTACAACAAGGGCCGGTTGATGTGCTGTCAAGGACCAGTTGAAGTGCTGACAACAAGGGCCAGTTGATGTGCTTTCAAGGACCAGTTGAAGTGCTGACAACAAGGGCCGGTTGATGTGCTTTCAAGGACCAGTTGAAGTGCTGACAACAAGGGCCGGTTGATGTGCTTTCAAGGACCAGTTGAAGTGCTGACAACAAGGGCCAGTTGATGTGCTTTCAAGGACCAGTTGAAGTGCTGACAACAAGGGCCGGTTGATGTGCTGTCAAGGACAAGTTGTGCTGTCAAGGACCAGTTGAAGTGCTGTCAATTACCAGTTGAAGTGCTGTCAAGGGCCAGTTGAAGTGCTGTCAAGGACAAGTTGAAGTGCTGACAAGGGCCAGTACAACAAGGACCAGTTGAAGTGCTGTCAAGGGCCAGTTGAAGTGCTGTCAATGACAAGTTGAAGTGCTGACAAGGGCCAGTACAACAAGGACCAGTTGAAGTGCTGTCAATTACCAGTTGAAGTGCTGTCAAGGGCCAGTTGAAGTGCTGACAAAAAGGGCCAGTTGAAGTGCTGTCAAGGACAAGTTGAAGTGCTGACAAGGGCCAGTACAACAAGGACCAGTTGAAGTGCTGTCAAGGGCCAGTTGAAGTGCTGTCAATGACAAGTTGAAGTGCTGTCAAGGGCCAGTTGAAGTGCTGTCAAGGGCCAGTTGAAGTGCTGTCAAAGACAAGTTGAAGCGCTAGCCCTATGCTTTGTAAGGAATGAAAAAAGTATAGGAGGAAGAAGTATTTAAATAACCCATCCATTTGTTATTTAATAAGTATATTTGATTGTATTTCTGTCAATCAGGAAACTTACAATCGTGTAGGCCGAGGCATGCTACATCAAGACAGAATCACATTTGCTATCCAGCTTTGCAGAATTCACTTGAACGGCCAGCCAAAGTAAGTAACTAGAATGTTTATGCAACATTTTCTCCTCTTACTGTTTTTTATTGCTTCATTTCTTAGTGAGATAAAAGAGCTGATTTATTCTCTATTGAGATCACCATATGACGTGGGTTTTTCAGTTTAGTTTGGACATGTCTTATTTCTTCTGTTGCCTCTTGAAATATCGGGCTCTAGCAGTCATCCTTGACAAATTGAAGATGTCTTCTTGCTTTAGAACTGCCGGTACTATTATCTAGAATCCTCTAGAGCTAATTGTTCAGGGAAGCTGATTAATCAAAAGAAGCTCTGTCCTTGCTACTTATTTCACCATTCTTTGCTAGGTATTCTTTGGCATCTCCACTCTTCTCTTCTCCTGTCAGTTATATTGTTGTGTCTGATTGTTTATTTCTGTTCCTAAGAATCAAATTTACTGCACTCCGGGCATACACATAGGTCTTAGTACATTGTTAAGAGAGTGGATACTGATGGTTCATGTAGCTCACTGATATCTGAGGTATTATTGTGCTGTAGGTGCCGCCCATCTGTGGTAACCACATGTGCATTAGCTTCGACTTGTGCAGTTTAATATCTGATTGTCACAGACAAAAGTTCCAGCATGAAAACATCCTTTGCCGTACTGAGGTTTTTGAATGTTTGCCAACGTGATCAGGAAACAAGCATACTAGCCTCTCTACCACCCTGAAGATACTTGTTCAAGAGAGAGATAAACTCAGTGCCTGTAGTTTTGAAAACAAACACCACTGAAGCATTTGTGTACACAGAGATCATGGGCTTCTATTCTGTATGTACACAGATAAATGAATAAAAAAACAGAAATGTGGTTACTTTATTTATCTGGAAGTCAATGTTGTTATGCATCCAGAAGCTACCAGGGCTCTTGTGCTTTGGTTGGATGTTATGTGTATCTGCATTGAGGAAACCAATAAACAGATACTGTTGTTGAAAATGTAAACATGAGTTAAATGGTGGCTGAAGATGCAGCACAGTGAATGGATAGACAGCGACTCATAGCTACAGCACAGTGAATGTACAGACATTGACTAATAGCTACAGCACAGTGAATGGACTGACAGCGACTCATAGCTACAGCACAGCGAATGGACTGACAGCGACTCGTAGCTACAGCACAGTGAATGTACAGACAGCGACTTGTAGCTACAGCACAATGAATGTACTGACAGCGACTCGTAGCTACAGCACAGTGAATGTACTGACAGCGACTCGTAGCTACAGCACAGTGAATGTACAGACAGCGACTTGTAGCTACAGCACAATGAATGTACTGACAGCGACTCGTAGCTACAGCACAGTGAATGTACTGACAGCGACTTGTAGCTACAGCACAATGAATGTACTGACAGCGACTCGTAGCTACAGCACAGTGAATGTACTGACAGCAGACAGCGACTCATAGCTACAGCACAATGAATGTACAAACAGCGACTCATAGCTGCAGCACAATGAATGTACAGACAGCGACTCATAGCTACAGCACAATGAATGTACAGACGACTCATAGCTACAGCACAATGAATGTACAGACAGCGACTCATAGCTACAGCACAATGAATGTACAGACAGCGACTCATAGCTAGCTGCTTTCCATCAAAGCCAGCGAACTAGAGCTGTCCAGAAACAGGCTACACTAGTGTCTTTCCAAATAGAATAAGGATTGCATTGGTAAGGCTAACATAGTTCTAAAATAACCTGCTGAAATCGAAATGTCAGATTGAAAGGAGCGTATATTGCAGCCTCACTGTAAACTATAACACGACGTCTTTTTCAGAACGAACGCAGAAGAAGAAGAGTTAAATGTTTGGTGATAGTTGTATTGATGGAACTGTTTTCAAATTGTTTCAGTGAGTCCACCTACGAGACAGAGTTTGAGCACTTCATGCGTAGCCAAGAGGGTCTTCTGGCTGAGAAATCTGCACCAACTGCTCCAGGCTTGACTAGCCAGCAGGTTAGAGAATTTATCAACTTAAACTGTCATTGCCAAAATATTTATTGAGGTCTTCAGTTTAAAGGTAAACACACAATTAGGAAAGTGCTGGACGAGTGTGTACATAGAGAGAAAAATGATAGTTGATCATAAAGTTTACCTAATGATGCTGATGATAATATTGTTGTTTTCAAATGCCAATAATGAGTAGGTTACTATTTTGTGCGCCCTGTAAAGGATATCAAGTGGCGGGTTGCAGTAGCTTTCTTCACAGCCATTATTATACAGACTGCCATGAAAATAGTCTCTAGGAAGGGCTACGAGGAAGCTAACATGAGGGTCTTGACCAGTATGTTTTGCCTGAACCTGACTAACATGTCTGTTCAGTATATTTTGCCTGACTAGACATTAGTCTTCCTTCCCGATGTTGATAATATATAGGTTAAACCATTTTTGTTGTTGCAAAGGTATAATGCTTTTCAACCAGGGCCCTTTTAGCTATATCAGGGTATATATATATATCACCATTGGGGATTCCAACTGGCCGTCTATTGGAGAGTAAAGTATAAGACCACTGCACCTCCATGCATGTTGTAAAAGATGATTAAAGAGGATTATGCATGGGACTAGCAACATCATCATGTCAAATAAATTGCTACATTAACCACAATTGCAAGAGTGCACAAAATACTTTAGCACAAGTTTCCTGTAAAGAGCACTTGGGTTATCATACATAGGGAATTACGTATAGAAGAAGAAATAAATTACTTGTTTACCATAACAAAATAGTCTGACATACAGGCCCAAACTCTTGGGCAACACGGTAAAGCACTTTCTCCAAACACATGATATACTGAAATGCTACCTGATATTTATCAATATTGGCCTTCATTTTAAACTACTGATTTGATGAATCTTTTCATTATTCACCATTTAAAAAAATTCCAATATGAAGCATGGGTCACCATTGCAGCTGGCTTTTTATTAAAATAAGGCTGTTTCCAAGCATTTGAAATCATTCCCCATTTCGCTCCAATGCTACATAGGTTCACTTTATGGCAATTATAATGGCAATGTTTTTTCATGATGATGTTGCTAACATCAAACACAGCCCTTCATAAGTCTCCTTTTACAACATGCTTGTAAGGGTTGGTGAACCCTTTACTCACCACAGTCCCTGTGCTTTTCTATGCTTGTATGTACCGATTGTTATTTTTCTCTTTCAATATTTACACAGCACTCTGCCCTAGTGAGATTGAGCAAACTCGCAGCTTTCAGAAACATTATGAGTGAAGTCACAGGCAATCCTGTAAGTTGTTACGCTATTCTTGTTCTAAATTGTTGTAGTTATTTTGAAATATATCAAGGATTTAATTCTATATTTCTGATTCTCATCACTGCTACTGATTCAATGGTAAGAAATATCAAGGGATGCCACTCTGACATATAATGAAAATAGTGCATGGTATAAAAATAAAAGATTGAGGACTTCTAGACTACACAAAGCTAAATAACAAAAGTGAGAACACCCAAGCGAACTAATTCAATATCAGTATTGTTGTTTAATGCATACAAAGAGTGAGTTTACTCTTTTGTGCACCCTTAAAAGGGACGTTAAGTGGCGGGTTGTAGTAGATTTCCTCACATCCCGAGCGTGCTGATGGTGGACCTTGGTTCTCCAGTCAATTGTGCTATGCTAGGCTTCATTTGCGTGACGCTCACTGCTAGTGGAATCATGTCGATCCACATCTCGTCAGCCAGACTGCCTTGAAAATAGTTTGTTTCCAGGGAATGCTAGATGGAAGAGAGATAGTGTCCTTGGTCAGCATACTGTGCCTGACCTCACCGCGACGTCCTGATCAGTATGTTGTGCCTGAATGGACTAGCATCTCAGTTCCTTGAATATCAATATAATTAAGAAAATTGTAAATAAAATCTAAATAAATTGTTTCAGCAAGGACATTTTCCTGTGTATTACTGTAGCCTGTAAAGGGAGGAATGAATAGTAACACTAACCTAACAGACATGTATCTAAGAGTTGACTAAGAGCGTTAGGCATGGGGCCAACTGCCCCATTCTGTAGAAATTGCTAGCTACACACAAAAATAACGAAGACCTTAAATCTACACCCCAAGATAGAAGTGCAGCGACTAAAGTCAAGCCAAGGATATTTATTGTATCGTATTAACCTTACGCACTCCACATTATTTTTGAAAAAAATTTGACCTAATTAATTTTCTTAATTAGTCGCCGTGGTAGTCGTCTTTCAAAATTTGTAACTTTTATGTTTGTTTGTCAATAAATATGATTTTCTGGCGTGTAGATACACAATAGCATAACGAACATGTGGGTGTTATTGTTTTTGTTGTATGTTTGTTAGTTTTTGAGATTTAAAAAGATGAAGTTGAAAATTTATGAAAATCTCGGGAAAAATTTGGACTCGACCACTAGGCCTAGTCGCTTCGATAGAAAACCATGGAAACCACAACAACGTATCGATACTGTGTTTACAATATCGCCACAACTGTTTGTTTCCAATTCAAACGTAGTTCTTTCATTTAAACAAACAAAATAAACAGATCTACGCGATAAAAATCTTTCTCAACAATCTACTTCCCCTTTCGCAAAAAGTCGGCTTGCTCCAAACGGCGTATACAAAATTAAAACTGTTCAAAAGCCATTTGTAATCGCACATACGATACTTTAACCGGCAAAATATCGTGTATATATGGAGGACGTACTCAGCAGTAAAAAATGGCTGTCAGGAGTAACTCCGTTCAAAAAAAAAAAAATGTTTTTCCGCACACCGTTTTTGCAGGCCGAGCTGGTTAGAAGGGATCGGACAAGGGCGTGCTTAAGGTTAAAAATGGTCTTAGTCCATAATAGCAATATCTGTTTGATTTAGTTTTCTCTGTTCATTTGTACTGTATTGGTTTATTTTGCTGTATTTGTGAGTCCTTGTTACAGGCTGACTTGGTTGAATCACCAACAGGTATTTGTCATTGTTCTCATGTTTAAAGTGCATGTTACCTTTGACTGTATGAAGACTATTGAAGACATTTTTAAAGGAAGAAAGAGAGAAATTCATTACATTTGTGGGTTGTTTCAGGAATTTAGTGCTTGGCTTGAGTGCTCTGTTCCAGAACAAGATGTACCCCTGTTGTGGGTGGAGGACAAGGCATTGAGTATGTTCTCTTATATGTTAGTCCACCTATTATCATAACAGACAAGAGAGACACATAATCATAATGAATAAGAGACACATAATCATAACAGACAAACGACACATCATAATCATAATATAAAACACATATAATCATAACACAAGGGACACATAACCAAAACAGATGGAGACAAATAATCAAAACAGAAAAAAGATTCATAATTTTAACAGGTGAAGACACAAAATAATAGATAAGAGACAAATAACCATAACAGATAAGCACATAATCATAACAGATTTTTAGGGAGTTACAATTATAACAGATAAAGATACATAATTATAAGACACACATTTATAACAGATAAAAGACAAATAATCATAAGAGACACTGTACATAGATAATGATAATCAAAACTTGTCATAATTGAATCATGAAGTGTTGCTGTTGTTTTTGAAGTAACTTGCACTGATTTCCTTACTCTTGATGAATTCTTTTTGGTAATGAGTTTACAGTCTCTTCTTACATCCCACGGTGTAATGAAAAAAGTAGACCCGACCCTTCTCATTGTAGTGCAATGCTAGGCTGCTCAGCAGGGATCACAGTGATGATACCTACCTCAGGTCAGGCTGCTGTAACACAGCCTGTTTTCAGGTGCATGGTGTAGACATGAGATAGGGAGTAGGCAAATATGTTGCATCTGGCCCTGTCAAGATCAACTTAGTGTCCAGTAGTTGGGAGGCAAGGCTATAGACAAATTTAGATATGAACTGATTTCACAAGGTAATTGAAAGACAAGACATCTCATTTGTCAAATGACTACATCATCAACTTGGTAAACATTTGACTGCTAAAGAAATGACCACTGAAAGAGTACACAAAGTGTTTTGGTCGTTGAGTTCATGTAAGGAACGTTTTACTGTGGTGTTCTATTCTCTATAATGTCATCCGGACATCAGCATTTGCCCTGTGCCTCTCAGCAGCGAAATGCACTGTGCCAGTCTGGAGAAACTCTGCCACACAAATCTCATTGATATAACATTAATTGAGGCAGAAAGGATAGTGTCAGGATACCTAAAACCCATCCCTATTGCTAAAATATACCTTATAATTGGCATAGCTCTATCTGACGCCAGAAGAAGCGTGGTCGCTGAAATTGAATGAGAGAAACAGGAAAATGACCATAGGCATCAAATGTTTGGACACCAGGAACAGATCACAAGACTCAAACCCAGACAGTTTTCTTAAATCAACAAAGCCCATACAGTCAAGCCCTGAAAGCCATTACACTGAATGATGGTATGAAATGATACAGGACCCAGGGATCTAGCTTCAGGAGGAACCTGCCCTTGGACATCACTTATCTACTCTCTTTGGAAGACGTCTTCGAACTAGCCAATCATGATGTAGAAAGAACATTAAGAGATGGGGGGGGTCTCTCAGATGGCGATACATATGACTGCGATGCGGAACAAGATCCAGGTTATCTGATGATTTGTCCCAACCGGATACGTGTAACAAGAGAAGAGCGACATGCTGAAGGTGAATGACAGGGCAATTCAAGTAGCTGAACATTGGATGAATGTTATATAAAGTTGTGCTTGGATACTGAAAGTAAGTAAGCATAAGAAGCAAAATGACGATATGTTAACTAAAGAGGCTTGTGCATGTGGCTAGTAATCTCGTGCAAGATGAAATGCCCCCGAAACCACCACCACTGAAAGAATGCTTTGTTACATGCTTCCTGTCAAGAAGCATTGGTAAATCCTTTTAATTAATTTGTTTAAATAACTCAACAGGTAACATAGGTAAGTCAGTGCAAGGACTGTTGGTGATCCATGCCCTTAGACCAGACAGGCTGACAGCCATGGCAAGGATCTTTGTGGAGAAGGTTCTGGGAAGCGATTTTGTGCATGTCACTGCTAGGGAGATGAACCTGGCCAATATCTGTGAAAATGAGGTATGTATGCTTTACATCCGATCTGTCATATATATCTACTCATGATTTATTACATGTGATTTGTGGTATATATCTACTCATGGTTTATCACATGTGATTTGTGGTATATGTCTACTCATTATTTATCACATGTGATTTGTGGTATATGTCTACTCATACTTCTCCGATGATTTGTTATGTATATTCATGATCTATCACATGTGATTTGTTGTATATGTCTACACATGATTTACCACATGTGATTTGTGGCCTATCCTTTATAGAATGTTGCTCCCATCACACTGTCTGAAAGAAACTCTTTTCCCTTGCTAAAACTTCAGCTTTCACCACAGTCTTACTCAGGCATTCCTGGATATCATGGTTCCATCGTCTTCTTGATCTACAGCTGCCTCTTTTGCCAGGCACCATACCTTCTATCACTGTTCTCTCAGGACCCATGTGTCTCTTTATGTGACCAAAGTATTTACATTTTCTGGCCAAAATGGAATGGATAAACCAGTTCTCCTCCTGATGTTAGTCTCCCTCCCCAATCCTATTGTTAAAACAGATGTAATATTGCCATATTTTGATTGTTTATTTGGCATTAACTCATTCACTCCCAAATATTTTGAACCTCTGAACGCAATTTTTTTCTTATGTAAAACTCAAACACAGTATCACTAAGTTGTGATCTATTTGTCTTCAATAAAGATTCACTGAAATAGCACATATTATATACCAAACTTCACAATTGCGGCTAGAATACAATGGAATTCACATATTTTGCAATTGATGTGAACATTTGTGTTTTAGGGATTATAGTGGGATAATTGTTTTTTTAAATAATGATTCTAGTTACAAATATTTTGTAAAAATTGGATTCATATCATCTTTTGATAGTTTCTATCAGATAATTTTATTGTCATTATCAGATCAAGGGAGCCACACCAGTTCTCATGTGCTCCGTCCCTGGATATGATGCCAGCTCAAGAGTGGATGACCTGGCTGCAGAGCTCAACAAGCCAATTACATCAATTGCAATTGGTAAGCTTTTGTTACAGAATATCTTTCTTACTTAATTACTAACCCCACTTCTACTTTGCCATATGAAGTTATACCAGGCTTCTGTCTTTCTCTTAACCTGTTTTAAGTCTAATATTATGATAGAAAATTGATATTATGATAGAAAATTGATATTATGATAGAAAATTGGATGGATAACACCTAGTTCAATAATTAATTATTCAATTAATTTAAACCTTTTAAAAAACATAACACTGTCATTGGCAACTGGAAAATACACGAGCAATTTCAGAGCGGAGGCAGAGGCACTGAGGGTGGCAGTGGAAGAAATGGTGACAGGTAAAAGGAATGAAAGCCATTTAGTCCTGCTTACAGATGCCCTGGCCGTAGTCACAGCACTAAAAAGCCAGAAAAATACTGAACTTAATGATTTAAGAGCAGTACTCTGTCAACTATGCCAGCAGTCCCCGCCAAAAAAAGTAGTGGTACAGTGGGTTCCATTCCACTGCAACATCCAAGGCAACGAGGAGGCAGACAGACTGGCAAAAGAATGTGCAAGACTACCACAACCAGATACTAGTATGACATACGAAGAGTCAAAACGGCTTTTTAGAGCTAGATACATGACCAAATGGGAAACAGAACATACTGGCTACACAAAAAACGATGCCTATTACCAGTTGAACAGAAGAGAGCAGGTCGTGGTCTTCAGACTTCGCACTTGCCACAATAGACTGAGGTACCACCTATTCAACAAATTGAAGATAGGTGGCACTGACGAATGCCCGTGTGGTACCGGGAAAATGACTGCTGAGCATTTGCTGCAAAACTTCCTGACATATGAGGATCAGAGAGAGCAGATGTGGCCATCACCAGTGGAACTGCAAGACAAACTCTATGGCAGTGTCAATAGGATGACCACGCCGCTTTTTTCGAAAAAATAAAGGTCGATGTCTGACAGCGTAAGATGATGAAGAAGAAGAAACCTTTTTACGCTCCCTGCAGAGCACATGTCTTCATTAAACACCCACCAGATCTTCCTGTCAAGGGCCAGTATCTCTAAATCAGCCCATGTCATCTCTAATCCCCTAACATCATTTAGTATATCTCTCTCCACGTGTTTCTTAGACATCTTCTACACCTTTTGCCAAAAGATTGCAAAACTGGTTTTCTCAAAGTTTGATAGATACAATGCCATTTTCTTCTCTGCACCTCACAATCCACTGGAGTCTTGTCCATCCCCTTCCAAAGTTCTTTATTAGTGATTTTATCATACCATTGCAGCCCTGTAATTCTGCACAAGCAGTCCACTCTTTTCTATGGACGTCAGAACAACAAAATTCAACAAGCCTTGTTATAGACATGATTATCTCAGTGGCAGAACAGTCAGAGAGCTTGGCCTCTACTAGTAAAGCTAACCTGTACATAGCACAGTTACATTACATTCAAATCTTCATAGCTTTAAATGAGAGGTGTCTTACTGGTTAGTTAGGAAAAACAAGACAACGAGGAAGTTAACACACACATTTATAATTGAAGGCAGGGATATGGATGTCAGAATATGGATAAAAAAGGTGATTGGTACTTCCATTTCGTTAGGAAACTATTGAATTTGAGGTCTGGAGACGAACGAGGAAGAAGAAGAAAAACCAACTAGTGAGAGGAAAATATGGAATGCGTTGAAGAGAATCTACTCATCTGGTTCACTGATTTGATGACAGATTCAGGAGGTTCTTGTGGACTTGGCTACATTAAATCAACTAGTGCAACGGAAATAGAGTGGTTTGCTGGGGTCTTTGTATATGACAAAGACAAGAATAACACCACTGCCCCACAGAGAGCATGTTGTAAGAGGTGACCAACTGTGGAACATGGCATAACACAGGCCATGGTTAGATGGTTTGTTAAGGGCAGCATAAATGGTGCCTAACTGGCTGCAGGTCTACTTTGCTCTAGTGTTTGAGTCTATTAAAATGAACTCCCATATCGGTTAACCACCCTTCTTGGCACTTGTCCCAATGCAGCGAAGTAATAATTGTTCAATTCTAGCCCACTAAGCAGGAAATCCTCCTCCCGGCTACATCCAGCTCATACCAGAGCTGCACAGGGACATCTGTCCCTGTAGAAGTACAGGTCAACTAAGAACTTATGGAAATCAAAATAAATTAAATTGAACACGAAAATACAAATCTTCGACTCTATTGTCAAGTCAGCTGTGGTGTATGGCTCTGAAATGTGGAGGACCAAAGGACAGTTGCAGCATTAGATAAGTTTGTTGACTGATGCAGAGCCACTTTCAACACCAAGACTAGTAATACAAATTACAAATTCACCTAAAATACATTTGGTCTGAATCAACATTTGAGTTCTACACAGATCACTCTGTAAACTCGCCCCAGGAAGAATTAGGTGAACACAAATGGATTGCACCACAGCATATTTTTCAGTCACATGAGTATTACTGAGGTTCCAAACAGGAGCAAAGAATAGTAGCACAAAAACCTGCAAACCATGTTATAAGAGGCAGCTAAGGAGGGTCACGCATGGGGCTGGCTAGGTCATCCTGTAAAAACTTTCAGCCATAGAAACAAAAATGCACAAGTCAATCAAAAGGAATGAACAACTCAACCATGAAGTGGATGGCTCAGGGCAGAAGGACTTTGTATTTGTTGAAGATCTGTGCTCCTGAGTTGAAAAGGTTTTGATTGATATTTTTCAGCTCAATAGTTAACTGACCACACCCCCTCATACATGCTGACACCTACCTTGTACCATGAATTTATCACCAGCAGCAGTGTTGTTTAAGGGACTACCTTTAATCTGTACCAGCGTTACTTAATGTTCATAAACTAAGGTTCTGTATGCAGTGAAGCTAACAATGATTGCACTAATGGGTAGATACCTGCATCGGTGATATGACATGTTCAGATCAGAACTGCTGCTGTTTCTTTGCCTGCTGGAAGTAGATTGCTCATGAAAACCTCAACATCGGACAATAACACTGGAATGAAATGGAATTACAACTGGGCAATTAGAAAATCTGGCCTTTGTGTATGACTTGACCATTCTGTCCCACGACCACAGTCAAATGCACTGCAAGTTAAATAGGAACTGTCAGGCTGTCGCATACATTACGAAAAAACTGTGGTATATAGGACAAAGGCTGCTGAGATAATTGGATTTAGTTGTGATATTACTTACAAGATGTGGAGCAACGTTGACAAGATCAGAGACACAAAAAGGTATACCAATATAAGAATCTAAAAGGTATGAGGTACCTTCATATTGCTTGGGACATTATGGTGATCAAGAATGTTTGATTCCTGCACAATTCTAAGAAATTTCAACTCCTTTGATGAAAAATGTTCAGACTTTTGTTAATGGCAGCCTTTGCAGAATAGGGAAACTGAGATGGCATCTGAACTGTTGAACAGAACTGGACAATCACCAGTCAAACGTGACATACAAAAGAGGTGCTGGATAGGATACACATTAAGGAGGCCTCTAAATAGCACTGCATGGCACTATTTTATTAATTCTATGACAAGAGGGTGAGAGGCAGACCTCAGCATGAAAAAGTGCATGACTGAGACATGAGGTACGTAAGGAGATCATTGGCTGAGTTCGAAAGAATGGCCAATGATTGGAAAACTTGGAGAGCATTTGTTGAAGGTCTATGTTCTTTTTGGGATTACAGGGTTATTGATTGATGTCATTTTTATTTTGACTCTTCTCTTATTCCCAGCATCTTTGGATTGTTGTCATATAATAGAATATATATATATGGACGTATTAATTTCCTTTGTACAGGTTCTGCTGAGGGTTTCACTCAGGCAGACAAAGTGATCAACTCCTCCAGCAAATCAGGGCGTTGGGTGATGTTAAAGAATGTTCACCTGGCACCCCAGTGGCTAGTACAGCTAGAGAAGAAGCTGCATAGTCTACAGGTCCACCCTAACTTCAGGCTCTTCTTGACCATGGAAATTAACCCAAAGGTGACTTGAATAAAAGAATGATGCACTCTTGGCCTTGGAACAGATGGTATTGGTGATGAGGGACATCCAGCCCACATTCTTGCACATATTTTGCCATATCGTGCAAAAAAGTGATCATAAAGTTTGAAAATATAACTTAAATAAATATCTTACTTATAATGTGTTTTTAAACTATCACTGTGGTGTTAGTCTAATTGATAGAATCTGCAGGGGATATTTATATGGCCGAGGAATAAAGCGCAGGCTGGGTTAAAAAAAAATTTGTTCCCAATAGAAAGAAAGTCAGATCATCAACATGGTGACCCATGGTAATGTGCAATGTAATATTGCTATGAGCCTTATCAGATATAACATTGTCAACCTTTGACAGACATAATTACTTTGTTGTACATTACTTTATATGTTACGTATCCCAATTTATCATTTCACATATTACAAAATAAATAACAAATGAGTTAGCATTTTTCCAGCTATAAATAATTGTTTTTTTTTCTGTCAATGTACTCCAAGGCAAATGCCACAACTCCATATGACAAATACTTTATATTTATTTTCAAAATAAAATAAATTAATATTTAACAAATTGAGCTAAAATTGTGATCTCAGGATTTTAAGACATAATAATACAGGTTTAAAAAGATAATCAAAGGAAAGGATAAATTAGACTATAACAAGTTTTTCAAAATACAACCACCTACAAGAACACATGGCTACAAATTAACTAAAGAAAGGTCCAGATTAGTTATTAGGAAATATATTTTTACTCAGAGAGTGGTAAATGCTTAGAATGCATTGCCACAGGAATTTTAAAAAATTGCATGGATAATTAATGCATTCAAGAATAGATTGAATGTGCATAGATTTTAGAGCTGGGAAATGTAAATGAAACTGGTTGTATACACTCTTCAGAGTCTTCTAAACCAGTATTAAGATGTTAAGTTATAATGAAACCACCTATGAGTTGTTTCCCAAGATGTAGCAATAAATGAGCTGCCAACGACTCATAGCTGACTTTTTTGCATCAGGGTCAGTGACGCACAATTGATCAAGACAGTATTCCGCCTCCAAGTCCTGGAAACAGACTGCAGCCATACAGCTTGGCTAAAAGATTACGATACGTCACAAATGTCCTTTTCAGGATGGACGACGAGAAAGAAACTATCTATGACATGAAGTATTCATAATTAAAATATATCTTAGTATGAAACTTTCAATGGAATAAATGTAGAAGAGAAATTACACTCATAGTCTCAGTATTTCTGCTTTAAATCCCTCATTATCCTTACCAGTCAGTGCCTTCTGTGTCCCAGTAAAAACAATATATATAATTTCTCTGGTCTTGAAGTCCAACTTGCCTCTCACTAAATCCATCAACTTTGAATTGAAACCTTGTCACATTCTAAAATGTGTTTCTATGGTAAACGACAGCTCACACGTGTGCAAATGATCGGCCATCTTGTAGCTGACATCAATATCTGAAATCCCAGAAAGTAAATGACAGAACATAATGCATGTATTTGGAAGTCAGTATCAGCCTGATTGAATGGATGGCTAGTGTTGGGCGATAAAAGCTGTAACGTGTTAAATCTAAGGATTTAGGAGTATCATCCAAAATGTTAGACTTGCCAAGTTCAGAGATTGTATGGTCTCTCACCAAAGAAATAGATAACTATTTTCTATCTGACATCCACTATGTATTGCTAGTTATTAATAGTAAACCTGTGTGGAATAAGAAAACAATATCTATACACAAAAAAGTTAATATGAGATGTGATATGGCTTGGCTTGGCTTCGTTCGTTCTCAATCTCCTGCTACCAAACCCTGAAAGGTCTTCAGTAGCAGAATGTAGTCCAGATAACGGAATACGTTGTCATAATTTACAGCTTGACTGCGATATTTGCACTTTTCAGTCCAGCACATTGGACTTCAGCAAGCATTTTTCGAGTACCGGGTTAGCATTCCCGCTTCGATCCCTTCTCCTCAGCCAGTCTGCCCTGCTGCAGCCTGTTTTCCAAGATCACCGCGTGGAGGTGTAGAAGGGTCTTGGCAGCTCTGGTTCGCTGGCCCTGATGCTAGCAGTCAGCTATGGGTCACTGACCACTGCAGCTCATGCGCTGCTCAGCATCTTGATCCCAGATGTGGTATAATCAAAGATTTTAAATATCGTGGGGAGAGATGAAACACACGAACGAAAGCATGCAGAAAAGCTTCCATTGATGAACTAAGCTGGAAAAAAGAAGTGAAGAATGAGGAAAGGTGTTTGAGATCTTTAAACAATGTCCAGTTATTTTTGTTTTGTGTGTGTGTATAAATTTTGTGTACTAAATTTAAATATATCAGTGTATATATCAAATATATAATGGGAGGCATGCACTCAGTTGTTAGAATACGGATACAAGAGCTGAGGGGTGCTTCCATTTCATTGGGAAACTTATGGAAATCAAAAGAAGTTAAATCCAGCACAAAAATAAAATCTTCAAATCCAATATAAAGTCAGATCTATTGTATGAATAATAAAATAACAAAGGTGCAAACTTTCATAAATGGGTGGCCTGTGTAGATTAGAGGAATTGAAATGGTATGATAAGATCACTAATGTGGATCTATGGGAGAGAATCAGCAAAGATTTTGGTACCACAGGATTTACAGAAAGGCATTGGCATTGAATAGGTCATACTCTTAAGGAAACCACTTGATATTATTACAAGACAGTCTCTTTTCTGGAACCCCATTTTTGGGTTCATTTCGATTAGAACTTGAGGCAACAATAAAGGAGAATGGTAAGACATGGATTTAGCTGACGCTATGGGCAATGATAGAAACACTTGAAGACCTATGCAGCACAGGGGGGCGCTAAAGGTTTTTATTGATATCAGTGTTATTTATGTTTGTTTTTTGTGTGTATATAACATTAATGCCTTCATCATTGTTTCTTGATTAAAATGAATGTGTCAGGTGTGTACCAACATTTTGAGTTGTTTCTGTAGTGCTGATACATCTTGTTCTTGACAGATACCAACCAATTTGCTGCGTGCTGGCCGAGTCTTTGTGTTTGAGCCTCCACCTGGTGTGCCAGCCAACCTTATGAGAACTTTCAGCACTGTGCCAGCGGCTCGTATGTGCAGGGTAAGAAATTGATGTTTTGAGATATGGAAGTGTTCTGTGCATTGTATATAAAGAGTAGTTAAATCAGTGGGCTTTGGAGACCAAAGTTGCCTAAAGAATGTTGCCAGATGTCCTAGCTAATTGAAGTTTTGTTTTTACCCATCTTCCTTCTTCATTTGTTCTCAATCTCCCGCTACCAAGCCCTGAAAAGGACTTTGCAAGTAGCAGGTCAGGATAACGGAATGCGTTGTGTCGTAGTTTACAGCTTGACTCTGATATTTGCACCTTTCGATCCGACACATTTGACTTCAGCAGGGTTTTTAACCTATGTCTGTAAGTTGAATAGAAAGTGCTTCTCTTGAATTAACTTCATTTAAAAACAGGCTGAGACATAATAATTTATATTCCCTTCTTTCAATCAGAGGTAAGTGTACAAATTAAGCTGTAGTTTTAATTGTTGACAGATTTTTGTGAATCTTACCTCATTTTAGAGTTAATTGAATGTTCTGTTTTAACAAGCTGCTGGATAAACTTCTCTGACTCTGTGACCAGCTTGTAGCATTAACTTGTTTAAATAAGTTACATATCATCGTGTTCAGAGATGAAGACTTTTTATCCAAGTCAGTACTGGGTACATGTCTATAATTTTTTTTTTTATACTAACTTATTTCTTAACCTTAAGCACGCCCTTGTCCGATCCCTTCTAACCAGCTCGGCCTGCAAAAACGGTGTGCGGAAAAAAAAATTTCTTTTTTGAACGGAGTCACTCCTGACAGCCATTTTTTACTGCTGACTACGCCCTCCATATATACACGATATTTTGCCGGTTAAAGTATCGTGTGTTCGATTACAAATGGCTTTTGAACAGTTTTAATTTTGTATACGCCGTTTGGAGCAAGCCGACTTTTTGCGAAAGGGGAAGTAGGTTGTTGGGAAAGATTTTTATTGCGTAGATCTGTTTATTTTGTTTGTTTAAATGAAAGAACTACGTTTGAATTGGAAACTAACAGTTGTGGCGATATTGTAAACACAGTATCGATACGTTGTTGTGGTTTCCATGGTATTCTATCGAAGCGACTAGGCCTAGTGGTCGAGTCCAAATTTTTCCCGAGATTTTCAAAAATTTTCAACTTCATCTTTTTAAATCTCAAAAACTAACAAACATACAACAAAAACAATAACACCCACATGTTCGTTATGCTATTGTGTATCTAGACGCCAGAAAATCATATTTATTGACAAACAAACATAAAAGTTACAAATTTTGAAAGACGACTACCACAGCGACTAATTAAGAAAATTAATTAGGTCAAATTTTTTTCAAAAATAATGTGGAGTGCGTAAGGTTAAATAAGTTCTCTATTTGGGACCAGGTCAACCATTTTTCCTGACCTGATGAGACATACAGGCAATTGTACTATTGGCAGACTGGAAGTCTAATAAATGTTCTATCCAGTTTCGTGTTTTTGAAACTTCTGTCTATTTTACCAGTCTACACTCAGATTTAGGATTCTGCCTTGCTATTTTCTGTATTTTTCATAAAAATTTGCATTTAAATGTTTTGGCAACTTTTCTTCTCAATTTTTCACATTTCTATACTGCAGGCTTAATATGGTAGTTGGTTCTCCCTTCAGACATTAAATCTTTTATTTACATTTAGGGTGTATCTTACAACTGTTTTTCTCACTTGTCCATTTCTTGTAATTTCTGTCAACAGATTGCATGCAGATGTTCAGCTTAACAAATATTTGAAAGCTCTTATAGAAAGCTTTTGTTTCTTGATTTAACATTTATACTACTTCTGGAATGTCCCTCTCTAAGATTAGTTCCCTGGTTGACCTAACCATGCGTCAATTTGACAATGTACTAGGTTTTGTAAAACTCATTATACTTCCTTAAGGAGTGGCTCCTGGAGCCCCTTGCTGGGAAGGAAATAATTTGTGGTTGAGTTCATCTTTTTGTTATCTATTCCCCAAGGTGATGTGTGTTGCACTATGTTTTTATTTTGCCCCTGTCAGTCCAGTGCATTGGACTTTGGCATGCATTTTATGTAAGGTTCTGCTTCCTCCTGCATTTTCTAAGGTTTTGCTTCCCTGTGACAATGACCGGTGCTGTGATTGGTAAATGAACCCAGTATAACCACTAGCCCATGCCGTCCCATGGAAGGAAAGAATAAGAGCACTACACCTCCAGGCAGCTAAAGCGACTAGCAACCTCATCTAAAACAAATTGCTACAGAAGCCACCAATGCTAAAGCACGCAAAGTGCTTTGACAAAAGATTTCTAAAGGAACTGAAATGATTGTCCTACACTCCGGCTGGACTGGAAAGGGACAAGAAGAAGAAATAGTGACTAAAAAACAGAAATAGAAATATTTTTCTTCTTCTTCTTCGTTCGTTCTCAATCTCCCGCTACCAAACCCTGAAAGGGCTTAAGTAGCAGAATGTAGTCCACAGAACAGAATGCATTGTGTCGTAGTTTACAGCTTGAGTGCGATATTTGCACCTTTCGGTCCAACACATCCAACTTCAGCAAGCATTTTTTGAGAACCGGGTTAGTATTCCCGCTTCGATCCCTTCTCCTTAGCCAGTCTGCCCTGCTGCAGCCTGTTATCCAGGATCACCGCGTGGAGGTGTAGAAGGGTCTTGGCAGCTCTGGTTCGCTGGCCCTGATGCTAGTAGTCAGCTATGGGCCGCTGACTGCTGCAGCTCATGCGCTGCTCAGCATCTTGATCCTAGAAATAGAAATAATAATGTAGTTTTACATAAGTACATTAACACATCTCTTGTTTCATTGACCATTAGTATTCATTTTTGGTGGTTTCTCTCACATATAATAGTTTTCAAAGATATGAGTAAGTCTTCAGACCACCCTACTGCAACAGTGACTAGGAGACTAAAGTGCATGATATTGTTTGCTTGCAGGCACCAAATGAGAGAGCTCGTCTGTACTTCCTCCTTGCTTGGCTACATGCAATCCTTCAGGAGCGAATGCGTTACACCCCACTGGGCTGGTCCAAGAAGTATGAGTTCACAGAGTCAGACCTGCGTGTGGCCTGTGATATGTTGGATGTTTGGATAGATTCTGTGGCAATGGTAAGCTGAAGTAGATGCATTTTTTGTTGTTTAAATGTGCTCGTATAACTCTAATTTCTTTATGAATGTCACATAGTGTGTTGTTGTCATTGTAGCTATTAATGTGTTATTGAAGCATGAGACTTGTTTGTAGAAGGAAAAAGATAATGGTTGGTACTGAAGGTACTGCTGTTATTGGGGTGAAGTGTTAAGAGACTTAAAAGTTCTTCTAAATGTTCAGCACGTCTCCTCCTCATCTGCTCGCGTATGTTGCTAATCAAATTTCCTTCCTTATCTTTAATAAATCCATTTGCATGCTTATATTATCCTGTTAGTTTCTTTATACTGTTGCGTAGTTCTTTCATATTTCCTTTGGCTGCACCTTATTGTGCATCTTTTGCCAACATCCATATATTTTCTTGTCTCTTTTGATGCTTTTTCTTACTTTGTTGATTTCAGTATTCAATTCTTGAGCCTTGGCTTCAGTATTTGTGATCTTGCTTCTGTTCAAATCTTCGGTCTCATTTTTCCTTAAACTTTGCTATAGTTTGTGTTGTTATCCATGCTTTGTATTGGTGCTCTCTTTGCTCCAGAACTTCTCCACAAATTTTGTTGTATCTGTTACCAGTGTTCTGGTGGATTCTTTATTTCTTCTAGTTGTTCTAACCTATGATACCTATTTGATAACTTTAAACTTGTTTTGCACGTCCCTGTTTTTGAGAAATCCTACATTAAACTGTTGCCTGTGGTAATATGTTGTTGTATGTCTTCTGCTGTGGATCCCATGGACTGAAAGGAAGACTAAAAATGCAGTACACAAAGACAACTCATTGCAAAGAGCAGAACAAGGCAGCCATCCTTTTTTAGCATGTTATGGGAAGAGGCGGTTTGGAGAACGTCGTGACAATGGAAAAGGTAGCAGGAAAGAGACAGAGGAAGGCAAAGAGATGTTGGACAGCCTGAGAGAATGGCATGGGCAATGATCAACAACAGAGTTGGTAAACAACACACATGACAGAAGTGGATTGAGGTCCATGAACGCCAACCGTTAGTTTCATCTTTACTTTGGCTATTAGAAGATGCTAGTCTAATTTCATGCCTGCTCCTGTACATAGTTTTACATCTTGTAATGATGATCTGAATATAATATTAAACAAATTTGTTACAGGGACGTACAAACCTGCCACCAGAAAAAGTGCCATGGGATGCGATCAGAACACTACTTTCAGACTGTATCTACGGAGGAAAAATTGACAACAACTTTGATCAGGTATACATTTTTTTAAATATAGTCTAGTCAGAGAGACGGTGGGCAAGTTTGTATAAAATTGTGACTGTCATATGATAACTCATTGAACTAAACATGAGACTTAAAAGGTCATTGGTTTATAAGTAGTAACTGTATGTCAGTGTTTTGCTGAAGTTAGTACAGATTTTTTTATTACAATCAGTAATTGAGTCCTGAAGACTCACATTATATTCTGTTATCAATTCATTTGTGCAATCTGTCTTAATGTATTTAATCATTCATCCTGAATATTATGTTGTTGTGATATCTACATGTGTAAACATGTTTGATCAAATTCACCTCATCCTATGTGCATGCTCTTTTCACATTTCCATCAGCGACATTTTTTTTTTAATTTAAAGAAAGAAAATAAATGATAATTTAGAAGTTGTCATCAATTATGGATACATAAAAAAAAAATTTCAGACGATATTTGCACCTTTTGGTCAGACACGTCAATTTCGTACAGTAATAATTTGATCAGTTTTTTTCTTTTCTCTGCGATCCCTATTTCCTTAGTCAGACAACAGTAGTGCAGCCTGTTTCCAGGGCTACATCTTGAAGGCAGAATAGGGCCTTGATTAGCTGTGTTTCTCTGACCATGATGCAAGCAGAGAGCTATGAGTCGATGGTTGCTGTCAGCTCATTCGCTGTCATTTTGTTGTTCTAATATTTATGCTAAGCTGGGATTGTTTTCAAGAGTAATTTATTATTACATTACCTGTTCACTCCTCCAGCGCCTGTTGAACACCTTTGTGAACAAGCTGTTCACACCTGAGAGCTTTGAGGCAGACTTTGTCCTTGTTCATGACATTGACGGAATCAAAGGGAAGCATATCTTAATGCCAGATGGAGTTAGGTACGCCAGTGTTCATGAAGTACTGTAAAACATTATACTTCTGTTTGTTTTCTTCAACCATGTCTTGTTAAGCTAAACACAAGATATGGTGGATGGCTAGAGAAAATGATGTTGAAAAAACGAGAGTCCTGAAGCTGAAACTAGCATTTGTCAAGCAGTGAAATGCCTTATTGAACATTAGACAATTCAAAATACTGTGAAATGTAATTCAAATGTTACGGAGAAGATAATAAGAAATAAAAACAGTGCAACACTGAGGTGCGCCCAACAGACCATTAAAAAGGTTTGAGTTTCCCTGTTTTACATTATAAAATATCCAATGAACAACATGCTTTACATAATAAAATATCCAATATGAAAGATCCGTTACATAAGAATTCGTGGTGACTTAATACAGGTTTATAAGATGATCAGAGGAATGGATAAATTAGACTATAACAAGTTTTTTTAAATACAGCCACCCACAATAACACGAGGGCATAGCTACAAGCTGACTAAAGAGAGGTCCAGATTAAATATTAGGACAACATTTTTTAGTCAAAGAGTGGTGTCTGCTTGGAATGCATTGCCAGTGGAGGTGGTGGAGGCAGGGACAGTTAATGCATTTAAGAATAAACTGGATGCGCATAGCTTTTAGAGCAAGGTGGTGTAAATGAAACTGGTTGTATACAGACTCTGCAGGGTCTTCTAAACCAGTATAAAGACGTTAAGTTAAAATAAAATATTCAATGTGGAACAAGCTTGAAATAATGAAAAATCCAATATGGAAAATGCATTAAATTATGAAATATCCATTGAGGAACATGCTGTACATAATAAAATATCCATTCTTTTCCTTATTAAATTTACCTAATATGGAAGATGCATTACATAATGAAATATGCAATATTGAAGATGCTTTACATAATAAAATATCCATTATGGAAAATGCATTACATAATGAAATATCCAATGATGAACATGCTTTACATAATGAAATATCCAATGTGGAAAATGCAATATGTAATTAAATATACAATGTGAAACATGTTTTTCATAATGAAATGTGTTATCCATACTACATGTTAGTTATATGGTGGGTATCTATTTGATGAGCTGTCCACCCTGGCAATAATCTGTTTTTATATTGTAGACGTGAACAGTTTGTCCAGTTTGTAGAGAACATGGAAGGTTCTCAGACTCCTTCGTGGCTGGGACTGCCAAACAATGCAGAGAAAGTTCTGCTCACAACACAAGGTCAGCTAATTAAAATGTTTGCGTTACTTATAAAAAGTTCACTCTTATGTTTCTTTGGTACTTTATGAAATAATGAGAAATTGGACAATCGATGGGATATTGGATAATCAAAATGGGATATTGGACACTCATATTGAGAAATTGGACAATCATAATGGGATATTGGACAATGATAGTGCAAAACATTTAAACGCATAGTTCAGTTTTCTCAGAGATTGATTATGCTTAAAAATTCACCAAATTGCATGTGGCATCAGCAGTGCCATTTCAAGATAAATTATTTGGAGATAACAGTCTAGGGGTGATCAGTACGTTCCTTACGTACAGTCAATTAAGTTGACTTCTGAAAGTGTGGGAAGAATATGCACATCAGCAGTACCATTGCTAGACAAATTGATATGAAGATTCCAGTAACATCAGGGTGACCACTGATTTCCTTAAATATACTCAATCAAGTTGATATCTGAAAAAGTAGGGTGAAGATGTATTTAGAACAATTTCATACATTCTTAGATTTCTGCTTGTCCTCAAATATCACATGAAGTTTGGTTTGGCTGTTGTCGCACACTCACAGTGAAACTCAGAATATGGCTTTAAGGGAGGAAAATATTTAGATAGGATATACTAAAAATGCAAATTGGCTTTTGTCATGAAAGAAGCTTTTTCTTTTTCTTTGTCGTTTGTTCTCAAACTCCCACTACAAAACCCTGAAAAGGGTTTTGCAAATAGCAGGACAGAAGAACAGAATGTGTTGTGTCGTAGTTTACAGCTTGACTACAATATTTGCACCTTTCGACTAACACATCTGACTTCAGCAGGGTACCGGGTTAGCCTTCTCTCTTCGATCCCTTCTTCTTAGCCAGTCTGCTCTGTTGCAGCCGGCTATCCAGGATCACCACGTGGATGTGGAGAACAGTCTTCGCAGCTATGGATTGCTGGCCCTGACACTTGCAGTCAGCTTTGGGTCACTAGCCGCTGCAGCTTTTAAGGCCACAAACTTGTTAATAACTTAGTGTTGGAAAAGAAAAAGAAGAAAAGATATTTTTGTTTCTGTTTCATACACACACAAAAATCAGGAGTTTATTTTATATATAATTCTCCATTTAATCCCAATAACAGGAAGTTGCATGCTTGCCAATCTCCTTCGTATGCAACTTTTGGAAGAGGAAGTTACTGCATCCCCTGATGAACATAAACGAATGGCAGATGGCAGACCAGCTTGGATGCGAACCCTGCACACCTCAGTCAGTTCTTGGCTCCTGCTAGTTCCTCAGGTATGGTTAACTGTCTGTTGAAAACGAGACATGTTCAGCACGAGACAATGCTCATGAGATTTTATGCATGCTTTATGTATTTACTACAAGCATGTTTTAACACTGCACTATCCTGTCCAATTATGTCAGTTGTTCAATTTAGTGAGAAGCAATTGGTGATTATTATTAGCTGTCTGTAAAATGTAGTGATAGTACCTTAGAAGACACTGCTGTTGGGGATGAAGTGTTAGAGACTTGATAATGATAAATCATCAGTTTTACAAGGGGCTTGTCATAAGTCTTTACCCTAACAATGAAGGAGTAGGAGGAGAAATTTGAAATTTGGCACATATGTAACTCATTCACTTGAGAAATATGAATTTCCCTCCTCGACGGGTTTACCCGGTATGATGCATGGCGCAACACCTCTTATTGACTGGATCTGCTACTTTAGCGGTTTGTCAGAACAATGGAGAAATCAGAAGCCAGAACTGTGATAAAATTATTGATGTTGCACGGAAAAACACCTACAGAAATGCACTGGGAGATGGAACCAGTTGTTGAGGAATTCTGTCCTTCGTATGCTTCTGAAAAAAACTGTTGCTGATCTTCCAAGATTAGGAAGACCATCCTCAGAGTGCAGCGATGAAAATGCTGCAAGAGTGAAGATAATCATTGACCAGGATAGGAAAATGACAATTTCAGAGATATCTAGGTCAGCAAAACTGAATAAAAGTACAGTTTTTAGAATTTTACATAACAGACTGAACATGAGAAAAGTATGTGCCCGCTGGGCCCTGTGTCTGCTGACATGTGAACAGAAACAAACGAGGGTTGATTGCTGTGACCAGTTGCTCAAAATGTGTTGGTCGAAAAACATGTTGCCTACCATGGTGACAGTAGATGAGACTTGGGTTCATCATTATGACCCAGAATCCAAAATTTACAGCATGCAGTGGAAAACCCCGGGCTCACCAACACATGTCAAGCCAAAAGCACAGGCATCTGCAAGAAAAGTGATGCTGACTGTTTTTTGGGACGTCAAAGGTGTCATATTGAAAGATTACCTGCCTCATGGCAACACGGTTAATGGGCAATATTATGCAGATCTCCTTACCAAAATAGGAAAGACTGACCAGCAAATTCAGTCTTTGCTTCAAGACAACTTGCCCTCCCATAAAGTAAGGCTTGTGCTGCAAACAGCCAACGATTTTAATATTGAAATTCCTCCACACACACCATATTCTCCGGATTTAGCTCCATCAGACTTTTTTATTTCCTAAAAACTTAAAAAAACAGCTGAACGGAAATCATTTTGACAGTATTGAAGATGTCATACTGGCTTATGATAACTGGTTTAGTTAGAAAAATAGGTTACTATATTCTGAAGGTCTTTTCAAGGTCATGCAGAGATGGCAGAAATGTATAATTCAGGTTATGGTTACATTGAGAAGGAATAAGCAGTGTACCAAATTTCAACTTTCTCCTCCTACTCCTTCATGGTCAGGGTAAAGATTTATGACAAGCCCTTGTATTTAGTAACTTCATTATTGTAGAACTTTAGTCTTATGTAGTAACTTAATTTATTGTGGATCTTCAGTTTCACCTAGTAATTTCATAATAGTGGATCTTCGGTCTCATTTAGTGTATTCACTATTGTAGATCTTGAGTCTTATGTAGTAACTTCGTTATGGTAGATCTTCAGTCCCTGAAGATGCAGCAGTGAACGAGCTGACAGCATCCAGTGACTGAGCTGGCTGCTTGCATCAGGATCAGTGATCCACAATTAAGTCCCTATTCTATCTCCAAGTGACGGCCCTGGAAACTGACTGCAGTCTAGCTAAGAGGTTAGGGATTGAAGAAGGAAGGACTGGTTGAAAGGAGCTGATATTTCAGACTTGCTATAAACTGTGACACAACAACACAAATATTCTCTTCATGACAGATGCCGAGGAAAAAGAAGAAGATCTTCAGTCCTCTCTGTGTATGCGTGCATGCATGCATTTGTTTTTGTTTTTTGTTCTTCTCTCTTCATTGCTGTCTTGCCTTTCCAAATGGCTGCTAATTTATTAGGCATCTATACAGCTTGGCAAATTGGAGCATGCAGTGTATGTATCATGAAACCTGCCTCATTGCATCAAGAGTTGGCCACTTCTAGCCAATCTTCTAATTGTTTGCCCTAGCTTGTACATACTAACACTTTGTAATGTAATGGCTTTGTTAGGGAAATGCATGAAAACACAGAGGTTATTAAAATGTAAACAAAGTAGCAACAACGATCTAGAAAGAAGTAGTTTTGTACTCTGAAGTATATATGCCAAACAGCAGGAAAGAAAACAAAGTTGTAGGCTCTGCAGAATTGAACTCCAGGTGATGGAAGCCTTGCTACAAGGAAGAGACTAGTTTAGAGATTTGACCAACTGAGCACCCCAAAAAATGTTTCCTTTAACCTAACTTCTTTCTTGAGCTTTAAATTGAGGCTAAAGAAAGACCAAATAATATCCAGGAAGTTGCCAAACTGTTCTACCATCAAGCTTAGACCATGCCTTAAAAAAAAGCACATAAACTAAAAAGGCTTTTTTTTTCATTGCTGGGGTCTGCAGGAAGGATTGATAGGTCTGAAGAGTAAAGGCACTTTGCCTATACAGTCACAACACAGTGTGCAGGAGGCTATGTTTTTAAATTTCTTCCTGGACTTTGCACCCACACCCCCTTGGTCATAAGACGAGTATGCAAATTGCTTGATCACCTGTTCTTCATAGATCATACATTGATCTTAATATTTGTGGCTAAATGAAAGCAATGAACGTTGGTATTGTCAGATTAAGAAACGTGGCATGTTAGTAAATGAAGAAAAACTGAGGACTGTAAATACTTACCTTTTTCATCTCATTGGCCACGTTTGTTGTTATGTCTGCCCCTGAAGTCCAGTTCTCTGGATAGATGTTGCTGTGGTGGAGAGTTCTTCAAGACTCCTACACAGTTTTGTGTGGACGTTCATGTCAGTGCTCAGTAAACAGATGTCTGAGCATATAACTGTAAATACAGATAAAAATAGTAGTTATTCCTATAGTTTTTAAATACAAAGATTAGGGGACCTAGTGGTTAAGTGACACGGCTCACAACCCAAAGGTGCTGGGTTCGATCCCCATCACAGCACCGGCCGTTACCCCGGGGAAGCAAACCCTTAGAAAATGCAGGAGGAAGCAGACACTTACATAAAATGCATGCTGAAGTCGGAGGCATTTGGCCGACAGGCGCAAAATAAAAACCACAGTGCAACGCACACCACCTTGGGGAATAGAGAAATAAGGTGAACGCAAAAAAAAAACCAACAAAAATACATAGATTCATTTGTACCTGTCTTCAACAGCAGAAACTCATATTGTGATCATTTATTAGGAGATGCTTTGGTTTATTGCATGATATATCTATGTGCTCATATCTGTGTGTAATATATGAAGCTAACAATATGTTTGCTGTGGGGGAGTCCCCTGCCCCTTATTGGGCAGGAAGAAAGAATAGGTCACCATACTTGACCATTTATCTTGTAGTAGATGGCTAAAGAAAGGTTGAATATGGACCTAGTAACCTCATCATGTCACACAATAGTGCCACCGAACAACCACAGCTGAAGCAGACAAATGCATTGATGCAGACTACCTGCAACGCCTGTAACTTCATGCTTCAATTGAAAATTAAAAACAAAACAGACATATTGTGGTGAACCTTGAAATCTGGTAACTAGTTGCTGACACCATGAGCTATGCAGATTTCTTGTTTAAGTTATATTTAGTTACGAAGTTACACATCTATTTAATCCAGGAATTAACATCTAACTTTAACAACTAATTTTATTGATAACAAATGTTAAAATCTGATGCACTCACCATTGTTATCTGCTTTACATTTGACACTTTAACCAATTATTGTTTGTGTTTTGTTAAGCATTTATCATTGAATGTGCATGTTCAAGTTTCTGTTTATAATTAAAGGCAGTACTATATTTTATATTGCTGTGTTTTTTATTGATATGTTTTAACTGTTCATTAACTTATAAATTTATCCAGGAAAGTGTTTTAGAGGTAATAATTTACAGTCAGACATATATTACCTCCTTTTTAAAAATATCAGATTCCCCTTTTTGTTGCAAAAATTAGCTGATTGTTTCTGATGAAGAAACATACAAGTACTCTCCATTTGCTTTCTGTATTCATCATTTAGTTTCACTAAAATGGGGCTTAGTTTCAATGTTAGTTTTGATGGAAAGTTGTCTGTTGTCATATCATTAACAATTAATTCTCACTCTATGATTTTGTCTTTTTTGCATACCAGTACTTCAGATTCTCACCCAACATGTCATGGCATTCCATGTCTGCTGTTCTTGTCCTCCTCTAGATTATTATTGAGGAGACTCAGTGGTCTTAAAGTAAGGTGTCCGTCTCGGGTGCTGAAGGTAGCGTGTTCAAATCATGGTGGTGACCGAGATTTTATCATGTAAAAATTCCACTGATCTCTGGGAAGTTAGATTGGACTCCTGTGTTGAGTGTCGAGCACGTGTTTAGTGTCGAGCACGTGTTGAGCTCGTTAAAAATCCTTTGGCAGTTGGAAATTGAAAAGAGTAGGCTTAACATCCGCTGCCCGGACAAAATTCAAATTAAAAACTACCTAAGTTATTTGTACCTTTCTCCAGGTGGCTTGTTAAGAGCAGCTATAGACTGCACCTAACTGGCTGCGAGTCTACTTAGCTCTAGTCTATTAAGATGGACTCGCATATTAGTAAAAACCACTATCCAAGAAACTGGTTGTATACAGACTGTAGAGTCTTCTAAACCAGTGTAAAGATGTTAACACAATTATTGTTTAGTTATGGATTATTTAATAATTTTTCCCCTGTAATCTTTCCCATTATCACTAGATTTTCTAAACTCAGCTCTCTTCTTCCTGTGTAACTGATGAAATTTGCCTGCCTTCTTGTTATTTGTGTTATTGGTTATGATTGTGGGTTATATGATTAATTGGTACCATATGTTTTGTAGTTTTTCATTGCCTCCTCATACTTGTTACCAGTTATCATCTCATATAGCTTCTCATCGCGGCCCTCCCCACTTAGTTATCAGTTATCAACCCCCACAAACACTTGATTTTAGTTCTCATGTAGCGTTTTATTGTCTTCTCACACGTGTCATTGGTAATCTTATGTAGCTTTTCACAGACCACTATCACATCTCAATTGTTTTATAGTAAACATACAATTTTATTATATTTTTTTTAAACTAGTTGTTTTAAGGATTGAAAAATCTTTTGGTGAAGGTATACACTTTCAACCACAGACATACTGTTTTTGTTATATATGAGAGAGTGAGTCACAAAAAAAATTGTTGGTTTCCAGGCTCGTGTAAGCATTATTTATCCTGGCCTAAACTTGTTGTCTAGGTGCTGTTTATCCAGGTTTAAACTCATTGAGTAAGTGCTAAAAACCCTTCCTCCTGAATTAGGCTGCACATCCGGCAAACCACTGGGAACAATTGAAAAAAACAGTAACAGTGGCTGTATTGTTGACCTTGTGCAGGAAACAACTAATTTAATGAGTTTGTCTGTGGTGGCAAATATTTGAAATCACCGGTCACATCTTGCTTAAGGGAATATGCAAACCTTGTTATTTACACCCATCATGGTCAAGTTAGATATCACAATTGATCTTGTCATTTTCATATAACCAAATATGTGTGGCACTCAAGCAAGGAGGAAGTGCAGACGAGCTCTCTCAATTGGTACTTGTTTCAATACAAAATAGAACAATGATGCCGCTTTAAGCTGCCAGTTGTAGCAAGGAGTTCTGAAGATTTTTACTCTTAAATATTTAACAATACTATTCAGGTTGTAAGAAACCTAAATACCACTGTTGTGTGGAAAACTAAACAAAATTTGTTTAATGTTTGATATTGCTTTAAATAACAATGATAGCAGATGTGTACCCACCATGTTTCAACCTACAAAGTTCGTTGGATTGGACAAACGAAAACAATAAAATAGAAAACTGGGAAATAAGTGAAACTAATTTTTGGTATAACATGCTAATGAACAGTCAAGTGGTTACTGAGAAGAAAAGAATAGGTCCACTGAACACTTCCAAACATGACTGAAGAGGGTTGAAAATGTGGATAGCATCCTTAACATCTAATACAGGGCTTAACAAGTTTGTTTAGTGTCTAGGAGCCAGGTGTAAAAAACTGGATGTTTTGGGAAGTTGTGCGAGTAAAATACACAACTGGCTCTGAATGTTAGGCACCACAGAATTATTTCTAGGTACCACAGAATTATTTCTAGGCACCATAATGACCTGGTGCTTGGGATTTGTCATTCCCTTATGTAACATGAATTGACACTGTCAGAGTACATGTAAGTGTTATGATGTGGGTTTCTTCCTGTCAAGGAACCATGATAGTGTCTACACCCTTGCGTGATAAGGAGTGAAATGGAGACGGCTAGAACAATCTTCGTAACAAATAATACCTACAAGTAATACTTGTTTGATCCCTGTTATCGCTCCATTCAACTAGTCTGTAAATGGGTACCTGGCTTTAAAGAAGGTAAATAAAACCCTGATATAACCACTTTCTCTGTTCGTGGGTGAAATGGAGTGCTTCATCAAAACCTTAACAAATGTTAACATTCTGTGCATTATTTTAAACAATTTTTGTTTGTCCAGACATTGATAAAGATCTTTTTAGATAGAAACACGGGAACACATCTCTTGCTGTTCTAATATAAACATTTGAGCGCTTAATTTGTTATTCAGTTAACATTTTTCTATACAGGCATAATTCAATAAAAATTCCTTGTCTTAATTTGCTTTAGCTCTTCTCTAACTCCCACCTCAGCCTGCTTGTTGTCATCAGCTTGTTGCTTTGTCTCATCACCATGTACATATCATGCTTATATTTACCATACAGCTTTGATTTTTGTTTGTACAGTAGCATATAAAGGTTAGCTGCCAATACTTACTTAGTAGCTGAAGACCAGAACAGCTGGTTATCTGTTGTGGAGATTGAATATACTTTATTTATATTGGTTTAGAAGACTCTCAAAATCTATACAACCAGTTTCTGCTACTCCACTTTATCTAAAAATAACAATGTGCATCCAATATATTCTTGAATGCATTATCTGACCATGCCTCCACTATTTCCTGTGGCAATGCATTCCACACACTCACTACTTTCTGACTACAAAAAATATTTCCTGGTATCTAATCTGGACCATTCTTTAATTAATTTGTAGCTGTGCCCTCTTGTTCTTGTAGATGGCTGTGCCCTCTTGTTCTTGTAGATGGCTGTACCCTCTTGTTCTTGTAGATGGCTGTGCCCTCTTGTTCTTGTAGATCTGCTGTACCCTCTTGTTCTTGTATATGGCTGTGCCCTCTTGTTCTTGTAGATGGCTGTACCCTCTTGTTCTTGTAGATGGCTGTACCCTCTTGTTCTTGTAGATGGCTGTACCCTCTTGTTCTTGTAGATGGCTGTACCCTCTTGTTCTTGTAGATGGCTGTGCCCTCTTGTTCTTGTAGATGGCTGTACCCTCTTGTTCTTGTAGATGGCTGTACCCTCTTGTTCTTGTAGGTGGCTGTACCCTCTTGTTCTTGTAGATGGCTGTACCCTCTTGTTCTTGTAGATGGCTGTACCCTCTTGTTCTTGTAGGTGGCTGTACCCTCTTGTTCTTGTAGATGGCTATACTTTGAATAACTTGATATATTAAAATTTGTCCTTTCCATTAATTATCTTATAAACCTGTATTAAATCATCTCAAATTCTTTTTATTTTCTAGACAATGTTGGCCAGTTTTGTTACTCATAAGCTTTAGTTAGACCTAGATTGGAGTACTGTGTACAGGTGTGGAGTCCTTATCATAGAGGGGACATAAACATGCTAGAAAGAATACAAAAAAGAGCGACAAAGATGATAGTGGGATTCCAGAATTACAGTTATGAGGAACGACTCAGAAAAACCGGCCTACAGTGTCTCGAAGAGAGAAGAATTCGTGGTGACATAGTACAGGTTTATAAGATGATCAGAGGAATCGATAAATTAGACTATAACAAGTTTTTTAAAATACAGCCACCCACAATAACACGAGGGCATAGCTACAAGCTGACTAAAGAGAGGTCCAGGTTAGATATTAGGAAATATCTTTTTAGTCAGAGAGTGGTGTCTGCTTGGAATGCATTGCCAGGGGAGGTAGTGGAGGCAGGGACAGTTAATGCATTTAAGAATAAACTGGATGCGCATAGCTTTTAGAGCAAGGTGATGTAAATGTAACTGGTTGTATACAGACTCTGCAGGGTCTTCTAAACCAGTATAAAGACGTTAAGTTAAGAATAACTCATCAAGTGATGTGAAAACTGACTAGATTATCTTAGTTTCCTCTTTCTCAACTGCCGAAAGACTGTTGAAAGACTGTTTAATTAAAAGTACTTGGGCCCAGCATTAGCATTTTTTTGGGATCATATTAAGAGAAGATTGTTGCACACTGTAACACAGGTAAAGTTTCTGTTAACAGAAACATAGAAGATACAGGACAGTTTAATGTCATCATTTTCTTGAAGACTTGACTGAAAATTGATGCAGCAATCTATGTCATTCTCTCCTTCTCCTTTCTTTCTTTCTTTCTTTCTTTCTTTCTTTCTTTCTTTCTCACCTCCAGATAAGATGGTGATAATAATTTCAGACATTTTTTGCTAGTGTTGTGAAAGATTGTTAGCTTAAGTTGATCATTACTGTCATGATTTGTTAACTGTTTTTATTAGTGTTGTTCGTTATCCTTGAAGTCCAATTGGTCTTAACGAAGGTATCGTAGATGTTCATGTTCTAATATTGTATCAGTCATACTAATTCATAATTTATATTTCTTACACCTATGCACCCTGAGCCTGGAAACAGTTCAAATATTTCCACCTGAACAGGGTGGTACCTGCTTATCTCCCATACATAAACACATTTAAAAAATGTTAATATGTTAATGTGAAAGGTTGCACTTTACATAATAATGGTTAGTTTCCAAAAATATATTGGGCTCTCTTAAGATGCAAAGGGTTAAATATATAACAATAATAGTTGTAACAAAATAGTCTACTTGCATGCTATATACCAGCTTCTCAAGTCCCCATCCATTTATTTTGAATTTTCCTTCATTTGTCTTTCACATATGTTTCTACCAGATCCTCATGGCCTAGCCATTGATAATAAGTAGCTAAGGTGTCTTTAGTGCATTGCTGATGACTGCTTGCTAGCAGACCACATTTATTTGATTTATCAGCTTTATCACCTGCCTTTATACATTTCAATAACAGATTCAGTATTCCACACAAAAGATTAGTATAAATTAAGTGGTTAACAGATTGATGCCCCTCAGGAACAGAATTAAGCCATTGTCACCTTCCAAACATGTTGTCAAAATTGACTAAATAAGGTTTTGCTTGAGGCTAAAACAGCATCAGCATGTAAAAAGGGATTGCCACTACCAAAGCTTGGATGCAGCAGGCTTCCTGTAAAGGGAACAGCTACACTTAAAACCTATTGGGGGGGGGGGGGGGGGGGCTGGGGGGCTAGTGGTCAAGTTATACAGCTCACAAACTGAAGGTGCTGGGTTCGTTTCCCAATCACAGCATTGGCGTTACTCTGGGAAGCAAACGCTTAGAAAATGCAGGAGAAAACAGACCCTTACATAAAATGCATGTCAAAGTTTGAAGCACTGGGCGAACACACACGAAAAAAGCTCCCCCAAAAAAACAGAGTGGAATGGTTAATGATTGCAAATTTTTTGAAACAGGCTCTCTTTAAAAGAGGCCAGCTGTGTGCTGGTCTATGCTTCACATTAGAACAAAAAAGGGAATTAATGTTTACTGTTTTCTATATCTTGTTAATATTTTCTGTTGCATGAACGTTAAATCTAAGCTGCCTAAATGGTATTAAAAAGTATACACTTTCTTGGGTTTAGTTTACTTAGACTCCACCCATGTGGTACTTAACTCAGTTTAATATTGACAGATGTTCTCAAAATTGTTTCTAACAGTCTCTTGGTGGCATGAAGAGAACAGTCGAGAATATCAAAGATCCACTGTTCCGCTTCTTTGAACGTGAAGTTAATGCTGGCACCAAGCTGTTGAGTGATGTACGGAGAGATCTCCAGGACATGATCAAAGTGTGTGATGGAGAGAAGAAGCCAACCAACCACCATCGATCCATGATGGCCGACCTGGTTAAAGGTGAGGTTCATTATTATTAGTACTTACTGCCAGTGCCCATTGTTTAACCTTCTCTTAGTGGTACTGAAGTATGTCTTCTTCTTCATTTGCTTACTGTGTTGATTACAATGTATTATTTTACATTGTACTGCATTTTCAGGGTCTTTCGGTTTCACGTATCTGTTTTCAGCAAATATTTTGGGGCTTTCAACTTTCCCTAGTCTTTGGCTGTCCCCAGTATACCTGCAAGGTAAAAGTTGGTTTTAAAGTTAGTTTTCTTTGTCATATACAAGCTCCCTTTGCAGGCTAACGAGTCTCATCTACACGAACGTGAAGTATGTTACTGGTTGTAAAATACTGTACCATTAGTTGCTGAGCAACAAGCATGTTAAATTGCAGTTGTTACACCGAAGTAGTACTAAACATACTGATTATCTTGGCTTCATTTAGCGAGGTCTGGACTGGACGTCCTGATCGTTACAGGAAAGTGTCTGATATAGCCTCTCAGTTCCAGGTGTAGAGATTGCTGCTGGATTCACTGTTTGGCTTGCCGTTCAAGAGTTTCCATGCCAATGGCCTCTCCAACATTAATGTGTCCCCAGCAGCACCTTCATGAGGGACCCCCTGTTTTTTTACAGAGCTTGCTGAGGGGCGCGACCGAGTACCCGGCGGTATAACTGGGCAGGCAGATTGGGCTCATTAGCCTTGGTTGGCAGCCAATCTAAGAGAAGGTAAACTCTGATTCTAAACCCGGGTAGACGAAACTCGTTAGCCTGTTCAGGCAGTTCGCCTAGGAGAGGAGGAACTCTTTTAAACCCACAAGTCCCAGAGAGTCTTGAGACGATGAGAGTATCGTCGGATATCTGGAGTAACTAGCATCTGCAGGCAACGACTCCACTGCCTTGTGGAAACCTCGGGAGTGGGTAGGGCTACGGGAGTAAACCCAGACAGAAATTCTGGAATGGTAGCACCTAAGGCGGATGGTTTTAAAACTGCGAACTCATTCCGGCAGCTGAGCTGGTGCCAAATTGTCATTCTTTGCATTCCCTTGAATTACACCACCGAGGTCGAGAGGGGGTTCCTGCAGTTTGGGCAGCCCAGGGTCTCCATATTCAGCGCTCAGGCTTGCGCCCTTACAGGCTACTCGCAGGGTGCCACGCACATGATCTGCAAATACTGAGACACCTATGAATGTGACCAGTGGGCCATTATCTTGGCTTTACATGACCAGTGGGCCATTATCTTGGCTCTACGTGACTAGTAGGCCAATATCTTGGCTTTACATGACCAGAGGGCCATTATCTTGGCTTTACATGACCAGAGGGCCATTATATTGGCTTTACATGACCAGAGGGCCATTATCTTGGCTTTACATGACCAGAGGGCCATTATATTGGCTTTATGTGACCAGTGGAATGTATCTAAGCTTTACATGACCAGTGGGCCTTTATCTTGATTCCATTTGACCTGTTGACCATTATCTTGACTCCATGTGATCTTCTAGGTGATTTGAGTTCTGGACAATTGCTGTATGATACAATTTAATTAATTCTAATGCTCTGTTTTGCAGGCATCATCCCATCGTCATGGAGACGGTACAGTGTGCCGGCAGGTCTTACTGTCATACAGTGGATAACTGATTTCAGCATGCGGATCAAACAACTGCAGGTCATTGCACAGGCAACCCAGGCAGGGGGAGCACGTGAACTTAAGGTATTGAATCTAGGGTGTGGGGGATGAAAGGTAGGGTGAGATAACATAAATGGAATAATGGAAAGTTTTCTGATAAATGAGAGATCTCTTGGGTTATAGCTGGAGATTTACAAGCTATCGTTCTTCTTAGCTCCATTGATCATGTCACACCTTATGCTCTGTTCTCTGCATAAGTCTGCACCCCAATGTCCTCGCATGCCTGTGTAATGAAATTGTTTCTTGGGCATCCTCTGCTTCGCCTGTTTGATGTAATTGTTTCTTATGTGTCGACTGCTACTCTTTTCTGAATTTTGCCTTCCTGTATTTTCAATAGTACGCTTCCATTTATCATATTGTGAGACCTTTGTTGTATACTTTTCATTAGTGGTCTATGTGCTTCTATATCTTTAAGCACTTGCTTGTTTTATATTTTTTCTATCCCTCTCAATCATTGTATCATCTGTGATGGCACTATATCTCAAAAGCCTCTAAGGTCTATTTAATCCTTTTTATTTAGTTAATGTTTCAGACTGATTTCCAACAGTAAGGTAGTCCGGTATACTCAGCCTGTAGGCATTGCCTTAACGATTGATCGCCTCTTCCTCTTTGGTCATGTGGTCCTCCTCTTCCAGGAGATGCTCCTGCTGGTTGTGGGGGCAAGGGGTGGGAAAAGGCTGTCCCCGGGACCATCCTCGCAACATCTGGCTGAACAGATTGCCATCTCCCCAACAAAACTGCAAGCTGAAACAGATTGCCATCTCTCCAACAAAAATGCAGGCTGTCTGCAACTCGGCCATCAGACATGGTCATTTGCGACAGGCCTTGGTCATCTAAGCGTACTATTATTATTATGTTTCAGAGCTGTGCAGTGTTGGTGACCAGATATGTTTGGTGATTATAAGTAAGATTATTTCTTGTTTTTGTTCTCATATCACATTATCTCCTCTTAGTGGAATAATTGTGTTCTTTTTTAACCTTTACGGCTCTGAAGTCCAAGCAATGAGACCAACGTCATGATTTGAGCACAGCATCAGTTGCAAGGATTGCAAGTTTGCGACTTACGTTATCCGTGCAGAGCGACAGAGGTTTTAACCTTAAGTACGCTATGTCCGATCCCTTCTAACCCACTCAGCCTACAAAAACGGTGTACGGAAAATTTTTTTTTTTTTTTAAACGGAGTTACTCTTGACAGCCATTTTTTACTGCTGAATATGCCCTCCATATATACACAATATTTTGCCGGTTAAAGTATCGTTTGTTCGATTACAAATGGCTTTTGAACAGTTTTAATTTTGTATACGCCGTTTGGAGCAAGCCGACTTTTTGCGAAAGGGGAAGTGGAGCAAGCCGACTTTTCGCGAAAGGGGAAGTAGGTTGTTGGGAAAGATCTTTGTCGAGTAGATCTGTTTATTTTGTTTGTTTAAATGAAAGAACTACGTTTGAATTGGAAACTAACAGTTGTGTCGATATTGTAAACACAGTATCGATACGTTGTTGTGGTTTCCATGGTTTTCTATCGAAGCGACTAGGCCTAGTGGTCGAGTCCAAATTTTTTCCGAGATTTTCATAAATTTTCAACTTCATCTTTTTGTATCTCAGAAACTAACAAACACACAACAATAACACCCACGTGTTCGTTATGCTATTGTGTGTCTACACGCCAGAAAATCATATTTATTGACAAACAAAAAGACGACTACCATAGCGAGAAATTAAGAAAATTAATTAGGTAAAATTTTTTCAAAAAACGCCTGGCGTGCTGAAGGTTAATCAAAGTAAAACCGAACGGCTACATAGTAATAGTCTGAACAATACAGATCTTTTGATTGTAGAGATTTCCTTCTTCTGTCATGCACCTTTGGATACCAGCAATGACCATCGTGGAATTAGTGTTAGGCGTTTGAAAATGATTTCTTCTGTTTTTCTCTTTGATTTGAATGTTGTTGAGAATGGGGGAGTCAAGTTCCTGCGACAAATTTTTCAGAGGTAGATCTGTTTAGATTGTTTATTTAGATACAATAATTACTTTTATAGTCGAAGTTACAGACGTAACCATTACGGTGAAATTGGTGATCCAATCGGTAATTCGATGTCTGAGATTCTTTTTCTAAATTGACGGACACTGGAAAGTCTAAGTGTGCTGTTTTTTCAACACTATCACTTAAATTTGTTTAAATATAAAAAACTAACACGCATAACAAAAACAATAACACCAACAGATTCTTTATTAATTTATTTCTCTATTTACAAATAAATCATATCAATAGACTGTCAAATAAAAATGTTACAGGCTCTTAAAGTAGCAAACATAGTTAAACTACGTGATGTCCTGAAAAAATATGCAGTAACAGGAAAATTGCGTAATTTTTTTAAAACAGAGATAAATTAGATGATAGATAAATGCTTATTTATTTATTATCTTTATACTACCTGGATCCTCTGGCTAAATTTAATGCAGAGAAATAAAATCACTTAATTTTCTTCAGGAGCTTTAGAAAGGAAAAATGTTCAGTAGCTGGTTAGAAACAGGACATGTATCTAAGAGCATTATATTCAGACTGCAGATTTCACCACAGATGTCTCCATCACATATGCCATGTTAGATGACAAGAGGTAATAAATAAAACTCAGATCTGTGACAAAGAACAGAACAATAACTAATACAGTAGATCAAAGAGGGAAATGACATGCCTTTAGTAAGAAATATGATCACATGAATTGCAACTCACAAGGAAAGAGAAAAATGTGGAGACCAAAGAATATCAAATGAATAACAGTGGAATGGAGGGTCAGGGAAGCTGAGTCTCATGGGTGGAATTAAAGAAGATGGCTCAAAATTGAAGCAATGGAGCGCATCCACATGTAACCAGAAGAACTGTCTAGTTCAGTATTTCAGAACCGTTTTGACTACCCAACACTCATTACATTTACACAGTATGAAAAAATACCCAATTTTTATTCGCTATAAGGAATGAAAATTGTGTTTTTATATCTTGTTAAAGTAGGAATTGTTCAAAAAAAGTTATATTGTTTTTATCTGGCACCCCTAAGAGAAGCTTCTTGCACATTCAGAGGACACCCCTAGTTAAGAAATGGCAGTTAGTCATTTTTCCAAAAGGATAGATTTGCTAAAAAAAAATGCTTTTAGCATGTGATAAAATTCAGAATTTATTGCTCTTTGTGACCAGAATCTTCAAGTTTGGCTCGGAGGTTTGTTCATACCTGAGGCATATATCACAGCCACTCGTCAATTTGTGGCTCAAGCAAACCATTGGTCTCTGGAGGAACTGCACTTAGATGTAAGTAGCAGTGTCGTGTGCAGTTAAGTTTAACTCAGCTAAGAATCAATGCATACATTTATTATTTTGCATCATTGACATTGTCATTTTTTACAAGTTTTTATTTTTGTAATGGTTCTCAGCTATATCCATATCCAGATCTCTAATCCTCTTTAATCCAATTATAATTCTGTTAGTTTGCAAGTTTAATATAAAAATCTACATATGATACAACAGCCTAATTTGTTAATATAAAAATCTACATACAATACAACAGCCTAATTTGTTAATATAAAAACCTACATACAATACAACAGCCTAATTTGTTAATATAAAAACCTACATACAATACAACAGCCTAATTTGTTAATATAAAAACCTACATACAATACAACAGCCTAATTTGTTAATATAAAAACCTACATACAATACAACAGCCTAATTTAACAATACGATTTGTGGGCCCCCAACATAAATTTTCACATATCCCTATGGATCCCCAAACCCTCTGATGGTACCCACAAATTTTTGTGATTTTCCCCATCCTTTTCTGTGTCAAGACCAGAGCTCAAGTTCAGAAAATAATGACTGTTAAATCTGTTAACTCCTTTAAGTATGTGCGATAAAAAAAATATTGAAGAAAAAAATATATATATAAAATTGTTTTTTGTCTGTGCATGCACAGGAAGGAATGATAAAAATATGATGTTCGTCCATCACATGTGATGAAGACCACTCTCTGTTCAGCCGTGTGGACACAATCTTTTGACTTGATGTGTCCGCTGAAATGGGTGACTTGCGCAGTGATTTGGATTAAAGTGAGGAAGAAACTGCACTATTTGTCAACCTCACTCTCTCGTCCTGAGCTACCTTTGGCCAGTGGCAAGATTATCAAGACCACTGGAAAAAGCGCAAGATGCAGTTTTTTCCTCTGGGTTTACTCCTGAAGCCTTTCCCGTAAACAGGAATCTCGTAAGGCAGCAGAGGGGAGATGACATCTATTGTTGTGTGTCTTGTCTTTTCCATAACTGCAAGTGGTCGTAGGGACACATCGCTCAGCGTGTGAGTGAAGTGTTGGCATCACTCCCAGGTGACATGTTCTAGTAAATTATAGTCATGTGTATACATTTAACAGTCACACCAAAACTGACTGTCTGCAGCTAGGGCGAAGGGCATTAATCTTGTGAAGTTCAGCTGTGTGCACTAGACTGCGAAAATACGACAACGGTTTAACCGTAGTACTAATTCAAATAGCCGATGTCCATGTCAGGATAATCGGAGGTAAGAAAAAAAAAATGAATGAATTGACGTCTAAATAGAAAACAACAACCCGTTTCTGTGAACACAAGTGTGCGTCGTCGACTAGGAAAATCCATGGGGAAAATAGATAGATGAAATGGGACACACCACCCAAAAGAAACTGAGACCTTATGTAATTAACTCTCTAACTCGTGATCTCAGAGGCTGTAGTGTATGCTTTAGGACTATTAGAGCCTTTCTGTAATAATCTTGAAGTTTCCCAAATGTGTAGCAGATCTTAGCCCATAAGGAAAAGTTAACGCTAGCTATCATTACTGTTGAGGACTAGTAAAAAAAAAAGATTAATGAGTAGAAGGCAAATTTTTTATTTAGTTGAGGGTTCTGTTGGTGGGAATATTACATGCACAAAATGTTGGCCTTTAGTCTGTACATCTGAACCAAGACCAACATAAATTAGCGTGTTTAAAAGTACTGGGTACATAAGTTACTCTACACCATTCAACTAAGCCCACCCAAGATCGGCACTAGAAGTATGACGCAATTAGACATAATTACCGGTTGGAGAGTTGGAACCGGATTTTGGAAGAAGCTTCACTAGACCGTCTCAAGAGCGCGGAAAGTCAGATAGCAGTTCTAGCCAGTAGCCACGAGATTTTGTAAGGAGAAAATGGAGTCCTGGACCAATGAAACAGGCAGATTCTAAAAGAACGCTGATGTCACAAAGCGCATCCTGCACGTGACTAGCACAGGTCAGGGAATATAAGCAGAGAAGCACATAGAGTTAAACACTTAGTATCAAAGAGACAGAACAGAAGTAGAGGGTTCGAGAGCCAGACTGACCCAACAAAGACACTTGACAGCCCATTTCCCGACATTCAACCAGCACTCCAAACCAGTCAAAATAAGCCGAGGTAAATACAACTCAAGATAGAAGTGATCAGTGAAATTCAGTAGGCCAGACTTTTATCAGAAGTAACTTGTAAACCAGAGGCAACTTTGCCACGTGGGTTGCTATTCAACGAAGTCCGCCATATTGGAAATTCAGTAGTTTCAGTTTCAAGAAGTTACTTTGCCATATGAATCTCATTCAACGAATTCCGTCATATTGGAAATTCATTAGTTTGAAGAAGTTAGATTTTGTTTAAAGTAGCGAAGGGTTAAATGTCATTTGCCAGTAGTGTGAAGTAAAAAAATAAAGAGAGTAGTGTTTAGCTGTATCATCACCCTGTACGAGTCATAGCCAAGGTATACAAATTGATAGAAGAAAAAGATCTGGACAACCCAACTAGAATCTGTAGCAGTGAAGGCTTATGAGAGGGAAGGCTTCATCAGGGCAACAAGAGAGCTGCTACAAATGCATGACCAAATTCTAGCGTTCACAAACACATCCGAACAAGGTTCCTTATACCTTCACTTGTTTATTGTTTAACTGTTTTTGTATTAACAGGTACAAGTTCAGGCTAGCAAGACCTTCACACTAGATGACTGCAGTTTCTCTGTAACAGGTGGGATTTTCTCTTGTTTACATTCGTGTTTTGTTTTTTGTATGCTCTTTCTTCTTAGATCAATGGTCAATGATTAACAAAGTGGCTCGTGACCTTCATGCTTGGTGATATCCTTGAGGGCAGCAACAAACTCCCTGCACCTGACACTGTCTGCAATCTTCCTTTGTATGGTACCTACATATCTTAATTTTGACTTTCTATGGTTCTTTGCCAAGTTGTCTTAGGTCAACCTCTTTTTTGCCCTCCCTCTGGGTTCCATAGCATGGCACTTCTGGGGATATCAGGTTCTTGTCTTAAAACATGATCATTCCAATTACTCTATTTCATATGTTGTAAGAAGTAGCATTGACCCCAAATGCTGTCATAGCCAGGAATAGAACTAAAGATGAGCTGTCAATTATAACTAAGTGCTCCATAGACATGAAAAAAAAACATAATCTCTGACAGTAAAGGTTGAGCTACTAACCTTCTCATGACCTCAATGTTCTTACTGAGACAATGTGTGCAGTGGGAGTCTGGCACACTAAAATCACAATGCTCTGGGTAGATAAAGCCCAAGTCATAGGTAGTAATTCATCTAAGAGATCCTGCCGAAGACAGATGTGTCGGACCGAAAGGTTCAAATATTGCAGCCAAGCTGTAAATTAGCGACACAGCGCATTCCGTTCTCCGGACTACATCCTGCTACTAGTGTAGTGGGAGATTGAGAACGAATGCAGAAGAAGAAGATCTAAGAGATGGAAAACTTTGAATTCAAACCACCTGTTGTCCTTGCATGCAGTCAGGTGACACCCAATGGCTAGAGAGGGTTAACTCAAATGAAAAGACTTATAGAACGCAGATGTGTTGTCCTTGCATGCAGTCAGGTGACAGCCAATGGCTAGAGAGGGTTAACTCGAATGAAAAGACTTATAGAACGCAGATGTGTTGTCCTTGCATGCAGTCAGGTGACAGCCAATGGCTAGAGAGGGTTAACTCGAATGAAAAGACTTATAAAATGCAGATGTGTTGTCCTTGCATGCAGTCAGGTGACAGCCAATGGCTAGAGAGGATCGCCACATCTGGTTTCAGCTGGATTTTTTTGGCTGCCATATTCACTGTCCAGCTGTGCTTTCGTGGCAGAATAGGGTCTTGGTCAGCTCTGGTTCGCTGACCCTAATGCAAGAGGCCAGCTAAAACATTTGAATAATAGCCATTAGTACAGTTTAATATTTTTCTGTATTGCTTGCTTGATGACTTGTTCCTCAGCTGGGATTGTACTGCTGGGGGTTCCCACTTCATCTCCAAGGATCTCTATATCCTGGGCTGTGGATGTCCAGTGGGTGGTACGCTTTCCTTTTAACATATCATGGAAGTTGTAGTGGTGCAAAGGAGTCTGTAAGAAGCCTTCTACAGTGGTGGATTTGTGCTTCATAAGGAGCAAAATGGAGAAGTCTGAAGCTTACCAGGGAGCAAACCTTATCCCCTTTGCCACAAGCGATATTTTCTCAAGTCGTTCTGCCACCTAGATGATCAATAGCTGACCGCCTCTACTTTTCTGTGCACTTGTGCCATTCAAATATTGTTGCCCTTCTTGAGCCAAGTGTTCTGTTATATCATCTATCTATCTGTCTACTGTTTGGTCTTCCTTGTGCCTTGTTACCAGATCTTTTTGCATTATAATTTAAAATAAAGGCTCAGAAGTCTTATTACAGTTTCATTACATCTACTTTGAATGTATCCGAATACAATGTCATGTTTAGTTTCTTCACCAAACATTGCTTATTTCATCAGGCTTGAAACTACAAGGAGCTGTGTGTAAGGACAACAAGCTTCAGCTGTCCACTACAATCTCCACAGAACTGCCTCTGACTATTCTACGCTGGGTTAGGTAAGAAGCCTGTAATGAAGGAGTATAGCAGAAGTATTGTAAGGGAGATCTACTGTATATGAGTGACTTAAATGAGAATAGAACTAATCACATATGAAATGAAGCAACTTCCATCCAGGAAATGGGGGAAATATATATAAACATCTGGCCTCTTGACAATAGACCTGAAGAGAAGGTGCCTATTATTGGGTGCACACTGTTATCTTTAACTAAATTCCATATGCACACCCAACTTTACAGACCATCATAAAACAGAATGATGTGAACCATCGTCCTCTATATATCCAGACCTCTATACAGCCATCACAAAAATCCCCCTAACCAATCTACGGAAGTAGAAATGATAACCGGCTTTGAGGAGCCAGAATTCTCCATGAGAATATCTTATTACTGAGGGTCTGGGAATAGAGAACAGAGACTAACATGCATTACCCTAGACTAAAAGCGTTATCCCAAGATATTGAAAGCAAATTTGAAACCTAATGGAATGGACATGTTTACACAGAGGATGCAGTACAAAATTTAGGAGCCAACCTCATTAGATACAACAATTGCAGGACATGCCGCAAGACCTTTCAAACCTGAAAAATCAGCAACTTCTGAGCTGAATCTATAATATTCCCCTGGAAACTAAAAATTCACATCAGAAAAGATAATGAACTTTATCGACTGCCGATAATTAATGCAGTCAGTTCAGAACAACAGAAATGATGCATGAGATCAGGTCAGAGATAAGCAATTTAGAAAGAATGTCAAATGTTGTGTTGTAATGGCTTTTTTCTCACAGTAGATTCATTGAAAATGGAAGATCTGATAACTTGTTGAGAACTATGGGAATAACAGAGCAACCGAGCTACGTTTCGTCATATAAGATTAAAATCCTGCTCCAGAATCAGTATTTTCCCTAGTGGAGGAATGAACTAATGAAGATGATAGATCTGACCCTAATGCTCCACCAGCTTTACAGACCAAAGGAAGTCATCCTCTTTCATCTAAGAACAGATGAGTGAGGATTATTAATTCACCTTCACTGCCCTCAGATATCTCACACAAGGGAGGGAATGCCCTTGTGGGACGCATTCAGGTTGCAGGACGACTGCCTTAACCTGGGACCTGCAGATTTAGCACAAACCAGTGAACATGAGCACAAAAGATGCAGCAGTGAAATCCGATGTGTCAGGCCGAAAGGTTCAGATATTGCAGCCTCACTGTAAACTACGACATAATGTCACAAATGTCATTTTTAGGACAAATGCTGAATAAGAACACAGAAGAAGAAGAAGAAGAATATGACAATGCCACACCAAGAACATCATAAGAGGTGACTGACAGTGCAGCCTAACCCCATTAAGAACAAGACTTTCCAATTTACAACATTGCACACCTTGTCATTTATACAAGCCAAAATTCTGTTAAGTGGGGAGAAGCCATCTTTGCTTGAAACACAGCTGGAGCAACAATAGCCATATATGATGCAGGAATGAATAACTTGATTTATCAGGGATTAGACGAAGAAGAACAGCAACGGGGAATGAGGGTTTAGGAATTTTAATGAGCCAATAATAACTATCATTTGCAACAAGAACATTTTCAAGAAAAAACAGCAAAGTCTGCTTGAGGACTATGGCCTTTGCACCCCAAGGTGATTGAAGAAGATTCATTTTAACATGAGAATAAAAACATTGTTGGGTCATATCTTTATTAAAACATGCTCCACTTTCATGATGCTGAGTCTACCAATCCTTGCTTTTCAGACTTGACAAGGGCTCAGACCCATCCAAGGGAAAGGTGACGCTGCCAGTTTACCTGAATGCCACTAGGGCACAGCTGCTATTTACCCTGGACTTTGTACCTGCTGATCAGCCGGCAGGCAAGGACCACAGCTTCTATGAGAGAGGTGTTGCTATCATCTCTTCTGACCTCAGTTAAATAGCTGGGTCAAAACAGAGCATGGATTGGTTAGATTATTGTTCTACAATCCATTTTGAATGTTTAATCTTTAATTATCTGTGTTATTTATCAGTTCAGATTGTTGTGCTTTGCTAGTTGGTCAAGATAAGGTAGAGTTAAACAGTTGAGTAAAACAGAACAGGAGAGCATAGGTTTCTTAGATTATCGGTCTACAATCCATTTTTAATGTTCAGTATTTAATTATCTGTGTTGCTTATCAATGTAGATTGCTGTGCTTCAGTTTTGGTCAATATAAAGGATAGAAATGTCTTAGTTCATTTTAATGCCTAAGGTTATGGTATATTTGTTTAACTACTTTCTTCAGACATTTAGTTAATGATTTATGTATCTTTTTATTTACCAATGACATATTCTGCTTCTCCAAGTATATGCATTATCTAGTGTTGAGTTTATTATGCCTACATCGGTCTGGGTTAATTCCTTTATTTTACCTACATTGGTCTTCATTAATTCCTTTAATATACCTACAGACCTACATCGGTCTGGATTCATTCCTTCAATAATAATATGGGATATGTGAAGCCAATATCAATTATAGAAGACCCTACTCTATTTAATATAAATAACTACAAGATTTGTCTTAAGATGTATTTGGCTAAGCTACTTTCCTCCTCCAGTCATAATAACAAGATTTGTAAGAGTAAACTTGTCCTTTATGTGTGTAACTTTCTTTTTTTACTATTTCTAAAGTATGTGAATTATCCCCAATTGGTAATTCTTAACAACCAAGAGTTGTTCTATATTCAAACATTTAATTACTGTGTTAATATTTTAATTAAATGTTTGTTTTTATACCAGTAGTCATATTTCATTTCCTGAATATGGGATGTTGAGGTTATCTAACAGTTTGGAGTATAATTGAAGGTGATACAGGTATCAACAAAGTCAAGTGTTTGTCTTAAAGGATAAACTGGTTGTTTCATTTTTGTGTATTTTATATTTATATATGTGGTGATACTTGAGATAACTTTCTTCTTCTTCTGATTCTCAAAATATTTGAGTTATTCACTCTTTGATTATTGTTTTCTATATGGTAAATTGTTTCTAAAGTGTTCTTTCAAACCTAGAAGGCTTCTCCACACTCAACATACATTAGGTGTGCAATGCCATGAGTTGAAGTGTCTTCTACACTGAAGATGTAACACTAGACAATTAATTTGCTTTAGACAATTAATTTGCTTGAATATTGACAGCAATATTTTCCCTTTAGCAAATATTTTCCCTTCAGTTATAGGTCCTCTACACTAAAGAGACTAGACAGCACTGTTAGTTGTTTCTTACAGCATGCTTTCAGTATAACTATAGTCCTATCTGGATCATTTTCACATGTTATTAGGGAATGGTGTGGGCTAGTGGTTAAGTGACACTGATCACAACCAAAGGTGCTGGGTTCGATCCCCATCACTGCACCGGCCATTACCCCGGGGAAGCAAACCCTTAGAAAATGCAGGAGGAAGCAGACCCTTACATAAAATGCATGCTGAAGTCGGATGCACAGGACCGACAGGCGCAAAGTAAAAACCACAGTGCAAAGCACACTGCCTTGGGGAATAGAGAAATAAGGCGAACAACAACAAAAAAAAAACCATGTTATTAACAGTGAGGTTGTGGAACAATTTCACAACATTTTATATTTCACTATTTGTTCTTTAGATATCATTTTACTATTTAACTTATCTTTGTCACATCTATGTAACTTGTGGGCCGGTAAAATTGTTGCCACATCTATGTAACTATTGTGGACAGGTACAATTGTTGCCACATCTATGTAACTATTGTGGACAGGTACAATTGTTGCCACATCTATGTAACTATTGTGGACAGGTACAATTGTTTCCACATCTACCCATTAACAACCAGCACCACAATGGATTGACTAGATTTATTTCTGATGTCTCTTACAGTTTAGTATAAATGTTTTTGTGACACTGGTTTTAGAACCCATAAACAATAATGGCTATCCCATTTATATTTGTATTTGAATATATTTTCTGTGTCTGATATTTTGTTGCCATTCTATGGAACTACTTATGATCAGCTCTTCACTCTTTGATAGGGTATTGCATGGGTCATCCTTATATTCCGACATACTGAAAAAGGTGGGTCTGGACTCTCCTGCCTGCAGTGCAATGCAAGGCTTCTTGGTAGGCTCATCATTAGGGGTCATAAATATGTTGACAGCCTGCCACCCCACCCTTTCCACCCAAAACCTATATCACAGCCTGTTTCCAGGTGTGCCCTAAGAAAAAAGACCAGAGGTTCCATGCAGGTAGAGTCATTCACAGTCAAGATAATTGTAACTTGTTTCAGGAGCAGGATGTAAGCTGTATTGTTTGTCAGCACATTTTGTTGTAGACATTTTCTTTGTTGATTTTCATATCTGGTTTCTAGTTAAAGTTCACTAACTTCATTTCTGAAGTTAACAGATAGTTATGAGTCAGCTCATAAGCTAACAGATAGTTATGAGCTAGCTCATAAACTAAAGAGGCAAGTGTCGTCAGATCAGTAATATCTTGTATAACTTTGAGTTCACTGGTCAATAGGTCCTAAACCTTTAGTACGCATTTGTCAAGAATGTCTAGACTCACGCTCCATTCAAAAACGGTGTTCAGGAAGGAAAAAAAATAATTTTTTGAACAGAGACACTCCCAAACAGCCATTGTTTTACTGCTGAATACGCCACCCATATATACACGATATTTTGCCGGTTAAAGTATTGTATGTTTGATTACAAATGGCTTTTGAACAGTTTTAATTTTGTATATGCCGTTTGGAGCAAGTCGACTTTTTGCGAAAGTTGAAGTAGGTTATTGGGAAAGATCTTTATCGAGTAGATCTGTTTATTTTGTTTGTTTAGATGAAAGAACTACATTTGAATTGAAAACTAACAGTTGTGTCAATATTGTAAACACAGTATCGATACATTGTTGTGGTTTCCATGGTTTTCAATCGGAGCGACTAGGCCTAGCAGTCGAGTCCAAATTTTTTCCGAGATTTTCATAAATTTTCAACTTCATCTTTTTGTATCTCAGAATCTATCAAACACACAACAAAAACAATAACACCCAAGTTCTTTATTCAATTGTGTCTCTACACACAAGAAAATCATATTTATTGACAAACAAACAGTAAAGTTACAAATTTTATAAGTCGACTACCATAGGGAGATGCACATTTTTCGTTAAAAAATATGAAGCGTGCTGAAGGTTAAGATAAATACTGATGTGCATCTGTGGACAACCAGGAGAACATTTAAAAATAGATTGCTGGAGAGTAAGAAATGGGTTATAGACCCGACTTCATTACACCAGGGTACACCCATATGTGCTGAGTCCTTCTCGTTGCTGAAAGTGCTGACTAGAGAGCATGAACTCCGTAGCTCATGCAATGACTCCAAAATTTCCCTTTGACTTTGTCAGGTACCCATTTACAGTTTGGTAGACTGGGAAAAGCAATGATACCATGAATACATCCACGACATGCCTGGTCTGTCAACCGAGAGCAATGTGATTTGAACCTGGTACATAGGGATTGTGAACTAGTCTCGTAACCCTTAGACCACACACTCCCCAAAGACCCGTGCTGGATAGTTGTATTACGATATACATAGTAGACATCACTGCACTCGAAGGCCCATAGGTTCTCATTCACTCCTAGCAAAGAGCATGGGTACTGAAAGTTGTTGTAGTGCTCTGGTTGTACACAATCATGCTCTGTCCTATCAGGTACCCTTCCCAGCTTGACCCGCATTTGATGTTAAGCTCTTGCAGTCTGTGGGCCACCAATTCATTGGTTGTAGTTTTATCATAGTTCGAATCTACCATCCTGAGGTAACTCTTAATGCTTCTTTGGAAGCGAGTTGGAGTGGCTTTTCTCAGATCCTGAGGTGTACTTGAGAGGATGAACCTGACTGTAGTGCAACGTAAGGCTCAAGTAAGCTCAGCACTATGAGGGATCAGTGCCTGTCCCCACCTCGTTGGTCACAGCCTGTGTCCAGCCTGACACTGACTACTCTTCATTGCCCGAGAAATGAAACATGAATGATGGAGTTTCATCATCCAAGAGCCTTTCATCTAATTTAGTACTTCTTTCTTTCTATCACTCATCCCTTCCTGCTCCTCAATATCCATGTTAACTTTTGTCCATTTGCTGAATGCATTGGCATCTGAGCATGATCGCTGCAAAGTTCTGTGCAGATTCCACATTTTTTTAAGTTTTAAAAAAAAATACTGTTTAATAAAGAGCTTATGACTTATAAGTCCTGGAAAACTCCTTGCCTACAGCTTTTCTTTGGTGGCATGTGGCAGTCATTCATGGAGTAATTACTATTTTACCACATCACTGTAGGCCATTTAAAATTATCCTACAGCTATTATTACAGTTTTTGGCACTGATAGACAAAACGATCTCTGTTTTATAATTTCCAAAGCAGAAGATGTAGGGGGGACCCAAAATGCACATGTAGGATCAAGTTTAAGGAAAACATAAATGAAACAAAGAAGTCTTGGAGATATCTAGAACGGATAACTCAGAAAAGGAGAACGTGCCATGTATTTGTTGGAAGACATGTACTTCACATGTAACTAAAAAGATTTTGATTTGTTGATAAAAACAGTTTTCCTTCTGGTGAATCTGTCAGGATTGATGCATAAATAAGATTTAGTTACTATGTTTGACTTCATAGTTAGTTATAGATGACCCTAAACAGTCCAAATAAGATGATGTAATTATTTGGAAGTACTTCATTGCCAGCTAGAGATAATCCTGATAAGATTATATGATTGCAAGTTACAGATAACCAAAAAATAGATTATATGATTGCCAGTTATAGATAACATTAAATAGCCCAAATGGTTGGTTATTGATCCAGCGGCCTATGGGCTCCTACTTGTTGGCCCAAATAAGATTATTTGGTTATTTGAAAGTAATTCATTACCAGTTATAAATAACAAAATAGAATTATGTGATTGAAGACAGATGCAGTTACTGTACTGTTACTTCAGTAATTAATTAGCCCCTTTCTAACTTATAGATGAACAACTTATTATAATTCTGTGGTTTTCTGTTAAGTTTAAAATAAATGGTATTATAAGAAATATAGCTGGTTTCATTGTTGTTAAAATGTCCTTGTTGTGTGACATTTGTCAGTGTGGAGGTGTGTTTGTTGCTTTTCAATAAAGCTAGGCCTTCATTTGACAATGCACCCTTATTTCTGTCACTGAGTGGCAGAGGAGCTGCAGCACTTGTTTTAACACCGCAACAATACTGAGTTTGCTTCCAAGTACTGGCACACTCCAGTCAACTCGGCTGTAAATAATACCAGACTTACTGTTAGGGAAGACAAGGTAAGGAAAGGATTTGCTTAACTCACAAAAACTGAGACTTAGTACAATGTTGCCTCAAACAGCATTATCCCTGCTGGCAGTGTCTGACATCGGACTACTCAATCAATAGCATGCTTAAGCAACCAGGGCCCATCGTGTCGATTGACCATGTCCATGACCATATCTGATGGTTGTGTCCCAGGCGGCCTGCAGTTCTGTTGGGGAGGTGGCGATCTGTTTAGCCAGGTGTTGCGAAGGCGACCCCGCGGACATCTCCATGATGAGCACATCTTCTTCCCATAACTTGCCCCCACGGCCTGCCGGAGCATCTTGGGGGATGGAACTTTCCAAAAAGGGTCAGACGACAGCGATCAAACTTTAAGACAATGCCTGTAAGCTGAGTGCATCGAACTACTTCACTATTGGAAATCATCGGACTACTACTTCTAACTAAATCAGTGTATGAAAGAAAACAGATAGGAGAAAATCTATTTCTAGCCTCTTAAGTCACGTCTTTCAGTGGAGATAACTGGGCCAAGCAAGAAGTAACCAGTGAATAGAGTATCTTCTCTATCAGACTTGTAGTCTTATGTTATAACTAACCATCTAGTTCCACTGGCTAATAGAATAAGGACACTCTTTCTTTCCAAGTGTGGTACAAGACATGGCTAAGGAGGGATGTGCATGAGGCTGGTAATTTCACCATATAGAAATTATTGCTGTTGAAATTGTATTGCAGATAATTGGATTCAGACTTCTATAAAAGCTGATTAGGGTAACCAAATGCAAAGTTGGGTCTATACTCCACCATCTAGAGTGACAGGTTAGGGTGCATCAGATAGAGTGATAGGTTAGGGTAAATCAGATAGTGACAACTTTTGGTAAACAAGATAGAGTGACAGGTTAGGGTGCACCAGATAGAGTGAAAGGTTAGGGTAAACCTGAAAGAGTGACAGGTTAGGATGCACCAGATAGAGTGAAAGGTTAGGGTAAACCAGAAAGAGTGACAGGTTAGGATGCACCAGATATAGTGAAAGGTTAGGGTAAACCAGAAAGAGTGACAGGTTAGGATACACCAGATAGAGTGAAAGGTTAGAGTAAACCAGAAAGAGTGACATGTTAGGGTAAACCAGATAGACAGGTGAGGGTAAACCAGATAAAGTGACAGATAAGGGTAAACCAGATAGTGTTGGGTCTATACTCACCCATCTGGTGTGACTGGATGCAGGTTGCTATGATGGAGTGTTCTTCAATGTACCAAAAAGCTTTGTGTGCAGGTCCTTCTCTATGGCCAGGGTTCAGAACGCAGTTGCCCAAGCATATCACAGGCTTGTTAGATATGGTCAGCTGGCTGTCTGTGCTGCTTGACTAATTATAATCTATGCAAGTGGCTGTTTTATCTGTTATGACCTGTTCTCATGTGGAACAGGATCACATGCTCTGCTTGATCAAGGCAGTGACAGTTGTCTCTCGATTGATGGACTTTCTTTATGACTTGAATAAGGGGCCTCTTTTCCTGGAAAATTATTGTTCTTTCTATTCTCACGGTATTTCATCTTTTGATAACTTGTTTGCCCTCGTGTTTCCTGGTATGAACATTGTGATGGTATCCACTGTAGCACTACCCTTCGTTTGGCTTCCAGTTCCCCCATGGCTTTTGCAAACTCAGTCATGAACGAGGACTTGCAGAGCTAACATTGAAAACCTCTATTAGTGTTATTTATTTGGTATCAGATCGGAATTAAATTTAGGAGCAAAAAATAAATTATGCTAGTTTGCATTTCTAGTAATAATTGGTGCTTCATTTTCGTCATGATCAAGTCTTTCTGTCCTGGGACTGGTTTGCAAGCTCCGGATTCTTCTTTCCATTTCTGCCTGTCATCTGCAACAGTCTTTAGCTCAGCCTATCAGCTTAAGTCTTCACTGTCATGTCTCTGCATGGTTGTGTCACAAAGATATTTTTTTATCTGCCCCTCTCTTTTCATGTGTTTTCTTTTCCAAGACTTACTTCACTGGACCCTCGTGATGTAGGTTCTGGTCCAGACAGGCCAGTTGCTGCATCTTTTGTACCAACTTTCTGTCCTCTCCCACTTCCGTCAACACCATTTTAATCTACTTTCATTCTGTCGACCAGACTTATCCATCTTCCAGGTAACAGCACATATCAAAAGCATCCAAGTATAAGTACTTACTTACTTTCCGTGTCCAAGCACAACGTTATATATCTTGCACCCAGTATTCAGCGACATGGGTTGCCTTGTCATTTGCCTCCAGCATGTCACACCTTTTGCATTTTTCCTGGAGGTTGGGGCAGGTCATCAGGTGGTCTGGGTCCTGTATTGCGCCACAATCACATGTGTCATCATCAGTGTATCCCCCATCGTTTCATATTTCTCTTGTACCGTGATAGACCAGTTCGGAGTCTGTTCAGCGACTTCCATGTTGTGTATGGTAGATGATGTCCAAGAGCAGGTTGCTCCCAAAGTTCCATCTCTGGGGCCTGCACCAATTCGTCCCACCTCTCGATACGGCAACTTTCAGGGTTTGTATGTATGGGGTTTGTTGTTTTTAGAAAGCTATGTCTGGATTTGAGTCTTGCGTTTTGTACCTGATGTCCAAACCTTGGGTCATGCTCCTGTTTTTCTCGTGCGATTTCTGCTGCGACGCTTTTTCGGATCACGGGGAGTGCTATGCCAATTATGGGATATATTTTATCAATAGGGGTGGGTTTTAGGCACCCTTATACTATCCAACCCGCCTCATTTATTGCTGTATCAACTAGTTTCGCATGAGCAAAGTTTTTCCAGACTTGCGCAGCGTATTCAGCTAAGGAGAAACACAAGGCAAGTGTAGATGTCCGAAGGACTGATGACTGTGCCCCCCCAGGTTGTGCCGGTCAGTTTTCGGATGATATTATTTCTTGCGTGTATCTTACGCTTTATGTCTTGGCAGTGAGTCATGTAGGACAATGTGCAGTCTAACTTCACGCCTAGATATTTGGGAGCCGTGCAGTGTTCAAGCTCCTGCCCTTGCCACCTAATCTTGAAGTTTTCTTTTTGCCTCTCAGTTTCTAACATGGTAGACACATACCTGGGTTTTACTGGGATTTGGTTTAAGGTGATTCTTGTGGTAGTATTCTGCAAGGGAATTGAAAGAACTTGACAGTTTGCTTTTTACTTCCTCAAACCCTTTTCCCTGGGCAGCAACTGTTGTGTCATCAGCATATATGAATTTCCTGTGTCTGTGTCCATGGGTAGATCATTAGTATATATGCTATAGAGCATGGGTGCTAGGACCATTCCTTTGTGCCAGGCCGTTGTTTTGGTTTCACCATTTGCTGTCATTTTTTCCCCAGAGTTACATAGAATCGCCCATTTTTCAGGAGGCATTTGAAGAGATTGGTCAGACGCCAGTCTTTTGTCATGGTGTATAGCTTTGATGGTAGTTTCTGGTGGTTTATTGTCATTGTTTATTTGTCATTTGTATGCAGTATATGTTTTTACAAATTGGTACTTACTCACAACCAAAACAAAACAAATTTTCTTATAAGAAAGCTGATCTATGTTTCTGCTCATATACTATATTATGGTTACACTTCTTCGTTCGTTCTCAATCTCCTGCTACCAAGCCCGTAAGGTATTTGCAAGTAGCAGAATGTAGTGGTGTAGCCCGGAGAATGGAATGCTTTGTGTCACGGTTTACAGCTTGACTAAAATATTTACACCCTTCGGTCTGACACATCCAACTTCATCAGGAATTTTTTAGTACCGGGTTACGTTCCCTCTTTGATCTCTTCTCATAAACCAGTCTGTTCTGTTACATCCTGTTTTCCAGGATCATCACGTGGAGGTGTAGAAGGGTCTTGGCAGGCCCTGACGCTAGCAGTCAGCTAAAGATCGCTGACCGCTGCAGCTCATGCGCTGCTCAGCGTCTTTATCCCTATGGTTACACTAGGTTTTTTTCCATACTATAGTGCAAACTCTGTGATCATGTAAAAAAGTTATTGCCCATCACAAAGCGATGATGGTCACAACATCAGACGGTTTTGTCATAATAATGTTATATGCGCTGTATTTGGATTATATTGAGGAATAATATGCGCTGGTCATTAATCTCACTCTTATCCCGAGTTACCTTGGATGAGTGGCAAGACTATTGGTCAAGATGACTGGAGGTAACTCAGAATGCAGGCACTTTGGTCTTACCTCTCTAAGACCAGGCCGCTTGAAACTTGCAGGATTTAATCGTCCACTGTTGCCGTTCATCACTGTGAGAGGGGAGTGCCTTAACCTCTTGACTACAGTCTTCTTCTTCTTCTTCTTCGTTCATCCTCAGATCAAGGTTCCGGTTTCTCGTACAAAGGACACCATTGTTTGTAAGGCTGTTTCATCTCCATACAGCTTCTGTCTCATGAGGCCAGTATTGTTCTCTCTTTTCCTGCGTGAGCGTGCAGCTTTGCCGGATATGTTCCACGGTCATGATATACTCCCCACATGGGCACCTGTCATCTGTCCCAATCAGCATTTTGTTGTAAAGATGACCCTTGAGTCTGTTATGCCCAGTTCTCAGTCTGAAGATGATGACTTGTTCTTCTCTAGTTAAGTTAAAGTAGCTGTCTTCATTTCGGAAGTCGGGGTGTTGATCAACCCATTTTACCCTGAAGTTGGCTTTAATTATGGTCTTGGCCTCATTATATGTCTGTTAGTGGGGATGCTCCTCCACCCTTTGCTAGTTTGTCTGCAGCGCTTCATTGCCTTCAGTATTGCAGTAAGATAGGATCCACTATATGACCAACCTTGGGTGTTCTGCTGAGAGCTGTGTCAGGGAGAACATACATTGCTCGAGATCTTTGTGTTGTTTTAGCGCTGCTAATACTAACGCGGCATCAGTCAGGAATACTATGTTTTCTTGGTGGATATCTTTATCTTGGATTACAAGCTCAGCTGCAGCCTTCAGTGCCTCTGCTGCATGGAAATTATTGGAATATGTTCCCATTGTTAATACTCAAGATTTTTTCTTCTCCATTCCTTAGTCTATAATAGACCCCTCCACCTCCATTGGATGTGGCTTTGTTAGATGATCCATCTGTATATACGTGTATCCATGTTTCTGGTGGGTATACTCTCCTAAGATATTCTTCTGTGATAAATTTCCTTTCTAAATCCCTTTAGCCTTTTTCCCTCTATGGTTTTCTTGACTACCGCGACTGTAATTATGTAGTTCTTCCTTGCATGCAAATACAGAGAATGACAAATTGTTGTCACACTTGTCCATGAACACTTTTGGAAGTGAAACAATCTGATCAAGACACTCATCTACTTCCTCAAAGTGTTCCTGGAAACAGACTGTGTCACAGCAGCCTGGCCAGCGATGTGGGGATTGTGGTGAGCTTATTGAGGACACACCCATTGCACTACATCAAGGAGTGCTAGGTCTATCTTATCATGTTGATTCCAAGATGTAAGAAAAGTCAATATAACTTGTCACCAAAGAAACGTCAAAAGTTAACTGAGTACCAGTGACTTCCAACAACAGCAACAATGACATCATCCACAGCAACAGCACCATCATCAACAACAACAACCTAATCAACAGCAATCCATCACCAACAACATCGCATCATCACCAACAACAAAATCAACGGCAACATCATCAACAGCAACATCATCACCAACAACACCATCATCAACTACAACAACCTAATCAACAGCAATCCATCACCAACAACATCGCATCATCACCAACAACATTGCATCATCACCAACAACAAAATCAACGGCAACATCATCACCAACAACACCATCATCATCAACAACAACGAATACTATTAATTTCTGCTTGAATATTGTTGTATTAATATCATTTATTAATTGTTGCTAATCTTTGTCTCCAGTCAGTTACATATATTTTATGTGTCTGGGTAACTGAGATGCTAGTATGGTCAAGCACAACATACTGAAAAGGTCATCGCATCAGAGTCGGGCACAACATACTGACCAGGTCGTCGCGTCAGGGTCAGGCACAACATAATGACTGGGTTGTTGCATCAGAGGCAGACACAAATTACTGACCAGGTCGTCGCGTCAGGGTCAGGCACAACATAATGACTGGGTTGTTGCATCAGAGTCAGACACAACATACTGACCAGGTCGTCGCGTCAGGGGCAGGCACAATACACGGACCAAGACCACTATCTCTTGTGTATCCAACGACACATCCTATATTTCTTATTTTAATCTGTGTTAAAAGGAAATGGTCAGGAACTCGGAAGTTGTACACCAGTTCAAGTATCTGGGATCACTAATCAGTGATGAGGGCTCGCAGCCTGATATAATTGCCAGAATAGCTCAGATAACAGCGGCTCTTATGCGCTTGAAACCCATATAGCATGATACACGGCTCGCCTTCAGCATACAAGTTCGACTTATGCGATTGAAACCCATATAGCATGATACACGGCTCGCCTTAAGCATACAAGTTCGACTTATGCGATTGAAACCCATATAGCATGATACACGGCTCGCCTTCAGCATACAAGTTCGACTTATGCGATTGAAACCCATATAGCATGATACACGGCTCGCCTTAAGCATACAAGTTCGACTTATGCGATTGAAACCCATATAGCATGATACACGGCTCGCCTTCAGCATACAAGTTCGACTTATGCCCTCATTGGTGCTCTCAATATTTGTGTATGCTTGTGAGACTTGGACTATTACTGTGAAATACAGGCAATGGAAATGAGGTGCTTTAGAAGACTCTTAAATGTTACATATAAGGATCGTGTCATGAACGTAGAAATACGACGGAGAGTGGAAAACGCAATTGTGCCTTTTGATGATCTGTTCACAGCTATCAAAAGGCGAAAGATGGCTTGGTATGGGCACATCACGAGGTCCAGCGGAATTACAAATTTGATACTGCATGGTTCTGTACCGGGAAAGAGAAGGCGGGTACCTCCAAGGAAGCGATGGACAGACAACATCACTGAGTGGTCAAACCTTCGTCCCCGTGAGGCGCGACTGGCGGCAGCGGACAGAGAGAGATGGCGTGGGATTTTGTGGGAGTGTTTTCAAGTGTGCCCCAACAACCTGATTAGATACGGGATGAACTGAACTGAATATGTTTTTAATGTATATAGTTCTTTCTTTTTTATGTTATTTGTAAACTCACCAAAAAGTGTACTGGTACTTGTTTGGTCGTCTGATTTCGTTAAATCGTTTTCAATTGTTTAATTCTTTAAAATGTTTTGTGTGTGAATAGTTCCATTATTTGTCTATTTAATTTACTGACATTTTACAAAGTATTACTACATTTATTAAAATAATGAATCTTTTAAGAGCAGCTACTATCCTGGCGCTTAAACAAATCTGGTTACACTTTTGACTTAATTTCAAAAACAAAAGCATATTAAAAAATTATGAAGTTCATTCTCATTAGTATTGTCAACTGGAGTTAGTTAAAATTACTGAGGAATAGAGGCAGCTTGCCCGTGTAATGCGTAGGAAAAGTTATTTCTTCCAGAAAGACAAATAACAATGTCTTATCAGGGGTTTGAACTTTAACTTAACGTCCTTATACTGGTTTAGAAGTCTGTTGAAAGTTTGAATATAAACAGTTTCGGGGATGGTGGTTTAACCGATATGCGAGTCCATCTTAATAGATTACCTCCAGGACACTGAGCCTCTCCCCACCCCCCAATGAGGACACCTTACCTCGAGACCACTGAGTTTCCCCCATCCCCCAATGAGGACACCTTACCTCGAGACCACTGAGTTTCCCCCATCCCCCAATGAGGACACTTTACCTCGAGGCCACTGAGTCCCCTCCCCCATCCCCCAATGAGGACACTTTACCTCGAGGCCACTGAGTCCCCTCCCCTATCCCCCAATGAGGACACTTTACCTCGAGGCCACTGAGTCCCCTCCCCCATCCCCCAATGAGGACACTTTACCTCGAGGCCACTGAGTCCCCCCTCCCAACCCCAATGAGGACACCTTACCTCGAGGCCACTGAGCCTCTTTGTCCTCTCACCCCCAATGAGGGCACATTACCTCGAGGCCACTGAGCCTCTCCCCGAATGAGACCACCTTACCTCGAGGCCACCGATTCCCCCTAATATGACACATATTTTGACAAATAAAACACAGTTATTTCAATAAGTGTCAAATCTTGTCAACAAAAATGTTTGTACAGCAGCCCTACCTAAACTGATCGAGCTTATTCTCTTGGTCTGGAGACTAGTAAGCAACCATCAGGATACCTGGTTCTCTTCAAGCTATGTCTCAATATTGTTACTCCCATTAGAGCTAAGAAAGACTGCAATAAAAGATCTCCATCAATTTATATTGTGTACCGTCTTGGCTCTTCTCAAGAGCTTCCAGCTGCCTACAGTTCCATGTTCCCTCGCCTTGTAAACGTTAGCATCATTACTCTTCTCCGACTCTTTTCTTGTTCTTTTACATTTTTACATTGGTGTAATCTTCTTTGTCTGTTTCTTGTAGTAACTCACTGAAAAAGTTGGTTTGTCTCCTAATTCGTGCATCATATATTTAAGGTGTTCCTTGAATAAACAATTTGTTTACAGAGCACAGTCTGTAAATTGTACGAGTCAATAATAAAAGAAAACGTTGTAATGCATTTAGACACGTTTAATCTAATCAAAAATAGTTAGCATGGGTTTACTAGAGAGAGCGATAGTGCTTAACAAATCTATTAGAATTCATGTAGGAGGTTACTAAAATGATAGATAAAGGGGAGCCAGAGGATGTTATTTAACTTGATTATCTTATATATATATATATAAACGATTTTGACATTGATATAGGATCCATGATTGCAGAGTTCGCTGATGGCACAAAACTATGCAGGAGTGTCTCATCTAAAGCAGAAGTGGATATATTGATGTCGGATTGAGATAAAATTCGAGGTCTGCGAACTGGCAAATGGAGTTTAATGTAGATAAATGTGCAGACATCCATATGAGTAGATCAAATATGGAACATAATTACAGAATATGCGAGAACAGTTTTAGAATGATCGAAAAGGACAGGGACCTGCGGGTTATAATAGATCATACAGGTAAAGTGAGTGAGCAAGTCCAGGTAGTAGTGAAAGGGCTAAATGCAATGTTAGATATAATAAAAAGAAATATTAAACGTAGGAGCAAGGAAATTATAGTCAAACTGTATAAAGCATTAGTTAGACCTAAATTGGAGTACTGTGGAGTTCTTATCATAGAGGGTATATAAACATGCTGGAAAGGATACAAAAAATAACGACAAAGCTGATAGTGGGATTCCAGAATTACAGTTATGAGGAAAGACTCAGAAAAACCAGCATACAGTGTCTAGAAGAGAGAAGAATTCGAGGTGACTTAATACAGGTTGATAAGATAATAAAAGGAACGGATAAATTAGACTATAACAAGTTTTTTCAAAATACAACCACCTAAAAGAACAAGAGGGCATAGTTACAAATTAACTAAAGAAAGGTCCAGATTAGATATTGGGAAATGTTTTTTTAGTCAGAGAGTGGTGAATGCTTGGAATGCATTACCACAGGAAGTAGACGTGGCAGGGACAATTAATACATTTAAGAATACATTGGATGCACATAGCTGTTAGAGCAAGGACATGCAAATGAAACTGGTTGTTTTCAGACTGCATAGTTTTCTAAACCAGTATAAAAACGTTAAGTTAAGTTTTTTTTACTTCCTTTACTTTGTTATTAATTTAAATCCCGAACCACTGATAAAACAAAATAAATTTAGTTCAATATACAGTTAGCGATATTAGCGTACTTCTGGTTTCAAGGGGTCTCGTGGAGAATCATAGGAGTGTTCTTTCCGCCTTTACGAATTAAACACAACAGGACTTCTGCGCTCGGATCGCCCAATACCAATCAATAAGACACAACATTAGGTTCCTTATAGAATTCTGCTGTTATATTCGTAATGAACCGGCTCGCCGATTACCTGTTCAAGATTTCTAGACGTGTACACATCAAATTCTGAAGACACGTAATTGGGCGTGAATCCTGACGTACTACGGCAGTGCGCATAGTTTGATGACGACCTAGGTGGCCACGCAACTGATGGAACAGAAAGAGGTTGAAACGTTTTCTGCAGGATACCATTCTGCTTCCGCTGTGCTGCCTCCTTTTCACGTCTGTCTCTGGCTCTGCGATTTTGAAACCAAATTTTTACCTGAAATAGGAATAATAAATATTGTGACGATATATATACACATACACACACACGAGTGATACATACGTTCACTGTAACCATCTAAGCACGTCACATAAGGTGACTAAAGATAGCAGGGAAGGACGCTAACAGTCTCATCACATAAAAACATTGTTAATAAAACCGCCACCGCAAAGGGATAGATGAACCTGTGGTATGAGCGGATCTGTGAGATATAGTCCGAGTGAATGAACTGGTCAAAGGGTAAGAGTGGTGGGGGCGTAATCGAGCAGGTGTGTAATGGGGATGTGAGATTTGAGAGGAGTGTGGAAGAGGATAAATCAGATGATAGATTTGAAGCGAAAGTGATTAAATACAAACAGCTTCCAGATGCAGGTACTCTGTACACTTTAAGTCCGCCAGAAGTCAAATTCATCAAACAGCTCGTCTTTGTGTAAATGAGTTTTGGCTACAGCTCAGTGAAAGCATCCAGCCTGCAGCTCAAACAGGAAACGTCAGACAAATGTAAAAAAAAAGTAAGACAAATGTACGATGGTCTAAAGAAAGCTATTGGTCTTGTAAGTAGGAAAACAGCACCCTTCAAAACCATTACTGGCGAGAAAATAACAGATAAAGGAAAGGAGATGGAGTTATGGGTCGAGCACTATTCTGAGCTGAATTCCTGTGACAACATCGTCACTCCCACAGCCTTTGACGCTGTCATAAGATATTCCAGTATGCACGAGTTGGACATCGAACTACCGTTAGAAGATCTTAATAAAGTCGTTTACAGCTTGGCCCTTCGCAGAGTAACAGGCAGGGACGGGATCCCACCTGATTTGATCAAATGATGTAAGGATGCATTCTTGCAACCGCTGTATATGTTGTTATGTCAATACTGTAAAAAGGCCACTTTACCTCAAGATATGAAAGATGCACAGATTATAACATTATACAAAAACAAAGGTGATAGAAGTAACTGCTCAATGTTATAGGCATAGTCTTCGCTGGAGTAATCTTACTACGGCTACAACGGATGAGCATGTGTATCCAAAAAGCACAATGTGGATTCAGGTCTGGAAGCTGAAGGTCGACATGATTTTTTTCTTCAGCAATTTCATGAAAAGTCACGTGAGCAAAATTGGCCTTTATATCGCCTCCTTCAAACTGACAAAGGCATTTGATTTAATTAGTGGGAATGAACTCTTTAAAATTCTATGTTAAAAAGGCTGCCCAATCAAACTACTACGACTAATAACATCGTTCCACGAAGCCATGAAAGAAACAATTCAAGTTTATTGTAGGATATCACAACCATTTGGAATTCGAAGTTGTGTTAAGTAAGGCTGCGTTGTGGCCCCGACACTTTTTAAAACCCTCTTTGCACTGTTACTGAAGCATGTATTTTAGTAACGCAAATAACTTAACTTAACTTAACGTCTTTATACTGGTTTAGAAGACCCTGCAGAGTCTGTATACAACCAGTTTCATTTACATCACCTTGCTCTAAAAGCTATGGGCATCCAATTTATTCTTAAATGCATTAACTGCCACTACCTCCCCTAGCAATGCATTCCAAGCATTCACCACTCTCTGAAGTGAAATGAAGGGATCTGCCTTGACACTAGGTCGGTTTGTCGGCTGTTTAACTTTGCAAGACTCAAGGCTAAAGCAAAGGTCAAGGAGGTTACCATCAAGGACAGGGAATTGAGATGCTAGTCCGGTCAGCAGATTGTGCTGACCACTACCTTTCTTCAATGTAGCGTTCAATAGAAATAGGCTATTTTCAAGAAAGTCTGGTTGACAAGATATGGATCGACGTGATCCCCGTTGTAGTGAACGTCATGCAGATTGAGCCGAGAATAGCACAGCCATCCGGAGGACGGTGGTCTGCCTTCATCAGCACTCTCGGGATGTGTGGAAAGCTACTACAACCCGCCATTTAACGTTCTTTTCAGGGAATGCAGAAGAGTAAAATGACTCATTGTGGGCATTAAGAAACAACAACAACAACAACAACCATCAATGACTCGCTTATCGCTGATGACGTTACAATTGTTAACCACAGTCAGCGGGAACTTAGGACGTTCACAGATCGTTTTTCCCAGTCTTGCAAAGATTTTGGTCTCACAATAATTCTCAGCAAAACAGATGCACTGGGACAGAAAACAGATGTACTGGGACAGAAAACAGATGTACTGGGACAGAAAACAGATGGCCCCGCAACTCTTAGCGCTGATAATTTTGAATTGGTAAATGTACATAAATTCATATATCTGTCGTCCTTCATCAACGATACGCTCTCTCTAGACTCTAGACCCAGAAATGGACATCAATGAAAAGCTCTCTCTAGACTCTAGACCCAGAGATAGACAGCAATGAAGAGCTCTCTCTAGACTCTAGACCCAGAGATAGACAGCAAAGACAAGCTCTCTCTAGACTCTAGACCCAGAGATAGACAGCAAAGACAAGCTCTCTCTAGACTCTAGACCCAGAGATAGACAGCAAAGACAAGCTCTCTCTAGACTCTAGACCCAGAGATAGACAGCAAAGACAAGCTCTCTCTAGACTCTAGACCCAGAGATAGACAGCAAAGACAAGCTCTCTCTAGACTCTAGACCCAGAGATAGACAGCAAAGACAAGCTCTCTCTAGACTCTAGACCCAGAGATAGACAGCAAAGACAAGCTCTCTCTAGACTCTAGACCCAGAGATAGACAGCAAAGACAAGCTCTCTCTAGACTCTAGACCCAGAGATAGACAGCAAAGACAAGCTCTCTCTAGACTCTAGACCCAGAGATAGACAGCAAAGACAAGCTCTCTCTAGACTCTAGACCCAGAGATAGACAGCAAAGACAAGCTCTCTCTAGACTCTAGACCCAGAGATAGACAGCAAAGACAAGCTCTCTCTAGACTCTAGACCCAGAGATAGACAGCAAAGACAAGCTCTCTCTAGACTCTAGACCCAGAGATAGACAGCAAAGACAAGCTCTCTCTAGACTCTAGACCCAGAGATAGACAGCAAAGACAAGCTCTCTCTAGACTCTAGACCCAAAGATAGACAGCAAAGACAAGCTCTCTCTAGACTCTAGACCCAGAGATAGACAGCAAAGACAAGCTCTCTCTAGACTCTAGACCCAGAAATAGACTCAGAGATAGACAGCAATGACAAGCTCTCTCTAGACTCTAGACCCAAAAATAGACAGTCCCATTAGTAAAGCTGCTGCTACATTTGCTCCCCTCACAACGCGTGTTTGAAAAAATCAGAAACTGACAATTAAAAACAAGATAATGGTGTACAATGTTAAGTGTCGTCAGCAGACTCCCGTAAGGTAGGGACATTTGGGCATCGTCTGCAAGAGCACAGACTTCCATCTACCTTCCATCTATGTCGCATACGATCCATTCTTGGAATTACATGGATGAGGACATTCTGGCATCGGTCTTCCATTCATGAACACACTCCCGAGGCAGTGAAAACTACGATGACTTAGTCATGTTTGTCGCATATAAGATTATCGCATTCTCAAAGATTTCCTCTATGGATAGTTGGCGGATGGCAAGAGAGCCGTCGGCCGACAACAGTTGAAGTTACAAAATGGGTGTAAGCGTGATTTGAAGGTCCTGGACATGAGCCTGACATACAGGGAAGATGAAGCTGTAGACCGATGCAAATGGAGGTGTACCCCGAATGGTCACCTCACGTTTGGTGAAAAGTAGTTACTGTAATAAGGGAAAGTGAAACGGCAACTCCATAAAGAGAAAGAAATGGAGAAAAAAAAGATAAGAAGTATTTTATTTACTACTTCAAGGTCTTATCATCCTCAAGTCCATCATGGCTGAAATGGGCTACTATACAAGTATATAAAACGTTATCTTTATCATCATGTATGTATGAACACAAAGATGAACATCTCGAGGAATGTGTGTGCTCCCTGACACAGCTCTCAGCAGAGCACCCAAGGTAGGTCATACAGTGAATCCTATGCCACTGCAATATTGAAGGCAAAGAAGTTGGCAACAAACTAGCAAAGTGTGGAGGAGCATCTCGACAAACAGACATGTGCATCACGACCATAGTTAAAGCCAACTTCAGGGAAACATGGGCTGATCAACACCCCGAAAGACAGTTACTATAACTTAACTAGAGAAGAGCAAGTCAGCATCTTCAGACTGGGAACTGGGCATAACAGAATCAATGGTTATGTTTACAACAAAATGAGGATTGGGACAGATGTCACGTATCCGTGTAGGGCATACCATGCCCGTGGAACACATCCTATAAAGCTGCATGCTCACGCAGGAAAAGAGAGAGCAATTCTGGTCTCGCGAGTCAGATATGAGACAAAAGCTGTATGGAGATAGACCAACCTTACAAACAACTGTTTCCTTTGTAAGAGAAACCGGGACCTTTATCTGAGGATAAACGAATAAGAAAATGTTGAACTTAAGTCAGGATCAAGTGTAGCATAATGACCACATCATGGCCACGTCATGCACATCGAAACATATCGTCTTACAGAAGTTTTGTCACCGAGGTGGGCGTCACCACTGTGACACATGCAGTGGTATGCCTGATGAGAAGCCTTACTTTGCACTGCAGTGTTGAAAACCTAGGTCATTTAGAGTTTTCCTCGAGATTATGGTGCTCCGAATATCCGATTCGCATTTGATTAAATGCCGAATAGTTCATTCTAAGAATTATTCGTATTTGATCGAATATATCCCAGAAATCGAACACGAAAAGTTCGCAAAAAGTTGGATTACTTTAAGTTTCAATTTCCGACTATTTTGACGCAAAGCTTAGTACGAAGAGTACGTGTCGATAGTTGGAATCAGCTGGCTAGGTCTTCTAGCAGCCAGCCGGCTAAAACCAAACGTATATATATCCTCATTAGGGTTAGTTCCGGCATTGCTACTGTTGTATTTGTTTAGATCATGACGTGTTGTTTTGCTATGCTATATAGTGACTGTTCACGTTTAAAACAGACTATTTATTGTTCCCCAGCAACGATCACAGTTTTAGAAAAGCGTAGTCGAATTTTGAAACAGTTCATCATTAGTGAGCATGATTATAGCAAAACAATGTATTCTATGTGTAAGGCGCTATTTCAAGCGGTAGTGCAAAATCCAAAGTATATTCAACATCTCCATTTCTGTTATATAAATACATGGTAGACTATACATGTATTCCATCTCAAAGATCAATGACAAATTTACAAAAAAATGATAGGAAATATTTGTAGACGTACTGATTAAACAGATATTTTACCTGTACATCTGAACATTCACTCACTATATGTGGTCATATTGTCTCTCTTCGTAAATGAAACATATTCAATCGGAAGCCTGGACATGCACAAGTCTAACCAAGATGTAAATAGGTACTTGTTTACAGTCAGTCAAGGAAGGCAAAGCAAGAAAGAAGGCAACTTGTTCCGCTTCTCATCAGAAAAAGTTGCGACCAGTATAACAAAGTATCTTAACACTTAATCACCGACAACTGTGCCTTGTCTATGGATACCTTGACCTTAGAATGATTATTATATCCTCTAGTTGACTTGTGGTGTGTTTAATCCAGTGTCAGTTTGCCTCGTCACGGGGAAGGAAACATTTAACATTGAATGTGACATATGCATATACCGACGGTTCTGTAACAAACACAACACAGAACGGAGGGGCAGGAGTATTCCTGAGCCTACAAAATGGCAGAAAATTAACACTGTCTGTGGCAACTGGAAAATACACAAGCAATTTCAGAGCGGAGGCAGAGGCACTGAGGGCTGCAGTAGAAGAAATGGTGACAGGTAAAAGGAATGAAAGCCATATAGTCCTACTTACAGATGCCCTGGCCGTAGTCACAGCACTAAAAAGCCAGAAAATACTGAACTTAATGATTTAAGAGCAGTACTCTGTCAACTATGCCAGCAGTCCGCACCAAAAAGAGTAGTGGTACAGTGGGTTCCATCCCACTGTAACATCCAAGGCAACGAGGAGGCAGACAGACTGGCAAAAGAAGGTGTAAGACTACCACAACCAGATACTAGTGTGACATACGAAGAGTCAAAAAGGTTTATTAGAGCTAGATACATGACCAAATGGGAAACCGAACATACTGGCTACACAAAAAACGATGCATATTACCAGTTGAACAGAAGAAAGCAGGTCGTGGTCTTCAGACTTCGCACTGGCCACAATAGACTGAGGTACCACCTATTCAACAAATTGAAGATAGGTGGCACTGACGAATGCTCGTGTGATACCGGGAAAATGACCGCTGAGCATTTGTTGCAAAACTGCCCGACATATGAGGATCAGAGAAAGCAGATGTGGCCATCACCAGTGGCAACACTAGACAAGCTCTATGGCAGTGTCGACAACCTCAGGATAACCACTGCTTTTTTCGAAAAAATACAGGTTGACGTCTGACAGCGTACGAAGAAGAAGAAGAAGAAGAAGAAGTATGTGACATACTCATTTTAAGTGTGAGTTAAAGGTGTTGCCCTGCCCATTATAATATTCTTCTTATTTTTTCTTCCTTCGTTCTCAAAATCCCGCTACCAAGCCCTGAACATTCTCAAACTCCCGCTACCAAGCCCTGAACATTCTCAAAATCCCGCTACCAAGCCCTGAACATTCTCAAACTCCCGCTACCCAGCCCTGAACATTCTCAAACTCCCGCTACCAAGCCCTGAACATTCTCAAACTTCCGCTACCAAGCCCTGAACATTCTCAAACTCCCGCTACCGAGCCCTGAACATTCTCAAACTTCCGCTACCGAGCCCTGAACATTCTCAAACTCCCTCTACCAAACCCTGAACATTCTCAAACTCCCGCTACCAAGCCCTGAACATTCTCAAACTCCCTCTACCAAGCCCTGAACATTCTCAAACTCCCTCTACCAAGCCCTGAACATTCTCAAACTCCCGCTTCCAAGCCCCGAACATTCTCAAAATCTGGCTAACCAAACCCTGAAAATCGCGCCTTAAGTAGCGGGATGTAGTCTGGAGAACGGAATTTGTTGTATTCATAATTTACATCTTGACTGCGATAATTGCACCTTTTGGTTCGACACAACCGACTTCAGCATGTCATTTTTGGGTACCGGGTTAGCTTTCCCACTTCGATTCTTTTTTCTTAGCAAGTCTGCCATGTTGCATCCTTTTATCCAGGATCACCGCGTGAAGGTGGAGAAATCAGCTCTTGATCGCTGACTCTGACGCCAGCAGTTAGCTTTGGGACGCTGACCGCTTCAGCTCACGCACTGTTCTCTATCTTGACCCCCTATGATATACGATCACGTGGTGCAGCGCTGAGGCAGGGCAGCGACTTGGGGACAACATCTGTGGACCGTCCTCTAACGTCGAGCCTGCAGATCTAACACAACCAGTGGACCTCAACGTAGAAGAAGAACAAGAAGAGGATAATAATGATGATGAAAAAGTTGTAGATGAATATAAGAAGAAAAAGAAGAAGGGAAAGAAGAAAAACAAAAATAGATTTGCTTTTATTTGAGCCCTAGTCGACCTGTACGTCTACAGGGGCTGATGCCAGATGTCTTTGTGCAGGTCCACGCTCAGAAGTGAGCTAGATGTAGGCCGGAGGAGATGTTTCTGCTTGTTGGGTTAGGCTCGAGCAGCTTTTTGCTCTGCTAAGTTGGGACAAGTGCCGCAGAGGGTGTTTTACCAATATGTGAATTCATCTTAATAGACTCAAAGACTACAGAGAAGTAGACCCGCAGCCTGTTGGGCGCCATCTATGCTGTTCTTAACAAACTACCAAACCATGGCCTGTGTTATGCCATGTCACACAGTTAGTCGCCTCTGACGACATGCTTTGTGTGCAGTGGTGCTATTCTTGTTCCTGTCATACACAAAGACCCCGGCTGACCACTCTTAAATTTGTCAAATGCAACTAAAATTTTCGGTATTTTTTCGCAACAAGTTTGCAACACGAGTTCTCTCTTCTTTAAACACAAACAAAAAACAAAACAAACAAAACAAAACTGTCATTCCCCCGAACACTTTTTCAACGATTCCGTTCCATTAATCAACTTGCTGGCAATGACTTGTGCATTCACGAGACCTAAAGCATTGGTTAAGTGACTGACTTTGTTAATCAAAGCTCTGCAGTATCGGGTTACCTCTCTTCAGTTCATCTCTCGTTGTTGTCGTGTCAACTGATATCTGTCGCATAATTACAAGAACAAAAACTGATTATTTAAATTAAATTTTTTCTTCCGACCCATTATCAGGGTTAGAAAGTTCAGATTTCATTGGAAAATGGACTATAATTTGACAGGATGTAAACTAGTTGAGTACAAAGCAGCTTGGACCGCTAAATGGAATACAACTTGACATGATGCATACCAGTTTTTTATAAGGCAGTTTGAGCGGCTGAATGGAGTACACTTCTTCTTCTTCTTAACTTAACATCTTTATACTGGTTTAGAAGACCCTGCAGAGTCTGTATACAACCAGTTACATTTACATCACCTTGCTCTAAAATCTATGCGCATCCAGTTTATTCTTAAATGCATTAACTGTCCCTGCCTCCACTACCTCCCCTGGCAATGCATTCCAAGCAGACACCACTCTCTGACTAAAAAAATATTTCCTAATATCTAACCTGGACCTCTCTTTAATCAGCTTGTAGCTATGCCCTCGTGTTATTGTAGGTGGCTGTATTTTAAAAAAACTTGTTATAGTCTAATTTATCGATTCCTCTGATCATCTTATAAACCTGTATTAAGTCACCACGAATTCTTCTCTCTTCGAGACACTGTAGGCCGGTTTTTCTGAGTCGTTCCTCATAACTGTAATTCTGGAATCCCACTATCATCTTTGTCGCTCTTTTTTGTATTCTTTCTAGCATGAAAATATATAGAGGCAGGGGACCCTCTATGATAAGGACTCCACACCTGTACACAGTACTCCAATCTAGGTCTAACTAAAGCTTTATACAGTTTGACGATCACTTCCTTGCTCCTATGTTTAATATTTCTTTTTATCATACCTAACATTGCATTTGCCTTTTTCACTGCTACCTTAACTTGTTCACTCACCTTTCCTGTATGATCTATTATAACCCCTAGGTCCTTTCCTTATCTATCTTTCTAATATTGTTTTCTCCCATTCTGTAATTATGTTCCATATTGGATCTACCCATGTGGATGACTGTACATTTATCTACATTAAACTCCATTTGCCAGCTTACAGACCATTCTCGAATTTTATCTAAATCCGACATCAATATATCCACTTCCGCTTTAGATGAGACCCTACTGCATAGTTTTGTGTCATCAGCAAATTTTGCAATCATGGATCTCATATCAATGTCCAAATCATTTATATATATCAAGAACAAAATTGGTCCCAAAACCGAGCCCTGTGGCACACCACTTTTCACTTCACTCCACTCAGAGTACTCCTTATTTATGCCCACCCTCTGCCTTCTTCCCGTTAACCAATTTTCAATCCATTTGGCAACTTCGCCACCTATTCCATGTGATTTTAACTTTCGAAATAATCTTTGATGAGGTACTCTATCAAAGGCCTTTGCAAAGTCTAGATAAATAACATCCACTGGCTCCCCTTTATCTATGATTTTAGTAACCTCCTCCATGAATTCTAATAGATTTGTTAAGCATGATCTCCCTCTAGTAAACCCATGCTGACTATTTCTAATTAGATTACATTTTTCTAAATGCATTACAATGTTTTCTTTGATTATTGACTCTAACAATTTACAGACTATGCTCGTTAAACTCACCGGTCTATAATTTGCCGGATCAGATTTTTTGCCTTTTTTGAATAAGGGGATCACTCCTGCATCTTTCCAATCCCGTGGAACAATCCCTTTTGTAAGTGATTGAGAACATAATATAGCCAATGGTTTTGCTAGCTGGTTTCTAATTTCATACAGCAATTTTGGGTGAATACCATCTTGACCTGGACATTTATTCACTTTCAACCCCTCCAATTTTTTAAAAACCATTTCCTCTGTAATACAGATTGATCTTAATCCCGCTGTATCCATGTCTCTTTGAAAAATATCTATAGGCTCTGGGATCTCGGAGCAGTCCTCCTTTGTGAAGACTGTGCCAAAGTACTGATTGAGCAGATTAGCAGCCTCCCTATTCTCACTTATTATTTTCCCTGTACTGTCTATGAGAGGGCCTACTTTGTCTTTCGTTCTTTGTTTATTTCTAACATAAGAAAAGAAGCTTTTACTGTCAGTCTTGATCCTCTGAGCAAATTTTATTTTCAAAGTCTATTTTTGCTGTTTTATTCGCTTTCTGAGATATGTTCTGCTTGTCCAAATATTTTACATATGTTTCTTTTGATTTACCTGCCTCTATATATTTTTGCCATGCTTTATTTTTTGCTCTTCTACATTTCACTACAAATCTAGTTATCCACTTTTTACGCTTGGGGTTTACCTCCCTACATGGAACACATTCCTCATTTAGCGTTTCTAGAACTGTTTTAAAACTTTCCCACTCCTGTTCAACATCTGTTCCTACAATAATATCTTTCCAGATTATGTGGTTCGCTGCCTCTTTCATCCTCTTAACATCTGCCTTAGAGTAGTCGTATGTTCGCATGTTTATGTTTACTTCTTTCCCTGCAATAAGATCCCAACGGATGATTTGATGGTCACTTGAGCCAAACAGTTCCCCAACGGTAACGTTTTCAATCATATTTTCCTCTGTGGTAAAAACTAGGTCGAGAATGTTTTTGCCTCTGGTGGCTGCTTCTACATGTTGAATTAAAAAATTGTCAGTTATGCACGTAACAAAAGGTTTTGACTCTACAAGTGCTTCTGCCATATCCCATTTTATTTCTGGATAGTTGAAATCTCCCATTAATAATAATTTCCCTTTACTTGCCTTTGCTATACTACTAATCAGCTCCTCATCTTCCTCTTTTTGACTTGATGGACATCTATAGCACACTCCAATCACTGTTTTTTCACCCCCACTTTCTATTTCTCCCCATACACTTTCATTTTTGTTACCACATGATAAATAATCTTTGATCGTTATATTAACAGAATTTATACAGTATAATAAAACGCCACCTCCCTTAGTCTTGTCTCCAATTATCCTATCTTTCCTTAACATTGTATATCCCTCAATTTCAAGTTCACTATCCGCAATCTCCTCATATGTCCATGATTCTGTTAACCCTATTATATCTGGTTTTTCTTCTTCTACATACAGTTCCAATTCTTCTCTTTTATTCACTATGCTTCTCACATTTGCATAAAAACATTTTAGTTTGTAATGTTGTTGGTTTTTCTTCTTCTTCTTCTTCTTCTTCTTCTTCTTCTTCTTCTCCTTCTTCTTCTTCTTCTTCTTCTTCTTCTCCTCCTCCTTGACAGACTGTATACAAGTCGGGTAGAGGGTAATTTGAACAGCTGAAAGGGGATCAAGAGGCTGAGTAGCGCATGAGCTGCAGTGGTCAGCGACCCATAGCTGACTGCTAGCGTCAGGGCCAGCGAACCAGAGCTGCCAAGACCCTTCTACACCCCTACGCGGTGATTCTGGATAACAGACTGAAGCAGGGCAGACTGGCTAAGGAGAAGGGATCAAAGAGGGGATGCTAGCTCGGTACTCAAAAAATGCTTGCTGAAGTCGGATGTGTTGGACCGAAAGGTGCAAATATCGCAGCCAAGCTGTAAACTACGACACAACGCATTCCGTTCTCTGGACTACATTCTGCTACTTAAGCCCTTTCAGGGTTTGGTAGTGGGAGATTGAGAAGAAGAAGAAGAACAGCTGAAAGGACTATATTTTGACAAGTGGAGTTCCAGTGTAAACGGGTTCCTCACTTACTGTCTTGTACTGAACTAGTTTACACCCGACCTGAGACAACACTGACACATAGTACGTCTGACGGTGCGCCGTAGTTTACAGCGTGACTGCGATACCTGCGAATTTGGACCCGACACATTCCGTTTCAGCGCGGCATTTTGGGGACCTGATTGACCTTCCCTCTGTGATTCTATTTTCTAAGCCAGACTACACGAGAGCAGCCTGTAGCCGGAGTAGGGTCTTGTCAGCTGTGTCTCGCTGACCTTGAAGCTATGAGTAACTGGTTGATGTTGCCTCATTCACCGCTCAGACATAATACAGTAACACATCTATTACTTTATCCATGATGGGCATTTTCTACTGTAATACTATTTATAGCTTGGTAAATTTTGTTTACATTGGTAGTATAAATTATGTAAGGAAACAACATGAAACTCCGATCGATGCTAGTAAACGGTAAACATACCAAAGACAACAATCACAGAGAAACGTTTTCTAAAGCACTCCAAGACCTTATACATCAAAATAACCAATTAAAGCGAGCAAAATGCACCCAGGAACCCAACTCTATTTCACTATGCAACTAATGCGCTTCGCTGCAGATTAGCTAAACACCCGTAGAAAAATAGACTCATCAATGGCTTATCTTTTTTTATGCTCAACTCTTAAAATTTTGGAATATAGAATAATTCCTATTCATACACATTTTATAAACTGTATTGCTTTCTAAATATCTTACCCTCAAGCATGTACCATATAATTTTAAAATAGATCTTTCACTTCTACACATGTTATAAGTGCGTCTGAAGAGGGTTTGCATAAGGCTAGCAACATAATCACCTACAACGAGTATATACAGAAACCACCACTGCGATAGTGCACGTAATTGGTTGACTACATGCTACAGGTAAGGGGAGCAGTTCATGTGGCGTTATGCTTTATATGAAGCGGTAAGGACACATTAAAAAGACAAAGACGAAGAGGAAGAAGAAGAAAGAAGAACAAAACATCTTCAGGAAAACAAATACTATAAACTTAGAAGACATTATGTTATCTCATGTTTTGTTTTTTTTATTTTTTTTTTTTAGTTAAAGATTTGCCTTCCTGTATTTTACTGGCTGAGGCACGGCACTTTCCACCCCGAACCGTAGTCCTTTGAGAGATATCAGGACATATTAACCAGTGCTTAGTTGCATGTGTGCGTCTGTATGTACATATGCTAGTGTTTCAGTGATGCATGTGTGCGTCTGTATGTACCTGCGCTAGTGTTTCAGTGATGCAAGATGTTTCTGTGTGGTTCCAACCAGACATGATGTTCTAGCTCACTGAAGTATGGTCCTTAAATGTTGTATGTGTGCGCTCCTGCGCGCGTGTGTGTGTGTGTCTGTGTGTATGAAAGGTTATAAACCCTTGTTATGTTGAAGACCCCTTAAAAGATCTTATCTTAGTCATTGAGCAAACACATAGACGCAAAGCGGAACTCTGGAAGGTTGGATGTTGGAATTGACACATCAATGAACATTAACTATTTGTTAAAGAAATGGTAGCTCTGGACAAGAGAGGGAGGTTGATAACTAGTGCAGTTTCTTCCTCACCATAATCCAAATACAGGACAAGTTACATCAGTAAGACACAATCATCTGTTGATGTTACCATCATCACTTGCGATGGGCAACTAACTAACTAACTAACTAACTTACAAATAACTAACTAACAAATAACTAACTAACTAACTAACTAACTAACAAATAACTAACTAACTAACAAATGACTAACTAACTAACTAACTAACTAACTAACTAACTAACTAACTAACTAACAAATTACTAACTAACTAACAAATAACTAACTAACTAACTAACACATAACTAACTAACTAACAAAAAACTAACTAACTAACTAATTAATGAAGTTAAAAGTGGCACACCATCACCATAAGTAAGGTATCTATGAAAAAGAAGCCCACCAGGTCGCAGTAAAGACCCGCACATGGAACACGTCTCTCTAGAAGTACTCCATGATCTGAACTTGCCAGGAACAAGTCTCGCTAGAAGTACTTCATGATCAGAACTTGCCAGGAACACGTCTCGCTAGAAGTACTCCATGATCTGAACTTGCCAGGAACATGTCTCGCTAGACGTACTCCATGATCTGAACTTGCCAGGAACATGTCTCGCTAGACGTACTCCATGATCAGAACTTGCCAGGAACATCTCTCGCTAGACGTACTCCATGATCAGAACTTGCCAGGAACAAGTCTCGCTAGACGTACTCCATGATCAGAACTTGACAGGAACAAGTCTCGCTAGACGTACTCCATGATCAGAACTTGACAGGAACATGTCTCGCTAGACGTACTCCATGATCTGAACTTGCCAGGAAGATGTCTCGCTAGACGTACTCCATGATCAGAACTTGACAGGAACATGTCTCGCTAGACGTACTCCATGATCTGAACTTGCCAGGAACAAGTTTTTCTTGCTGATGTCACTCGGTCTTAAGTTGAGTACTATTCACGACTTTCTTTGGTGGCCGGTTACAGCGGCTCTCCTCAGATCCAGAGGAGTACTTAAAAACGTGGACCGGGATCCTCCTGACTGTAGTGCAATGTGAGGCTCCGCATTATGCTCACCACTACGGGATAACAGCGCCGATCCCCATCTTGTTAGTCAGACTTCACATTGGATTGGGATTGCCTGGAGACTTGTTCTTTACATTAAGAAAACTATGCTTTTGTCTCAGGGTCGTCGTCGTAGGCACACAACTCATCTCTGGTTATGATTTGTTCATGAAATAAGATTCATCGTTGGCGCATTCTAAAGTGCCAAGCACAAGACGCAGACGACTTTTACTTTGTTCTTGAATGAGGAATCGGGAACAAGATGCTGAGCAGCGCATGAGCTGCAGCAGTCAGCGACCCATAGCTGACTGCTAGCGTCAGGGCCAGCGAACCAGAGCTGCCAAGACTCTTCTACACCTCCACGCGGTGATCCTGGATAACAGGCTGCAACAGAGCAGACTGGCTAAGGAGAAGGGATCGAAGAGGGAATGCTAACCCGGTACTTAAAAAATGCTTGCTGAAGTCGGATGTGTTGGACTGAAAGGTGCAAATATCGCAGTCAAGCTGTAAACTACGACACACCGCATTCCGTTCTCTGGACTACATTCTGCTACTTAAGCCCTTTCAGGGTTTGGTAGTGAGAGATTGAGAACGAACGAAAGAAGAAGAAGAAGAAGAAGAAGAAGAAGTATGAGGAGTCTTGGAACGAAATGATGAATCCCTTGATCGTCAGTAAAAATTCATTTCACTGAACCGCACGAAATTGTCTCATCACTCTCAATCTCTCAAATTGTTATTCGGTTATCTTCCTTCACTAACAGCGGCGCTTGCTTGATTGTTTCTGGATTCGTGCTTGTTATGGATCTTCCTGATTGTTCAGCGCTCTAAATTGTTGTACGACTATCTTTGAAACAACTATAGTACACTTTAATCTGCGCAGAAATCGTAGCGTCATTATCAAAGGCATATTTATTTTCTCAATAGTCTCCGATTGCGTGTTACCGAGTTTTTGACAAAATTAAATGCAAATTCGTTGCTCAACACGTTTGGTCATTGTGGATGGAACCAGATTACGAAGAGCAAAGTACACCAGTGCGACAATCACGCCAGTCTGGCGGCGACTGGGGAGGTCGAGAAAGGGAGGAAAGGGTTGCGCATTCTGCCAAAAATACACATGCACAAAAGATATCGCATGTCACGCTAGGATGTCCTAATCAAGAGCTAGTAACCTGTTTTTAAATAATACGTAGGACCAGCAAAGTGTGGCGCCTGAGAGGACTGGGTAGGAGTGTGTATAATCAACGAGCTACTAGCACCACCAATATCTACCATATTTGACATTTATTGGGAGTAATTGAGCACCGTTAGGTCTGTCTGGAGTGCAATGACGTCGATTCCCAACAGATTAAAACAGAACTAGCGCAGGCTGCAGTGCATGCCAAGAAAAACGAGCACGTAGGATAGAGTTGAACATAGACTTAACAACCAGCTATGTAGAACAAAGAAACCTAACAAGAACAAGTACATGTTTAAAGACCTGTTTACAGCACAGAGACAGCGGCAGTAGTAACCCAGGTCGTGTTCCAGTAAATCAAATAACAAGCGATGACGATAATTATGATTAGAGTACCACCATAATGAAACCTTCCCAATGCTTTAGGTAGCGAGTCACGCTGCGAGTAATGAGATATTGCACAATTTCATCACGTGCGGTGCTCATCCAGTCAAGAAAGGCGATCTATTCCAAGAAAGGTCAATAACTATGATAAACAGAACGCGGAAGAAATTAAAAATGGGCGAAATAACGGATCTGTTACAGACACTGACACCAAAGATAGGATATTTGCTCCAGGAGCTTGTAATTACTGCCGTGGCATCGAGTCATTTCGTTTTCCAGTCTTGAGAAAGTTTCATTTAAACACTGTCTGGATATCCTAGTGACAGGTGCGATATTGTCAACCAGATTACAACGAGAGCACAGTGACTTCAGCTCTGTAACTAAAGCCTGGGAGAGTTGACTTCTGAAGCCGGTAGTTGAGGCGGACTGTTTAATTGTCGTAGATAGAGTCCTTCCCGCGCACTTGCTGTCTGCGACTGCGGGAGAACGATTACTATTGAAAACATGGAAAGAGGGTCGAGTTAAATCATCTCAAAGGACAAGCTAAATGGTCTCAAGATTGAAGTTCCTTTGTATGCACCTTTCAGACTTTAGTAAAGTTCCTTTGTTTGCACCTGTCAGACTTTAGTAAAGTTCCTTTGTTTGCACCTTTCAGACTTTAGTAAAGTTCCTTTGTTTGCACCTTTCAGACTTTAGTAAAGTTCCTTTGTTTGCACCTTTCAGACTTTAGTAAAGTTCCTTTGTTTGCACCTTTCAAACGTAGACTGACGCAGCTCTATTGCTGAGGGTGTTCAGAGACATGAGGCTAACAAAATACATCGAGAGTAAATGAGGCTATACAGAGACGATCGCTCCGCAAATCTGCTTACATCAACCCTTCTTCTACCTCGGTGGAAGAGGGCGTCTTACTTCCATGTACAAAGTGCAACAGACAATTCAAGGCTCAGATTGGCTTATTTAGCCGTCTTCGAATTCATGGGAACAGTGAATGCTGACAGTGGTCCTTGTCGATTACACTAGACGAACAGCACCAACACAGGGACAATATATAGACGAGACCTATCTAGCTAACTGTAATGATTAAAAGACCCTATGTTTGTTACTTACAACTTTATTAATTCGTAATCCGAAGGATAAAGAAGAGACAAGAAAGAAAAAAAGGATAACTTAGTAAAGGATGAGAAAAACTAGATGAACAATTATAGTGGCGTGAAATAATGAATATAAATCAACTGAAAATCAACATGCATATTAAACAGTTATCGTTCTGAAAGTGAACGTTTGACGGACCCTGCAGCCTGCGAGGACTATGTGATACATTATTCGGGTGTGGTCAAAATAAATCCAAAACTGCAACGGGACTGAAAATCAAAATTCGATTAAAAACATAAAAAAGCACAGCCCAGTTGTTGCACTGGGGACAAACACGAAACAAAACCCACGTTAGAGAGTCAAACAACATATTCAATCACCCCACGCTTCCCAAATACGAGAATAAGAATGGATCTGACAACGGATACAAAACGACGCCAGGCGGCAGCCATTAGCAAGTCAGTGGCCAGGAATGTATGAATCACAGTATGTTAACTATGGCAGAGTAGGACAAACAAGAAACGGTTAATATGATTACAAAAACAAGAACACAAAAGAACATACACATATATTATAAAATATGCACACATGAATAAGTACATTGATTCACGCACACACGCACGAACACGCACATGCACACATACACACACACACATGTATCAATACAGGACACCATTAGTATACGCACTAGCACATACCCATACACGCACATACATATTGACACACACATACAATAAACAAACATAAATGCACATAAATGCACCTATTACATGCAAGGGTCTGGTCATAATTCTTTACTAAGAAGTAACAGTAGAAGGTTGGAACTTAGCATGTTCAAAGTTCTTCACATTTACACTGGACCTATGAAGTTTGATTTTGTGTCTACAACGGGCTACCCCGCTGGTCACGGTACAACAAACGGATCTATTGCTTCAACAAAATGGAGAAGTTAGAGTCTGGCCTTGTGACAAAATCCTTGATATTCCAAGGACAAATACATAAATACAGAGAGAAATGGTACCAGTGTGTTGTGACTCGTGCCCCACGCACGAGTCGGTAAGTAACCGGTGTAAACAGTTTAAGTGAAGCCGTCAGCTGGTGCTAATCTGACAAGATCTGAAAGAACTACCTCAGAGTGAAACATTGAAAATGCAGTAAGAGTACAGAAAATGCAGTAAGAGTACAGAAAATGCAGTAAGAGTACAGAAAATGCAGTAAGAGTACAGAAAAGGCAGTAAGAGTACAGAAAATGCAGTAAGAGTACAGACAATCAATGACCAGGTCCCTCAAATTACAATTGCAGAGATAGCAAGCGCAATAGAACTTAGTCAAACAAGAGTTGGTAGAATTGTGCACAAGAAGCTGAACACGAGAAAAGTATGTCCCTGTTTGGTTCCGCATCTGCTTACACGTGAGCAGAAGAAAATGAGAGGAAATTCGTCTCGGCAGTTGTTAAAGATGCATCAGTCAGAAAACATTTTGAAGACCATGGGAACAGTAGATAAGGCTTAAGTTCACCGGCATGACACTGAATGCATCATTTTTATAATGAAATGGAAAACACCTGGCTCCCAAAACCTATCAAACCAGGAGCACAGAAATCTGACTATTCTTTGGACATCGAAAGATAATCTTGCTCATGGCAACACGATAAATGGACAATGCTTTACAGGTCTCCTGACCGAACTAAAAACGGCTATGATCAGAAAACTTTGGATAACCCGCACTCAAAATTGTCCTTTGCTTCAAGACAATGTCAACGTGTCCTCTCTCCAAACGGGACCTCCTCTCCCCCCCCCCCCCCCCACAACCACCCCCCCCCCCTCGCTCAAAAGAAAAACACAACTTAAAGGGAATCGTTTTGACAGCAATGTGCCCAATGTCATTAAAAAGGTCACTGAAACCTACCAAAAAATTACGTAAGACGCCAATAAACAAGTATGTGCATGAAGCTAACACCCTCGCTATTTAGAAAAACAGTGTGGATCCTCACCTTGTTGGCCAGACTGCTGAAACAGAACTTCTTATAACATCATTTAACTTCATTTTACTGGGTTAGAAGGTTACGAGAGTCTCAGTTTATTCCACTCCACAGATACTTTTTAATAATAATAACTGTGAGCATCCAATATATTTTTGAATGCATTAACTGACGTCGCCCCCATCACATCATGTAGCAATGCATCCACGCATTCACCACTTCCTAACTAAAGAAATACTTCCTAATATTTCCTAATATCTCATCAGGTGCAGGGCATGGGTGTGAGGTGAGAGTCTTGGTCAGTATGTGACACGTGTGTATTGTGCTGTAGGGTTAACAGCTCTGTTGCATGCTAGTGAAACGAGGATAGTGTTTAGCAGACACACCAGCCAACTAAATTGTTTCATTTGCGCTGTCTGCATAGGCTGCTCGGTATAGGCTGGTAGGACAAGATGCACAACTCTGAAATTCTTAGGAAGTTAACGATGTTAAACATCTTTGCTTTTCTACAAAATGCCCAAATAATTTGGGCGGGTATATTGTTGGCATTCCGAGTGGGCACCTTCCCAAGCAGCTGTTATGTGGTGAGCTCAGGACAGGCTGACACCTATCAGGGAGACAAAGAAATCCTATAGAGACTCCTTGAAAATATCGCTGAAGGAAACTTCCTATGAGATGCTTGCATATAACTGTTCTACCTTGCTCGCTAACATCACAAAATGTGCTAAGATCGCAGAGCGTTGACCATTTGCGGAGGCTCAGAGAAAGCGTGCCAACCGAAAGAACAGAATGCACGATGGCTGACGCTACAGCCGGTTTCTCACATGTGTTCCACAGATTCAGTAGGGCCTGACGTGCCGGGATTAGCCTTTACACGTCATACGAGAACACATCTCGCAGAACAAGTCTGATGCTGTCGCTATCTTCGCTAGAGACGTGCAACTTTAATTATTATTAAACATGACCCTAACATTAGCCAGTATTCCCGTCTGGAGGTAATAAACATGAACAGTATCGTCTGTCATAGATTATGTCATTAATATGTGCTGGATGTTTGTACGAACACAAAGACATACATTTTTCTTCACTCTGAAAACACATGGAAAAAACAACACAGAAGACACGTGAAGTATTGAACAGCAGTTTCGAACCACCGGCCTCCAGGTGACGCAAACGCCGTGCTACAACAGAGTGATAAGTTAAGGGGTTCAGCCGGTAAACAAAAAAGGCAAAGGCCGCCGTCCATCGTAGACGATGATGGCATAGTTAATTTTGCTAGCGCTATTTTTAGTAAGGATTAACTTCGCTGCTTTTTATCCTCACTCTCGTCTCGAGCCGCCCAACCTCAGTGGCAAGTCAAGGACAAGACGACTAGGGGGCGACTACGAAATGCAGGGGACTCCGCATCAAGCACCTGTTAAAAACGACGGCGGAGTCCGAAGTCGAACCCACACCACCTGACCACTTCGACACGGAATCCCACGGTTCAGCCAGTATTAAAATGTGTAATCTCGGACTCAGTGGTGAATCTCTTTTGGCTCACATATTGACACCACCGAGAATGGTCAACTGTGCACCGCTGACCTCTGATCTCTCACGATATCACTTATATTTCGCTGTCAGCAACCTATAATTTCCAGGACCCAACATGATTAATGACACACGAAAGTGTCCTGCATTCCACCTCCCTTCTAAGTGGTCCTTCACGGATACACAGCTCAGTGATGCATTACTTGGAGGAATTATTTCCTACTACAGACATTCAAAAGGTCAAATTCCCAACTTCTTAATTAATGCGCTACATAGTATTTCTGTTTATTCAGTATCCATGGAGATGAGTGGCTGATTAGCAGACTGTTAGAGCATTTGATTGTCACAGTAAAGGTAGCAGGTTTGTTCGTTGATATCAAAACGTTCAAGTCAACCCAGCTGTTATTGGTTACATGGTTTATAAGTACGGAATGCAAGGCTGCAGGGAAATAAACTAGTCAACCCACCTCAATAAAAGGTGAAGCCTATTACAATGAAATCTCTAACACTTCATCCCTGACCGCAGTAATAACTATGCGACTGCCCTTTCCATTCTTACTTGTATCTACGCTGAAAGAACGCCCGAGTGGTTCACGAGATAAACAGAACAGAACCACTGTCTCCTCCCTTGTATGTCATAAGTAGCAGCCTGAAGAAGCCTATGCGCAGGGTTGACAACTTCACCATGTAAAAAAACTGTTACTACGTACCGCACTGCTTACGACTTGAGTGAGGTGTTCATGAAAGCTTGATATGGCAGCCAGAAACATTGTTGGGCCTTTGCTACAACCGATGGAACAACGGGGACTGTTTTTCATGTAGAAAGGACAGTCACAGAATTGGAACAAATGCCCATAAGCTTTTGAAATTGTCCATGTGTAAGAAAGAAAGATCACCGTTGGCGTTGTTTGTACGTGCACTGCTAAATAAATACATCTTGGAGGAAATTGTCAAAGAGATAAACCAAAGCTGAGGACATATCTCCAAGACGATCATTAATTCGGTAAATTAATAATTAATTAGGTGCACGGTTGTTATGGTAACATGCAAACATAATTTTACAAACATTTGTAGCAGTACTTATAGAGTACAAACATAATTCTACAAACATTTGGAACAGTACTTATAGAGCCAAACATAATTCCACAAACATTTAAAACAGTACTTATAGAGCCAAAACATAATTCCACAAACATTTAGAACAGTACTTATGGAGCCAAACATAATAACATTATTGCGTTTGGCATAAACACGATAATGTAGTACTAAGAATACTGTTGCCAAATATATAGCATTTTGTCAGAACCTTTGTGGGGAAGAGATAATACTAGAGCATGCATTCTACCTGGAATGACGAAACGTTTGTGAGAATTTACTTCTCTTTCAGTGAGTAGGCAAAACGGTCAGTGACCATCATTCCTGCTGGAAATCATTATATTCAGAAATAAATTCCCTCCACTTCTTGGCAGACATGTCAGTGACCACCTGGCCTAGTGGCGTTAGTAAGGGCAGCAACAAATTCCTTTCAGTTGGCCAGGTCTGCAGTCATCTTTTGTGATTTCCATTTCGGTCTCTATGGTTATCGCCAATTTGTTTTGAACCGGTTACATGAGACATCGAATTGAAGACAATTAGCAATGACCAGCCAGTCTTGTCATCTTAGTGCACTATTAATATACAATATATGTTTGTACTCAGATTGTTGTGACCACGATTTTTAGTAGCGTTACTATTCAAAACTGTTAATACACTTATATCAATCAATCAATCAAACAAAAAACAAACAAACAAACAATTAATGAATCAATCAGTCAACCAATAAGCCCACCAATCAGTCAATCAATTAATCAAACAATCAATCTGTAAATTTAACAAACAATCAGTCAATTAAACAGTATATTAGTCAGTCAATTAAACAATTAATAAATCAATCAATCGTTCAATCATCATCCGATTAATCAATCAATCAATTTAGCAACCAATCAACCAAATTTGTTTACCTCTCTGTCGAACTTAGGTTTTCCCTACCTGGAGGCAGGATATATTTCCAGAGGTGGTAGAAAATATGCCAGGTATTGGAAACAAAAACTGCCAGACTGAAAAAGAAAGGAGAGATACTACCCTAAGCTTTATATCGAAAAACTACCCAAGCATGGACTGGACCCATGCATACACCGACGGTTCTGTAACAAACACTACACAGAACGGAGGCGCAGGAGCATTCCTGAACGTACCAAATGGCAGAAAAATAACACTGTCATTCGCTACTGGTAAGTACACAAGCAATTTCAGAGCGGAGGCAGAGGCACTGAGGGCGGCAGTGGAAGAAATAGTGACATATAAAGAAAATGAAAGCCATACAGTCCTGCTTACAGATGCTCTCGCCGTAGTCACAGCGCTAAAAAGCCAGAAAAACACTGAGCTTAATGACTTAAGAACAGCACTCTGTCAACTATGCCAGCAGTCCGCACCAAAAAGGGTAGTGGTACAGTGGGTCCCATCACACTGCAACATCCAAGGCAACTAGGAGGCAGACAGACTGGCAAAAGAAGGTGCAAGACTACCACAAACATATACTAGTATGACGTACGAAGAGTCAAAACGGCTTATTAAAGCCAGATACATGACCAAATGGGAAACCGAACATACTGGTTACACCAAAAACGAGGCATATTACCAGTTGAACCGAAGAGAGCAGGTCGTTGTCTTCAGACTTCGCACTGGCCACAATAGACTGAGGTACCACCTATTCAACAAATTGAAGATAGGTGGAACCGACGAATGCCCTTGTGGTACCGGGAAAATGACCGCTGAACATCTGCTTTAGAACTGCCCGACATACGAGGATCAGAGAGAGCAGACGTGGCCATCACCAGTGGAACCACAAGACAAGCTCTATGGCAGTGTCGACTGCCTTAGGATGACCGCCGCTTTTTTCGAAAAAATAATGGTTACTGTCTGACAGAGTACGATGAAGAAGAAGAAGAACAACTTAGGTTTTCAAAAAATTGTCTCCAAAACAACATTAGTTTATCTGTCAAAGTGTTTTTAGTCAAAGTTTGTGTAACCAGTCCCATACCCAACCCTCATTAGTCACCTTTTACGACACATTTAGCAGGTAACTGTTATTATTCCATGCACCCTTTTCTGACCCCTGTGCTGTGTATATCATTAATTAAAATGATTTAAACGAGCATAGCCAATGATTAATCCATTCACCATTTACCGATGACACTAACATCCACGAGCTGTAGATTTGTAGAGAACAATATTAGAAAGATAGATAAAGAAAGGGACTTAGGGGTTATAATAGATCATACATGTAAGGTGAGGGAGCAAGTTCAGGTAGCAGTAAAAAAGCCAAATGCAATGTTAGGGATGATAAAAAGAAATATTAAACATAGGAGCAAGGAAGTGATAGTCAAACTGTATAAAGCATTAGTTAGACCTAGATTGGAGTACTGTGTACAAGTGTGGAGTCCTTATCATAGAGGGGATATAGACATGCTGGAGAGAATACAAAAAAGAGCGACAAAGCTGATAGTGGGATTCCAGAATTACAGTTATGAAGAAAGATTAAAAAGAACTGGCCTTCAGTGTCTAGAAGAGAGAAGAATTCGTGGTGACTTAATACAGGTGTATAAGATGGTCAGAGGAATGGATAAAGTAGACTATAACAAGTTTTTTTAAAGTACAACCACCAACAAGGAAAAGAGGGCACAGCTACAAGTTGACTAAGGAGAGGTCCAGATTAGATATTAGGAAGTATTTCTTTAGCCAGAGAGTAGTGAATGCTTGGAATGCATTGCCAAGTGAGGTGGTGGAGGCTGGGACGGTCAATGCATTTAAGAACAGATTGGATGCGTACAGCTTCTAGAGGAAGGTGATGTAAATGGAACTGGTTGTATACAGACTCTGCAGAGTCTTCTAAACCAGTATAAAGACGTTAAGTTTAAGTTTGTTCATTTTGATTCTGGGTTCCGGGATACCTAGCAATTTATTCAGAGGATTGCCCAAGATTAAGAATGGATAAGAAAACAACCTTCACATTGCATATTCTGTTAAGACGAAATATTAAGTTTACGCTTTGACTCTATCGTCAATATAGGCTATATAAGAAATAAATAACATAAGTCATTGTGGAGGCACCAAAACATATCCTTGATCGAGCCCCAAAGGTCAATTTCATGATTTTCTATGTTGCAGTAAACACGAAAAAAAATCTCGAAGACACAGAAGAAGTGGATTGAAAATAACTGGTTGGATAGTGATGGTCAGATTTTTCAACGAGTGAAATAATAATTAAAAAGCAATTAAATGTTATAATTTTGATTTAATTCAGAACGACATTTAGACTGAGATAAATAATTCTAATCATTTGTGGGTACTGAAGACGGCAGAATCGATAGAGAGTTAGAGACGAAAGTGCAGAGGCCAAACGCTGTCATCTACCAGCTGGCTACACTACTAAGACACCCCAAGATCTCGCTCCAACCAAAAGAGCAGATGATAAAGAGTATCTTCATCCCCACACTGTGCTACCAGTGCTAGACATAGACATTGAAAAGATTCCAGGAAAGAAAGTTAGCCACCTGCTAAATGCAGTGCTCACGAAGGGTCCCCAACAATACCAGAGGAGACATAATCACAAATATGAGTATTCGGGAGAAGGTTGGAACAATTCCCTGCCTACAGGACATCGAGCAACAGCGAATGAATTGGTTTGGTCACATTGGGAGAATGCAACCAGACCACATTGTTCATGCAACCTTCTACAGGAGAACATCAGGAAGAAAGGCGAGAGGTAGGCCGAGGAAAAGGTCAACGAGACAGCATAAACGACACAATGGGGAAAAATGTTACTCGGGCGACGAGACAGGCGAAAGAAAAATACATACCTCGACACTGGGTGTCGTAGAAAGTGAGACGACACTGGGCTACAACCCGGTGGAAAGTGAGACGACACTGGGCTACAACCCGGTAGAAAGTGAGACGACACTGGGCTACCACCCGGTAGAAAGTGAGACGACACTGGGCTACAACCCGGTAGAAAGTGAGACGACACTGGTCTACAACCCGGTAGAAAGTGAGACGACACTGGTCTACAACCCGGTAGAAAGTGAGATGACACTGGGCTACAACTCGGTAGAAAGTGAGACGACACTGGGCTACAACCCGGTAGAAAGTGAGACGACACTGGTCTACAACCCGGTAGAAAGTGAGACGACACTGGGCTATAACCCGGTAGAAAGTGAGACGATACTGGGCTACAACCCGATAGAAAGTGAGACGACACTGGTCTACAACCCGGTAGAAAATGAGACGAGAACAGAAGAAGGTTATTGGGTAGAAGTATTATCTGGGCCCGAAATGGAAGCATAGAATAGTTGTACTGTCACCTGCCAGGCCTTTCGTAAGCTAGGTGGACATAGACTGGCTAGCCAACTCTGTAGAAACTTTAAGCCATAAAAAACTTCAACAAATAAGGACTGGTCAACGTTTGATGGTTTATGTATACGTCTAATAGTTTTTGTACAATGTTTGATGGCCTGAGTCAACATTAGTTGGTTTAGGTCAACGTTTGATGGTTTAGGTCAACGTTTGATGGTTTGGGTCAACATTTGATGGTTTAGTTCAACGTTTAAGAGTGTGGTTCAACTTTTGATGGTTTGACGTCTAAATGTTGAAGACGGGGAACTGGCAATGTTTTGATTGATTGATTAAGGAAGCTTTTTAAAGACAATTTTGATTTGTTTTGTTCTTGCGCAGTAACTGAGCTATTTCTGTTTATCTTATTAACGACCTTCAGCTCCACCGCAGCTTTAATTTATTTTTATTAATTAAGAACTATATATTCTTGGTACTGGTTTACATATATTCATTATTGTTTTGAACAAGCTCTTGTTTACGGAAATCTGTTTTAGTGTGTGACTAGGTTCATAATATTGCAGCAATGTTTTTGCAAAACATTGAGACTATAATCAAGAGAGAAGAGTGGGTATCTAGAAGTAAAGTAAAGATCCCATTTGGAAGACATATGGAAGATATGGTGATAGGCACATATTTTTTGATGACCCACGTCACATAATGGATGGCTTGGCTTTGTTCCTTCTCAATCTCCCGCCACCAAACCATGAAAGGGCTTAAGTAGCAAAATGTAGTCCAGAGAACGGAATTCGTTGTGTCATAGTTTACAACTTGACTGTGATATTTGCACCGTTCGGTCCAACACATCCGACTTCAGCAATCATTTTTTGAGTACCGGATTAGCATTCCCTCTTCGATCCCTTCTCCTTAGCCAGTCAGTCTGCCCTGCTGCAGCCTGTTATCCAGAATCACCTCGTGGAGGTGTAGAAGGGTCTTGGCAGCTATGGTTCACTGGCCCTGACGCTAGCAGTCAGCTATGGGTCGTTGACCACTGCAGATCATACGCTGCTCAGCATCTTGATCCCATAATGCATGATGTGGTCAGTATCACGTCAGACGTCTTTATTTCTAAGATCGTTGTGGTACCAAATTTCTGAGGCTGACTCGACCACAGGAGTCGGTTTTCGATCTATAAAACATTCATGCAGCAACTGATAATTGAACCCTTATCGATTGGCTGGAAAGTCAGTGCACTCACCACTGGCTACCAAACATCGTCACACATAAAAGGGAAAGATTAGATTTTAAAAATGAGTGTGGACAACTAGCGAGCTACATGAACCATAATAGCACATATGCATATGTCGAGAGGGTAGTTATTAAAAATCTCCACTACATTAGACATAGCAACATAACATAAAATATGATGTTGTCAACATTATAACATTAAACATGACAACACAACATAAAATATGTCTTTCGACTCGATTATAACATTAGAGATGGCAGTACAACATATAATATGTCTTTTGTCTAAATTATAACATTAGAGATGGCATCACAACATAAAATATGTCTTTTGTCTAAATTATAACATTAGAGATGGCATCACAACATAAAATATGTCTTTTGTCTAAATTATAACATTAGAGATGGCATCACAACATAAAATATGTCTTTTGTCTAAATTATAACATTAGAGATGGCATCACAACATAAAATATGTCTTTTGTCTAAATTATAACATTAGAGATGGCATCACAACATAAAATATGTCTTTTGTCTAAATTATAACATTAGAGATGGCATCACAACATAAAATATGTCTTTTGTCTAAATTATAACATTAGAGATGGCATCACAACATAAAATATGTCTTTTGTCTAAATTATAACATTAGAGATGGCATCACAACATAAAATATGTCTTTTGTCTAAATTATAACATTAGAGATGGCATCACAACATAAAATATGTCTTTTGTCTAAATTATAACATTAGAGATGGCATCACAACATAAAATATGTCTTTTGTCTAAATTATAACATTAGAGATGGCATCACAACATACAATATCTGGTTGTGGTAGTCTTGCACCTTCTTTTGCCAGTCTGTCTGCCATCTCGTTGCCTTGGATGTTACAGTGGGATGGAACCCACTGTACCACTACTCTTTTTGGTGCGGACTGCTGGCATAGTTGACAGAGTACTACTCTTAAATCATTAAGTTCAGTATTTTTCTTGCTTTTTAGTGCTGTTACCACGGCCAGGGCATCTTTAAACAGGACTATCTGGCTTTCAATGCTTTTGCCTGTCAACATTGCCAACTAGATCTAAAGCAAGCCATCTGAAAACACATCATAAAATATGATGTGGGGCACATTATAACATCGATGTCTGAAACGTTAACTGCTAGTGAAGTCAATGCTTACCCTTGCTTCAGTCAAGCCAAGATTACCGGACAGTTCAATGACGTCATGACTGCCCAGGTAGTGAGTATGTTTAAACTTGCCCTCTAGTACAGTCACCTGATCTTGTGTGAATGGTACTCGTGGATTACGGCCCAACTTTTTCGTCTGGGTTACATCTCTTTGTTTACTTCCTACAAGACAAACAAAATGGTTCTAAAACAAGATGTGATATAATAATATTTACATGAATATCGTGAGAGAATAGTGGTTTACTTATTGAGTGCAACAATGTTTCTCAGCTGGTGTTCTGCAGAACCTCACAGTTCATCAAATGGTCTCTATGTGATTTTCCTTCAGCATATTTTTGCTTTGTAGCCCTATTCAACTTATAACTTATCCAACAATGTTAGTATGTCATTTCTCTCATCCGTCTTCCAACGCCTCCTCTTTCCTTTCCAAGATTGTCTTCCAAATAATGTGTATATAACATTACAAATCTGAGGTTTTGTCTATATTAGTGTATATACAAGGGTAGCTCAGAAATTATGCCCCATATTTTGTAATCATCTCAGACCAATTATTCAATGTCCGGCGCTCCTCTCGGAGGATAGTCCATTTAACATATCTCGCCAGCTCAAAAGGTCCTGGACTACTCTTTCTACCGATCCAGGTGTAACCATTCCTTATTCTTTGTCAGCAATCATTGCTCATTTAGACTGGGACTACGGATTCTTAAAAAAACGTCTGATGTCTATTTCACGGTGTCAATACCGTCGGATAGTTTCTCCATGAGGGGAGTCGTCGTTGGTCAGATCCTTCTCGTCAGGTATGTGTGATGGGAGCAGTCCTGAAGTACATGTGCTGGTGCTATGTTTGTCAGACCGCAATAACAAAAGCTGGTGTAACCATTCAATAGTAGTTCCCCCTCCACGCGAGAGCCTGTCTAGCTATGTTTGATGGCACATTCCTCATCGAACGGTATATCCAGCCCAGTTTTCTTCTCCTAATTTGTTGTTCCAGTGGCTGTTGTTGGCTCTTTTCCGCCAGATCTTCATTCATCACCATGTCCTGCCACGTTGTGCTCATTATCCTGCGTATGCATCTGTTAACGAAGAACTGGAGCCGTATCGCGTTGGTCACTCGCCATATCTCCACTTCGTACAGCAACATCTATTTGGTCCTGGCGTTGAATATTCTAACTTTGGTGTGAATATTGATTTCTTTGAATGATATTTAGTGTCAAGAATGTCCTTCATGCCTTTCCAATTCTGGTTTTTACATCTTCTTAATTACGTACTGACGAATTCATTTTTCTGTCTAAATAGGAATAACATCCAGCTCTTCCGACTGCTCTATAACCAGCATGATTGGTTCTTTGTTGTTCCCTGTTAATTTTAATGAGCTTGGTCTTCTTCATGTTGATATTCAGTCCCAATTTAGTTGTTTGATCTTTCCCCTATCAAGTTTCTCTTATATTTATCTATAACTGCGTGACAAAAGTACCAGATCGTCTGTGTAATCCAGGTCATCGAATTGTCACCACACTGTCCACCGACTGCCACTTTTCTTCCATTTTGTTTGATGTCTTCGTTATCCAATCTATAGTCAACAAGAACAGGAAAGGCATCCCTGTATCGCCCCTGTCTGCAAGCCGAAGCTAGCATTCATTGCTTCTTCATGTGCCACTCTACTAACTGTATCTTCGTAAAGCCTTTGTTTGAGGGTTATGTTCTTCTCCGGTATTTTATAATGTCTAGACTGTAGCCAAAGAGTGTTTCGATCCATAATATTTGAATGACTTTTCATAGTCTATAAATTTTGCGTTTAAATATGTTTTCCATTCAATAGCATGTTCTACTAAGATATGAAGGTATGTGCACGATCTTCCTTGACGGAATCCTGCCAGTTCCTGTCAGAGTTTTCATCTACTTCCTTATTAAATCTGTTCTTTACGCTTCTGTTGAATATCTTACCATCATCGACAGCCATGTAATTCCCTTATAATTGTTGCAATCTGACAGGTCTCCCTTCTTGGGCGGATTTATCAAATGTCCTTCTGATTTCATTTTGTGGGCACTCTTGCCTTCTTCCAATACCTTTTTGAATAGTCCTTGCAATATATATTTAGCCTTATCTATTATCTGCCATTATAACGCCTGCTACTATTCCGTCTCAGCCTGCTGCTATCCATTTTTGGAGTTTAAGTATGTTTTTTTTGGATTTCTATGCTACTTGGTGGGTTGCAGTCCAAATTCAGGGCCTGTTGGAAGGATGTTTTGTAATTCGTGCGACAGAGGTTATAGTAGTATTTCTTTGAGATACTCAACCCCGCTGCTGTTGTTCCTCCTATGATGTCAATATTTTGAGCTGTCGATCTTTTGTTGGTATATATTGAATTACACTGTGCGTCAATTGTATAAATTTTGAATAAATCGTTTCAGATTTTATAAATTCAAAAACAAATACATTATTTTCTGAAAATCTTGTTCCCGTTTGACTTTTAAAACATTGTTTTACATATCTAATGACAATATATAATGTTGATGGATCTTAAAACGTGAATAACAGTAGTTTCGAATTATTCACTAGTTACTAAACAGAATAAACTGAAGTAAAGTCTCCCCAACAGCTCCATTTGACTCTTGAAACTTTGCAATTCTTTCTACATCCCAGAGTTTATGTTGATGGAATAGCTCTCAGTTCCGAGTTTGTGTTGTTGCTTGTGAATCTCTGGCTTGAACTTGTGTTGCTGTTTGTGGTCCTCTGTTCTGAGTTTCTGTTTATTATTGTTTGATGCAAATTGTTTTTTGTTGTTATGCTGAACAGAGGTATATCTGCGGTCACGATGACATGATTATTCTAGTATCCAGGCATGTACTGAAGAAGACAAACTTGAACCCTATTGGCTCTAATGCAATACGTATTTTCACAGCGTGCTCACCACTATGACAATCACAGTGTTGATACCTACCTCACTGAACAGGCTGCTGCAATAGAATATGTTTCCAAGTTTCTGACCTGGACTTTCTTCTTCTTCTTCTTCGTACGCTCTCAGAGATCAACTTGTATTTGTTCGAAGAAAGCAGCTGTCATCCTGAGGCTGTCGACACTGCCATAGAGCTGGTCTATTGTTGCCACTGGTGATGGCCACATGTGCTTTCTCTGGTCCTCGTATGTCGGGCAATTTTGCAGCAGATGTTCAGCGGTCATTTTCCCTGTACCACAGGTGCATTCGTCAGTGCCATCTATCTTCAGTTTATTGAATAGGTGGTACCTCAGTCTGTTGTGGCCTGTGCGGAGTCTGAAGACCACGTCCTGCTCGCTTCTGTTCAACTGGTAATAGGCATCATTTTTTGTGTAGCCAGTATGTTCTGTTTCCAATTTGGCCATGTATCTGGCCCTGATAAACCTTTTGGACTCTTCGTAGGTCACACTAGAATCTGTTTGTGGTAGTCTTGCACCTTCTTTTGCCAAACTGTCTGCTTCCTCATTGCCTTGGATGTTACAGTGGGATGGAACCCACTGTACCTCTACTCTTTTTGGTGCGGACTGCTGGCATAGTTGACCGAGTACTGCTCTTAAATCATTAAGTTCAGTATTTTTCTAGCTTTTTAGTGGTGTAACTACGGCCAGGGCATCTGTAAACAGGACTATCTGGCTTTCATTGCTTTCGCCTGTCAGCATTGCTTTTACTGCAGCCTTCAGTGCCTCTGCCTCCGCTCTGGAATTGCTTGAGTATTTTCCAGTTGCCACTGACAGTATTATTTTTCTACCATTTGTTAGGCTCAGGAATACCCCTGCCCCTCCATTCTGTGATGTGTTTGTTACAGAACCTTCGGTGTATGCATGGGTCCAGTCCATGCTTGGGTAGTTTTTCGCTATAAACCTCAGGGTTATGTCTCTTCTTTCTATTTTAGTCTGGCTGTTCTTGTTTCCAATACCTGGTATATTTTCTACCACCTCCAGAATGATATGCTGCTTCCATGTGGGTTTTTGTACAGTAGGGGTGGGCTTTGGTGTTGTTATGGTGTTCATAGGGTCTTCGCTCATCTTTGCTTTGGCTATTTCTACAAAATTTCTCCGCTTTAGTTTCCCATTTCCAAATCTATTTAGTCTCTGATGCATTGGATGGTCTGTCAGTCTTCTGAGTTTCTCTGCTTGCTGCTGGGCTCTGTAGTCTCTTCTGTTGGTCTACAATTGGCTTTGACTTCATGCCTCCTGTTATAACTCTCATGGCTTGGTTTTGAAGTTTGCTAATTTTATCAAAGTTCTCATTTGCTGCTGTTGCCCATGCCGCAATTCCATACTCGAGAACTGGTCTCACTCTTCCAGTGTACAGTTTCTTTAGTATTCTTTCGTCTGCTCCCCAGCTTGTGCCAGCAAGTTTCCTCATGATTGCCATTCTTTGTCTGTCATTTGGATCTGTACTATTTTTTTTTCTTTGTTTGGTACTTGTATAAGTACAGCATCTTTCCTTGCCTGCGGTACAATTCCCCTTTTCCAGCTTTGGTTCAGGACTGATAGTAACTTCCTCTTTGCTGTTTGGCCCAACCCCCATCACATTTCGTTTGTTACCCCATCTTTTCCGGGTGATTTCTTTTTCTTTAAAGTTCTCATGGCCTCATTCATTTTATTCATTGTTAGTTTTTCCATCATGTGCTCCTCTGGTGCCCTATTGATGTTGTCGTGGCTCTTTTGTTCTTCACTAATGTCTGTATGCATGTCTGTAGGGACATCAATGTGGTTTGCTCTGGCATAATGTTCTATGAAGACGTTTGCTGCTTTTTTTCCGGTAAGCATGTTATCGCCCTGCTTGATGGTAATTTGTTTATTTGATAGTGTTTCGTCATTCATGGCTCTGACTAAATTCCATAGTTTGTTCCCTTCTTTATCTAGATTGAGGCTTTCTGTTTTGTTTTTCCAGCTGTCTCTTGTTATTTGTTTCAGTGTTCTTTTGTATTTCGCAGTGATACCCTTGAGGGCGATATTTAGTTCCATAGATTGCTCTCTCTCTGCCATGTTCCTAGCATTTGAGACTTCATCCTCCGCTTTCTGCAGTTCAAGATTCCAAAATGGCTTGTAGTTTTTCCTTGCCCCTCTTGGGATGGTTTCGGTGGCTGCTTGCAGTATTGCTTTACTTAGGCTTTCCACCATGGGCTTCATTTTGTTATTCCGTGTGTTGATAGTTTCACACAGTCCATCTGTCAGCATTGCAAATCAGTCACAGTCGGCTCGTCTGTAGTTCCAACGTGGCAGCGGTTTTATTTCCTGGGGGCCTACTTCCATATCAATTTCTAGCCTAATTGGCCTGTCGACCTGGACTTGATTTTATAATCTGTACCAGAATGTTGCACTTAACCCTGACACTAGCTGTATTGCCTACCTGTACCTTGCCAAACATAGTAGATGCATCTTTTCTTTCACACGTTGTCTATACGACACTAGCGTCGCAGTGATATAGCGATAGCAGTTTCCATCAAACATGTCAGGGCATTTGTTTTCCTAATGGTGGCACGTTTGTATTGACCCCCATGTAACTGTGTACGTGACTGTTAGTGTTGGGGTATACAAGACAGCTAGAAATGGAACTGGTATCGACCAGAGAAGATGATAGGGTCCGCTTACATAATAGATCAGGAAATAGTAAACTTGGCTATATATAAACAGCAATCGGAAAAGCCAATTACGTACTTGTATGATCGTCTATGCCTTTCGGCAAAAGACATATAGAAAACAACCAGAGTGGGTATGCAGTGAATGTAAGCGGTGCTTTCATCCGGTAGTGGTAGTTTCAAAAGATACAATTCAGAAATGGTATGAGAGCTGGCAAATGGAATTTAATGTAGATAAATGTAGTCATCCACATGGGTAGATCCAATATGAAACATACTTCCAGAGAGCCAGTGATCAATATTAGAAAGATAGAAAAGGAAAGGGACCTAGGGGTTAAAATAGATCATACAGGTAAGGTGAGTGAGCAAGTCCAAGTAGCAGTGAAAACGGTAATGCAATGTAAGGTATGATTTAAAGGAATATTAAACATGTGAGCAAGGAAGATTGTCCAACTGTATATAGCATTAGTTAGACCTAGATCGGAGTACTATTTACACGTGTGGTGTCCTTATTGAATTTAAGATATAAACATGCTGGAAAGGATATACACACACAAAAAGAGCGACAAAACTGATAGTTAGCTTCCGTTATTATAGTTATGATCAAAGAATACGGAATACCGGTCTACGGTGACTAGAAAGGTTAGGAACTCGAGGTGACTTAATAAAGGTTTATAAAATAATAAATGAGAAAATATAAATTAGACTATAAGAGGTTTTTCAAAGTACAGCTGTCTATAAGAAGAAGGGGGCATAGCTACAAATTAATTAAAGAAACGTCCAAATTAATTACTAGGAAATATTTCTTTAGCCAGGGAGTGATGAATGCTTGAAATGCATTGCCATAGGAAATAGTGGAGGCAGGGTTAATTGATGCATTAAAGAATAAATTGGATGTGCTTAGCTATTTTTACATTAAGTGAGTGTAATAGAAACTGGTTGTATACAGACTATGCAGAGTCTTCTAAACCAGTATAAAGACGTTAAGTTATGTAATGTGGTAGAAGTCTGTCCCACGGCTGTCGAAGATTAAAGTTACAGATATTATTTTATTCGGTTTTATATGGAATGAAATGGCTTGCCTTCTTCCTTGCTAACTTCCCTTCCCTATCCGTATTAACATCTGGATCAACTGGAGCGTGTCGATAGCCGTGATGAAATACAAATAAAAGTAAAGCAAGGCTGCATCGATATTGTGGATTAAAATAAAGTGAATAAAATATGAATAAGTATATCCACACGCAGTGACAGGAACATGGAAAGGTAGAGTTAACATGCGGGGACAGGAACATGGAAAGGTAGAGTTAACATGCGGGGACAGGAACATGGAAAGGTAGGGTTAACATGCGGGGACAGGAACATGAAAAGGTATGGTTAACATGCTGGGACAGGAACATGGATAGGTAGAGTTAACATGCGGGGACAGGAACATGGAAAGGTAGAGTTAACATGCGGGGACAGGAACATGGAAAGGTAGGGTTAACATGCGGGGACAGGAACATGGAAAGGTAGGGTTAACATGCGGGGACAGGAACATGAAAAGGTATGGTTAACATGCGGGGACAGGAACATGAAAAGGTATGGTTAACATGCTGGGACAAGAATATGGATAGGTAGGGTTAAATGCTGGGACAGGAACATGGATAGGTAGGGCTAACATGCTAGGACAGGAACATGGATAGGTAGGGCTAACATGCTGGGACAGGAACATGGATAGGTAGGCTAACATGCTGGGACAGGAACATGGATAGGTAGGCTAACATGCTGGGACAGGAACATGGATAGGTAGGGTTAAATGCTGGGACAGGAACATGGATAGGTAGGGCTAACATGCTAGGACAGGAACATGGATAGGTAGGCTAACATGCTGGGACAGGAACATGGATAGGTATGATTCATATAACACGTTGGGACAGGAACATGGATAGGTATGATTCATATAACACGTTGGGACAGGAACATGGAAAGGTATGGTTAACTTGCTGGGACAGGAACATGGAAAGGTATGGTTAACTTGCTGGGACAGGAACATGGAAAGGTATGGTTAACATGCTGGGAAAGGAACATAAATAGGTATGGTTCAGATAAAAGGTTGGACAGGAACATGTATGGGTATGGTTAACACGCTGGGATAGGTACATGGATAGGAATGGTTCAGAGAACACGTTGAGACAGGAACAGAAGAAGTAATTCTGAACCACACAACTGTTGAGACACTATGGAACACTAGAGAATTACATAATCCTCATACATAATATGTACGAAAATACAGATAGTAGAATGATGCAAGTTTAGCCCTGACTGACAGCTTTTGGTGCAATCAGAGGCTTCCATCCTGCCTGTTCTTGTTGATTATAAATTGGATAATGAAAATAGCAAATGATAGAAGGAGAAATTGTATTCATTGAACACTAAGTTAACAATTGAAGGACCTGGATTGCGCAGATAATCTGGTACTTTTGCCACACTGTCATAGCCAAATGCAAGAGGAACTGGATAGAAGTGAAAGAAGGATTAGCCTAATTGAGAGTGCATACATTGATATGAAGAAAACCAAGCTCCTTAAAATTAACTCTATCAACAAAGAGCCAATCAAGTTAGAGGGAGAGCGATTAGAAGATGTGGATGTCTTACTTATTTAGACCGCACAATTGACACGTCATGGTTACAGATACAGATGTAACGACCATAATTTGAAAGGCAAAAATTATATTTCAGGCACTCTGGAAATCCAGAGAAATGAAGATTCACACCATCGTTAGAATATTCAACTTGTCAATTTGGTGCTGTTGTATGGGGCCGAAACATGGAGAACAATCAAGGCGATACAATAGTGAATCAAGTCTTTTATTAACAGTTACATACGAAGGATTGTGGGCATAAAGTGGCAGAACATGGTGAGGAATGAAGATCTATGAGAAAGGAACAAACAAGAGCCAATGCAACAACAAATTTAGAGGAGAAAATGGTGCTGGATAGGACACATGCCAAAGCACATTTCAAAATGATCGGGCAGGGTCCCACATGGATTCTTCAATGGAAAAGATAGAGAGCTGGATAAAATAATCTGTGAGAGCGAATGCGATAGGAAACTACGATTAAACGCATACAACAAACCAAATGGTTCGGCCACCTTACTCGACAAACACCAGATAGTAACCCCCAGAAAACAATGCTACTCATATACAAGGGGTTTGTCATAAGTCTTTACTCTGAACATGAAGGAAAAGGAGGAGAAAATTGAAATTTGGCACAGTGCTTATTCCTTATTTATAAATTTCTGCCATTTATGAGTGACATTGAAAAGACCTTCAGAATAAAGTAACCTATTTTTCGAACTAAACCAGTTATCACGAGCCAGTATGACATCTTCGTCACTGTGAAAATAGTTTCCTTTCAACTGTTTTGTAAGTTTTGGGAAAAGAAAAAAAATCTAGGTCATAATGGTGAACCCAAGTCTCATCTACTGTCACCATGGTCGGCAACATATTTTTCGACCGACACTTTTTGAGTAACTGGCCACAGCAATCAATCCTCGTTTGTTTCTGTTCACATCTCAGCAGACACGGGACCCAGCGGTCACACACTTTTCTCATGTTAAGTCTGTTGTGTAAAATTCTAAAAACTACTTTCATTCAGTTTTGCTGACCTAGATATCTCTGCAATTTTCATTTTCCTATCCTGGTCAATGATTTTCTTCACTTTTGCAGCATTTTCATCGCTGGATTATAAGGATGGTCTTATTGATCTTGGAAAATCAGCAACATGGGACCGACCACACTTAAACTGTCTACTCCAGTTTTTTACAGAAGCACACGAAGGACATAATTCCTCAAACACTGGTTCCAACTCCCTGTGTATTTCTATATTTGTTTGTCCCTGCAACATCAAGAATTTTATCACAGTTCTGGCCTCTGATTTATCCATTGTTCCGACAAACCATTAGAGTAGCAGATCCAGTCAATAAGGTGTGTTGCGCCGTGCACCGGGTAAACCTGTCGTAGAGGGACATTCATCTTTCTCAAGTCCAGTACAAATTGAATGAGCTACATATGGGCCAAATGTCAACGTTGTCCTGCTACTCCTAGCTCACTTGTACAATGGATACAAAGCCAATGACCGACCACACAGAAGATGGATAGCAGAAATAACAGAAGCAGTAAAGCTCCTCGTGTACAAAGAACATACTAGGGTCTGGCCAAGAATATTCTTCATAACGTGACGGTGAAAGGGAAAAGCACATACTAGGGTCTGGCCAAGAATCCTCTTCATAACTTGACGCTGAAAGACAAAAGCACACACTACGATCCGGCCATGAAACCTCTTCATCATTTCACACTGAAAGGCAAAAGCAGGACACAAGCGAAAAGAAGAAGGAGACATGGAGAGAGCCAGAAAGAGTACCACAGGACGGTGTATGCTGACAAGATGTGGTCAATGACCTATCGACGGATAGGTTCGATCGGCTGAGATTGATTGATTAATGTGTACCATTGATATCAAGTTTTTATTCACGGATCAAACTAGAATCTTTGCCGCGACAAACGAACGCCCAACCATTCTGCCACTCAATGACCTCTGCCATATGTTATCCGCACGTGGGGCGGTTCACGTGATGTCATCCGTACAGTGGTCGACAGTAGGCACGCCACAGACACTGATGTCGGGGACTCATTCTTAGATCTAGGCATCAGCGTTTTGGTGAGGGAGGAGTCATCAATCATTTCTCTGCTGCTTTCCCACCTAAACTGATTGTCGGGTATCAATATACAGATACGAGCACTGGTACTCAGGATGAATATGTTTACAAGCTATTAGGCAGATAGTGACATGAAGGGATTGCTGTATCATGAAAGTTATTTATATACAGAAGTGCCCCAGTCTACGGACGGGCGACATACTAGTAATTAGTCATCATCATCAGGCGTCCTGTTGGTTGGCGTTGACGATCATGAACCTTCATTCACTTCTATCATGCGTGTCGTTTACCAACTCTGTTGTTGGTTGTTGTCGGTGTTATTCTCTCAGGCTGTCCAACATCTTTTCTATCTACCTTCCTCTGTCGATCTTTCCAGCTATCGTTCCTGTTGTCACACCGTGCTCCAAGCCGCCTCTTCTCATAACATGGCCGAAAAAGGGGATCCGCAGAATTCTTGTGTAAAACCACATCTCTTTGGTTCCAAAGATCTATGCACCTGCTTGCTGATTGTCCAAGATTCACTGCCATATGTAATTAGTACCGTGTTACTAAAGTCAGGAGCTCTGTACCCAGATACCTATGACGTTTTGTGTTGCCCTGTATCGTTATTGCTATACATGAAGCCTTCGCGTGTCACTAGAATCGCATGTGGATATCAAAGACCGTATTGTCAGCTTACGATTAGAATGAATAACAGTATTCTGTACTGAGAGATTAACGTAGAGATATATATCAAACTTAGCTACAGACCAAATCAGCACAGACTAACTGGAACATATAAATGTGTATTAGGGTGAATTTTCCGAACTCAAAATACAACATGGAAACAACTGATCTGCGAAACATGTAATTTAAATAGAGCAAATTCAAGAAAAAACATGTAGATGGTGAATGTCCTCATATTAATAAATAGTACATATTTGACTTACTGTGTAGCTTTGGTGGGTGGTATCGAGTACACTGCAGCCATTGGTATTTGAGACCATGATTACCTTCACAAAGTGCATTTAATTCGTTGTCAATGTTACCCGTACATAAATCATTGTCTACCGTTATCGTGTTGTCCGCACTGACGATTTCATGTTCATGGTGCTTGTCATCCAAGCTATCTATAGCTGTACAGCTATCATCTTTTATTCGCTGCGGTGCTGATGTATCCGAGGTAAATCCAAGAATACGATCTATTGAAAACGTGAGTACAGATTGAACTGAAGCTTTTGATGGTACATATCCGGGTCTATTAGCAGAAAGTATGGAACTTGACCTCTCGATTTCACTGACGTTCGACTCTGGGAGGAATGAATCACTTTGTTGGTAAGAACCCGTATTTGTTAGACTGTCAGATACCGTCAAATGGAAAGACTGACTGTCGTTAGAAAATATTGGCGCATGACCCGGAGTTTCTTTAGCTATGTTTGAGGTCATGCCACAAAAGGCCCCGTCACTTATATACACTTTTGTACCTGCTGACGGAAGCATTCTCTCTCGAAAGTGGATTGTCCACACACACTGGGTCGCTACTACCTAAAACGTATTGGTTTCTACTAGATCTCAAGCCGAAACATGCTATTAATATATCTACAGTCTGCACACATGAAATAGAAAAATGAACCCGGATATCAGGTTTCTTAAATGGAACCTGTTAAGAGTGTTTACGAGTGTTTCAGTTTTCTAGACGTCAGGGTTGGCTTAGAAAATGTAAAACTAAAACTCATATTTACTCATGTTTATAATCCTAATGTGCATCTCTCACTTTTAATCGTGAATCTTGATTATTAGTCATTTAAAATACAAGTCTTAAAGAAAACGTGTCCAACATTATGACGTAAAAGATACAATTCTAGCACTAAATTAAACTGATTCTACAAGTACAAACAATAAGAGCTTTTAGGTTAGTCATATACAGCGACCTACTCTTGATACAATAGTATAACTTCCTTGCCATATTAAGATAAAGTTGATCCAGATTAAACAATACAGTCTGTCGGTAAATGAACCGAGAACTCTGGCATCAAAGTTGAGCACCTGACAATGAGGTAGAATCAATTTTCTGTCGCCGTTTAATTTAATCTCGCCTCCACACCTGGTGTTCAGTCGGAAGCACCTTCCTCGAGTGTTATTTCACATTTACGAGTTCGTTCTATTGGTTGAAATTTGACAGTTAAAGGGAAAGACTCACCGAGGGCGGAGCTCGTTGTGCTCGGCTCCCATCTTCTGGGGTATTGTTGTAGAATTTTCCAGATTTCAACGAGAAACAATCATAGAGACACTGCCGTTTCTATTCCTTTTCCAAGAGTGGACTCTTCCTCCATGACAGTCGTATCGTCCCAAATGGGCACGAGTTATCTTCTCTAATCTATAACATCAATGGTTCTCCAAGATGCCAGTGTAAAGATTATCTACTTAAATATATATGAACACCGCTAGTGCAGAAGGTTCTCCAACTCATTGCCTCACTAACACCACGAATCATAGTTTACAGTAATCATCTGGATTTAAAAGACAGCTCAAGATTCAAAGTAAAATATATAAAACAGAAATAACAAAGTTTGTAACTCATTATGCTGAGAATCTTCTTCTTCTTCTTCTTCGTCGTTCGTTTGTTCTCAATCTCCCGCTACCAAGCTCTATGCGTTCTCAATCTCCCTCTACCAAGCTCTAGGCGTTCTCAATCTCCCGCTACCAAGCTCTAGGCGTTCTCAATCTCCCGCTACCAAGCTCTAGGCGTTCTCAATCTCCCGCTACCAAGCCCTGAACGTTCTCAATCTCTCGCTACCTAGCTCTGAACGTTCTCAATCTCCCGCAACCAAGCTCTGATTGTTCTCAATCTCCGACTACCAAGCCTTAAAGGTTCGCTATGAATCGCTGTCTGCTGTCAGTTCATTCCCTGTTTTGATCTTATGCAGCAGAGTCGGGAAAAGTACGTTAGATACGTTGTGCTAAGTCTCTGCTTTGACTGTCGTAAAATGACAAGTTTTCCCGCTCGTTGTCTTGTCTTCCATAACTGTATGTTAGGTACACATTTATATCTGGGTAAGCTGGAGATGGTCGATGGGATGGGTAGAATGTGGATAATGAGATGAATGCTACTCATATAACACATCATATGGCTGGAAAAGCCATGGCGATTTGAAGCATTGAAATGCTCAAATAAGAATCAGCTATATAAGGAATGTTGTCTATTAATAATCATCATTTTATGCGTCTCAGTCTCCGTAGACCATAGGCGTGGCGTCCTGTGAGTTTTGCCCAGCTATGGCTCCTGTATTTCAATACTGTCTGCGGGGACGGCGTGGGATAGTGGTTAAGGATACGGCTCACAACTGTAGGTGCTGGGTTCGATCCCCATCACAGCACCGGCCGTTACCCCGGCGAAGCAAACCCTTAGAAAATACAGGAGAAAGCAGACCCTTACATGAAATGCATGCTGAAGTCGGATGCACTGGGCCGATAGGTGCAAAATAAAAACGACTGTGCAACGCATACCGCCTTGAGGAATAGAGAAATTAGACGAACGCCAAAAAACAACACAAACTGCTATGATTGTAAAGGCCTTCCGCGAGTGACAGTCCCTGCCACAGATCGTACAGCCATGCTGAGGAGGCTGACTTGCCTGGCTGTTCCTTGATCTCTTTTCTCTACAGTCAGAAGGCCTCTATAAGCGTCAGCAGCCATTATGCCCCCTAGAACTGTCTCCAAACAGCTCGATCCTGAGCAATTGTTTCACAGCCCTAGGATCGAATGTCGCAGGACTTCATGCCCCCCTTGGATACGTTCTTGAATCGCAGTGTTGTACGGCCGATTCTTATATTAAACTGTACAAAACACACAATGATGCTGATGATCAGTTGCTTCCAGTACTTTATGATAAAGCGTGTCTCATAGCAGTTGGTTGTGGTCTGGGATGAAGTGGTACGTCCTTCATTTTAGGAGTTCTTAGTTGTTTTTAAAAGATGGAGTGACGAGTTCCCATCGTTGGTGCATTGCATTCCCTAACTGTAGGCCACGTACTAGATTGTGTCACAGTAAACATGAGCGTGTCGTGATGCAACACGTGAAGTAGAAATTAATTCCATAACGCGTCCATTGTGCGCTAAACGAAGATAGCTAGCTATTTGTACGAACATAACACAGCTTGTTGATGACTTAACTTCGCTCCTTCCCCCATCTTTCTCCCCAATCCCGCACATCCTGGTCTGGCACACAACTCTTCCCCCAATGATTAGCTTATGTTCACCTCCCAACTAGCCCTCGTAGATTAATACGAGAAACCAAAGTCCAGCAGATCGAGTTATTGATTCCACACGAGAGTGCTGCTAAGTGACATCTACACCCTTCGAGTTGACAAAGAAATTATCTCGGCGGCAAGTGCGAGAAGATCACGTTATCTCATTTGATTCCACACGTGAGAGAATAGCGCAGGTCACAAACAGAAGTGGATATGTTTACTTAACTCCATTAACACGTTCCGGCCTTGTATTGTTCTTGTTATTCATAATGAACAATAAATCCATCTGGCTGATAACACATCATTAAATAACAAGAAATAACAATTGGGCATTAGCAAAAATGTATTTAAAGGTAAATGTATATACACTGAATATACAGAGAGAGAGAGAGAGAGAGACAGAGAGAAAGAGAGAAAAAGAGAGAGAAAGAGAGAGCGATGTGTGTGTGTATGTGTAGAAAAGGGAAATGAAGATAGAGTGTGTTGAAAATACAACGGAATATAAAGTGTACACATCAGATCTATTAAATGGGTGTAGAAAATAGAATGATAAATAATGTGTACAAATCATATCTATAAAATGGGTGTAGAAAATAGAGAGGTAAATAAAGTGTACTCATCAGACCTACAAAAATGAGTGGAAAATAGACAGGTAAATAGAGTGATTGTGAAAAATATAACAGACAATAGAATAATTCTCAAGAACAGAACATATAAAGATTGTAGAGTTATAATACACAACGATTTTGCCATTTTCTTTGCATTGGAGAACCTATGGAAATCAGAGGAAATTAAGTCAAGCGCAAACATTGCTGTTGAAATAAACGATAGATTTCAGTGGATCATGTTTTGAGAACAGACACTCGCGTTGGATAGGACAAATATTAAATAAACTTGTTGACATCATTACAAGACAGTCTCTATTCTGGAATCCCCAAGGCAAGAGATGTAGAGGCAAATCAAAACACAAATGGAAGAGAAAACAAGCGGCAAATAATGGAAACTGGGAAGATGCGGACTAAGCTGGAATGGATAGTCCAGGACAGAATTACTTGGCGTGTATTTGTTGAGGGTCTGTGCTTCGCATGAAGCTCAAAGGTTTTGATTGAGTGAATGTTAGAACCGTTATGAAAGTAGACTGAGTGTAGAAAATATAACGTTTAATAGATAGAGTGTAGGAAATAGACCAAAAATAATATAACAATATATATATATATATATACTTTCATATACATTGAAAGAGAGAGAGAGAGAGAGAGAGAGAGAGAGAGAGAGAGAGAGAAGAGAGAGAGAGAGAGAGAGAGAGATTGAAAGAGACAGCAGAATATATACCAGTGTTTGAAGCATTTTAATTCTCAAAAGACAATTTCGAGAGATGCAGGGACGGGGTAGTTAAGTGGTTAGTATCACGTCCCGCAACCCAAACTTGCATGTTTACATATTCATGAACCAGTATGGTTGGACCCTTATAGGGTGTGAACAAATACAACATGTGTACTGGAATCGGATGCACAGGGTCATACGGCGGAAAACACATTAAAGCGGGCTCCGCCTTAGGATACAAAGCAAACGGAAAAAAACAACTCAGGGTGAATAAGGGATGTGTAGTCCACACACAACACATGATGATGTTGAGGTCCTCATAGAGTATATAAAGAGACCGTAGACACGATAGAGGTAGTCTCATATTAGATTTTGCGGTCGGGATGAAGTGTTAACTGTTTCATTGCAAGAGTTTCTGTCTTCTCTATGTGATAGTGGCCAGCGTTTCTCCTTTGCTGCCTTGCCATCCCTATAAGTCAGGTACCAAATAACATCTGTGTAGACCGGAGGATATGCCTGTTGATCCTAAGCTAAGTTGAAATTAATCTCTTGCGTATATCCATTGCCCAATACAACATAGCATTTTGTTGTTCTAATTTTGCGTTTCCTCCTCCTAACCCCCATTCCCGCCCCATGCTCGCATGCTACGCTTTCGCAGTGATTAGGTTATGTTCACATCCGAACTAATTCTCGTAGATTAATTTGAGAAACCAAAGTCCTGCAGTGCAAGTTATTGATTCCACGCCAGAGTGCTGCAAAGTGACATCTACAAAAACCCAGCTGACAAAGAAATTATCTTGGCATCATGCGCAAGAAGATCACATTAGCGCATTGGCTCACACAGGTGAGAATAGCGTCGGTCACAAAAAGGAAGTAGATATGTTTAGATCATTCCATTATCTAATTCAAATCTGTTTTTACAAATTTTGTTGGGGTTATACTTTGCAGATAATAAAATGAGAAGGTGACAAGGAAACATTAAATAGATGAGCTGGAGATAGAAAAGTAAATTCAGAGTAGTTACATTTGACAGTAAAGCAGAATCGTCAACGGTGTACAGCAAAGTGGATGTTAAAGTTAATGTTGAAAACAGAAATGTAAATAGAGTGTCGAAAATGGAGTGGTAAGTAATGTATAGAAAAGAGAATATTTAAAATATTTAGAAAATGTATTACTAAATAGACTGAATAGAACAGTAAATACAATGAGTGTAGAAAATATACTAGAAAATAGCTAGTGTACAAAATACAAAAGTAAATAGAGATTATGGGTATAATGCGAAAGGGGGACGGCGTGGCCTAGTGGTTAAGTGGCACGGCTCACAACCAGAAGGTGCTGGGTTCGATCCCCATCACAGCACCGGCCGTTACCCCGGGGAAGCAAACCCTTAGAAAATGCAGGAGGAAGCAGACCCTTACATAAAATGCATGCTGAAGTCGGATGCACTGGGCCGACAGGCGCAAAATAAAAACCACAGTGTAACGCACACACGCCTTGGGGAATAGATAAAATAAGGCGAACGCAAAAAAAAAAAAAAAAAAAAAAAAATAATGCGAAAGACAGGCATTACTAAACATTGTTAATGCATTAGAAGAAAATGTCATGCATAAAGAACATCATAGGTTACTGGGAGAGCAGGCAGGAGAAGACCATAAGGTGGACATCATCATGTAGCATGTCCTTTATAGAACGTCGCTACCATCACGTTTTGTCTATAGGAAAAACACAGGCTCTTAAGTCTTTTAAGGTAGTAAAGTGGTTTTAAAAGGTGGTAAGAAGAGGCAAATTAGAAGCAAATATTGCAGTGATGTTTCCAATCGTACACATTATTGTGTAAATGAATTTCATGTTGCATCCTCGAACCATAGACATAAAATGGCGCAGGTTCACTAACATTGTCATCTTCTTAGAAAAGTCAGGTTTGGTCGAATTCGCATCTTCACAGAAAAGACAGGTTGGGTAAAATGTGCCATATCAGGTTGGGTAAAATGTGCCATGTCAGGTTGAGTAAAATGTGCCATCTTTATAGAAAAGACAGTTTGTGTAAAATGTACCATCTTTATAGAAAAGGCAGGCTGGGTTGGTTAAGTATGCATATCAGGTTGAGTAATGTTTACCATCTTCAATTAATGAAAAAAACAGGTACAGGAAAATGTACCATGCCTGGCTGCGTAAAGTTGGTCTTGTTAGGTTGAGTAAAATGTGACATCTTCATAAAAACAACACGTAGAGTAAATGTGCCATCTCCATAAAATAACGGGTTGAGTAAAATGTGCCATCTTTATAGAACGAACTAGTTATAGAAATAACTGATTGGGTAGGAACCCTCGAGTGTGGTGTATATTTGTGTAGATTTAAACATGCACACAAAATATGTGTGTGAGTGTGTTGACGGAAGTGGGAAGAAAAGGGGGAGGGGAGAAACATTGGTGCCTTACTGTTAAATAAACAATTGCTACCTGAACTTAGCGGCGATACCTGCAAACGAAGACCTATAAGATCAGGCATCAGAGATGAAGAGAAAGTCATATGATTCGAATTGATCGACCGTGTTTACAGAACACTCGAAAGGCGTCAATTGAAAAAAATGTAGATGCCCATGTTAAGAATTCTGCGATGTCTTCCGTGGCTTCATTGTTTTGTTCTCTGTTACAAATTTCACCTTATTTTCGCAAAAGTGTGCTCTTTTCAGTCAGTAAGGGCATATTTGGTTATATTAGTGGACAGGAGTCATCCCAAATATTCGATGTTTGTGTCTAAAATGTTGGGCAGCAGGAAAAAAACATCTGGTCCTTGAAAAGGAGATAGTTCGTCAGCGGACGTGCTCAATAGTTACAAGTCAACACAAATAGTCAGACTTGTCAAGTTGTTCTTGTCTGTAATATACTACCTGGAATAAGTGAAGGGTCGATTACAAATTCTCACCGTACAAAAAAATCAATAATGAGAAATCAATTATATTTAATCAAATTGTTGTTCCGTAATTTTGACACCAGAGTGTGACCGTTTCATGACGAACAGCGGATCTGTCTGGGAAAAATTGCTGTTTAATTGGACACGCCCTTCTTTCTGAAATTCTGCCCACGCTGCTAATCAGTAGTTTGAACATCAGAGTGTGACAGTTTCGTGAAATTGTCAGAAACATGTGACTTTCACGGACATTGATACAAGCTAGATAGCGGTGCTTCGTGGATAAAACCATCTGATATTTTGCTGGAGGATGGACTAACGCTCCTGCAGAAAGTTCTCAAACAATGTCTACCTGGCGAATGGTTAGATTTTGCTGATTGAGATCTGTTGGGATGGACCTTGTCATCTTGAAGCCGGCACCATGCCCATATGTTGAAGTGTAAGAATATCATCTCTGTAGATAATGTCTATCAGGTCTCCTTCGACACAAACCAATAATGTTCTGCAGTTTAGATCACATCCACGCCATACCCTGATTGAGCCACCTCCATAGCGATCATGCTTCCTAACTGTGGCACATTGAAAACGATCGCTGGGCCGTCTCATCACATAAATTCTGCCATCGTTAAATGCCATGATGAACCTGGATTCATCTGCAAAAAGTACCATGGACCACAACTGGCGTCGTCTATGTCAGTTTAAGCTTACTGGCCAACTTACCCATCTTATCTTAGCCCTATTGAGCATCTCTGTGACGTTTTGGCACGAACAGTATGTGCTAACCCTCTACCAGGTGGTGACTTGAACAAATTGTTTTAAAATTTGCTGAAGCTGCAGGCGATCCTCTAGCACACTATCAGAAGGTTGATCTTTATTCATGAAGCATCGCTACCTAGCTTGTATCAACGCCCATGGAAGTCACATTCATTATTGACAATTTCACGAAACTGTCACATTCTCATGTCCAAACTACCAAAAGACAACGTGAGCAAAATTTCAAGGGGGCGTGTCCAATTAAACATCAATCTCTCCCAGACAGGTTCATTTTTCATCGTCAAACTGTCATGCTCTGACGTCAAAATTACTGAACAAGAATTTGCCTAAATATAATTAATTCCTTTTGTTTTTTTCATTTTGTACGGTTGGATTTTATAAGTGACCCTAAACTTTCTTTTAGCAGTATATTTACAATTAATGCCAAGTCATTCGTTATTTGAAACGTCCTCAGACTATTTTGTACTCGTATTATAAACTTCAAAACAGTCTTATAGAATGTTCAATATCTAAGGGGAAGTAATCCGTAATAACATTTTGTCTTTAACAAATGGAAGATATATTATTATTATATCCCTTTGGTCTGGTTGACTCTTCTTTCGAGCCAAATGGCGGATTAACTTATTTGTTATTAATTTAAACCAATTAGCTAAAGTCGAATAGAAAGTTATATTTCTGCCATTCTTTATTCAACATAAGGTTTTACTGTTTCAGACCTGCAACATTCCAAGTCTAAAGTTTGAATGGCATACCCATAGCTGACTGCTAGAGAACTCCTAGAGAGGTTTCACCCTGGGGGCAACTCTGCTCTCTCCTCTAACCTCACTCTGTTTCATTTGACTCTGTCCTACAGTCACACTCCTGCACAACTTTCACACGCGCCCTCATGGTGAGGCCCTTCCATTGCACTTTGGTTGGGCTAGCTTCTGAGGGCGCACAAACCTAGCATAGGTACATACAGACGCATACATTCATCCAAGCACTGGTTTATGCGTCCTGATATCGCCCAATGGACTACGGTCTCGGGTGGAAAATGACGCGCCTCCGCCAGTAGAAACTAGTGAGGCAAACATCTAAGCAACAACAACATAGCTGACTGCTAGTGTCAGGGCCAGCGAAACAGAGCTGCCAAGACCCTTCTACACCTCCAAGTGGTGATCCTGGATAACAGGCTGTAGCAGGACAGACTGGCTAAGGAGAAGGGATCGAAGAGGGAATGCTAACCCGGTACTAAAAAAATGCTTGCTGAAGTCGGATGTGTTGGACCGATAAGTGCAAATATCGCAGTCAAGCTGTAAACTACGACACAATGCATTTCGTTCTCTGGAGTACATTCTGATACTTAAGCCCTTTTAGGGTTTGGTAGCGGGAGATTGAGAACGAACGAAGCCAAGCTAACATACGTGCAATATTGATAAAGTCACCAGAACGCTTACAGAATATGAAACGTTTAGGTTATTTGTTGATTCTTTGCTATATTTTTCATTGATTGTTGTTGTTGATGTTGTTCTTGCTTATGCCACTCATCCTTGTGTAGGTACTCTTGATGACTTTCTTTGGTGGTGGGTTATAGTGGCTCTCGCCCATCCAGAGACGTACATGAGAAGGAAGACCGAGTTACTTCTAGCTGTAATGCAATTCGAGGCTCTTCAGGTCATCACAATAGGGATCACAGTGCCGATTCCTACATCGTTAACTAGACGGCTATGAACAAGCCTGTTTACAGGGACAACAATTGAAAGTGAGGCTGGGTGTTAATCTGTACATTTCGCCTGACGTAGAGTCTCTGTGATATATTTATAATAATTCTTTTTTTTTATACAGTATTTGCTATATTTTAGATATCCCACAATCTGGAGTCTCTATGTGCTAAATTTAAGATATCCCACGATTTGGAGTCTCTATGTGCTATATTTTAGATATCCCACGATTTGGAGCCTCTATGTGCTATATTCTAGATATCCCAAGATTTTGGAGACTCTATGTGCTATATTTTAGATACAACATGACTCTCTTCTATGACATAATACCTTTCAACTCCTCACCTAGCATATTCCTCCATCCATCCAGACTTGAACCTGCTTTGAAACAAAGCTTAAGAAACAGAATCCCAAATGTGATTCAGGAATAAGATAGTTGAGAACTCGTTTACGTCGGAAATCCGAAACATCTCACTAAACAAGTACCTGGACAAAATCCAACCACAACACACTCCTGAGTGCCAACTGTGCACACACCCATATGAAACCGTTGATCATCATCTCATTGGGTGTTCAGCGCTCAATGATTTTAGGAAAATGCTTCTTCCTACATGGTCAGATACATGGAACATTTTGTATGACACTAGAAGACAGCTGGTAAACACGTGTAGATACCATTACATGGCATTAGACCGAAGAGCGAGAGCCTGGATGCTGCTGGATCGTAACAACAACAGCAACAACAACAACAACAACAACGTCGGAAATCCAAAGAAGGAGATGCCTTTAAATGTGGACATAAAAGAAAACTACCTATTTACGTTAATGGTCTAAATTTATAGAGACAGTTGTACATATAATGTATACAATATTTAGAGGTTTAAACAATATATTTATATGTTAAACTTGCTAACGGCGTAAAAAGTTATTTTATTGGTCCATGTTTTATGAATTTCTGGTGGCCGTTGTGACGTTAATGTAATAATAATAATAATAATAATAATAATAATAATAATACTAATAATAATAATAATAATAATAATAATAATAATAATAATGCTAATGTTCGCTTAGGTGTCTGAGGCCCGCTGTGTCGGTCGGTAGCATCCAAAGACCCACTGCTGCGGCGTGGTTCCAGGCCTCATACAGAGCGGAGGGGGAGGTTGCTATCTGCTAGAGCCATACTGTGTGGGGGTGACCTCTTCTGCGCCTCCAGCCGGTCGGAGGAAGATTTTTGGCGCTGAGGAACGACTTGTGTAGTATCTTGTGGGCTAGGGTTTCCTGGTCCAGTCGTACAACATGACCGAACAAAGATACTCGCCGGTGGTCAAGTCTTTCTGAGACTGGGTGGAGGCCTGTTTTAGCAGAGACCTTCACGTTGTGGATGTAGTCATGCCATCGGATGCCCAGGATACGCCACTGGTTGCGCATGGGGAATGCTTCCAGTTTGAGTCATGTTTAAGTAATGTCCAGGTTTCTGAGCCGTAAAGCGGGACTGGAACCCCGCAGGACTGGTAAATGTGGATTTTTGTTTCAATGGATATCTTGCCGTTACTGCACGTACGTCAGAGGTCGTGCATATCAGTTGGAGTTTGTCTGATTCGGCTTGACAAATCGGGACCGCTGCGCCCATCAGATGATATCATACTGCGGATATGAATTCTTTGGTTTCCTTTGCAGTGTGACCTTGAGTTTCAATATGTTAATTTGGTCATGTTTATTCGTCAACCTATTCAACGAGTGAGTTGCAGTTTACGACCTATTCACGACTGTCAGACATCTTGAATGATGTTTACTACCTATTCACGACTGTCAGACATCGTGAATGATGTTTACTACCTAATCACGACTGCCAGACATCCTGAATGATGTTTACGAAATGTTCACGCTGTCACTGTAATTTAGTTCTTCTGTACTGTCAGATTTTTTGAATGATTAATATATGTGAAATGATTAGATCAAAATTATGTGTTCAGATTATAGGGATGTTGTTGTCATGACTACATGAAGATGGTGCCGACTAGAACAATGCAAAGTTCCATCAAATGTTCGTTGAAACAGATTTCCAACATGTTTTTTTTTACATGTCTCTAAACATGAGCGTGCTGTTTCCTGTCTATCTCTTTGGTGGTGAATGCATGGAATGCATTGCCCCAGGAGGTAGTGGAGACATGAACAATTAATATATTTAAGAATAAATGGGATGCGCATAGCTTTTAGAGCAAGGTAATGTAAATGAAAATGGTTGTATACAGACTCTGTAGAGTCTTCTAAACCAGTATAAAGATGTTAAGTTAAGTTAGTTTCTCTTCCACTAGAAATCTACATTTGATTGTGTGCCTCGAGGTCAATTCATGCTTTAACTTATCTTCTTCTTCTTCTTCTTCTTCTTCTTCTTCTTCTTCTTCTTACTCTTATGCTTCTACTCTTAGTGGGAAGACAACATAAAAGAATGGACCAATCTCCGACCAGAAGATGCACAGGCAGCGGCCGCTGACAGAGAAGGGTGGCGTGCGGTTGTGAGGATGTCTTCATGAATGCCCCAGTGACCTCACCGGTTACGGCGTGATCTCACCTGACCTGATCTCTGCAACCTTTGATCGAACATCTATCTCCCGAGACCAATATTGTAATCTCACTTTCTGTGAAAGTGAACTTTGAAGGATATGTTCCACGGTCATGGAATGCTCCCCACGTGGGCACATGCCATCTATCGCAATCCTCATTTTGTTGTAAAGGGGACACTTAAGGCTGTTATGCCCAGTTCTCAGTCTGAAAATAATGACTTGATCTTCTCTAGTAAATCATAGCAGTTATCTTCTTGAACGTGTCCTCTGAAGTTGGCTTGACTTTTGGTCTGCACTGTTTGTGAAGAAGCTCCTCTACATTTTGTTAGTCTGTTTGCAGCTTCATTGCCTTCGATATTTCAGTGGGAACGGATCCACTAAATAACTAATCATCTGTATTCTACTGAGAACTGTGACAAGGACCACATGCATTGCTCGAGATCGCTTTCTTGATCTTGATTTAGAGCTGCAAATACTGACGAGGTATCTGTTAGGAATACTATGTTTTCTTGGTGGATATCTTAATCTTGGATTACAGCTCAACAGGAGTCATCAGTGCCTTCCTCTACTCCCGTTCGGAAGTTATTGGAGCATAGCGTTTCTGATGCTGTGGGTTTCAATTTAGAGTAATCTGCTTAATGAATTTGTTCAATTTCGATTTATTTGATTATTTCCCTTTGAATGAACAAGTTAGTAGCATGTCCCTTCGTTTATTTTCAGGTCGTGGGTTAAAAACCTGCGTACAGTCAACATTTATAAAAATCATCAAATGTAATAATTAAGAAAAAAAATTATCAAATCTAATAATTAATCATCAAATCATTAAAAAAAATAATCAAATGTAATAATTTTTAAAAACCGTCTGCGGGGCGACTGTCGGGACAGGCCTACTTAATTCTTCATTCTTATAGACGTTCTGGCGAACGATACACTGGAATTATATGCCGTCATCAATGATAGCATGCATGTGGTGCTTGTGTGTTGACCATTTGCATTAGGTTGCTTGTGTTTTCCCCAAACGCACGGGAGACCTCTGTATAACCACGTTTCAATATTCTCCATTCTCTCCTCAGCTGACTGATGATCAATGTGTCGTCAACATATTATGAGAGTGATAGTCTGATGGAAAAGAAAATTTAGATGTTTATTTGTAAATGTCTGTCTGTGTGTATGGCTGTCGGTGTGTGTGTGTGTGTGTGTGTGTGTGGTTGTCTGTTCGTCTGCATGTATGCAAATCTTTTTTTCTGGCTGTATGTTTATCAGTATATCTATATGCATATAAGTCTGCCTAACATACTAAAATGATAGATAAAGTGGACGTTATTTATCTCGATTTTGCAAAGGCCTTTGATAGAGTACCTCATCAAAGATTATTTCGAAAGTTAAAATCACTTGGAATAGGTGGGGAAGTTGTCAAATGGATTGAAAATTGGTTAACGGGAAGAAGGCAAAGGGTGGGTATAAATAAGGAGTACTCTGAGTGGTGTGAAGTGAAAAGTGGAGTGCCACAGCGCTCGGTTTTGGGACCAATTTTGTTCTTGATATATATATAAATGATTTGAACATTGATATGGGATCCATGATTGCAAAATTTGCTGATAACACAAAACTATGCAGTAGTGACTCATCTAAAGCAGAAGTGGATATATTTAAGTTGGGTTTAGATAAAATTCGAGAATGGTCTGTAAGCTGGCAAATGGAGTTTAATGTAGATAAATGTACAGTCATCCACATGGGTATATCCAATATGAAACATAATTACAGAATGGGCGAGAACAATATTAGAAAAATAGATAAGGAAAGGGACCTAGGGGTTTTAATAGATCATACAGGTAAGGTGAGTGAGCAAGTTAAGGTAGCAGTGAAAAAGGCAAATGCAATGTTAGGTATGATAAAAAGAAATATTAAACATAGGAGCAAGGAAGTGATAGTCAAACTGTATAAAGCATTAGTTAGACCTAGATTGGAGTACTGTGTACAGGTGTGGAGTCCTTATCATAGAGGGGATATAAACATGTTGCAAAGAATACAAAAAAGTGCGACAAAGCTGATAGTGGGATTCCAGAATTACAGTTATGAGGAAAGACTCAGAAAAACCGGCCTACAGTGTCTCGAAGAGAGAAGAATTTGAGGTGACAATACAGATTTATAAGATTATCAGAGGAATGGATAAATTAGACTTTAACAAGTTTTTTAAAATACAGCCACCCACAATAACAAGAGGGCATAGCTACAAGCTGATTAAAGAGAGGTCCAGATTAGACATTAGGAAATATTTTTTTAGTCAGAGAGTGGTGTCTGCTTGGAATGCATTGCCAGAGGAGGTAGTGGAGGCAGGGACAGTTAATGTATTTAAGAATAAATTGGATGCGCATAGCTTTTAGAGCAAGGGGATGTAAAGGAAAATGGTTGTATACAGACTCTGCAGGGTCTTCTAAACCAGTATAAAGACGTTAAGTTAAGTTCTCTAAAAGAAGGATCCCAGATCTGTTTAGTTTAGTAGAACAATCAACGCCATTGAAGACGGTTTAACCCATAAGTGCTCCGTTCTTCTCGATATGTTTGGAGGATCTCAGCACAATGGACGGACTTCGTAGCGCCGGCTAAGATCCCGTAATAGACTGGGTCGATTTCTAATATATGTTTTTATTTTGCCTGGATAAGCTTACTCTTTTCGATCTATAACTGCTGATGGATTTTTAACGTGCGCGACGCTGAAAAGTGCGTCCGATCTCTACTACCCAGAAATCCGGGGAAATACTAAAAAGTCCACGTGAAAAAAAAATTCCAGACTCCACCGTGATTTGAACCCGCGACCTCCAGCACCCGAGGCAGACGACTTACCTATAGACCACTCAGTCCCCGTCAGATCAATTTGAATGAAGTTGTTGTGCACGATTCTAGCAACCTCCTCACATAAAACGGTAAAAAAAAACTAGTTGTTTCACTGGTCACCACTACAAGAGCACACATAAGTGCCCTGATACAAACTTCTGGTTAGCAAGGACAGTTGCAGAGGTCTCACTATGGTTATAATGAATGAGGGGAAGGGGTGGTATGAGGGGGGTGGGAGGGTACAGGTGTGACAGGTACGACAATAAGGATAGCTCACCCCTGGGTATTATGTGTCTATGTCAGCCTTCCTGCTGTAGCAACTTTATTTTTTATGATAATTTACCGTACATACTTTCCTATCATCATGTGCAGTTAGGCTGCAGGAAAGGGGATGGGAGGAGTACGTTTCTATTCTTGGGTGAAATATGTTAATCGTTGTTGTTAGCATGTGTTGTTGTTAGCCGGTGTTGTTGTTGTTAGCCTGTGGTGTTGTTAGCTGGTGTTGTTATTGTTAGCCTGTGTTGTTGTTAGCTGGTATTGTTGTTGTTAGCTGGTGTTGTTGTTAGCTGGTGTTGTTGTTGGCTGGTGTTGTTGTTGTTAGCTGGTGTTGTTGTTAGCAGGTGTTGTTGTTAGCCTGGGTTGTTGTTGTTAGCTGGTGTTGTTGTTGTTAGCTGGTGTTGTTGTTAGCATGTGTTGTTGTTAGCCTGTGTTTGTTGTTAGCTGGTGTTGTTGTTAACTGGTGTTGTTGTTGTTAGCCTGTGTTGTTGTTGTTAGCTGGTGTTGTTGTTATTAGATGGTGTTGTTTATAGCATGTGTTGTTGTTAGCCTGTGTTGTTGTTGTTAGCATGTGTTGTTGTTGTTAGCTGGTGTTGTTGTTGTTAGCCTGTGTTGTTGTTAGCGGGTAATGTTGTTAGCTGGTGTTGTTGTTGTTAACCTGTGTTCTTGTTAGCTGGTGTTGTTGTTGTTAGCCGGTGTTGTTGTTAGCCTGTGTTGTTGTTAGCCGGTGTTGTTGTTAGCTGGTGTTGTTGTTGTTAGCCTGTGTTGTTGTTAGCCTGTGTTGTTGTTAGCCTGTGTTGTTGTTAGCTGGTGTTGTTAGCCTGTGTTGTTGTTAGCTGGTGTTGTTGTTGTTAGCCTGTGTTGTTGTTAGCTGGTGTTGTTGTTAGCTGGTGTTGTTGTTGGCTGGTGTTGTTGTTGTTAGCTGGTGTTGTTGTTAGCAGGTGTTGTTGTTAGCCTGGGTTGTTGTTGTTAGCTGGTGTTGTTGTTAGCTGGTGTTGTTGTAAGCTGATGTTGTTGTTGTTAGCTGGTGTTGTTATTAGCATGTGTTGTTGTTAGCCTGTGTTTGTTGTTAGCTGGTGTTGTTGTTAACTGGTGTTGTTGTTGTTAGCCTGTGTTGTTGTTGTTAGCTGGTGTTGTTGTTATTAGATGGTGTTGTTTATAGCATGTGTTGTTGTTAGCCTGTGTTGTTGTTGTTAGCATGTGTTGTTGTTGTTAGCTGGTGTTGTTGTTGTTAGCTGGTGTTGTTGTTAGCTGGTGTTGTTGTTAGCTGGTGTTGTTGTTGTTAGCTGGTGTTGTTGTTAGCCTGTGTTGTTGTTAGCCTGTGTTGTTGTTAGCAGGTGTTGTTGTTAGCTGGTGTTGTTGTTGTTAGCCTGTCTTCTTGTTAGCTGGTGTTGTTGTTGTTAGCCGGTGTTGTTGTTAGCCTGTGGTGTTGTTAGCCGGTGTTGTTGTTAGCTGGTGTTGTTGTTGTTAACCTGTGTTGTTGTTAGCCTGTGTTGTTGTTAGCCTGTGTTGTTGTTAGCTGGTGTTGTTAGCCTGTGTTGTTGTTAGCCTGTGTTGTTGTTAGCTGTTGTTGTTGTTGTTAGCCTGTGTTTTTATTAGCTGGTGTTGTTGTTGTTAGCCTGTGTTGTTGTTAGCCGGTGTTGTTGTTAGCTGGTGTTGTTGTTGTTAGCCTGTGTTGTTGTTAGCTGGTGTTGTTGTTGTTAGCCTGTGTTGTTGTTAGCCTGTGTTGTTGTTGTTAGCCTGTGTTGTTGTTAGCTGGTGTTGTTGTTGTTAGCATGTGTTGTTGTTGTTAGCCTGTGTTGTTGTTAGCCGGTGTTGTTGTTGTTAGCTGTTGTTGTTGTTAGCTGATGTTGTTGTTGTTAGCCTGTGTTGTTGTTAGCTGGTGTTGTTGTTGTTAGCCTGTGTTGTTGTTGTTAGGCTGTGTTGTTGTTAGCCGGTGTTGTTGTTGTTAGCCTGTGTTGTTGTTAGCCGTTGTTGTTGTGAGCCTGTGTTGCTGTTGTTAGCATGTGTTGTTGTTAGCTGGTGTTGTTGTTGTTAGCATGTGTTGTTGTTGTTAGTATGTGTTGTTGTTGTTACCATTTGTTGTTGTTGTTAGCATGTGTTGTTGTTGTTAGCCTGTGTTGTTGTTAGCCAGTGTTGTTGTTAGCCTGTGTTATTGTGAGACTGTGTTATTGTGAGCCTGTGTTGTTGTGAGTCTGTGTTGTTGTTTGCATGTGTTGTTGTTTCCCTGTGTTGTTGTTTGTATGTGTTGTTGTTACCCTGTGTGATTGTTTGCCTGTGTTGTTGTTAGCATGTGTTATTGTTATCCTGTGTTGTTGTTATCCTGTGTTGTTGTTAGCCTGTATTATTGTTATCCTGTGTTGTTGTTAGCCTGTGTTGTTTTTGCATGTGTTGTTGTTTGCCTGTATTGTTGTTAGCATGTGTTGTTGTGAGTCTGTGTTGTTGTTAGCCTGTGTTGTTGGGCGCCTGTGTTGTTGTGAGCCTGTGTTATTGTGAGCCTGAGTTGTTGTTAGTCTGTGTTATTGTTAGCCGGTGTTGTTGTTAGCCGGTGTTGTTGTTAGCCTGTGTTTTTGTTAGCCGGTGTTGTTGTTAGCCTGTGCTGTTGTGAGCCTGTGTTGTTGTGTTGTTGCTAGCCTGTGTTGTTGCTAGCCTGTGCTGTTGTGTTGTTGCTAGCCTGTGTTGTTGTGTTGTTGTGAGCCTGTATTGTTGCACGTCTGTGATGTTGTGTTGTTGTGTTGTGAGCCTGTGTTATTGTGAGCCTGAGTTGTTGTGTTGGTATGAGCCTGTATTGTTGCGCGTCTCTGTTGTTGTGTGGTTTTTTTGTTGTGTTGTTCCCATTTTCTGTTTAAAATTTGATATCAACTTATAAAAATTCATTCCATTTTATGATGGCGTCATTTTAAGGCCGACATTAGAAGTCAGAACTTGACAGAAAAACAATGGAATCCCACATTGAGCTCTTCTGGTTGAAGATCGAGTAGCTGGTTGAGAGGCGGGGAAGGAGATTGTTGTGGGTAGATGTGGGGGTGGGTATGAAGTGATGGGCTATCTGGGAAGGGGGTAGGAATAGGCGAATTGGAGAGCATTGAAAGAGTTCAGTGGGAAAAGACGCGAGTATCTTTAATTGTTTAATGTTGTTATTTCTTTCATTTTGAACAGTTTTACTTTCGAGAGGATAGTCCGTCTGTGTCTGCTAGAACCCCAAAATGAACAACATGATTTCCATGGCAGCACTGTATTTGACCGTTTGGGGGAATTTGTATGGAATCGACGAAGCTCCAATACAGAAATCGAGGTCCAAGTATATCGTGCCATCGCTCTTGCCACCCTCCTCAACGCTTGCAAGACCTGGACGATGTGTAGCGGTCATGCCAGACGGCCCAAACACTTCCACGTGTGCTGACTGTGTCAGCTGTTCAAGATATACTGGCAGTACAGGGTAATCAGCTACTAAAAGTTCTCCAAATGGCAAAACTACCTAGTAGTTATACTCTGATGCAGAGCACTTAGATTCGGCGGGCTGGGAGTGTTCGCGTGTGCGATCGTCGTCTGTCTAAGCAACTTCTTTATGGTGCATTCAAGACAGTCAACCGTTCATCGGATAGACAGAAGAAAAAACGCAAACATTCGTTAGAGGCCTACTTGAAAGAACTCCATATTGATTTAGGAGACGCTTGCGTCGGACAGCTCAACTACGTGCTCTGCAATCACACAAGGTGCTGTCATGGCTGAGCAGATAATCTATGAAACAGCGAAGGAAAAACCAGCCACCTAAATGCTGTCCACGTGAATTCCGCACGCGTTGGGGTGTGCAGATTCAGGATAAAACTGTACAGCCACATGGAGACCCATACAACACCACACCTGTCAACACAAGTCTGATACTGTCACTATCTTTGCTGGCGAGAGGCAACTACTATTATTATTATTATTACTACTACTGCTACTACTACTACTTCTACTACTACTATTGCTCCTACTACTACTACTACTACTACTACTGCTGCTGCTACTACTACTACTACTTTTACTACTACTGCTAATACTACCGCTATTACTACTACTACTACTACTACCATTACAACTACTACTACTGCTACTACAATTACTACTTCTACTACTGCTGCTATTACTACTACTATTACTACTACTACTACTATTACTATACTTCTACAACACCAACAACAACAAACAATATTATTACTACTACTACTGCTGCTACTACTTCTGCGATCCCCTAAATATTGCTATTAAATTAATATAATTTGCTATTTTATTTATGTTGTATTCATTTGTCTAATCTTTGACAAATACTTGTTTAGCATATACGTTGAAAACCTTCTGTTACAACTCTCAGGTACAAAGGCATTGCAATCTAGTCTGTTAAAAAATGGCAACTTCATACATTCAGCAACCTGCAACTTCTAGACTATCATTTGTTAGCCTATTATAACTCAGCCATAAAACATAGCTTGGGACAAAAAAACACACAATTCCTTTGTTTATTCTATCAGTATGTGTAAAAACGAAGACAATAGTAACATTACAAACGCTGTAAAATACGACTAAACAAAGGTGTGCATGACAATAGCAATCTCATTATTTGAAACACATTAAAGTATTAAAAGTATTAAAGTAATTAAAGCAGGTGTTCATCTATCTCCAGCATACATTACTTGCATAAACGTGAAAAAAGGGAATTACAAGAGGAGTCAACCTCTTCGAACATACACTACCTGCATGAACGTACAAAGTATTTAACGCAAAGGTTAACTATCTGCAACATACACTACCTGCATGAACGTAAAAAGTATTTAACGCAGAGGTTAACTATCTCAGCATTAACTACCTACATGAACGTAGAAGTACTAAAGCAGATGGCAACTTTTTTCCAGCATAGACTACCTGCATGAACGTACAAAGTACTTATAACAGAGCTCAACTTTCGCCAGCATGCACTATTTGCATTAACGTCTTATGCATTGTACTAAGAGGCCGAGATCAACTGCAGTTTTAACCCTATTTTCCGTAAGGAGCAAAATAAGAATGGTCAGAAGAAGCTGAAGAATGTGTCCCTGATGATGCTGCCGCTTGTCTACGATTTAATAGACACATTTCTACGCCACAATCCTTCCTTCCGTATGCAACCTTCACCGGCGCTCCTTGTCGCTTTTGCTTGAGAGGTCTGTCTGAGATATCAGTCCTCAAGTATGTTAAGCTAATGTCCAGACGGTCGTCTATGGCAATCCACATTTTAGCGATGATAGAATTATTCCTCTTGATTCCATTAACAGTTCATTTATATTTTGCTGTTGCTGAAACTCTAAGCGGAAAATATTCTTTAAAATCTGAACATCTTACTCCTATACAGATCTGCTAAAAGCTGAAGTGGCTTTAGATCTCCGTGTAAGATATACGTTTTTGATATATGAAACTCGGCCTAAGATTAAGCTGTACTGGTTTATATTCGTCGTGTCTTGGCGGACACAGCAAAGAACTCGGCAAATATAGCGACAAAGACGTTAACAATTACCCTCTACTTCTTGATAGAACTTCTGAAGAGCGTCCCATTTTAAGATCTGCAGTTACCTCTCTTTGCACATCCTTGAGTCACGCTACGTTTTCATCCTGTCACGTTCGCGTCCTCATCTGATGGACAGACATTTCTTTGATAAAAATGGCGGTATTCTTCTCCCACGAACTGGGTGGGGATTGGTCTGAATAGGTTTACGTTCAAGAAAGGAAAAGGCGGTCAAAAGTGTAGGTTCATCTAGTGCCACGTAAGACGTTTCGGAGATAAAACAAGGCTAGAAATAAAATAGATCAGAGGCGGATTTACCTAACAATTAATGCGTGAAAGAAAAGATTTGGCCCAGTGCATAAAACAGTTCAATTAATTTCTGCACGGTCATTCCACAGGTACAGCTTCGTACGGAAACAGCATCGATTGTTTTACGGGATTAATAAAATAATACAGTTGAAATGATTTGTCATTCCGCTTTGTAGCTCAAATCACTTACAGCTGGTAGGCGTGGATTCGTACTAACGAATGTAACATTGGGAGGACAGCCCCAAGATGTGCAGCGTCATGGTTGTTGATAGATACTAAGTTGAAGATGTAATACAAACCATTAATAACGCAAACATTAACATTGTGATTCTAAGCCAATGAACTTGTTAACCTGGAAGTGTAAAGTTCCTGTTAAGATTGTACATTATCGTCTGGTTCTGTAATCTGCTATCTCGCTGCTAGCAAACAGTGCCCGATAACAACTATGAGATAAATGAGGGACAAACAGATCGATATCTTCTCATTTCAAAATATTTGGGGCATATCAACATCACCTGTTGTTACGCAATCATTCATTTCAATTACGTCAAATCAATCGTTCATATTAAATCAATCAATTCTGTTGTTTGCTTTCTTTCATTGTTTTGGTGTTCAATAATCGAACATCACATCTCTTTCTCCACTCTTTGTTCCAATTTTCCATCCGTTTGCTTATTGTTTCATTGGTGATGTAGACCTAGAACTTTCTAGTGTAGGGGACCAGTGATATCTGTTACTTTGGTTTACCCAGATATCTGTAAGGAGAGCGATTGATAACTGAGAAGTACTTCTAGAAAGACTATTTAGTGATACGTATAGTTCAATTTTTAAAAACGTATTAAAATAAGATATGAACATTTGAAAGGCGCGGCAGCTAATATATATTTAAATGCTTTGAAATAAATTGAAGATAATATTACATTTTAAATTGGTCGTTCTGCAAACCTTCTTGTGTACTTAGAAAGACGTTTATTATTTATTTTCCCAGTTTTAAATTGCGAATGTTTTGTCATTTACAATGTCAATCAATCAATCAAAAGCCTGTCAGCTCCCTGTAGAGCATAGGTCCTCAACAAATACTCCTCAAGTCTTCATTGCATTAGCCATCTGGGCCAATTCTCTGTCAGCTGCCTTGTCATTGACATCCAGTTCCCTCTTCCATTAGTGTCTTGGTCTTCCTCTATGTCTTCCTTGTCCTGTGGATTCCAGAACAAAGCTTTTCTGTTAATGTTATCTCCTGTTTTCCGTAATGTGTGGCGTTTCCATGTCCTCCTTCGTATTTCATGCTCTACTGGTTTTTGTTCAGGTTTTCCCATCAGTTCCACATTGTTTACGTTGTCGTACAATTTTCACCACTCTATTTTGTGCATGAAACCATATAATAAAGTATGTACTTTTATGATAAGTACCTGTGTTGTCCTTCGTGTTTCAGTGCCATATAATAGAATGGATTTTGTGTTGGAGATTTTTATTTTGGTCGTGGTTTTAATTGCTTTTGACTTCCAAAATGCCTTCAATTTCAGTGACAGCTCTTCTGGCCGTGTGTATTGATAAATGAACACTGGTTTCTGTACCTCCTAATGTGTTTATAATGCTGCCAAGTTATGAGAGAGACTCCACGTTCTTAAGGTGGATGACTCCCAACCCAATTCTATCATTGTTAGTTCAATTTATTTTCAAAACCTGTGTTTTGTCTCTGTGAATTTTTAGCCTCAATTGTAGTGCCATGTATTCGATTAAACGAATCTTATTTTGTATTTGGATGTGGGTATACAAGCTGTGAAGGTTAGCAAGCCATCCTTTAACCAAAATGGACTCAATTTGTGGCTGAAATGAGCAAACCTCGCAAAATTGAGAAAACAATATTTAACATACAGCAACACAAACTCTTCTCAAAATTGCTCCAGAAACGAGAATTGTCTTTTTAAATGTCAATTATCGCTATTTAATATATGCGATATTTGCTATATTCGGTACATCAATCGTGAGCCATTCGGCACATCAATCGTGAGCCATTTGGCACATTAATCGTGAGCCATTCGGCACATCAATCGTGAGCCATTCGGCACATCAATCGTGAGCCATTAGGCACATCAATCGTGAGCCATTCGGCACATCAATCGTGAGTCATTCGGCACATCAATCGTGAGCCACTCGGCACATCAATCGTGAGCCATTCGGCACATCAATCGTGAGCCATTCGGCACATCAATGAATATAACAATTTGAATAAAACTTGGACAACGGCGATAGCATATCCAGAAAATAAAAATTGTAAATCGCAAAATTACATCCACAAGAAATACCTTGATCTCATCAGGTATAAAGCGTTTCTCATATGATCTGGCATCATAGTATCACTTCACTGTCTGTATGAGAACAGTTTGTATCCATATGACAGTCCACATTTCATGTTTGAAGAAAACTGCCCAAATGAAGGACACAAGTAATATCTTGAATATTTGTATTTCGCTTAAGCACATTATTACAGTCAAGAATCATAACAATTTATTTTACAAATCCATATTAGTATATAACACAACATCAGAGATCATTGTCATAACTTTATTCTACATCTACATTATTATATCTAATATATCATTACAATCAGTTGTCATAACAATTCATTCTACACCTGTACTCTAACATATAAGATCATTAAAGACCATTGTCATAACAATTCATTCTACACCTGTACTCTAACATATAAGATCATTAAAGACCATTGTCATAACAATTCATTCTACACCTGTACTCTAACATATAAGATCATTAAAGACCATTGTCATAACAATTCATTCTACACCTGTACTCTAACATATAAGATCATTAAAGACCATTGTCATAACAATTCATTCTACACCTGTACTCTAACATATAAGATCATTAAAGACCATTGTCATAACAATTCATTCTACACCTGTACTCTAACATATAAGATCATTAAAGACCATTGTCATAACAATTCATTCTACACCTGTACTCTAACATATAAGATCATTAAAGACCATTGTCATAACAATTCATTCTACACCTGTACTCTAACATATAAGATCATTAAAGACCATTGTCATAACAATTCATTCTACACCTGTACTCTAACATATAAGATCATTAAAGACCATTGTCATAACAATTCATTCTACACCTGTACTCTAACATATAAGATCATTAAAGACCATTGTCATAACAGTTCATTCTACAACTCTATTATAACATATAACACATTAGGGGGACGGCGTGGCCTAGTGGTTAAGTGGCACGGCTCACGAACCAAAGGTGCTGGGTTCGATCCCCATCACAGCACCGGCCGTTACCCCGGGGAAGCAAACCCTTAGAAAATGCAGGAGGAAGCAGACCCTTACATAAAATGCGTGCTGAAGTCGGATGCACTGGGCAACGCACACCGCCTTGGGGAATCGAGATATAAGGCGAACGCAAAAAAATAAATAAAAATAAAAATAAAAATATAACACATGATAAAATTTCATTGTCATAACAGTTCATTATACATTATAATATTACACATCAATTAGCATATTACTATGCCAAATGTTTATGTAAACAATCTTTATATCATAGATCGATATTTTAAATGTTCATAGTAGTTCATGAGCAGAGTTAAATTTATTTCCCGGAACACCTCCTGATACCAAATAAATGTCCGGACTAATCTTCTTTTGGGATCTTGTGGTCTAGGGGTTGTAAGCTTGGCTTACAATCCCAACGTACCGGGTCAGTTCGCAGACCAGACATGTCGTAGATTATTTCATGGCAATACCACTTCTCTCAGCCAACCCAGCTGTATATGGGTGCCTGGTGAAGTCAGGAGCAATACTCGGATCTGCCGCGTGAGCTAAGGAATTCGTGCTGTCGCCAGTACTTTCTGTAATGAAAGGGGCTCATCATCGATAGGGACGCCTATGTTCAAGGAAAGAAACTGAACCACTATAGGGACGCCTATGTTCAAGGAAAGAAACTGAACCACTATAGGGACGCCTATGTTCAAGGAAAGAAACTGAACCACTATAGGGACGCCTTTGTTCAAGGAAAGGAACTGAACCTCTATAGGGACGCCGATGTTCAAGGAAAGAAACTGAACCACTATACGGACGCCTATGTTCAAGGAAAGAAACTGAACCTCTATAGGGACGCCTATGTTCAAGGAAAGAAACTGAACCTCTATAGGGACGCCTGTGTTCAATGAACGGGACTGAACCTCTATAGGGACGCCGATGTTCAAGGAAAGAAACTGAACCTCTATAGGGACGCCGATGTTCAAGGAAAGAAACTGAACCTCTATAGGGACGCCTGTGTTCAATGAAAGGGACTGAACCTCTTTAGTGACGCCTGTGTTCAATGAAAGGGACTGAACCTCTTTAGGGACGCCTATGTTCAAGGAAAGAAACTGAACCTCTATAGGGACGCCTGTGTTCAATGAAAGGGACTGAACCTCTATAGGGACGCCTATGTTCAATGAAAGGGACTGAACCGTTATAGGGACGCCTATGTCCATTGAAGTCTGTTCTGTGAGTGATTTTCCAAAGTAAGTCTCCTTTAATTACTCAAGTGTCCAAGTGACAAATTTGTTAGGCAGATTGTCTCTTGTGGCAAAAAGACTAGGCTCAAAACCCAGTCTCGACACGCTTAAGTCTACTAAGCTGTGCATGGGTACATAACGTACTGCTAAGGAAGGAAAGACGCAGACAATGGAGCTGTTCAGCCTACATGCACGTACCAGAGACCTAGTACCGTCAAGTCTCTAGCACAGGCGATCAATTCTATCGTTTCATCCTTTTACAATTCAGACTTAACGATAAGCGGAAAATCGGCCAAAAACCTGCCCAGGATATGAGCCAAAGATTTATAGGGAAACTGGGAAAAGACTGAACCTAATACTACAGCTGTAACAGCTTTGGTGGAGGGCATTTTTGTGTGAAGAAAGTGTATTGTGCCTTTCGATAATGTGGCCATTTTCGGAACGAAGTGACCGTTGTACGGTTTTAGAACAAACAGTGGACACTTTATCTTCTTTCTGATTCTGCAGGTGACAGCTTGCAATGCTAACAATGTCCGAGAAGGTCAAACATTTCTTTCCGTGAATGCATGTCTGCTTGTTGAGTGTTTGTCTCTCCCTCGGATACACGGATGGATGTTTGCTAGCTACCTGTTTGTCATTTGTCATAAATTGTATTTCAAAGATGAAATAATGGAAAAGTTGTTAATGTGCACAAGAAAGAAGGCGATCTGCCTCGACGTCCTGCGTCTTCACTGTTTCTCTGTGCTTGGTTGAAGATATTCGTTGATAACGTTGGGTCAAAGTGCCACAAACTGTTTGTTTTCTTTTGTCATGTCAGACAGACAGTTGTTTGCATTTTGACTTTCTCTATTAAGCTCTATAGATCTGAGCTTGTGTTTATGGCAGAATGGTTCACTGTAAAAGTACCTATAACCGTACGTTCCAGTTTACCCATCTCTATATTAGTACAGAACTCAGTGGGAGATCGCGAGGAGAGCAACAGATCACCTGACCTTACAATACAATTAGAAGAAATTCTTTAACACTTTATCCCCAACAGCATTGTCAGCCAGGTAACTGTATTTTCATTTTTTAATGATAGGTATATTCTATCTAACGAGTTTTTGGCAACAATGTTGCAATTAGACTTGCCAAAAGATGTAGTTTTTGGTAACAATGAGGCAGATAGACATGTAAAACAGAGGTTTTTGGTAACGATGGGGCAGATAGACTTGCCAAAACAGAGGTTTTTGGTAACAATGGGGCCGATAGATTAGCCAAAACAAAGGTTTTTGGTAACAATGGGGCAGATAGATTAGCCAAAAAAATGTTTTTCAACTATGTGGCAGACAGATTTGCTAAGACAGGAAGTTTTTGACAACAATGTAGCAGTTAGATTTGCTAAAACAAGGAGGTTCCACGTAACAATGAGACAAAGACACTTACCAAAACTGGAAGAAAACAAAGCCGACTAGAAAGACAAGGCAATATATGATGATCTACAAATTAATTATTTTTTAAAACGTTTCAAAAATAATATAGTGAACACATACATTCTGATTAAACAGAAGCATACAAGTGACAATATTGACACTGCGTAGAGATCACTGCAGACTCACCTGTACTCGGTTAAACACGCACTAAAGGTAAGTCAGTGAGGGGATGACACGTAACATAATGTGTTCCTTAAATCTATTGGTTCTACATAGTAATAGTGCGGTCTTTTCAAGACCATTTGAGAGGTAAACTGGCTGGTCGTCAGAAGCCTGACACGGACGTCCAATCGTTTGAGGGAAATCGATGTGGTTATTTGAAGGACATCAGCAGGAATTCTCTGTGGTGGAGCTTCCAAAGGAATAAAAATAGGCAAGAGACAGATGTATAACACATGAAGAATAGACCTATTGCTGATACAGGGCAAACGTGAAGAATAGACCTACAGCTGATACAAGACAAACATGGAGAATAGACCTACAGCTGATACAAGACAAACATGGAGAATAGACCTACAGCTGATACAAGACAAACATGGAGAATAAACCTACAGCTGATACAAGACAAATAGGAAGAATAAACCTACAACTGATACAAAACAAACACGGGAAAGAGACCTACAACTGAGACAAAACACATTGAGAATAAACCTATAGCTGATACAATACAAACATAGAGAAAAGACCCACAGCTGATACAAGACAGACATAGAGAAGAGACCTATAGCTGATACAATACAAAAAGGAAGAAGAGACCTACATGTGATACAAGACAAATATGCATTAAGCTAGACAGAGCTTGATAACAAATCACAAAACATCCACCAATCGTACCCCACCAACATACACAAATCGTACCCCACCAACATCCACCAATCGTACCCCACCAACATACACAAATCGTACTCCACCAACATACACCAATCGTACGCCACCAAAATACACCAACCGAGGCCCGCCCCTAGCAACATACACCAACCGAGGCCCACCCCCACCAACATACATCAACCGAGGCCCGCCCCAACAACATACACATACCGAGGCCCGCCCCCACCCACATAAACCAACCGAGGCCCGCCCCCACCAACACACACCAACCGAGGCCCGCCCCACCAACATACACCAACCGAGGCCCGAACCAACAACATACATCAACCGAGGACCGCTCCCACCAAAACCCACCAACCGAGCCCCCACAACATCCACCAACCGAGCCCCCACAACATCCACCAACCGAGCCCCCACCAACATCCACCAACCGAGCCCCCACAACATCCACCAACCGAGCCCCCACCAACATCCACCAACCGAGCCCCCACAACATCCACCAACCGAGCCCCCACAACATACACCAATCGAGCCCCCACAACATCCACCAACCGAGTCCCACAACATACACCAACCGAGCCCCCACCAACATCCACCAACCGAGCCCCCACAACATCCACCAACTGAGCCCCCACAACTTCCACCAACCGAGCCCCCACCAACATCCACCAACCGAGCCCCCACAACATCCACCAACCGAGCCCCCACAAAATACACCAACCGAGCCTCTACAATATCCACCAAACGAGCACCCACCAACATCCACCAACCAAGCCTCCACCAACATCCACCAACCGAGCCCCAACCAACATCCACCAACCGACCCCAAACCAACATCCACCAACCGATCCCCCACCAACATCCACCAACCGAGCCTCCACAACCTCCACCAACCGAGCCTCCACAACATCCACCAACCGAGCCCCCACAACATCCACCAACCGAGCCCGCACAACATTCACCAACCGAGCCCCCACAACTTCCACCAACCGAGCCCCAACCAACATCCACCAACCGAGCCCCCACAACATACACCAACCGAGCCCCCACCAACTTCCACCAACCGAGCCCCAACTAACATCCACCAACCGAGCCCCCACAACATCCACCAACCGAGCTACCACAACATCCACCAACCGAGCCCCCACCAACATCCACCAACCGACCCCAAACCAACATCCACCAACCGATCCCTCATCAACATCCACCAACAAGCCCCTTCCAACATCCACCAACTAAGCCCCCACCAACATCCACCGTCCGAGCCCTTACCAACATCCACCAACCGAACATCCACCAACCGAGCCCCCACAATATCCCCCAACCGAGCCCCCACAAACATCCACCAACCGATCCCTCATCAACATCCACCAACAAGCCTCCACCAACATCCCCCAATAGAGCCCCCACCAATATCCATCAACCGAGCACCCACCAACATCCCCCAACCGAGCCCCCACCAACCGAGCCCCCACCAACATCCACCAAACGAGCCCCCACCAACATCCACCAACCGAGCCTCCACCAACATCCACCAACCGATCCCCCACCAACATCCACCAACCGACCCCAAACCAACATCCACTAACCGAGCCCCCACCAACATCCACCAAACGAGCCCCCACCAACATCCACCAACCGAGCCCCCACCAACATCCACCAAACGAGCCCCCACCAACATCCCCCAACCGAGCCCCGACCATCATCCACCAACCGAGCCCCCACCAACATCCACCAAACGAGCCCCCACCAACATCCACCAACCGAGCCTCCACCAACATCCACCAACCGATCCCCCACCAACATCCACCAACCGAGTCCCCACCAACCGATCCCCCACCAACATCTACCAACCAAGCCTCCACAACATACACTAACCGACATGCTCTGATCAGAACCTGAGTTTCCTAGATCCGGCCAGTTCCACCTGGATTGGATGACTCTTGCGTTCTTTGCCACTCAATAGTGATTTCATCTTAATTGTACAACCATGCTAATCGAGGTACGCAAAATAGAAACATCCATGATAAGGTATTACAATATGTATGCTACTCTTTGAAATGTACCATTTTTCAGCTTACTATTCCAACCCTGCCCTTGAGTCAATGTTCCTAATATTTCCTGAGCACTTAATACATTGCCAACTAAAAACGTGTACTGCCTTTTAACATCGACCTTGTGACGTCTCATTCGTTCCACTAATTTGCTTTCTTTTGCCGGATGCCTCGTTATAAAGTTCCTTAACTTTCTTCTTTTATGCTGCTGCATCATGTGATCGGATCACATTCAGTAAATCGTCTTTCAAGACCCGGATCGGATGTTAACGCGCTCAATTATAGCAAACAATCTTTCCAAACCAGCGCCCTTCTGAAAAAGTCGTAACTGTATGTCATTGCACACGGCGCTAACAAGATAGAAAAACTCAGCACGGAACACGTGGACGTACCGCTAACTTTGAACGCTTGCTCGTTTTCCGCCATCATCGATTAGCGTTAATTGCTCTGAAAGAACGGGAAGTGTGGAAACCAGTCGTGCCCACAGGCTAAGCTTAGCTACGGAGACAGACTTATTCCCTATTGTCCTCCGAACAGGAAAAATCACAGGTCGAAGGTCAGGAAGAAAAGTCGACGTGTCACAGCTTTAGTTGCCAATAATTGGACATAAAAGGGACAGTGACATTCGGAACGTTTGTTCGCGTGGAGTGCCGTGAAGCTGTCAGGATGTATCTTAAGATATGGCTCAGTCTAGTAGTTGACCCGCTTTAAGAAACTATGGTCCGGTCTTCACGGCTGTTAATCTTCATCCATCCGGATTACTTGACGAGGGTTATTCTACTGCTGAGGTGTTAGCTTTTCGATGATTTGAATATTCTTCTCCACTTCCTTCTCTACGTCTCAGCAGCATAGTGATAAAGCGTCCACTTGTCATGTCAAAGGTACATGGTTGGATCTCTGCTACTGAAACACTCTAGCCAACCGAGATATAAATGTGTACCTGACTTGCTGCTAGGGAAGGAAAACTAGCTAGGAGGGGATCCGCCCCTTTCCTTTCCAGCCCACCCCCTTAAAGAGATGATGTCCTGTACAACGACGACTATTTACTTTATCCTCGACGGCAGTGTGACTGTCTTTATGTTTATCATCTCTGCTTCAGATTGAAATGTTCAAACAGCGAATGAGAATACACGACAATATTGAAATACGATCTCATTAGACACTGTCACTGTTAGGGAACTGATATGCTAGTCCCGTCAGGCACAACATGCAGACCAGGACGTCGCGTCAGGGCTAGGCACAACATACTGATCAGGACGTCGCGTCAGGGCTAGGCACAACATACTGATCAGGACGTCGCGTCAGGGTCAGGCACAACATACAGACCAGGACGTCGCGTCAGGGCTAGGCACAACATACTGATCAGGACGTCGCGTCAGGGTCAGGCACAACATACAGACCAGGACGTCGCGTCAGAGCTAGGCACAACATACTGATCAGGACGTCGGGTCAGGGCCAGGCACAACATACAGACCAGGACGTCGCGTCAGGGCTAGGCCCAACATACTGACCAAGACGTCGCGTCAGGGTCTGGCACAATTTACTGACCAGGACGTCGCGTCAGGGTCAGGCACAACATACTGACCAGGACGTCGCGTCAGGGTCAGGCACAACATACTGACCAAGACTACTCCCTGTTGCATGTAACAAAAATGGGTCAGAAAATGAAAATGGGAGGGAAAATGAGAGAATGAAAATAGGAGAAAGAATGGAAATAGGAGAAAGAATGAGAGAATAGAAATAAGAAAGAGAATGAGAGAATAGAAATAAGAAAGAGAATGAGATAATAGAAATAAGAAAGAGAATGAGAGAATAGAAATAGGAAAGAGAATGAGAGAATAGAAATAAGAAAGAGAATGAGAGAATATAAATAAGAAAGAGAATGAGAGAATAGAAATAAGAAAGAGAATGAGAGAATAGAAATAAGAAAGAGAATGAGAGAATATAAATAAGAAAGAGAATGAGAGAATAGAAATAAGAAAGAGAATGAGAGAATAGAAATAAGAAAGAGAATGAGAGAATAGAAATAAGAAAGAGAATGAGAGAATATAAATAAGAAAGAGAATGAGAGAATAGAAATAAGAAAGAGCATGAGAGAATAGAAATAAGAAAGAGAATGAGAGAATAGAAATAAGAAAGAGAATGAGAGAATATAAATAAGAAAGAGAATGAGAGAATAGAAATAAGAAAGAGCATGAGAGAATATAAATAGGAAAGAGAATGAGAGAATAGAAATAAGAAAGAGAATGAGAGAATATAAATAAGAAAGAGAATGAGAGAATAGAAATAAGAAAGAGAATGAGAGAATATAAATAAGAAAGAGAATGAGAGAATAGAAATAAGAAAGAGCATGAGAGAATAGAAATAAGAAAGAGAATGAGAGAATAGAAATAAGAAAGAGAATGAGAGAATATAAATAAGAAAGAGAATGAGAGAATAGAAATAAGAAAGAGCATGAGAGAATATAAATAGGAAAGAGAATGAGAGAATAGAAATAAGAAAGAGAATGAGAGAATATAAATAAGAAAGAGAATGAGATAATAGAAATAAGAAAGAGAATGAGAGAATAGAAATAGGAAAGAGAATGAGAGAATAGAAATAAGAAAGAGAATGAGAGAATATAAATAAGAAAGAGAATGAGAGAATAGAAATAAGAAAGAGAATGAGAGAATAGAAATAAGAAAGAGAATGAGAGAATATAAATAAGAAAGAGAATGAGAGAATAGAAATAAGAAAGAGAATGAGAGAATAGAAATAAGAAAGAGAATGAGAGAATAGAAATAAGAAAGAGAATGAGAGAATATAAATAAGAAAGAGAATGAGAGAATAGAAATAAGAAAGAGCATGAGAGAATAGAAATAAGAAAGAGAATGAGAGAATAGAAATAAGAAAGAGAATGAGAGAATATAAATAAGAAAGAGAATGAGAGAATAGAAATAAGAAAGAGCATGAGAGAATAGAAATAAGAAAGAGAATGAGAGAATAGAAATAAGAAAGAGAATGAGAGAATTGAAATAAGAAAGAGAATGAGAGAATAGAAATAAGAAAGAGAATGAGAGAATGGAAATTAGAGAGAGAATGAGCGAAAAAAAATTGAGAACAGAAAGAAAAACAGAATGAACATGGAGGAGAGGATGTGAAAAGGAAAATGGATGAGAAAATGAGAGAATAAAAATAGGGCAGAGAATGACAATGAAGGATAGAATGAGAGAATGAACATGGATGAAAGAATGAAAATGGGGGGGGGGGATGTGTGGTAGGGTTGGGGTTTGGGGTTGGGGGGTTATAGGAATGAGAAAATGAAAATAATTGAGAGAACGAGAGAATTAAAATGGGAGAGAAAATGAGAGAATGAAAATGGACGAGAGAAGGAACAAATGAAAATGGATGATTGTTTGCGGGAACAATCATAGATGAGAGAACGATAGAAAAACATAATTAATAAAATGTGTACACACGAGCATGATAGAACAAAACATAACGAGAAAACATATAATCATACAACGAAAGTTGGAAATAAGCAGAAAAACAGAAAATAGAAACAGCGATCGCAATCGATAAGAGAGTTACAAATGTTGAAAATGTATGAGAATGGTTTTAACAATTTTGGATCAGGGAATAAAATAAACGAAAACAATGAACACAAAATAGAGAAATAATAATAAATGATGGATAACTCAACGTAAATAAAAGAGAACACGAAATAATGAGAGAACACAAAAAAGATGAGAGAACATACATAAATGAGAGGAGAGAAATAGTTTAGAGGAGAGAAATAGATGAGAGGAGAGAAAATGATGAGACGAGAGAAATAGATGAAAGGAAAGAAATTGATGAGAGGAGAAAAAAAGATGAAAGGACACACATATATGAGAGGAGAGAAATAGATTAGACGAGAGAAATTGATGAAATAACACACATATATGAGAGGACAGAAATAGATGAGAGACCACGGATATATGAAAGAACAAAAATAGACGAGACAACAGAAATAGATGAGAGGAGAGAAATAGATGAGACGATAGAAATAGATGAAAGAAAACAAATAGATGAAAGTATACAAATAGATGAAAGTATACAAATAGATGAGAGAAATAGATGAGAGAACACAGAGTGATGAAAGAATAGAAGTGGATGAGAGAACATAAACGGATGAAAGGAGGGAAATAGAGGAGAAAACAGAAATAGATGAAAGGAAGGAAATGGATGCAAAGACAGAAAAATATAAGAGGAGAGAAATAGAGGATAGAACACAGATTGATGAAAGAACAGAAGTAGATGAGAGAACAGAAACAGATGAAAGGAGGGAAATAGATGAGAGAATGAGAGAACAATGGTAGATGAGGCACTCAAAGTTCTGTGCCATAATGAGTCCATGGAGCACGCGGACAGCAGAAAGGTCACTCTTTATACCGTCTATAAACGGCTCTTTTTTCTAAAACGGAACAAACATGAGGCATGGCAAGGAAGCAATAAAACACCAGTAGGCAGGTGATTGATCAAATTGTCTAAAGCTACAGCGGAGCCATCAGAAATGCCAACAATCGCTTCATATTCATGAATTCAGCCAAAGATGAATAAAGGACTATGGCATCCTCAAATGTTTTGTCAAACTTTCGTTTCGGCATAAAAATGGGGAGGGCGACTTGTAAAATGCCCCTGGTTATCACAGGTCGCCATTTTGTTTGCACAAGAGCTAAACTCCGGGAAAATCGCTGTAGTCTCGTTTGATGGAGAAACGGCCGAGACTAAAGCCAGTCATGGCCATCAGTTAAACGAGTGAAAAAGAATCTGTGTAAACGCGAAAGAAGCCCAAAGTGGCCGCTAAAAGAGATCGAGGTTCTAGTTGCACTGTGGGACAGGGGGAGAACATTTTGGGGAATCAAGAATAAGGAGAAGAGATTTTGCTAAGGATTTTCTTCTCTAGAAGTTATGGCTGATCGGGATTAGTCCACCGATTATTGGTCCCTGACGCCTTGCCTGATTAATTAAAAGAACAATCACTTCCGTTAGCGCGATAATATGGCCCATGTGTGCCCTGGATTACAATAAACGATGTTCATAACTTGTCACTGAGGTGGCCCTTTGTGCTGGACAGGTTTTCATGCCAGGGCCAAAGGCGATAGCTAACAAATCCAGATGGTAAACGAATTTCGCTCCAGTATCTTCTAGGGTTTTCTGGTTCACTTTCAGATGAGAGGTGTCTTATTGAGACTTTTAAACTGGTCAGCATTATCGTTGGTGGTTTTACTGTTTCAACTGTCGTCGATGCCTGCCAGAGCAAGTCAAATAATCACCATTAAAATTAAAATCCATAAAAGTATGGTTGTAAGGTCTAAAGTTCAACAAATCAATTGATGTAAAGTATGAAATGACTTGTCTTATCTCTGATCCCATGGAAATCTAATGATAAACTCCTACTTCATATATGGACACTTCTAGATAATTCTTTAAAACTAAACATGTTATTCGACACTGCAGCATGTTGGCTTACATAAATGGGGGGAACAAAAAACATTCGTTTGAGAAATGTCTACCCCAGATATATGAAACTGTAATCTCCGTTAGCTACTTTGGCCAGCTTTCAGCGAATCTGCGGATTTATTCTCAACCCTGTAACGCACTGATCTACACAGGAATACACTTTATTACTTCCATTTGCAGGAATAATATGACCATTATTGAAGCTACTAGACGTATTTCTCTCTCTTTCACCTTCTGTCACCCAGCGTTGCATAGGCAATCAACCAAACCTCGCCAAGCAGCTCTGTCCTGTGCCTTCTACCACCCAGGGGCCCATAGGCAATCAACCAAACCTCGCCAATCAGCTCTGTCCTGTGCCTTCTACCACCCAGGGGCCCATAGGCAATCAACCAACCCTCACCAAGCAGCTCTGTCCTGTGCCTTCTACCACCCAGGGGCCCATAGACCATCAACCAAATATCGCCAATCAGCTCTGTCCTGTGCCTTCTACCACCCAGGGGCCCATAGACCATCAACCAAACCTCGCCAAGCAGCTCTGTCCTGTGCCTTCTACCACCCAGGGGCCCATAGGCAATCAACCAAACCTCGCCAAGCAGCTCTGTCCTGTGCCTTCTACCACCCAGGGGCCCATAGACAATCAACCAAACCTCGCCAAGCAGCTCTGTCCTGTGCCTTCTACCACCCAGGGGCCCATAGGCAATCAACCAAACCTCACCTACCAGCTCTGTCCTATGCAATCTTTTCCACTTACTTCCAGCGTTTTCCTGTTTTCTTTACTTCCGCCTGCATATCTCGTCTCCATGTATTCCTTAGGCTGCCTATGCTTCTCCTTTCTCTGGGAGTTCCATGGCAGAGATTGCCTGGTGATACTGGCCGGATGCTTTCTTAATATATGACCCATCCATCTCCACTTTCTTCCTAAGATTTCCTGTTCCAATTTATCTTGTCCCGCTCTCTCACACACTATGTCGTTTGTAACTTTATCAAACCATTTTATACCAAGAATCTTTCTTAGGCATCTGTTGACAACACCCTGCAGTCTCATGTCATTACCTTTGTTCATCCTCCAGGTTTCTGCTCCATACAGCAGGATTGGCTTCACATTTGAATTTTAAAATCTGGGATCAAGATGCTGAGCAGCGCATGAGCTGCAGTGGTCAGCGGCCCATAGCTGACTGCTAGCGTCAGGGCCAGCGAACCAAAGCTGCCAAGACCCTTCTACACCTCCACGCAGTGATCCTGGATAAAAGGCTGCAGCAGGGCAGACTGGCTAAGGAGAAGGGATCAAAGAGGGAATGTTAACCCGGTACTCAAAAAATGCTTGCTGAAGTCGGATGTGTTGGACCGAAAGGTGCAAATATCATAGCCAAGCTGTAAACTACGACACAACGCATTCCGTTATCTGGACTCCATTCTGCTACTTAAGCCTTTTCAGGGTTTGGTAGTGGGAGATTGAGAACGAACGAAGAAGAAGAAGAAGAAGAAGAATTAATAAATCCGTATTTTTTCTTCGTTCTTATTTCCATGGAGTTCCATATGGGTTTCAACATTCCGAATGCTACTCTTGCTTTTTATATACTTGTTTTTATATCCTCGTCTGTCCCTCCTTCCTTGTTGATGATACTTCCTAGGTATGTAAATACCTCTACCAGTGGCGTTCCTCTCAGTCCGATTGGTTCTGTGTTTCCTGAATTTACCTTAATTATTTTTGTCTTTCCCTCATGGATCTTCAAACCGACTTGTTTAGAGGTATAATCCAGTCTTTCCTTTGTATTTGGCTTTCGCTGTGAGACAGAAAGGCTATATCCTCCGCAAAATCCAGATCCTGCGGCTGTTTTTCAAGGTCAACTGAATTTCATTTCTCTGATTTTTTTTTTACATTCATAATCCAGTCAACTGCCACGATGATCAGAAAAGGCCACCAGTAGGCAACACTGTCGTACTCCTGAATTTAAGTCTGGTATCTCATTTCCCTATAGAGTGGACTTCCCTATTGAAAGTGTTCGGGATTCTGGCACCCTGTTCCACATGGGCATTCATTGGTGTGTGAGATATTTAGTCTGTACCATATATATAATACATCACTGAATGAAAGCCTCGCCTTCACACGTGGAACGTATGTCTTTAATAAATGTACGTCAGTTCTTCATGTCATCTCATTTTGTCTCATTTTATTTCAACTATTAGTATCTCGTATTAATGTATCTTGTTTGATCTTATCTTATGTTATTCGCAGATGACCAATGCCTTCCATATACAGACGCACAGAAACTCCAAAATCATCTGGCCGCGTTTGACACAATCTGCAATAAGTAGGGTATGCGTATCAGCACGGCTAAGTCGACAACTCTGAAGGTGTGCAGAACGTGGCTCTCCAGCAGGCTCAGGAAGTCAGGTACCTTGGCAGCATTTTCTCAGAAGACGGCAGGTGCGACAGAGAGATTCTTCTTCTTTCCCTGCGTTCAGGATCTTTTTGGTCATGCTATATCTGCAGGCCAGTCGCCATGATGAAGTCTGTAGTCTTCACAAGGTCGGAGCGGCTGCCCTACAGCTTTTGTCTCAGCTCCGCACCCTCTGGCCAGGTCTGGCATCTCATTTCCCTATAAATTGGGCATTCCTGTAGAATAAAATTCAGCGTTCTGGCATCCTGTTCCCCATGGGCACTCATCGGTATGTGAGATCTTCAGTCGGTACAGGTGTTCTAGTAGTCTGCAGTGTCCAGTTCTCAGGCGAAATAAGGTAGTTTGTTGATTTATTTTGAGATAGTGAATTGGGTCTGGTGTACTGCTTATGTTTCTGTCTTCTCTCCATTGGTGTTTATACTGATTTCTGATGATGTTCTTAATTTCTCTGTATGGTACTCGATCACTAAATTGTGCCTTTTTGCTGCCATCTTTTGCCAGAGCATCAGCTCTCTCGTTTCCCGTGATTCCGCAATGGGAAGGTAGCCACTGGAGCGCTATTGTTGAAGATCTCTGGAGTTTTCCCAGTTCTGATCTGATCTCCGATAACAGTGGTTCGTTGTTTTTTTTTGGCATTGTCTCTAATAGTTCTCTGCAGTCCGTGAATATAGCTATTTTTGTTGGAGGTTACCTTTCTGTTCGAAGTATTCTCAGTGCTCGCAGGAGGGCCATCGATTCTGCTCTAAGGTTTGTGGACAACTTTCCTGTTGAGAGGGCCTCTTCTGTTATATTTACACTTTTGTGTCTTATGAATATGCCTCCTCCCCCGTTTCGGTCTGCCCCCTCTGCTGAACCATCTGTGTAATCCTATGTCCATTCTTTGGTATTATTTTGCTCCTCAATCATTGTTTGTGCTAAAATTTTCAACTTGTGGACATTGTGTTGGTCTTTTCTGCTTATTTCTGGGATCTCTGTACTTATTTCGATGTTGTTTATGTTGCAGCTTGGCTCTTCATAGTTAATAAGCATTTCTATTTATGTAGGTTGGTTGGGAATTAGTTCTCCATATTTTTGGTGTAGGTAGTTTGATATATGAATGAAGCTGGTTCTCTTTAGCCTATTTTTAACTGGGTGTTTTAGTTTGATATGTATGGGATAATCAGGCATGCGTAGAATCTTTTCACTATGTGTCAGCACTCTAAAACAGAAAGCCTCACCATGGACAGGGATACAAGTAAACCCTGGAACCTGACAAGAGCCTTAAATTAGGAAACCAGAGGGAGCCATGGGAAGACGGTCATTAAGGAAAGAGATATTGAGACCAGACGTCAGAAAGTAGCACGAGGACATCAACTGGCGCAACTGCTGAAACATCCTCACATTAGTCTGGCAACGTACCAGTAACTGATTCACGGTGTCTTCCTACCAACCCTGTGCTACAAGAGCCAAAGGTGAGCCATGTCCAATGTTTGAAAGAGTAAAATCTCTAGCGACGAAATGAGATGTATGCGAATGGCCGCTGGCATTTTCAGGAGAGACAGACTGAGGAACGAGGGTATTCACTAAAAGGGCCAGTGTCATCCCATGTGCCGAATGCATATCCAGACAGATGATTCACTAGTTCGATCATCTCGTGAGAATATGTCCTGGTTCGATCATCTCTTGAGAATGTGTCCTGCTTCGGTCATCTCATAAGAATGTGTACTGGTTCGGTCATCTGATGAGAATGTGTCCTGGTTCGGTCATCTCATGAGAATTGATCCTGGTTCGGTCATCTCGTGAGAACATGTCCTGATCAGCTTCCCCTGTTCGGTCATCTCATGAGAATGTGTCCTGGTTCGGTCATCTCATGAGAATATATCCAGGTTCGGTTATCTTAAGAGAATGTGTCCTTGTTCGGTCATATCATGAGAATATGTCCTGGTTCGGTCATATTATGAGAATGTGTCCTGTTTCGGTCATCTCATGAGAATATGTCCTGGTTCGGTCATATCATGAGAATGTGTCCTGGTTCGGTCATCTCATGAGAATATGTCCTGGTTCGGTCATCTCATGAGAATATGTACAGGTTCGGTTATCTTATGAGAAAGTGTCCTGGTTCGGTCATATCATGAAAATATGTCCTGGGTCGGTCATATTATGAGAATGTATCCTGTTTCGGTCATCTCATGAGAATATGTCATGGTTCGGTCATATCATGAGAATGTGTCTTGGTTCGGTCATCTCATGAGAATATGTCCTGGTTCGGTTATCTCATGAGAATATGTCTTGGTTCGGTCATATCATGAGAATGTGCCCTGGTTCAGTTATCTCATGAGAATATGTCCTGGTTCGGTTATCTCATGAGAATGTGTCCTGGTTCGGTCATATCATGAGAATGTGTCCTGGTTCGGTCATCTCATGAGAATGTGTCCTGGTTCGGTCATATCATGAGAATGTGTCCTGGTTCGGTCATCTCATGAGAATGTGTCCTGGTTCGGTCATCTCATGAGATTTTGTTCTGGTTCGGTCATCTCATGAAATGTGTCCTGGTTCGGTCATCTCATGAGAATGTGTCCTGGTTCGGTCATATCATGAGAATGTGTCCTGTTTCGATCATCTCATGAGAATGTGTCCTGGTTCGGTCATCTCATCAGAATGTGTCCTGGTTCGGTCATCTCATGAGATTGTGTCCTGGTTCGGTCATCTCATGAGAATGTGTCCTGATTCGGTCATCTAATGATAATGTGTTCTGGTTCGGTCATCTCATGAGAATGTGTCCTGGTTCGGTCATCTCATGAGAATATGTCCAGGTTCGGTCATATTATGAGAATGTGTCCTGCTTCGGTCATCTCATGAGAATATGTCCTGGTTCGGTCATATCATGAGAATGTGTCCTGGTTCGGTCATCTCATGAGAATATGTCCTGGTTCGGTCATCTCATGAGAATATGTCCTGGTTCGGTTATCTCATGAGAATATGTCCTGGTTCGGTCATCTCATGAGAATATGTACAGGTTCGGTCATATTATGAGAATATGTCCTGTTTCGGTCATCTCATGAGAATATGTCCTGGTTCGGTCATCTCATGAGAATGTGTCCTGATTCGGTCATCTAATGAGAATGTGTTCTGGTTCGGTCATCTCATGAGAATGTGTCCTGGTTCGGTCGTCTCATGAGAATGTGTCCTGGTTCGGTCATCCTATGAGAATGTGTCCTGGTTCGGTCATCCCATGAGAATGTGTCCTGGTTCGGTCGTCTCATGAGAATGTGTCCTGGTTCGGTCATCTAATGAGAATGTGTTCTGGTTCGGTCATCTCATGAGAATGTGTCCTGGTTCGGTCGTCTCATGAGAATGTGTCCTGGTTCGGTCATCTCATGAGAACATGTCCTGATCAGCTTCCCCTGCGAGCCTACAATGTCCGACGGTCCGACTTCCAAGACGACGATCCAGGGGAAGGTGGATAGCCAACCTAAAGACGATTTTCCATGGACACGGATTGGCTTCGTTAAACACAACGCATTTGACACATGAAAGACGAGAAAGTCTTCCCACGCCACCCATCAGTGTATACGTGGACCAATAACTAACTAAAACTAACTAACTAACTAACTAACTAACTAACTAACTAACTAACTAACTAACTAACTAACATAACTAACTAACTAACTAACTAACTAACTAACTAACTAACTAATTAATCTAACTAACTAGCTAACTAACTAACTAACTAACTAACTATCTAACCAACCAATAAACTGAGTAACATCTTTTCTTTTCTGATGTAATCGAATCTTATGTCATCTCCATATATCTTATCTTCTATAATTTAATTGATCTTATTTTACCTCACATTATTTCATCGAACCTGAGCAACTGATATCATTCGCATCCACGACCAAGTGTAACCTTCGTTCTCTTAGCATTTGAGTGTCCTCAGTTTTTTCAATCCTTGCCTATTGAAAACTCAAAGTTATATATTAATCATCGATTGCTCTGAATGTCTTTTGTCTGTTGTTATAGATCGGTTGGTTTGGTTTGAAGACATCCCTGTTATATGACCAATTATAATATATGTCTACCTGTCTGCTTGGCAAAGTTTCCATTTTATGTAGGATCTCTTCATTTCATCCTTCAGCTCGTCCAGTGACACTAGCCGGTTATTTGGGTTCTTGAACAATGATGTGATGTGAGCTTATGATTTTGTGGTTGTAACGAATAGTAGATTATACCACAATAACACTGATCTGAACAATACAAAAGGTTTAGTCAGGGCAAAGCAGAGATGAAATCTACACAAAACTAGCTACCACATTATAATAAAACTGGCCAATAGAAAACAGTTATACACAGAGAATGAGAACCTCAAGATAAAAAGAAGACTTGATATTTGGAAGTAATTACATGGGAAGAAGTGAAGCCGTCATCTAAACAAAGAACAAAAAATAAGTCGTATATCAAACAGTCCGTGCCGGGAATCAAGTTTTAGAAACTGGATTGTAGTTAGTCTCGGCTGTGTCTGAGTTTGACCACTTATCGCCTTCGTCGCTTTGTTTTCTTAACTATTAGTCAGAATGTTGATAATATCTTCAAATGTTTCTCTCATAATGATAATAATATTAATAATAATAACAATAATAATTGTAATATGATAATAATAGTAACAATTATTATTATTATCACTTTTATAGCAGCAGCTTTTATACGACATACGATTTGACCATATAGGAAACCAACTTTTACAAATAACGTTTTAAAAATACTCTTTGGAAAGTTAAAAAAGGAAGGTAATGCAAGTATAAAGAACTGTCGTCGGGAATGAAGTGTAACACTTCCTTGTGATATGTCTCAGTGTTAAAAAAACCAGAGGGAGGGGGTGGGAGGGGGTGGGGGGGGGGGGGTGAACAAATTGGTTATCTAGCCTCCTTGCATTTTCCTAAATAGAATAGATATGCACGTTTAACGCTGGGTTGACTGGAACGTGCCAAGATTAAAAATAGAACCCGACACTCTTGCCATACAAACTCTAACTTCTCTGCCAATAAGAAAACTAACAGTAAAATAAAATGAAAAAGAAAATGAGGCGCCCTGGAGAGAGAATGCAGCTACACGTAATGGTTATTTTCGTGACATTAAGACTACATTGCCAATGTAATTTGTTTGAATTTCTTTCATTTAGACATATGTTGATTTCACTTACAAAATAATCTTGCTGTTAGTTTTCCCAAACTTCTCTACACGTTTTTTTTAATCTTCTCTGTCCCTACTTTGGTTTCTTGAAATAACTCCCACTGCGAGCACAAATAAATCCGCAATATAAGCTCTTTTCCGAGTTCATTTCGCGGCAAAAATCTTTGTTTGAAACCATGTTGTACAATAAACTAATTTCACAGACCCCGAGAAGCTTCAAGCGACAGTTTTTCCTACAACAATACCAAATCGGATTAGGCGCGTGTAGCCAAATTAGATGTAATTTTTGCGGCCATTGTCGACCTGAAGAATTATGAAAGTTCAATGCATATGGCAAAATTGATGTCTTCAAGTTTAGACCGGCGCAAAATACGAGTCTGCAAGTCTATGAATGTCGCAAAATGGAAATCTATGAAGACCAGAACGCCCTAAACACTCGAGGTTATGAGTGGCGGGAGAGGGCTGTGAAATCAAGCGAGTAATCCGGCTCTTCTTACGCGGCTTTTGGCTTTTGGAAGGCGTTCACGCTTAATGTGATCCGTCAGTAGAGATTGTGTTCTAACTGAAGAGGTTTGGAGAAGTCCCTGAAAGGAGCGCCAATTGAGAGGTGGGAACAAGATGCAGCGTGCACAGAGAACTAACGGGAAATAAATCACTGCACGGTTTCCGTAATGGCAGAAATGGTCTGATAAAAAACAGCAACACCATTAATGTTTTGGTCTTCTGAACTTCTCCTTGATCCGAACTACTTGATCCATATGAATCATAGGGGGGTGGTGGAGGGGTGGGGGCACTATAGCTGCCTCTCTTGCATTAACCATGTGCTTGCGCACTTATGTCCGATATTGCATTGGATGTTACTGTAGAAATAAGTTTTATTTGATTAAGTTGGTAGCCATATGCACAACTTTCTTTAATATAATATCAATATGCTGTAAATTGGTACCTGCTTTGTAGTTAAGGAGAACTCGGTTGCAGGAAAGATATTTGTCACCCTACGTCATAAGATGTTGAGAGCCAATCCAGTCAAGTCGTTACATATTATCCTTGAGGGCAGTGAAACTTAAAAACATACTTTGAAAACAAAACTGTGTGATCAACAAACAGTGAAAGAGCATGGGTATTGATATGGAGAAAGCAAATTAACAGTAGAACAGTAAATATGTTGGACTGGAGCCAACAAGGAAGAGAGCACAAGGAATGAGAAACATCGAGGGATAACATGCTCGAGTTGCAGTTATTTTGGTAAGTGGATGTGGGGTAGCACATGTAGCATGGACGCTTGTTGGTGCCATTCTGCTCCAAGCTGGTCTTTTCTGCTCCAAGTTGGTCTGTTCTGCTCCAAGTTGGTCTGTTCTGCTCCAAGTTGGTCTGTTCTGCTCCAAGTTGGTCTGTTCTGCTCCAAGTTGGTCTGTTCTGCTCCAAGTTGGTATGTTCTGCTCCAAGTTGGTCTGTTCTGCTCCAAGTTGGTCTGTTCTGCTCCAAGTTGGTCTGTTCTGCTCCAAGTTGGTCTGTTCTGCTCCAAGTTGGTCTGTTCTGCTCCAAGTTGGTCTGTTCTGCTCCAAGTTGGTCTGTTCTGCTCCAAGTTGGTCTGTTCTGCTCCAAGTTGGTCTGTTCTGCTCCAAGTTGGTCTGTTCTGCTCCAAGTTGGTCTGTTCTGCTCCAAATTGGTCTGTTCTGCTCCAAGTTGGTCTGTTCTGCTCCAAGTTGGTCTGTTCAAACATAAGAATATCAGAATAAGGCGCTGCGACAAACGCAGTAGTAAACGTGTACATTTTGTATAGGGTATCCTTGATAGATGTATCCTTGACTGTCGGCGACCGGATCAAGATGCCGAGCAGTGCATGAGCTGCAGCGTCCAGCAATACAAAGCTGACTGCTAACGCCAGGGAACCAGAGCTGCAAAGACCCTTCTACACCTCATTGGGTGATCCTGGATAACAGGCTGCAGCAGGGAAGCCTGCCTAAGAAGAAGGGATCGAAGAGGGAAGGATAACCCGGTACACAAAAATGCCTGCTGAAGTCAGACCGAAAGGTGTAAACATCGAAGTCAAGCTGTAAACTACGACACGGCGTATTCCGTTATCCGTACAACACCTTGCTACTTGCAAAGCAATTTTCAGGTCTTGGTAGCGGGAGTTTGAGAACGGCCGGGGCTTGGTAGCGGGAGTTTGAGAACGTTCAGGGCATGGCAGCGGGAGTTTGAGAACGTTCAGGGCTTGGTAGCGGGAGTTTGAGAACGTTCAGGGCTTGGTAGCGGGAGTTTAAGAACGTTCAGGGCTTGGTAGCGGGGGTTTGAGAACGCTTAAGGCTTGGTAACGAGAGTTTGAGAACGTTCAGGGCTTGGTAGCGGGAGTTTGAGAATGGCCGGGGCTTGGTAGCGGGAGTTTGAGAAGGAGAAGACTATTTGCGGAAGTTTAAGATAACAATCGATCACGACCTGTCATATAGCAGCATGTCGATCAAACCATTCAGATATGTAAGCTGGACCTGCAGTAATGGTTGCTGCTAACCTAGAGATGTGGATCATTGTATCGTCAGAGGAAGATGTTGGTCGTCGCTTCTGGTTTGGACATTTTTCATTTGTCAAAGTGCGGAAGGTTTAATCTTTTCCAGAATGAAGACATGTGACTGGTCCTGAGTTGTACAAGAAATACCGACATTGTAAAGATGAGATACATGTTTGGGATTATGTCTATACAATCTAGATATGAAGTGGTCCAGGCTAAGGGGTTACTACCTCGTGGTAGATGGATAGATGACATAAAAGTATTCCTACAACGGCGCGGGGTTACAACGACCAAGAAAACACATTTTGCACAAGAACTGAGGCGTTTGTGCAGACAAGTGGATGAACCGGCACATGTAGATTGACCGGTAAAAGTGGATGGACCAACGGAAGTGGGTGGACCGACAGAAGTGGATGGATCGACTCAAGTTGATCAACCGACCCTAGTGGATGGACCGGCTCAAGTTGATCAACCGACCCTAGTGGATGGACCGGCTCAAGTTGATCAACCGACCCTAGTGGATGGACCGGCTCAAGTGGATCAACCGACCCTAGTGGATGGACCGGCTCAAGTTGATCAACCGACCCTAGTGGATGGACCGGCTCAAGTTGATCAACCGACCCTAGTGGATGGACCGGCTCAAGTTGATCAACCGACCCTAGTGGATGGACCGGATCAAGTTGATCAACCGACCCTAGTGGATGGACCGGCTCAAGTTGATCAACCGACCCTAATGGACCGGCGAATGACGGATAGACTGGTGCAAGTACATGAACCGGCCCAAATCGATGGACCGGCCCAAGTGAATAAACCGGCACAAGTTGATGAACTGGCACAAGTGGATGAACCGGCAAAAATGAATGGACCGGTACAAGTGGATGGACCTGTACAAGTGGATGAACCGGCAGATTGTCCTTTCTGGAAACGGCTGTCCTTCTCGGCACTCTGGAAAACGAGTTGGGGGATCGACGTGATCCCCGCAGCAATGAGCATCACGGATGAAGCCGAACATAACGCAACCGCCTGGAGAGCCCCGGTCTTCGATCATAGCACTCATTGTGGACATTCACAGCAACAACAGTAAACAACAGTAAACAACAGTGAACAACAGTGAACAACAGTGAACAACAGTAAACAACAGTGAACAACAGTAAACAACAGTGGATGACAGGGGACAACAGTGAACAACAGTGGACAACAGTAAACAACAGTGGACAACAGTAAACAACAGTGGACAACAGTGAACAATAGTAAACAACAGTGGACAACAGTGGACAAGACAACAGTAAACAACAGTGGACAACAGTAAACAACAGTGGACAACAGTGGACAACAGTAAACAACAGTGGACAACAGTGGACAACAGTAAACAACAGTGAACAACAGTAAACAACAGTGAACAACAGTAAGCAAAAGTGAACAACAGTAAACAACAGTGAACAACAGTAAGCAACAGTGGACAACAGTAAACAACAGCGGACAACAGTGAACAACAGTAAACAACAGTGAACAACAGTGAACAACAGTGGACAACAGTGAACAACAGTGAACAACAGTGGACAACAGTGAACAACAGTAGACAATTGTAAACAACAGTGGACAACAGTGAACAACAGTAAACAACAGTGGACAACAGTAAACAACAGTGAACAATAGTGAACAACAGTAAACAACAGTGAACAACAGTGGACAACAGTGAACAACAGTAGACAACAGTGAACAACAGTAAACAACAGTGGACAACAGTGGACAACAGTGGACAACAGTGGACAACAGTGGACAACAGTGGACAACAGTGAACAAGAGTAAAAGCAAAAGTAGAGTCAGGACAACCTACATTATTAGACGTTCATAAAGAAGATGTGAAGCTGGTGTCCAGGCAGCTTAGGGGTATTGGAATCCTGAAATAAGGGGTCACGGGTTGAGTGCCCTTACCAAGGAGACACGGGTTGAATATCCTGACATTGTTGGTTTAGATTGAGTCACCTGACTAAAGGAGACATGTGTTGAGTTCCCTGCCAAGGTTGGTGTATATTGAGTCACCTGACTAAAAGAGACATGTGTTGAGTTCCCTGCCAAGGTTGGTGTAGATTGAGTCACCTGACTAAAGGAGACATGTGTTGAGTTCCCTGCCAAGGTTGGTGTATATTGAGTCACCTGACTAAAAGAGACATGTGTTGAGTTCCCTGCCAAGGTTGTTGTAGATTGAGTCACCTGACTAAAGGAGACATGTGTTGAGTTCCCTGCCAAGGTTGGCGTAGATTGAGTCACCTGACTAAAGGAGGCATGGGTTGAGTCTCTTGGCAGTGGTGGCGTAAATAGAGTCACCCGAAAAAGTAGCGTAGATTGAATCTCCTGACAAGGGTGGTGTAAGTTGAGTCTCCTGAACAAAGGAAGAATGTGTTGAGTCTCCTGACCAAAGGAGGAATGTGTTGAGTCTCCTGACCAAAGGAGGCATGGGTTGAGTCTCCTGACCAAAGGAGGAATGTGTTGTCTCCTGACCAAAGGAGGAATGTGTTGAGTCTCCTGAACAAAAGAGGAATGTATTGTCTCCTGAGGAATGAAATCATTTGTAGAAGACTTAGTTCTCGGTCGGGTGCCCTAAGCATTAGATCAGCTACCTCACTGCAAACTGCTGAGACTCAACCCTTGACCATGTCCGCTCCCTAGGCGGACAACATCTCCGTGCAAGACTAGGCTTGTCACCTGGTCAAATGCACTATTTCGAGAGGAATCACAGGTCGCTGACATTTGGTCCACGTGCTTGGCTGATAAGCTACCATCTGAGGGATTACGGCCGATTCTAAGCCAGAATCCCGCCCAAAATCTCAGCACCGCTGAGATGGGAGGCTACGACATGGCTGGGGCTTGTGTCCCGGCCCGATCGAGCCGCAGGAATGCACCTGGTAAAATGCACTCCTTCCTCGCTCTTTGCATCTGTCTGCTATCAGTCATTCCAATGGACACAGAAGAGATGCAGTCCAGCGGACACTGCACCTCCTGTCCTATGGTGGCAAGCTCCCGGGTGGCGGGGAATGCTAGGCGTACCATCACTGCAGATGAGCCGAGAAAATAGAGCGAGCAAAAAGATACCTCACTCATATGCATATGCTACGTTTCTGGCAGGACGTGACGATCCTGGGAAAAAGTCACACTGGACTGCCTCTCTTCCGGGATAGTACAAACTAGTACATAGTCCATCATATCATTGCCAAACGCTATAGACACGAGTAGGGAAGACTCGATAGTCCTGCAAGACAACTTCCCAAGAGAGACAACTCTGACCAAAAACAACTGCTGCCTTGCAGTTAGGCTGGGGACAGCCAAAGGCTAAGGAGGGCAACCCTACAGAAACGCCTGTTGAAATCGGATGCACTGAGCCACTGGCTAACAAATTAAATCAGTGCAACGAAAATATCGCTGTAAACAGCGTACGATGAAGAAGAAGAAGAAGAAGAAGTCTCTTGACCAAAGGAGGAATGTGTTGAGTCTCCTGACCAAAGGAGGAATGTGTTGAGTCTCCTGAACAAAAGAGGAATGTATTGTCTCCTGACCAAAGGAGGAATGTGTTGTCTCCTGACCAAAGGAGGAATGTGTTGTCTCCTGACCAAAGGAGGAATGTGTTGTCTCCTGACCAAAGGAGGAATGGGTTGAGTCTCCTGAACAAAAGAGGAATGTGTTGAGTCTCCTGACCAAAGGAGGAATGTGTTGTCTCCTGACCAAAGGAGGAATGTGTTGAGTCTCCTGAACAAAAGAGGAATGTGTTCAGTCTCCTGACCAAAGGAGGAATGTGTTGTCTTCTGACCAAAGGAGGAATGTGTTGAGTCTCTTGACCAAAGGAGGAATGTGTTGAGTCTCCTGAACAAAGGAGGAATGTGTTGTCTCCTGACCAAAGGAGGAATGTGTTTAGTCTCCTGACCAAAGGATAAATGTGTTGTCTCCTGACCAAAGAATGAATGTGTTGTCTCCTGACCAAAGAAGGAATGTGTTGAGTCTCCTGAACAAAAGAGGAATGTGTTGAGTCTCCTGACCAAAGGAGGAATGTGTTGTCTCCTGACCAAAGAAGGAATGTGTTGAGTCTCCTGAACAAAAGAGGAATGTGTTTAGTCTCCTGAACAAAAGAGGAATGTGTTGTCTCCCGACCAAAGAAGGAATGTGTTGTCTCCTGACCAAAGGAGGAATGTGTTGTCTCCTGACCAAAGAAGGAATGTGTTGTCTCCTGACCAAAGAAGGAATGTGTTGAGTCTCCTGAACAAAAGAGGATTGTGTTGTCTCCTGACCAAAGGAGGAATGTGTTGTCTCCTGACCAAAGGAGGAATGTGTTGAGTCTTTTGACCAAAGGAGGAATGTGTTGAGTTTCCTGAACAAAGGAGGAAGAGTCTCCTGAACCAAGGAGGAATGTTTTGTCTCCTGACCAAAGGAGGAATGTGTTGAGTCTCCTGACCAAAGGAGGAATGTGTTGTCTCCTGACCAAAGGAGGAATGTGTTGTCTCCTGACCAAAGGAGGAATATGTTGTCTCCTGACCAAAGGCGGAATGTGTTGTCTCCTGACAAAAGGAGGAATGAGTTGAGTCTCTTGACCAAAGAACGGAATGTGTTGAGTCTCCTGACCAAAGAACGGAATGTGTTGAGTCTCCTGACCAAAGAACGGAACAATTCCACGTTTCGAATTCTTACCTGGGGATAGGCATACGACGAGTTTCTTGAGTTTTCTGACCAAGAGGGAGGGAGGGCCGTTGTTGAGACTTCTAACCAAGGGGTGAGGGGACGCACGGGTTGTGTTTCCTGACCAAAGGGTACGGGGGAAGGGTGGGGGGGGGGGGGGGGGAGGGCGTTGTGGCACTTGAAAAGTTTCCAGGCCATTTTGGTAGCACTTTTTTAGTTTCCTTACACAACCGTATTGGCACAGGTTGAGGCCTGATCAAAGAGAGAGGACACGGCTTGCGTTTACTGCTAAAAGGAAGCACAGTTCTGGTCTCGATTTCAAATTTCAAAGAGCACACTGGCTGACTCGCCTGTCAAAGGGCACACTAGCTGACTCGCCTGTCAAAGGGCACACGGGCTGGATCTCCTATCAAACGGCACACGGGCTGGATCTCCTGTCAAAGGGCGGACGCACTGAATCTCTTCAGTGTTTGGTTAAGTTGCTGGTAAGTGATTTGTGTGGTTAAGTTGCTAGTAAGTGATGTCTGTGGTTAAGTTACTGGTAAGTGATGTGTGTGGTTAAGTTGATGGTAAGTTATGTGTTTGGTCAAGTTGCTGGTAAGTTATGTGTTTGGTCAAGTTGCTGGTAAGTGTTGTGTGTGGTTAAGTTGAGGGTAAGTTATGTGTTTGGTCAAGTTGCTGGTAAGTGATGTGTGTGGTTAAGTTCCTGGAAAGTGATGTGTGTGATTAAATTGCTGGTAAGTGATGTGTGTGGGTAAGTTACTGGTAAGTTATGTGTTTAGTCAAGTTGCTGGTATGTTATGTGTTTGGTCAAGTTTCTGGTAAGTGATGTGTGTGGTTAAGTTGCTGGTACGTGATGTGTGTGGTTTAGTTGCTTGTAATTTATGTGTTTGCCCAAGTTACTGGTAAGTTATGTGTTTGGTCAAGTTGCTGGAAGGTGATGTCTTTTGCTAATTTGCTGGTTGGTGTTTTGGAAAGTTGCTGGTAAGTAATGTGTTTGGTCAAGAAGTTGGTAAGTGATGTGTTTGGCCAAGTTATTGGTTGGAGATGTCTTTTGCCAATTTGCTGGTTGGTGTTTTGGAAAGTTCCTGGTAAGTGATGTGTGTGGTTAAGTTGCTGGTAAGTTATGTGTTTTTCCAAGTTACTGGTAAGTGATGTGTTTGGTCAAGCTGCTTGAAGGTGATGTCGTTTGCTAATTTGCTGGTTGGTGTTTTGGAAAGTTGCTGGTAAGTGATGTGTTTGGCCAAGTTATTGGTTGGAGATGTGTTTGCTCATCAATTTATATGATTATGTTATTGACAGGTTGTGTAGAAAGATGCCAGCTTGTGCATTTCTTGTTAGAACAGAAACACAGAAAGTTGACGCTTTGTAAGTTCTTAACTTTGTGTTTGTCATGTACTGCGATTTTAGATTGTGTCATGAATTCATTGCCATTTTCTTTCTGCTTTGTTTTTTCCTTACTTTTTTGCATTCTATTTTTCTTTCTTTCTTGCTTCTGTTCTTTCTTTCTCTCTGTTTTTCTTTCAGTCTTTACTCTATTCTGTCTTTCTTTCTTCTTCCTCTTCTTCTTCTTCTTTTTCTTCTGTTCTCCTTCATGTACTGTTTGAGAAAAGTCAGTGTCAATCAGTGTTCCACCATTTGAATCCAGTGTTCTTCCCAAGTACGTTGACTTGCCCGACTAGTTCTTCGTTCCATGTTAAAATTATTGTGGAGTTTTGCATTTCATGTTCTTTAGATTAGTGTTAAGTCGCACTTATTTGTTATATTAACTTAGTCTATCTGTTTACTCGTGGATATGTTACAAATTTCATCTTCGTATTCCAGATCCTCTAGTGCAGAGAGTAATGTTCATCATATTTATTATGAAGTGACCCCTAATTTCTTGCGCGTCGCCCAGTCATTGACAATTAGGAAGAGAATGACAGCTAATAGGTATCAAATATCCAAGCTTTTAACCAGTCTACAGTCATTAGCTCTACATAACAGTGTCGTCCTTCCCACTTCCTTATATAATAACGTTGTTGTTAATATTCTTGTATAAAATGCCCAGATACTGTCATTTATAACTGTTAAGTCCAAGGACTCAGATCACGACGCAGTTGGTGGTCTGTGGTTTGTTCATCTTTGACGACCCTACTTCTTGTCGACCAGAAGAAAGCATCGCTCACTTCGTTGGTAACACATTCACACAATTCGCTTTCACATGGGTGACAGCGCTGAGAGTGTGCAATTCATAAACCGGGTATTATGTCGACTGAGAGAGCTTGAGAGGGAACCGGCCCGCACAGATGTCCTGCGTTCATCAGAGGTTTATCATAGCTCGCATACAGCCGCCCCCGTTCCAGTGCCTTTTCTCAAAACCCAAAATGACTATAACGTGATTAATGTATCTGTTACTTTGACAGAAAATGGTAGAGACATTAAATACGTTAGCCATAAACGTAGACATTACGATACGTTAGCCATAAACGTAGACATTACAATACGTTTCTCTTTGTTCTGAAGTGCTTTCTCTTCATCTTCTGTTTCTTCTGCTTTTTCTTCTTCTTCTTCTTCTTCTTCTTCTTCTTCTTCTTCTTCATGGTCCTCTTCTTCTTGTTCATATTATTACTATTCTTTGTATTTGTTCTTTTCTTGTTCTTGTTATTGTTGTTCTTTTTATTTTTTCTTCTTCTTCTTTCTCTTTGTATTTGTCTTTTTCTTTGTCTGGTTTGTTGTTGTTTTTTCTTCTGTTTTTGTTCTTTTTTTATGTTCGTGTTCTAGTTCTTGTTCTTCTTCTTCTTGTTTTTGTTCTATTCTGGTTCTTATTTTCAAATTATTAATGCAGTTATTAGTAATATTACTGTTCATATTTTGCTTCTTCTGTGTCTTAGTCATCATCACCATTATCATCTCCTTGTTCTTCTTCTTCCACTTCTGAATATTTTTCTTTCTCTTCTTCTCCGGATCGTTGGAAAGCTTATTTCCTTTTCTGTTGTTCTAACACATTCGAGTTGGGCGGGAAGGGAGGGGTGGCTTGTTTCTAGAGCTTTCTTACACACCCACAAAGCTACTCCACACCCGGTAGACGACTTTTAAATGGCAGAGTCTTCCGTGTTATTATTTGGACAAGCTAGAAGGCTTCATTCTTACTTGTCTATAAGGATCGAGTATTTTAAAACCGTTTTGTTGTTCTTTTATTGTGCATTACATTTTTCTGGCAAAAAGATATAAGTTTGTCTACGCTTATTTAAAGCACAAGCTAAAACATATCCTTCAAATAAGACCAGTGTAGAAAGGTGGATAGATGTTCCAATTTATTTGATTCGTTTTCAGAAAAGGTAAACTGCAGCAGAGTGGGATATGAGGCAAAGGAAACAAGGAGAAAGATACTTGACAACATGGTGCAGACAGAGTGGGAGTTAACATATGACATGTTAGATACTTGAAGGCATGATAGCATGATACCGACAGCGCGGGAGGTCGTCCACATATGAAATGTTGGATGTTTGACGACATGATACGGACAGTACGGGAGATTGTCAACATATGAAATGTTGGATGTTTAACGACATGATGCGGACAGTGCGTGAGATTGTTAACATATGAAATGTTGAATGTTTGACGACATGATGCGGACAGTGCGGGAGATTGTTAACATATGAAATGTCAGATGCCCTTAGGATTATAAAATCTCGGATCGATATGATCATCAATGCCAGTAAGTAGGCTGTACATGACACGTCATGAACTAAGAAACTTCTATAGGAAGTTGTAAATGAGTACTGTGAACAACTGGGACCTTTTCCTAACTTGGTCAGGAAATGTAGCCCAGTCAGTATGGAAAGAATAACAACTGTAACCTTCCGATTATAATAATTAAAGACGATTAAAAAAGGTAGCAACCTCATAATTTAAAAAAATAACTATATGAACTAGCACCACAAGAGGGTTAATACAGGCTTTCTGTAAAATGTTTATCTGTCGATTACGTCATATGCTTTGTCTGGACAATACATGGGATTAAATTGAAATATTGTAACTTAACTGAACTTAACTTAAACCTAACGTCTTTATACTGTTGTAGAAGGCTATGCAGAGTCGGTATGCAACCAGTTTAATTCAGTTTTCCTTGCTCTAAAAACTTTGCGCGTGCAATCTATTCTTGAATACATTAATTGTCCCTGCCTCCACGACTTCCTGTGGCAATGCTTTCCAAGCATTCACGACTCTCTGATTACAATATTTTCTAATATTTAATCTGGACCTTTCTTTAGTTAATGTGTAGATGTGTCCTCTTGTTCTTGTAGGCCGTTGCATTTACAAAAACACTTATATAAGCTTTAATATCAATGTCAAAGGCTTGACATCATCATCATTAAGTGCCGTCTCCGCAATTGAGATTGACGGTAATGGATCTCCAACTGTCTCTGTCTCGCGACAAGCTGGTACACGCAGTCAAACTGTGTCTCGACCACATCCTGATGTTGTTTGTCCATCTGGACCTCTGTCGCCCTTTGGCTCTCTTGCCCTCTACTCTGCCTTTCAAAATAACCTTTAGCAGGCTGTCATGACACTTGACGTGACCAACATATTTTATTTTTCTGCTTTTTATTTCCTTCAAAAGTGTTTGTTCCACCTGGATTTGTTCCATAACCGCATTATTGGTTTTCCTAACTTTCCAAGAGACTCGCCCAAGTCTTCTGAATACCCACATTTCAAAGGTTTCATTATGCTTCTCCGTTATCTTTGTCATGGTCCAGGTGTCTACTCCATCCAATAAAACTGAATGCACATATAATTTTATTATTCTCATTTTAAAGATCTAATATCTGCTTGGACAGAAGTGTATCTCTCTAAGGTCTGAGATATCTGCTTGGACAGAAGTGTATCTCTCTAAGATCTGAGATATCTGCTTGGACAGAAGTGTATCTCCCATGCTGTTAAATGTATTTTTGGCCATTACAATTCTTTTAATGATCTCCCTTTCGCATTTGACATCATCTGAAATGTGTTGGTCAGGACATATATTACATAGCTTGACACCTGTTCCAGACTTTTTCCATTTATGTGGATGGAAGCTTTTGGACTTTCTTTCTTTTTGGTAAACACCATAACTTTAGTCTTTTTGATGTTGATTTCCAACCCATATTGTTGACTTTTGCTGGTTATCTTATCCATTAGATTTGACACACACACACACACGCACACGCACACACACACACACACACACACACACACACACACACAGATAGATAGAGAGAGAGAGAGAGAGAGAGAGAGATAGACAGACGGAGCAAGAGTATATTGGCCGCAACAGAAAGGAATAACAGGTATTGGCGACTAGGTAGAGGACATTAACCCTCCTCACCCCCATAACTTCCTCAAACACCCCCCTCCCCAGGGTAGAGAGAGGCATGAATATGTTATTAGAATAACCTGCTTTTAGTATCTCGTAATAAACAAAAACACGTGTTTCATTCCAATCAAGATATGTCTTGATTACCCTCTGTGTGGTTGCTGCGGATTGCATTTCTACTGAACGATATGCTCACTATATAGTCTTAATATAGAATTGGCACAGTTACTCTAAAAATAATAATTAATTAATTGACTTGTATTTAATCTTTAAGATAGATTACCAGTACAACGGGCTTCTATGAATGATGTGTATATCCGAGCATTTTCAGCTACGTTTCATAGCAAAATTGCTTTTGCAAAGTTGCTAGCACCATGTACAATCCTCTTTAGCCGCCTTATACTACATCTTTGGAAGGTTAATATGGACTTATTCTATTCAGCCTGGGTACCTCTGGGGCGAAAATTCACAATATAGAACAATTCAGTCTTAATAGAGAAAAGTTACTAAAATGACTTGCCGCAGTTTAGAAGACACCACACAATATGGAAGGCACCACATAATGTGGAAGGCCCCACACAATATTGAAGACACCACGTAATATGGAAGACATCACACAATACTGAGGACGTCACACAATATGGAAGACACTACGTAATATGGAAGACACCACACAATATTGAAGATACCACACAATATGGAAGACACCACACAATATTGAAGATACCACACAATATTGAAGATACCACACAATATGGAAGACACCACACAACATGGAAGACATCACACAAGATGGAAGACACCACACTAGATGGAAGACACCACACTAGATGGAAGACACCACACTAGATGGAAGACACCACACTAGATGGAAGACACCACACTAGATGGAAGATAGAACAGAGCGAGTGGAACTGGTCATTTCCCTTTATAGAATAGTGTTGCGAGTACAAGCAAGTCGTTCTGTGCCAAAGGTCACTAATTCTCTGACAAAGGTTACTTTTACTGTGTCAAAGGTCACTAATTCTCTGACAAAGGTTACTTTTACTGTGCCAAAGGTCACTAATTCTCTGACAAAGGTTACTTTTACTGTGCCAAAGGTCACTAATTCTCTGACAAAGGTTACTTTTACTGTGCCAAAGGTCACTAATTCTCTGACAAAGGTTACTTTTACCGTGCCAAAGGTCACTAATTCTCTGACAAAGGTTACTTTTACTGTGGCAAAGGTCACTAATTCTCTGACAAAGGTTACTTTTACTGTGCCAAAGGTCACTAATTCTCTGACAAAGGTTACTTTTACTGTGGCAAAGGTCACTAATTCTCTGACAAAGGTTACTTTTACTGTGGCAAAGGTACCTTTTTTAGGTAATGTGAAGTCGGACTGTTAATAAGAGCTCTTCAGAGCCCAACCAACGTCCACATCGTGAGTCGTAGGAACAGTGTGATGTAAGGGTTTACACCGAGAAGCTACTGTCCAATGGGAATATGACATTGCTGTAACTGACCAAGCAAGCCAACAACAAGTATTTAACTGTTACGAAACAATCTAGCTTCAGCGGACTGATCTCTACGGACTAGAAACAGTAAAGTAACTAACAGATACCAAACTAAAACAACAACATTAAATGGTAACGAGCTTGATGAAAAGACCGAACAAAAACTGATTCTTTAAATTAAAAATATCATAATTGTAGTTTTAATAGCTTTTTTTTCTGTTAACCATGAAACACATACAATTACTGTTCTTGTAAATTAGATTGGGCTGTAAAAGGGTTAAGCTCACCAGCTCATGTGGTTAGACAAGTAAGTACACAAGTAAGTTTCTATATAGTTGCATCCGAATTATTGGTAAAGGCGGAGCAACGATTTTGTAATTGGACTAAAAGCAGTTGCAATGTCCAGTTCATCAATCGTTATCATTGAAGCCATAGATGCGCTGCTCTCCGAACTGAAACTGAATGAAGATAAAACGAACAGAAGTATCATTTGCAAGAAAAGAAATGTTAGTCCTAACTCTAATGTCACGAAGAAATCCTCTCCGCCATTTAAAATGACTCTGGTCCTTTTCAGAGGCACGTGGATCTCTTGGCGATTATAACAACAAAGCAGACCGACTGGGAATGTCGTTTTATTGTTCAGGACGTTGGAACTTTTCAGATTTGTCCCGTTCATAATGGCATGCTGACGTTTTGACGAACGCGTCCCATCTGTGCTTTGAATAGTCTTCGAAAGCCAGAGTATAGAACTGCCTCGGACAGAGTTCCTTGCTATAAATAGGACATAATGTATCTTACAAAAACCCATGGAGCTGTGTCGCTGTAATGAGTCCTGTGCATGCGTGCATTGTTTTAAATACAATACAGCGATTCCTCGTTTAACGATGGTAACTGGTTCCAGAAACAGGATCGTTAAGCGAAACAAAATCATGAGCCGAGCGATCAAACAACTCATTTGTACTTCCTCCTGTGGCAGTTCACGTCACTTTCAACCATGGCCGGTGCGCACTCTGGTTATACAAATGCATATTAGCTATTAATTTTTTTTTAAATAAGCGGTCTATAGATTAAAGATACTATCGTTATAGCCAATACAATATGTTAAGCGAGTACTGACTCACGCTTGTTTAACATTAACTGGTTCATTTGACCTTGAAATAATTCATCTGGAGACATAGTATTAAATAGATAGACACTATTAATACAGACAGACCGTAAATGGGAAATATCAAAGTGATTTATTTCAGGTAACTCTAGTTCAGAAAGGAATTAGTAAGTTAAACAATGACATTTTTCGGAATCTAAACCTGACGTATGGGGTTAAAAAAAACACAATCTTGTTCCATTACAGACAATGTCGTCAGGGATTAAGTGTTAACGATGTGGCTATACAATATCGCATAATTATGTGACGTGTAAGGATCAGTTCCCTTTCTTGATGCCTTGCTGTCCCTAACAGTAAGTCAGGTACTCATTTACACCTTGACTGAGTTATGCCGCTTCCAGGAAGCAGGTCCGGTGTCTTAAACATGAGACAGTAATGCTCTAGCCAGGATCTGTCGCTGTTACTGAATTCAGTGGGACTGACCACTTCTGTCTGCTGAAATTGTTACGAAATGACTACATGTATAATCAATGTAACATATGGACGGTCAAGGCCAGACAAGGCAGTCAAATCAATTATTGAACTATTTAGCAAACTTTAAGCGAAATATCTTGAATATAAGCCAACTCTAATCAAAACATTAACTCGTACATGTGTAATATATATATATATATATTCTTATGGGGTAGCGAGGTCTGGGATGGACGTCCCGCTCGTTAAAGGTAAGTGAAGCTTCTGATATAGCCTCTCCTTTCCAGGTGTCGAGATCGCTGTTCGGCTTGCCGTTCAGAAGTTTCTATATCAATGTCCTCTCATACATTATTGTGCCTCCAGTAGCACTATGAAGAGCCCCCCCCTCCCTCTTTCTTACAGAGCCTGTTAGGTGCGTGACCAAGTACCTGGTGGTATAATTGGGCGAGCAGATTGGGCTCATTAGCCTTGGTTGGCAGCCAATCAAAGAGAAAGTAAACCCTGACTCTAAACCCGTGTAGACGAAGCTCGTTAGCCTGTTCAGGCAGTTCGCCTAGGAGAGAAGGAACTCTGATTTTAAAACCACAAGTCCCAGAGAGTGCTGGCTGGTTTCGGATGATGAGAGTATGATCGGATGTCTCGAGTAACTAGCATCTGCGGGCAACGACTCCACTGTCTTGTTAATATCTCGAGAGAAGGTAGGGCTACGGGAGTAAACTCAGACAGAAAATCCGGAGTGATAGCACCTAAGGCGGATGATTGAAAAATTGCGAACTCATTCCGGCAGCTCTTGCATCTAAGCTGGTGCCAAATTGTCACTTTGCATTGCAGGGTCTCCATATTCAACGCACAGGCTTGCGTCCTGAGAGGCTACTCACAGGGTGCCACGCGCATGGTCTGCAAAGACTAATACGTTTATGAATGAAGATGAATGAATATTCTCGCATAATATGTTTATTTACACACTGCATGTCTACCAGTGCAGTGAACCACTGGTACTACTATAACAAAAACGCACATCTACGCGAAATGAAAAGTATAAACCATTTTATGGCATTATAAGATAGACAATTGCAAATGTTAGTTTTTTTTTTTTTTTTGGCATTTGACATCTTGATCTCTATACCCGTTCCTCTGTGTAGCTGCAAGCTAAGACTTCGTCTCCAGCAGATCATGTCTTGTGCCATGGAAGTCCAGTGCACGGTAAGCCCTCCTCCAGAGGCGTCTCGCGTGTTGATGTATATTTCAAGTACTTACTTTCCGTGTGCAAGCACCACGTTATATATCTTACATCGATCAGCGAAATTGGTTGCCTTGTCATTTGCCTCCAGCATGTCGCGCCTATTGCATGTTTCCTGGAGGTTGGGGCAGGTGATCAGGTAGTCTGGGTCCTGTATTGCGCCGCAATCCCATGTGTCATCATCTGTGTATCCTTATCGCTTTATATTGCTCTTGCACCGTGATACACCAGTTCGGAGTCTGTTCAGCGATTTCCATGTTGTGTATGGTAGATGATGTCCAAGAGCAGGTTCCTCCCGAAGTTCCATCTCTGGGCTCTGCACCAATTCGTGCCACCTCTCGATACGGCGACTTTCATGGTTTGTACAGCAAGTGAGTCTGACCAACGCATTGGAGGTTTTTCCCTTCGGTTTTCTTTTCGCCTCGTGGGTACCAGAAGGCTGGTCGCCGTGCTCCGACGACCATCGTTTCATCGTAACTTGTGACCTGCCCATCAATGTTTTGCCTTGCCTGCATAGATTGCCGCATCACTCACCAAGGACAATCGCCGTATGTCGGAATTGTGGAGCTTTTGTATACGTCGGTTCCGGATAGTGATTCCGACCAAGTATCTCAAGAGAGGTCTGGGTCACTCTCAATTTGTCCTCCAGTGATTTTGTTAGTGCCCATGTCTGAGCACCGTAGTAGATAGCAGCGAGCACAGTGGAATTGAAGAGAAAGGCTCGTATGTTCTGGTATTATCAAACATCCAGGACCGTGTTGATGGACGAGGAGGCTGCCCAGTCCGTGCAGCGAATGTCTTCTCAATTCAGGTTCCAGGTTATTCTCCATATTTTATATTGTGGCCGTTCTCCTTATTTCTCTATTCCCCAAGGCGATGCATTGTGGTTTTTATTTTGCTCCTGTCGGCCCAGTGCATCCGACCTCGGCATGATATTTATGTAAGGGTCTGCTTCCGCTTACATTTTCTAAGAGTTTGCTTCCCCGGGGTAACGGCCGGTGCTGTGATGGGGATCGAACCCAGCACCTTAGGGTTGTGAGCCGTGTCACTTAACCACTAGGTCACGTCGGCCCCATTCTTCATATTGAGGAAGCACCCAGGGTAGATGTACTCGTTGATATCCTCTAGTTGCACCCCGCCAAGGATAACTGGATCACGTACTCGTTGATATCCTCTAGTTGCACCCCGCCAAGGATAACTGGATCACGTACTCGTTGATATCCTCTAGTTGCACCCCGCCAAGGATAACTGGATCACGTACTCGTTGATATCCTCTAGTTGCACCCCGCCAAGGATAACTGGATCACGTACTCGTTGATATCCTATAGTTGCACCCCGCCAAGGATAACTGGATCACGTACTCGTTGATATCCTATAGTTGCACCCCGCCAAGGATAACTGGATCACATTTGGCGAAACGATTGCTAATAACTTTGGTCTACGAGTCATTTATCTCCAGTAACGTTTTCCAGCCCTCCGAATCGAGTGGATGCATCCTTTAGTTTCTGCTGCTGTCTCTTTAATGACCTCGTCGGCAAATTGAGCGGGATTGAGTCGTCTGTCATCAATGGATGCCGTGGTCTTCCAGTTACATCGGCTGATGACTGGCTCAAAACATGCGGACAAGAGATTCGGTGAGATAGGATGCCCCTGGTGGACCCCCTTCTGACATTTGACATCAGTTCTATTAAATCTTGGAAACATGACCTATAACTGGAGGTATCGAATTCAAATTGCAAGATTTCACTTAGATGTTTTCCTGACATATTTCAGTGTAGATGTCATAACCATCTTAAGCCCCTGTCATATAACGCAGAACAAACCATAAGGTCGAAATTACAGAGACAAGGTGTAAATTGATAGGACACATGCTCATGAATAAACCAAATAATATAGCTATATATGGTGTTGAATTGAACCCCACAGAAGAAGAAAATAATAAGGAGTATCATGAGCACATATTGAAGAAAAAACTTTGGAACTTTAAACCACAGCAGTTGGAGATATGTGGCCTTGAAATAGAAATTCATGGAAAGCGACCGTTCAAGCCAAAAGTTCTAAACAGACCAGAAGTAGTAACTCAAATACATAGCACCAATGAGAATAACAAATCGTTGTGATATTCTTTCATAACATATATATATATATATATATATATATATATATATATATATATATATATATATATATATATATATATAACACAGAAGGACAGAGAAAATAGAAACATATAAATTTGCTCCAATGAAGACACAAGATCTAACTAGACATTTTAAAAAGTTCTAATCTGTTGAAACCGATAAGGACAGTCAATAAAGTTATTGAACAGGTATTGATCTGAAATGATTAAACGAAACAATTCTAATCAGACAAGCTACTGGTATTTTGGTCTGTCATAAAGAAGCACAATAGAAGAAGCACGGCTGAGGGCAAGAAAACTACAAGTTATTTTAGTTTGGCTGTTAGCATTCCCAAATTAACTCCGACCATTGTAATTCCGTGAAAGTTTGTACATATTTGAGGACATTGAGCGATCGCGGATCGGAACTAGGGAAGGAATAAATACACTCTCGTGGGACAGCGTCAACGAAGAGAAAACGAGTGAACTGGCAACCAGAAATTGATCAAGTCACATATTGTCTAGGTGGCGCTAGCGTACACAGCCACCGCCGCCATTTTGTTGACTCGTTTTTCAGACGTGTATTTGCGGATAAGTCGCAGGAAAAATTCACGGTAAACATACGGGCTGCTCATTTCTTTCTCTCTGTGTGTCAGTCTCTAGCTTTGGGGTCAGGCTCTTTTCTTTCCTGGTTTCGTTCCATGCAGGAAATTGTTTATGCTGAGTGTAAACAGCGGGAACTAGGGTTATTTTTGCGAGCGTGTGGTCCCGTACACGGATCATTACATTGGTTAGTGAAAGGAGTCCTGTTCTTAGACAAGCTAGAGAGTCTAACAGGCGGACGGCATGGACAAACAGTTGCCTTGCAGAATTGTAAGGAAGCTAATAATGAGTTAATGTTGAGAGATTTGTAAGCTCAGGAAGTGTATTGGTCAACCATTACGTACTGGCGGCGTGCATACGTGAACGGGCGTTATCACCTTCGCTGCGTCATGATTTCAGCAAATAGCCCACATGAGCTGAGACATTGCTCAATACCGTCTGTTATACTTGATCTTCTAACAAGTAGTAATATCCATGAGACTAATTTATATCCTGAGCAATTGAGTGAGATGCTATTTTGAGAGATCGTTTATTTGATCCTATTTAGGGTTGAAGTCTCTCCAAAGTGTTGGTGTGTACGCCACGTCAATCATGCATTCTAAAAGGACGCTGATTATGGAGTATTCTTCTAGGTTTGATAGACAGCTCTAGAAATAATAACTTGTTGATGTCACAGGAAATGAGATAGTGAATCATTGGTTTTCCTATGTATCCAAATAAGAAGTGTATGTGTCTTAGAGCAGGTAGGAAATGACTCGTGATCTTGTTCGTTCCGCGAAACGACGTCTGGTCAGGCACAACAGACTGATCAAACATGCTAGTCTGGGTCAGAGAAAACATACTATCAGACATGCTAGTCTGGGTCAGAGAAAACATACTGATCAAACATGCTGGTCTGGGTCAGAGAAAACATACTGATCAGACATGCTGGTCTGGGTCAGAGAAAAGATACTGATCAAACATGCTGGTCTGGGTCAGAGAAAACATACTGATCAAACATGCTGGTCTGGGTCAGAGAAATCATACTGATCAGACATGCTGGTCTGGGTCAGAGAAAACATACTGATCAGACATGCTAGTCTGGGTCAGAGAAAACATACTGATCAAACATGCTGGTCTGGGTCAGAGAAAACATACTGATCAAACATGCTAGTCTGGGTCAGAGAAAACATACTGATCAGACATGCTGGTCTGGGTCAGAGAAAAGATACTGATCAAACATGCTGGTCTGTGTCAGAGAAAACATACTGATCAAACATGCTGGTCTGGGTCAGAGAAATCATACTGATCAGACATGCTAGTCTGGGTCAGAAAAAACATACTGATCAGACATGCTAGTCTGGGTCAGAGAAAACATACTGATCAAACATGCTGGTCTGGGTCAGAGAAAACATACTGATCAAACATGTTAGTCTGGGTCAGAGAAAACATACTGATCAGACATGCTGGTCTAAGTCAGAGAAAAGCTACTGATCAGACATGCTGGTCTGGGTCAGAGAAAACATACTGATCAAACATGATGGCTGGTCTGGGTCAGAGAAAACATACTGGCCAAGACACCCACCACGACTTCTACGCATTCCTTCCTTTTAAACGGGCTGTCCTTATTGGCAATCTGGTGAGCGAGGTGGGGGATAGACGTTATCCCAGTAGTAGTGAACGACATGCAGATGAAGCCAAGCATAGCACAACCGCCTAAAGGATCCCTGTCCATCTTCATCAGCACCCTCGAGATGTTAGGAAAGCTGCTGCAAACCACCACTGAACGTTCTTATTAGAATGCACAAAAAAGTAAATATACTCATTTTTGACATTCACAACAACAAGAACAAGGGTGCCGTGGACTGACACAGTTTGGGAGTCACTGTCTCAAATCATAATTGTATCTTAACTTCTCTTTAGTCTTATACTTCTGATTAGCGATAAAGCGAGCTTCTTAGTTTATTGTTCAAGCATTACACAATTAAATCGTAGATACAGATAGATGAATACATATTAATGAGCCCTGACAAACTGTGCATAATATATAAGTCGAAGGAGAGATTTACTTTAGTCAACATTCCACAGAAAACATCGTTTTTACCTAATGTTCTTTATCTGGTGTGAATACAGGTTTTATGGAGTGTGGCACGTGGGGTATGGAAAATATTTTCACATGTTCCATATGGGTCCTTAAACATGGTTATATTGGGCCCTTACAGTGGTTGGAAGCTCAGGGTCGTTTTTAATGCTAAGTATGACAATATGATACGATAATTACCGACTATAATTTGGAAAGAAATGACATGGTCACTTTTTAGGAAATTTCTTCTCCTACTTGGTTCTCTTCTGTTTCGTTTTATTATTTCTCTTCTTCATTTTCGTTTTCTTTGTCTTCTTCTTCATCTTCATCTTCCGTTTCATCTTCTTCTTTCACTTATTCTTCCTCTTGTTCTTCTTCATATTCTTCTTCAACTTTTTATTTTTCTTCTTTGGCATCTTCTTCCTCTTCTTCTTTCTATTTTTTTTCGTCTTCTTCCTCGTCTTCTTCTTCCTCTTCTTCTTCTTCTTCTTCTTCTTCTTCTTCTTCTTCTTCTTCCTCTTCTTCTTTCTCTATCTTTTCGTGTTCTTCTTCATTTCTACTTCCTCATCATCTTCTTCTTTATCGGTCGCCGTTATGAAAATGACGTTATGACTTCGTGTTACAGTTTACAGCGAAGCTTCGATATCTGTGGCTTTTGGTCCGACATATTTCAGCTTTGTATACCTGGTTATTTCAGCTGGCTTTGTATACCTGGTTATTTCAGCTGGCTTTGTATACCTGGTTATTTCAGCTGGCTTTGTATACCTGGTTATTTCAGCTGGCTTTGTATACCTGGTTATTTCAGCTGGCTTTGTATACCTGGTTATTTCAGCTGGCTTTGTATACCTGGTTATTTCAGCTGGCTTTGTATACCTGGTTATTTCAGCTGGCTTTGTATACCTGGTTATTTCAGCTGGCTTTGTATACCTGGTTATTTCAGCTGGCTTTGTATACCTGGTTATTTCAGCTGGCTTTGTATACCTGGTTATTTCAGCTGGCTTTGTATACCTGGTTATTTCAGCTGGCTTTGTATACCTGGTTATTTCAGCTGGCTTTGTATACCTGGTTATTTCAGCTGGCTTTGTATACCTGGTTATTTCAGCTGGCTTTGTATACCTGGTTATTTCAGCTGGCTTTGTATACCTGGTTATTTCAGCTGGCTTTGTATACCTGGTTATTTCAGCTGGCTTTGTATACCTGGTTATTTCAGCTGGCTTTGTATACCTGGTTATTTCAGCTGGCTTTGTATACCTGGTTATTTCAGCTGGCTTTGTATTCCTGGTTATTTCAGCTGGCTTTGTATACCTGGTTATTTCAGCTGGCTTTGTATACCTGGTTATTTCAGCTGGCTTTGTATACCTGGTTATTTCAGCTGGCTTTGTATACCTGGTTATTTCAGCTGGCTTTGTATACCTGGTTATTTCAGCTGGCTTTGTATACCTGGTTATTTCAGCTGGCTTTGTATACCTGGTTATTTCAGCTGGCTTTGTATATCTGGTTATTTCAGCTGGCTTTTTATACCTGGTTATTTCAGCTGGCTTTGTATATCTGGTTATTTCAGCTGGCTTTGTATACCTGGTTATTTCAGCTGGCTTTGTATACCTGGTTATTTCAGCTGGCTTTGTATACCTGGTTATTATCCCACAGCGATCCCTATTCTCTGACCTCTTCTTCTTCTTCTTCATCGTACGCAGTCAGACAGTAACAATTATTTTTTTCGAAAAAGGCAGAGGTCATCCTAAGCCTGTCGACACTGCCATAGAGCTTGTCTAGTGTTGCCACTGGTGATGGCCACATCTGCTCTTTCTGATCCTCGTATTTCGGGCAGTTTTGCAGCAAATGCTCAGCGGTCATTTTCCCGGTACCCCACGGGCATTCGTCGGTGCCACCTATCTTAAATTTGTTGAATAGGTGGTACCTCAGTCTATTGTGGCCAGTGCGAAGTCTGAAGACCACGACCTGTTCTCTTCTGTTCAACTGGTAATAGGCAACGTTTTGGTGTAACCATTATGTTCTGTTTCCCATTTGGTCATGTATCTAGCTCTAATAAGCCGTTTTGACTCTTCGTATGTCATACTAGTATCTGGTTGTGGTAGTTTTGCACCTTCTTTTGCCAGTCTGTCTGCCTCCTCGTTGCCTTGGATGTTGCAGTGAGATGGAACCCACTGCACCACTACCCTTTTTGGTGTTGACTGCTGGCATAGTTGACAGAGTACTGCTCTTAAATAATTAAGCTCTGAACTCAGAGCCTGTTTCTAGGGCCGTCACTTGGAGACGGAATATGGTCTTGGTCAGCTCTGGTTCAATGATCCACATGCTATGCATCGCCGTCTGCTTGCAGCTCATTTTTGCGGTGTATCTCTACCTCTATAGACATTCAATTCACATTATACTAGCCTACAGATTAAAATGTTTAATTGGGTTCATTTGATTTTATAATTTTTAAAAATTCAACATCATCAAGTGCCGTCTCAGCATCGTAGGCTGAGTGTAATGTATCCCCAGCTGTCTCTGTCTTTTGCCAGGTTGGTACACTCAGTCAAACTGTGTCTCGACCACATCTTGATGTTGTCTATCCATCCGTATCTCCTCCGCCCTCTGGCTCTCTTGCCCTCCACTCTTCCCTCCAACAATATAACTATCGCCAGACTGTCATGTCGCTTGAAATGACAAAAATATTTAATTTTTCTGCTTTTTATTTCCGTCAGAAGCGTTTTCTCCACCTTGTGTTGTTCTAGAACCCCAACTATCTGTTTCTTCTATCCTTCAAAGAAACTCATCCAAGTCTTCTGAATACCCACCTTTTAAAGACCTCAATAGTCTTCTCCGCGTTCCCTGGCCATAGGCCTGACCATTTTTAATTAAATAATTTTTTTTTAAATTAAGGAGAAGTAAGAGATGTATATTCTACTGCGTAGGTACGAGATGAACTTTTGTCATAGGTGCGCTACAATCGACCGAGCTGAAAATGGATACCCAACCTAAGCTAGGGAAGGTAAAGCCAGCAAGAAGGTAACCGGTAATCTACTTAATAAACCAGTTGTGGCTTATTACCATGATATATCTATTACTTCATTTCCGGACAATCAGCTACTGCTGCGGTACTACTTTTACCTTCTAGTATTTGCCGAGGCCAGGTGGTGTCCATATTTTCAAAAAGGTAATTGAGTCTGCTATTCCCACGAGGGAAAGCCTTAATTCCGAACAAATAATGACGGAAAGAGCCTAACCTTTGTCGCCTAGTGTCCCAAGACAAACAAACACTAAATGGTTGCTTTGAACACTGGCGTGTCTACCGTAACGGAACTCGCGATGTCTTAAAGGCCAGAACCAATGAAACGACAGGACCAAGGCTAAAGAGAGGCTATATAAACAACGTTCCGTGTTTGAACGTTTTCATTGAATAAGTTAAAAGAAGTGGGTAAAAGGCGGGAGCAACTGCTTCCGGTGGGACCGCGCAGGGACAAAAGGAAAGTCTTCTATGGTTATAGTTTGGCGAGTAGTAATATGTTCTTTTGAAAGCTCCGTGCCAGATCTGACACCTATTGTTTTTTATAGCATTTCTGAACTCTGAAATTAATCACACTGTTTTTATTCATTAGAAGAAGTTCAATCTATTTGGATCAGATATGAATCCTAACGGGCTAACTGATAGATACGGGGAATGTGAAAGCTCAGTGGCTTACAAATTGTAGATAATAAAATTGACTAATAATGACATCGATGAGGAGCACGTGGTAGAGGATCTAAGCGCCGGTCTCTGACAAATCTGGCGCTTGTTCAAGGTATGAAATGGACACGTTTTCTCCTATTTGGGATGAAATACAAATCTACCAGGCACATTGCGTGACGACTACAGGACACGCGGCCTTTTTTTATCAGCTCTATAAATCCACCGGCATATTTCAGTAATTTGAATAAACACCGTGCTCAATGATAGTTACTACATCAATTTTAATGGAGGATCAAGATGCTGAGCAGCACATGAGCTGCAGTGGTTAGCGGCCCATAGCTGACTGCTAGCGTCAGGCCAGCGAACCAGAGCTGCCAAGACCCTTCTACACCTCCACGCGGTGATCCTGGATAACAGGCTGCAGCAGGGCTAAGGAGAAGGGATGGAAGAGGGAATTCTAACCTGGTACTAAAAAAATGATTGCAGAAGTCGGATGTGTTGGTCCTAAATGTGCTAATATCGCAGTCAAGCTGTAAACTACGACACAACGCATTCCGTTCTCTGGACTACATTCTACTACTTAAGCCCTTTCAAGGTTTGGTAGCGGGAGATTGAGAACGAACGAAGCGAAGCCAGCCAATCTTAATGGGAAGTGATTCTGATCACCGAAGACATAAACTAGAACAGCAACAAGGAAAGCAGGGTAATTAGCATTCGAGAATTGAAACTTCGCAATCCATATAATGAACATCACAGATAGAGATGATCCAAAATGGATGCAGGCCAACAGAGCCCTTCCAGTGTGGATGAATGAATAGGATCTTTGACACCTTCCAAACATGTCGCAAAAGTGGACTAAGAAATGGTTACGGATAAGGCAACCGCAGCTTGTAGAACTAACTGCTATGGGAACCACATGTGGCGTACGTGCTCTGATACAGGCTTCCTGAAATAGGGAGCTATCCATCTACAGTTTTCAACTTACGCAATATGAAGAGAGAAACACACAAATGACAATTACATAGAAATGTGATATCTTAGGCAAAACTCTCTTATCAAAGATTGGATAAAACAAACAATAAGACAGTTGCAGAGAGATTGGATTTCTTAGCCAAAACTCTCTAATCAAGTCTGGAGAAACAAGAATAGTTACAGAGAGATTATATATCTTAGTCGAAACTCTCTAATCAAGTCTGGAGAAACAAGAATAGTTACAGAGAGATTATATATCTTAGCCAAAACTCTCTAATCAAAGTTTGGAGTAACAAGAATAGTTACAGAGAGATTATATATCTTAGCCAAAACTCTCTAATCAAGTCTGGAGAAACAAGAATAGTTACAGAGAGATTATATATCTTAGCCAAAACTCTCTAATCAAAGTTTGGAGTAACAAGAATAGTTACAGAGAGATTATTTATCTTAGCCAAAACTCTCTAATCAAAGTTTGGAGTAACAAGAATAGTTACAGAGAGATTATATATCTTAGCCAAAACTCTCTAATCAAGTCTGGAGAAACAAGAATAGTTACACATGGATTATATATCTTAGCCAAAAACTTTCTAATCAAAGTTTGGACAAAGAAACAAGAACATAGTTGCAGAGAGATTCGGTATTTTAGCCCAAACTCTAATACATTATGGGGCACACAGAAACACCACAGTAGCACATTTCATTTTTCAACCAAAACTCTCTTTTCAATGATTGGAAACACAAAAATAGAACACTAAAAGTCAGTTGCCTAAACTATATAAGATGACAGAAAGGTAAGACTGGATCTTTTGAAGCCTTTGAATCTCACTACAAACATAGCTGTCTCGTTCCAACCCACTCCTGCTTACCAAGTTGCAAATGGGTACAAGACTTACCTTTAACGAAGTTAAGTCAGCCAGGAATGGAACTGGCTAATTCAACCCAACAAAAGTGTTAGAGCTATTACAATAAGGACTCATATTTTATCCCAAAACACAGAGGTACGAGACTGGTAGTCGTGTCTCACAAAATCGAGAAACGGAATTAGTAATAACTTAACTTAACGTCTTTATACTGGCTTAGAAGACTCTGCAGAGTCTGTATACAAACAGTTTCATTTACATTACCTTGCTCTAAAAGCTATGTGCATAATAATGTATTTTTAAATACATTAACTGTCCCTGCCTTCACTACCTCCCGTGGCCTTATATTCCAATGATTCAACACTCTCTAACTAAACAAATATTTCCTAATATCTAATCTGGACCTCTCTTTAGTTAATTTATAGCTATTCCCTCTTGTTCTTGTGGGTGGCTGTATTAAAAAAAACAACTTGTTATGATCTAACTTATCCGTTCCTTTGATTACCTTAATAACCTGTATTGCCACCTCAAATTCTTCTCTTTTCTAGACACAGTAGGCCGGGTTTTCTGAGTCTTTCTTCAAAACTGTAATTCTGGAATCCCACTATCAACTTTGTCGCTCTTTTTTGTATTCTTTCCAGCATGTTTATATTCCCTCTATGATAAGGCCTCCAACTCTGTACACAGTACTCCAATTTAGGTCTAACTTGAAAGGTAGCGGGATCTACCCATGTGGATGACTATACATTTATCTACATTAAACTCCATTTGCCAGCTTACAGACCATTCTCGAATTTTATCTAAATCCAATCTAAAAAAACACAGAGAGGAATGGATTCGATATCCACGTCCCACAAAACATGTAAAAACGGAGAGGATTGTCACGTCGCACAAAACATGTAAGAAAGGAGAGGATTGTCACGTCGCACAAAACATGTAAGAAAGGAGAGGATTGTCACGTCGCACAAAACATGTAAGAAAGGAGAGGATTGTCACGTCGCACAAAACATGTAAGAAAGGAGAGGATTGTCACGTCGCACAAAACATGTAAGAAAGGAGAGGATTGTCACGTCGCACAAAACATGTAAGAAAGGAGAGGATTGTCACGTCGCCCAAAACATGTAAGAAAGGAGAGGATTGTCACGTTGAACAAAACATCTAAGAAAGGAGAGGATTGTCACGTGGCACAAAACATTTAAGAAAGGAGAGGATTGTCACGTGGCACAAAACATGTAAGAAAGGAGAGGATTGTCACGTGGCACAAAACATGTAAGAAAGGAGAGGATTGTCACGTCGCACAAAACATGTAAGAAAGGAGAGGATTGTCACGTCGCAAAAAACATGTAAGAAAGGAGAGGATTGTCACGTGGCACAAAACATGTAAGAAAGGAGAGGATTGTCACGTCGCACAAAACATGTAAGAAAGGAGAGGATTGTCACGTCGCACAAAACATGTAAGAAAGGAGAGGATTGTCACGTCGCACAAAACATGTAAGAAAGGAGAGGATTGTCACGTCGCACAAAACATGTAAGAAAGGAGACGATTGTCACGTCGCCCAAAACATGTAAGAAAGGAGAGGATTGTCACGTGGCACAAAACATGTAAGAAAGGAGAGGATTGTCACGTCGCACAAAACATCTAGGAAAGGAGAGGATTGTCACGTCGCACAAAACATGTAAGAAAGGAGAGGATTGTCACGTCGCACAAAACATGTAAGAAAGGAGAGGATTGTCACGTCGCACAAAACATGTAAGAAAGGAGAGGATTGTCACGTCGCACAAAACATGTAAGAAAGGAGAGGATTGTCACGTCGCACAAAACATGTAAGAAAGGAGAGGATTGTGACGTCGCACAAAACATGTAAGAAAGGAGAGGATTGTCACGTCGCCCAAAACATGTAAGAAAGGAGAGGATTGTCACGTTGAACAAAACATCTAAGAAAGGAGAGGATTGTCACGTGGCACAAAACATGTAAGAAAGGAGAGGATTGTCACGTGGCACAAAACATGTAAGAAAGGAGAGGATTGTCACGTCGCACAAAACATCTAAGAAAGGAGAGGATTGTCACGTCGCACAAAACATGTAAGAAAGGAGAGGATTGTCACGTCGCAAAAACATGTAAGAAAGGAGAGGATTGTCACGTCGCACAAAACATGTAAGAAAGGAGAGGATTGTCACGTGGCACAAAACATGTAAGAAAGGAGAGGATTGTCACATCGCACAAAACATGTAAGAAAGGAGAGGATTGTCACGTCGCCCAAAACATGTAAGAAAGGAGAGGATTGTCACGTCACACAAAACATCTAAGAAAGGAGAGGATTGTCACGTGGCACAAAACATGTAAGAAAGGAGAGGATTGTCACGTGGCACAAAACATGTAAGAAAGGAGAGGATTGTCACGTCGCACAAAACATCTAAGAAAGGAGAGGATTGTCACGTCGCACAAAACATGTAAGAAAGGAGAGGATTGTCACGTCGCAAAAAACATGTAAGAAAGGAGAGGATTGTCACGTCGCACAAAACATGTAAGAAAGGAGAGGATTGTCACGTGGCACAAAACATGTAAGAAAGGAGAGGATTGTCACGTGGCACAAAACATGTAAGAAAGGAGAGGATTGTCACGTCGCACAAAACATGTAAGAAAGGAGAGGATTGTCACGTCGCACAAAACATGTAAGAAAGGAGAGGATGGTCACGTCGCACAAAACATGTAAGAAAGGAGAGGATTGTCACGTCGCACAAAACATCTAAGAAAGGAGGGAATTGTCACGTCTAAAAAAACAAGTGAGAAATGAGAGGAAAGCCACGTCTCAAAAACATCTGGCACTACGTGCTAAGAAATCTCCATCACCTCATCCCAACAGGAGTGTCTCCAACTCCTACCTTTGCCTATTTATATATTAAAGACAGGTAGACGTTCAATAATCCACTTAATCGACTCGGTAAACATTAGCGTCCAGACACCTGCGTAGACACACAAATACTTTACATGTAGACTGGTGGATAAAATTTTTCGTTCAGAAGAAATACCAACACAATCTTGTAAAGTTGTAAACCAGTTCTTCGTTTTAGTATTTCAGATCCATGTGGAGCACATAGTTCAACTAGATCTGACAGAACCTTTCTTTCTAGAGGTGTGCCATCTAGATGTTGTACGTACTTACTCACACACCCAACCACTCACCTCCTTATTCATTCACTCACTCCCTGATTCACTTGCTCCCTCCCTCACTCACTCACTCACTCACTCACTCACTCACTCATTCACTCAAACACCCAGTCACTCACGCACATCTACTCACGCACTCATCCACTCACTATCTCCCTCACTCACTTGCTCGCTAACTCACTCACGCATTCAATCACTTGCTTATTCACTCAATGATTCTCACAAAACCTCTCTACCTCTTTCCCTCATATCTACATTCACGCACACATTCACTCATTCATCTAATCACTGCTCGAGTGATCACTCGTTCATCCACTCACTCAAGAAATTCGCAAACCTACTGACTCATCCACACACTCCCTCACCGAAACTCACTTAATAGCTAACTCAATTAATCACCAACTCATCCATTCACTCACTGCTCAAACAACTACTTACTCACTCAGTCATACAATAATTCAATTAGTCCCTTAAACACTAATTCCTCCATCCCTCATCCTCCAATGACTTGAAATTCCTCATTTACTTAATCTGGTCTCCACTTTACTTCACATTAGAGAATATGAAAGCACGTTTGCCTGTTCTTTCTAGTGGTTGCTTCAGTAACTACTCAGATGATGTGACCAGTTTTTAGTTCAATCACCTTTAGTCATATTTAAGATATGCTTGAAATATTACAGAGTTGCTGTTCTTTGTTCCATCCACTCCTGTTACCGCTCGGTTAATCCTTAGATCCGTGACATATGTTTAGATGTATAACTGAGTAGACTCTCCATATATGCTCTACTTCTGACCAATCCTTTCACGTCTCTTCTTCCCCATATCCTTGTCATCTGGGCTCGCCCCCTAAGAATTTCAATTTCTTCAAATTAGCTCAAAATGGTATGCAAATCAAAATCAAATATTTGTTGAATCACTCCACCTTTGTGCATCCTATAGAACGGTGATAATGGCGAGAGGTCACGTGATGGGCACCCCACAATCGTTTGTCACACGTGAAGGACCGCCTTTGAAAGCTTGGAGGGCCTACCACCCACCTCGACGACCGGACTCTGAAAGGAACACTCGGTGGATGCTCATTGGATTTGAAGCGAACAGCGCAGACACGAAACAGCCCGAACTGCGAGTGTCTCCCTTTATATCGTTTGCGGAGGAGCACCAAAGTATGAAGGGCCCTCGAGGGCTCTTGTTCCATGTATGCCAGGCATATCAAGGGGGAGGAAAAAAAAGGGGTCGGAACATCGCCGCGAACGTTTTCAACACCTGCACATTATCAAGCCTTGGCTTGCATATGGGCACCATTTGCATATCTTTGCTTCAAGAGTTCATGCATGAGGACAGAAAACGGATTTGTAATTTTTTTTTTTATATCTGGAAATGTGGAAATGAATAGAGCTGTATTGAGCGCAATAATGCCTTGCTTCTTGTAACCACTCTTGGGTGTACATGTTCTAATTGAAATATCTTCTTATAGTTCTTATTACAGAGGTTTTGTTCTTACTTCTTTTTGCATGTTTTACACCTCTGTTACTCTGATTTGTTATCAGTTGTTAAAACTGTTTTAACTTGCAGTTTTGTTGTTTTTGTTCTTTTCTTGCTGCCTTCTCTGGTTCCCACTGGAACATAGAGTTGCAACAAATGTTCACCACTGACTACGATTTTTGACGTCATACTTCAGCTCCGCAATGAGACACCAGATGCTATTTTCCCCCGCAAGTCTCGCATCATCTCGTTGGTCTCACCACTCTTATGGGGGTTTCCAGCCAGCGCAGATTTGTTTGTATGTTCTTTCAGCTTTACGTCTTCAGTATGTTTATTGTTCTGTTTTTGATCACTGTTCAGTGATTGTTGTTTGATCTGGCATCGAACACTTCATTTGGACAGGAGAAAGTTTCAAGTCTGGTTCCTATTGTGACTCTGGGAACGTATCATGCCAGGTTCCAATTGTGACTCAGAGAACGTATCAAGTCTGGTTCATAATGTGACTCAGAGAACGTATCAAGTCTAGTCCATAATGTGACTCGGGGAACGTATCAAGTCTAGTCCGTAATGTGACTTGAGGAACGTATCAAGTCTAGTCCGTAATGTGACTTGGGAAACTTATCATGTCTAGTTCGTAATGTGACTTGGGGAACGTATCAAGTCTAGTTCGTATTGTGACTTTGGGAACGTATCAAGTCTAGTCCGTAATGTGACTTGGGGAACGTATCAAGTCTAGTTCGTATTGTGACTTGGGGAACGTATCAAGTCTAGTCCGTAATGCGACTTGGGGAACGTATCAAGTCTAGTCCGTAATGTGGTTCATAGTTACACTTTTCCAACACAAGTGCACCGACAACTTAAAGACAGTTGTTCTCCAAGTGAAGCATGTACCACAACAACTGGCACTTTGACACGCTTGTATCGTGGTTTCATTTCAAATGTTTTACATGCTAAAGCTACAAGGTCCACGAACAACCTTCTTTAGTTGTCTTTCACGCCATACATAGCAGGTTACAGTGGCCTTATTCTTTATAATATATTTCAGCCCACTGTTTATGGTTCTCAACTCTGTACCTGTCAGTAAATTAGACGAAGTACTATGGAGCCAAACAGAATATCCCCGTCTTCCAAAGCAAATGGGACGCAAATTAACATAATTGTTTTCCAATTTAAAAAGACAAGAGAAGAACGAGCGTCCATGTGGCAGAATGGCAGAGTACTCGCTGTTTATGACGAAGGTCCTGCGTTTGATCCCGCTCTAGTGTACCCATCTCTAAATTCGTACACAGCTTGCTGTTAGTGAAGAAAATACGACAAGGTAGGGAAGTGAGGATCTTAAAAAGTTGAGGATTATTACAAGGAAGTTTATAACATTTCATCTCAGAAAGCAATGGCCATCTATGGAATTGTCAATAATTTATAAAGAAAAGGTGTACACAATCTTTTGATTTATCGACCTGTGGCGTATAAATACTGCTTATGAAATACAACTCCTGACGTTCTAATAAACAGTATTGTTAAGTCGTGTCACAACATGCCAAAACAGGGGAACTGGGAATATACAAAGTAGAAAGCACCGTATGGCCTCAGTTGAGTGCACGCCCTTTGATCGATTTCATAACTAGAATAATCATAGGACAAAATCATATGAGACGACAGCTTACAAAAAACAGGGGCATTTAGCTGCATTATTAGTTTAGGAAACGCGGATTATTTCCCTTTATCAGGTCCCAAAGGAAGCAAATTATGTATTCATAATTTACTGATATTCAAAGGCGGCTCTTAACCTTCCATAAGTCAGTTATTTCAACATCTACAAAGGCAAACAAATTGAGCAAGATGTAATAATACAGAGCAAAGTAAACTGAAGTTAAGACACGTTTATTGCAACATAGGGTGAAAGTGCAGTTAGAGAGAGTATTAAGCGTTGCCACATCCCGAGGCACAAAAAAATTGCCTTATATAAAATAGTATTTAGGGATAGGCGAAAAGTTCAGGAAATATATGTAGCGGTTGAAATGTCTCATGGATGCTAAGTAAGGTTTCAAATATCAAATTTTTCCAGCATTATCTGTTTTACTCAACTCTGTGCCTATCCCTAAATATAATTCTATATGTGCTAAATAACGTTACAAAATTATCTATAAATTGCGGTGCAGAGTTTGCTGACCTAAGTTCAATAATTAAGTGCTACCTTTTGAATTAATCAAACTTTTTCAGAACAAATCCTTTGATTTTGTTAATATTATTTGGTCGTATTTTATTATTTTAATTGTAATCTTAAAATTAACATATTTTAAATACTAAAGAGTAAAAAAAGATCCAATGAAATAATCCTCCCCGACTAACGACCACAAATAAAACATTAATAAGTCATAACGTATATTTATTTACATACACTGCTCAGAATTTAGTTGTAATGCACTTCTAGAAAGCACATGTACGTTAACACCTCAACTCCCCCCCCTCCCCGCCCCTTTCTTTCCTCTGTATGGCGCCACGCCACTACTGTACGAGGCTGCACGAGTTTTATTTTTACTAATAACGTGCATTTAGAAGCGTATCTAATTTCGTATTAGGTTTACAGCTAACTTTATGCGACAAAATGGTTCACTGATCCTGGTCTGCTAACTTGGTGAGGGAGTCGAAGAGTTAATCATGGTCAGGTGAAACATGCCGACCAAGACCCATCCTCATCGGACCGGCTGCTGGGAAGAGGAAGTGTTACCTTGGTTTGGTCTAGGTGGGGATCGATACTGTGAACCCCGTAATGGTGGATTTACTGAGAAGCATTGCTTTGCACTACAGCCAGGATGACTCCGGTCCACCTCAAGTATGCTTCGGGTCGGATGTAAGTTGAGCCACTGTAATTAGCTAACAAAGAAACACATTGAGCAATAACAACAATAACAGCAACATCAGGAAGAGATACAGCAACAAAATTCAACAAGAACAACAATCACAAAAACAAGAACAACAATAAGAACAAAAAGAACAGTAATAATAAAAACAACAAGTGCATCAACCACAAAAACAAAAAGAACAGCTAGAACACAACCACATGAACAACACAACAAGAACAACAAGAAGAAGAAACACAATAGCAACAACAACAAAATACAACATTTACTGAGCAACAATAACAAGAACATCAACATGAACGATATGAACAGAACAAGAACAAATAGCACAGGAACAAGAACGGCACGAACAAGAACAACAAAAACAATAATTACAAGAGACACAACCACAAAAACAACAAGAATCATCGAGAGCCTAAATGAACAAAAACCACAAGAACGATAACATGATCAACAAAACCTGCAGCTACAAGAACAACAAGAACAACAAGAGCAGTACGCCAACAAGAACAAAAACAACAAAGGGATACTAAAAAGAACAACAAGAAGAACAACAGCAACACCAAGAACAAGATCAATAAGAACAATAAAAAGAATAAGATAATCAAGAACAATAATAACAACAAGAACAATAAGAACAATAAAAACAACAAGAACAACAAGATAATCAAGAACAATAGGAACAACAAGAACAACAAGATAATCAAGAACAATAAGAACAACAGGAACACTAAGAACAATAAAAACAACAAGAACAACAAGATAATCAAGAACAATAGGAACAACAAGAACAATAAGAACAATAAGAACAATAAAAACAACAAGAACAACAAGATAATCAAGAACAATAGGAACAACAAGAACAATAAGAACAATAAGAACAATAAAAACAACAAGAACAACAAGATAATCAAGAACAATAGGAACAACAAGAACAATAAGAACAATAAGAACAATAAAAACAACAAGAACAACAAGATAATCAAGAACAATAGGAACAACAAGAACAACAAGAACAATAAGAACAATAAAAACAACAAGAACAACAAGATAATCAAGAACAATAAAAACAACAAGATAATCAAGAACAATAAAAACAACAAAAACATCTGAACAAAAATACAAACAACAACAAGAACTACAACTGCAAGAAAACGTTTTTGGTGATCAAAGAATAGGGCTACTGTAATCTTCATAGCACCCCGTAAATTCCTACTGAAGAGGGTTGTCCATGAGACTATCGACCTTCAAAGCATCCCGCAAACGATGACTAAAGAGGATTGTCCGTTGGACAACCTCAGTATGTGAACGTAATGATAACAAAAACATACTATCGCAGCGGCGTAAGTAAGTGCTCCAATAATGACGGCGTTGTGGAGGGGAAAGGGGTTTGAGGAAGGGCGAGTCTGGGGTGCGGCCGCGTCTGCAGTTACGGTGTTGTAGGAACATTTCCAATTGGTAAATATGATATTTTGTAGTGGGTGTTTCGACCTCCTCTTGGATGATGATATTGTAATCGACGAACTGATAATCTGTAGATTGTATCATTTAACAATCAAACATAGATCCAGAAGAGGAAGGCTTCTGCGATAATGGAAAGGGAATGTGTAGTACCAGCGAGCTTCGGGAACCCTCAGTAACTACACAAATCGCAAACAGTGCAGTGACGTCTATTCTTCATTCTTTACATAACAACCACGGGGAAACCCCTGCTGATGACGGCTTACAATCGAGCTGCGATACTCTTGGTAAACATAACGGCACAGAATGTTGCTGTTGGTACAGTCGAGATAAGATACTTTTGGTAAACATAACGGCACAGAATGTTGCTGTTGGTACAGTCGAGAAAGGATACTCTCGGTAAACATAACAGCACAGAATGTTGCTGTTGGTACAGTCGAGAAAGGATACTCTTGGTAGACATAACGGCACAGAATGTTGCTGTTGGTACAGTCGAGAAAGGACACTCTTGGTAGACATAACGGCACAGAATGTTGCTGTTGGTACAGTCGAGAAAGGACACTCTTGGTAAACATAACAGCACAGAATGTTGCTGTTGGTACAGTCGAGAAAGGATACTCTTGGTAAACATAACGGCACAGAATGTTGCTGTTGGTACAATCGAGAAAGAATCGCTCTCGGTAAACATAACGGCACAGAATGTTGTTGTTGGTTTCTTTGTTATGGCAGCAACCTTCTTTTCTGGAAAATTCGGTTCTTTCAACTACAGTCAATCTTGTTTGGCTAGGCTGGTATTATTAAAGTATATTGATCATCGATTGCTAAACTCTAGTGCAGAGCTAACAAGAGCTCCACCCTGAGGAGGGTTGCTGCTTCAGCATGTCATCGGCCTTTCAAGATTCAGTACAGGTTATTTTGACCTAACTTCGACATTGACCGTTGTCCGTTTGCGAAGACTTCTATTCTTCCTATTTAAACCAACTTCCGAGATCAAGATGCTGAGCAGCGTATAAGCTGTAGTGGTCAGCGACCAATAGGTGACTGCTAGCGTCAGGGCCAGTGAACCAGAGCTGCTAAGACCCTTCTACACCTCCACGCGGTGATCCTCGATAACATACTGCAGGAGGGCAGACTGGCTAAGGGGAAGGGATCGAAGAGGGAATGCTTACCCGGTACTCAAAAAATGCTTGCTGAAGTCGGATGTGTTGGACAGAAAGGTGCAAATATCGCAGTCAAGCTGTAAACTACGACACAACGCATTCCGTTCTCTGGACTACATTCTGCTACTTAAGCCCATTTTAGGGCTTGGTAGCGGGAGACTGAGAACGAACGAAGCCAAGCCAAAACAACTTGCCCATAAACTAGAGCGCTGAAACTGCACATAACCTCTACTACTACAACCTGTAAAACTAACAAAACATCTACAGTCGTGTGCCCCCCCCCCCCTCCCCCAGTCCAGCTCCCACCTTAAAAAAAAGAATAAATAAAATAACAACAGAACGACAACAAAAAATAACATGGTTTTAGTATAAAGGGAAGCTTGTGCCGAAAAACGAAGTTTTGTTCAATATTTACTTGTTTAATTACAACTACGCTACACAGATACGCATATTATAATTACCCTGTGTGTGTGTGATTGTGCTATTTGCTTTCATAACAGGGCTTCATCAAAGGTTTCTAGCTGAGAGACACAAATCATGGAACCGTGGAACACTTCCAGGTCACGTCAATTAAAGTCAGTCCTAGAACAGGTGCAAAGCGCGCGAGATCTAATACCTGACAGAGCGGAATCGATCTGTCTGCTGTCTGGTGAATGTAGCGCAGGATTATTGCGTTGCAACACCTGGAGTTGCTTTTTACACCTAATCCTGCTGCTATGGATTCCAAACGTGGATGTCGTAAATGGAATCTAAGCATGTTGTAAATTGGCTCAGCGCATGTTGGAAAATAAGCTATATTTATATCGCAATGGGACTCTAAGTATGATGCAAAGGGACTCTTAAAAAAAGCAAAGTTTTATTGCAATACGATTCTAGGTAGGTCGCAAATAGGTTTATAATATATCACAATGGGCCAGGACTCTAAGAGACCCAAATATATCGCATAGGGGCTGTATGTATGTTGCAAAGGATTTCTAGGAATATATAAAAGGGCTTTAGGTATGTCGTAAAGTGACTACATGTATATTGTAACGGGACTCCAGAAATTCATGTCACAAATTGGCTCGATTGATGTCACAAATCGGTACCACGTATGTCGCAATATGTAACTTATTTAGTTGATAAAATTACCATCAAACAATGAAGATTATGAAAGTAAGGAACATGCAAATGTTATGTTCGCCATCTTCGTGGCACCCAATCAACTATGTAAATGGAAATTAACGAAACGTTTTGCTCAGCGCAGTGCAGCTTGTTAATTACATTGATTACTATATCCACGTCATGAAGGTCAACGTTTTTTTTAACCATCTTTATTTACTGCCCTTTGTATATATTTTCTTCTACATAAGTTGCTTGTTTTTACAGTGATTGTTTACCTTCATCTCCTCATAACAAGAATTGGATTCCCTCATTTATGATTTGTTTCAAGCGCCAGTCTACGTTAACGAAAATTGGTACCTCAGTTACAGTTTGAGACGACATGGCGGCGAGAAATGGAAGATTACTCCACCTCAGGATCAAATTGACCTAATACAATGAAGTCTTCACACATTTTCCGTGTCGGCAGTGACTGCTGTGCGACTTCATTCACGGTTTACACATGACATTATTTAAATCTGTTTTTCTCTTTCTTTTTGGAGTTCGGAAAGGATAGAAGGCTATTTATGCTGTGTCGTAGTTTACAGCGAGGATGCGATATCAGCGCCTTCGATCTGATACATTCAGTTTCCAAGCGGCATTTATGAGTTTAGGTTTGCCTTCCCTCTTCACTAGTGCAGCCTGTTTCAAGGGTCACCACTTAGAGGTGGAATAGGTTCGTGGTCAGCTATGGTTCTCTTACCTTGACCCAAGCAGCTAAGCTGACTCCTGTCAGTTCAGTTACTGGTTGATCTTCGGACCTAACTTAATTTCCATTTGATATGACCGGCTCTATATAACACGTGACAGTGCGAATTCACAAACGTTAAAAAAAAATGGGTTATGGCGTAGACTGACTTTCTTTTCCAGGAATGTAATTTTTGCAGGAACTTTTATAACTTATTTTGCACCAGAAAACAGTTATGTTGGTTTGTTTGCGACTTAGGTTCTTTACAGCCCGATGTGTTTAACTTTCCTCGGAATTCGGAGACACCATTTCTGTTCTCCTTGTGTTATAGAACAAATGTCGTTGGATTGGACGACAGTACCGATTGGGCAGCGTCCTTGGTTGGTGTGCACGACCTACTTGGAAATTGAGTTCATTTTCATTTTATACCACCACCGGGAATCTCCCCTCAGCCGTGGGTTAATGGTCCCTCACCTAGACCTACAGATGTGGGCGCTGGTCAGCAGCAGCGTCTTCTAGTCTACGCGTGGTGGCTGCTACTGTCGAGAGGTACGACATTCGCCTCTCAAATCGTCAAGGAAACGGTGGACGATCGACTCCCACACGATTCAAGCGACCCCTGGTCTCACGGATTGTACGACTTGAATGTCTGTATCTTGAGCTACTTCCAGTCGTCTTGATTGTACGTCTTGCCACTGGTTCCCGGTAACTCAGGACGAGATAGTGAGATAGATGTCCAGCGTAGCTTCTTCTCACTATAATTCAAATTCAGCGCAAGTTACATCTTCTTGCGAGGACGAAGACAAGCTTACGATGTCACCATCTTCGCTTGCGATGGGCAACTCACTTACTTACAGTCCGATAATCATGCCCTCACTTGTGTGGCCATATGCCCGAGCTGTTTTCGCGAGAGATGTGTATGATAGAGACACTAATAGGACCCCAGCCGTACTCAGATCATGTAAAAGCTCACAATGGGGGCTAATATCTACATGGTAGAAGACTACGTGACTTAGACGATAATAGGACCACTGCAATATTGATAGCATGTGAAAAGAGGAAACTATGCGATGTAACTACTCAAGGACAGAAGGTCGTATGTGTGTGAAATAGAAGGCTATATGTGTGTGAAATAGAAGGCCATATGTGTGTGAAATAGAAGGCCATATATGTGTGAAATAGAAAACAATATGCCCACTGCCACAATGATGTAATTTCTCAAGCATGTGGTTTGCTCGGACTCCAGACCAGTCCAGTGCAAAGTGTTCTTTAGCTCTAAAGAAGGGCTTCAGAGACCCGATTGGTACCAAAGATGGAAAGAAAAACTGGTTTACTGTCCCTTTTCTAGCAAGTTGTAAACGATGAGCAAATAGGGTTGTGATTGGGTCTGTTAACGTCATCACGTAATGGAACACTGTCTTAATAATCAGCTCCGAGACATATATCCCGTAAAGGGACTAGCTGAAGTTAAAACCTGTGCTTCATATTAGATCGACAAAATTGAATGATTGCAGATGTGTGGAAACATGCGTCTTTTAAAAAAGAGTCAACTATAATGGTGGCCATGCTCTACATTGATGTCAAAATGTGAATGATTGAAGAGTTTAAGCATGGATTTCGATTGCTGGTTAAAAAAAAATTCTTAATCTGATCTGATATAATACAATTGAATTTTTGCCAGGAGAAACGTTAAAATCGAAACGAATAAAAAAAATGCGGACTGACAAACATTTTAAGTTCTCGATGGTAGAATATTCTCGAATTCATCACATTGCACGTCCCTGCATTCACACACTAAAGGCAAACCTAATGTGGAATACCCTCGTCTTAAAAGAAAATTCTAGAAACAGTCCGACATACAAGAATAAATGTGTGAACCTCACGTTCTCAGCCACGAGGAAATAAATATCCGAGAGTTTACATAAATACTTCTATTGCTATAGACGAAAACTTTACACAATTTGCACGTAATATTATAATAACTAACCACTACTCAGTCAACAAATGACAGGATGGGCCGTCGTTCTGGTCAACATATTCCTGGACAATGAAATGCATAATTGCTCTCTCTCTGTCATATATCCACACATTCATTATTGCTTTATCAACTTTCCTATTCAAATATTTCAAACGAAATTTGCATTGTCTCTAAGTTGAAGATTAGAGGGAGACATTTCAGATGCAGATATCACCTTATGCCGCCAATTTTCTGGTCAATTTTCTGAACTCCGTTTAGCGAATTGCGATTCACTAAAGTGATTATGCAATTAACTGTTACTTACTATGTTTGGTATACGTGTACGAGTTTGGTTGGCTTGTTCTATAACCAACCATATTTATGAAACATTTCATGTTCTCCGTCTTTCGAACGTCAGTTTAGCGTCCTGTTTTATGAAAAACAATTGGGCATTAATAATAAAACACGACCTTGTGTTATCAATGTCGTAGCGCAGTTATTAGTGCACTGGTTTCCTAGCAGAGCGATATAGGTTCAATCCTAAATTGGTGAGCGATGTTTCTTTTATCGCAAACGCACCCGATGCTAAAAGGGCTCGTAAAGGGAGCGTAGAATAGAAACACTTGAACTCACCGGGTACGTAGTAAGGGGAGACAACTATGAAGGGTTGGATTTGGGGCTGGTTACTCGATGCTGTAAAATTACAAAACAAGAGCAATTAAAAAGAAACTGGACATGCCAAGGTAGAAAAAGAAGGACTCAATAATTAAGTAGGATACTATTACGTCGAAGTTCGTTGCATGTAAGCATGTATGTGTTACTGATGTGGCCAACAACATTCATATTTTAGAATAGCCCTTCCGTGTTAGAAGAGAAGCTCAAGAAACAATACTGTATATACAAGGGGCTTGTCATAAGTCTTTACCCTGACTATGAAGGAGTAGGGGGGAAAGTTGAAATTTGGCAAATCATTCAATTTGTACTGGACTTGAGAAGTAGGAATTTCCGTCCTCGACGGGTTTACCCGGTATGGTGCACGGCGCAACACACTTTATTGATCAGATCTGCTACTCTAACGTTTGTCAGAACAATGGAGAAATCAGAGGCCAGAACTGTGATAAAATTCTTGATGCTGCAGGGAAAAACACCTACAGAAATACACAGGGAGATGGAACCAGTGTTTGAGGAATTCTGTCCGTCGTGTGCTTCTGTAAAAAAAACTGGTGTAGGCTTTTGAAGTGTGGCCGTTCCCATGTTGCTGATCTTCCAAGATCAGGAAGACCATCCTTAGAGTGCAAAGATGAAAATGCTGCAAGAGTGAAGAAAATAATTAACCAGGATAGGAAAATGACAATTGCAGAGATATTTAGGTCAGCAAAATTGAATGAAAGTACAGTTTTTAGAATTTTACACAGCAGACAGAACATGAGAAAAGTGTGTGTTCGCTGGGTACCGCGTCTCCTGACATGTGAACAGAAACAACGAAAGTTGGATTGCTGTGGCCAGTTGCTTAGAATGTGTTGGTCGAAAAACATGTTGTCGACCATGGTGACAGTAGATGCGACTTGGGTTCAGCATTATGACCCTGAACATTTCCAGCATGCAGTGGAAAACTCCGGGCTCACCAACACATGTCACGTCAAGAACACAGAAATCTGCAAGAAACATGATGCTGACTATTTCTTGAGAAGTCAAAGGATTTGGGTAAATTTGGCAGATTTGGGTAGCTGTCTCTAGCGCTAGCAGTTAGCTTTGGGTCGCTGACGGCTATAGCTCATGCACTGCTTAGCATCTCGTCATCACTATCAAGTGCCATGCAACGTGACGCTGCTGATCAATTCATTCCACAAACACTGCCGTCTGAGCATTTAAATGTTTCGTATGTGCATTGTTATCGCTATCAAGTGTATCATGCCATCTCAGATATTTACAGTTGCACGCAACCCACATCACAAATACAGCCACAGATGTGATTTTGTTAGATACATTTTACTGGGTTTCTTGTGGTGTACATGGAAAAAGAAGAATTGATCAGAATTCAATACTATCCTTCCTACAAATGTAACTGGCGTTCAATTGACAATCCGCCTGTAATATTTTAGTACATAATGGATCGTCACTGCTGTGTCTCTTTAAATGTTGAGAAGCAGAGTGGGTTAAATACTAACCTCTGACAGAAAATAGACACTGTTCAAATCTCGCCATTTCCCCTCTCCTTGTCTACTCAAAAATTAATGTATACCAAAATTACAATTAAGGAAAGCTAGACATCATTAATAGTAACTGGCCATCTCTCCTAAGAAAAGAGACTGAGGTCTAGTTAAACGTTTAACAAGCTAGCATGAACTGACAGTTGACAGACCCGACATATAAATTAGAAATTTAAAAAAAAACATTTTTTTGACGAAGACCCTACCTATAGACATTTTTTAAAAAAAATGCTAGACACGTCACGTCCATCTACATACGTTTCTTTTGCCGGTAAAAGTATTGTATGTTAGATTACAAATGGATTGTGGACGATTTTTATTCCTATTACGCCGATTGGAGCAGGCTGACTTTTTTGCAAAAGGTGAAGTAGATGGTTGGAAAAGATCTTTATCTAATCGATCTGTTTATTTTGTTTGTTTAAATGTAATAACTACGTTTGAATTGGAAACTAACAGTTGTGTCGATATTATAAACACATTATCGATACGTTGTTGTGATTTCCAAGGATTTCTATCAGAACGACTAGGCCTAGTGGTTGAGTCCAAATTTTTTTGTTTGTTTTCCAAAAATGTTTACCTTCAACTTTTTGTATCTTAGAAACCGACAAACATACAACAAAAACAATAATATCTAGAAGTTCTTTATTCAATTGTGTCTCTAAACACAAGAAAATCATATTTATTGACCAACAAACAGAAAATGTACAAGCTCTGAAAGTCAACTACCGTAGCGAAATATAAAGTTGCACAAATTTTCGCCAAAAAAATAGAGCGTGCTAAAAATGAAGTTCCGTAACACTGCATCCCCGATAAGAGCTGCTGATACGAGACTATCTGTTTCATTTTTGTACATTCTAGCAATTATCAAATATTATATATATCAGAGATATACAAGGTCACAAATGATTGGTGCTCGACCCAGGTAGTCAAATGTCTGCTACAGAATATACGATTTTACGTGACATTGCACAATAAAAGTCGTCGCTGGAGGAACCAAACAAAACATGGTCTGGCGAAAGGTAGCGTTCTGGCACCTTGGTTGTACAATTTTATCATCAATGGTCATATATGCAGACGACACAGCTGCTGCTGCCCATGGAAGTGTTTCAATGAAGTGGTTCTCAAACTCACTAAAGCAAGTGACAGATTGTCTGAGTTCTATAAGCCTCTGAAAATTAACCCCAGCATAACTCAAGTGTGTGCACTTCACCTGAAGAACAGAGAAGCAAGAAGAAAAATTTATATTCGTTGGCAGGGGCATGACATTACACATAACGATACATCCAAGTTCCTATGAAAAACAGTGGATCACACATTGCACTACAAGGAACACTATAAGGCGTTGAAACAAAATGTTAATGAAAAATAATAATATACAGCGTAAGCTAACAAACATGGCATGGGGAGCATCACCAACGGTGTTGTGCATATCGGCCGTCGCGTTGTACATTTCTGCAGCAGAATACGCAGCGCCAATATTGAACGAGTCAGCACACACGAGACACCTTGATGCGCCAGTAAATGAGACATGTCGCATTGCAACAGAGTGCTTTAAGCCAACACCAGTAGAACAAGGCTATGTAATCGGTGGTATCCCGCCATCAGATATCAGCAGATGTGTTACGTCAGAAGTCGAAAGCAAAAAGCAATCCTGTGTTCAGAGACACTCCCTTTTGGATATAATCCCAAAGAAAACGGACGACTGAAATCAAGAACACGTTTCCTTCAAACTGTACAGTTCACAAATCAAAAACCAGAGCAATACTGCACGTCAAAGATACGAAGAGGAATGGATGGAGATCAAAGAAGAACTTGCGACAGGGCATAATATGTCATACCCTGTGTGGGAAGTTCTGAGGAATGGATGGAGATCAAAGAAATACATGCGACAGGGCATAATATGTCATACCCTGTGTGGGAAGTTCTGAGGAATGGATGGAGATCAAAGAAATACATGCGACAGGGCATAATATGTCATACCCTGTGTGGAGAGTTCTGAACGAGAGTGCCCAGGTGTAGATCGAGCATAACAAAAATGGAATACGCAGACGACGATGTTGCAAATGCGGAGCCATCAAGACACCGAACACCTGTATAACTGCCCAAGAATGCAATAACCATGTTTTTTTTTACACACCTCATGGCAGCAAATGAAAGAGCATCCAGGACAGCGGATTTCTGGTCCATTTCTTTGTGAGGTTGCCGGACACGGAAAGTAAGTTACATGCTCAAAATATTGTGTTCTTTAAAATGTGATTCCTTTTTTTCCGTTTTTTTCAATTTTGTCATAAATCAAGTACTTCTAATCTTATTTTTAAACCAGAAACATAATTAATTGAGCTGTCAAGTCTCAATTTTCTTTCATTGTCTGTTAAAGTGCGTTAAAAATTCGTGCCTCCCTTTAAAAATCGGAAACAATCCAGTCATTGCACATAAACGGATGGAATTCGGAATGGAAAATTGTAGTCTTCGTGACCTTAAGGCAAAACAGTTTCAGTGGAAACAAACAGGTATTTTTTATTGCTGCCTTTTTGTGATATACAAAAACTAGAACAAGTAAACAGGACAAACGTTTTAATTATTTAGTATCTTAGATGCATTCAACTGCTGTGCAATAGTGAAAACATGAAAATGCACGTATTTTGTTGATTATTGCACGACTTACAGCAAATGGTAATCATGTTCAACGGTTGGGTGGTAACCCCAGGTGTTCTGCGTACGTCATTTCAAGAAATGACCTTTATCAAATAAGCATTGTACACGAAACGTAATCGGAGTGAACAATGAGTTCAATTCGTAACACTTCAAAAAATTGAAATGAAAGTATATTAATATTTCAGCAGGGAGGTTAAGCGATGGAGTCTTCATCGGTGTTTATCGGAATCTAAAAGGAAAACAATATACTCTTTAGGTTTAAATAAACAACTTTGCATTGGTGGCTTGAAGATTCTGGAAGTTCATATTCAAAAAAATGAAGAATGCAGAGAAGAAAGACAATTGTAGATAGTTTTTGCGCAGATGTTATTAAGAGATAAATTTGTAGAATGTTTGTTTTGAATGAGACAGTGATATTGAAGAAATGGAACATGTTAGTGAAAGGCAACAACGGCATTGGCGTCTCAAAGATCTACATTATGGGGAACTGTAAGGGTTGCAGGTTTCACCTTCAGAAAATATGTTGGCGGGAAAAGCATCATTCGCGAGAAGCCACACTTAGTTGCTATAAGAAGCCACACTTAGTTGCTATGAGAAGCCACACTTAGTTGCTATAAGAAGCCACACCTAGTTGCTATGAGAAGCCACACTTAGTTGCTACAAGAAGCCACAACTAGTTGATATGAGAAGCCACACTTAGTTGCTATAAGAAGTCACACCTAGTTGCTATGAGAAGCCACACTTAGTTGATATGGGACGCCACACCTAGTTGATATGGGACGCCACACTTAGTTGCTATAAGAAGCCACACTTAGTTGCTATAAGAAGCCACACTTAGTTGCTATAAGAAGCCACACTTAGTTGCTATAAGAAGCCACACTTAGTTGCTATAAGAAGCCACACTTAGTTGCTATAAGAAGCCACACTTAGTTGCTATAAGAAGCCACACTTAGTTGCTATAAGAAGCCACACTTAGTTGCTATAAGAAGCCACACTTAGTTGCTATAAGAAGCCACACTTAGTTGCTATAAGAAGCCACACTTAGTTGATATAAGAAGCCACACCTATTTGATATGGGGCACCACACTTAGTTGATATGGGACACCACACTTAGTTAATATGGGACACCACACCTATTTGATATGGGACACCACACTTAGTTGATATGTGACACCACACTTAGTTGATATGGGACACCACACTTAGTTGATATGGGACACCACACTTAGTTTATATGGGACAACACACTTAGTTGATATGGGACACGACACTTAGTTGATATGGGACACCACACTTAGTTGATATGGGACACCACACTTAGTTGATATGGGACACCACACTTAGTTGCCATGAGAAGCCACACTTAGTTGATATGGGACTCCACACCTAGTTGATATGGGACTCGACACCTAGTTGATATGGGACACCACACTTAGTTGCCATGAGAAGCCACACTTAGTTGATATGGGACTCCACACCTAGTTGATATGGGACGCCACACCTAGCTGATATGGGACGCCACACCTAGTTGTTATGGGACGCCACAGCTTGTTGCTGTCAGACGCCACACCTAGTTGCTATGAGAAGCCACGCCTAGTTGTTATGGGACGCCACAGCTAGTTGTTATGGGACCCCACACCTAGTTGCTATGAGAAGCCACACTTAGTTGATATGGGACGTCACACCTAGCTGATATGGGACGCCACACCTAGTTGTTATGGGACGCCACAGCTAGTTGCTGTCAGACGCCACACCTAGTTGCTATGAGAAGCAAGTATTGACGCGAAGTAAGAGTAATGCGCAAAGAATGCTATGATATTGTTTATTTGGATGAACATGAACCAATGCTCACCACACAAATGAAAAGAAATGCAATCAGCAGATGGAAGAATTAAGTGATTTGTACCAAGTAGCAAACAAAGGACTGTGATTGATAATAGCACATGCTGGTAGCAGACATAATGGGCTGGTGATTATTGCTGAAATCGCTTTTAACTCAAAGTGGACAGAAAATCACGATTGCCACACAGAAATGATTCTATGTTTAGATAGTGGATTGAGAAAACTGTTCTTCCTCCCTTAGATAGACCCTTTTATATTATATCTGGTGAATAATGCATCATAACACAACTCAGTCTCACTAGAAGGCACAGTCCCTATATCACCGAATAAATAAGATGCAATAGAGCTATCTCTCAATACATACCATTTATACGACATGCATCTATAACATAAATACATGCCACTGTATGTATGTTGTTCGTCAATCACGAGTGATGAGGACCTTGACTTTTTTCACCTAGCCAGTCCTTCCAGTTGAGTATTCTGTAAATCCGGGTTGTGGATGGGTACGAAGATGGCTGACGAGTCCGATTTGGGATCTGCATACTTGCAGGCAGTGGAAGCATGGATAGTTCGCTTCGCAAGATGGTGATCATGATTGTTCGCAAATCCAGGCATCTCATCAGCTTTATTGCTTAAGCAGGAGTCCCGCAACTGACGCAGCTCTTTGACTGTAGTTTAGCTTGTCAGCAGACTTACGCTCCCATCTTCGCCGCTTGCCCGTCGTCACAGAACTCGACTGTGTTAGTACTGGATAAATGAAAAGAGAATGACTTGCGCGATGAATTTGATTTAAGTGGGAAGGGTTGCGAAGTTCGTCGACCTCACTCTCTCGCCCGTGTCCAACTTTAACCAGCGGCAAGACAAGTCAGGACGACTGGATATGGACTCAGGTGCAGTGGATGACCACGCTGCTCAAGTGCCTCGCCGTGTTCTGTGCGGTCCACACCGCTCAGCACATTTGCTGTCGTTGTAGGCTGATGGCGAGTTTCCTGCTTAGTTGGCTGGGCTTGAGCAGGGCCGAGCAAATCTAAAAAAGCTTTCACTGTTCTCGGCTTCCTACTTTTTCTTTTACCACCTCTCCTGCTCCTTTTCTTTCCCTACGTTTTTTTAGGTCTCAAACTGACTAGGACTCTGAGGTAGGCAAGACGTCTTGACACCTACAGTGGTAAGGAGTGACCCCCCTACATACCTCCGGTCTAGGTGTCAACAAGGTGCCTCGAGAGGACGTGTGCATTTTCGCTGCAAGGTCCAGCGATTTGCGCTTGCGCGTTGTCGGGAATAGGGGGGTTTAGAGTTCGACCACAACTAGAATACGGCACATTATCAAATAGGTATATCTTATTACACATATACCAACTGTAGTACGGCCTTGTGTGTGATGTTCCGTCGATAAAACACTTCTTGAACTCATTCGAAGTTTGGAAGAAGATGAAATATAACAGAATATCCGAAGCTGACGTGTCAGTGGCCAGTCACGGAGCTCGACCATTGTATAGCAGGCACAAAAGACAAAGATATTTCGTACAGACAAAATAATGAGGAACATAGGTGTCTGAGACTGCGTCTTTGCCATTCCTGCCTTCCATTGGCTCTTTTCGTCTTGTCAGGCGATAGTAATTGTGTTTTTAGCAAAAAGCCCGGACAGAAATATAGAGACCATTTGTTGCCGTGCTGTATGGCTCCTATCTCGGTCTGTCTTGTTTTTCTCCAAAGGAAAGTTGATACCAATACATTTGGAACAAGGCAAGCTGCAGAAGCTGCCGGATCAGCAGAGCACTGCTCTTTCTGTTCGCCTGTCGGGGCTTCTTTCCTAGACCAGCCGTCAAACTAAGGCTAAGGATCTGGTATGCCCAGCCACAACACTCAACTGAGGTTGTCTTTCCTCGCTCTAGTATAAGTCATTGTATCCTTTTGCGTGTGCTCCTTCGCACATCGTCAGTTGTCAGGTTTGGTAAACGCTGACCAACTTTCACAATCATCAGAAAACAGGTTGCACAGCCATATCTGACAAAGCCTGACAAGATACGTCAGTATCTTATCTACAAAGCTACATATGGTTTGAACTCAGAGTTTTCCTTCTCCTAGATGAGCTGCCTTTCTAGGCTTTTGAGCCCCATCTGCCTGAAACTACTGCTTTAAAGGTGCTAATGGCTCGCCTTCCACCCCTTCTGTTAGTCAAAACAGTTCTACTGCGTGAAGGCCAGGAGATGGACATTGTTTTCAGAGCCTATATGAGATACAGGCCATGGGAGCGTTTAGTTGGTGTTGAGAGTTCAATCCCAACCACACCCCGGCAGTTAGAACCAAGCAACACTTAATACAACTAGGGTGGTCAAAAGTGAAAGGATATATCGCAGCCGAAAATAAAACATTCAAACTGTGCGATGTTAAACAACTTACATTTGTCACCCTCTCAAGGATTATTTCACTATAGTTAGTCATGACTGAAAGGGACTATTATACTATACTATACTATACCATACCATACCATACCATACCATACCATCCCATACTATACTATACTATACTATACTATACTATACTATACTATACTATACTATACTATACTATACTATACTATACTATACTATACTATACTATACTATACTATACTATACTATACTATACTATACTATACTATACTGTACTGTACTGTACTGTACTATACTATATTGGGCTATATCTGAAGTTGAAGAGACCTATTGAAACAATAATGGTTTGTGTGTTATACAATGAACAGTCATCAATATGTTAGACTCCTATACAGTTGAAATATAGATGACACCTACTTTTACTGGGAAACATCTTACCAAGAAATTTCGAGACAAGAGGATTCGTAATGCTGAATACATTGTCCTACCAGAATGTATCATCTTTAAAACAAATCCTTTTTTTCAGGACCACCGCTTACATCAAGATGATTGATCTCAGAACTGAACATCACCTGTTTTTTTCTGATCCATAAGCTGTTTGTACATGCCAATCCATTCTTTTACTTCTTTTTAATTTCAGATGCTGGGTCTACCCAGGCGCCGTTTGCGATCCGATACATTTCCGCCGCAATAACCAACTAAAAAAAAAAAACATAAGTAGAAGGCAATTGAAACGTATTATTCGATACTCATATTTTTGAATTGTTGTAATAGGAATTGAATATACGCCTATGATTTCTCAAAAGTGAGCAATTTGTTCAAATTATGTGCGTTATTTTTTAAAGGGGTAAAATAATTATTTCGCCGACAAAGATCAAAGAAGTTTGTCAGTTGAAGAAGACAGCAGTATCCGCATTATTATGAATGATTTTAATGTCACGGAGAATGTAAGACCACACGCAAACAATCATGGCGATAGGGGTTCTGGAGATTTTAGATGAAATTTGAGGATATGGGCTTTGTGACGCACTATAGCTGCCTACATTGGTGCTCACTCTCTACCATTGGTTACAAACATACGGTGACCATGTGTATGTTATTCAAGATAAACATCTCTTTATGTAATATCAAAACCAGGTCTGGCTTCATGTCTTCAACAAAAACTACACGTCAGATTGTCTTTACTTAGACATCAAGTTCGGCTCCATCCACATATTCCTGGCTATGTGTGTCTCGAGCTCTCCTCGCCACGTGTGTTTTGTTTGCCTCAACTTCTCCTGTTCTGGGGATTTCAGAATAGAAACAACTTTGTAATACAGTTAGTTTGTTTGCTTAATGTGTGTCCTATCGAGTGTCAAAGTCTTATCCTGACTTCGTATTCTAATGGCATCTATGCGACTCATTCCAACAGTAAAACGTTAGTAATCTTTAACTTCCAACAATTTGAGTCCTTCTATCCAGCCCAGGGGTACGTATATTTGGTTATTGTCTCTGCTGTTCTCCAGATTTCATAGCCATTCAATAGGACTGACTTTACATTAGAGTTGAAGATATATATTGCCCAACACAATGAAAGCTCCCCTCGCATTTTATTTCGTATTTTGATATCATTATCCGCACATCTTATTTGATTGACATTGCTGCCAAGATACGAGGGGGACTCATACAGTGACAGTTATTTTATTTTATATAATGCATAAACGAGCATGCACAGTGGACAATCTTATTTCAGGACACAAAATGGTCCCTTAGCAATACTTTATGTAAGGATTTTGACCATCGAGTAGTATGCACATGCGCAATATAGCGTACAACATGGCCGCACCACTGTCGACTTGCGCCGTGGCAGAACAACGAGACGTTATTCGTTTTTTTGTGATCAGAGGGTCTGGAATGTATAGAAGAATGAAAGTTCATCATGGGGCCAGTTCTTTGAGTCAGAGGACAGTGTATGAATAGGATGAACGTTTTCAAAACGTTATTGATGAACCGTGGCGTATGAGACCACAAAGCGTCGCAAATAACACAGTGAAACAGCAAATCGACCAGCTGGTCCTTGGTATGAGGTGAGTCACTTTTGATGATATAGTCATAAATTTCAACATAAGCCAAGGCGTTGCACACAACAGTGTCTTTGATGAACTCGGTTATAGGAAATTGGGTAGCAGATGGGTCCCAATGCAGCAGGCAACGAGGTATACCTAAAGTTAGACAGTCCAATGCATCAGCACCCCAGAATCGTCACGTCCTGCCAGAGATGTAACAAATATATCTAGGTCAGCTAGCTCATCATTCATCAGTCAGATTTGCCAGTCCTTCTTTAGGAATAGCATGTCTGGCATACCACGCCAGTTGGTAGATCGTCACAAAGAGACGGAGGTGTAATATTCGCTGGATATTGTAATCTGGTACAAGAAAGCTAATCTCACCACATAATGAGATCTGGTACAAGAAGGTATAACGTGAGATAATAATTAGACCTGGTATAAGAAAGCTAATCTCACCACATAATGAGACCTAATTCAAGAAAGCTAATCTCACCACACAATGAGGACTGGTACAAGAAAGCTAATCTCACTACATAATGAGATATGGTACAAGAAAGCTAATCTCACCACATAATGAGGCATGATACAAGAAAGCTAATCTCACCACATAATGAGACCTGGTACAAGAAAGCTAATCTCACCACATAATGAGACATGGTACAAGAAAGCTAATCTTACCACATAATGAGACCTGGTACAAGAAAGCTAATCTCACCACACAATGAGACCTGGTACAAGAAAGCTAATCTCACCACATAATGAGACCTGGTACAAGAAAGCTAATCTCACCACATAATGAGACCTGGTACAAGAAAGCTAATCTCACCACATAATGAGACCTGGTACAAGAAAGCTAATCTCACCACATAATGAGATATGGTACAAGAAAGCTAATCCCATAACATAATGAGACATGGTACAAGAAAGCTAATTTTACCACATAATGAAACCTGGTACAAGAAAGCTAATCTCACCACATAATGAGACCTGATACAAGAAAGCTAATCTCACCACACAATGAGGCATGAAACAAGAAAGCTAATCCCATCACATAATGAGACATGGTACAAGAAAGCTAATCTCACCACATAATGAGACCTGGTACACGAAAGCTAATCTCACCACATAATGAGACCTGGTACAAGAAAGCTAATCTCACCACATAATGAGACGTGGTACAAAAAAGCTAATCTCACCACATAATGAGACCTGGTACAAGAAAGCTAATCTCCCCACAAAATGAGGCATGGTACAAGAAAGCTAATCCCATCACATAAAGAGACCTGGTAAAATAAAGCTAATCTCACCACATAATGAGACCTGGTACAAGAAAGCTAATCTCACCACATAATGAGACCTGGTACAAGAAAGCTAATCCCATCACATAATGGGCCTGGTACAAGAAAGCTAATCTCACCACATAATGAGGCACGGAACAAGAAAGTTAATCTCACCACATAATGAGACGTGGCACAAAAAAAGCTAATCTCACTACATAATGAGGCATGGTACAAGAAAGCTAATCCCATCACATAATGAGACATGGTACAAGAAAGCTAATCTTACCACATAATGAGACCTGGTACAAGAAAGCTAATCTCACCACATAATGAGACCTGGTACAATAAAAAGCTAATCTCACCACATAATGAGACCTGGTACAAGAAAGCTAATCTCACCACATAATGAGATATGGTACAAGAAAGCTAATCCCATCAGATAATGAGACATGGTACAAGAAAGCTAATCTTACCACATAATGAAACCTGGTACAAGAAAGCTAATCTCACCACATAATGAGACCTGGTACAAAAAAGCTAATCTCACCACACAATGAGGCATGATACAAGAAAGCTAATCCCATCACATAATGAGACATGGTACAAGAAAGCTAATCTCACCACATCATGAGACCTGGTACAATAAAGCTAATCTCACCACATAATGAGACCTGTTACAAGAAAGCTAATTTCACCACATAATGAGACGTGGTACAAAAAAGCTAATCTCACCACATAATGAGACCTGGTACAAGAAAGCTAATCTCACCACATAATGAGGCATGGTACAAGAAAGCTAATCTCACCACATAATGAGACCTGGTACAAGAAAGCTAATCTCACCACAAAATGAGATATGGTACAAGAAAGCTAATGCCATCACATAATGAGACATGGTACAAGAAAGCTAATCTCACCACATAATGAGACCTGGTACAAGAAAGCTAATCTCACCACAAAATGAGATATGGTACAAGAAAGCTAATGCCATCACATAATGAGACATGGTACAAGAAAGCTAATCTCACCACATAATGAAACCTGGTACAAGAAATCTAATCTCACCACAAAATGAGATATGGTACAAGAAAGCTAATGCCATCACATAATGAGACATGGTACAAGAAAGCTAATCTCACCACATAATGAAACCTGGTACAAGAAATCTAATCTCACCACACAATGAGATCTGGTACAAGAAAGCTAATCTCACCACATAATGAGACCTGGTACAAGAAAGCTAATCTCACAACATAATGAGACCTGGTACAAGAAAGCTAATCCCATCACATAATGGGCCTGGTACAATAAAGCTAATTTCACCACATCATGAGACCTGGTACAATAAAGCTAATTTCATCACATAATGAGACCTGGTACAAGAAAGCTAATCTCACCACATAATCAGACGTGGTACAAGAAAACTAATCTCACCACATAATGAGGCATGGTACAAGAAAGCTAATCTCACCACATAATGAAACCTGGTACAAGAAAGCTAATCTCACTACATAATGAGGCATGGTACAAGAAAGCTAATCTCACCACATAATGAGACCTGGTACAAGAAAGCTAATCTCACCACATAATGAGACCTGGAACAAGAAAGCTAATATCACCACATAATGAGGCATGGTACAAGAAAGCTTATCTCACCACATAATGAGACCTGGTACAAGAAAGCTAATCTCACCACATAATGAGACCTGGTACAAGAAAGCTAATCTCACCACATAATGAGACCTGGTACAAGAAAGCTAATCTCACCACATAATGAGACCTGGTACAAGAAAGCTAATCTCACCACATAATGAGACCTGGTACAAGAAAGCTAATCTCACCACATAATGAGACCTGGTACAAGAAAGCTAATCTCACCACATAATGAGGCATGGTACAAGAAAGCTAATCTCACCACATAATGAGACCTGGTACAAGAAAGCTAATCTCACTACATAATGAGACCTGGTACAAGAAAGCTAATCTCACCACATAATGAGACCTGGTACAAGAAAGCTAATCTCACCACATAATGAGACCTGGTACAAGAATGCTAATCTCACCACATAATGAGGCATGGTAAAAGAAAGCTAATCTCACCACATAATGAGACATGGTACAAGAAAGCTAATCTCACCACATAATGAGGCATGGTACAAGAAAGCTAATCTCACCACATAATGAGGCATGGTACAAGAAAGCTAATCTCACCACATAATGAGACCTGATACAAGAAAGCTTATCTCACCACATAATGAGACCTGGTACAAGAAAGCTAATCTCACCACATAATGAGGCATGGTACAAGAAAGCTAATCTCACCACATAATGAGACCTGGTACAAGAAAGCTAATCTCACCACATAATGAGACCTGGTACAAGAAAGTTTCTTCCTGGTTCATTGGTCAGTGACTTACAATGCGGGCAGTGGCCATCATGCCTGATGACGCCATAAGGGCAGCAACAAACTCCCTCCTTTCCGCCTGGTCTGTAGCCATCCTCCGTGCAGCGCTCTAACTTTGATTCATAGTTCTCATCTCAGCATCAACGGTTCGTCGGCACGTTGTCTCAGGTTGCCCTTTTTTTTTGTCTTCTTCTAAGATCTTCCTGTGTGTGTTGTGTGTGTATGTGTGTGTATGTGTGTGTTGTGTGTTGTGTGTGTATGTGTGTGTGTGTGAATAATGCAGTGTCATCTGCGTCTTCCAAGTTTTCCAGTGTAGAAAACGATGCCCATCTTACTTCTCTGAGGTGTCCTTTGTGGTATCTTGCATAACTCAGTCAATGACAGCTAGGAAGAGATTGGTTTACAAGGGACATCCCAGCCTTACTCCTGTTTCACATAAAGAGACGTGCTCACTCTACCCCATCCGTTTTTTAAATTATAAAAAATGTCTTTTATACAAATAAGTATAACCTCGCAAAATGCGAAGACTTTGGGCAAAAAAGGTCTTAGGCTTAATCTTAGTCAACCTGTACTTCTACAGAGGCGGACGCCCCTGTGAAGGTCCCATCTCTGGCGGGATCTGGATGAAGTCGGGAGAAAGATTTCCTGCCTAGCGAGCTAGGATCGAGCAGCTTATTACTCCGCTGAGTTTATGACGAGTTGCGCTGGGGGTTGGGGGAAAGGGGGTGGGGGTTAACGGATGTGTGAGCCGATCTTAATAGACTCAAAACACTAGAGCAAAGTAGACCTGCAGTCTGTTAGGTGCCATGTGTGCTGCTCTTAGCAAACCACATAATCAAAAGGCCTAACCTCACAAAATGTTGAAACCTGATACAAAACGTCCAACCTCACAAAATCCTAAGACCTGGTACAAAACGTCTAGATTACAAAATGCTGAAACCTGGTACAAAACTTCCAGCCTTACAAAATACTGAAATCTGATAGAAAACGTCCAACCACACAAAATCCTTAAACCTGGTACATTGTATAAATAGGTCTAACCTTACAAAGTGCTTAAAGCTAGTACTTGGTACAAAACACCTAGCCTCACAAAATGCTAGGACCTGGTACAAAACGTCCAACCTCACAAAATGCTTAGACCTGGTACCTGATACAAAACGTCCAAACTAACAAAATGCTTAGACCTGGTATCTGATACAAAACATCCAACCTCACAAAATCCTTAGACCTGGTACCTGGTACAAAACATCCAACCTCACAAAATCCTTAGACCTGGTACCTGGTACAAAACATCCAGCCTCACAAAATCCTTAGACCTGGTACCTGGTACAAAACATCCAACCTCACAAAATCCTTAGACCTGGTACCTGGTACAAAACATCCAGCCTCACAAAATCCTTAGACCTGGTACCTGGTACAAAACATCCAACCTCACAAAATCCTTAGACCAGGTACCTGGTACAAAACATCCAACCTCACAAAATCCTTAGACCTGGTACCTGGTACAAAACGTCCAACCTCACAAAATCCTTAGACCTGGTACCTGGTACAAAACATCCAACCTCACAAAATCCTTAGACCTGGTACCTGATACAAAACGTCCAACCTCACAAAATCCTTAGACCAGGTACCTGGTACAAAACATCCAACCTCACAAAATCCTTAGACCTGGTACCTGGTACAAAACATCCAACCTCACAAAATCCTTAGACCTGGTACCTGGTACAAAACATCCAACCTCACAAAATCCTTAGACCTGGTACCTGATACAAAACATCCAAACTCACAAAATCCTTAGACCTGGTACCTGGTACAAAACATCCAACCTCACAAAATCCTTAGAACTGGTACCTGGTACAAAACGTCCAACCTCACAAAATCCTTAGACCTGGTACCTGGTACAAAACGCCCAACCTCACAAAATCCTTAGACCTGGTACCTGGAACAAAACATCCAACCTCACAAAATCCTTAGACCTGGTACCTGGTACAAAACATCCAACCTCACAAAATCCGTAGACCTGGTACCTGGTACAAAACATCCAACCTCACAAAATCCTTAGACCTGGTACCTGGTACAAAACATCCAACCTCCCAAAGCGACTGGTCCTTGTCGCATAAACGGGCTACATACGTACAACCTTTTAGAGCCTTTAACGTCAACCCATGGCAGCAATCTGGTCTACGTGGTAAGGTCCAACACTGTAATCCCAAAAGCGGTTATCCACCTGTGGAGCTTCATGCTGAACTACAGTCAAGAGAACCTAGATATACCTTCTCAAGTACGTTTCGCTATATAAGGAGAGCCACTGTAACCTGACACCAAAAATGTCGTCAAGAGTTGAATTAACTTAGCAACGTCATTCTTGTGAGGTTTCAATGATCCTGTTGTTCTCAACTCAGGTACCGCTCAGGTTGTGATATTATCATTACACCTTGCTCTTAAATTCACCGATGAGAATTTACAGATAATAATGATGAAGTCACAATTATATATTAGCTTCCAGGCAAGGTTTATGAGTAGGTTGACCTAGCACAGATAAGGAACACCACTCGTTGCGGTTAAGTCGACATAAACCACACTACCCGATACAGAAACCAATATCCAGCACCGCACCGACCCAGACACGTGGATACACTGGCCTCACTTAAGGACAGGACACAGAATTTGGATATTAGCCAGTACGTCGTAAACGGCAAATAATGACCCGCGGAGTATGTGTTAGCAAACTCATTATGTAAATCAGATTGCAGCGGAAGTCATAACCAATACATAGCACACCATCTTTTGTTTTTGGGTTCGTTCCAACAATGGAGTAACATGGCAATATTTACTAGCGTTAACTAAACACATTTGTGGTTTAAAGTTGGAAGTAGACTTATACAAGTTAAGGTCAGGAATTAAGTTTTCCCTAGGAAAACGCATTATGTAAATGGCATTCCTGCATACTTAATACATATTGTTTTATTACATATAAAGTACAGTTTTGTCATATACAAGGTAGTTTTTTTATTTTACGTAGGGTATAGTTTTATTGTATAAAGTATTTTTAAAATATTATTTATAAGGTATTGTTTTTATTATATAAGGGGTGTACAAATGCCAGTAGCATTTCCAGAACGTCTATTTTGTTGTTATAAGTTTGTTTTATTATATAAGGTACTGTTTTATTATATGTAGGGTATTGTTTTATTATATGTAGGGTATTGTTATTATATGTAGGGTATTGTTTTATTATATGTAGGGTATTGTTATTATATGTAGGGTATTGTTTTATTATATGTAGGGTATTGTGTTATTATATACAAGGTATTGTTTTATTATAATATATATTATTTGTTTATTTATTATATTTATGTATTATATAGGGCATTGTTTTATTTTATATAAGGTATTGTTTTATTAAAAAAGGGTATTGTTTTATTTTATGTAAGGTATAGTTTTACTATATATAAGTTATTGTTTTATTATATATAAGCTATTGTTTTATTATATATATGGTATTGTTTTATTATAAATCGGGTATTGTTTAATTCTATCATCTGCCGCCAGTGTGGTATGACATACATTGGGGAAACTGGTATGGAACTGCGTTAGCGTTTCTGCCAACACCTCAATTATATCGGCAACTGCACGGGCACCCTAATTGTCAGCCACTTCAATGGTACTCATTGACATTGCTTTCCCAGAAACCCCTCGGGCAAAAATATTAATGTATAACATTCGTACTGTGCACCCGCTTTCCCTTATTTTATTCAACGACATAAATTCATGTACACATTTGATTAGAACCAGCTACTTTTTCTTTCAAAAACATTCGCTCTAATAACGTGTCCACTCTGCTCTCCTGGTTCTTTATTATGTAACATGTCCGAAGATCGGTTGCTAGATCACTGCCACGCCCCCCCCCCTCTCGCCCCCCCCCCTTTCCTGTCAGATCCTCTTGATTTTCAATCTCTGGACTTGATGATCTGAATTATCCTTTAGAAAACTTGCAATATAAATGGCATGTTGAGGGGGGTGGGGGGGGGGGTGTGGGAGTGGACAAGGTTGTCGACGTGGGCGACGATATGAAACACCATGTCTGATGTAGTGTCCAGGACACAGAAAGTAGGTACGCAACTAGTTATCTAACCTCCATGACAGTCAACTTCAGATGTCCATCTTATCGGTCTGCATCTGTCTATGTCTGTTGTCACCTGAGAGAATGTATATGGTTTCTTCTCTGTGTCTTTTGTCATCTGAGTGAATGTATATGGTTTCTTCTCTGTGACTTTGGTCACCTGAATGAATGTATATGAATTCTTCTCTGTGTCCTTGGTCACCTGAATGAATGTATATGGTTTCTTCTCTGTGTCTTTTGTCACCTGAGTGAATGTATATGGTTTCTTCTCTGTGTCTTTGGTCACCTTAATGAATGTATATGAATTCTTCTGTTTGTCTTTGTCAGCTGAGTGGATATATATATATATGGTTTCTTCTCGGTGTCTTTGGTCACCTGAGTGAATGTATATGGTTTCTTCTCTGTGTCTTTGGTCACCTGAGAGAATATGTATGGTTTCTTTTCTGTGTCTTGGGTTCCCTGAGAGAATGTATATGGTTTCTTCTCCGTGTCTTTGGTCACCTGAGAGAATATATATGGTTTCTTCTCGGTGTCTTTTGTCACCTCAGTGAATATATATAGTTTCTTCTCTGTGTCTTTGGTCACCTGAGAGAATATATATGGTTTATTTTCTGTGTCTTGGGTTCCCTGAGAGAATGTATATGGTTTCTTCTCCGTGTCTTTGGTCACCTGAGCGAATATATATGGTTTCTTCTCTGTGTTATCTCTCTCTCTCTCTATCTATCTATCTCTCTCTCTCTCTCTCTCTCTCTCTCTCTCTCTCTCTCTCTCTACATAACTCTTTTCCTTAGTCGTTTATTCTGATTCTAAGTGGAAACAAGATAGTCTTTCTCACATAATGTTTATTGATCATGTTGTCTCTCTCTCTTTCTCTCTCTCTCTCTATAACTCTTTTCCTTTGTACTTTCTTCTGATTCTCAGTGGAAACAAGATAGTCAGATGGTGGTTAGAAGAACACGTGAATCCGAGCCGTATCTTAGATAGCATGACAATACTGTGTATTGGCGCCAATTGCAAGCTACATTGACAAGAGAAGGCAGATTCACTAGGAAAAGAAGATGAAAGCATAAGACAAAAATGACTCTAAGAAAGGCTAGAGATAAAGAAGCAAAAGCAATTATAACAAATTACCTACCCGATAAAAGGCACGAAGAACACACAGAGACTAATGCAACAGATGTCTACTAAAAAGCGAAAAAAAAAACAAAGAGAAAATGCAGCGGTAATGGATGTCCAAAGTCGATTAAATACATATATCGATATTGCCGCATCAAACAAAAACAGTACCACACAAACGTTACGGCCAAAAGGCCTTCTTCTGAGACAACAAACAAACGAAAAAATAAAAAATCACAACAAACAACAAGGTGTGATGTACAATGAGCCGTTTAAGTTGGCCGGCTTACCTGAAAGTGGTCAGGAAAGTGTGAGACCCAGTAAGCAAGGTACGGAAAAGAAGAGACCAAAGAAAATGTGATCTATTTAATTATATGCAGACATACACAGGCAAAAACATTAACATATCATGGCAAAAAACAGACAAACAAAAACAAATAACTAATATAAAGAGACATACAAATATGACAAAAAACATACATACATACATATATACACACATACATACATACATACATACATACATACATACATACATACATACATACATACATACATACATACATACATACATACATAAATACAAACATACGATAGCAAGTCAGTAACTAGATCACAAACCGCTTTTTACAGTAACTTAAGGAGATATAAACTTATAAATATTTATTATAGCACTTTCATTGTCTCATTTCTCTTAACATAGCTGTCACCATCATTCTATCAGGTGTTCTATCCCTGTATCGGTGCCCTAAAACCTGGAGAACATAATTCTTTGGTCTGCTGGCTCACTAAAACCCGGAGAACATAATTCTTTGGTCTGCTGGCTCACTAGAACCCGGAGAACATAATTCTTTGGTCTGCTGGCTCACTAAAACCCGGAGAACATAATTCTTTGGTCTGCTGGCTCACTAAAACCCGGAGAACATAATTCTTTGGTCTGCTGGCTCACTAAAATCAGGAGAACATAATTCTTTGGTCTGCTGGCTCACTAGAACCCGGAGAACATAATTCTTTGGTCTGCTGGCTCACTAAAACCCGGAGAACATAATTCTTTGGTCTGCTGGCTCACTAAAACCTGGAGAACATAATTCTTTGGTCTGCTGGCTCACTAGAACCCGGAGAACATAATTCTTTGGTCTGCTGGCTCACTAAAACCCGGAGAACATAATTCTTTGGTCTGCTGGCTCACTAAAACCCGGAGAACATAATTCTTTGGTCTGCTGGCTCACTAAAATCAGGAGAACATAATTCTTTGGTCTGCTGGCTCACTAGAACCCGGAGAACATAATTCTTTGGTCTGCTGGCTCACTAAAACCCGGAGAACATAATTCTTTGGTCTGCTGGCTCACTAAAACCTGGAGAACATAATTCTTTGGTCTGCTGGCTCACTAGAACCCGGAGAACATAATTCTTTGGTCTGCTGGCTCACTATAACCTACAGAACATAATTCTTTGGTCTGCTGGCTCACTATAACCTACAGAACATAATTCTTTGGTCTGCTGGCTCACTATAACCTACAGAACATAATTCTTTGGTCTGCTGGCTCACTATAACCAGGACAACATAATTCTTTGGTCTGCTGGCTCACTAAAACCAGGAGAACATAATTCTTTGGTCTGCTGGCTCACTAAAACCCGGAGAACATAATTCTTTGGTCTGCTGGCTCACTAAAACCCGGAGAACATAATTCTTTGGTCTGCTGGCTCACTAAAACCAGGAGAACATAATTCTTTGGTCTGCTGGCTCACTAGAACCCGAAGAACATAATTCTTTGGTCTGCTGGCTCACTATAACCTACAGAACATAATTCTTTGGTCTGCTGGCTCACTATAACCTACAGAACATAATTCTTTGGTCTGCTGGCTCACTAAAACCAGGAGAACATAATTCTTTGGTCTGCTGGCTCACTAGAACCCGGAGAACATAATTCTTTGGTCTGCTGGCTCACTATAACCTACAGAACATAATTCTTTGGTCTGCTGGCTCACTATAACCTACAGAACATAATTCTTTGGTCTGCTGGCTCACTAAAACCAGGAGAACATAATTCTTTGGTCTGCTGGCTCACTAAAACCAGGACAACATAATTCTTTGGTCTGCTGGCTCACTAAAACCTGGAGCACATCATTGTTTAGTCTGCTGGCTCAGACACATTCATATTTTAACTTCAACCTTTACCATATTCTCAAAACGTTTCCAGTCATGTTCGATTAAGCACTATGTTGTAAGCTAAACCAAGCGAACACCTTGTTGCAATTGCTACACTGCCAGCCAATCAGTTCGAATCATCTGCCCAACCCGTCGCACAGATACTTATGTAGTACTCTGTTAGAGTGAACTCGAGCAAGAAATGTTAGCACATATATTTTGTCAAAACATGGATCAATTGCTGGCACATATCGTATATTGGGGCACATATCAACTGCTTTCATATATCATATATTGGACCACGCATCAATTGCTAATACAGATCATATATCGGGGCACGCATTAATTGGTAACACAGATCATATATTAGGCACGCATTAATTGGTAACACAGATCATATATTGGGGCACGCATTAATTGATATCACAGATCATATATTAGGGCTTGCATCAATTGATAACACAGATCATATATCGGGGCTTGTATCAATTGATAACACAGATCATATTTTAGGGCTGCATCAATTGATAACACAGATCATATTTTAGGGCTGCATCAATTGATAACACAGATCATATATCGGGGCTTGCATCAATTGGTAACACAGATCATATTTTAGGGCTGCATCAATTGGTAACACAGATCATATTTTAGGGCTGCATCAATGTGTACCAAAGATCAAATAGTGAGGCCGGCATCAATTGCTTGCACAGATCAAATATCGGTGCCCAGTCGTGGTTACCAGGTTACTGTGATCCTGCTGAGCTCGAGGGGTAACGAAGGTTCCGTTAGACTTGTTCTGGTTCAGTGTAGTCTACTAGTAATGAGTATGTACGTTAAACAGCTAGTGTGATCATTGGTATCTATACCCTTCGACATTTTATAAGTTTTGAATCCACTTCTCGTTGATTAAGAACCTGGTTTGATATCCATTCTGCTTAAAGCTCTGTAATCGACAATTCCACTAGTCTAGATACTTGGTATTCTTAAGGCTTGATGGTTGAATTTGTAGAGCTTTAAATGTTTGATATTGTGTCCTAGATGTTTGATATTCGAGAATCTAGATTTTTATATTAAATAATCCAGATGTTTGATTTTCTAGAGTCTAGAAACTTGATGTATTATGTACTAGATGTTTGATATTATAGCATAAGTATTATTGTAGTTAAGATGATTGATAATCTAGAGCCTATGATGTTTGATATTCTAGAGCCTAGATGTTTGATAGTCTAGAGTCTAGATGTTTGATATTCTAGACAATAGATGTTTGTTAATCTAGTCTAGATGTTTGACATTCTAGAGCTTAGATGTTTGTTAAACTAGAGTCTAGATGTTTGATATTCTAGACAATAGATGTTTGTTAATCTAGTCTAGATGTTTGACATTCTAGAGCTTAGATGTTTGTTAAACTAGAGTCTAGATGTTTGACATTCTAGAGCCTAGATGTTTGTTAAACTAGAGCTAAATGTTTGTAAATCTAGATCCGAAATATTCGATAGTCTAGAGCCTAGATGTTTGACTTTCTAGAGCCTAGATGTTTCACTTTCTAGAGCCTAGGTGTTTGATGGTCTAGAACTTATATGTTTGATATTCTAGAGCCTAGATGTTTGCTTTTCTAGAGCCTAGATGTTTGATATTAGATTCCAAATGTTTGAAATTCTAAAGCCTAGATGTTCAACCAATTGTTTACATTCACACAAACATGCACACACATACACACACTCAAACGAGTTCCAAATGTATCAGGACTACCACCATTCTTCCCAGCACCAGCTATGATCTGTGCACATCAGATAGCAAGAGACTGATAGTACAGATCCGGCTCTGATCGCCTCATTCGTGAACGGACCACTAGATTTAGAGCGAAACAAGAAGAAGGTGCCTTGTTTAAGTTATATAACTACCAAATGTATTAATACCACAGACTCTAGATGACTTTAGAGAAGGGGCCAGTAACTTTCTACCGAATAGAGACCCGAGCTTAAGTGTCTAAGTGAACAACGGGCCTCAATCATCAAGCTAATACATTAAGCACAAATAATAAACTTATTTTTAACTTAAAAAAATGAATATTGCGTGAGCGCGGGCGCGCGCGCCCACACACAAACACACACATGCATATATGAAAAACAGCGCGGGCTTGGGTGGGGGGTTATTATTTAGTTATGGGATTTCCGGCTGAATATTTTTGGCTGGCTGGCAGAATACGGCCCAGGATGTTGCTGAATTCTGGTAAAGAGACATAATATAATGTTTCACGTCTAGCGAGCGTCGCAAGCAGCCTTGTGATGGTCCTAAAAACGCAGTAGGCCTTCTTCACGATTAGCTAGCACTTGATTAGCGGCTCAATTTCACGTGGAGAAAAAAACAATTCCGGGCAGCAGATCCCATTTGTAAGTACAGACAGGACAGACAGACATCAGTCACAGAATTTCACATTCTGCCTTCCCCCGAACCGACGATATTTTAAAAGACATCCTCATTACCCCTTTGCAGTCACACCGGTCGATTTTTGCAGCTGCAACAGCCAATGATCGATCAAGCCTTAGTTGAGTGACAGGCGACCGCCACACCCCGTCACGAACAGTCCCATAGCAAAGTTGACAAATTGGGCGGAGTCGAGATTCCCTGACACTCAGGTCGCCATTAATTGAAGACTACACCGCCCTGCCACTGAAGTGGTTGGACAATATATTCACAGGGTCATCTCTTATTCGAGGTATATTTCCCCTAAGTTTCTGAAAGACCTGTTTATGTGTTTCAGTGGATCCAGTGCTGCGAGATATAGTGTTTGTCTAAGCCTGAAGTTTACAACTCTCTCAAACAGTCGCGATTTTGCCCTCAGGTACAGAAGCGCTATCTGGACCAGCCAGATTACTGATATTAATAACTGATTATGTAGAGCGACTGTGTACGTGTGTGCTCTCGCATCAAACTTTGTCAACTCTGGCCACGACCGGCGCAGGTGTATCTTTTTCTCGTTACAAAGTGTTCATTTTTTCGTCATAGTCATATTGTTTATTACACACGAACCGTAGGATATGTCAATATTAAAAAGTACGTGATATAACATTTCTATTGATAACATGTCTGTGATAGAAAGCTGTGACTAAATAATATATCTTAGATTAAGTGTGGCGGCTTGGCTAAACTGTTCTTCTCGACATATGTGCTGCAATCTGGTTGTATACAGACTCTGCAGAGTCTTCTAAACGAGTATAAAGACGTTAAGTTAAGTTAATCCTCACCTAACAAGAATCGATTTCTAAGGATTGGTCAAAGTGCTCGACGCTAAAGCTTGATGAATCTTTGATTACAATTTTCTCATGGATTAAATCGGAACATCAAGGCACAGATTAACTCACTGATCTATCAGGCTGCAAAAGCCTGTCCAAATTTATTCCAAAACATATCCAACATTGTGAACTAATTTCAACCATGAGCCCAATTTTAACATAATCTTGGAAGCCACAGTGACACCGTCACGCTCATACGTTGAGACATATCTTCAAGGTGAGTACTTCAAATTGTATAATTCTAATGTTCCTCTCCTCTAGCCTTATCTCGACATATTTGGTTGTGAAAGTGAGGTTATAATCACTCAATTACTATCTGCCTGCAGGCAAATCGTTTAGTACTTTCCGTCTCACGACAGGCAGTGTCGTACTTGAAATGTCATAGCTTTCAGTGTTACAACATACTCTGAGAAATCTCTTCTAGACATTATCCGTTCATTATACCAGCAATGAGAGTTTTTGGCTTTAGGGATTCACATACTGCTTACTGACTCTGCGAACTGTTATAGTTTACTTGTTCTAGTAGGCGACAAATATTTATATTCAGAAAGTTTATGGACATTAAATTAATTAAACAAAATGTTTATAAGTAGCGATAAAGCTAATCAGATATAATAGTATGTGTGAGTAAATACGCCGGTTTACGAGTGTTGTTACTTTGGAAACGGTAACAGTAAGTATACAGTATACATTTATACATACATGCAAGCATTCATACATACAGCATACATACATGCATGCATATATACACATATATATGTCTGTGGATATATATATATATATATATATATATATATATATATATGTATATATATATATATATATATATATATATATATATATATATATATGGATATGCGTGAGTGAGTGAGTGAGCGAGTACGTGTGCTGCTAGTCTGTTGATGGGACTGTTGCTAGCACCAATATCAATTGATTTAAATGTTTACAAATCGTTTTGAAAAATCTTTAACTTATTTGTTTCGTCAAATAACCCACCAAAACGTTTTTCCATACATCATAATATGTGAAAACTGGGAAACACAAAGCGTGTGCTTTTATACAGCGACAGACACATATATATATATATATATATATTTATATTTCCATTGTTTACGTTAATGCCAAAATACTTAAAGTTCTCCACGAACAGTTGCCAAGAAGCAAGAGAAAATTGAGTATCGGGAAAATAATAGCAAACAACATTAATTGTTCAAATCATTCGAAAAACATTCATAACAGAAACGATATGCCTAAAGTGTCCTAACGTGTTGCGGTTGGATAAAGTAACGAATTTCGTGATTTTGTAGTCGAGATTGAACATAAATAGATATTTATTTTGGGAAGTATTTATAGAAAACCAATGATTTCAATTCGAACTTGTTGACTAAATGAAAGAAATGCTTCGCAATTAAACACCGAACTTACTTCGTTGCTCTTTCTTTGTGATAAGGTCTGAATGACTTTCTCGGCAACATAGTCTCATGGACTTCTTTTGTTTTTTAGTATGGCATATATTTTCTGCAGGAAAGGGCAAACGACCCGTGCTCAGCCGTGCTTAGTCATCTTTTATAACAGGTTACAGTAGATGAGTTCTTGACTCGGCAACACATCAGCATACACAGTGAACTATTTCTTATTATTCTAACACCTGAGGAAACGTGTTACTCAATATTGTATTCCTGCGCCATATATGGTATGGTCTCTAGAGCTGCTCTAAAAAGGACTCCTTACTCATCAAGCCTTAACCTGTGTGGATGACTGACAATATATAATCCCCATGAGGTGGAAGTTATCTACGCAAGAAAGGTTAGGCTGCAAGGCCACCTTTTGTAACAATATCAGTCGGACAGTCTCCGCGTAATTGTCTCTGTCACACAGACGACGACTCAGCAAACGTTCAGCCAAAGTATTCAACTAAATAACCAATCAACAATATGACCTATCCAGAAACTAGTCCCAGGTATGTGTATGAACATGAGACCGAGAATCGATGGTTATGTAGTCAAGGTAACGCTTCTTGATTTAGTACTCGCGGGCATGTGTCGGTGATTTGTCACGCAGTTCTCAGCAGTAGTTAGCGGTCGGTATTGGCTGTCTGTCAATACATGATAATTTCAAGACAAAAATGATGTAGGAAATATATCTACGTGTATAGTTCATGCGGTGCTAAGGCTATATTGTGTGTCTTTTTCTGGTTGAAGGATGGGAGTACTTTTATAAATAAGTGTGTGGTTTGGTCATATGTGCTAGAAATTGATGTGTGATTTGGTCTATACGTACTAGAAATAGAAGTACGATTTGGTTACGTGTCCTAGAAATAGATGTGTGATATGGTTATATTTGCTAGACATAGATGTGTGATTTGGTTTTGTGTGTGCTATAAATAGATGTGTGATATGCTTATTAATGCTCGAAATAGATGTGTGATTTGGTTATATGTGCTAGAAAAAGATGTGTGATTGGGTCTATACGTACTAGAAATAGAAGTACGATTTGGTTACGTGTCCTAGAAATAGATGTGTGATTTGGTTATATGTGCTAGAAATAGATATGTGACATGGTTATATATGCTAGAAATAAATGTGTGATATGGTTATGTATGCTAGAAATAGATGTGTGATTTGGTTATATGTGCTAGAAATAGATATGTGACATGGTTATATATGCTAGAAATAGATGTTTGATATGGTTGTATATGCTAGAAATAAATGTGGGAAATGGTTATATATGCTATAAATAGATGTGTGGCATGGTAGTATATGCTAGAAATAGATGTGTGATATGGTTATATATGCTATAAATAAATGTGTGATTTGGTTATATGTGCTAGAAATAGATGTTTGATTTGTTCATTTGTGCTAGAAATAGATGTGTGATTTGGTTATGTATGCTAGAAATAGATGTGTTTTCTTCTTCTGCGTTCGTTGTCAATCTCCCGCTATCAAGCCCTGAACAGGACTTTGCAAGTAGCAAGATGTAGTCCAAAGAATGGAATGCGTTGTGTCGCTAGTTTACAGCTTGACTTCGATATTGTTCTGCCTTTCGTTTCGGAAAATCCGTCTTCGGCAGGAAATAGATGTGTGATTTGGTTAATTGTGCTATAAATATATATGTGATTTGGTTATATGCGCTAGAAATAGCTCTGTGATTTGATTATATATTATAGACATATAGGTGTGATTTGGTTATGTGTGCTAGAAATATATGTACGATTTAGTCATATGAGCTAGAAATAGATGTATGATTTCATCATATAAGCTAGACGAAGTTGTGTTTTTATTACATGTGAAGAGCTAGAAATAAATGTGTATTTTGTTTATATGTGGTAGAAATAAGTGTGTGTTTCTGGTTTTATAAGGTGTCCTAAAAAATAGATGTGTAGTTTGATTATATATATTAGAAATATATGAGTGTTTTGGTTTCAAAGTGTGCTAGAAATAGATGTGTGCTTTGGTTATATGCGCTACAAATAGATGGGTGCTTTGGTTATATGCGCAACAAATAAATGTGTGATTCGGTTATATGCGCAACAAATAGATGGGTGCTTTGGTTATTTGCGCAACACATAAATGTATGATTTGGTTATATGCGCAACAAATAGATGTGTTAGAAATATATGTGTGATTTGATTATATATGTTAGAAATATATGTGTGTTTTGGTTTCAAAGTTTGCTAGAAATAGATTTGTGCTTTGGTTATATGTGCAACAAATAGATGTGTTAGAAATGTATCTGAGTTTTGGTTTTATTAGTTCTTCTGCTGCTGGAGGGGTATGTGTCAGACCGAAACGTGCAAATGTCGCAGGCAAGCTGTAAACAATAACACAACGAATTCCGTTCTCCGGGGAACATCTTGCTACTTCTTGTAAAGCTAGATAACGGGATATTGAGAACGACCGAAGAAGGCGAAGATTGGGTCTTTCAGAAGTAGATATGCGTGTTCTTATTTTAATGTTGTTGTTGGTCTTCCAGAGAAAGATGTGTGTTTTGGTTTTATAAGGTATTCCAGAGAAAGATGTGTATTTGGGTTTTATGAGGGGTTCCAAAACATGTGTGTTCGATTTAACCTATTTGTTCTTGATATATAAATATATATATATATATAAACGATTTGGACATTGATATGGGATCCATGATTGCAAAATTTGCTGGTGACACAAAATTATTCAGTAGTGTCTCATCTAAAGCAGAAGTGGATATATTGAGGTCGGATTTAGATAAAATTCAAGAATGGTCTGTAAGCTGGCAAATGGAGTTTAATGTAGATAAATGCACAGTCATCCACATGAGTAGATCCATTATGGAACATAATTACAGAATGGGAGAGAATAATATTAGAAAGATAGATAATGAAAGGGGCCTAGGGGTTATAATAGATAATACAGATAAGGTGAGTGAGCAAGTTAAGGTAGCAGTGAAAAAGGCAAATGCAATGTTAGGTATGAAAAAAAGAAATATTAAACAAAGGAGCAAGGAAGTGATAATCAAACTGTATAAAGCATTAGTTAGACCTAGATTGCGGTACTGTGTACATGTGTGGAGTCCTTATCGTAGAGGGGATATAAACATGCTGGAAAGAATACAAAAAACAGCGACATAGCTGGTAGTGGGATTACAGTTTTGAGGTAAGAGAAAAACCGGCCTACAGTGTCTAGAAGAGAGAAGAATTCGAGGTGATTTTTTACAGGTTTATAAATTAGACTATAACAAGTTTTTCAAAAGACAGTCAACCACAAGAACAAGAGTGCATAGCTACAAATTAACTAAAGAGAGATCCAGATTAGATATTATAAATATTTTTTTAGTCAGAGAGTGGTGAATGCTTGGAATGCATTGTCCCGGGAGGTAGTGGAGCCAGGGACAATTAATGCATTTAAGAATTAATTGGATGCGCATAGTTTTTAGAGCAAGGTAATGTACATAAAACTTGTTGTATACAGACTCTGCAGAGTCTTCTAAACCAGTATAAAGACGTTAAGTTAAGTTAAGTTTTGTCTCTCACGACAAATGAGCTGTGTTTTCCCTATTTGTCACACAAGGCAACATACACATCTATAAATTGCTACATGGCTTAAATGTTTTCGACCAAGGTTGGAATGGGTCACCATATATCAATAAAGCTCGTAGCTCTAGTTCAGTGACATCTGTAACAGTTGATCTCCCACGACCAGTTCGAGCTAGGGGACTACCTATATTTGTTCGTAAAATAAGTCATGTGTTGTGATATAGGTAGATGGTGTGTGTCTGTGTGTGTCTATGCGTGTGTGTCTATATGTGTACCAAATGTAGAACATGTGATATAAATAAGTTGTGTGTGTATGTGTGTGTATGTATGTGTGGGTCTCCATTAAACATAGAAGATGTTATATATAGATGGTATGAGTGTGTCTATACGCGTGTGCGTGTGTGTGTGTGTCTATTAAATGAAGGAGATGTGTAGAAATAGGTCGTGTGTGTATGTGTATGTCGGTGTGTATGTGTGTGTCGGTGTGTGTATATTAAACATATGAGATGTGATATAAAAATATGGCGTGTATGAATGTGTGTATGTGTATATCTGTGTGTCTCTTTGTGAATCTTGGTGTTTATCTCTGTGTGAGAATTAAATATAAGAGATGAGTAATTAATGCATGTAATTGTTAAACAACATTTTGTCTTCCGCTTGTGAAGAGACATCTAATCCACACATGCAACTGCTGGACTGTGTCAGGCAAGCTATTTCATTCTTATTGGTCATGTTCTTGTAATCCATTGTAGAATTACTTGCATGTTTTTTTATTACGAGAAATATGTTATAAACTTTTGTGTTTGTTAAATATAAACCCCATTGGGGCTCTGGCGTCCTCTTTGGGGCACATATCATATAGCACTACTGTGAATGTAGTTACAAATCCAGACCATTGTAGTTGTGGAAGGGGTTTGCAACTTATTCAAATCACTGCCTTTAAAACTGCTTATACAACAGGCAGTTGAAGCTATTGGTGCTGCCTTCCTGTACATTTGCCAATTGTAGTGACAGCTCGCATGCTCCTGCTGGAGTGAACATGAGCACCTAATATAGTAACGATGTAAGATAACAGTTGCACAGTAGCGCTAGAAAACACTGGATGTGAAATATTGGATAGGAGGTATATATTTATATATGGGATCGAGATACTGAGCAGCATATGAACTGTAGCAGTCAGATACCCAAAGCTGGCGGCTAGCATCAAAGCCAGCGATCCAGAACTGCCAAGACTCTTCTCCATCTCCACGCGGTAATCCTGGATAACAGACTGTAACAGGGCAAAACTAGCTAATGAAAAGGAATCGTGGAGGGAAGGCAAAGTAGGTACCCAACAACTCCAGGCTGAAGTCGGATGTGTCGGACCGAAAGGTGCAAATATCGCAGTCAAGCTGAACGTCACAACGCATTTAGTTCTCCGGACTACATCCTGCTACTTTCAAATACTTTTTCAGGGCTTGGTACCAGGAGTTTGAAAAAGTTCAGAGCTTGGTAACAGGAGTTTGAGAACGTTCAGGGCTTGGTAGCGGGAGATTGAGAACGTTCAGGGCGGCTTGATAGCAGGAGATTGAGAACGTTCAGGGCTTGGTAGCAGGAGATTGAGAACGTGCAGTGCTTGGTAGCGGGAGATTGAGAACGTTCAGGGCTTGGTGGCAGGAGATTGAGAACGTTCAGGGCTTGGTAGCGGGAGATTGAGAATGTTCAGGGCTTGGTAGCGGGAGACTGAGAACGTTCAGGGCTTGGTATCGGGAGACTGAGAACGTTCAGGGCTTGGTAGAGGGAGATTGAGAGCGAACGACGAAGAAGAAGATATACATGTTTTTTAAATATATACTTTGTGTTGTAAATATTTACGTTTATAATATATGCTTTATATTTTATTCTTTATATATGTGTGTGTGTGTGCTTGTTTGTGTGTGTGTGTGTGTGTGTTTGTTTGTTTATTTAATACAAACGTTGTGCCACAATTATATGAAGTTATTTATCACGAGTAGAGTTATAAATAGTTGATGTTATTTATTACATGTGCTGGGATATGAGCCTGTCTGTTGATTTAATCAATCTATAGTGTTATAAAGACGTGTTCATGCACAGTTTTATGAATAAGTGTGTTGCCTGGCATGCATAATTATGCGAGAAACACGTGTTTATTGAATATCGTCACTAGGTTAGATACATATCTATAAACAAAATATGATACATGTTATTGGAATTTGTAATATTAGGATTAAGCTAGAAATAATGATATAAATAAAAGATAGAAAGTACAAACTTAGTTTGCCTAATTTTACCGTCCATTTTTTGTCCTTATGTGATTAGTACAGACGGCTTTTCTTTCATGGGCCAAATGTCTGCCGTTGTAAGCCCGTCTGTCACGTGGCCCTCTTCGTGTCTTATACTATAGGGTGCATTGGTAGTTATAATGTTGTATTCTCATGAGATGACCAACCCATCCAATTTTCTGCCTTGCTATGCATGCAGGACAAAGAGTAGTTTGAACTATTTCTGACGCCATCATTATTCACCTGTTCAGCTCATCGCTTTGAGAGGCAAGTACCTTACATCAGGACCACAGCAGCTGAACCAACTGGCAAGAGCAGTTATACCATACAAAGAAAACCTAGGCCATATCCAGTTTCTGAAACTGAGCACAGCGTGGAATATAGACTTCGTTCGGTCCATACATTTTTGTCTAGCCTATTACTTCGTAAGTTGCATATCATCATGCCTGGACCATATACCGGTTTGAATGCTTGTGTCGGCTATAGACAAGCAATGACGAATGCTAATATCACTCATATCAACCACATACATGATGCGTTGCATATCTTTCTTCCACACGTAGACTGCCATTGGCCGTTTTTCAAGCTACATATTTTTCCATGGCAGAAACTACTGCTGAAGATGATGTGATGTGTTAATGACCTCATTGTTCTAGAGTTCAGTTTCTTTTTATTTAAGGTGACATGGCTAATTTTCATCTTTGTTGACTTTTCTTATCTAACAGTAACTCAAGATTTACAGCTGGATAAACTATAATATCGCGACAAAGGATAGTAACAAATACCTTTCCAGCGAGAAGCGAGCACTCTAACCAATCTACCATTGAAATTTTCCGAATTTATGAACCATTTAAATTCATTGTAGGAGTAATTGATTAAATAACTATTTGTATCGTCATTACTGGAACTGACTATACGTCTACTATTGCTGCTGAAAGTGTATTTATTATTTCAGATTTCCCTTTGGTTTATATTTCACTTTGTCTAACTACATTGTTATGTTTGAAAGCTATGTTCAACATTATGTCAAAATCCCTTCTTGTCCTTCGCGCTCACTTTGTCTAGGCTTCTCTCCCTCCCCCCTTTCTCCCCCCCCCCCCCAATTAGTAGAACAATAGTGTCCCTAAATTCACGCTTTCGTATATTATATGCTAGGTGATGTTTTCCAGCTCTGACTAGCTTTCATATCTTTGCTTTAATCTTCAACAATGTTTTGTTTCATTTTGTTCCACTTGTTTTTACTTGGCTAGTCTTAATCCGTGTCGGTCCAAGTTTGTTGCTGCTTCTTCTTCTTCTTCTTCTTCTTCTTCTTCTTCTTCTTCATCTTCTTCTTTATTCGCTTTCCTATTGACAAAGATGTTGGGACGTAGTTTACAGTGAGGTTTGCGATATATGCCGATCTCGGCCCAACACATTCGGTATGGGCAGGCCCTTTTGGGAATCATGCTTTCGTTTCCTCTTGGGTCCCTACTCTCTCGGCCAGGATTTCCTTTCCTTTGATCCCTACTCTCTCGACCAGTCTTTCCTTTCCTTTGATCCCTACTCTCTCGACCAGGCTTTCCTTTCCTTTGATCCCTACTCGCTCGACCAGTCTTTCCTTTCCTTTGATCCCTACTCGCTCGACCAGTCTTTCCTTTCCTTTGATCCCTACTCTCTCGGCCAGGCTTTCCTTTCCTTTGATCCCTACTCTCTCGGACAGGCTGCCTGTGTGCAGTCTATTTCCAAAAAATAGAACTACAAGAATCATGTTCATTTTTCAGTTTTCCTAACACAATCTTACTGCAAATATTGAAACGGCTGCATATTTAATATGGCAAGAACTTGTAAGTGGCTCTTGCGCTGTTTTGAGAAGTTTGTTAATGTGACAACTGAAGGCGCTGGGTTGAAGCTTCACTGTACAGTTATTTGCCTCCTTCTCTTTCAGGCAATAATTCAGATAATGAATGTCGGTTATATCAGGGGCCATGATGATTTATTGTAGAAATTAGGGGTTTTAAGCTCAAACCCGCATGAGGTCTGCAGCAGGACAAATAATAATAACCCGCAGGTCGAGCTACACTAAAGCCTGTATGCATTTTTCGCTTCCTCCCAGCAAACTGTGAGGTAGCTGGGGCCCCACTTCTCATGGAATATTTCGTTTCTATTTTTCCTTTTTCATAAGACATTTTGTTCCGTGACAAGTTCTTGTTTTTATGTTTCACAACTGTTTTGTTTTTCATTCTTGAAATGACAGTATGAGGTCTTGCCATGAATAGTAACACAATGGTCACCAGTATGAGGTCTTGCCATGAATCGTAACACAGTGGTCAGGTCACCAGTATGATGCACAGTTAGATAATTATTGTTCTTAGACAAAGTAAACATTGAGTTTCAACCTTAATAGATTAAACATTGAGTTTCAATCTTGGCAGAGTAAACATTGAGTCTCAATCGAGACAGCGCAAACGTTAAGTTTCAGCCTTGACAAACTAAACATTGGATTTCAACCTTGAGGAACTAAACGTTGAGTTTCAGCCAGAACAAACTAATCACGGAGTTTATGCCTTGACAAACTAAACATTGAGTTTCAACCTTGACAAACTAAACAATGAGTTTCAATCTTGACAAACTAAACAATGAATTTTAACCTTGACAAAGTATGCATCGAGTTTCAGCCTTGACAGAGTAAACATTGAATATCAAACTTGACAAAGTAAACATTACATATCAATCTAATACTTTGTGAAATAATACAAATCAATCTATATATCCAGAGCATTTATTCTTCTCCAACGACCGATCACTTTTTATACGACATATATCGTTCTAGTCCCGTCTCAGTAGACAAATGGCATGCCGCAGTAAAGGTTATCAGGTTTGAACCCCATTATCGAAACGTTCCAATCAATTCAGCTGTAAATGAGTACGTAGCATATTCCTAGGAAATATAAGACAGAGAGAACGGCGACTGCAGTCTGATTTCATAAACATCTGAGACCCTAGCACACTGGAGTCTATCTGAGACCTAGCACACTGGAGTCTATCTGAGACCTAGCACACTGGAGTCTATCTGAGACCTAGCACACTGGGGTCTATCTGAGACCCTAGCACACTGGAGTCTATCTGAGACCTAGCACACTGGAGTCTATCTGAGACCTAGCAAACTGGAGTCTGTCTGAGACCTAGCACACTGGAGTCTATCTGAGACCCTAGCACACTGGAGTCTATCTGAGACCTAGCACACTGGAGTCTATCTGAGACCTAGCACGCTGGAGTCTATCTGAGACCTAGCACACTGGAGTCTATCTGAGACCTAGCACACTGGAGTCTATCTGAGACCTAGCACACTGGAGTCTATCTGAGACCTAGCACACTGGAGTCTATCTGAGACCTAGCACACTGGAGTCTATCTGAGACCTAGCACACTGGAGTCTATCTGAGACCTAGCACACTGGAGTCTGTCTGAGACCTAGCACACTGGAGTCTGTCTGAGACCTAGCACACTGGAGTCTATCTGAGACCTAGCACACTGGACTCTATCTGAGACCCTAGCACACTGGAGTCTGTCTGAGACCTAGCACACTGGAGTCTATCTGAGACCCTAGCACACTGGAGTCTATCTGAGACCTAGCACACTGGAGTCTATCTGAGACCTAGCACACTGGAGTCTGTCTGAGACCTAGCACACTGGAGTCTATCTGAGACCTAGCACACTGGAGTCTATCTGAGACCTATCACACGGGAGTCTATCTGAGACCTATCACACTGGAGTCTATCTGAGACCTAGCACACTGGAGTGTATCTGAAACCTATCACACTGGAGTCTATCTGAGACCTAGCACACTGGAGTATATCTGAGACCTAGCACACTGGAGTCTATCTGAGACCCTAGCACACTGGAGTCTATCTGAGACCTAGCACACTGGAGTCTATCTGAGACCTAGCACACTGGAGTCTATCTGAGACCTAGCACACTGGAGTCTATCTGAGACCTAGCACACTGGAGTCTACCTGAGACCTAGCACACTGGAGTCTGTAACTTCCCGATGGCAGTATCTGTTATGGATTACCTTCCTTTTTCATTTTCGGCGCTCTTCCTGTCAAAGACCTTGTCTCGTAATTTACAGTGAGGCTGCGGTATCTGCACCTTTAGACCCGACATCACCGGTTTCAGCACAGCGTTTTTGTGAACAAGTTTGTCTTCTCTCTGCGATCCCTAATTCCTTGGCCAGACTACACTAGTGCAGCCTATTTCTAGGGTTGTCCTTTAGAGGCGAAATAGGATCTTGACCAGGTGGGGTTCGCTGACCCTAAATGCAAGTTGTCAGCTTTGAGTGGCTGACTGTAATCAACTCATTTGCCCTGCAGGGTCTTCGACCCCGACTACCTTCTAGGTTTTTCGAGACGGCAAATAAACAAGATATTGATCAGTATATCTTCGATTTAAGAATTACTTTGAAAGACTATACCAGGAGCAGGAACAACTTGTAGTTTGCAGCTAAGGATTCTATCCACTTCATTATGTTTGGAGGTCATGAACAACTAAAAACAATTTGTTGCTTAATATAACGGTACAGCGATTGTAGGTTTTGATGAGCCAATTAAAGATGGTTGACTTCTTGAAAGAATAGAAAGGCTTTTTAGTTTTGAGAGTTTGTCCTCAAACAACACAACAAATAAAGCAGAGATGAAACACAGAATGGCTTAGATACCTTAGCGAAAAACGTGCTGGCGTTAGATTGGTCACAGGTTGAAGGAAGAAGAGATGTAGTCATTGTCTTGAGTAAAATATGATATATGATATATATCTGGACCTGTTAAAAACTTATGTTTTTGTGTGTGTTAATTGAGTGCCTAGAATTCGTTTCCATAGTGTGAAATTGTATTTCTTGTAGTTTATATTTTTTTAAATCTGGAAGCATGCTTCCACGCCTGCACATTGTCTTGATATATTTTACACAATTCACATTTTCATATACGAGTAAGATGGTGTTCACTTGTGTTAATATAAGCTGTATACAGCAAACTCACATTTAGTCCAAGTTTTCATTTGAAATTAATCCTTGTTATGTTTCGAAGAAGAAGTGTGGGATACATTTTTAATAGCACAAAACGCCAAATATACTTGCCTAGCTTTTATAGCACACATAGTCTTATATACTTGCCTAGCTTTTATAGCACAAATAGTCTTATATCCTTGCCTAGCTTTTATAGCACATATAGTCTTATATACTTGCCTAACTTTTATAGCACATATAGTCTTATATCCTTGCCTAGCTTTTATAGCACATATAGTCTTATATACTTGCCTAACTTTTATAGCACATATAGTCTTATATACTTGCCTAGCTTTTATAGCACAAATAGTCTTATATACTTGCCTAGCTTTTATAGCACATATAGCCTTATGGCCTTGGCTAGCTGTTATATTCCATATAGCCTTATTTCCTTGCCGAAATGTTTGCAGCATATAATCCTTATACCATTGCTTAACTGCTATTGTATATGATGCCTTTGATCATTGCCTAACTTTTACAGTATATCCTCGCCTAACTTTACGTTATAGTCTTGCCTAACTTTACGTTATATCATTGCCGAACTTTTACAGGATAACCTTGCCTAACTTTTACAGTATACCCTTGCCTAACATTTACAGTATATCATTGCCTAACTTTACCTTATATCCTTGCTTAACTTTTACAGTATATCGTTGCCTAAATTTGCCATATATCATTGCCTAACTTTACATTATATCCTTGCCTAACTTTTACAATATATCCTTGCCTAACTTTTACAGTATATCATTGCCTAACTCTCACAGTATGTCCTTGCCTAACTTTACCTTAGGTCCTTGCCTAACTTTTACAGTATATCCTTGTCTAACTTTTACAGGATATCATTGCCTAAATTTGCCTTATATCATTGCCTAACTTTACCTTATATCCTTGTCTAACATTTACAGAATATCCTTGCCTAACATTTACAGTATATCCTTGCCTAACTTTTACAGTATATCCTTGCCCAATTTGTACAGTATATCCTTGCCTAACTCTTATAGTATGTCCTTCCCTACCTTTACCTTAGGTCCTTTTCTAACTTTAACAGTATACCATTGCCTAAAATTGCCTTATATCATTGCCTAACTTTATCTTATATTCTTGCCTAACTTTTACAGTTTATCCTTGCCTAACCTTTACATAATAGCATTGCCTAACTTTATCTTATATCATTGCTTAACTTTGCTGTATATCACTGCCTAACTTTGCCTTTTATCTTTGCGTAACTTTACCTTATATCATTGCCTAACTTACCTTATATCATTGCCTAACTTTGCCTTATATCATTGCCTTATATCATTGCCTAACATGCACTATTTTCAAGACACTCTAAAACGAGAAAGACCTTAATGGCTGGGTGTATAAATATAACGATATCTTCTTCTTCGGTGTACGTACTGAAAATGTTCTATTAAGGCGTGTCGCAGTTAACAGCGAGGATGCGGTATCTGCGCAATTCGGCCCTTACGTTCAGTTTCAGAACGTCACACCGTTGGGGCCGGACTCATCTATCCTCTTGGATCTCTATTCTCTCAGTCAGGTTGAAGGTGCAGTCTGTTTCAAGGGCCGGTACTTGTGGGCAAAATCGTCCCTTTTTCAGCTCTGGTTCGCTGATCCTGACTTAAGCAGCCAGGAGTGAGTCACTGGCTAATGTTCTCTTGTTCACTGCGTCATTATCCCTAAATAAATTTGTGTACAACACACGCCGGAGCTACGCTGACATTTACGTACATTTATTGTAACACTAATCAGAAAATGTTAGCCAGGGTCACGAGAAATATACTGGCCAAGACCCTACCTGACCTCCTCGTTGGTCGTCCTGAAAAGGCTGTTGTTGAGGACAACAGTCTGGCTAACAAGGTGAGGTTTGACGTGATCTCCGTAGTAGTGAGCGATACGCAGATGAGGCCACGCATAGCACAACCGCCTAGAGGACTCCGGTCCACCTTCATCAGCACGCTCGGGATGTGAGGAAAGCTACTGCGCCCCATTACTTAACGCCCTTTTCAGGACACACATAAGAGTTATCACTCATTGTGTGCATTTGAAACAACAACAACAACAACATTTATTGTAAACACTTGCGAAATAAATATTAAAATGTAACCAGACAGGAACTGATCAGAGAATAAAAGAGTGGTTGGACTACAGGATACATTTTCGAAAAGCATTGAACGAGAAAGTCTAGAAGACAGCTGCAGGTTGGGCGAGATCATGAACGCGGCTTTATGTAGTAGTAATCAGGACAGAGGATACCTCAATTCCTACGCTTCAAAGTGAAATACGAAGCTAAGTAAAATTACGTAAATAGAACCAGTGCTATAAATACACACATACATATTGACCAGATTGTTGGATATAGGTAAGTTAGTTTCGTAACATAACAGTAGGCCAGGCTCTCGATTATAGCTAGGACACCAGGAGTGTTTCGACAGCGAGGATCGAACCTAGTAGCTTTGTTTCGAGAAGCTAGTGCTCTGCTACTCAAACGCCCACATTAATGGCGACATAATTCAAGAGGTGAATAACTCGTGCTCCCGGAAAATAATCAATATTACAGAACGTAGCAGGCTGGAGGAGGAGGAAGAGAAGAAGGTGGATGACGAAGAAGTTGCATTATCTATGCTATATTTCTAAAAGAACGTGTATGTCGTATTAGGCCATAACTCGCCAATGAAGAATAAAGCGATGGATTGGTCATGTTCGACCCATTGAAGACATTCGCATCCCAAAAGGATATTCTTTATGGACATCCCGTAGATGATAAAAGAACAGATGGCCGAACACAGCTGAGCTTCAAAGACGTGTCTAAGCGCAACAAGAAGGCACTGGACACGGGTCTGCCATCTTGGAAAGACAAAGTCACACACCGATGCAACGCGCAGAAGAAAAACATACATGGCAAGGATAATCTCAATTAAAAAGCTCAGTAGAGAGTTACATTTACAAGGGACATCATCCTATAGGCAGTTATGATTGAAAAGGGCTACAGCTATTCTGTCTTCCATCTAGTACCAGTCGAACTACAGCATTCGATTGACATTTGGCAGAAAAATAACACTGTCATTCGCTACTGGAAAATTCACAAGCAATTTCAGAGCGGAGATAGAGGCACTGAGGGCGGCAGTGGAAGAAATGGCGACAGGTAAAAGGAATGAAAGCCATATAGTCCTGCTGACAGATGTTCTGGCCGTAGTCACAGCACTAAAAAGCCAGAAAAATACTGAACTTAATGATTTAAGAGCAGTACTCTGTCAACTATGCCAGCAGTCCGCACAAAAAAAGGGTAGTGGTTCAGTGGGTTCCATTCCACTGCAACATCCAAGGCAATGAGGAGGCAGACAGACTGGCAAAAGAAGGTGCAAGACTACTACAACCAGATACTAGTATGACATACGAAGAGTCAAAACGGCTTATTAGAGCTAGATACATGACCAAATGGGAAACCGAACATAATGGATACACAAACCACTATGCCTATTACCAGTTGAACAGAAGAGAGCAGGTCGTGGTCTTCAGACTTCGCACTGGCCACAATAGACTGAGGTACCACCTATTCAACAAATTGAAGATAGGTGGCACTGACGAATGCGCGTGTGGTACCGGGAAAATGACCGCTGAGCATTTGCTGCAAAACTTAATGACATACGAGGATCAGAAAGAGCAGATGTGGCCATCACCAGTGGAACCACAAGACAAGCTCTATGGCAGTGTCGATAGCCTCAGGATGACCGCTGCTTTTTCGAAAAAATAAAGGTTGATGTCTGACTGCGTACGAAGAAGAAGAAGAAGAAGAAGAAGATTGACATTTTTACATTATGTTTATGAACGCTCAATTTAAGCAGAGAAGTCACTATGGCCGGTTGACACGAGTCAATATGTCACTTGTCCGTCTGGATCTAGGGGAGACACGAAAATGATAACTGAAACCATTAAATAATGTAAGTAAAGGCGGTTAAAAAAGGTTGTACATTGGAATAGCAACATCCTCACATAAAACCGTTGAAAATGAACCGCAAATTGATTCACAAGCCACGATCACGAGAACACACAATGTCATTGGAGGCTTACAGAATAAATATCTACAAACACATTTTTAAAAGGACGGTGGAGAATGAGATGTGGGCAATTCAAGGATTTAGACAATGTCTGACGAGAATAAAATGTAGGTATTTCAATGACTTTATTAAAGGACGGAGGAGAATAAAATGTGGGCATTTCAAGCATTTAGAAAAGGATGGATGAGAATGAGATGGGGGCATTTTAAAGATTTAGAAATAGATGAAAGAGAATAAGATGGGGGGGGGGGGGGTATTTAAAAGATTTAGAAATAGATGAAAGAGAATAAGATGGGGGGGGGGGTATTTAAAAGATTTAGAAATAGATGAAAGAGAATAAGATGGGGGGGGGGGGGTATTTAAAAGATTTAGAAATAGATGAAAGAGAATAAGATGGGGGGTATTTAAAAGATTTAGAAATAGATGAAAGAGAATAAGATGGGGGGGGGGGTATTTAAAAGATTTAGAAATAGATGAAAGAGAATAAGATGGGGGGTATTTAAAAGATTTAGAAATAGATGAAAGAGAATAAGATGGGGGGTATTTAAAAGATTTAGAAATAGATGAAAGAGAATTAGATGGGGGGTATTTAAAAGATTTAGAAATAGATGAAAGAGAATTAGATGGGGGGTATTTAAAAGATTTAGAGTTGCTAATCTTTAGAATTTCCTTTTCTTCTCATGAAGTCTTCTGTTTTGTTTTCTTCAAATCATGCCTCACTCGGCTTCACTACGCCTCACTCGGCTTCACTCCGCCTCTCGGCTTCACTCCGCCTCACTCCGCTTCTAGAAGTACATGTCGCCATGACCGCAGCTGACTGCATGCCAGGAAGTCTGTCCCAATACACTTCCTGTACTGTTGATTTATTAATGTCCTTGATAGCGTGCGGTTTCTGAACCTTGCTTAGTAGGCACATTTCACATAGTTGCAGCTCCCTAACATTGGCAGACTGCAAGCACAGCATCAAGCTATCTCCACCGACTTATATTCATTGGCAGACCTCGTCCTTAATGCATGTTCAACTGGTCGTTCAACCATTGCTGACATGAAGTATCCCTGATAACACCACACTCAAACCTCTATTAAAATGTTCATAACGCGCTTGTCACCTTATGCGGACAGCTAGTGCTATAATTAGCCCATATACAAAGACACATGCTCCAACAATGAATAACACAATTTTTTTTAAACTTGTTGTGAAAGCTTCTGTATTAAATGTTGTGTTATTTGTCGATCTGGCTGAAAGTGGACACCTTCCTTGCTGTTATGGAGTGGAAGGCAACGAGGAAGGAAACTGGCCACCCACCTCATAATCAAGCCGTGGCATCGTCCAATAAAGTCTCTAACTACATCTTGAACAGCAATATATGCTATGGGACCACTTTGACCGTTTTATTGTAGGAGGAACAGGTGTTAGAATGATTAGAACACTCCAGGTCTTTTGAACAAAGGAATGCAGGTTCAAACCTCTGTACTGACTAAATTTGTTTCTTTTTCTATGGGCTGTAAAATAAGATTCTAACCTTCACACCTGGTGTGATAGCAAGGACAAGAGGTCTCAACTATTCAGGCATTGTTGTTATTGCTGTTATTGCTGTTATTGTTGTTATTGCTGTTATTGTTTAATGCCCACAATGAGTAAGTTTACTCCATGAAAAGGACGTTAAGTGGCGGGTTGTCGTAGCTTTCCTCACATCCCGAGGGTGCCGATGAAGGTAGGCGGCGGTCCTCCAGGCGGTTTGTTATGCATGGCTTCATCTGCGTGGCGGTCACTACTACGGGGATCACATCGATCCACATCTCGTCAGCAAAGCTGCCTTGAAAACAGCCAGATAAATCCTCATGGGGATTCCGGCAATGGGAATAAAGGCCGCAGTGATAGCTGTTACTAATGTAATATTTGTTGATGATTTCATGTTCTTGTTCACTGAAACCATACTCTTTGTCCATTGGTTTGTATTGTTATTGAAACTGTTAGAGGTTTAGAATGTGCTGTTAGTTGATTATTTTTGTCTTCGTTTGGGGGCTTCATGCACTTTCAAGTGTTGACCAGCTGAAGGGACTGCCGGGTGAGCAATGCCAATAGCCGAGTTATTGTGCACTATAGATTACCTTTCAGGACATATCAATACAAATAAATTCATTACATTTTACAGAAAGGTGAAAAAAGACGAAAGAACAGACTAAATGGAAACAAATAAATGCTTAAATAACCCGATGTACAAAACAGTCAATGTAGCAACATATTTCAAAACAGACTACACATATGCACTCTGAATGAAGTTTGTGCTCATATAAGTAAATGACACAAACCGTTATTAGCGTTTGGGAAGACAAGAAAATGTAAAAAAACCATGTACACACTGTCTTACACACAAACACGCCTCTCTCTCTGCATTTGTTTTCTCTCGTTCTTGCTCTTTCTGTTTCTCTCTCTCGCTCTCTCTCTCTCTCTCTCTCTCTCTCTCTCTCTCTCTCTCTCTATGTAGCTCTCGTCTTATAGTTATGTTGACGTCCTTACATGCAGTGTTTGAGCATATTATCAGCCGATACTGAATTAAATAAATACAACTTAATTACAGCAGTGGCATTGTACGATAACTACTGAGAATATTATTTTAAAACACAATTATGGGCAACATTTATTGACTGAGTCCTTAAGTTGTAAAGTGAACAAATTTAAACATGGGGCTAGCAACTTCATAAAGTAAGAAATGAGTTGCACGAACCACAACTGGATGCACGTGAGCGTTTCCAGCTGCATTAGTCTTGTTGAACTTCATTTAGGGCGAAAACGAGACAATAATAGAAGACAAATATGAATACATTAACAGGTGGATTAGCAAAGAAGACAACAAGGAAAGACAATTGTGATATCGGTCATCTAACAGTTGTTTTAATTGTCTGTCTCAACTCCTGTTATTCGGTCAGCACATCTCATAGTTGTTTTAATTGTCTGTCACAACTCCTGTTATTCGGTAAGCACATCTCATAGTTGTTTTAATTGTCTGTCTCAACGCCTGTTATTCGGTCAGCACATCTCACAGTTGTTTTAATTGTCTGTCTCAACGCCTGTTATTCGGTCAGCACATCTAACATTTGTCCTGTTATTCGGTCAGCATATCTTACAGTTGTATTAATTGTCTGGCTTAATTTATGTCCGTCGTCAGCACATCTAACAGTTGCATTAATTGTCTGTCTCAACTCCTGTCCAATGTCAGCGCATCTCACAGTTGTATTAATTGTCTGTCTCAACTCCTGTCCAATGTCAGCGAATTTCACAGGTGTATTAATTGTCAGCCTCAACTTCTGTACGGAGGTCAATAGCATTTAAGTTCCATATCCCCCCCCCCCTCTCTCTCTTTCTGTCTGTCTGTCTGTCTCTCTCTCTCTCTCTCTATCTCTCTCTCTCGTCTCGTCTGGTCTCAAAGAAGGTGGAACCAGAATGTCCTTCCTCTTGAACTACCTCTCAACTTATCGTCTTGTCATTGATCGTAGGCAGATGAGGATCAGAGAATGAGGGTGATGCCCAGCGCAATTTATTCCTAACTATAATCCAGATACAGCGCAAGTTACATCATCAAGACAAAACCAACAGATGACGTATCGCTTGTGATGGACACCTCACCTAGGTTGATCATAAGATAAAAACTGTAATATTCCAAGCATGTTCTAAAGAAGACTGTGCATGGGCATAGCAATCGCGATATGCATACAAATATGGTTATTGATACCGTCAATCACATTTGGTCAGACACAGGCTTCATGTAGAGGGGTCAGCTGTTGTGGTGACCCTATACTTTAGATGGAGCGAAAAGGAGAACCAATCAATCAATCAATCAATCAATCAATTAACTGATCAATCAAAGCTTCAGTCTCAATCCTTTTATTTTCTATGTATACGTTCTGAGAGCTTAGAACAGTTATTCCCCCTGCAATCGTTGTCCCATCATTATTTATGGTTTACAAACTTCCGGATTCCGATGACAAAGCGGGTTTGAACACACGTCAGGACTGGAATAAACAAAAATACGTAGTCTGCAGATTGCAAATTGAGAGTCAAAAGCAGGGGCAATCGGCCTATATCCATCAGCCAAATAAATTCCATCTAGCCATACCCCTCTACCGATCTCACCCCTCCCCAACAACCTCATCGTATAATTCGAACTTGTGTGTTTTGTACTATATATAATTTTGACTTTTTGTGTGTTTTGTACCAAGTATAATTTTGCCTTTTTGTGTGTTTTGTATCAAGTATAATTTTGACTTTTTGTGTGTGTTTTGTATCAAGTATAATTTTGACTTTTTGTGTGTTTTGTATCAAGTATAAATTTTGACTTTTTGTGTGCACTGTGCTAAGTATAATTCTAACTTTGTGTGTGCTTTGTACCAAGTATACTTCTTACTTTTTTAAAGCGTTGTACCCAGTAAACTTTTGACTTTTTGTGTGTACTAAGCTAAGTATATTTCTGACTTTGGCTGTATGTTGTACTAAGTATAACTCTGACCTTTTCAGTGTACTGTGTAACTTTATATATCTGACTTTGTGTGTACTTTGTACCTAGTATAATTCTTACTTTTTTAAAGCGTTGTACCAAGTATAATTCTGACTTTTTGCGTACTTTGCCATTGTTCCAGCTGTTCTTAATAGAATTCACTTTTATATACCGAATACAATTTACGTCTGAGTATCAAAGCCACTAGAGTACTTCTCTAATACTACAAAGCAGCCAGGGTTCGATCCCCTGTTATGACACAATCCAGTCTAGCCAGTCGTAAGTGGGTATTGCCTACTATTAATGTAGGTAGGGCAGCTAGGTAGGGAGATACTTATGAAACTCCCTCATCAAACCCCAAAGACCAAGAACAATGAGGTCTTTAACACTTCATTCACTACGGCAGACTGTTATGAAATTATCTTTACCTTCTTTGTGAAGGTTGTTTATTTTATGACTATTGTAGTGCTAGTTTTTTGCTTCCTTATATGTAATCCACAGCAGCGAGAAGGCCAAGTTTCGTTCATAGAAGATTGATATGCCCATTTTGTTGTTTTCTAGTCTGTAGGACGTTGTTCGATATGCATTTGATTATCTTTATGTATGAGGTTGTCTGAATATATAAGATTGTCCGGATGTATTAAATTTTCGGATCTGTAGGATTGTCCGGATGTGTAAGATTGTCCGGATGTGTAAGATTGTCCAGATGTGTAAGATTGTCCAGATGTATAAAATTGTTCGAATGTGTAAGATTGTCCGGATGTGTAAGATTGTCCGGATGTGCAAGATTGTCCAGATGTATAAGATTGTCCGGATGTGTAAGATTGTCCAGATGTATAAAATTGTCCAGATATATAAATTTGTTCGGATGTATAAAATTGTCCGGATGCGGATGTGTAAGATTGTTCGGATGCATACCATTGTTTTTGAACGTAACTAGAATGGATGTATGCTATTGTCCGGTTGAAATAGATTGTTCTGAAACATAAGATGACCGGATATTTAATATTGTCCGGATGTATAAGATTGTTCTGTAACGTAAGATTGTACGGAGTTATAATGTTTTCTAGGTGCATGATGCTGTACTAAAGTATAAGAGTGTCAGGAAATATGAGGTTTTTGAATGTATGTGATTTTCTAAATGTTAAAGGTCTGGTCGGGTTTCCTGACATGCGGACAATTATAGGATGTATATAATTATCCGACTGCATGCGATTGGCTAGCTAATTAAATGGTCCTTCCTGCATGGCGTTATCTGACCTATAAGAGATTGCCCATTTCGTACAAGGTTCTTCTGCCACAATGATGATTGCCAACATATATAAGGCTGTCCGGCCTGTATGGCATTTGCCGACATGTGTAAGGCTGTCCGGCATGTATGACATTTGCCGACAGGTGTAAGGCTGTCCGGCCTGTATGGCATTTGCCGACAGGTGTAAGGCTGTCCGGCCTGTATGACATTTGCCGACAGGTGTAAGGCTGTCCGGCCTGTATGACATTTGCCGACAGGTGTAAGGCTGTCCGGCATGTATGACATTTGCCGACAGGTGTAAGGCTGTTCGGCCTGTATGACATTTGCCGACAGGTGTAAGGCTGTCCGGCCTGTATGACATTTGCCGACAGGTGTAAGGCTATTCGGCCTGCATGACATTTGTTGGCATTGGTAAGATTGGCCAACCTGTATGACATTTGGCTGCAAAGTTGGCCGGCCGGCTTGACATATGCCGGAATGTAGAATGTTTTTCGGCCTGTGTGACATTTACCGGCATGTACAGGGTTGTCTGGTCTGTAGGACATTTACCGGCATGTACAGGGTTGTCCGGTCTGTAGAACATTTACTGGGATGTGCAGGGTTGCCTACCTCTGTAACATTTACAGGCTTGTACATAGTTGTCAGGCCGGCTTGACTTTGTCTGTCTTGTAACACAACTGTTACCATGCCGGAATAATAATTTCTAGTGTATATGAGATTATATGACATTATTCGCTATTATGACGGTATTTGATTGCATGCACGAAAATTCCCGGTTACACGGTATTGTCCGGACTGTATAATATTGTTAGAAAATAAAGTGTTTGTTATATTTGACTTCACTTTATGTCCATTCTCTCTCTCTCTCTCTCTCTTTCTCTCTCTCTCTCTCTCTCTCTCTCTCTGATTAGCTCTCTCTAATTATTTCTGTGATTCTCTCTCTATCTATCTATCTATCTCTCTCTCTCTTTCTTTGTTTACGTCTTTTTTCAAGAACTCAATAATGTTACCCGCTTCCTAAAACATTATCAATAATTCGGTACTAACTTGCTACGCTGAGTAATAAATACAAACGGTAGCCTCCATGAGACCAACATTCTGCATTACACCTGTACCCTGCACATTATAATTCAGTTTATCCAATGCATTTTCGAGAGAAGATCATATCAGCTCTCACTCTTGTCTTCGTGATGTGAAGACGACTCGCTAGCTATTTTACCGCGTAATTAAACTCCGCACGATTTCTTTCGTACGATTAAACAAATACAACATGGTCGTCAGGGTGCTATGAACATTCGATCAGTTACCATTCCCGTCCCATCTTAACCCCTGCCATTGTTAGCGATCATCTTAATACCGAGAATGAGAGAGAGAGAGAGATAGAGAGAGAGAGAGAGAGAGAGAGAGAGATAGAGTGAGAAAGAGAGAGAGAGAGAGAGAGAGAGGTGAAAGGTAGTGAGATGAGAAGGTCACATTTGCAAAATTGGTAGAACCCAGACGTCACGATTGTTAAGGTCGTATATATCCTGCCTTAGCGATGGTGATAATGCCGATTTTGATTAGCCCTGTCTGGTAATTGCCAGTTTTGTTACTGCAGTTTCTTAATTGAAATGCACGACAGTTGCAGCGCGAGCGCCAGGTCGTATCCGTTCTTGAATGTAGTGCATGACCCGTGTAATCGAGGGAAAATATAGTGGAACGATTTGGGCCTGTCGCTTGAATATAATGATAGAACAACGCGGACAAGGACGCGGTCTTCTGGTCTTTCTTGTTCTATAAATTGTGTCATTGTTAAAATCAGAATTAGAATTAATGAAAGTCGTTATCGTTATCTCAAAGTGTTCGACATTATTATCTGTGCCTTCGTCATAGATACATGCTGTCGATCATCATATTTGTCGATCTTCGTCTCCTTAACGTTATTAATCGTTTTACATCTACGCTTAGATCATAGTTCCTATACTGAGTTTGCTGAATGAAAGTTATAGCAGCTGAGTATGTTGTTGAGTGTGAAGATTAGAATTTCTTGAGTTCTGTTCAGCTGATCATCTGCATCAGTTGTTGTTATGGGGCCTGCATACATGTTAAGTTATCTTTTGTTAGCGTACATCGTCATAATTTGATTGGATTACCTCCGTTGGCACCTGTGGGTTTTCAAGAACATCAGGTCATCATATTTCATCTGTCACTATGTGGGTGATTTGGACTTTCACTTTGTGACAACACTTTGTGAATATCTGGAACATTATTTGGTACTTACAGTTTCCGTTGTTGTTTGCTGTGAACATAGAGATTCAGTTTAGGTCATTCTTCATTCCCAACCGATTGAATGTCACACCCCCACTGCTGTGCTGGATGTCTTGGTTATGCTAAAGTGTTAAGGTCATAAAAATCAATGCGCATGATTCATTTCATTTACGATATCTGATCTGATATCATTGATTAATGTAGTCAAACACCAAACTAATACCGCCTTCACTGGCGCATTAATATCTCACTGACAGGCAGATAACTGATTCATTTTAGTCCGAATTCAACAGAATGTTGTCATTACCTATGGTTTTAATTAAAAGGTCCCAGGCACCCGGCCAAATACTAAAATGTGGGAAAAAATACAGTGGCCACCTGGTAAGATAAGACTTTATTCAACCAGTAATTTAAAGTAATATTTAACCGGTCAAGATCATGACAAAGGTAGTCCGGTACATGGCACGACCGACAGGGATGTCGTGTTGTAGTCCTCGATCTACCCGGTTGCATCTTTTTCTGAGGCACAGTGACCAGTTTACTTCCTTGTTGACTTACTGATCCAACTTTTACATCACCTACATATTTACTGCTGGGAACACTTGATCGGATCAAGACCGAAGATCGAGCACAGACTGTGTCACAAGAGACAAAAACTCGAATCTCTCTGATACTCATGCCTTTGACTTACCTAGTCCTTTAATAAGATGAAGATACGGGTCTGCCTTGTCTTTTTCGTGTGGCTTATAGTTTCTAGGCAATTATGCAGCTTCCCAAGATGTTAAATATGACGAACCAGCAAGGATATATCAATTGTATAACGGACCGGTGCCCAATTAATTCATCAATTAATTATTTTTCGTTTATGATCATCTTAAATTTTGTATTAAAATTCATGTAAATGCATGCGTATCTAATTCTGCTATTTGTTTACCATTTAATGATAGCAGTCTAATACAAAGTATAATCATTGATTAAACTCTCACGATAATCGCCTTTTGAAGTTTCATACATTATATATATATCAAAAGAGTTTCGTCCATTTTATGACAAAAAAATGGCCATTATCATGTTATGAATGAGACACAAATGTGAGGGTTATCATGTTATGAATGAGAAACAAATGTGCCCTTTGAAGATCGTTTAAGGCCGAGATCCAATTGAGAAACCTCTATTTTGGGTCCAATTTGTTGACGCATTCTGAGTACCAACGTCTGACGCTCGCGAACACAAAGTCGGTCTGGGGATCACCAATTTGGGAAGCAATGCTGTAGAGGCCGGATGCTGAGCCTTCATTTTTCGCCTCCTGAAACATGCCTGACAGTTTACAGTGCTGCTGTTCTCTACTTCCATTCAGGTCTCTGTAAAACATCAGCCACTTATGCTGTCAACAATCCACAAAAACACCACGGACGTGTTAAATGTTTAAGTTTAAGTTTAAGCGCTAGCAGTCATTTTTGTGTCGCTGACTCTAGCGCTAGCAGTCAGCTCTGGGTAGCTGACCATGACGCTAGCAGTCAACTCTGGGTCGCTGACCCTCGCGCCAGCAGTCAGCTCTGGGTCGATGACCGCTACAGCTCAACATCTTGGTCCTAAATTGAGATATAAATAATTGAAAAGGTAAAAATAGTCCACTAGCAGACATTGCAGTCGGGGATGAAATGTTAGAGAATTTATTTTACTAAACCAGAACTTGTTTATTAAGAGGATATGTCAGCGTTCTTCCTCGCTATCTTTTCCTCCCTGAACATTAAGCCAGGTACCCATTTACAGCTAGGTCGATTATAATGTGTCTATGACTGAGGTTGAACACTGTAAGTTTGCTGTGAAAAACCTATGCATTACCACTATGTTGATTACGATGAACACATTGCTGTGTACTATATGACACCCGCATATAGCAGCCAGTGAATGATAACCATTATGATGCCAGATTCGTCCATAGATAACACACAAATACAGCAGAGGATAAATACCTATCGTGCAAAAGATATCGTGACGTCTCCCTCCACTTGACGTATGACGTAACGTTTGACGTGCTGAAGAAAAAGTAACTCGCAGACTCCCAATAAATACACTACATCCGCGTCTCTCGAGAGACTAGCCTCGACGGCCGAGTGGTACCCGAGTTCAACATAATGAGGCCTTTGTTTCCATCCCGGCATGGCGTAGGAGGCGGCTAGGAAAGGATGAGCATAGGGCTAGCAACCTCACCATGTAACATACTATTGACAATGAAACCGAACTGCAAACAACTGGATTCAGGTTTCTATTTAACATTAGAGAAATAAATAGATCAAAGCTTGCAACGGCACTGAAGGTTAAAACTCGATTAACAACAACACATATAGGTAATGATTTAGTAATATCTCCAGAACAAACAAAAAATGGTGTCTCTGTTGCGACCCGAAGGTCTTCTTCAAAGACACAACGAATGAAAGCAACTAACAAATCACAACAAACAGCAAAACAAGATGAAGAATGAGCGATTTAAGCACGCCACCATACCAGGAATTACCAACAAGACGTTAGACCTACACTCCACCACCTGAAGGCACCCGCAAATAATTGTGATGGTGTTCCCCCCACATGTTGTTTCATGCTTTATCGCTCCCAATATTGAAGCCTAGGTCCAGCACTGTTTGGGGACAGCCAGCTTTAATCGGTATATTGGCTGCCGACGGTCGTAGAGGCCTTCTGGCTGCAGAGAAAAAATAAAGACTTAAGGCATAGCAAAACACCTCGCAAGCCAGCCTCCTCTGCATGAATGTCCGATCTATGGCAGGGATCGGACTTTACATTCATAGCAGACGTGTCGAAATACAGGAGACAGAGCTGGGCAGAACTCCCAGGGTACCAAGCACTGTCTACACTAGTCTACAGAGACTGAGACGCCAAAGATGATGTATGATGAGGTCCAACACTGCATTTCATTGACGCCAACTAAGTTGTATGACACGTACCGATTTGTGGGAGACACTACGGATACAACCAGTGCAGCAATAAAGAGGGGATGTGAAGGACATACTCTCAGAAAGAAGGCAGTCATCACAAACAGAAATGCGTTGAATTGGAATTCACAGAAAAGAGACCATTTGTAATGTGAAGGAACACATTGAACAGGATGTCAAGTCAATCGGGGTCTCCTGGTCGGAACTCAGGAAGACGGCACAGAATTGGAACAGATAGAGAGCATCTTCTGGGGCCCTATGTTCCAAGGGGAGGCAGATGGATACATGATAATAATGTTTTAGGATATCCTAATTCCATCATTTGCAGTGCGGTTCGAGTCAGTCAGATCAGATCGGGTCAGATCCTCCAGTAACCGGTGAGGTCGTTGGGACACACATGAAGACATCCTCACAACCCCACGCCACCCTTCTCTGTCAGCGGCCGTTGCCTGTGCCTATTCTGGTCGTAAATTGGTCCATTCGTTTATGTTGTCCTCCCACCTCTTTTTTTGGCCGGACTCCTCGTCGTTTGCCTTGCACCTTTCCGTGGAGGATCGTATTTGCAAGACCATTTGATCTCGATATGTGACCGTACCAAGCAAGTTTCCTTTCCTTTGACAGTTGCCAAGAGGCAGTGGTAGTTACATAATGCTGATGCCAACCCCAGGCACAACATTCTCGTGGTCTTTTGTGTATTACGAAATGCTTGGAAGGAAGCAGTGCGATATGCAGTCATTGCTGGCTGTCTTGGCGCCCGTATAGAAACCATGGTCTACATTTTAATATTTATTTTAACGCAAATCATGGTAGTAACAGTAAGATAATGGTAATATTTGCAATTATGGTAGAAGTCATAGCAGCAACAACAGATATACATTACATCTTCTTCAACTGTTATCTTTTCTCTTTGTTTCATTATTCGCCCCATAAGGCGACCGCTGTAGCAGTCAATGTTCACAGAAGCTAATAACAGTTGAGTAATAACTTCATCATTTCTGGTATTTTCTATCTCTTGTTCTTTGCTGCAATAGAGGACAACTTTTTGACATTTTGGGCGACGTACATCTAATAAAACACGTTTTGACATTTTGGACGACGTACATCTAATAATACAATATTTTGACATTTTGAACGACGTACTTATAATAAAATACAATATTTTGATATTTTGGACGATCTACATCTAATAATACAACGTTTTGACATTTTGGACGACGTACATCTAATAATACAACGTTTTGACATTTTGGACAACGTATATCTAATATAATACAATGTTTTTATATTTTAGAGGATGTAATCTAATAATACAATGTTTTTATATTTTAGAGGATGTAATCTAATAATGCAATGTTTTTATATTTTAGAGCATGTAATCTAATAATACAATGTGTTGATATTTTATAGAGCATACATTTAATAATTCAACGTTTTGATATTTTAGAGAGCCTACATCTAATAATGGAATGTTTTGATATTTTAGAGAGCCTAAATCTAATAATGGAATGTTTTCTATTTTAGAGGATAAACATCTATTATTATTGCTATTACATCTAACAATACAATGTTTGTATTTTCGAGGGCATACATCTAACAATACAACGTTTTGTATTTTAGAGGGCGCACGTCTTTGTTTCTGTCTTTTAAAATGTTCTTGAAGGAAGATTATTCTTATTAAATGCAAAATAGATATAGAATGTCTGGTCAATTAGTCGACATTTCTTGTCCGTTTTTGTTGTCTGTGCTCTTACTTTTCCGTATTGACCCCATCAAGAGTTATACACGCGTCATGTAAGTAGTTGCTGTCTTGCCTGTTCCAGTAGCATATTGATATTCACATCATTTTCTTTTCTTCTTCTTCGTACGCTGTCAAACGTCAAACTGTATTTTTTTCGAAAAAAGCAGTGGTCATCCTGAGGCTGTCGACACTGCCATAGAGCTTGTCTAGTGTTGCCACTGGTGATAACCACATGTGCTTTCTCTGATCCTCGTATGTCGGGCAGTTTTACAGCAGATGTTCAGAGGTCATTTTCCCGGTACCACGCGAGCATTCATCAGTGCCACCTATCTTTAGTTTAATGAATAGGTGGTACCTCAGTCTGTTGTGGCATGTGCGGAGTCTGAAGACCACGACTTGCTCGCTTCTATTGAACTGGTAATAGGCATCGTTTTTTGTGTATCCAGTATGTTCTGTTTCTCATTTGGCATTGTATCTGGCCCTAATAAGCCTTTTGGACTCTTCGTAGGTCACACTAGAATCTGGTTGTGGTAGTCTTGCACCTTCTTTTGTCAGTCTGTCTACCTCCTCGTTACCTTGGATGTTACAGTGGGATGGAACTAACTGTACCACTACTCTTTTTGGTGCGGATTGCTGGCATAGTTGACAGAGTACTGCTATTAAATCATTAAGTTCAGTATTTTTCAGGCTTTTTAGTGCTGTGACTACGGCCAGGGCATCTGTAAACAGGACTATCTAGCTTTCATTGCTTTCGCCTGTGAGCATTGCTTCTACTGCAGCCTTCAGTGCCTCTGCCTCCGCTCTGAAATTGCTTGAGAATTTTCCAGTTGCCACTGACAGTGTTATTTTTTTACCATTTGGTAGGCTCAGAAAAACACCTGCCTCTCCGTTCTGTGTTGTGTTCGTTACAGAACCGTCTGTGTATGCATGGGTCCAGTCCATGCTTGGGTAGTTTTTCGTTATGTACCTCAGGGTTATGTCACTTCTTTCTTTTCCAGTCTGGCTGTTCTTGTTTCCAATACCTGGTATATTTTCTACCACCTCCGGAATGATATGCTGCTTCCAGGTAGGTTTGCGTACAGAAGGGATGGGCTTTGGTATTGTTACGGTGTTCATAGGGTCTTCGCTTATCTTTGCTTTGGCTATTTCTGCAAAGTTTCTCCGCTTTAGTTTCCCATTTCCAAATCTATTTAGTCTCTGATGCATTGGATAGTCTGTCAATCTTCTGAGTTTCTCTGCTTGCTGCTGGGCTCTGCAGTCTCTTCTGTCGGTCATGGAGTGCCGATTTGTAATCTTTTCAAGTTCTACAATTGGTGTTGCCTTTGCTGCTGTTGTCCATGCCGCAATGCCATACTCGAGAACTGGTCTCACTCTTCCAGTGTACAGTTTCTTTAGTATACTTTCGTCTGCTCCCCAGCTTGTGCCAGCAAGTTTCCTCATGATTGCCATTCTTTGTCTGGCTCTCATTCGGCTTCTTTCGATCTGACTTTTCCATGTCATGCGCCGATCAAATGTGACTCCCAAGTAGTTTGGGTCGCAGACATTTGCCGTTAAGACTTATTTTGATGTTCTGGGGTTTATTTGAAAGCGATAATATCGTACATGTCGTTTTTTCCTCATTTATTTTGACCATCCATGAGTTCGTCCCCTCATCCAACGATGTTAGGGCCTGCTGCATCCGATTGTTTGCCATGGTGACCTTCTTTTCAGAGGTCCACATAACCAGATCGTCTGCAAACATGGAGCTGTGGACTCTTTTTGGTATATTCTCTGTGATCACGTTTATATACACCAGGAAATGTGTGGGTGACAGTACTCCCCCTTGTGGTACTCCCTGCTCAAGATTCACATCATTTGATTTGTGCTTGTTAACTTGTAAGTCTCGCTATCTAATACTCCCTAAATACAAACCCTAATGTGCTTGAAGCATAATGAAGCATAAACACATATAATATAAGAACAACGATGACATTTTTAGAAAGGATAGGAAAGATAACGACACTTGCGATCGCTAGCTAGCTTCACATTTCAGCTGTTGTTGTAGTTATTTGGGCATGTTCTATTTGTCGCTTTGAAGATTTTATTATTGGTACATTCTAGCACAGTGAACATGTTTTAATTAAATTTTAATCTATTTAGAATTGAACATCCACTCTCATATTAAACTCAAAATCACACATAAGAAGAAATAGAAAAGATTATATAAATGGTAGGGTGACCTTGGATGTAGACATTTGTCAGGTTCTAAGGAAGAACGGGTTAGTTCTGCCGGTTCACCTTCACGAATATGGCGTGTGGGAATTTTAGATGCTACTACGATGAGCTGAATACAGCTGGGGAGAGATGCCAGACTCACTCACACGCTGAGTGTTGTCCATACGACCTCTTGTGGTTATCGAAAAGGCACGACAAACTGCGTTAGATGCCTTCCCACCTTTCTACCCTGCGGGTTACATGTTTACGGAAAGGCTTCGGTGGTAACCCTGAGGCAAAATCTGCATCCTATGCTATCTCCAGTCGTCTCGATGAATGTCTTGCCACTGGCAAAAGGTAGCTTAGGCTCTGTGAGCGAGGTTGACAAAAGGCGCAGTTTCTTCCTCACTTTAATCCAAATCTCAGCGCGAGTCACCCATTTCAGCGGACACAGCAAGAGATACGACTGTCCACACGGCTGAACAAAGAGAGTGGTCTTCATCACTTGTGATGGACAACTATTAAGGAAGAACTATAGCATTCTGCCCGATTCTAAGAAAGACAGGGCAATTTGCCCGGTTAAATGAAGAATTATAAAGAGCAACTTGCCCAGTTCTAGGAAAGAATGTAAGCAATTTGTCTAGTGCAAACTTTCATGCTCAAATCAAGAACTATAGCAATATGTGAAGTTTAAAGAAGAAACTAGATCTAAATGTACGGTTCAAAGAAAGTGCAACAAGAATAGCATCGATGAATTGAAATAAGTAGAACAATATTCACAGAACATCTTATCATTGAACTTTTCATGAGATATATATAGCCTATACATATATAGTGTTTATAAAAACGGAACAAACCTCTACAATGGTCGCTCTTTGATGGACAATAATCTAATTCCATTCTTTGAGTTTACTTTCCTTTCAACTTCGGCAAAATGTAGACATTCTTCCCTCAAACAAATGTCTGGGATCCAATATAATTGGGACGTGTCCATGTGGTCAAATGTATGCGTTACACTGTAAATGTCTTGAATTTATTACTTTATTAAGGTTTGTTAAGAGCACCAGAAAATGCATTCAAATAAGATTAATACGCTTCTCATGTGTGCGAGTGTCTTATCTATGGGTCCGATTAGGTTTTGAAAACGGATGGTCCTCATATTCTAGAACCTTTCTTATACTTATCCTCTTCGTATTTGAGACTGTCAGTATTTTTATCTGTTAATAAAATTATCGTGAATGTTTTTTTATTGCGGTGATAACTGTGAAAGGTATCACTGGGTGAAGGAACTAGAATACTGGCAACACAGGATTGTCATCTCATTTCATGTTTTCCAATGTCAACGGTGGTCAGCCTGTCGATGTGCATTCCACGTGTGTCATCTGTATGTCTGGGCTATATTTAGTCCATGTCATTGAAGTGTTTCTTTAACACTGTATATCGGTATTATTCGTGGTCTTCCACTTGCGCTTAAACGGTGCTTTAGGCTCGCTCGAAGGATAAGCTTAGATGAGACATTCTTGTCGTATCCACACACGTTAAATGTCTGCCCCTTCGGCATACATGCAGTGCTTTCTACTTTCGTTCAGATTTCTTGTACAATGATTTAACTAGAGAAAAGCAAGTCGTCATCTTCAGATTGACAACTGGATATAATATACCCAGGCGTTATCTTTACAACGAACTGAAGATTGGAGCAGATGGCAGGTGTTCCCGTCAGTAATATACCATGACCGTGGACCATATCCTACAGCCTTACAACAAGGATGGTCACCGTTGGATAACTGTGTTCTTCTTCGTTCATTCTTAATCTCCCGCTATTAGACCCTGAACAGAGCTTTGCAAGTAGCAGGATGTAGTCCGGAGAACGGAATGCGTTATGTCGCTAGTTTACAGTTTGACTGCGATATTTGCACATTTCGGTCCGACACATCCGTCTTTAGCAGAGGATAACTGTGACCTTGATCTTCTGATGACCGGCGAAGAATCCAAAGAAGAAGATTTCAGGTGACCCGGGACGGTTTTTCGTAAGAAGCACATTTCGTTATTCGCCATGTTGTTGTCCGTCTTCTGTTGTTTCAGATCCATGTTTGTTACTGGTAGCAGAGATAGAGACAATCCTGTTGGCCATTTGTTGCTTTGACTACACTGAAGTTTGTCGATGTCTTAGTAATTTGGTAGGTGGTTGATCGTGTGGCTTTTTGAGTCCTTATTTCTTCCTTATTATTCCTCTTTACTCCGTAAGTGAACATTTTCTCTTTATAACTGAATTGAGCTTCGTAAATTTCAGTATGTGGTCTTTCTGTTCTGCAAAGTTTCTTTTTGCCCCCGTTCCTGAAAAGTGAATACAACAACAACAAAATAAACATTGATAATTACATTGTTCATTACGATAGCTAGGATCCAATATGATGATTTATAGGGCAGTGTATATGCTTATTTTTTACTGTACTGACGATCAAATGTCCAATACTAGTACATTCAATGGACAAGGGGTTGCATCAAGGCAATGCACATACGGTTGCATGCATTAAATGGAACACTGGACCGCATGTTGTTTATAGTCAAGGGACGCATGTTCTTTGTGGTCAAGGTCAACCTGTATGCGTCAGCTGAGGGTCGGATGCAGCCAATGGACCAAAAGTTGAATGAAGTTTAGGGGCATGGTCGGATGCAGCGAATGGACTAAGGACTACGTGATGTCAGTGAGCAATGGTCTTATATATTCATTAGACAAGGGAAAGGAATCATACAATGGATCAAGATCCAAGTGAAGAGAAAAAAAACCAAGAGCTCTATGCTATAAATAGAACAAAGGCCCTATTTACAACTAGATAGAATGAAGAGTGTCGAAATCGAGGATTGAATGTAATCCGTTCGCAGCTATAGTGCTGATTTTAACCACTTCTCCAATCAGTGGCTCGTTGTGCTCCTATTGGAGTAAATCAATCAATAGTAAATCAATCAATCACTACACGCTGATGATAAGCTGTGACCTGCCGTTAAGACTTTCTACCTGGTATCTCTTTCAGGATTTGGTAGACCGTCATCACGGTGACAGCAACAACAACATCCATGTACCCGGGGTGCGTGGACATCGCCGGGGACCACACGGACAGGCTGACCAACATGCTAGCCTCCAAACCACCTCACTACGACTCAGTGAGTTCAGGTGAGATCATGTGTTTCTCTCATTGGCCCACGTCATTGTATGAAAATGTTGTGTGTCATTATTTGTACATTTTGTTATGTGTCTTTGTATGAACATTGTGTTTTGTGCTACTATGTAAATGTGATACGTGTTCAAATCAGTTTCCTCTTCACATCGATGATCGTCTTCAATGGATCTCAAACGACCTCTATCTCTCGCCTTGTTAGTTTATCTGTTTATGATAACTCCTCCCACTCTAACGTTCATTACCCGAGGTGTGTTACCCTCCACCTTTCTTCCCAGTATTGTTTTCAATAAAGTTTGTCGATGTGATCAACATATGTGAACTGTCTGACCCCGATATCAATCATCAGTTCTCAGCGCACCTCTAATTTCCCCACTACTTTCTTGCTTGTTCTTTTCTCTTTCCATTAGACGTACGCGATTCTTCTACATATCCACATTCGAAGACATCAACTCTTCTCTAACTGTATAATTATTGATTATGGCCCACGTTTCCACACTACATTGCAATGACTAGTACATAACACCTGATCCCTCTAATTTATAATGTGCTGGTAACATGTTTGGATACCAATTTATGAGTCATATAGGTGAAAACAGACTTGGTCACCACAATTCTCTTTTTGATTTCCATTTCGCACCTTCCATCCTCTATTAATATATGTCCTTCCAAGGTATGAGTAGCTTCTGACCGGTTCTAGTTTTGTATCTGTAGAGTAGATTTTGAATCTACTTGACTGACTATCACAGTTTTCGTATTTTTAGTGTAAGTGTCTGATTCTCATACCACCTTTTAGTGTAAGTGTCTGATTCTCATACCACATGACTTTTGTTTTTCACTTGAATCCAAGATTCTTGCAATTATTGATCGCTTTCAGCTGGCAGCAGTGTCTCCTCGGCATATATGAAATTATTGTTTGATGCACCACCGATAACGAGTCCTGGCATTACCTCGTATCCGTGAACGATCTGTTGTGTGTAAATGTTACACAGACAAGGAGGGGCGAGACTTGGTTGTTTCTCTTGTTACAGCTAAACATGTCTGATAAGCGGAGTCTTAGAGCACTCGCTTTTCATAACAAAGTTAGGGAGTTCAACTTCGACTACCGGCAACTCAAGTCGACCTACATGTAAATAGGTACCTGGCTGGCGGCTAGGGAAGGAATAAAGCAGCGAGAAAGGGAAACCGCCCCCAACCTCACAAAGCTGTGGTCTAGTCACCCCAACTGCAGTACCTACAGTGGAACTATCTTTACCTTTTACATGGGGAGTAGAGCCTGCCATACCTTACAGTGGCAATATCAGTTACTGAGTATTCCTGTCTTATCCATCCATACCTATGTTTTCTAGACATGTAATTAGTCTCTCATGCTGTCAAATGCCTTTTTTTGCAGTCCAAATTTTTTTGGTTATTGTTCTTAAACAGAATATTACTTCCGTTGTTCGGCTGTTCTGTCTAATCCCAAAATGTTTTTCTGGATTTCGTTGCCTACTATATGCCTAATTCTCTCCTGTATAATCTTGAGCAGTATCTTACTGGCACGGCTCATCAGGCTTGTCTTGTCTTATCCATTTATGTGGAGCCGTAGTTTTATGTCCAGGGCCAGACGCGTCGCTGAAGTAGTCGCCATCGCATGAGGATTTAGATTATTGGCAACGTTTCCATCTAATTCTCGGTCTGCCACGGTTGCGATAATCCGATCGCCGTGCGTTATAAGTGCACAGGGGTAGTTGGTTGGGTTGCATTCTAATTAAATGACCAAACTACTTGATTCTCTACTCATCAATATATTCAGTTCAGGGTTTTGCTTCAACGATGTTTCGTACCTCTTCATTGCCCATTCTGTTTCTCCGAGTTACGTTGATTGTTTTTCTGAGACATCTTATCTTATCTCACAAACATGTCGGAATCTTTCTCTCTAGAGATTTTGTTTTTAAAGTCCACGTTTGGCACTGGTAACAGCGAGTTGGCATGGATATACTGTTGATCAGGAGTCTTTGTGTTGACATTTTTTATGTTATGGTGTTTTAATAATGGTGACAGCTGATATGCAACTGCATTTGCTTTTAGGCACCTGACTTCGATTTCTCTGTCTAAACCTCCGACCTCCATCGAAAACACTGCCCAAGTACTTGAATTCCTGCCTTTGTTTAAACTTGGTCCTGTTTACCATTAGGTCCATGTTTTCAGGCGATTTGCTTATCTGTGTAGTTTCTGTTCTGAATGTGTTAATTCTCATACTCTATCTTTCACACACAGAGTTGAACGCAGTCATATCTTGCTGCAGATCGTCTTCATTCTCGTATAGTAAGCATGTGCTAAAAGAAGTTCATTTACTTGAGCATCCTCTTTCCTTTCTTCCTCGTCATATCTTGGCTGCTACAACTCTACAGCGTTATTCTGTCCATATTTGTGTTGAAGAGTAGTGGCGACAAAGCACACTCTTGTCCAACCCATTTGTTATCTCCATTGTTACCTTCAGGCTATCAGTTGTTCTTACTATACTTTGGTACGGTTGTAAAGTGCTCCACTTTTCTCTAATAACTGACACTATACTCCGCAGTCGTCTGGGATGCCACCAGTCTAGTTCTGTAAACAGTTCCGGGCTGATTGTTCTAAAATCTAAAAATTCGCTCGTACGAGGCTTTTGGGCACTGTGGGAAAGTAACTGGTAGCGCATGTTAGATCTCCTATTGTAGATATTTTTTTTTTTTTTTTTTTTTTGCGTTCGCCTTATTTCTCTATTCCCCAAGGCGAGTGTGCGTTACACTGTGGTTTTTATTTTGCGCCTGTCGGCCAAGTGCATCCGACTTCAGCATGCATTTTATATACGGTTCTGCTTCCTCCTGCATTTTCTAAGGGTTTGCTTCCCCGGGGTAACGGCCGGTGCTGTGATGGGGATCGAACCCAGCACCTTCTGGTTGTGAGCCGTGCCACTTAACCACTAGACCACGCCGTCCCCGTATTGTAGATATCATTACACAGATCAGCCATTTGATCGAAACTAAAATCCCATAGAGCTTCTATCAATTATATATATTTCATCCTTGTCTTTTGCTTTCTCCTTGCTCATTTCTCTATTTCTGATTTGAGAATGATGAGGCTTTCAATATTAAATGTTACTGCATGTTGCCTGTTGTTATCGGACAATTCTCTTATATATTCCGCCTATTTGTTTTATACATTTTTTTCATCAAGATGTCTCTATTCTTGTTATCAATGACCCTTCTCCCTGAACTAGCCGTGTTTGATAAATGATTTATTTTTGCACGCATATCTCTCGTGGTTCTTTCCCATCTCTTCTATTATCTTGTATTGAATGTCGGCATATATTACGTATCGCGTTGTTCAGAATCCTACATTTTGGAATGTATTTTGCTCCTTTACTTTTTTTTTCACCCTGTTAAAAATTGTTGTAATCGGCACTTGATTATTTGTGAATCTGTTTTCGATAGTCGTATTTCTGTAATCCACACTCGATTGTTTGTGAATCTGTTTTCGGTAGATGTATTTCTATAATCCACACTCGATTGTGTGTGAATCTGTTTTCGGTAGATATATTTCTGTAATCCACACTCGATTGTTTGTGAATCTGTTTTCGGTAGTATATTTCTGTAATCCACACTCGCTTGTTTGTGAATCTGTTTTCGGTAGTCGTATTTCTGTAATCCACACTCGATTGTTTGTGAATCTGTTTTCGGTAGTCGTATTTCTGTAATCCACACTCGATTGTTTGTGAATCTGTTTTCGGTAGTCGTATTTCTGTAATCCACACTCGATTGTGTGTGAATCTGTTTTCGGTAGATATATTTCTGTAATCCACACTCGATTGTTTGTGAATCTGTTTTCGGTAGTGTATTTCTGTAATCCACACTCGCTTGTTTGTGAATCTGTTTTCGGTAGTCGTATTTCTGTAATCCACACTCGATTGTTTGTGAATCTGTTTTCGGTAGTCGTATTTCTGTAATCCACACTCGATTGTTTGTGAATCTGTTTTCGGTAGTCGTATTTCTGTAATCCACACTCGATTGTTTGTGAATCTGTTTTCGGTAGTATATTTCTGTAATCCACACTCGATTGTTTGTGAATCTGTTTTCGGTAGTTGTATTTCTGTAATCAACACTCGATTGTTTGTGAATCTGTTTTCGGTAGTCATATTTGCTTCTCGTGTCCTAGTTAAAGACATTATCAACGAGTGCTAACAGTATTCCACGCTTTCTTATTGTAAACTATCCATTTTAATTGCTGACTTCCACAAGAATATTCTGGTTATGGCCATTTCAAAGTCGAAATATCTCTTTGGAGATCTTTTGTGTTTCCTCTTTCTAATTTGTCAGTCTTTTGTTTTAATCATTACATCACTGTGGATCGGAATTTAAGTATGCACCTGGAAATGATTTTGCCTTAGTGAAACCATTTTAAAATCTATCCTTTCTCATAAGAAAGTTTTTCTGATGCCTCACTGCATCTTCTCGGTTTTCCCACGTATAATCTTCTTTAACCTTCTTGAAAAAATGTTTTACATATAACCGACTGATGTTCCTCGCCAAAATGTATCTTTTCTATCTAACTCAAGTTTCTATACTTTACTCTTCTATTTTGTCCCCCTATTCTTATCAAGAGATCTATAAATGTTATTGGTTTGATGGTATCTTCTTCGATCTCGTAACGTTCTTCCATGCCTTCATTACTATGCTCTTGAGTTGGTACACACGTTTGTCAATTGACAGTATCGAATGGGTTACCTCTCAACATCTGTATCTTCATTCGATCCTTGTGTGTCTAACAACCACACATATTTTAAAATAAAAAAATCAATACTCCCATTACTCGTTCATGACTGCAATGGATGTATAAATGTGTACCGATCTTTCTGTTATGGATAATTGGTTGTACCTGTTGTTATGCTTATCTGTTGGCCAATATTGTTATATGTAATTGTAGGAATTTATGTTCGCAATTGTATGTAAATTAATTATGTTGTGTATATCTGCGTGCACATTTTATAATATTTTTATTGAATATAAATGTTACTGAGTGTAAATAAAATGTTATTTTCTACAAGTATAAGTGTATATATTTATATATAAATATATTGTAATTGTAATTGTAAGTTGCCCATCCCGAGCGAAGATGGTGACATCAGGAGACTGTCCTCGTCCTGAAGATGTAACTTGCGCTGAAGTTAGATTATAGTGAGTGGAATCTGCGCTGGACACCAATCTCACTCTCTCGTCCTGAGTTACCGGGAACCAGTGGCAAGACATAGAATCAAGACGACTGGAAGTAGCTCAAGATGCAGACATTCAGGTCGTACAATCTGTGAGACCAGCGGTCGCTTGAAACTTGTGGGAGTCGATCGTCCACCGTTTCAATGACTATTTGTAAGACGAATGTCGTACCTCTCGACAGTAGCAGCCGCCCACGAGTAGACTAGAAGACGCTGCTGCTGACCAGCGCCCACACCTGTAGGTCTAGGTGAGGGACCATTAACCCACGGTCGAGGGGAGATTCCGGTCATGGCACGCAATATCCAAGCAGGTCGTGCACACCAACCAAGGACGGTGCGCAATCCGTAGTGACGCCCTTTCCAACAACGCGTATTCTATTACACATGAAGAACCGATCGTGTATCTCCGAATTCCGATGAAAATTACACACATAGGCCTTCTGTGAATAGCGTAGGACGTGCTAGAAAATGATCGTCACACAACACCGAGCCCCACACATGAAGTGGAACCAACAAACCACACGAATATCGCAGACCATGAGAGCAGCTGTTGCTTGGTCGCCATCTTCATAAACGAACTCCTTTTTTGCAGATGATCAGAGTCTCTTTTATTCCGATGAACAAAACCTCCAAGAACATCTGAATGCATTTGACAATGCTTGCGATTAATATAAAATGAGGATTAATACAGTAACGACTGAGGCAATAACAATCAGCAGAATGGAGAAAACACTAAATATACAGATAAAACGTACAGAGCTTAAACAAGTCAGTGAGTTCAAATACTTTTCACGCGTGTTCACACAAGATGGAAGACTAGATAGAGAGGTGGAATAAAGAACACAACAAGCTAATGCGGTTTCCTATCAGCTCTCATCATTACTACACAAACACATTCCAATGAAGACAAAGAGACAGCAGATAAATAGTATTTTTACACCAACTCTCTGCTACCAGTGTCAGACATGGACTCGCACTAAAGAACATGAAAGAAAATTCATGATATGCGCAAAGGAGGTGTTTGAGAAACGCTGTCGGGGTCACAAGGCTGGACAGATTAAGAAACGAAATAATCTGACAGACGGTGGCTGCAACACCGTGCATGGAATACATAGAAGGGCAGAGAATAAATTGGTTCGGAGACCTGCCAAGAATGCAACTAAAGTTACCAGCTGCTCGTATCTACAATACCAGGCATCAGGGTTGTAGATCAAGAGGCAGACCATGTAAAAGATGGATAGATGGTGTCAGTGAAACACGGAAAAAACACGGAATGAGAACATCGGTTACAAAGATGGCACGCGACAGAAAACTACATCTCCCCACGTTGTCTAACGACACAAGTAGATAGAAGATGATGATAAGTGTATATTAATGTTCAAGTGCACTTGAAAATAAATGTTGCTGCGTATAATTGAAAGTACAATTTTCTGTAGAATTGTGTAACATGTTATATTTGTAATTAAACATACAAATGTTATACATAGTATTGTTCAAATTTTGTCAGCGTAATTATAAATACATTTGTGTGTGTGTAATTGTATATTTAGTTTTATTGTAAGTATTATATTGTAGGTAACATTTACTACGTGTTATCGAATGAAATTGTGTTTGCTTTAGTGGCGTATAACTGATTGTTTCTGGTACTTCACGTGCATGTATTTGTGTGTGTGTAGCTACTGTATTTAGAGAAAGTATATTCAAGTAAGCTTTAGCCTTCTTTTGTAGAAGTTGGACTCTATTCAACGGGGATGTCGACTTCGTATTGGTCTTATCAGTTCGCTTTTGTCCTTCTTTGTATTCTGATCCTGATCATAATTTTCAGTCCTGGATCTCTTTCAAACAATCCGAGGCCGCATAAAAAACGGGTCAGCGAACCAAGGACCATGTGAGGACATTTTGATGGTCGAATGCCGAACACTAGAGTTCATATTTGCTGTAGTTCAATACAGACAATTAGTATGTTTACTCTTTTGTGCGCCCTGGAAAAGGCGTTAAATGTTGGGCTGCTGTAGCTATCCTCACATCCCGAGCTTACTGATGAAGGTGGACAGGGGTCCTCTATGCGTTTGTACTATGTGTGGAGTCATCTGTGGGTCGATCACTACTCCGGGGATCACTTCGATCCCCCTCCCTCAATAGCCAGACTGCCAGCAGTGAAAATTATGCATCATAAGGAACGTAAACGTTTCTTTGTAGTCTACCCAGCTGTAAATATGTACCTGACTAACATCTATGGAAAGAAAAGAAAAGAGCTGAGCCTCTCCATATAATATACAACTGAAACTGAAACTTAGTACGAACACGTTTCTAACACTCCATCCCCGACGGCAGCGTCAGCGATGAACCTATCCATTACTTCTTTTGTCACTGCTGTGTTTAATTGCATTGTTCAGGTCCACTGGGAAAACTTATAATGCCGAGGAATAAAGGCTGCATGTATCTGTAGTCGTAATGGACTGCACGGATTATGTTTCTATTTTACCTCCGATTTAGAAATAAAAAATTCCCGGACCGATTGGTCTGCCGGAGTCTTTGTGTATAACAAGGACAGGAATAGCACCAATGCCCCACAGAGAGCATGTAAGAGGCGACTGACTGTGTGACATGGCATAACACCGGTCATGGTTAGATGGTTTGCTAAGATCAGCGTACATGGCGCATAACAGGCTGCGGGTCTACTTTGCTCTAATGTTGAAGTCGATTAATGTGGACTCGCACATCGATTAACCACTCTCCACCGCGCGCTTGTCCCAACACAGCGGAGAAATAAGTTGCTCGAGTCTAGTACGCTAAGCAGGAAGTTCTCCTCTCGGCTACATCCAGCTTATGCCAGATATAGGACATGCACAGGAGCATCCGTACCTGTAGACGTACAGGTCGACTAAGTGGGACCTGCACAGGAGCATCCGTACCTGTAGAAGTACAGGTCGACTAAGAACTAAGAACAATGCCCAAACGAAGTTTTGAGCGAACCTCCTGCCGGTCAAAGGCCGCCATCGAAACCACCCAGCCAGTTGTTACACTTTCCATAAGCTTTACCTATTCATAACTATGCTACCCACGCGTTAGTGAAACAATTGATACCATGATTTTAGCTAAAGCTATTGATCCTATTGATCAAGGAGCTTCAATGGCCTCCAGGTAAGGCGTCCGCTTCGGGTGCTGGAGGTCGCGGGTTCGAATCACTGTGGAGACCGAGATTTTTTTTCACGTGGATCTTCTGGTAAAAATTCACATGAACTCTGGGTAGTGAGATCGGACTCCCATGATCAGTGTCGAGCACGATACAAATTCCTCAGCAGTTGGGTATCGAAAAAAATAGGCTTAGCGTCCGCTGCCTGTGCAAAATTCAAGATAATAATCTACCCAAGTTATTTGTACCTTTCCCCAGTGGGTTTGTTAAGAGAAGAATATATATGGTGCCTAACTGGCTGTGGTTCTACTTAGCTCTAGTGTTTGAGTCTATTAAGATGGACTCGCACTTCGGTTAAACCACCCTCCAAGAAAGTGGTTGTATTCAGGCTGTACAGAATATTCTAAACCAATATAAACACGTTCAGTTAATTTAAGTAGTTTTATATGACAGACTATCAACATAGTTTGCTCTTCTATTCTCTGTTCGAGTCTCACAGTCAATAATTCAAAACATAAACTACTATATATCTTTCACTTCTTTTATTCTTACAATAGCGTAGATTTTAAATTTTCTTTCATATCTTCAAAATTATAGTAGATACTATTTCTTATTATTCAATTAAAAAATACTCTATATATACTATAATTGATAGCCCCGTGATGTGAGATACTGAAATATAATCTGATCATGAACATAATGCTATTTTAGTCCTTCTTAAACCCAGCAAGGCATCCTTAATATAATAATAATGATCCCAATCAATGTCTAGTAGCTAGGGGCAATGACATTCACAACCCTCCTATCTCATTTTACTATTCAAACATGTCAGATGTTTAATGTTTCTCTAGTCAATTTTTCATGTTATCCTCTCCTTACATTTTTTCTGTCTCGGAATTTGTTTTGCCAAATGTATTTCATTGTCATGTTATGTTTGCCACACTTTAGTCTCCGTTTGAAATGTGACAGTGACTTTGTACAAATGTTACTGTTATATAGTTTTGTTCCAGTACTTCTTTGACGATATATAGCGTCCTCCCCATGGAAGCTACGTGATTGTCCCTTTTATTTCTTTTCTACTTTCTTTTATTTAAAAGCTAATCTGTGTAGAACTTGTGCCGACTTCTGCCTTTTGTTATAACGTCTTTAGAGTGTGCGTGTCTGCTGGCGAACGGAAAAAAAAATACATTTGTCAAGAAACACATCAGTAAAGGATTTGAGCAATACTGAAAGATTATGCTAAAGATTTTAGGCAAGACCACAGCGCTGCAAGTATTATTCTAACGTTTTTAGACAAGACCACAGTGCTGCAAGTATTATTCTAACGTTTTTAGACAAGACCACAGTGCTGCAAGTATTATTCTAACGTTTTTAGACAAGACCACAGTGCTGCAAGTATTATTCTAACGTTTTTAGACAAGACCACAGTGTTGTATTATGAATTGTTATAAAGATATTTTGATATTTTCAAAAAGTTGGGGAACCTCAATAACAATATTAACATATGTTTATGTCCTTTTTTCAGGAATTGGATCAGGCATCTCATCCGGTGGATACCCCAACAGCATGAACTCTATGGGTCCTTCCATGTCGCCCATGCCATCTGCCATGTCGGGGATCGGAGGCGGTATGGGATACTCCTCACAAGGAATGGGTGGAATGACATCGATGGGAGGTATGAGTCACATGGGAGGCATGGGTCCAATGGGAGGAATGGGATCCATGACATCAATGGGAGGATATGGATCAATGTCTGGTATCAACCACATGGGAGGTATCAACGGAATGTCAGCCATGGCAGCGATGCCGCCAATGAATGGCATGAACAGATCTATAGATCCCAGCCTCATGTCCATGGACAGAAATGGCGCATTGAACAGACCAAGGACTGATAAAAACTATAGGAGGGCATACACACACGCCAAACCTCCATATTCGTATATCTCACTCATCACCATGGCAATACAGCAATCACAAAGTAAAATGTGCACATTGAGTGAGATTTATCAGTTTATTATGGACCTGTTTCCGTTCTATAGACAGAACCAGCAAAGGTGGCAGAATTCCATTCGCCACAGTCTCTCGTTCAATGACTGTTTCGTCAAAGTACCACGGACTCCTGATAGACCTGGCAAGGGAAGCTACTGGGCTTTACATCCAGACTCCGGCAACATGTTTGAAAACGGATGCTACCTAAGACGGCAGAAGAGATTCAAATGTCCCAAGAAAGAAATCATTCGTCAGTCAGCTGGCTCTGACGCTGAGAGAGATGACTCTGGAATCCATCCCGATGATAGCATGCCCTCTGGTGATGATCATAGTCCAATGAGTTCGCCTACCCCAAGCGGTCATCCTCAGCATGGCCAATCCCACACTCCGCCACGGCCACTGGATCTTAATCCACAACAACAACCTCAACACCACCATCAACAGCAGCAACAACATTCCCAGCAGCATCAGTCGTCGACGCTCGTGCAGCCGAAGTCTGAAGTGATAAACTCCTCTCCGCACCCGCAGGAAATGTCACATCCACATCAAATTCCAAGTCTCCCACCTCAAGTCAACTGTCACACACCGCTGTCCTACCATCATACACCGCCGGCCGCTGAGTTGTCCAACATTCGCTCTCTCAACCCACACGACTATGGGTCCCAACTATCATCACAATCTCTAGGCCTCTATCATCCTGCGGGACATTACGGCCATCACCCGCATCACCACCACCACCAGCAGGCAGGTCTGCACCAACTAAATCCCAACCACTCATTCAACCATCCGTTCTCTATCAACAATCTCATGTCTGAGAACAAACTCGATATGAAATCTATGTATGACATGGGCTACGGAGCGTACTCTCAAATGTCGCCCCTGACATTGTCCAAAGACCCATCCCCGCCTGTCATGACCAACCATCACGACCCAGGCGGCTACTACAAATCCTACCAATCCACAGTGGATTTATGACATCCAGCTATCACAGGTGCCATTAATAATACAAAACTCGATACCTACAATCAATATCCACACCAAAGCAATTTATCAAGTTAATTTAGTTCTGATCAAGTTATTCTTGTTCGTGAAATCGGACAAATCTTAGCTGACGATTTTAAAGAATTGTTTATAGATCTGCTGATAGATAGATACACACCTGATATTGGCAATTCAATTGTTTGATTCGATATTTACAGCAACTAGCTTATCAGCTTGTCACCTTGTATTAGAACAGATAAACGTGAAAGTCCTTATGTGACAGGCGTTGTCGTCGAGGATGAAGTGTTAGAGTCTTCATTGTACTTACGAGATGGGATCACTTCAATTCCTCGCTGTCTTTCCTCATCTAACAGTACGCCAGGTACAAGTTTAGAGCTGGGCTGACTGAAGCGTGTTGATAACGTGGATGAAACCCGATGCCTTTGCCGCAAGAAGCTAGCGCTCTACCCCTCTGCTACACAAGCGCTCTTAAGATATGCAGGCAGTGTATTTGATTGTGGAATAAGGTGCCAATTATTCCAAAATGGAGATATCCACCACAGCCATCCTAAAGCCTTTTAAGGGAAAGGAATGCATTTAGCCACCGTATTTCTATTTCCGTGCAGGCCGCTAAGGGCATCTAAAGAGGGTTGTTCATGAGGCTAGCAGCGGCATAATGTACAACAAATTGCTTACAGAAGTCACTACCATAAGAACTCACAACGTCATCTGACGTAAGCTTTCAATATGGGGCCAACTGCACGTGCGACTGTATGCTCGACATGGAACACACGAACCTAGGCAACAAGACGAAACAAAACACTGTCAGAAACTATGAAGATACAGAATGGTTACCGAAATGCTGTCATGTTGTTTTTCTCCATTTGTTTCTTGTAATAATTTTGCACTGATATTTCTCAGTTGTCCCCGTGTAGATGATAACTCATAAGCACAACAATATCATCATTACACTACCATATTCATGTCATATAAGGGGGTAGGTGGGGGGCTTAACTCGCAATCTAAATGCTACATACCCATCCACTTGAAGAAGCGGACATGTTAGGGTCCAGACTACCTGTAAGTGGGCCAACTTCCGTGATGTTTTTATTGAAGTGACATCGGCAGACTGATAATGCATGACTCAGCAATTCACAGGTGGAAAATACGTGACATTGTCACAAAGAACATCAACTGAAGAGCTCCGTATGGTACCAGCAAACCACATTTTTAAATAGTAGAATGACAGTCGCATCTTTCGTGATTGATGTGTCCTATTTATACATACACACATATATATATACTGATATGCAAGAACAGGTTGCGGAATGTTAGAATTTTGTTGTTTTTGCTAAATAAATTGGGCATTTATTTTCATTTCTGGGGTTCAACTGGGTGATTTATATGGCTTAAAAATAAAAGCCGCTTGGTTTTTACTTTACGAATGAAAACAAAATACACACGTGGTATCAAGGTTTTGAACCCGTGCCGTATTTGAATGGACATGTATCTCACATTCTCGGCCATCTGCTACTGTGAAAATGTTTGAAACTGTCAACACAGTAAATAATCAATTATATGATATGTGCATGGTTGATATATTGTTTATCTCGTAAAGCGTATTGCTTTGGATATATTATTTCTCAGGTAGAGCACATTGTAAGCTCGTATAGGTAAAGATAGTATCGTAGCGGACATTGCCGTCGGGGATGAAGTGTTAGAAAGCCCATTGTACTGTCTCGGATTTTTACAAAATAATATAAGGTAGGTTTAGACAGTTCGCTGGTTCGCTGCTGTCTTTTTGTACGGAAGGTATCCATTGAAAGCTTGGTAGACTAAAGCGTACCGAATGGGGAAACTAAATCGTTGGTTTGCCTCGAGAAACAAGCACTGTAAATGTTGTGTCACCTACTCAAGCGTCCAATTATCACGTAGAGCAGTCAGATATTGTGCGCCAGTGCTCCAACTCTCCGTGACAGCATTATATATTATCCAATTATCACGTAGAGCAGTCAGATATCGTGCGCCAGTGCTCCAACTCTCCGTGACAACATTATATATTTTCCAATTATCACAAATTGCAGCAGTTCTCACCTTTAAAATTGGGACTGACTAAATTTATCCATTGTCCAATTTATGTTTGTTTCTGATTAGCACAAATACTGAAACTCGTGCAGGCTAAATGCACCTAAGATGCGACCATGCTGCATGTCCTATCCTGACTTTGCATATCTTCATCATTTAGCATGTTCTTTGCAGGACATTGCTCTCATAATAACCGATCTGAAATACTCGATCTTTGACCAGCTCTCTCGCCTCTGTCCTCGTCATCTTCAGAACCTCTTTAAAATTCTGTCCATCTTCTCCTCGGTCCGACATTCACCATACCCTCCACTATAATTTATATCCAACACCATTGTATTTTTGCTTCCTAGATGTAATATTGTTTAATAGCCAATTTTGTTCTTTATCCAGCTCATTTGGGAATTCTGGGTATTTTCTCACTATCCGTGGTATTTTTAGCATTTTCCTGTTGCATTTTAAATGGAATAATTCCAGTTTCTTCCTTAATGTTTGTGTGATTGTTCGTTTCTCACCTACGTTTATAGCAACTGGGAAGATGCAAATGCTCGGGAATATTTATTTTGACCTTTTTTTTAGTGTTCTGCAAAAGATTTTTAAAATTTTGTTAGCCTCTGAATTGCCATGATCAATTTTCTTGTTACTTCTTGTTGGGCAATCTCCATTGCTGCTTATAATCGATCCGAGAAATTGAATACTTATAATGCTCGTAACTTTATGCTTCTGTAGGAAAACTTTAGGTTTGGTATTTAGAGTTTCCTAGCAGTTCACCAGACCCATATCACCAACTCAAAAGAAATCAATAAAATACCTTATTTCGCCTGAGAACTGGACACTGCAGACTACTAGAACATCTATACCGACTGGAGATCGCACACACCGATGAGTGCCCACGTGGAACAGGATGCCAGAACCCTGAGCATATTCTATAGGAATGCCCAATCGAAAGGGAAATGAGATGCCAGACCTGGCCAGAGGGTGCGGAGCTGAGACAAAAGCTGTGGGGCAGCCGCTCCGACCCGGTGAAGACTACAGACTTCATCATGGCGACTGGCCTGCAGATATGGCATGACCAAAAGGTGTGGGGCAGCCGCTCCGACCCGGTGAAGACTACAGACTTCATTATGGCGACTGACCTGCAGATATGGCATGACCAAAAGGTGTGGGGCAGCCGCTCCGACCCGGTGAAGACTACAGACTTCATCATGGCGACTGACCTGCAGATATAGCATGACCAAAAGCTGTGGGGCAGCCGCTCCGACTTGGTGAAGACTACAGACTGCATCATGGCGACTGACCTGCAGATATGTCATGACCAAAAGGTGTGGGGCAGCCGCTCCGACCTGGTGAAGACTACAGACTGCATCATGGCGACTGGCCTGCAGATATAGCATGACCAAAAGCTGTGGGGCAGCCGCTCCGACCTGGTGAAGCCTACAGACTGCATCATGGCGACTGGCCTGCAGATATAGCATGACCAAAAGCTGTTTGGCAGCCGCTCCGACCTGGTGAAGACTATAGACTTCATCATGGCGACTGGCCTGCAGATATAGCATGACGAAAAGATCCTGAACGCAAAGAAGAATAAGAAGAGTTTCCTAAATAGCTTAATTTTGAAATGGCAAATTGCTTTACCAAACTAGAGTCATATTGCAACAGATTAATAACTGTTAATGATCCATCTTATCACTCCATGTCAAACGTCGAATTACCATAACAGTTTGCCTTGACTAGATTTATGTATCCTCGATTGTGCAGTGGTGTTTTGTAGTGGCAATGTTTTTACATGTTGATGTTGCAAGGGCCGTGAACGATCTTCGGAAGTTTCATTTGATGACACGCATACAAGGTTCGAGAGACACCATTATTTTCCATCGGGAACCACTTGGGTGTTGCACACGAATGTTTACGGATATTGGATGTATGTTATGAAGAGAGGAACAGTATATCATGGATATTGGATGTATGGAGTGAAGAGAGGAACAGTATATCATGGATATTGGATGTATGGAGTGAAGAGAGGAACAGTATCTCATGGATATTGACATCCATGTTCTTAATGTATAGCCAGGACTCAATTTAGCTTCTCACTTTTTATCTAGCCCTACTACAAAGCACGAGGCAAAAAGTATTGGGAATCCGTGCTGTCTAGCTTCAATGTGAAGAACATTGTTAGGAAAACGTGCAGAACCTTCAACAATTCCGAGCACGGGAACACACCTTGTGGTCCATATCGAGACACATTCTAGTTTGTCCCGACACACCTGTTGTGGAGCCCTGTGTGACTGGCAGGGCAGGTGTGCAGCAGTCCTACCTAAAGTGTCTTACTGATAGCTGACTTACCTTTATGATAATAGGGAACTCCTAAATTGAGTACATGTAGGCGATATAGTGGTACAGGAGAGGACATTCTCGTGGTTTGGGTGACTATATGGAACTTTACCCGCGTAGATCTATCTGGTCGTATGTAGGTGAAATATAACTGTTCTAAAATTATCACGATACGGAGAGAATTTATACAGTTGAGGTATAAAGTCCTATTTCCCGGGTAGAGAATAGCACGGTACTTATCTAGGTTTGGTACCCAAGCGTTCTTGTTCTAGAGATCGGTATCCTATTTGCTCCTCAATGTTTCTCTCTCTCACTCTCTCTCTCTCTCTCTCTCTCTCTCTTTCTCATATATATATATATATAATTATTTTTCCTATCTCTGATGTACTATTGTTTTTGCAGTATCTTGTTCTTTAATTTCTAAAAACGGCACAGGGTAATGATAGTAGGACATGCTTATGATATCAAAACCAACAAGGAAGATGTGATACATTATTTTACAATAACAATAAACGTTAAAACATAAACGTGACTCTCATGACGCACTGAAAAAACAACATTAAAATGCATAACGTTTTCTAAACACAAAAAAGCAACAATAAACAGTTGTATTCACCATTAAGAAAATAAATGATCAAACACATTTAATCTATCGTTTTATTCTAAGTCATACAAAACATGTTTAGTTAAGCCTGTCTCATAGAAATTGGGTATAACTGGGTGCTAAAGACATTCAAAGGGAGAAAGGGCGCGTTGCTTTAGTGAGGTCCTTATCCTCGATTTTCTCCATATCAGTGTGAAGTCCTCGTTTACAGATGTGATAGCTGCAGCACATCAGGACACTGACACGTACAAGGGTCGTTCAGAAAGTAACGTCCTTCATTTTTTTTCTCATCCCAGAATAAAGATAACACAGTAAACTGTCACAGGTTGCAATGCTGAAATTCATTTTGTACGTGTGCGTAATTGCACGATCTTTCGACAGATAGCACTGCTGTAGCAGTAAATCAAAATAAAATATATTTCCGACACGCGGTACAAACAATGAGTTGTAATTGAATTCTTTATGGCGAAGAAAGAAAGAGTGGGGAGCATTCCTAAACGTTTGTGTACAAGTTTGTGTCTGCAAGTTGATAGAAACAACCTTTGACGTCGAGTTATGGAAGTTAAGTTCCAGGTTGTGGAGAGACGATCCTGTTTGATCGGCCCCGGCCTGGACTTCCTTTCGCATCTACAAGCCCAGACCTGTTGCAGCAAGATAATGCCGTTTAATCGCAAAGATCTTCCCATCACAAGTCGGCAATCAACCGTACAACTTTCAGTCAACAATGAACGTATGATGGCAATTTACTGCGATCTTGAATATTCGAAGCTATTGGCAAGATTTGTTTCTGGAAGTCTTCTGACATCTGATCACAAACGCCAAAGGTGCATGGCTAAGTGAATGAGAAACGGGCAGGTAGAAGAAAGTCGTATATGTCCTTATTTCGCGCTGGAGACAGACCGCAGCGATGGACGGAGATTACCTGGAAAAATAGCGGGTATAAATTGAACATTCACTTATAATGTGCGTGAATTTCTTACATTGTCAATAAATACGTTTCAGTAAAAACAATTGCGGGGAATTAACATCTGAGAATCACTCGTTCCTTCTTAGATTTACTATGAAAAGAAAGTGCTCTAACAATCATGCCACACCCATTCTGCTGTACTTCGATTAAAATTATTTTTTTTCCGAACGGGATTTCTTGAATCGTCTCGACAATTTCCACAAGAGACCATGATCTAACTAGCAATACACGCTTTTAACAAATAACTAGTCGTCTCGCAGCTGTGAACTGAGACATGACATCCACTATTATCAGCTCTCAATTACTAGGCTATATTTTCTATTCACACTGATATTACCTAAGGTTTGTAATACCATTATTAATGAACTTTGACAATACATGTTTATATTTTGTATGGAATTAAATCAAATCGATGGACAGTATAAGTAAATTTAAACTAGTAGACAGCTGACTGATTATAATCAGTTTGCAGGATTATATGAGACGGGCATTATTTCAACAGTTCCTCAATGACAAAAAGGCGGAGAAATGTTGGACTACAGAAGTTAACAAAAATAGTAATAGCAGAATATAATTAGATCATCAATACATTGTAAATAGCTGAAACATATCATCAATTTGGCAGCCTGTTGGATACTCCATGGTGTATTGAGTGTAAGCATTTCAAAATAATTTTCATTCATTACAGCCTTTCGAGAATTCAATGACGTAATGAGAATATACATTTGAAAACAGTTTCATTTCATAACAACCTATTGGATATGTCATAGTGTATTAAGTACATAAATGATCAAATAGTTTCAATTTATAGCAACCTTTTGGACATGGCATGGTGTTAAGTACATAAATGATCAAATAGTTTCAATTTATAGCAACCTTTTGGACATGTCCTGGTGTTAAGTACATAAATGATCAAATAGTTTCAATTTATAACAAACTATTGGATATGTTATGGCATACCAAGTTCGAGTACATAAATAATAAAATAACTTCAATGTTAATAACTAAAAAATATCGGATATCCCATCGGGTACTGGATATATTGAATACCTTAGCTCTACATTATCCAACAACGGAGACTTCTTAAAATAAATTAGAAAACGATTGGTCATAGCGATCCAGAAACTAAACAGCCTGCACAATGTATGGCATAAAACTAACAAGCAACTAAGACTGAGCATCCTGAGAACATGCATGTTCCCTGTAGCAATGTACGAGACATGGACAAGCAGCAAGGACGAAACATGGAGCGTTCGAAACAAAATGTAACAGAAGAATCCTAAAAATTCCTTGGATAGAGAAAATGACAACTGAGCCACCAAAGAAGACCCGGTTGTTGAAGAAAACTGGCTCATAAACAATGTTTAAAAAGTAAAGTAAAGTAACCCATAGTATTACTGCCGTAGGGGTGGGAGATGGCGGTCACCTTACATTTCAAAGGCTCGGGCATCTCCTCTTCCTCGCCGCTTTTGCTTCCCAGACTGAACCAGTACCAATTTAAGGAAGACCCGGGGGCCTTTGCGATCTGAAAAAAACATTTCTACTACGGAATGAACCCAGGATCACTCAGATACGAAGCCAGCTTGTTAACCACTGCGCTACGCGGCTCCCTTAAAACAATGTTATGCTTATGAAATTAATTTTTTTTCGGCCCCGTCCAACGTCACGACGGACTAGAAAGATCGGTCCTGGAGGGCATGGTACCTGAAAGGCGACGCAGGGGTCTACCAAGGTGAAGGTGGATACAAGATATCACGGATACTCTAAACATGAACATGGAGCAAGCGAGAGGATTAACTGCAGACCGAGATTCATATCGAATGGCTGTGATGAGAGGAGCGTTCTACAAAAGATGCTACATGATGCTGGCTGAACATATAAATGAAAATTTAGCTCCAATAAGCCATGCCGTTGCAAACATTTAATATATATATACGACACTTTAAGGTTAATTAGAGTTGAATCACTATACCAGCTTTATCGTGTAAATGTGTTGTGAACAGGCAACTAACACAAACACGCTTATTATAATAAGCTATCTTATGAACGAATGAGTTTTCGAGTTGTTAGAACATCAGGTTCTAGTTAGAACGACAAGAGATCAAAACACTGTTAAGGATATATGTTTTATTAATGTACATATAGCATATAAGAAAAGCTTTGTTTAAAAATGAGCTGTTGTACCTTATGAAGAATGACTCTAGACTATGAAAAGTGGAGGTAGTTTGCTACTGCTGTTAAAGACGCTATCAGCGGTGATATTCAAAGGCTGCATGGTCAGTCATCAGCCAAGGATTCTAGAAGTCTTATTTATTCCAGACGTCAAGATTACTTGCTTTTAAAAAATGGAATGGCGGTGACTTTATCGTGCTGCCTAAGGCCATGACTGCACTAACTCGATGGAGGCAACTATCAACAAGGATTATACGTTGCGTGTTTCTATGCAAACGATTAGATACCAATTTCAGCTCTATGTCCACATAAAGGGAAAGCAGATGACACATTTCTTTCATATTCTTCTACTTGTGGCATGATATATACCATCTGGTCATAAAATATACTTCTCAAAATAATTGTAGGGTCACTAAGCACAGCTCACCATATTTAAACAACACAATTGGAATTGTTTAATATTTTCAATTCAAAATTTTATTTTTTTAATCTTCTGCAATCATTCATTTGTCTTGAGATTTGTCACATGTCATTTGAATTATTTTTGAGTACTATATACTCATCAGTTCCATTTTTAGTAAAGGTCAACCTAGACTTTACCAGTCATTGCTATTGGGGATGAAGTGTTATTTGCTTATTTGTACAAAGCTAAAACTCTTTATGACAGTTGAACACATTCTTCTGCTATCATTGCTGTTTTAGTCAGGGACTCTATATTCTTCATTAAATAATGCTGTCTGTGTATGGTCTGAATATCACTGTACAGCTGCTTCTCGGGTGGAGTTAGATGTGTTCCCTATCGTTCTTCACAAAACTGTGTAGTGGTGGACAGTTCTCGAGTGCGTGTGCTGGGGACAGTTGAACTAATAGTTCACGTATGTGCTTGGTAGTGCTTTACGAGTCCACTTGCACCAAGATAGACGCTGACATAAGCCTGTCACCTCTTTTGTGCCAGAAGTCTCGCGTCTAATGTCATCAATTCGTATCGCTGGAAAATCGACTTTACGTCGTGTATCCACCTTCCTCTTAGTCGCTCTCTCGCTTGGATGCCTGGATCGTCGGATGCTGTAAGCTCGCAGGGTAAGCTGGCCAGAAAGCCTTTTCATGAGATGACCAGGCCACCGCACTGGACATGTAATCAACGCATGGGATGGAACTGATCTTTACGCGAATATCTTCCCTTCCTTAATCTGTCTCTCATGGAGACGCTGCCATTTCTCAGGTGCACATTTTGCTCTCTCGTGCCTTGGACATGATCCATGTTTGGCTCTTGTAGGACAATGTTGTGAATCAGTTACTGCTTAATATCAGGGATGTTTGGGCAGTGTTGGCAGTTGAAAAGTCACTCCTGCAGTGTTTGTGCGTCAGGTCTAAACTTTTCTGTCAATCCTGCCGAGACAATGCTGTGCAAGTACCTGAGAACCTACGCCTGTTGGAGAGCCTCGTTCTGAATGTTCAAGTTAATCAACCACTACGTTCTGTCAACTCACGGCGTTGTCGTCTTGAACGTGCTGATACACAAACCATACTAATCACAGTACGCGTCTAGTAGGGGTAGGGAGACAAGCGATCCTCTCCCTGCTGCTGTATATGCACTGGTCTTCTGCGAATTTCTGTTGCTTATCCACTGTTTACCTAATTAAGTTTCCCCATCATTCTCAAAGCTTTTTATTCTTTTCATGACATCGTCACGTAAAATACAATATGGTTTAAAATGTAGAGCATCTTATCCACATCGCAAGCACCCTTTTCTTGCCAGTTGTCTCGTGTTGTTTGATGTTTCGCCTGTTTGTTTAGGTAGCTGCAACCCTTCGAGCGTTTGAGTGGCCAGATGATAGATCACTATCTTATTTCAGCAAAAGGTATCTAGTTCGAAAATAGGTTATCGACACACTCCAATCGATCCATCTGTATATGGGTGTCTGAATTATTTAAAAAAATAATAACAGCGATAAATAGAGCTGGCGAATTCGCCTCGCATTTAACTGAAACCTAGTTCACCACTTCATTCCTGACAACAGTTTCGGCTATTGAACTACCTTTTTGACCTTCTCAACTACCTCATCATGCCTTTTATGACAACTCTGTTCTCTTCCGTAGCTGACACTTCAGTGCTCACGTCTATCCTGGATGAGAATATTTACAGGCAGTCCCATCATTGGCCGTTCGGCAGGCAACTACTAAGTAACGGAGAAATCATATCTAATAATTAATATTGTTTTAACAATAATAGCGTTATTATTTAAACATAACAAATTAGTACAACTATAACAGAAGCAATAGTAACTATAACAGATGTAATAAAAGAGAGTAGGACATGGCTTACATCTGATTTAATTTCTTCTTCTATTGTTTTTACCCCAAAACGAAGCAAAAGGATCGAGGACTGCAGCAACACTCATAACTGAACGCCTGTAATAAAGGACTTATTTGCGCTGTTGCATTGGTGGTTTCTGCGGCATCACATTATATAAGATGGTAGACTCATGTCTACAGGTGATTCAGTATCAAACACAAGCACGTGCCGGGAAAATGACCGCTGAGCATTTGCTGCAAAACTGCCCGACATACGAGGATCAGAGAGAGCAGATGTGGCCATCACCAGTGGCAACACTAGACAAGCTCTATGGCAGTGTCGACAGTCTTAGGATGACCGCTGCTTTTTTCAAAAAAATGGTCGACGTCTGACAGCGTAAGAAGAAGAAGAAGAAGAAGAAGAAACACAAGCACAACTTTGGTTTAAGCCAGTTTTTCTCGCTCCGATACAGCGAATTGATGGGAGGATAGAAAGACGATGGAAAATGTTCTCCAAGTATGTCTGTTCCGGGGAAGGAGCGGAGTGACAGCATGGTCCACACCATTATTAGAAGTGGTATCTGTATGACGTTTGTGAGCAAACCACGACTGTGGAGACGATGAAGAAGTCCATGTTTACCACCCCGCTTCATTAATTGTAATATTGTGCCCATCTGTTATGACAAGTTGACAATGGGAAACATTAGCTCCTAGATAGTTCCGCTTAAGGACTCTTCGTTTGTAGTACAAGTGGTGACAGGTTGGCAGTTCCGTGACGTCATCTCTCCCTCTCTCTGTCTCTTTCTCTCTCTGTCTCTCTCTCTCTCTCTTTCTCTCTCTATATATATATATCGTTCTCTTATTCTTTTAGTATCTCCCCCTTACTCTCTTGCTATTTGCTTGTTACTCTCTTTTTTTCGCTCCCACCTCCATTTTTCTTTATTTAATTACCTCTTAAGTCTCTCAATTTTGTTGAAAACTCCAGATACTAATATATTCTTCTTCTTCGTTCTCAGTCTCCAGCTACCAAGCCCCGAAAAATGCTTTGCGAGTAGCAGCATGTTGTCCAGAGAACGGAATGCGTTGTGTCGTAGTTCACAGCGATATTTGCACCTTTCGGTCCGATACATCCGACTTCAGCCGAAATTTTTTAGTACCGGATTAGCCTTCCCTCTTCGATTCCTTCTCCTTAGCCAGCCTGCCCTGTTGCAGCCTGTTAGCCAGAATTGCCTAGTGAAGGTGTAAACTAGTCTTGGGAGCTCTGATTCGCTTGCCCTGATGCTAACAGTCAGTTGGCCATTACAGCTCATGTGCACTGCTCAGCATCTTGATCAAATAATATATTCACCAATAGATAAAAGTAAACTCTCGTCAGTACATGGGGCTAGCTAGTCTCATAATAAATTCTCAGCTCTTATTCTATCAAATGTTAGAGCTTCATCTCGGAGGTAGGAAACGGTCAAACATTACATTCCTCGTTGGAATATTTTCATTAACTCTGAGCTGTTAAAAGACATATTCTCTTTGCAAGACATATCATCTATTACAATATGTTAGCCGCCAAATTACATTTATAGTTGTTCTAGAATTACAAATATACATTTAACGTACAGTGGGCTGAACTATAAAAACGGTTAAAATATCAGTTAGACACGAGAAAAATGACATGATAATCTTCAGCTTCATTAACATTGGTTAACTTTGGTTAACATTATTTAACATCTGTAACTATTCTTATGTCAAAATGTGATTTAGCTTTGTATTTAAGAGATTATTGATAATGAGTGTAACTGCAGTCCTTCATGTATCGAAGCACAGGAAGTAGATGTTGCAGTAGTATGTTATAAGCTTGCAACGAAACGTACCGATCACTACTTTATGTTAACATCCCAACTAGTTTATCTTAGATTTATGACAAAAATGTTGTGTTTGTATTTTAACTACTTTATTTTTCTTCACCGAAACAACACTGCTCACCCAATTTATTTGCTTTATTGTGTAACTTAATGTTCTTACATTTTTTATTTATTTAAAGAAGTCTACATGCTTTATGTAAATTGGTTATGTTTTTGTTTGAAGTGTAAATCCAGGCTAGAATACCAAAGAGCGATATATTTGTGCTGTCAGACGCTGTTCTTTTTGTTATTGTTGTCAATGACTTGTTTTTTTTGTTATTGTTGTCAATGACTTGTTTTTTTTTTACTGTATTGCAAGTTTTCCTGTAATAAATGATACAGACCGTTATTTTAGTGTGATTTTGAACAATATTTTGTGAAGAGAGTGAGTATGTAGGAGCATGCAGATAGTTTGTGTACATATTTGTATCTGCCAAAAACAGAGATTCACCGAATGAGAGATTCCACCTACCGAATGTGTGCTCATTGGTCTTTTCAAGAAGTGTGAGGCATTTGTTGTCCTATTGAGTGCACCCTTCTAGAACTGACATACATATGGCTGTCTTTTATTTGAGAGTTATACCGCAGCCTACTGTACATACATGCCTTCTGGAATTTCCTTTAAAAAGTCACATTCCAAGGCCGACTAAATAACGGAACTCACACTGTGCCAAGATGTATAAGCAGTTGATGCTTCACTCAGAGAAATAAAATAAATTTGCGATACAGAACACAACAAATCCCTGTTGAGAGTGATCTTTTTACAGAATCCTGCTTTGAATCCAACTGTATATCCAACTTTGTTTCCCGAACCAGAAAAGCAAGTGGTCATTTTCACAGATGCCGTCGCACTGTTAATGGCGCTCAAGAACCGGCACAAAAATGAATTCAGTGCTCGAACGCCTGTCTCAGTGTTTCAAAGAAAGCATAGTCCAGTGGATACTAGCCTACTACGACATTCCAGGCAACGAGGCGGACAGACTCGCCAGAGAGGGAGGAATGCTGCAGCAAAGTGATACAGAAATCACATACAATGAGACAAAAGCATTCATCAAGGCAACGTACAGTGCAAAATGTAAAAAATACCATCCTGGCCACATAGAAAACGATGCCTACCATCAACTATCCAGGCGAGATCAGGTAATAATTCTCCGGCTGCGCACAGGTCACAACTGACTTAGATGCCATCTGTACAACAAGTTCAAGATTGGCATTACAGACCTTTGTGCCTGCGGCACAGCCCCCATAAAGACAGAACATGTTTTGCAGTCCTGTCCACTGTATACCGACAAAAAAAGTAGGATTTGGCAACAGCCAGTGTCCTTCCACGAGAATCTGTACGGAAGCGTACAGCGCCTTGAGTCGACTGCTGCCATCGTTATAGTCATTGAAGCTGAGGTCTGAAGATGAATGAGGAAGAAGAAGAAGAAGAGGTTTCCCGAACACACTATTATAGTCGCACTGATAGTTGACACATGCAAGTTTAGCAATTTAGTCAACGGTGGAATGTGACGTTCCAAAGGGATTTATCCGTGAGTCAGAAGAGGCCTGTATCTACAGTAGGCTGTGATTATACCCTGAACAGGTTACCCTCAATCTATTTATATTGAAGCGACGATTATTAAACATGCCAAGGTAATATTTTGGCAGCGCATGAGCATGTCCTAAGTCTCGCTATAGTTAACAGACAGTGAGCACATCAGGTCTGTTTGACTATTCACTCGTCACTGCACAACTCTAATTGTGGTCCTTCCAATGTTGTCGGGACAGAGTCAAACATTAATTGGGATGGTAAGTGTAGACACATCATGACTCCTCCAACACCTTTCTCATGCCCAATATCAAACATTCAGCATCATGACTCCTCCAACACCTTTCTCATGCCCAATATCAAACATTCAGCATCATGACTCCTCCAACACCTTTCTCATGCCCAATATCAAACATTCAGCATCATGACTCCTCCAACACCTTTCTCATGCCCAATATCAAACATTCAGCATCATGACTCCTCCAACACCTTTCTCATGCCCAATATCAAACATTCAGCATCATGACTCCTCCAACACCTTTCTCATGCCCAATATCAAACACTCAGCATCATGACTCCTCCAACACCTTTCTCATGCCCAATATCAAACACTCAGCATCATGACTCCTCCAACACCTTTCTCATGCCCAATATCAAACACTCAGCATCATGACTCCTCCAACACCTTTCTCATGCCCAATATCAAACACTCAGCATCATGACTCCTCCAACACCTTTTTCATGCCCAATATCAAACACTCAGCATCATGACTTCTCCAACACCTTTCTCATGCCCAATATCAAACACTCAGGTACATCTGGTTTACAGCAACCAAATAATCAGAGAAAGGAAAGAATGCAAACGAAAGGAGTGTTCATTTTACCATTTATCCCCATCCTCATCCTGTGTCATGTCTGGTAGCGGAACCTACGACAGCCATGAGCGTTTGAACAGTAGAGTAGTAGACCTCTCGCTTTTCTCTACAAAAGTACCTGGTTCTATCTCTGTTAACGACATACTCCAGTCAACCAAGCTGTAAATGAGAACCTGACGTATTGTTAGGGAAGACGACGTAACGAAGAGCCACTAAACTTCACAAGAAAGAAGTGGCCTAGTACACTGTAGTCTGTAACACTGCATCCGCGATAGCCTCGTCTGCCATGGAGCTACCAATCGTACATTCTTTGAGCATTTAACCCCGTGGCAGGTTTCAGTTTTACAAGCCATCTCGTCCTCCAATATATCTTTTAACTTAACTGAACGTTGTTAAACTAGTTTAGAAGACTATGCAGAGTCGGTAAAAAACACCAGTTTCATTTATATTTCCTTGCTCTAAAAGTTATGTGCATCCAATCTATTCTTAAATGCATTAATTGTCCATGTCTCCACTATTCCCCGTGGCAATGCATTCCAAGCATTCACCACTCTCTGACTAAAAAAATAATTCTTAATATCTAATCTGGACCTTTCTATAGTTAATTTGTAGTTATCCCCTATTGTGCTTGTAGGTGTCTGTATTTTGAAAAAAACTTGTTATAGTCTAATTTATCCGTTCCTTTGATTATCTTATAAACCTGAATTGAGTCTTCTCGAATTATTCTCTTTTCTAGACACTGTAAGTCTGTTTTTCTCTTTCTTCATAACTGTAATTCTGGAATCCCACCATCAGATTTGTCGCTATTTTTTGTATCCTTTCCAGCATGTTATATCCCTTCTACGATACGGACTCCATACCTGTACATAGTACTCCAATTTAGGCCTAATGCTTTATACAGTTTGACTATCACTTCCTTGCTCCTATGTTTCATATTTCTTTTTATCATACCTAACATTGCATTTTCCTTTTTCACTGCTACCTTAACTTGTTCACTCACCTTTCCTGTATGATCTATTATAACCCATAGGTCCCTTTCCTTATCTATCTTTCTAATATTGTTCTCGGCCATTTTATAATTATGTTCAATATTGGATCTACCCATGTGAATGATTGTACATTTATCTACATTAACCTCCATTTGCCATCCTTACAGACTATTTTCGAATCTTATCTAAATCCGACCTCAATATATCCACTTCTGCTTTAGATGAGACACTACTGCATAGTTTTGTGTCATCAGTGAATTTTGCAATCATGGATCCATTATCAATGTTCAAATCGTTTATATATATCAAGAACCAAAATTGGTCCAAAAACTGATTCCTCTGGCACTCCACATTTTACTTCACACCACTCAGATGCTCCTTCTTCTTCTTCGCTTTAAAATATTGTCTATATCTGCAATGTTGTCTCTTGTATAAACTTCACTGTCTTTTGTAGTTCCCACACAGGTCAATAAAGTTCCTCTTCTAGTGTTGTTTCTATGGGCCAGTGAAATTTTATCTGTATATTATATTTGGGGCAGTTTTGAAGTATGTGCTCTGCTGTCTGGGGTGCCTGTCCGCATGTACACATGTACACATGGCTGAGTTGTCAATGCTGTACTCCTTATTTATGCCCACTCTATGCTTTTTTCAGATTAATCCATTTTCAAACCATTTGGCAACTACCCCACCTATTCCATGTGATTTTAACTTTCTAAATAATTGTTGATGTTGTGCTCTATCAAAGGCCTTAGCAAAATCAGGATAAACAACATCCACTGGCTTCCTTTTCTCTATCATTTTAGTTACTGTCTCCATAAATTCTAATAGTTTTGTTAAGCATGATCTCCCTCTAGTGAACACATGCCGATTATTTCTGATTAGATTAAACTTGTCTAAACGTATTACAATGTTTTCTTTGATTATTGACTCTAACAATTTAGAGAATATGCTCGTTAAACTCACCGATCTATAATTTGCTGGATCTGATTTTTTCCCTTTTTGAATAAGGAGAACACTCCTGCATCTTTCCAATCACCTGGAACAATCCTTTTTGCAAGTGATTGAGAACATAATATAACCGTATATCTGCTTTCTGCCTACCTGTACATCTCAATCCTCGATCTGTACAGGTGTCTCAAAGTTTACCAGTCCTTCTCCTCCCCTTACCGTTGTGTTATTTGTGCAGCCCAGAGCAACATGTCTATGTGTCTCGCACCTCATGTTCGTATACGAGGACCAATCCATCGTTTGTTAAAAATACAGATGAGATTTTTTTAGAACCAGTGATGAAGAAGACGAAGAAGACGAAGAAGAAGAAGGAAAAGAAGAAGAAGAAGAAGAAGAAGAAGAAGAAGAAGAAGAAAAAGAAGAAGAAGAAGAAGAAGAAGAAGAAGATACAGAATAATAATAATAACAAAAATAATAATGCAATATAACAGACTATGATCTCGCATTCACTTCTGTGCCGTAGCTGCTGTTAATATGATTTATTTAAAAAAAAAGAACATGTATTTTTAGCGTGTCCTAATAATATTACATTTTAGTGCTATAGTGTAGTTTAGAATATGACCTAAATGGTATATGTCAATGCTAGTTGGCGATGTCCGTCTTAGTCGTCGTTGTGTCCTGTCCTCTCAATAGAGACTAACACACTGACCAACGTACGTTATAACCAGTTTTACAATCGTGTTTAACATAAATACAGTAGAAAAAGCAACAGCAACACTTTTAACCAATTCAGAAAAATTAAAAGAGCGACAAATAAAATAAATGAACTATGCCACTGAATTGACATCCAACAACAGAACGCAGCCTTAGACGGTGTTAGGCTGCTAATCCTACCAAGAAAATTGCTCTTTCTAATATACGAACTATTGAATAATCAATGTCGTTTATGAGGGCAGCTCGTACAAACGCGTTCACTGAGTAATAGTCGTATTTAAACTTACCCTGCCTTGGGCATACTGGAAGAGTCGCAGCACAGCTAGTCTATACCAGGGTAATAATATACGTATCACATTCATATGCACTTTGAAGATCTGGTAGTATCGACGTGCGAGGCAGGAACAAAAATCATTTGTAAAATGTCAAAATTAAGACTCATTTAAGTAACCAAAATAGCATATGTAACAAAGTGGTCAATCCTATATATTCACCGATTAATGGGACTCCATCAGATTTTCTTAAAAGGGCAGTAATCTATATCATGGACTGGCAACAAAAACGACATTTTCATAATCTTGAAGGCAACGCTCTGTGAAATAATGATAAACAAATAAACATATTAATAAAATAACATTACCAGAAATAGTTATGGCATTTACAATTTCCGTGATTAAATGGTATATTTACAGCTAATTGATACACTATGAAGTTTTGGGATATTTGAGTTCTTATTGCAATAATATTAATTTTAATAAATGTAATTTTAAACACGGTGTACTTAACTTAACGTCGTTATACTGGCTTAGAAGACTCTACAGAGTATGTATACAGCCAGTTTCTTGGAGGATGTGCGAGTCCATCTTAACAGACTCACAGCTAGCTAGGCGTCATCTATAGCTGCTCTTAAGAAACCACCAAGGGAAAGGTACAAATAACCTGAGTAGATTTTTAACTTGAATTTTGTTCGGGCAGCGGCTGTTAAGCCTGCTCTTTTCGATTCCTAACAGCCAAGGAATTTTTGACGTTTTTGACACTGTTCACGGGAGTCCAATCTCACTACCCAGATATCAGGGAAACCTTTATCAGAAGATCCACGTGAAAAAATCCTGGTCTTCCCCTGATTTGAACTCGTCACCTCTGGAACTAGTGGCAGACACCTTACCTCGAGACTGCTGAGTACAAGAACAATTAATATTAATACAGTTGACCATTTTCTAAGAGTGTCTGAGCAGACGTGAATCTGCCCGGAGTGCAGTCATGTCGATAATCTTATATCATAGCATAAGATAACATAACGTAACTTGAAGTGATATTTCTCATAGCAAAAGGAACGTTCTTTTGATCTACTCTGTCTCAATCCGTACACTTCAAGCGGTTGTTTGGTACATGTGCATCATTTTGCGTAGTACAAGTATTAACGCTGGCTTTCACCCGCATATGTACTGAGTTCGAAAACTTTATCTACAGTCGCCTGTCAACACAGTTGTAAATGTGACCTTTGCTTACTTCTAGGAAAGGGAACATAGTGACGAAAGGAACTTGTCACAACACCTCGCAAAAAGCTGTAGTATTAGCCATTTTCGGTCATGCCTTACTATAGGATGATATGGCTTGGCTTGGCTTCGTTCATTCTCAATCTCACACTACCAAACACGGATATGGCTTAAGTAGCAGAATGTAGTCCAGAGAACGGAATGCGTTGTGTCGTAGTTTACAGCTTGACTGCGATATTTGCACCTTTCGGTCCAACACATCCGACTTCAGCAAGCATTTTGTGAGTACCGGGTTAGCATTCCCTCTTCCATCCTTTCTCCTTTGCCAGTATGCCCTGCTGCAGCCTGTTATCCAGGATCACCGCGTGAAGATGTAGAAGGGTCTTGGCAGCTTTGGTTCGCTGGCCCTGACGTTAGCAGTCAGCTATGAGTCGCTGACCACTGCAGCTCATGACCTGCTCATCGGCTTGATCCCTGGATGATATGACTTAGAGTGATAAACAAAATATATATACTCAGCTTGTGTTATTGTCTTTCTCCTTGCGATGTTGTCTTGTCACTTCTCTGCGTTACAAGAGCTTCTCTTCACCAAACTTCAGGTGGTCTAGAGTACTTTGGATCGGTCTGCAGCTTCGTCTTCCCAGGATGTCAGATTAATGTCCAGAGCTTTCATATCACGTTTACACGCATCTTTGAACCTGAACTGTGGTTAGGCAACTGTCCATAGAGGATATCTTTGGTAATGCGATCATCATCCATGCGGCGAACACGACCAAGCCTTCGTAGTTTTGCTGCCTATGGATAGTTAAATATGCTTGCGAGACCGGTGTGAGAGTGCACGTCTGCATTTATCACTCTGTACCTACATATAATTCCAAAAACGGACCGTAGGCGCAGTAGATTGATGTTAATCCTGTGCTATTGTTTGGCATATGTTGTCCAAGTCCAAGACTTATTGTGAGACCAAGATTTTTCCAAGTCTGGGAGAAGCGATCTATCAAACTTTTAATAAAAAGATATGGTCCCGTGTAATGGAGTATCTAACACCCTATTCCTGACAGCATTGTCTAATATGACAGTACCTATCTGTATTTGTGTTCTGCATTCTCCTATATCCAAAGTGCTACGAGATGGAGGTATTTGTGATTTTAAAAAATTTCCTTCGCTCATGTGTTATACTTTTCGTGTCAAAGGTCGGTTTGGTTCATCGATGTCAACACGCGTGTCCGATGGCTCACAGTTTTGGTTCTCCAGTCTCCATACTTATGTTGGATGGTTCACGGTTTTGGTTCTCCAGTCTCCATACTTTTGTTGGATGGTTCAGGGTTTTGGTTCTCCAGTCTTCATACTTTTGTTGGATGGTTCACAGTTTTGGTTCTCCAATCTTCATACTTATGTTGGATGGTTCACAGTTTTGGTTCTCCAGTCTCCATACTTTTGTTGGATGGTTCACGGTTTTGGTGCTCCAGTCTCCATACTTTTGTTGGATTGTTCACAGTTTTGGTTCTCCAGTCTCCATACTTTTGTTGGATGGTTCACAGTTTTGGTTCTCCAGTCTCCATACTTTTGTTGGATTGTTCACAGTTTTGGTTCTCCAATCTCCAGACTTATGTTGGATAGTTCTCTGTTTCGGTTCTCCAATCTCCACACTTTTGTTGGATGGTTCCCTGTTTTGGTTCTCCTATCAGAATACTATTGTTTGATAGTTATCTGTTTTGGTTCTCCTATCTCCACACTCGTTTTGTGTGGTTCAGAGTTCTGCTCCAAGGGAAGCGCAGGCCACGCCTGCAACTAACTGCTTTACAAGACGCATTTGCACTGGCTGTTTCACTAAGATTCGATGTACATAATGAAATTGCAAGCCTCTCATATAATCCTCTTTGGTATATTCACAGACTCACAGAAACATGGATGCATGACATCATTCAAATGAAATAACATTATAACATTATACAGTTTTGTTGAAACTTCTATAGAGCAGTAACATTAATTTCATTATCTATACGTAATTTCGGGTCATACTAGAATACCATTCTTTAAACATTTTATGAAGATGCCTTTCATCCTCGCTTCTAATCTACCTCTAAGGGTGTAGAAGTAATTTGTTGTGTACACATATGTAATGGGGAGTACGGATAACCAGTTGATCGGGTTTTTTTTGTATGTCCATTGCATGACGTATGAACCGAGTACGTTTGATTTTCCTGCAAGCCAGTATTGGAAAAGTATTTTGATACTTTAAGAATGTTTGCCCGGACAGGGTAGATTAATTTGTCTGATTCTTTATTTCCCAATAACCAAAAATTATTGTAGGTGCACAATGTGTACATTAGCTCTGTGCATGTATCGTCCGTCACCGGTAGGACTGGGTACAGATCTTTCCCTCCTGGAAACAAAGGAAGGTTTGAGCCTTGCAGAATTCAAGTCCCCACCGTTTTTAACTTTTATTTGTTCATTTCCTGAGAGACGAGCGATTCACCTCCCAACTGTTGCAAACCCAATAAAGGTAAATGCTGATCTTAAAACTGAAATACATTCACTCACGAACACTAAGAAATAAACGTCTATAAATAAATGAAGCCCCAAGAACGTACACGCGAATATACATGCACAATATTGACATACAAATGGAGACCGATACTTGCAGATAGGACTGTAGACAGTTGTAAGTGGTCAAAATACATACATACACACACACAGACACACACACACACACATACACACACACATACACACATACACACACACACACTCACGCATATTGACACTGCAATGACATATGGGAGAGTTTGTTTACCTGATCTTCTTCTTCTTCTTCTTCGTACGCAGTCAGACAGTAACCATTATTTTTTCGAAAAAAGCGGCGGTCATCCTGAGGCTGTCGCCACTGCCATAGAGCTGGTCTTGCAGTTCCATTGGTGATGGCCACATCTGCTCTCTCTGATCCTCGTATGTCGGGCAGTTCTGCAGCAGATGTTCAGCGGTCATTTTACCAGTACCGCACGGGCATTCGTCGGTACCACCTATCTTCAATTTGTTGAATAGGTGGTACCTCAGTCTATTGTGGCCAGTGCGAAGTCTGAAGACAAAGACCTGCTCTCTTCGGTTCAACTGATAATAGGCATCGTTTTTGGTGTAACCAGTATGTTCGGTTTCCCATTTGGTCATGTATCTGGCTTTGATAAGCCGTTTTGACTCTTCGTACGTAGTTTAGCTGTTCAATTGCATATACTTTCAATGTCTTTGACAAAAACACGTTAACAAGTCACAGTCAAACAGTCCCTCGAGTAAGAGAAAATGCGTCATTGTCTGATACTTGTATCGTGCAAATCGACAGGAAGTACAGCTAACCAACATTGACCTATCCAATAACATTCAACTTATTGATATCTTCTCCATCTACTTCTGATCGACCCAGACCAGCTGAGTTATTGCCTATGTTATTAATGCATCATATTCCTTCTAGAAAATTATTTTAAACGGAGAGGGTTCCGCAACCCTTTGTTGGCTTGTAGCCCATGTGAATAATGGGTAGGATACGCACATCTTTGAGTTGGAGAGACTTCTACTCTAGTGAGATTTAAAAAAAGTCTGGTATAATTGCAAGAAGAGTGTATGTGTGTGTGTATGTATATGTGGTTGTGTGTGTGTGTATGTGTGTATGTATGAGTATCTCTGCGCGAGTGTATGTATGAAGAGAACTAGAACGATGTGCTGTTTAAGCGCAGATGATTTGTGTAAGTAAATGGCCATGCTTCGTTGAGAAGAATTAGAAAAGAGAATAGCATTTTTTTGAGTCAGATGAAAAAAACACGAAGAATCAATAGGAATTAGACGCAATAAGAGACAGAGAGGGACAACGAGAAAGGTAGAGATAGAATGACAGCGGAAGCCAAGACATCTTGAAAGAAAATAACGGAATACTAGGAATCAAATAATACGAGATTAGGGGGCACACAATAGTGAACATCACAAACGAAAACAAATTGAGAACCTTCGTTAGTATGCAGACAAAAGATAAGGAGGCGGAGAAATTCAAATGACAAACAAAAATGGTAAAAAATAAATGAGGTTTGAAAGTGATCTTTGCAATGCAGATATATTACATCGAGTTATCTATTCATTAGTCTCGTTCTCCAGTGCTAATGGTCATAATTGTAATTGTCATTATTATTTGTTTAATTTGCATTTCAAAATGTCCGAGTATTTATAAGAACTAAAAGTATGGACTTGCATGTCCAGGGTAAAATCATCGGGCATCGTATGGCCCCCATCTACGTCCAGTAAATAACTTTGTGTGTGAGTTATCAGTTGGTCAGACAGTACTCTCTCGGTGAATATCTGACCGGATACGTATTCATGTCTTGCCGTGCTGCAGTTTGACAAGCACAAAATTGGAACCTGACTCTGTAAGCTGTGTTATGTTGTACATAAATGACATCTCTGGGTTGTTGACAAGGTAGATACACAGGGCGTCTGTCTCCCTCAACAAATGACAATGTGTATGCGCATGGTTCTTATAACCTGATTCAGTGTGTTTGATCCAGTTCAGGTTGAACTCTTGAAATCTATTGATCGTCGATTTCGTCGATTTCAATAACACCATCTGCAGGGTGGTCATTTATTGATTTAAGCAAGTCCCCAACCCATGTCGAATTCACGCCTCCTCCCTCTACTGTTTGTTAGTTTTAATCCAATATATCAGGTGTCTCTTTGCGGTAAAGTTAGTATAGTGGAATCAAACAAACTCCTTACAATTTGAGGTCATACTGTACACTCCAAACCCCTTCTCCCCTCTCCACTGAATTACGTTGCCAATCATCCTATGCATTCATCAGTAAGGCCTCTGTATCAGTTAACGAAGACAAGACAATGTGGACAGCAACTGGTCAAAAACAGAACAGTCCATCCATTGAAAACAGTTTAGAGCTCCTTCAATTAAATTTCTAATATTTCATTGCTCAGTGATCAGTGATGGATGTGTGACCTCTTTAAGTAAGCTTTCAACTTGCTCACACGTATTTGTATTGCTGTGCCAAATATCAACACTACGACTTATGATAACAGAGTGATTGGTGACAGCAATATGACATTACTAACCACTTCAGATCTGTGTACTGACAATAGCAAGACCTTCACGTATTCGTTTCGACAATCATTCCAAGTACTTCTTGAGAGCTCCTGGTGATGCTTTCATGCTAGCTATGTTATGTTGAAATGGTTAGACCATGTACATACATTTGTAGAATTCACCAAGCCAATAATCACAATACTTTTGTGAGCAAGGCGCTGTTTGTGTCTAATACTCTTTATGACGGAACATAATTCTCATCAATATGCTGTGCTTGATATGTGTTGTTCCTTTCTCATCTACCTTTTTCACCATTTGAATTAGTTTCTCTCGCTTTTCCACCCCCCCTCCCTATCCGACTTTTTCAACGTCAAGCCAGTTTCTTATCCGTAAATGCTCTGCTTGGTTCGTCTCTCAGAGCAGCTATAGACCATGGCCATGCTATAGATATACCGAGGAAAGTGTGAGGTGTCATGTCTAGAGATATGCAAAGAACACTTCAGTCTCCAACCAAACCCCGAAATGAACAACTTTTAGATAGGTATTTCGAGCAAAATTAATACACGATTAAATAAACCAAAAACACAATTTTTTGACATATTTTATTTGGCTATTCATACACATAATCATATCAGACAACATATTGTATTTGCTTGACCACTCATGTAGAAATATCAGAAGACATATTTTATTTGGCTGTTCATTCATCTAGTAATATCGGGCGACATATTTTATTTGGCTGTTCATTCATCTAGGAATATCAGACGACATTTTTTAATTGGTTGTTCAAACATGTAAGAATATCAGACGACATTTTTTTTTACTGTTTATGCACATAGGAAAAAAAGAAGACAAATTGTATACGCTTGTCCATACGTGTTAGAAATATTAGACGAAATATTTTAATTGATTGTCCATACATATAAGAACATCAGACTACATTTTTATATGCTTGTACATACGTGTAAGAGATATCAGACGACATTTTGTTAACTGTTCATACAAATAAGTATATTGATTGTCCATACAGGTAATAAATATCAGACGACCTATTTTAATTGATTGTCCATACAGGTAATAAATATCAGACGACCTATTTTAATTGATTGTCCATGCAGGTAATAATTATCAGACGACCTATTTTAATTGATTGTCCATACAGGTAATAAATATCAGACGACCTATTTTAATTGATTGTCCATACAGGTAATAAATATCAGACGACCTATTTTAATTGATTGTCCATACAGGTAATAAATATCAGACGACAAATTTTAATCACCACTATTGTGGACCAGCGTTTTTACCGGACATTTTTACAATTGTAACACGCACCGTAAACTGCTTGGAATACACGTTTGTACATAGTCTTATGGTAATACACATTCATATATATATATATATATTTATATATATATATATATATATATATATATATGTAAATATACACACACCCGCGTACATATATGTTTATTCATTAAAACTATAGAACTTTACTTAAACACATCAAACGCAGTATAATCTAAGATTTTGAAAATGTTAACAAATTTTGAACAAGAAAATGAATTCATTAGTAGAGTAAAAAGCATACATTTATTGGTGTAGTTACCACAGTAAGCCATCTTGTAAAGCCGTTCTTCCGAAACTGTGTAATGTTCACAATGCGATTGCAAAATACGACACACTGGGTCAACGAGATCTGCACGTAAACGTGATAATTAATATTTCTGTGTTCAATAAATTAATCAGTGAGGCAAAAAACATATCACATCATGCTGGTATGTTTGAACTCTTAATTTGCCCAATTTTGCAAAACGATTAAAAGCAGTTTCTGACTAGATAATGGTTAAAGCAAGTCGTATCTTGTGTAGCAATGGTTAATTTCACAATAGTATGATAAATAAACTGTTAGATTCAGAAATTTTCTGAAATGTCTCCACATTGTTGTGGTAATCGATCTTGAATTTGAAGAGATATGCAGATCATTGAATAACTCGCAGTCGACAAAGCCGATCAGGTCGTTTTGTAGAAATCAAACCAGGAGAGACACAAGACTGATGCACTATAGACTAGTAGGGGGGTCGTCACTATTTGAAGAATGAGAACCACTGAAATGAGATGCACTAGAGCGCATGTCTCATGAACCGGTGCATTTTAATTATGCTTTATGAGGATGTCACCAATGACAAGTAAATAATCGTATGATGCTCCTCCCGTGAAGTCTGGATGCTGCATTTTCAAATCAGTACATGTGCACATCTGAAAATCTACGAATAAAGAAAGGAATTTAAAGACAAAGGAAAGAAACATTCACGTAAATTTAAAAAAAAATGAATACCCCTATATACATTAATTAGCGTCTAAGCTCCAACGCCATTTCCTCTGTTATTTTATATAATTGTAATGTGGACCTACCTTCTACTCTCAGCAGAGACATCATTGATTATGTATTTTTCTATCATTAAAAAAATAGCCTTCAACCCCGTGCGGAGCATAGATTCTTGGCAAATAGTTGAGCTTCGTTCACTGGCCAGTCGGTCTAACTCTATGAATCTTCATCGTCTCTTCTTCCCCACTAACATACATGTGTTAATATTGTTTACTGATGGACATCTACACTCTATGAATCGTCTCCTCATCCTCACTAACATACACGTGTTAATATTGTTTACTGATGGACATCTACACACTATTTCCAACGTCGTTTATTTTTACTTGGTAATTAGATGAAGAGCATCAGCAAATATGTGCTTGTGAAATACGATGTCTGAAGTATAAACACTTAAAATGATATCATGAAAAAGGAAGCTAGCACTTAACCCTATCAACACAATATGTGAATGAATCGATTCAGAAACATTGATACATTCTTTTAGCACACATACAGAATAGATTCAGAAACACTGTGACACATTATTTTAGTACCATTAAAGGAATGGATTCAGAAACATTGATACATTCTTTTAGCATACCGAAGGAATAGATTCAGAAAAAATGACAAATTCTTTTAGCATACAGAAGGAATAAATTCAAAAACAATGACAAATTATGTTAGCATACAGAAGGAATAGATTCAGAAACAATGGCAAATTATTTTAGCATACATAAGGAATAGATTCAGAAACAATGACAAATTCTTTTAGCATACAGAAGGAATAGATTCAGAAACAATGACAAATCGTTTAGCACCCAGGAGGAATAGATTCAGAAACAATGATAAATTCTTTTAGCGCACAGTAGGAATAGATTCAGAAACAATGACAAATTCTGTTAGCACCCAATAGGAATATATTCAGAAACATTGATACATTCTTTTAGCGTACAGAAGGAATAGATTCAGAAACACTGACAAATTCGTTTAGCCCCCAATAGGAATAGATTCAGAAACGCTAACACATTCTTTTAGAACCCAAATAGGAATAGATTCAGAAACAATGACACATTATTTTAGCACACAGTTGGAATACATTCAGAAACAATGACACATTATTTTAGCACACAGTTGGAATACATTCAGAAACAATGACAAATTCTGTTAGCACCCAGAAGAAATACATCCAGAAACATTGGCAAAATATCTGAACACTCAAAAGGAGTAAATTCAGAAATATTGACACATTCTTTGAACGCCCAGTATAAATATATTTATTTATATACAGTGACAAAATCTTTGAACACCCATTATAAATACATTCAGAAACACTGACAAATTCTTTGAACACCCATTATAAATACATTCAGAAACACTGACAAATTCTTGGAACACCCAGTATAAATACATTCAGAAACATTAACACATTCTTGGAGCGTCTCTTAGCAATAAATTAAGAAGAGGCATACCATTAGTTATTCCACAACAAAATAGACACAGTTTTTGCTGTTCAGTAAATTAATTAGAGTAAGGGATAGCAGAAGACACAACAAGAACGTACAATCACAAACATCAGCCATGCATCAGATATGAAACAATAATCGATTCTGCTTGCAACGTTTTATATACAAAAGCTAAATGAGATAAAATAAAGTGTTTTTTATTTCTTGTATAGAATGTGGCTTGGCTTTGGCTTTGTTCGTTCTCAATCTCCAAACCCTGAAAGGGCTTAAGTAGCAGAATGTAGTCCAGAGAACGGAATGCGCTGTGTCGTAGTTTACAGCTTGCTTGCGATATTTGCAACTTTCGGTCCAACACATTCGACTTCAGCAAAGCAATTTTTGAGTACCAGGCTAGCATTCCCTCTTCGATCCCTTCTCGTTAGCCAAGTCTGCTCTGTTGCAGCCTGTTATCCATGATGCCCGCGTGGAGATGTAGAAGGGTCTTGGCAGCTCTGGTTCCCTGGCTCTGACGCTAGCAGTCAGCTATGGGTCGCTGACCGCTGCAGCTCATGCGCTGCTCAGCGTCTTGATCCCGTGTATAGAATGTGAGCATTACATTGAACAGTTTGGTTATTTCAGTGCGTGGTACTTTCTTTGCAACAAAATATTTGTAAAATCCCGATGTTTATTGTACATTTATGTATACGGTTGCAACTATGTGATACATTCAACGATAATTACACCATGAATGCTTCAACCTCATGTTCATTACTTGAACAGCCATTTTGAAAGTCAGATGTGACTAATCTTATTTCTTTAATATTGTTTTTCCTCTTTTGTGGAATAAATATTAAATTATATTTGAATGAAATTGATTAAAAAGCCTACTTGAGTTTTCTTGATCATTGTTAGCATTTAGTGGTTGGTGATACTGTGACTGTGGGCTTAGAACAGTTGTTTCATATCGGGAGTCTGGGGAGAAGAGATACAGGTCAAGCAAAACATACTGACCAGACTAAGTTAGCCACGAACCATTCAGGAGCAAGACCCTCATCTCACTTCTAAGCAGTTCTCCTTGGAAAAATGTTTCATGGCAGTCTGGCTAACGAATTAGGGATCGACTTGATCCCCGTAGTAATAAGCGCCATGCAGATGAAGCCAAGTATAGCACAACAGCCTGGAGAATCAGGCCCACCTTCATTCAAACGCTCAGGTTGTGAGAACACCAGCTGAAACTTGTCACTTGACGCCTTTTACGGGCGCACAAAATGAGTATACACAGTTATTGTGAGCATTCCACAACATCACCATCATCAACAACAACCACATCATATACACTTGAGTGCTCGTTGCTCAGCGATGTTAGGACGATTCTTCTTCCACCGAGGCCAGGCCATTGCTTGGTACCCAACAATACCTACAAACACATGCAGATACCATTACATGAGGTTATCCGAGTGAACGACGTGATACTTCAACAGGTAGACAGGTAATTACAAGTGAGGGTGCATGTGAGAGAGAAGTGAAGAAGAGAATAAGCATGACCAAAAGTGTAATTAATATGATGAGGAATATATTGGCATCCAGGTAAATAGCCGAACATTAAAAATTTGACTCTAAAGGTGTTATATATATTCAATATTCTAATATGGTACAGAAGCATGGACAGTGAACACACAGATGGAGAACAAAGTAAAGGCCCTCGAAATGTGGCACTTACTTGCTTGCTGTGCACCAAGCATTACGTCACACAACATTCTTCCAGTATTCAGCCAGATGGATTGAAATGTGGTTTTAAAGAAGAATGTATCGTATTCTATGTCCTGAAGAGATTAGACACGGATAGAGAATTATTGACATACATTACAAATTTGCAAGTCACATATTTTGGACATAAAAAGAAAACAATACTGGAGTGGAAGATTGAAGGTAGACGGACAAGATGTCGGCAGCGCTATAAGTGGGAGAGCAACACCCTCGAAAGAGGAACTAATGTCAGTCTGGCAGAGTGTACTGTCAAGACAAGAGTCAGGCAGCACTTTAAGTGGAAGAGCATCATCGAAAGAGGAACTAATGTCAGTCTGGCAGAGTGTACTGTCAAGACAAGAGTCAGGCAGCACTTTAAGTGGAAGAGCATCATCGAAAGAGGAACTAATGTCAGTCTGGCAGAGTGTACTGTCAAGACAAGAGTCAGGCAGCACTTTAAGTGGAAGAGCATCATCGAAAGAGGAACTAATGTCAGTCTGGCAGAGTGTACTGTCAAGACAAGAGTCAGGCAGCACTTTAAGTGGAAGAGCATCATCGAAAGAGGAACTAATGTCAGTCTGGCAGAGTGTACTGTCAAGACAAGAGTCAGGCAGCACTTTAAGTGGAAGAGCATCATCGAAAGAGGAACTAATGTCAGTCTGGAAGAGTGTACTGTCAAGACAAGAGTCAGGCAGCACTTTAAGTGGAAGAGCATCATCGAAAGAGGAACTAATGTCAGTCTGGAAGAGTGTACTGTCAAGACAAGAGTCAGGCAGCACTTTAAGTGGAAGAGCATCATCGAAAGAGGAACTAATGTCAGTCTGGCAGAGTGTACTGTCAAGACAAGAGTCAGGCAGCACTTTAAGTGGAAGAGCATCATCGAAAGAGGAACTAATGTCAGTCTGGCAGAGTGTACTGTCAAGACAAGAGTCAGGCAGCACTTTAAGTGGAAGAGCATCATCGAAAGAGGAACTAATGTCAGTCTGGCAGAGTGTACTGTCAAGACAAGAGTCAGAAGATAATGAAGATCCATTGCAGCCTACCTTCGTTGAAGTGAAGGCACTTGAATTGAGGGAAATGTGATTATGTTGAAGGTTTGAGCCAGGAATCAGTCACAACAAGATCAACATAGTAAACAGATGACAACACGGAAGCAAGGTTGCTTATGGGGTTGAGCAAATAGGAGTGCCCTATTTGAATTCTGAATATGTTTGATGTGCTTCCATTTAAGATTATGTATGCATCTTTTTTATTTAATAGATGTGTGAGAACTAGGGAACTCGGGTCTTTCTGTGAATCTTTACCTCTACCGTACCATAGAGCCTACCACCCAGTTGTGTGACAACAAAACATGACTGCGTACAGCAGGCATGTCAGGAAAATCAACCACTTCCATACAAGCTGCCTCCTTAGATTGCTCAGAATACAATGGCAGTATAGGGTACCCAGATACCGACATCGTCATGCGGACTAGAACGCTGATCATTAGTACATTTATGCAGATGGACCAGATCAGATGGGATGGCCACGTCGTGCGTAAGCCGGATTAACGCATCCGAGAATAACTATAGTATCCAGAATTTCTTCTTCTTCTTCTTCTTCTTCTTCTTCTTTTTCTTCTTCTTCTTCTCCTTTTGTTCTTCTTCGTACGCTGTCAGACGTCAACTTGAACTTATTGGAAGAAAGCAACAGTCATCCTCAGGCTGTCGACACTGCCATAGAGCTTGTCTAGTGTTGCCACTGGTGATGGCCACATGTGCTTTCTCTGGTCCTCGTATGTCGGTCAATTTTGAAGTAGATGTTCAGCGGTCATTTTCCCTGTACCACAAGTGCATTCGTCAGTATCACCTATCTTCAATTTATTGAATAGATGGTACCTCAGTCTGTTGTATCATGTGCGGAGTCTGAAGACCACGACCTGCTTTCTTCTGTTCAACTGGTAATAAGTATCATTTTTTTGTGTAGCCAGTGTGCTCTGTTTTCCATTTGACCATGTCCCAAATTGAAGAGGGCATGCAAACTTCTGACCGCTCTAATGCCCAGGAGCGTAAGATCAGAGGCTCCAACTAAACGTGTTGTGCCTAAATACAAAACAGCAAACACTCAAGTGTCCAACAATGCCCTTATAAGTTACATATGTAGAAGGGAATTCTGGGCCAGACTATACAGCCACCTTCGGACAATGTGTCTAACTGCTGGTGTCCTCATTGCTCGCGGTGGACGACTATTACTTTTAGACGTTTGAAATATCGTCTCCCAGTTTCAATCATTGTCCAGGTATTTGAAATGTATTCCATGCTGTCTTCGTTTGTGTATTATTTGTTGTGCTGTATGTTTGATCTCATTCATACTAGGCGGGTCTGTGTTGTGGGGGTAACCAAAACTCGGACTGAGCCAATTGTGTTTTTGTGTTACAAATCTGCGTTTATTGTCACATCTGGCTTTCTGATAAGCAGTACACGCTATTTACATTTGCAGTCAGGGTGTGATCCATGCTACGTGCCGTGAGTCATTGATGATATTACCGAGTGGCAAAGGTAACAGCCACAGGGGATACAGTGGGACAGAAAAATCAAATGTCAATTACAACATTACAATTTGAGTCAGTCAAGCGTGGTCTCAAAGTTGGGAACAATTGACAACATGCGGGAGATTAACTTACTGAGCAAATCTGCAAATATTTATAGTTATAGAATAAAAAACGCATCTGTCACTCAAGCTATACTGAGATGATTTGACCGAGTTGACGGATTCTATCACTGAGATGCTTGAAAATATTGAAATAACTCAGATGACTGAGACAACTGAGACAACTGAGATGACTGAGATGATTCAGATGACTGAGAGGATTGAGACGATTGAGATGACTGAGATGTATAATGCCAATGGGATGACTGAGACGATTGAGATGACTGAGATGTATAATGCCAATGAGATGACTGAGACGATTGAGATGACTGAGGTGATTGAGACGATTGAAATGCCTGATATGATTGAGACGATTGAGATAACTGAAATGATTAAGATGATTGAGACGACTGAGATGACTGAGATGGTTGAGACGATTAAGATGACTGAGATGACTGAGACGATTGAGATGACTGAGACGATTGAGATGACTGATATGATTGAGACGATTGAGCTGACTCACATGACTGAGACGATTGAAATGATATATGACTGAGACGATTGAGATTACAGAGACGGTTGAGATGACTGATATGACTGAGACGATAGAGATGACTGATATGACTGAGACGATTGAGATGACTGATATGCTAATGACTATTGAGATTACTGAGATGTCAAAGGCCAATGAGAGGACTGAGATAGCTGAGATGACTGAAATGGCTGAGATATTGAAGTAAATGAGAATATTTCAATTATTGATTTGATTGAGCTGATTCAGACGAACAACAAGATAAGAGATTGTTGATGCTGGTTGACTTTTGTGCCTAATTTTTTAGAGGATCCGACTGTTCTGTCACAGACTGATCCTAATATCGTTATGTCCTGGTGAGGTATCCATATTCATGGTCTGGCACTCGGTCAGTGTTTTTGAACATGGTGATATGCCAGTGTGTTTCTTGACTAACATCACACTAGGCATGAAGATGTGGTTAACGTCACGTCGGCCACCTTTATTCTTCCAGATTATTCTGGCACTCAAAGTTTGAGACTGGGCCGACCTCAGAAACCGTTTTGCGATCGGAAAAATCGCGTAGCAATTAGAGACCAAACCGGGATCGCTCGGTTAGGAAGCGGCGCTACCATATGAATGACATATTGTGTTACACGTGTAAACAAGGAGTACGCATGTACACACGTCTCCAATCCTCTGTTAATGGAAGCTTTTCCGGCCCATCGGTATTTGTTTTTTCTTCATTTATTTCTTCTTCTTCTTTCTGTCCAGTTTGGTTACTTCTGCTTCGACTTAGAATGTCCGGATGTTTCTTATGGACATCTCTATGAGCTAAGTATCGTTTTTCGTTTATCATCACTATCATGATGTTAGTTGATTTCAGGTCTGTTGCCCGCTGTCTCTGATCAAGATTTTTTGTCAGTAATGAAGGATTCGTCCATGTGCTATTTAACGTGTTCTCGTTTTGAGATTATGTGTTTTAATTGTCCGAACTGGCGCATCATTACCTTATTGTTTAACAGGGTGCCCCATTCGCTGTCGGTCCCTGATTTTCCCTAATAACTTTTAAGCCAATGAACATAATTCAATAAGATTTGACATGTGCATACTGGGAACCAGTTGCACGACGGTAAACTCCGTACTGGCTATTTTGAGCAGGATGGAACCACTTGCCACACTTCAGATGTCAGCATTGCTGAAATTGCTTCCTTCTTTAAAAATCATGTCACTTCTAAGAGACTATAGCCACCAAGGTCACCGGACCTAACCCACATAATTACTTCCTGTGATTCATGCTGAAATGGAAAGTGTGTCGCAACAAGCCAATGAATCTCATGAGACTGCAAGAAAACATTCAGCCAGAGATAGAGTCTTTGACGTCTGATGTGTTAGTGAATAGTTTTCGTAACGTGCAGGTACGTCGATGCTAATGGCAACCACCTGTAAAATCTGCTATGAGCTCAATATGCTTCTCACACACCAACGTCCCACCGATGTCCATCTTAAATGTTATTGAATTATTTTCATTAGTTTAAAAGTTATTAGGGAAAACAAGAAGCCGGTAGCGAATGGGACACCCGGTATATTACTTAATAAAATGTGCAATCCGAACCATAATAAGAAATAAGTGGTAGAGTGTAGTCAAGGGAGTGTGGGGTTAACTTACGTTCCAAATGCCCCAAATCACGCTTCGCTCTGTTATCTGTGAATGGGATTCTCCTGAACTATTTCATGGTATGACCGATTCTAATAGTCGATCCAGCTGTAAATAGGTACCTGACGATGTCCGTGGAAAATTTGGAAACTGCCTTGGGAGATTCATAGTTCAGTTTTCGACACTTTCACCACTGAAAGGGACTGAACACAAATGCGGGCGCCAGGTGCAATGAAGTTTGCTCTATTAGCTGTTCGTCCAATACCAGGACAAAATGTAAAGCACTTTACCATTTATGCACACAATACAATAACGTGTTTTTTAAGATGGACATTGTTATGGAAATCTTTAAGTAAGCTAACTCTTAAACATTTTGGTCATTTAAATTTGAGCCGGCCAAAACCCTCATTAGAAAGGGACAGTACTCCTTCGCTAAAAAGCAAAGCAAACATTGAAACCTGGCGAGCTTTCATGTTCCTTAGCACCACTTTGGTGTTCGAGAATGGAGTTGGGGGTGCACGCATTGTGTTGCCTGGCAACCGAAGTCGCTGTCAAGATTGGGTGTGGTTCGTGTCATGGTGTCGGGTGACGAACACACAGACGAACCAAATGAGGGGGAAATGACAGTGAGAGAAAGAAAACAAATTTCATGTAGGAAAAAGTGGACCCTCTTTTGTTGAAATCCAGACTTCTCGGGAGTATGCTTGCCTTTCATGATTGTTTGAGTAATCTCTCTATCTAGACCAGGTAAAACGACCCACCGACCAGGTGAAAGAAGCAAGAGTAAACACAGATCCAAGTTCAATGAACATTTTCATTCTCAAATGTTGACCGACAACGTAAGGCGCCAGAACAAGGGCAGTAACGCACGACCATTAGGAGGAAAGATGCATCATCTCGCTAGCGAGCATGCGCACTGTTTCACACTGATTTCATACGCACGACCATTTCTACAAATTTGTTATTTTCAAAATCAGAATGGCACGTCTGGTGTATATCTATGATGTGTTTGTACATGTTTGATTGGACCTCGATTAGTTGTGTGTAAAATATACCATTTTTATTTTGGAAATGGATTACAGAACCGAGTTTAGTGCACCTGGACACCTCATTTGTGAATAGTCCTCGTCATTGCTGAAAGTGATGACGACATTGCACGGACTCCGTAGCTCCACAATTTGGCCGTTTCGTCAGATACCCTTTTACAGCTGGGTTGACTGGAGCAAACCTTACAACCCCTAGGCCACACGCTTCACAATATATATTTTAACAATTGTTAATTATACAGTCCCCATATTTATGTTAACAATAGTTAACCATACATTCCCAGTACTTATGCTAGCAATGGTTAATCATACATTTCCAGTACATATTTGAACAATAGTTAACCATATATTACCTGTACTTATTTTTACAATGGTTAATCATACATTCTCGGTACTTATTTTAACAATGGTTAATCCTACATTCCCAGCACTTATTTTAACAATGGTTAATCATACTAGTACATTCCCAGTATTTATTTTATCATATGTTAATCATGCATTCCCGATATATTTTAACAATAGTTAACCATACATTCCCTTTATATATATATATATATATATATATATATATATATATATATATATATATATATATATATATATATATATATATATATATATATATATATATCCCCTTAATGGTGATAAACGATTTGAGCTCGCTCCCCTTACGTGCATGTGTAAAAGTTTTCTATGAATGGTTCTGCCAAGGCCAACGACCTCATTATGCGAAAATATTAGCTACGGAATCTCCCATTGCCTAGATACACAAAGTGGCTTGGTGCAGGCTTCGTGTAAGGGACCACACATATGAGGTGGTTCTATGCTTAGTAAAGAGAAAAGTGGAGAATCAGTGTAGCTGAGATTCAAGCCGATCGCCTCCCTAGAAACGAAACAATGAAAGTGCGATGGGGTGGGATTTTCTAATCCTACGACTAGTGTCAATAGAGGTGTGACCGTGTGCCTAGTCATATCGGATACCGCTGATAAAGTCGTAGGTCCTGTGAACATTCTTTGCATATAAAAGAGCTCTTGGAAGTTAAAAATCGAAAAGAGCAAACTGCTGAGCCGCGGTCCGGGCAAAAACATTAGGAAATTATTGTAATTTCTACCGAAACTTGTGTCCGGGAGTAAACCAGGAAAAAAACGAAATGTGTACAACTATTACTGTGATATCAACAGATTTCATCAGAGACAACTATTACTGTGATATCAACAGATTTCAACAGAGACAACTATTACTGTGATATCAACATATTCAACAGAGACAAAATAGGCAAACGATCAACAGTATATTCATTTCAGTTCACTGTTATCACTATCATATGTGGACGCAGGGGAAAAGATCACATTGTGACCTTAGATGCTCAAGAAAAGATTATTAGAAGATCTAGAAACTAAGAAATATAACAGAGAATAGAAACGTCGCATAGCATACCATTCTCGTGAACAGACAGACAAACCAGACAATTTATTGAGTTTGATATATGACAAAAGAATCTCCAAACTTATGTAATCATATAACACCAAACATTCAGGATGAGAGGAAGACCAAAAAAATACATTGAATTAAAAACACTAATACAGATTGTTATAGAAAGACATGATATGAGAGTGTCTACATTTAAACATAACTATATATCTCTCTTTCTCATCCCAAGTAACACACAAGTTGTATCCCACATATAGAACTTGAAAAGATCACAAAACTGCAATCCATGACCGATAGAAGAGACTGCAGAGCCCAGCTGCAGTCAGAGAAACTCCGAAGACTGACTGACCATCCAATGCACCAGACTAAACAATTTGGGAAATGGGAAACTAAAGCGGAGAAACTTTGCAGAAATAGCCAAAGCAAAGATGCACGAAGATCCCATAAACGCACTAACAACACCAAAACCCATCACCACTGTACGAAAACCTACCTGGAGGCAGGATATATTTTCAGAGGTGGTAGAAAATATACCAGGTATTGGAAACAAAAACTGCCAGACTGAAAAAGAAAGGAGAGATACTACCCTAAGCTTTATATCGAAAAACTACCCAAGCATGGACTGGACCCATGCATACACCGACGGTTCTGTAACAAACACTACACAGAACGGAGGGGCAGGAGCATTCCTGAACCTACCAAATGGCAGACAAATAACACTGTCATTCGCTACTGGTAAGTACACAAGCAATTTCAGAGCGGAGGCAGAGGCACTGAGGGCGGCAGTGGAAGAAATGGTGACACACAAAGAAAATGAAAGCCATATAGTCCTGCTTACAGATGCTCTCGCTAAAGTCACAGCGCTAAAAAGCCAGAAAAACACTGAGCTTAATGACTTAAGAGCAGCACTCTGCAAACTGTGCCAGCAGTCCGCACCAAAAAAGGTAGTGGTACAGTGGGTCCCATCTCACTGCAACATCCAAGGCAACGAGGAGGCAGACAGACTGGCAAAAGAAGGTGCAAGACTACCACAAACAGATACTAGTATGACGTACGAAGAGTCAAAACGGCTTATCAAAGCCAGATACATGACCAAATGGGAAACCGAACATACTGGTTACACCAAAAACGATGCATATTACCAGCTGAACCGAAGAGAGCAGGTCGTTGTCTTCAGACTTCGCACTGGCCACAATAGACTGAGGTACCACCTATTCAACAAATTGAAGATAGGTGGTACCGACGAATGCCCCTGCGGTACCGGTAAAATGACCGCTGAACATCTGCTGCAGAACTGCCCGACATACGAGGATTAGAGAGAGCAGATGTGGCCATCACCAGTGGAACCACAAGACAAGCTCTATGGCAGTGGCGACAACCTCAGGATGACCGCCGCTTTTTTCTAAAAAATAATGGTTACTGTCTGACTGCGTACGAAGAAGAAGAAGAAGAAGACGTATCCCACAGATTACACATCACATGACAGTCACATCACAGTCTCCAGCAGCACTTGGCCTTATTGAGATCACTGCCCTTCACAAACACTTACATACACACAGATCATTGCCCTTCACAAACACTTACAGACACACAGATCATTGCCCTTCACAAACACTTACAGGCACACAGATCGTTGCCTTTCACAAACACTTACAGGCACACAAATCGTTGCCCTTCACAAACGCGTACATGCACAAATATCGTTGCCCTTCACAAACACTTACAGGCACACAGATCATTGCCCTTCACAAACACTTTAATGCACACATATCGTTGCCTTTCACAAACACTTACAGGCACAGATTGTTGCCCTTCACAAACACTTACAGGCACAGATTGTTGCCCTTCATAAACACTTACATGCACAGATTGTTGCCCTTCACAAACACTTACAGGCACACAGATCGTTGCCTTTCACAAACACATACCAATACATAAGTCTTTACCATCTATAAACACATACCAACACATAAGGTTTAGCCCTCCACAAACACATACCAATATTAGAATCTTTAACATCCACAAACACATACCAACCCACATATATATATATATATATATATATATATATATATATATATATATATATATATATATATATATATATTCACACTTCCCAAACACTTGCAAACATACATAACTTCACTCTTCACAAACACTTCCATACACATATATGACAGCTGGCGTTTCCATCTAAGATTGAAGATTATATCGACAGAAACGTTAATGTCCTCTCCAAGTTCACGAACCATTTTCATAGATATTACGCTTCAGGGAAATCCAATTACTTGACCCAATCAAGCCATGAAGTCTACGCTCAATATAACTGAATCTCGTGTTAGTGCAACGGGGATGTACGAGTATTCGGCAACGTTTAGTTCGGAGTGAGGAAGAAGATTCGATTTTGGACTCCATAGAAATGAAACGCGTTTAAACATTCACAAATCATGTGGATTGCAAACAGAAACGACAATTGTTGAAAAGCCGTCTTGCTAAATATGAAATGAAATCACGTGGTACTGTGCTGTAACTGTCGTCATGTCAACTACGGCCCAGTTTCATGGCAACTCTTTATCACTTCGAGAATTTGGTCACGAAGAGTCACTTATCAGATCTGGAATTTTTCTTTCAAATATGTACTGCGACCACTGGCTACATTACAAGAGACTAACTGACGAAGTGTTTGCCATGTTTGAGTAACATATTAGGACTGGACTGGGCATCACCCATCTGGTTTTCTACAGGACATAGGGACCCAACAGGTGCTCTCCAACTCTACCTATATTGTGCAGCTTTCTTGATTTCGACATAGGAGACCCCTGCAATCATATATTTCAATGCCATTTTTGTTTACCAAGTGTACCCGTACTTTCCCCTTCCCATACATCTTTTTCCTTGCATGTTTCAATTTAACGCATGCCCGGTTTTATTTCCTGATTTATTTATGATGATGCGATTTAACCATCTTCCCTTTGTCTCGTCAAATTACACGTTTTATTAGTTAGTATCGTGTTCTATTCAAAAGCCAAGTATTTGTATGTACTGCTGACCATCTGAAACAAAGTATACAACGGAAACATTTGTAGATGTATGTTTACAATCTTGATTGCATACTCGTGTGTGCAGGCCATATTTACGAGCCATTTATCTAGCAACATCTTGCTAATTTCAACTAGAAAAAACGACAGCTATCATTTCGTATCGCAATGGATACCCGAGTAGCACTTTCAACAAATGAAATCTCGTTATTTCTGGAATTTACTGGTCAATAGAACCATCACACTTTAATCTCATTAATGCGTGAATGATGGACTCACAAAGCCTCTCTTGCAGTGAATTTGTAAAAACAAACCGCGCAGACACAAACACAAGAACAATAAACTGTCGATACTTCAGTGCTTCTAAAACATCAAAGACCAACCCTCATTCGATTAAGAGGATTCGATGGATTTGTCCAGGTATTTGTAGATCGAATGTGGAGGTAGCTGTTAATTCGTTAGGTGGTTGATCAACCGGTACAATAGCTTGCTACCACTTAATTTGGAGTTGAGCAAACAATGGTCGGACAAAGCATGAATGTAGAAAGGCTACAGACATTGACGACTTACGGGACGAATGAGAACTGCAAGACACATTCTCGACTAGAAAGTGGAGGCTGCAAATAATTTGGTAAAATACTCCAAAGTAAAGTAATGCAACAATTCAAAGAAATCATTGTTTGAAAGTACAAAAAATAGCCGCTGAGCTCTGCACACATCTCAATACATTTGTGAAGGTAGTTCTAAACTGCATGATATCATCACGGATGGAGTGTTGTTCATGTACATATTAGGCTTCATAAATCAAAATAAACAGACCTAGTGAACTTAAATGAGCATAGTCGTGAAGTCTTCACTCCAAAAGCTTTGACTGGACTGACCAGGACAGCGGTTCAAATCATTATAAGTGTGGCTCTTGTCTTTCCATTTGGGTTAGCAGATTGAATTGTAATGTCTGTCGAAGAGTCTGACTAGCATTATGTCTAGCAGTATCTATTGTTTCTTATGTACAAAATGTACTTTAGTATACATTTGTGTTTCCTAATGACATTGTTTGCCTTTTAAGCACTATTTTAAATGCGTCTGCTTTGTTCTTCATTATATTTTAGTTTATTTAATAAAGAGTTTTGCTGATCCCTGTTTTGTTTTAATTTCTTTCTTGAACATGCTTGCCGGGGAAGCAAACCCTTAGAAAATGCAGGAGGAAGCAGACCCTTGGATAAAATGCATACTGAAGTCGGATGCACTGGGCTTACAGGCGCAAAATAAAAACCACAGTGCAACGCAGACCGCCTTGGTGATTAGAGAAATAAAGTGAACGGAAAAAAAAAGAAAAAAAAACATGCTTGCAACATTTTTTTAATTGAACAATACAGGATTTTAAAAAGTTAGATGGAGTGGATTTTGCCAATGAAATAAATTGTTTTACAGTGAACCTTAGTTTTTTTGTAAAGTGAATGCACTCATTAGATAATTTAATACTTCTTCTTTCTTCTTCGTACGCTGTTACACGTCAACCTGAATGTGTTCGAAGAAAGCAGTTATCATCATGAGGCTGTGGACACTGCCATAGAGCTTGTCTAGTGTTGCCACTGGTGATGGCCACATGTGCTTTCTCTGGTCCTCGTACGTCGGGCAATTTTGCAGCAGATGTTCAGGGTTATTCTCCCTGTGCAGCACGAGCATTTGTCAGTGCCACATATCTTCAATTTATTGAATAGATGGTACCTCAGTCTGTTGTGGCCTGTGCTGAGTCTGAAGACCACGACCTGCTCTCTTCTGTTCAGCTGGTAGTAGTCATCATTTTTTGTGTAGTCAGTGTGTTCTGTTTCCCATTTGGCCATGTATCTGGCCCTAATAAGCCTTTTGGACTCTTAGTAGGTCACACTAGAATCTGGTTGTGGTAGTCTTGCACCTTCTTTTGCCAGTCGGTCTGCCTCCTCGTTGCCTTGGATGTTGCAGTGGGATGGAACCCACTACTATTCTTTGTGGTGCGTACTGCTGGCATAGTTGACAGAGTACTGCTCTTAAATCATTAAGTTCAGTATTTTTCTGGCTTTTTAGTGCTGTGAACACGGCCAGGGCATCTGTGAACAGAACTATCTGGCTTTCATTGCTTTCGCCTGTGAGCATTGCTTCTACTGCAGCCTTCAGTGCCTCTGCCTCCGTTCTGAAATTGCTTGAGGAGAATTTTCCAGTTGCCACTGACAGTGTTATTTTTCTACCATTTGGTAGGCTCAGGAATACCCCTGCCCCTCCATTCTGAGTTGTGTTGGTTACAGAACCGTCGGTGTATGCATGGGTCCAGTCCATGCTTGGGTAGTTTTCCGCTATGTACCTCAGGTCTATGTCTCTTCTTTCTTTTTCAGTCTGGCTGTTCTTGTTTCCAATACCTGGTATATTTTCGACCACCTCCGGAATGATATGCTGCTTCCAGGTGGGTTTGCGTACAGTAGGGAAGGGCTTTGCTATTGTTACGGTGTTCATAAGGTCTTCGCTAATCTTTGCTTTGGCTATTTCTGCAAAGTTTCTCCGCTTTAGTTTCCCATTTCCAAATCTATTTAGTCTCTGATGCATTGGATGATATGTCAGTCTTCTGAGTTTCTCTGCTTGCTGTTTGGCTCTGCAGTCTCTTCTGTCGGTCAGGGATTGCAGATTTGTAATATTTTCAAGTTCTACAATTGGCGTTGACTTCATGCCTCCTGTTATAACTCTCATGGCTTGGTTTGAAAGTTTGCTAATTTTATCAAAGTTCGCCTTTGCTGCTGTTGTCCATACCGCAATGCCATACTCGAGAACTGGTCTCACTCTTCCAGTGTACAGTTTCTTGAGTATTCTTTTGTCTGTTTCCCAGCTTGTGCCAGCAAGTTTCCTCATGATTGCCATTCTTTGTCTGGCTCTCATTCGGTTTCTCTCGATCTGACTTTTCCATGTCTTGCGCCGATCAAGTAGTTTGGGTTGTCGTTTGTGCGCAGATAATTGCCGTTAAGACTTATTTTGGTAATTTAAAACGAAACATATCGCAAATTGTAGTAATACTTTCAGAATCATATTGAATTGTGAATGTGATTTCGTAAACATGATTAATTTGCACAATTTCACATTATATTACAAAACCATAAAGAGCTGGCTCTCAATGATGATATATCTAATGAAATGTGTCTCATGAAAAACTGTCAGTGCCATTAACATACAACACTAGCTAATATGGTTACAAAACAAGAGAAAGACTAAGAAAACTTGAAATGAATGTGTCATTTAATCACTGCATGAGATATGAATTCAAAATTTAAAACATCCAATTAAATGATATACAAACAAGCATTGCACATCAGAATGTTGTTAAAGCACGGAAATAGATAAATAAGATGATGCTTTTTAATGTTAACATTCTGAAGAGTACTTGAATCTCTGGACAGCACTTGACGGCAGTGGGTGGTTGGATCAGATGATGTAGAGAAAAACAGAACAACAAGAGGCAATCTGTTGCCACCAGCGACTTTCACATTCTTTTGATCAAGACCCCAGATCCACCGGGTTTCCAGTTCTGTCTATTCTTATATCTAACCTATTAGCCAGGCTTTGCTAGACTTTGTCAAACTGATCCATGTCGAGAGATATAACCTTGAATATATGTAAACGCAGCAGGGATTCAGAGCAAGACGAATTACAAGAAAACAATACAAGAATGGCGTTAAAGAAACAATACAGAGGCACAGATTTACATTTCCTTCCCCCACTTGTATGGCAGGCTAAAATCATTGCAACTAATCACGACGCTTCAATATATAAATGGACAGATAAGGTAGGCAAGTGGGATTCTGATATGGTCCAGAAGAAGAAACAAAACATGTATTTCAAGTGGTTTTTGGATTGGATTAAAACGCCAGCACGACTTGTCGGATTAATCAGCAGCTGGAAAGAAGCCTCATTTTTTAACATCGACTCTTAAATCTCGTGTATCTTCCCAAATAAGGACATGGGGACACCTCAAGGCTAGTTGACAAGTTTCCAAAACGTGCACAAAGATAAGTATTTTTTGTAGTAGGAAACCACATACACAAAGATACGTGTTTTTGTAGTAGGAAACAACATACACAAAGATAAGTGTTTTTGTAGTGGAAAACCCCATCCACAAAGATAAGTGTTTGTGTAGTAGAAACCCACATACACAAAGATAAGTGTTTTTTTTGTAGTGGAAAACCCCAGAAAGGAGGAGGAGAAGCAGAACAAGACGTGTTAGCCTGAGAATTGTGAAGTTAAATTCTATATATTTCAATAAAGAAACGTTGCTCAATTTGTTCTCTTCTGCGTTCATGCGTGAGTATGTTTGTGTGTATGTACAAGTGTACTTGTGTATGTGTGTCTATGTGTTACTCATGAAGTGTGTATATGTGTCACTCATGAAGTGTGTCTATGTGTAACTCATGAAGTGTGTCTATGTGTTACTCATGAAGTGTGTCTATGTGTTACTCATGAAGTGTGTCTATGTGTTACTCATGAAGTGTGTCTATGTGTTACTCATGAAGTGTGTCTATGTGTTACTCATGAAGTGTGTCTATGTGTTACTCATGAAGTGTGTCTATGTGTTACTCATGAAGTGTGTCCATGTGTTACTCATGAAGTGTATCTATGTTTTACTCATGAAGTGTGTCTATGTGTTACTCATGAAGTGTGTCTATGTGTTACTCATGAAGTGTGTCTATGTGTTACTCATGAAGTGTATCTATGTGTTACTCATGAAGTGAAACCTTTACGTGCTAAAATAAAATTGCTACAGACTTTTTCTCTCATCAGCAGCCTTGTTTTAAACACTCACTGTCATAATAAAGATGTACAAAGTCCACTGTAGCTTCCTTTGATAGCAGAAGTCAGAGCATAGCGGCTTGACGCGTCGCTCTATCGTTTTGATTGTCATCGTTCCAGCTTACCAATTGAACGTAATAATCAAACTTTTCGTTTTTGAGCCTGGGTGGGCTTCCCTCGCTCTAGACTCGACATTTTTTCTGCCTCGTTCTCCCCCAAAGCGGGATGAATCATAAAAAGGCTCAGCTTGTCGTCTCAAGAGCGTGTCTTAAATCTCCGCTTCAGTAACAATTGGTCACACACACCGTTTGATCCCTGGATGAAGCTGGTACTTCTTGTGCTCACCAAGCATAGCCACTCACACGAAGCTCCGGACAATGTGGCGTAAAGATCGCGGAAGGACGTGAAAGCTTACCCAAAACAAAGCCGATACCTTTTTTGTTAGGTGTACGTTCAGAACCAGCCTCGACCGAGCGTGCGGTAAAACACCTTTTTGGTCGCAAGTTTGAGGACTGCCCCAGGGCGTTCCACTTAAGAAAAAACATCTTTTCACACCCCTGTCGCGCGCAAAGGTGACATGAAGTGCAACTCTTAACTCGTTATAACGACCATGATTCTGTGGTATTGTGAACCAATTAAACGCTACCCCTATGTAAACAAGAGCAATGTAGTGTTCCGACACGTTGGGGACTTCATTTTGTTGATAATTTTGTGTCTGTCTTCAATTGTAAATCACAAATAAGACTACGGATCGACACGAACAAGGTAAAAGGAGATAAATAGGTTTCCAGCGGGACACGTGTGTTTGCCATACGATTTCATATTGTCAGAAGGAGAGCTTGATTTGGAGGGCAAAGAAGCGGCACAAAGAGAGAGAGAGAGAGGGGGAGAGAGAGTGAGGCAGATAGGACAAGGGTAGAGAAGCGCAATGAAGAGAGACAGAGAGATAGATAGAGAGTGATAGGACACGGGTAGAGAAACGATATGATGAGAGATAGATAGAGAGAGACATATATGAAACGGGTAGAGAAGCGACACGAAGAGAGAGGGGGAGAGAAAGAGAGAGAGAGAGCGAGACAGACATATATCACAAGTGTAGAGAATCGACACGAAAAGAGAGAGACAGACATATATGGGTAGAGATGCGACATGAAGAGAGAGAGACAGACAGATAAGACAAGGGTAGGGAAGCGACATAAAGAGAGAGACAGACAGACAGACATATATGACACGGGCAGAGAAGCAGCGCGAAGAAAGAGAGAGGGAGAGAGAGAGACAGAAGGTATGACACGGACAGACAAGCGACACAAAGAGAGAGAGAGAGAGGACACGGGCAGAGAAACGACACGAAGAGAGATAAAGAGAGTGAGAGAGAGAGATAGGACAAGGGCAGAGAAACGACACGAAGAGAGAGAGAGAGAGATAAATAGGACACGGACAGAGAAGCCACACGAAGAGAGAGAGAGAAAGAGAGAGAGAGAGAAATAGAATACGGGCAGAGAAGCAACACAGAGAAAATGAGAGACAGATAGGACACTGGCAGAGAAACGACACGGAGAGAAAGAGAGATAGGACACGGGCAGAGAAACAACACGAAGAGAGATAGGACACGGGCAGAGAAACGACACGAAGAGAGAGATAGACAGGACATGGACAGAGAAGAGGCACGAAGAGAAAGAGAGAAAGAAAGAGAGAGAGAAATAAGGCACTGGCAGAGAATCCACACGAAGAGACAGATAGAGTGAATACGGGCAGAGAAGCGACACCCGAATAATTGCACTTACGTTTCTAGCTGGAGACAACTTTTCCCTTATAATTGCACTTACGTTTCTGACTGGAGACAACTTTTCCCTTATAATTGCACTTATGTTTCTGGCTGGAGACAACTTTTCCCTTATAATTGCACTTACGTTTCTAGCTGGAGACAACTTTTCCCATATAGTTGCACATACGTTTCTAATTTGGGACAACTTTACCCTTATAATTGCTCTTATGTTTCTAGTTTGGGACAACTTTATCCTATAATAGCCCATACGTTTCTAGTTTGGGACAACTTTATCCTATAATAGCACATACGTTTCTAGTTAGAGACAACGTTACCCTTATAATTACAGAAACGTTTCTAGTTTGGGACAACTTTATCCTATAATAGCCCATACGTTTCTAGTTTGGGACAACTTTATCCTATAATAGCACATACGTTTCTAGTTAGAGACAACGTTACCCTTATAATTACAGAAACGTTTCTAGTTTGGGACAACTTTACCCTTATAATTGCACTTACGTTTCTAGTTAGAGACAACTTTACCCTTATAATTGCACATACGTTTTTAATTTGGGACAACTTTACTCTTATAATTGCACATACGTATCTAGTTAGAGACAACTTTACCCTTATAATTGCACTTACGTTTCTAATTTGACAATGTATAGACACGAGTAGTGAAAGAACCATGTTTGACAGATCCATGCCGGAAACACTCAATAAGAAATAGGGAACAACAAAAGGTTTGCAAAGAAAGGATACAAATACCTCGATGAAATGCTTAAGTGAAAGATTCATTGGATGCTAAAAATTAGCTATAAAAAATCATTGTCAATATCTAAGCGCAGAAAGAATACATTACTTAATCAACTGAATATCAAATAAGTAATCCAAATTGTTAAAAAAAGGGAGAGGAAATATATGTAGAACAACTAGCAGCCATTTACAACATTCGCCCGTGAGATTTTTTAAAGTTCCAAGGCAATGAGTATAAGAGTCGAGAAGGTCATTCCTTCTTCAATCATACACAACAAAAACGGCTAGCCAAAATGTTACGAGCATATAATACAACAACGAAACGAATCATTGAGTACTTGCAATTACTTTTCAATCCAAAAAGGCACTCAAAAACAATCAACATTTATCCAATGAAACAATATTCATCTGGAACCCGATCTATTGATTCAATAAATACAAAGAACTATAATGAACAGCCTGGGAAACCAGTTTGGACCACATAAGAACTGAAGCAATTACAGTTTACAGGAAGACAGAACTGAAGTGGTTAGGAGAATATTCACTAGAGCATGGAGAGAAAGAAGAGTATTATACGATTTGCAACAAGCTACAATTATACCAATGTACTGGGGGACGGCGTGGCCTAGTGGTTAAGTGGCATGGCTCACAACCAGAAGGTGCTGGGTTCGATCTCCATCTCAGCACCGGCCGTTACCCCGGGGAAGCAAACCCTTAGAAAATGCAGGAGGAAGCAGACCCTTACATAAAAAATGCATGCTGAAGTCGGATGCACTGGGCCGATAGGCGCAAAATAAAAACCACAGTGCAACGCACACCGCCTTGGGGATAAGAGAAATAAGGCGAACGCAAAAAAAAAAAAAAAAATACCAATGTACAAGACACAAATGCAGTAAAAGAAAGCGGGATACGAACAGAGGCCTTTATGTTCCGTGTGATACAGAAAACATGCATGCTAAGGCACTTAAACAAAGAATAAAACCAATTGCTGAACCACAGTCGAGCAAATCTCAATATGGAGCCCGTAGAAGAATGTGATGCACTGGTGTATTCACTTTAAGACAATTAACAGAAGAAGTTGTAACAAATGACAAGTCTAAAAAATAACATTAATTTATAAAAAGACAACATCTAGAGACGCAAAGAGAAATAAACTGTGGATACTATTAGAGGACAATGGAATAGACGTGCAACTATTAGATAATGTGAGAACTTTGTACCACACTTCATACCTATACGATGTCATAGGAAACAATGGATTGAATCACATTTACTTATGAAGAAGTCACAGGAGTACGACAGGGATGTTTGCCTTCTTCATTGTTGTTCAACATTTATTTGAACTTTACAACATAAACAGGCAAGCTACATCACCGGAAGTGGATGGCGAGTATGCAAGCACAGAACTAACAGCAGGACACGTACGGGATGCACAGAACTAGCCACAGTTCACGGACGGGACGCACAGAACTAACCACAGGACACGGACGTACAGAACTAACCACAGGACGCGGACGCACAGAACTAACAGCAGGACACAGACGGGACGCACAGAACTAACAGCAGGACACGGACGCATATAACTAACAGCAGGACACAGACGGGACGCACATAACTAACAGCAGGACATGGACGCACAGAACTAAAAGCAGGACACAGACGGGACGCACAGAACTAACAGCAGGGCACAGACGGGACGCACAGAACTAACAGCAGGACACATACGGGACGCACAGAACTAACAGCAGCACACGGTCGCACAGAACTAACCACAGGACACGTACGCACATAACTAACAGCAGGACACAGACGGGACGCACAGAACAAACCACAGGACACGGACGCACATAACTAACAGCAGGACATGGACGCACAGAACTAAAAGCAGGACACAGACGGGACACACAGAACTAACAGCAGGGCACAGACGGGACGCACAGAACTAACAGCAGGACACAGACGGGACGCACAGAACTAACCACAGGACACGTACGCACATAACTAACAGCAGGACACAGACGGGACGCACAGAACTAACCACAGGACATGGACGAACTGAACTAACAGCAGGACACAGACGGAACGCACAGAACTAACAGCAGGACACGGACGCACATAACTAACAGCAGGACACAGACGGGACGCACAGAACTACCAGCAGGACACGGACGCACAGAACTAACCACAAGACACGGGCGGGACGCCCCGAAATAACAGTAGGACACGGACGGGACGCACATAACTAACCACAGGACACTGACGGGACGAACAGAACTAACCACAGGACACGGACGGGACGCACAGAATTAACCATAGGACACGGACGGAACGCACAGAACTAACAGCAGGACACGGACGGCACGCACAGAACTAACAACATGACACAGACGGGACGCACAGAACTAACCACAGGACACAGACGCTCAGAACTAACAACAGGACACGGACGAGACGTACAGAACTAACCACAGGACACGGGCGGCATGCACAGAACTAACCACAGGACACGGACGGGACGCACCGAACTAACAGCAAAACACGGGCGGGACGCCTCGAACTAACAGTAGGACACGGACGGGACGCACAGAATTAACCATAGGACACGGACGGAACGCACAGAACTAACAACAGGACACAGACGGGACGCACAGAACTAACCACAGGACACGGACGGCACGCACAGAACTAACAGCAGGATACGGACGATACGTACAGAACTAACCACAGGACACGGGTGGCACGGACAGAACTAACCACAGGACACGGACGGGACGCACCGAACTAACAGCAAAACACGGGCGGGACGCCTCGAACTAACAGTAGGACACGGACGGGACGCACAGAACTAATAGCAGGACACAGACAGGACGCACAGAACTAACCACAGAACACGGAAGCACATACCTAACAGCAGGACAAAGGCGGGATGCACATAACTAACAACAGGACACAGACGGGACGCACAGAACTAACCACAGGACACGGACGCACAGAACTAACTGCAGGACACGGACGGCACGCACAGAACTAACAGCAGGACACGGACGAGACGTACAGAACTAACCACAGGACAAGGGCGGCACGCATAGAACTAACCACAGGACACGGGCGGAAAGCACAGAACTAACAGTAAAAAACGGGCGGGACGCCTCGAACTAACAGTAGAACACGGACGGGACGCACAGAACTAACAGCAGGACACGGGCGGCACGCACAGAACTAACCACAGGACACGGACGGGACGCACAGAACTAACCACAGGACAAGGGCGGCACGCATAGAACTAACCACAGGACACGGGCGGAAAGCACAGAACTAACCACAGGACATGGATGTGACGCACCGAACTAACAGCAAAACACGGGCGGGACGCCCTGAACTAACAGTAGGAGACGGACGGGACGCACATAACTAACCACAGGACACGGACGGGACGCACATAACTAACAGCAGGACACGGACGGCACGCATAGAACTAACCACAGGACACAGACTACTCTTTGAAGACGAGCAAAGCCACTGATGTACAAGAGTGTGGGTAGACTACAAAATTAAATGGATTCACTTGTCAGCCTATAAACAATATGGCTTGGCTTGGATTCGATCGTTCTCAATCTCCCTCTACCAAACCCTGAAAGAGCATAAGTAGCAGAATGTAGTCCAGAAAACGAAATGCGTTGTGTCGTAGTTTACAGCTTGGCTGCGATATTTGCACCTTTCGGTTCAACACTTACGACTTCAGCAAGCAATTTTTTGAGTACCGGGTTAACATTCCCTCTTCGATCCCTTCTCCTTAGCCAGTCTGCCATGCTGCAGCCTTTTATCCAGGATCACCTCGTGGAGGTGTAGAAGGGTCTTGGCAGCTATGGTTCGCTGGCCCTGACGCTAGCAGTCAGCTATGAGTTGCTGGCCGCTGGAGCTCATGCGCTGCTCAGCATCTTGATTTTCTATAAAAGAAATAACTGTATGCATACACCTCAAGAATATATGCCTACAATACATGTGGAAGCCCGCGAAGCAGATGGATAGATCACAGAAGAGACACACTTCAACAACATGGTCTTACAATAACCGACCGACACACTAGGCCCAAGAAAGGCTACGTAAGCTCCACACAGAGCTAATGGTACATGTGACCAGGCAATAGAAGTAAGTAACGATGGTTTCTAGTCTTTCTTTCCAAGTTAAGTAACCTCTGGGGTAATATCTCCTAATTATTTAGGTAAACAATCAGCTGTTCGCTGGGGATGAAACGGGAGGATATAATATTAACGCTGTAACATGCGTGGCATGTCTTAAAAGGCTACTAAAGTAGGTTACTTATGGAGATGGCTTCTTCACCCAGTACAGATTATGAGCTGCAAGACAATTTAATGAAGACCGCTGTACCCCAGGATAGAAGATCGTTGTACCCCAAGATAAAAGACCGTTGTACCCCAGGATAGAAGATAGATGTACCCAGGGATAGAAGACAGCTGTACCCCGGGATAAAAGACAGCTGTACCACAGGGTAGAAGAAAGTTGTACCTCAGGATAGAAGGCTGCTGTATCACATGATGGAAGACTGCTGCACCGCGGTATAGAAAACCACTGTACCCAAAGGTTGAAGAAAGTTGTAGTCAAGGATAGAAGACTGCTGTACCCAAAGGTAGTAGAAAGTTGTACCTCGGGATAGAAGACCGCTGTACCCCAGGACAGAAGACCAAAGAGTAGAAGAACGTTTAACCCCAGGATATAGCACGTGGCCGAATGGTTTCGAGGCCTGCCTGCCGACAAGGAGGGCAGCGGTTCGAATCCCCGGTATGGCAGATGTTGTTTTTCTGTTGAGGATGAAATAAACAAACATAGCCAGCACACGACGTGACGACAGCAGGGGCGAAGCGGTCTGTAGTCCTCAGCCTTCAAAACCCCTCGACCTCCCCAGCAATGGGGAAAATGTCATTTGACAGACAGACAGACCGTACCCCAGGATAGAAAACCGCTGTACCTAATGGAAGACCGCTGTACGCAAGGGTAAAAGAAAGTTTACCTCAGGATAGAAGAACGTTTTACCCAAGGTTAGAAGAAAGTTGTACTCCTGAATATAAAACCGCTGTATCCCAGGATAAAAGCCCGTTTTAGCAATGAAATAAACAAGTTGTACCTCAGGACAGAAAAACAGCTGTTTCACAGGATAGAAGAAAGTTGAACTACAGGAAGGCTAGAAACGCACTGTATCCCAAGACAGAAGACAGTTGCACCTAAGGAGTAAAGCGATAGATAAGAACAGTAAAAAATTAAACTAAACATAAACTAGACTTACTATCCTATTTTAGAAAATGAAAATAAACATAAATTAGACGCCTTGTTTCATTTACAAAATGAAATTAAACATGAACTAGATTGTATGTCCCGTTTTGAAAATGTTGGTAAACCAGAAACCAACGTTTTGAAAATTAAACTGAACATAAATTTTACTTCCTGTTCCGTTTGGAAATTGAAACTAAACGTAAATTAGATTTCCTGTCTCATTTTGAACAGTTAATTAAACATAAATTAGACTTCTTATCATTTTTAACTTCTGCCGGCGTATAGAGCCAGTACTACGGTTGATATTCGTCCAGAAGCGTGCGCCAAATTACTTTCTTTACTTTTACAGCAGAGTTTATCTGTGGCAATTTTGTTTTTCATGATGAGGTTGCTAACTCTATGCTTTGATTGCCTTTCTGCGACGTACATGGAGGTAAAGTTATTTTATTATTTCAGTTTTATTAAGGATTTCAGGGGTCCACTCAAGAGTCAGTCAGACTGGGGTTCAAAGGTCCACTCATGAGTCAGTCAGACTGGGATTCAAGGTCCACTCGTGAGAGTCAGACTGGACTGGGGCTCAGGGGTCTACTCGTGAGTCAGTCAGACTGGGGCTCAGGAGACCCCTGGGAGTCAATCAGACTGGGGTTCATGGTCCACTCGTGAGTCAGTCAGACTGGGGCTCAGAAGACCCCTGGGAGTCAATCAGACTGGTCTAGTAGAAAAGATTAGTAGGCATCGATTACCTTGGTCTTTGGGGAGAGGACAATAACGTTAGATCAGGCAAAATAAACGTAGACAATGATAGTGCCAGGTAAAACACACTGATCAGATAATGTTTGTCAGTGTCAGGTGAAAGCTGCTGATCAGATAATGTTTGTCAGTGTCAGGTGAAAGCTACTGATCAGATAATGTTTGTCAGTGTCAGGTGAAAGCTACTGATGAGATGATGTTTGTCAGTTTCAGGTGAAACCTACTTATCATATAATGGTTGTCAGTGTCAGGTGAAACATACTGAGCAGACTATGTTAGTCAGGGTCAGGCAACACAAAGTGATCAGACTATTTTAGTCAGGGTCAGGCAACACAAAGTGATCAGACTATGTTAGTCAGGGAAACATACTGATCAAGATTCCACTTAATTTTCAAGCAGTTCTTCCTTGAAACTGACTGCCTCATGGCAGTCTAAGGAGGCAGGGATCGGCCATGTGATTCCCACATTGGTAAGCTTACTGAGAAGCCTCCCATTGCACTACCTCCAGGAGTATCCCGGTTAACTTTTTAAGTACGCCTCCAGTTGTGAAGAGAGACCATTTAACCCACCACCAAAGAAAGTCACATGAGTCTATAACCTAAGTACAATTAGCTTTAGCAAAAAATAACAACAGCAAGACATTGATTTTTAATACATTAGATCCAAATACCAAGGGCAAATAAACGAGACTAGATCAAGTGCTACTTTGAAATACAAAAACATGTAAATGAACAAAGTATGTTTCATGCGTGATCTTTCCCTTTCAATTACTTTGCATTCTTCTGTCCTCTCAGTTTTATTTTCAAATTTTTCATCGATTAAGCATATTGTCTGGTAGTGCATGAGTCGTATGAAGAGATACACGATAAAAATCAGGCGTAGACAGGAGAGGGGACGCGATATTATGATATGGCCTTGGAGTGTTTTAAGCCTTTTAATGAGCAGGCTTTGAAATGTGGCACTAAATTAGGCACTCAGGTCAGTGCAATATCCTCTGTTGTTCTCCTCGATGGGAGATAAGCGATTGCTCGAGGGTGGGATCGCTCCTAGTGCCAGCAGGAAACAGAGCATTTTCATCGCGGGTTGCCTCCCCCTCGCGGCGAATGAGCCTTTCTTGTACCTAAAGAGGGAACTGCGTTCACTTCCGGCCCACGTTCTCCAATCGGCGGATGAAAGGAAGAGGAGGATGCCATCGAATGGATCGTCGGTCTCCTCCCTCATCTTTCTTCGTAAATGTGAATAGAAACAAGAGCTGGGACTTGAATGAGACACATTTCAAACCTCTCTCTTCAAGATAGGAAGTTCATTAACAAACATTGAACCTTGAGCTATTTTCTGTCAAGTGAATTCATTTTGTTTTTACATGGCTCCTGACATGCGTGGCCTATCGTGTCCTACGCGTGCCGTGACGTTCGTGTGTACATCGGGGAACAAGGTAATTAAATATCACTGAAAGAACTCATTACAAAAACAATAGCGCGGGAATGGTAACCAGCGTCAAATAAACAGCATGCATACTTAATAATAGAATCTGATGTGTTAAGGTCCTAGTCTCTAGTGCAGTGATGAAAGCAACTTAGTGACAACAAATGAAAGGACCAGCAGCTTGTAAGCACTCGTTCAACATAAACGGTGAACAGAAATTAAGTAAAGGACAGTTCAGAATCAAACCTTTTGGGCTAGAATCAAATCTTGGAGGTGTGGAATCAAATCTTGGGGATCCAGAATCAAATCTATTGGGCCAGAATCAAATCGTGGAGGTGAGGAATCAAATCTTGGGGGTCAAGAATCAAATCTTAGAGGCCCAGAATCAAATCCTGGAGGCCAGGAATCAAATCTTGAACGTCCAGAATAAAATCGTTTGGTCCAGAATCAAATATTAGAGGCTCAGAATCAAATCGTGGAGGCGAGGAATCAAATCTTGGGGGTCAAGAATCAAATCTTGGAGGCGAGGAATCAATTCTTGGGGGTCAAGAATCAAATTTTGGAGGCGAGGAATCAATTCTTGGGGGTCAAGAACCAAATTTTGGAGGCGAGGAATCAAATCTTGGAAGTCCAGAATAAAATCCTGGGGGTCCAGAATAAAATCATGGAAATCCAGAAACAAGTGTATGGCATTGCGGCATGGACAACAGCAGCAAAGGCGAACTTCGATAAAGTTAGCAAACTTCAAAACCAAGCCATGAGAGTAATAACAGGAGGCATGAAGTCAACGCCAATTGTAGAACTTGAAAAGATTACAAAACTGCAATCCATGACCGACAGAAGAGACTGAAGAGCCCAGCTGCAATCAGAGAAACTTAGAAGACTGACTGACCAGCCAATGCACCAGAGACAATTTCAGAAATGGGAAACTAAAGCGAAGAAACTTTGCAGAAATAGCCAAAGCAAAGATGCACGAAAACCCCATGAACGCACTAACAACACCAAAGCCCATCCCTACTGTACGAAAACCTACCTGGAGGCAGCATATATTTCCAGAGGTGGTAGAAAATATACCGGGTATTAGAAACAAAAACTGCCAGTCCGAAAAAGAAAGAAGAGATACTACCCTGAGTTACATAACGGAAAACTACCCAAGAATGGATGGACCCATGCATACACCGACGGTTCCGTAACAAATACAACACAGTACGGAGGGGCAGGGGCATTCCTGAGCCTACCAAATGGCAGAAAAATAACACTTTCATTCGCTACTGGAAAATACACAAGCAAATTTCAGAGCGGAGGCAGAGGCACTGAGGGCGGCAGTGGAAGAAATGGTGACAGGTAAAAGGAATGAAATCCACATAGGCCTGCTTACAGATGCACTGGCCGTAGTCACAGCACTGAAAAGCCAGAAAAATACTGAACTTAATGATTTAAGAGTAGTACTCTGTCAACTAGGCCGCACCAAAAAGGGTAGTGGTGCAGTGGGTTCCATCTCACTGCAACATCCAAGGCAACGAGGAGGCAGACAGACTGGCAAAAGAAGTTGCAAAACTACCACAACCTGATACTAGTATGACATACGAAGAGTAAAAACGGCTCATTAGAGCTAGATACATGACCAAATGGGAAACCGAACATACTGGCTACACACCAAAAACGATGCCTATTACCAGTTGAACAGAAGAGAGCAGGTCGTGGTCTTCAGACTTCGCACTGGCCACAATAAACTCATGTACCACCTATTCAACAAATTGAAGATAGGTGGCACTGACGAATGCCCGTGTGGTACCGGGAAAATGACCGCTGAACATTTGCTGCAAAACTGCCCGACATACGAGGATCAGAGAGAGCAGATGTGGCCATCACCGTTGGCACCACTAGACAAGCTCTATGGCAGTGTCGACAGCCTCAGGATGAAGGCTGCTTTTTTCGAAAAAATAATGGTTACTGTCTGACTGCGTACGATGAAGAAGAAGAAGAAGAAATCATGGGGGTCAAATATTGGGGGTCCAGATTACAATCTTGGAAATTAAGACTCGTGGAGGCGAGGAATCAATTTTTAAGGGCCGGAATAAATTCGTGTATGTCCAGAACCAAATTGTGAATGTCCAGGATGATTTTTTAGGCCCAATAATAAAATTTAGGAGAATAATAATCAAATTTCATGGGTCCCGAAAAAAATCTTGCAGGTCCAAATTACATTTTAGAGGTCCAGAATCAATATTTGAAGGACAAAAATGAAATCTTGGAGGTTTAAAATCTTGTAGGTCCAGGATAAAATCTTGAAGGTCGATTTGCAAATCTTCCAGGTCCAAAATGAAATCTTAGAGGTCGATATGCAAATCTTCCAGGTCCAGAATGAAATCTTGGAGATCGATATGCAAATCTTCAAGGTTCAGAATGAAATCTTGGAGATCGATATGCAAATCTTCCAGGTCCAGAATGAAATCTTGAAGGTCGATGTGCAAATCTTCCAGGTCCAGAATGAAATCTTGAAGGTCGATGTGCAAATCCTCGAGGTTCAGAATGAAATCTTGGAGATCGATATGCAAATCTTCCAGGTCCAGAGTGAAATCTTGGAGATCGATATGCAAATCTTCCAGGTCCAAAATGAAATCTTGGAGGTCGATATACAAATCTTCCAGGTCCAGAACGAAATCTTGGAGATCGATATGCAAATCTTCCCGGTCCAGAGTGAAATCTTGGAGATCGATATGCAAATCTTCCAGGTCCAAAATGAAATCTTGAAGGTCGATATACAAATCTTCCAGGTTCAGAATGAAATCTTGGAGATAAATATGCAAATCTTCCAAGTCCAGAATGAAATCTTGGAGATCGATATGCAAATCTTCCAGGTCCAAAATGAAATCTTGGAGGTCGATATACAAATCTTCCAGGTCCAGAATGAAATCTTGGAGATCGATATACAAATCTTCCAGGTCCAGAATGAAATCTTGGAGATCGATATGCAAATCTTCCAGGTTCAGAATGAAATCTTGGAGATCGATATGCAAATCTTCCAGGTCCAAATGAAATCTTGGAGATCGATATGCAAATCTTCCAGGTCCAAAATGAAATCTTGGAGGTCGATATACAAATCTTCCAGGTCCAGAACGAAATCTTGGAGATCGATATGCAAATCTTCCCGGTCCAGAGTGAAATCTTGGAGATCGATATGCAAATCTTCCAGGTCCAAAATGAAATCTTGAAGGTCGATATACAAATCTTCCAGGTTCAGAATGAAATCTTGGAGATAAATATGCAAATCTTCCAAGTCCAGAATGAAATCTTGGAGATCGATATGCAAATCTTCTAGGTCCAAAATGAAATCTTGACGGAATAAGATCAATTCTTGAAGGCCCAGAATATCATTTTGGAGGTTTTTGAATATGCTATTTAAATTCCCATAGTCAAATCTTGGAGGTCCATTACTTAAAAAAAAAATATGTTATGCGTTCGCCTTATTTCTCCAACCCCCAAGGCGGGCTGCGTTGCACTGTGGTTTTTTTTGCGCCTGTCTACCCAGTGCATCCGACTTCAGCATGCATTTTATGTAAGGTCCTGCTTCCTCCTGCATTTTCTAAAGGTTTGCTTCCCCGGGGTAACGGCCGGTGCTGTGATGGAGATCGAACCCAGCGTCTTCGGGTTGTGAACCGTGCCACTTTACCACTAGCCCACGCAGTCCCTGGAGGTCCAGAACCCTATCATGATGCCAAAAATCAAATCTTGAGGATCCAGAATGTAATTGTGAAGGCCCAGAATGATTTTTGTGTCAAGTCCAAACCAAATTTAGGAGGTTTAGAATCAAATCTTAGAGGTCAAAAAATCTAATCTTCAAATCAATTCTTGAAGGTACAGAATTACATTCTGGAGGCCTAGATTCAAACTCAAGAAGCCCAGCATATAATATTGGAGGGCCAGAATCAAATTTTGACTGTTCAAAATTAAATCTTGACGGTACAGAGTCAAATCTTGAATATCCATAATCTAATTTTGGTGGTCCAGCATCCGATTTTGGGAGTCAAGAATCAAATTTAAAGATCAGGAATCACATTTTGGAGGTACAGAAACACATATTGACGGTATCAAATCAAATCTTACAAGTAGCAAATCTAATTTTTAAAGATCAACGGGCATGTTTCTCCACTTAGTGTACGTTGTGTATTGTTTGTTGTTCTAATGCTTCTAAATTACTTTCGTTTTTACGATCCGTTACACTCCTTTGTTGACACTGGTACCGCCCTCTTAGTTTTTTCCTTGTTTCACTGCCGTCTGGGAAGAGGTTGCCCCTCTGATCTCCAGTTTCTTCATTGTTTCACTGCCGTCAGGGAAGAGGTTGCCACTCTGATCTCCAGTTTCTTCATTGTTTCACTGCCGTCAGGGAAGAGGTTGCCCCTCTGATCTCCAGTTTCTTCATTGTTTCACTGCCGTCAGGGAAGAGGTTGCCACTCTGATCTCCAGTTTCTTCATTGTTTCACTGCCGTCAGGGAAGAGGTTGCCACTCTGATCTCCAGTTCCTTCATTGTTTCACTGCCGTCAGGGAAGAGGTTGCCACTCTGATCTCCAGTTTCTTCATTGTTTCACTGCCGTCGGGGAAGAGGTTGCCACTCTGATCTCCAGTTTCTTCATTGTTTCACTGCCGTCGGGGAAGAGGTTGCCACTCTGATCTTCAGTTTTTTCATTGTTTCACTGCCGCCGGGGAAGAGGTTGACAATCTGATCTAGGTTCTTCCTGGTTTCACGGTCGTCGGCAGTGTTAATTCTGTTAGCATGAACAAAAACTCATTGTGAGTGAGCCAATCAGTACTCTTTTCCCGGCTGGTTCCGGAGCTTCTTTGTGAAGAAAGAAAAGTTGGGAATACTGCGCCTCTATTAATGTCGTAAAAGGTGACTAGAGAGAGGTGTATATGGAACTAGCAACCTTATTGTGTAAAAAAAAATTTATAAAAAAACCCACCACCGCAAACAAAACGCAAGGTGCTTTGGACAGGCTTCCTAAAGGAGGCCAACTGTGTGGGGGCCCTGTACTGTGGCTGGAGTGAAAACGGGATACGGCATGGTGAAATATCCTCTCATATTCTCGCAGCACATAGAGACCTGAGACGTCGCGTCCCGTACAACTGTCCGCTAATCCCCAAACCAACATCTTCATCAATAAACCTTTCCTCCATACTCGATCATAGACCTGTTGTTAGTCGAAGAAGATGGCTACTGTTGGTTTATTATTTTTGAACCCATCGTGCATTTTCTGCGTTGACCTGTAAAGCTGGGCTCTGTACAACTGCCCTTTCTGAAGCATGTCTGTTCAAGGCAAAGATTGCTGTAACACATCCATGTTCTCATGTCTATGATCTAGCCGTGAGGTCCGGCCTCGATTAAAACCTTTCAGCTGACCCCGACACGGACGCCATCTTATCTATCGAAGACCGACGACATGACAATTCCCGTTTCACTTTTGGGTGTATGGGTTATTGTGTGGCTGACCATGCAGATACGACCAGGAAAAGATCTGTCACACGCTATCTGCTTATTGTGTTTGTTGCCGTCAAGGACTTTCTAATTGGTTGTTTAATGTCAACCAGATCTAGCAGGTCTGTGAGTTGTACGTGCAGTAACCGCGAGATGACACGGTCTAATGGATACACGCATTTCCTGTGTTATTTTCTTCTGTAATTGTATGCTATCATAACAATATATCTTTAATTTCTGTCTCTCCTTACATTCACTTCATATAGAGTTAATAACAATATACAGGCTGCTTGCTGTTGTGGTCACACTACAATCTGCAAGGTTAGTATTTATGTCACTTCCTAGGGCGAGAAGGCTTGCGCCAAGATCAGGTGCAGCATATTGATCAAAACCGCCACCTCGCGTCCACGTACACCTAGATACAAGGTGTCTTACAGCAGCATGGTCAACAAGTTGGGGATTCCGCAATGGTCAGTAATATGTAGCCTCGCATTGTACATCAGCGACGGCGATCCAGGTCCACCTTCTTCTTCAGCACGTCCCTCGGTATAAAAGGTAGCACTACATCCCGTTACCAGAGACGAAGTGCCCAGAGTTGAGAACTCATTACGAGCGGCCTTAAACACAATAAAACATCAACATTTCATCAGCTATTGAACAAAACTAGGCCGCATATGTGATTGAACTTCTGTTTTCAGACTAGGAGGTATGTGTCCTTGCCGCTTGTGATCTTCATCAAGTTGTACAGTTCATCCACACCGTGAAGAGTTCCACTTATACAGCGTGTCCAAGTCGTTCATATTATAACACTTTCACAGTCTGTTATGTGTTAGATTAACTAAATCCTCGCCAACTTCAACGTGCCCCCGAAAACACTCCAAACGGAATCTACAGGGAGAGCAAGAAACACAGAACACTCCAAACTCTAAACCGGTTCCTACCAGTCCTGAGACCATATAGATAACTCTGGACTAGCACTACCAAGGCGGTCCGGCAGCCGCTGTTTATACTTGTCAAAATAACTGAGGTTTAGAGTCACTAGTATAACTCGGAAGGCATATCCCTGCTTCCTACCACTAAGTAAATTTACCCATTTTTGTTATCTTGCGAGAAGAGCCTGTTCAAATTGATTGTCGTGTTGACTTCTAAATTTTTCACATTTCATCAACTGTCATATGCAAATGTTCGAGTGTTTTCAAACAAGTGATAGCGAAAGCTTACTTCCAAGAGCCCAAATGTGTTATCTCCTTCCCTGAGTTTGTATACAGTGAAAAAGAGAAAAGTAGTGACATAGCAGATATTGCAATCGGGGAGGAAGTGATACTCACATCATTGTACTAGGCTTGTGGTTTCCACCAGGTGAGATTGCGAGTTTCCTTTCAAGCTTTTCTTTTTACCCTAACAGCTTACCCAGTCATCCATTTACATCTGGGTCGACTGTTGCGGGACCATACTGACACCTTTGTCATCAAAACCATTTGCTCTGTCGCTCATCTGTTCTGGCACTTGTATGAACATAAATGCCCATGAAAGCAATTGCCACAATGTGAAAGCAAATTGCAAATGTTCTTCATTCCAGCATTGTCTTTACCCGCCCGAAAGGAGAATTGTACATTACAATTTTCTTGTCTCACTCTTGTATTTTGGAGATTTGATTGGCTTATGGAATCGCGTGATGTCATGCAGTTCCAGATAACTGTGGAAGTTAGATGCTAGATATAAAAAAAATAAAAACTCTACATCAGTCTCAAATATAAATATATTTTAAGCCCTTGAAAATTGTTTGCGATTGTTTATTGTTATTTTATTTATTTATAAATCTCAGAGTTTCCCTTCAATTTGCTACTTGGCATTTATTTAATGTTTGTATCATATATACTTATTCTATCTTTCAGTTACGAAAAATAGGTCTTCAATAAAAGAAGACGAAGAAAACGGTGAATTGTTGGTGTCAAAATAAAATTCGGAAGGAAGTGTTTCATTAAAGAAAGACGAATGATCACGCAGATGGTACGTGATCAAGGTTGCACATCTTCATGTCGCTTGTCCCCATATATGGGCATATTACTCTTTGAAATTCGTAAGTCATTGCCTTTCTCTTCCTGCCTGATAGACACCTATTCTGGTCTCGGCTTATTTAAAGATGGATCCCGCTATCGAGTCAGATCTAACTGCTGATCCGCGTCTCCATTTCCTATGAATCATAGGCTATTCACTTCAGTTGGCTCATATACGTGAGACGTGTATCCAAGCATTTGCAGTGGGGATTTCATGGCAGTGTTTTATGTAATGAGGTACTAGTTTTATGCAAGACCCTCTTTAGTTGCCTTATACTATATGCTTGGAAGGCTTCGTGCGCCCTATTCTTTTAAACCCAATAACCATTCTGGTGAGTAGTCGCAAAAACGGTAAGCAGTTATTATTAACGAGAGTACAAGTATGGTAATAGCTAATCTTCGACACGGTATGATGGTAAGACAGTAAGTAGGTCACACGCTGGTATGGGGAAACTGAAAAATGTAGTTGGTAGTTTCTAAAGGTGTCATTAGGTGGCAGCAACATCCAGTTTTGCAAATACTTTAGATAGCAGAGTCTTAGTGTCGCATGTACGTATGCAGTCGAGATACAAAGTGGAGTACGTGATCTCAGTGTGCAGTCAAACGTATAACGTGATGTTGTGAGTTGGTGGAAGGGAAGAGAACTTTCTGGAAAGGAAAGGATTCATTCCAAGCGTGCTTCAGTAGGATGAACACATCCGTTTTCATCTTCTGCCATAAAAAAGGAGGTTATGCTTACAGCGTGTTTGGGATTTTCATAGGCTGCTGTTAACCAATTTCCAGAAGAAAAGTGTCAATATGAATGATGTATTGTACTGTTAAAGGCTGTTGATGTTTCGAGACTCAATTACAAAAAAACAAACCGTCCAGGCCTGCTGACTTGAGAAGTGCTGCTTTATCACGGGAATGTCAAAGGCTCGATTAACCTAGAGCAAATGGAACACCTCAGATGGAAACTTCTGGAACATCCTCCTTGCAGTCCCGACTTAGTCCAGGTCGATTTACACCTGTTTGGTGCACTAATAACAAACTGATGAAGTGTTGGGAAGGGTGTATGCTGCAGGTGTTGGTGGACTGATCAAGTGTTGGGAAGCGTGTATGCTGCAGGTGTTGGTGGACTGATCAAGTGTTGAGAAGGGTGTATGCTGCAGGTGTTGGTGGACTGATCAAGTGTTATGAAGAGTGTAGGCTGCAGGTGTTGGCGAACTGAGGAAGTGTTGGGAAGGGTGTAGGCTGCAGGTGTTGGTGGACTGATCAAGTGTTGAGAAGGGTGTATGCTGCAGGTGTTGGTGGACTGATGAAGGGAAGGGTGTATGCTGCAGGTGTTGGTGGACTGATCAAGTGTTGGGAAGGGTGTAGGCTGCAGGTGTTGGCGAACTGATGAAGTGTTGGGAAGGGTGTAGGCTGCAGGTGTTGGTGGACTGATCAAGTGTTGAGAAGGGTGTATGCTGCAGGTGTTGGTGGACTGATGAAGGGAAGGGTGTATGCTGCAGGTGTTGGTGGACTGATCAAGTGTTGGGAAGGGTGTAGGCTGCAGGTGTTGGCGAACTGATGAAGTGTTGGGAAGGGTGTAGGCTGCAGGTGTTGGTGGACTGATGAAGTGTTGGGAAGGGTGTAGGCTGCAGGTGTTTGTGGACTGATGAAGGGAAGGGTGTAGGCTGCAGGTGTTTGTGGACTGATGAAGGGAAGGGTGTATGCTGCAGGTGTTGGTGAACTGATGAAGTGTTGGGAAGGGTGTATCAATGTTGATGGGAATTATGTTGAGAAATAATGAACAATGTATGTTCCAATTAAACATTTTTTCAAGTTCATATCTCATTTTTAAAATAGTTGTGATCTATTTAATGATCTGCTCTCGCATTTCCAGCTGTGCTTTCCGACTTACTCATGTGTGCTCCACATTTGGTAGTACATATCTTTGTGATATGACATGTTCTCTAATAAAGCATCAAATCTAAGACCAGAAACATATTAACTGACTCCGCATTACCTCATAATCTCAGAATTGCTTCGTCAAAAACGGAAGTGGACTCCAAATCACTGGGGAAATGTGACAAGAAACATCATTCACACTGAAAGAGAAAGGTATTTTTGACATACATATTCTGATTCTTCTTCATCGATCAACTGATGCTGTGGTTTTAGCCCGGTGAGGTTCACGAGCAACTGATGCTATGCTTTTAGCCCGGTGAGGTTCACGACCAACTGATGCTATGCTTTTAGCCCGGTGAGGTTCACGATCAACTGATGCTATGCTTTTAGCCCGGTGAGGTTCACGATCAACTGATGCTATGCTTTTAGCCCGGTGAGGTTCACGATCAACTGATGCTATGCTTTTAGCCCGGTGAGGTTCACGACCAACTGATGCTATGCTTCTAGTCTGGTGAGGTTCACGAAGGAGACTGTGCGTTTCAGGTCTTCGCCGGTCCCCAACAGCTTTTCGAGTATAGTCGCTTCCCCAGGCCAGACTTTCTCTCTTTGGTCTGTATAGGTAGGGCATTCTTGTAGAATATGTTCTGGTGTTTGCTTGGGTGCTCCACAATCGCATGTGGCAGTGTCTCTGAGACCCATTCTGTGGAGGTGGGAATAGAGTTTACAATGTCCCTTTCTGAGTCTCGGGGTCTTTGTCTGCCCATCTCTGCCAAGTTTGTCTATGCTGTCATTTTCTGGCTTGTATAAACATTTAATTGTCTTATTGCAAATTATGGAACAAATTAAAACAACAAACTCATCATTTATTCTATCATTTTGGTCTGACAATCAATATTTTAACAACGGAAGTTATGTTGCATACTGACCCGGAAACTATTAACACAAACCAAAAATCACTGTGCAGGGACAACGTCTACAAACACATCTTTAACTACCTATGCAGTACTGAAACCAGGAAAGAGAATATCGACTCCAAGGTCCACCAAAAAATTGTAAATACAAGTGCTGGAGCAAATGTGTGGGACAGACAAGGAATCGGTGTTGTCAGCAACATCAAAGTCTATCACGCTGTGGTACTGCACGGCCTTCTGTATGCCTGAGAAATATGGACAGTCTATTGTGGACATATCATGAAACTCACTCATTTTTACGCAGGCTGTTCGGAATCAGTTGGCGGGAAAAAAGGTACCCACCTCTGAAACCTCAACAGGGCAATACCCTCAGAGATCTAAACACTATGTACTGCAGCAGACCTAAGTCTGGCAGTGATCTAAACACTATGTATTGCAGCAGACCTAAGTCTGGCAGAGATCTAAACACTATGTACTGCAGCAGACCTAAGTCTGGCAGTGATCTAAACACTATGTACTGCAGCAGACCTAAGTCTGGCAGAGATCTAAACAATATGTACTGCAGCAGACCTAAGTCTGGCTTGTGCGCGTGTTGTTCATCTTGCTCGATAAACACCCTCCAAAGCAGCAGCTGTCTAGTGAGCTCAGAAGAAACACAGATAAGACTCATTGAAAGTGCCCCAGAACAGCTTCAACATTGATGCCACCTCCTTGGAGATGCGTGTATTGATTAGGTACAACTTGTGCACTACCGTCCTACAAGTTGCTTACACCACTTTGCGGGACATAATAGCTGAGACTCGCAAAAAGCGCTCTGTTCGACAACACATAATGTGCAGCCACCAAACTAGAACATAGACCGACGTGTGTACTATGTGTGGTATGGTCAGCTGCGCTAGGATATGACCTCACAGTAATCTGGGAAGATATCACAACGCTACTCGGATGATACCGCCATGTTTGTCATGGGAAATATTGTAATTATAATGTTAGTATAACCACTGTAGTAAAGATATACTTATTAACATCACGTGCGTGTGCTAATCAAAGAGCGCGTGCCTGAGTAACGATCACAAAAAAAAAAACATGTCAATCTAAAGATTGAACAGCCATCACTTTAAACAAATAAATACTTCTGTCAAATTGACTTTCTGAGAAGGTGTACAAACACATATTAATAACGCAGCTTTGTATTTAGCACGTGGTAGATTTGAGGACAAACTACAATGTATATACAAACGTACCAAGATATGCCGTCACTCGCTTCTATACTTAACAGTCATCAGCTATCAAGAAGCCAAAGTACATTTTCCTTATATTTATATCTTTAGTTATACCTCCCTCTAGAAGTTTCTCATATTCACTTCGATCGACTCACGCTTCGTGACTCCTCTATTACAGGGCAGGCGTTGAGACCATCACGTCTCGCTCGACTGAAGTACCATTATCTCCCCTCTAGATTATCGGGTCACACCTAAACTTGTCACGGTCACAAAAATGACAAGTTCCAGAAACCAGAACTCACGTGCTGATGAGTACTTAGACTTTTTACGTTCTGTTTTGTTAGTCCCATTTACTAAACGGGGACTGCGTTATAGTTCAAACACGCAGACCAAGCAATACAATTATATGGCTAAACATTTTCTACCGATCCTGAAATTACGATCTTGAAATAAGATTTCCATTTTCTTTTAATTATGTCAAATAGACTTTCATGATAACATTTTACAGGGAAAAGGTATGTACATGATTTATTGGGACCCGTTCCAGCCTACCAAATATGTTCGTGATACAAACATAAGGATTACAGCAGCCACTTAGGAAGCTAGTAATCCCACTGCAGGATAGCAGGGAGTTTGTATAATCGTCTCCTACTTCTTCTTATTTATCTTCTTCTTCCTCTTCCTCCCCATCTTCTTCTTCTTCGTGGGTTCTCAAACTCGCACTATCAAGCCATAAAAAGGTTTTTGCAAGTACCATGATGTAGTTCGGTGAACAGATTGCTTTGTGAAGTAGCTTACAGATTGATTGTGATATGTGCACCTTTCAGTACGACACATCCGACTTCAGCAGCCATTTTTGGGTACCTAAACTATTTTTACCCACTGGCAGAGCGTGTTATTGAGGCTCCCTTTTCCATTATTGCGAATCTTTCAAATACACAGTCATCTTGTCCAAATCAAGGCGCGAAAGACAAACGCAACTGTCGTGTAAGCATGTCTACTCTCCTGGTCAGCATTACTAAATATTCAGCCCAGAGGTGTGTTGCACTTCATACATGTCACATGACTGACTGTTAACAAGTTGGTCATTAAATACATACGATGTGCCATGTGTGTTCTCATTTCTGACTTTTAAATCATCAAAAGCTTACGTCAGAAAAGCATCAAAAATACAACTCATTTTTTTGGGCTAAGGAAGAATCAAGACACTATAACGATGAATGTAACGCCACAACAACATGTTATTCAACAACAGTATCGCAATACAGGCAAAAGAAACACACTATAATAAAGTCGAAGTGTTGACCATAACCATAACTGAACCAACATTTAAAAAAAAAATAGAGGCAGCTTGGCCTACAGGTGAAACCTCCGTTTCACAATCCAAAGGCATCGGCTACGAATCACACCGTGTCCAAATTTGGAAGTGGTTTTTTTTCTTGGTACGATTGCTTCTCCGAGTACAGAATGTAATGGTAACTTAGCGTACTGCCTAAAAACTTATAATAGCCAAATAATTCGGCAGTTGTAAGAGCCACGTTCTGCTAAGGACTTTCTATTTTATTTTATTAGGTTGCAAAAATACGTCAGCACTTTCTTTGTGAGAGAAACAAGGAATGTGAGACATGGGAGAATTTGCTGAATAGTTGTTAGGTAGGGACTCCATGATAATACCTAGGTGCTGTGTCGTTGTTAGGGTATGGACTCCAGGATAATACGTGGGTTCTGGACTTTCAAGTGGCGCTATATTTAATGTGTCACACATAGTGTGCATGCACGTCGACACACCCATGTAGTCGCATCACCTTTTCTTTTCATTTTAAAGAGAAAAAATGCATTTCCTGTGCTGCGACCATTAAAAAAAGAAATATATTCACAGCAGGAACAAATAGTTTATTATAAAATCTTCATATACAAGGTGGTAGGCAAATCACCATAAACAGCAAACAACAGGGAAAATAAAATATAAGGCATATTTTAAAGCACAGCAATCCTCATTGAGTTATCAGTTTCTCTGTATCTGAGAAAGATTTTTGTAATATTTAAAACATTAAATGATGTTGTCGCTTGTTTCCTAACAGTTAATACGATGTGCTGTAATTTCTTATCCAAATGTGCAGCCCAGATTAAAGAGCTACTTTTGTCAGTGTTTCCCACCTAGCACCACAATTACAGAGCCACTTTGTCAGTGGTTCCCACCCAGCAGCCCAATTATAGCCCCCTTTGTCAGTGTTTCCCACCAAGCAGCTCAATTACAGAGCCACTTTGTCAGTGTTTCCAACCTAGCAGCCCAATTATAGCCCCTTTTGTCAGTGTTTCCCACCAAGCAGCTCAATTACAGAGCCACTTTGTCAGTGGTTCCCACCTAGCAGCCCAAGTATAGCCCCTTTTGTCAGTGTTTCCCACCAAGCAGCTCAATTACAGAGCCACTTTGTCAGTTTTTCCAATTTAGTAGCCAAATTATAGCGCCTTTTGTCAGTGTTTCTGACTTAGCAGCCCAATTACAGAGGCACTTTGTCAGTGTTTCCCATCTAGCAGCCCAATTACAGAGGCACTTTGTCAGTGTTTCCCATCTAGCAGCCCAATTACAGAGGCACTTTGTCAGTGTTTCCCATCTAGCAGCTCAATTACAGAGCCACTTTGTCAGTGTTTCCCACCTAGCAGCCCAATTACAGAGCCACTTTGTCAGTGTTTCCCACCAAGCAGCTCAATTATAGCCCTTTTTGTCCGTGTTTCCAACCTAGCAGCCCAATTACAGAGCCACCTTGTCAGTGTTTCCCACCAAGCAGCCCAATTATAGCCCTTTTGTCAGTGTTTCCCGGCTTGTTGTGTCCTTCATTCTGTTTTAATCAAATAAAAATAATTTGTTTGTCAGTATCTGAATTGAAAGTTAGTCAGAGGGCTTGTTGCTAGTTTTCTAACTCTCTTAAGCTGTAAATGGGTACCTGACCTTCAATTAAGGAAGGTGACGATAGGAGCAAGTTATCGTATCCCAGAATAAACTGAGACCTGACACATCTCTAGCACTTAATCTCTAAGGCGATATCTGATGTGGAATAACATTTGATTGTTGCACCCAGAAGCCAAGACCAACGCCATGGGCAGCTGGAACTTTCTGATCAAAACCTATTGCCGTGTTCCAAGAAACAGGCAAGGCTGCAACACTTTTACCAACGATGTGGGTGAGGATCGACAATATGATCCCACTAGTGGTTAACGTATTGATAAGCATCGCATTGCACTACAGCCAGGAAGACCCATGTACAGTAAAAGAAAAGGCAATACAACATGCCAGAAAAGAAACATTGGCACGAAGGAAGAACTCAGGAAGAGTGGCGTCAAATAACAACCTTGACCTTCTTCTAAGCATGGCAAGCTAAATGCGAAACCAAATCTTAAAAGGCCCATTCGGAAAGTAGACGAATCTTCAGTCAGTGTCCGTTTTTTTAATTAGGTGTTCAGGACTGTTCTGATTGCAGAACGCAGTCTGACAGTGTTTGTTCGGCGGCTCCTTGCGCCATAACATGTTTGGTGGACAAACGTGAGACTGCTGCTAATTTTAATATAATACATTGTCTCAGAGTAGCAGATGGTAGAGTAAAAGAGTGATAGAGTGCTCAATTCTCGCTGCAAATGTACCAGGTAGGATGCTCATTATCAAAACGCCTCAGTTGATTCAGCTGAATATCGATATCTGGCTTTCTTCAGTGAATGTAAGTGACTTGGCTTCGTTCGTTCTCAATCTTCCACTACCAAACCCTGAAAGGGGTTAAGTAGCAGAATGTAGTCCAGAGAACGGAATGCATTGTGTCGTAGTTTACAGCTTGACTGCGATATTTGCACCTTTCGGTCCAACACATCCGACTTGTAAATGATGTGTGGAAGATAACTGAACACCCCACTGCATACAAAAAGTTAGGTATAGTATAATGAAGCCTCTAGCACGTCATCCCCGACAGCTATGTCCGGTATGGTACTACCTTAAACGTATTTAATGGATCATATTTGAACCGGAATGCGCTGGTGGAAGTCAGCGACTCATATCTGGCTGCTTTTGTCAAAGTCAGTGAACCAGTGCTAATCTAAACTCTATTCCCTCTTCAAGAACGGCCCTGGAAACAGGCTGCATCTGTGCAACCTGGCTGAGAGAATGTAGACAGAACACTTCATCTCCGACGGTAATGTCTTACTGCAGGACTAACTCCTCTACCTTAACCCCATTACACATGCCTAGCTGTGTGACTGACACGACCTGTAATACCACTAGTCGAAATCTCCCAAAGCTTTCCGGCCCACGCTTGGATATCGGGATATTAAAGTGCGTTATAAATATGTCAGTGACGTCACCGCCGTCCTGCGTTTCCAGGTGCCCCAGCGATAAAGGCCTTTTTTATATCTCTGTTCAGGCTCGGCTCAGGGACAGATAAAGTTTACAAGCGACATACGCCCGTCCTTTGTTTCCTCTTGTTCAGACCAGAGGTTTAACGATAACCGTTTCACCACTCGGAAACTTGTACCCTGTCTGCAAGTGGCGACTTATCAACACCTTTCAATGACGTAACAACAAAGCAAGAGGTCTCCAGGAATAAATTGTCCATTTTCCACGGAGCTCAACAGCCCATAACAGCCTAAACCTGTTTACGTAGTTTTAGCACATATATTATATAGACTATTAACATGTGTTGTCGGGGTCCGAAATGAGGGCAGGTAATAGTGATAGTAACCTGCAAACTATGTTGTAAATAAAAGACGACAAAGGTGAACTGGTTTTGGTAACGCCATGATGTGACAAATAAAAGCCACAGAAAAGAGACATCTTTGCCTAACATCATCGTAGAAAGGCTAACCTCATCGTAGACATACTAATCTAATCGTAGACAGATTAATCTCACTGAAGACAAACATCAACGTAGACAGACAGAATAACCTAATCGTGTACATGTTAATCTCATTGTAGACAGAATAATCTCATCGTAGACAGACTAACCTCTGCGCAGACAAACCTGATCGTAGACAGAATAACCTCATAGTAGACAGAATAACCTCATGATACAGGTTAATCTCAACGTAGACATATTAAACTCGCAGTAAACAGACTAACCTTATTGAAGACATACTAAACACACAACAGACAGACTAACCTCATTGAAGATATACTAGCTTCATTGAAGACATACTAACCTCATCGTAAACATGCTAATTTCATTGTAGACAGGCTAGTTCTGCGCAGACAGACTAACCTCATCGTGGATAAACCAGCGTCACCGCAGACAGACTAACCTCATCGAAGACAGACTAACCTCATCGAAGACATACTAACCTCATCGTAGACAAGTCAAGCTCGCCGCAGACAGACTAACCTCATCGTAGACAAGCCAACGTCACCGCAGACAGACTAACCTCATCGTAGACAAGCCAACGTCACCGCAGACAGACTAACCTCATCGAAGACAGAGTAACCTCATCGAAGACATACTAACCTCATCGTAGACAAGCTAATCTCACCGCAGACAGACTAACCTCGTCGAAGACAGACTAACCTCATCGAAGACATACTAACCTCATCGTAGACAAGCTAACCTCGCTGCAGACAGACTAACCTCATCGAAGACACACTAACTTCATCGTAGACAAGCTAACCTCACTGCAGACAGACTAACCTCATCGAAGACATACTAACTTCATCGTAGACACGTTAACCTCACCGTAGACAGACCAATCTCACCTTAGACTTACTATTGACCAATTATATACATTTTTGTGTATGTATAATCAATGTCATCTGGGACAACTCAGTGGCATAATCGTCAGAAAGCCAATAAGCATGTTAATAAAAAGGTAGGGTTAAATATACCCCAGTCGACACGAAATATCAACGGCAAGGCTGCGAGGAATGCGTCTGGTTACGCCACTGCAGAGTAAGTACGTCAAAATCCCCACACTTGATCCCCGACAGCGTTTACATTTTTGTTGTCTGAGTATCAGTGACTAGAGCACTTGTCTCTCGAGGCAATGGTACTAGGTTTAATTTCCAATCTTGACGCCAGCACACAGAGTTGTAAATCTGGCGAACAGTTATGAAAATGCAAAGCTGCGATGAAATGAACTTACCGTTCTACCTTAGAGGAAGCTGGGGCCTCATACAACTAAGTCTCGAATACGTTAACACTTCATCCTGGTGGTAGAGTCCACTAGGAAACTTCTTGACCTTTTTGTTCTCATGTTGACATCTTACACCTTTTTGTGCAGTTAGGTGCGTGGGGAACTGAACTCACCTGTTCTAGATCAATCAAGTTGCGTCGGTAGTTGTAAGCTGGTGTTGTTGTAGTATTTGCTTCATATCAAATACCCACATGCCTTCTTCTTTGTCTTCTTCGTACCTTGGAACTAGGTTGTCTATTATTTAAATAATGCAGTGGTAATGATCAAATTTTAAGAGGTTGAGCCATCGTGTTTTCTGTCTTGTTATGTAAAGTCGTTTAAATTTAGGTTAGACCTGAGAAACGAAGAATAACCACTTTCGTGATAGGAGATACAGCGGAGAACAACTATTTCTGTTATAGGAGAAACAACGGAGAATAATCACCTTCATTATAAGAGAGACAGTTGAGAATAACCACCTTCATTATAAGAGAGACAGTTGAGAATAACCACCTTCATTGTAAGAGAGACAGTTGAGAATAACCACCTTCATTATAAGAGAGACAGTTGAGAATAACCACATTGATGATAGGAGATACAGTGAAGATAAGACACCTTCACAATTGTAGCCTTTGTTAGAGATCCCGAGACCTGGATCTGAGAATCAACAATAATGATGAAGAAGAACGTGTATTCAGCACGAGGAGCAGTCGTCCCACTATTTCTAATGCGATCATCTCTCATTTGGTATCTCCTGGGGATTATACTCTGTTTTATGTAACTACAGTACAAGACGATAACACATTTGATTTATAAGACCAATCAGAGCAGAGAATCCTCTTTCACAGTGGGAACAAGAAAAGGCAGGACCGCTTGTGGCATTGCATGTGGCGTGTCTTCTCAAACGCTGAGTAATTAGCATATCAGCAATCAGTGTCTCTTGTGTCTGTATTTCATGTTTAATGCTGCTCCACCAGGTAACACGATCCATGGCGTCATGTTACCATGATTCCAAATCGATGCCCGCATCACCCATGTCCCGCTTGCATACATCCATTTACGGAAGTAGTGGCCGGTCCCGAGACCTTTTCCCCAACTGTACTTCCCCATGGAGAAGATATTTTGGCATTCTCTCATCATCCGTCGTTCGAGTGTGTCCCATCCATCAAAGCCTTCAAAGACTAAGCATGAAAAAGATTGTGACAGTGCCTGTTCTCTCCAACACCTCTGTGTTGGTGATCTTGTCTTGCCACCCAATCCTCTTAGCTCTGCGCTAGCACCTCACGTGAAAGCTGTTTAGCCGCCTTACCTGGTTCATGTTGCTAGGCCTCGTCTCACTGCCATAAAGAAGGGCGTTGAGGGCACAGGCCTGGTAAACTTATGCACGACAACTTGTTATACGAGGCGTGTTCAAATGAAACCGGACCTAACCGTACCAAGTGAACATATGTACGATGCGCACGATGACGTCATTTCTGGTGTTAACAGAACATACCAGCCGTCAAGTTTTCAAAATTTCACCATCCTCCGATTCATAGTTTCCTCAGCAGACGGTTGAAAACATGGCGTGTGTGATACGGAATCCGTCCAGAGTTGATCAGCGAGCGGTGATTCGGTTTCTAACAGCTGAAAGATGTCGACCAGTTGAAATTCATCGCAAAATGCAGGCAGTATATGGTGACAAAACTGTGGTGAACGTAATCTCCGGCGATGATCCACCCGAATTGCTGCATCAATTTTGATGATGGCATCTTCTAAAGCAACACAACGCGCATAACCTGGTCTCGGAAGATTTTTCGTTAACTCACGTCCTTCTTTAAATATCGTTGTTTTCGACACACTTTTGTCACCATACACTGCCTGCATTCTGCGATGAATGTCAACTGGTCGACATCTTTCAGCTGTTAGAAACCGAATCTGAACTCGCTGATCAACTCTGAACGGATTCCCTATCACACCCGCCATGTTTTCAACCGTCTGCTGAAGAAATTATGAGTCGGAGGATAATGACATTTTGCAAACTTGACGGCTGGTATGTTCTGTTTACACCAGAAGTAACATCGTCATGCGCATCGTACGTGTGTTCACTCGGTGCAGTTAAGTCCGGTTTCATTTGAACACGCCTCATACATTAAAATATTTATAGAATATACTTGTCAATTGGCTTAGAATTCACAGAAAGCAGAGAGACTAACCGACACAAAACATGCAGACAAGCATACAATACACATGAAATATGCCCAAACAATGATGGTATTTTCTGTTCTTAACATGCTTTTAAAAAAACTGTGTTAATATATTATATGAAAACCACACAGCTTCCTGAGCAGCACAGGTCGTCAACAAATGGTGTATTCATATCCCTCTGTTGTGCGCCATCCATACCAGTTCTGTTCACGCATGTCTCGTCTCCCTTACGTGTGCCTCAAACGCTAACAATGAGCAGAGGTAAGTCAGCCAAAGTGATCAGGTAAGTCAGCCAATGAGAACAGGTAAGTCATCCAATGAGAACAGGTAAGTCAGCCAATGAGAACAGGCAAGTCAGCCAATGAGAACAGGTAAGTCAGCCAATGAGAACAGGCAAGTCAGCCAATGAGAACAGGCAAGTCAGCCAATGAGAACAGGCAAGTCAGCCAATGAGAACAGGTAAGTCAGCCAATGAGCACAGGTAAGTCAGCAAATGAGCACAGGTAAGTCAGCGTCATAAACCTAATTGACAAAGGACCTTCTTTAGTTGTTTGAGTTGTCTGTTTCTTGTTTGTTGACTTGTCCATATTTGATGAAGATTTTGCAGCTTAATGTTTCTGCCGGACAATCTAGCGCCCCCATACACAACCCTCCTTAGTTGCTCCTTACAACATGTTAAGCAGGGTCACAGTGCTACAATTCTTTGCTCCCATTTCTGGCTCCGACATCACTCAGGAACATTAATTCTCGTACATTAAGTTAATCGAAAAATGATATCCTGAATGGATTTAGTGATCGTAATTTCGACTCACAGCTGTCACAGCTAGAAGGAGGCTATGGGAAATTGGGAGATCACAATGTGAGCCATCTAGTATGTTGGCCGTTTTCCTTGTGAGATCCATCTATTTTTCTATAAGTGATATTGATTAAGACCCTCCCCATTCCCCCACAAAAAAGGCTCTCCTATAAATCCTTCCTCTGTGCCGGCGGTGGGTTTGTGTGCCGCCGTGAACAGGTGAAAAGCGATTCACACCTGTGCCTTTGGAAATAGGAATGGATTAAATGCGTTATGCACGCCCGAGCGAATTCGCACGGTGCTCGACATTGTGATGGTGATAGAGCCACCGCTGTGGTGCCAATTGTCGGAGACGGACAGGCAAAATAGCAGGACCAGAATGCCGGAGGATTTTATCATTCTGAACAAAAATTGTAGTATTTTTATAAACGCTTTCTTTCCTCGGCAAAATGGCGAATTTTTATGATTTGGAGATTCTTTGGCGATATAGAAGATTGTAGGTTAAGATAGTGGCCGAGAGGTAATGGTGCCAGTAGCCAGACCATTTGGACACGAATTCAAAGAGGCAGTAAGGACTGTTTATTTTTGAATTTCGAGGTTAGAATAACTGCCTGCAACTACATCGCTTTAATCATCCCCTTGGACATCACTAATTGAAAAAAACAAACTATTAAATGATAGTTTAAATATTAATTTTGAATGATCAGGCAACAATTAATTACATTACAAGAAGACGGAAAGAACATAACAAAAAGGATACAATGAAACCAAACATACAACGTATCAAAACACACGAGGGGTGAGAGATGTGAGCAAAGATAATGTCAAAGATCACTTAACGATTGTAGTTGATGATACCGTATCATCGAAGTCGTGATGGGACACGTTAATTATACTTTTGTAAGGGCCAGTGACGTGTATGTGGTGCAACTCCAGGTTCCAGAACAACAAATGCGAACAGGTTTTATGGAAAATAGTAGCATAAATAGTAGTAGTTCTTGGAGTATCAGGAATTCTAGAGGTTATTATTGTAGTTAAGTAGTAGTATCAGTAATAGTAATAGTAGTAGTAGTAGTAGTAGTAGTATTAGTAGTAGTAGTAGTAGTAGTAGTAATAGTAGTAGTAGTACAAATATTAGTAATAGTGTTGCTTGTAATAGTGTAACAGTGTTAGTATTTGCAGTACTAATAGTAATACTAGTAGCTAGTAGAATTAATGGTAGTATTAGTAGTATTAGTAGCACCAGTAGTAGTAGTAGTAGTAGTAGTAGTAGTAGTAGTAGTAGTAGTAGTAGTAGCAACAGTATTATCAGTTGTAGTTGCAGTATTAATGGCAGTAGTGGTAGTGGTAGAAGTAGCAATAGTGGAAATAATAGTAGTAGTAGTAGTAGTAGCTCTAGCGGTTTTCAAAACAGCTACATAGTATAAATAGTAGTGGCAGTATTAGTGTGTTAGTGGTGGTAATAGTAGAAGTAGTAATAGTAGTAAAAGTAGTACTGATAGTGGTACAAATAGTAGTAGCTCAACAAATAGTAACAGTAGATGTGATAGCCGTAGTAGTAGCAGCAGTAGTAGTAGTTATAGTTGTTGTAGTAGCAGCAGCAGTAGTAGTAGTAGTAGTAGTAGTAGTAGTAGTAGTTATGTAATAGTAGTTGTAGTAGTAGCAGTAGTAGTAGTAGTAGTAGTAGTATGTAATAGTAGTTGTAGTAGTAGCAGTAGTAGTAGTAGTAGTAGTTGTAGTAGTAGTATGTAATAGTAGTTGTAGTAGTAGCAGTATTAGTAGTAGCAGTAGTAGTAGTAGTAGTAGTAGTAGTAATAGTATGTAATAGTAGTTGTAGTAGTAGCAGTAGTAGTAGTAGTTATAGCAGTAGTTTGTAATAGTAGTTGTAGTAGTAGCAGTAGTAGTAGTAGTAGTTGTAGCAGTAGTATGTAATAGTAGTTGTAGAAGTAGCAGTATTAGTAGTAGCAGTAGTTGTAGCAGTAGTATGTAATAGTAGTTGTAGTAGTAGCAGTATTAGTAGTAGTAGTAGTTGTAGCAGTAGTATGTAATAGTAGTTGTAGTAGTAGCAGTAGTAGTAGTAGTAGAAGTTGTAGCAGTAGTATGTAATAGTAGTTGCAGTAGTAGCAGTAGTAGTAGTAGTTGTAGCAGTAGTATGTAATAGTAGTTGTAGTAGTAGCAGTAGTAGTAGTAGTAGTAGTTGTAGCAGTTGTATGTAATAGTTGTTGTAGTAGTAGCAGTAGTAGTAGTACTAGTAGTAGTTGTAGCAGTAGTATGTAATAGTAGTTGTAGTAGTAGCAGTAGTAGTATTAGTAGTAGTTGTAGCAGTGGTATGTAATAGTAGAAGCAGTAGTAGCAGTAGTAGTAGTAGTAGTAGTTGTAGCAGTAGTATGTAATAGTAGAAGCAGTAGTAGCATTAGTAGTAGTAGTAGTAGTTGTAGCAGTAGTATGTAATAGTAGAAGCAGTAGTAGCAGTAGTAGTAGTAGTAATAGTTGTAGCAGTAGTATGTAATAGTAGTAGCAGAAGTATGTTATAGTAGTAGCAATAGTAGCAGTAGTAGTAGTAGTTGTTGTTGTAGCATTAGTATGTAATAGTAGTAGCAATAGTATGTAATAGTTGTAGCAGTAGTATGTAATAGCAATATCAGTAGTATGTAATAGTAGTAGCAGTAGTATGTAATAGTAGTAGCAGTAGTATGTAATAGTAGTAGCAGTAGTAGCAGTAGTAGTAGTAGTAGTAGGTGTAGCAGTAGTATGTAATAGTAGTTTTAATAGTAGCAGTAGTAGTAGTAGTAGTAGTAGTTGTAGCAGTAGTATGTAATAGTAGTTTTAGTAGTAGCAGTAGCAGTAGTAGTAGTAATAGTACTTGTAGCAGTAGTATGTAATAGTAGTTGTAGCAGTAGTATGTAATACTAGTTGTAGCAGTAGTAGTAGTAGTAGTTGTAGTAGTTGTAGCAGTAGTGGTAGTAGTAGTTGTTGTAGTTGTAGCAGTAGTATGTATTAGTAGTTGTAGCAGTAGTATGTAATAGTAGTTGTAGTAGTAGCAGTAGTAGTAGTAGTTGTAGCAGTAGTATGTAATAGTAGTTGTAGTAGTAGCAGTAGTAGGAGTAGTAGTAGTTGTAGCAGTAGTATGTAATAGTAGTAGCAGTAGTAGCAGTAGTAGTAGTAGTAGTAGTAGTAGTTTTAGCAGTAGTATGTAATAGTAGTAGTAGTATGTAATAGTAGTTGTAGCAGTAGTAGTAGTAGTAGTTGTAGTAGCTGTAGCAGTAGTATGTAATAGTAGTTGTAGCAGTAGTATGTAATAGTAGTTGTAGTAGTAGCAGTAGTAGTAGTAGTAGTAGTTGTACCAGTAGTATGTAATGGTAGTTGTAGTAGTAGCAGTAGTAGTAGTAGTAGTAGTTGTAGCAGTAGTATGTAATAGTAGTTGTAGTAGTTGTAGTAGTAGTAGTTGTAGCAGTAGTATGTAATAGTAGTTTTAGTAGTAGCAGTAGTAGTAGTAATAGTAGTTGTAGTAGTAGTATGTAATAGTAGTTGTAGCAGTAATATGTAATAGTAGTTGTAGCAGTAGTAGTAGTAGTAGTTGTAGTAGTTGTAACAGTAGTATGTAAAAGTAGTTGTAGCAATAGTAGTAGTAGTACTTGTAGTAGTAGTATGTAATAGTATTTGTATTAGTAGCAGTAGTAGTAGTATTAGTAGTAGCAGTAGTATGTGATAGTAGTAGCAGTAGTAGCAGTAGTAGTAGTTGTAGCAGTAGTATGTAATAGTAGTTGTAGCAGTAGTATGTAATAGTAATTGTAGCAGTAGTAGTAGTAGTACTTGTAGCAGTAGTATGTAATAGTATTTGTATTAGTAGCAGTAGTAGCAGTAGTAGTAGTTGTAGCAGTAGTATGTAATAGTAGTTGTATCAGTAGAATTTAATAGTAGTTGTAGCAGTAGTATGTAATAGTAGTTGTAGCATTAGTATGTAATAGTAGTTGTAGTAGTTGCAGTAGTAGTAGTAGTAGTAGTAGTAGTTGTAGCAGTAGTATGTAATAGTAGTTGTAGCAGTAGTAATAGTAGTTGTAGCAGTAGCAGTAGTAGTACTGGTAGTAGTAGTAGTAGTAGTAGTAGCAGTAGTTGTAGTTGTAGCAGTAGTATGTAATAGTAGTTGTAGCAGTAGTATGTAATAGTAGTTGTAGCAGTAGTATGTAATAGTAGTTGTAGCAGTAGTATGTAATAGTAGTTGTAGCAGTATAATGTAATAGTAGTTGTAGCAGTAGTATGTAATAGTAGTTGTAGCAGTAGTATGTAATAGTAGTTGTAGCAGTAGTATGTAATAGTAGTTGTAGCAGTATAATGTAATAGTAGTTGTAGCAGTAGTATGTAATAGTAGTTGTAACAGTAGTATGTAATAGTAGTTATAGCAGTAGTAGCCGTAGTAGTAGTTGTAGCAGTAGTAGTAGTTGTAGCAGTAGTATGTAATAGTAGTTGTAGCAGTAGTATGTAATATCTAGACCAATAACATGTGGGAGGGACACTACAATTTTTTGCACACAAATTAACTTTGGAAAATATATCTCTCTCTCTAATTTATTATTATTTTGTCTTTTATTGAGTTCGCCTTATTTCTCTATCCCCAAAGCAGTGTGCATCGCACTATGTTTTTATTTTGCGCCTGTCGGTCCAATGCGTCTTACTTTGGCATGTATTTTATGTAAGGATCTGCTTCTTCCTGCATCTTCTAATGGTTTGCTTCCCCGGGTTAACGGCCGGTGCTGTGATTGGGGAGCGAACCCAGCCCTTTCGGTTTGTGAGCCGTGCCCCTTAACCACTTGCCCATGCCGTTTTATTTGAATACTGTCGACGTACCTCTCCTACCTTTTCACCTTGGCGCAGCTTTCAGCAGACGTAAATGACCTATCTATCATCTGTAAAAGATGTGGCACAATTTCTTTGATTTGTTTAATGAGTATGCAGTAATCATATGTACATGTGTTACACACCGCGAATCAAAGAGCGTAGTACCATATAACTAACTATGTTATCTAATTATAAGTTATAAACATACTATCATTATATGTAATTTGTTTCACTTCAGTAGAAAGGCTGCGTCAGACTCACGATGAGGACACTTTGAAGTACCCTCATTTTCATGGCGTCTGATGCATAATACCAGTTAGTCTTCTTTTAAAACGTGCATATCAAAATGCTGATTATCTATTCTTTCATTATAAGAAAGGTATCATGTATATAAATGTATAGACACATACATACATTCATAAATACATGTATACATACATACATACATACATACATACATATATTCATACTTACATACATATACACATACACACACATACATACGCATATACATTCAGACATACATACAAACACATACATACATACATACATACATACATACATACATACATACATACATACATACAAACAGACATACAGACATATATATATATAAATACACACACATACACACGCACACATTACAGCTCACTGTCCACATCTTCAACTCTTGGTGGCCTTTGCTTCCTCCTGAAAATGTAGATGGGTATAATCTTCAACAAAGTATCTTTATTTCCCCAAAAACTATTGGCAGTGCAAGTTATCCTAATGTTAAACCAATAGTGTATGTAACTACAAACATACGTGCTTTTGGTACCACAGCAACTGCACAACTCATTTCGAAAGTCATGAAAACATTGCATGGAGACAGAACATTAGAGGCGTTGAAGGTCGAACTAAGGTACTTATCTTTTTCAAGAGCAAGATTTGAAAGGCATGCTAGAAAATGGAAACATATTCATTGACAACACTAACCAACTCTGTATATCGTATACAATAAATTATGAAGGTTAGCTAGATTTCGGTTAGAGAGATTAGGGCGGCAATATGTAACGGGATTTTTGGAGACCGTACTGGCATATTAAATAATACAGCAATTATATCAACGAGTTAGTGAGAATTAGATCTATACTTGTGGATATTTAAAAAGGAATAACTATTGATTATGCAGGTGTAAGATATACTACGAGTTTCATGAAGAGAATCATTCACGTGTATCCAATCTATTGACGGCCGTTCTCTATGCGTAGTATCAAAACTAGGGCAGACATTGACGTGAAACTTTGCAAAATCAAGACGCACTGCTTTTAGTTCATCAGAATCCGGATCAATAGATACTTTTCTGTCGTCAAGTATGGGCACAGAAAAGCCAAAATTTCTATTATATTTCTATCAAAAATTAAGGGCTCCGAAGGTACTCATTTGAAGTACATTTATTTCATCTAGTGCTGAATCCTCATTTGAAGTACATTTATCTCATCTAGTGCTGAATACTCATTTGAATTACATTGCCAGCGTTTCGGGTTCGATTCCCACTTGTGTCCAGTTTGGCAGACACTGGAATTTTTCTTGAGCGAATGCTCCTCCACGTACGGAAAGTAATGGCAACCAATCGTACTGCACACTTGCTAAGAAACTTATACCAGCCAAATAGGTGGCGGTTGTAAGAAGTGACGTTCTGCAAAGGAAATGCTGCTTACTTTCCTGAGTACATTTGTCTTCTTTAGTAAGGGACTATGAGGCTAACGTCTGGTCAGGCAAAACACACTGATCAGACAATGTTAGCCAGGGAGAAATATACTGGCCAAAACCCTCATCTGATCTTCTCGTTGGTCGTCCTGGAAACGGGCTGTTGTCGAGAACAACAGTCTGGCTAAAATGGTGAGGTTCGATTTGATCCCCGTAGTAGTGAGTGAAACGCAGATGAAGCCAAGTATAGCACAACCGCCGGGAGGACACTGGTCCGCCTTTATCAGCACGCTCGGGAATTCAGGAAAGCTACGACATCCCGCCACTTAACGTCTTTTTTTAGGGCGCACAAAAGAGTCACCTACTCATTATGAGCATGCGCAAACAATAACAACAAACTTATCTAGTGCCGCATACTCATTGCAAGTACATTTATCTCATCTAGGGCTGCACACACATTACAAGTACATTTATCTTATAAAGTACTTAGTCAACCATCACTAATTTTATGTACAGTATGTGCTGACTGGAATGGGAATAATCTAGTCTGTGGCGACTGCAATAGAAATACTCAAATCTGTTGGACTGCAGCTGCAGGAAATATGGTAGTGATAGTTTTTGCTCACTTCACTCACCCCTCCCCCTCCCACCCCCTCCCCATTTGTAAATATCTTGTTTCCGCCTTTGAACAGTGTCTTATAAACGGTAATAGAAGTATGTCTAGAAGCACGGTGCCAGTAATAGGTCAGTATACATCGACTGGAGGCACCTTTAATTCTGCATATCTGATTGTCTTCGCTTGAATGTTTCTAGGCCCGAAAGAGGAGCACATAATTGTAACAGTATAAACCTGCCATGCATGTCGTAAGAGGCAACAAGGGAAGGTTGGATATTTGGCTAAGGAATGAAAGCCATATAGTCCTGCTTACAGATGCTCTGGCTGTAGTCACAGCACTAAAAAGCCAGAAAAATACTGAACTTAATGATTTAAGAGCAGTACTCTGTCAACTATGCCAGCAGTCCGCACCAAAAATGGTAGTGGTGCAGTGGGTTCCATCCCACTGCAACATCCAAGGCAACGAGGAGGCAGACAGACTGGCAAAAGAAGGTGCAAAACTACCACAACCAGATACTAGTATGACATACGAAGAGTCAAAACGGCTTATTAGAGCTAGATACATGACCAAATGGGAAACCGAACATACTGGCTACACAAAAAACGATGCCTATTACCAGTTGAACAGAAGAGAGCAGGTCGTGTTCTTCAGACTTCGCACTGGCCACAATAGACTGAGGTACCACCTATTCAACAAATTGAAGATAGGTGGCACTGACGAATGCCCGTGTGGTACCGGGAAAATGACCGCTGAGCATCTGCTGCAAAACTGCCCGACATACGAGGACCAGAGAGAGCAGATGTGGCCATCACCAGTGGCAACACTAGACAAGCTCTATGGCAGTGTCGACAGCCTCAGGATGACCGCTGCTTTTTTCAGAAAAATAATGGTTGATGTCTGACTGCGTACGATGAAGAAGAAGAAGGATATTTGGCTGGCAAAAGCATCGTGTTGAAGCTTTCCTACAAATGCACTTAAATAAATATTAAATATGGACTAGTCAATGAAAAGGGCAAAAACACTCAACCATCTTAACCCGAGCAGGGTGACTTTTCTTGAATTTGTAGAATACATGTTCTCCACGGTGAACTGTTAAGGTTTTGATGATTGAATGAGCGTCTAAGCAAAACGCTTTCTTCTCGTGGTAACGATACCTGGTTCTATTTCTATTTTCGACTTGCTGGTCTCAACTCGGCTGTAAATAGACACCTTCACGTTAAAGCACTAATGCCTAGCAACACTTCACGTTAACGCACTGATGCCTAGCAACACTTCACGTTAAAGCACTTATGCCTAGCAACACTTCACGTTAAAGCACTAATGCCTAGCAACATTTCACGTTAAAGCACTGATGCCTAGCAACACATCACGTAAATGTCCCATAGCACTAGCTGATACGACAAATTTTACTTTACCTTTTAATGATAAAGGCCGCACGATCGGTACCGGGCGTAAAGACAAATTGTCTAAAGTAGTCGTCTCACCAAGTCATAAAAGTCGGTTAAACAGGGTTGTGCATGTAGCTGGTAGTTTTTTTCACGTACAATCATTACTTTTCAAACTGCCACTGCAAATTCCCAGATACAGGATTCCAATAAATGGGCCAGCTCTATTGATGGTCCTATGCTTCGAGTGGAGCAGAAATGTCAATCAACGGATAGTGAGAACAGCCTTTACAAATTCAGCCAAATTTCGGTTATCTGGCCGGTGGATAACCGAATGATAACCAACATTTAGATCACAGGTAAATAAAGTGCAAGCGAATAAGAAGTAAGAAATACATATTTTAGTATATTTGTAAAAATTATTCAATTCTGATCCTCAATGGAGAACCAACACATTCAGAATTCAACCATTTGTTATTTCAATTGTAATTCTACCAACAGGAAATAACCTTGGAGCTGAACACACCAGAGCTGAACTTCATCCAGGTTGGTGAAGCCACAAGAAAATCATCAACAAATATATTACGAATCGCCAAATGAGAATCGCAAAGACGGACCGAAAAGAGAAACGGTGTGGTACATTGTAAGATATTCCCAGATTGACAACACAATAAAAAGATAGCTATTGGCTACCTATCATCAATACATTTTCTTAGCATAATATTTAACAACTATATTTAGCTCGCGGGAACTTAATTAAGAAGTGCTCCCATGCTGTTGTTTTTTGGTTTGTTGAGTAGTCACACTGACAAAGAAGGCTAACTTATAAAGACGTAAGCACACACTCACAAAATACACACACACTCACAAACACATAGACAATGATAAAGCATTAACACAAAACAGTTACGATTACAAAATAGTCACACTTACAAATGAGAGGCACTCACAAAACAGACACAATACAAGACACACCCACATTACAATGCACACTCTTACACGCAAACAAAATACACACTAATTCAACATACACGTTCAGAAGACAAAGCCACTCACAAAAATTCACAGTCACAAAACGTACACATTCGCAAGTGAGACACGCTCACAAGACACGCTCACTCACAAATCACACACATTCACAAAACACACATTCATCTGAAACCTGAATGAACTGTTTTCTGTATCACGTGGTGTGTTAGTATTTGCATTGATTTGTTATTGATCCCGATTTCCTACGATCATTCCTTCGTTCCTATTGATTTTTCAAGCTTCACATTTTAATGGCTGTATGTGTTTCTTTCTTAAGAACTATGGATCCGCTTCAGCAAACATATTTTTCATTGGTATCATACTACAACGGACTTTTTTTAACATTATTTTCTGCTTTCATTGTGCTTTTAATTTCTTAACATAATTCTAATATAAGTGCCAGTCTGTTCATTTCTATACGGCTTTTAAAAATATTGCAGGAGTGAAGCATGAGAAATCTTACTGTAGGAAACTGCATCCTAACTATATTTTATCATTGTCCATTGTATCAGCGGGACCACATTTCATGTACATTTCTTTCATTTGTACACTAGTTGTCCATCGGATGCGAAGGTAGCGACATAATCAGATAAGGATTGCACTATGTGATTGCATTTAACTGTAAAGTTCAATCTTTGCACGTCAGACTCTGTCACCCATGGGACGCACATGTGAGGTGTAGGCTGGGGAGTCGTCGTGCGTTCTGTTCTCTCTCTCTGCGCTTCGATAATATTTCGCTCTGCTATCTGAGCACCTTGTGCGATGCTAGTGCAGCAGCTTGGACGCTCCTGTGCAAGTATCTCCCATGAGAGGGCATCAATGTTAAAGCTTTTCAGAGACAATTTTAAGGAGTCTCTGTAGCGTTTTTCTGTCCTGCTGATGAGCATCTGCCTGTTGTGAATTTACCTTTAAAGGCCTTCATATTGATGTTGCCTCTTGAAAGCCATTTACGTCAATTGCTCAGTCTGGCAGTTGGCAACCACACAAGGTGCTTGCCTGGCTGAGCAGAAAACATCCGACTCAGCGAGAAAGAAACGAGTAGTCCGGAAAGTCGCCACGCATAACATTCCGGCTACCAACTCCGTTCACGTGTGCACCTCGCACGATATGTTGTGCGGATCCAGGCTTGGGCTGCACATCTACATGCAGAGACGTACGTGGTCACGTCCATACACACACGTTTTATGATGTCGCCATCTTGGTTCGTGATTGGCAACTACTACTAATAGTTCGTTAGTTGTAAAGACCCCTTCTCCGACCTCACATGTTTGCCATTCCGCTCGAACCTAATTTGATTTCAAAATTCTACACGTGAAAGACTTCAGCAGGCCACAATCTTTATACAGTGTACCATAATTGGTGTCTGCCTAGCCATGCTATCAGTTTTTTCATTGTCAAGAACTCGAGCATGAACACAACAGCAGATCCACAACAGCCTTCGGCCTCTACAACCGCTACCCCTCATGCCATTGCCAGCTCCTCTTTACATCCATAAGTAAACATTGGAAGACTGATACTATGACTGGCCTTATTAACGAGGTATAAAATAGCTTTCCGAGAGCTGAGGTCACTGTCTCCATCTCCCTTCTTAATTTGTTGTCCTGTATGTCCCGTTCCGTCAAGCAACTGACCTCTATATAGTAGTGAAGAATCAAACTGATATATCACTTATTCTTCTTCGTTGTTGTTCTCAAGCTCCCGTTACCAAGCCATGAAAAGTGTTTTACAAGTAGCAGGATGTAGTCCGGAGAACGGAATGCGTTTTGTCATAGTTAACAGCTTGACTAGTTTACCGAGTTAGCCTTCCCTCTTCGATCGCTTCTCCTTAGGCAGTATTCCCTCTTCCATTCCTTCTCCTTAGCCAGCCTTCCGTCTTCAATTCCTTCTCCTTAGCCAGTATTCCCGCTTGCAACCTATCCAGGATCACCACGTTGAGACGGAGCAGGGACTTGTCAGCTCTAGGTTGCTGGCCCAGACGCTAGCAATCAGCTCTGGGTTGCTGGTCCAGACGCTTGCAATCAGCTCTGGGTTGCTGGCCCTGATGGTAGCAATCAGCTCTGGGTTGCTGGCCCACACGCTAGCAATCAGCTCTGGGTTACTGGCCCTGATGGTAGCAATCAGCTCTGGGTTGCTGGCCCAGACGATAGCAATCAGCTCTGGGTTGCTGTCCCAGACGATAGCAATCAGCTCTGGGTTGCTGGACCTGATGGTAGCAATCAGCTCTGGTTTTGCTGGCCCAGATGATAGCAATCAGCTCTAGGCTGCTGGCCCAGATGCTAGCAATCAGCTTTGGGACGATGAACTCTACATCTTATGCGCTGCTCGGCATCTTGATTCATGATTTATCTCTGCATAGCATCGATCAATGAGTATGCATGACGACATAGCTATTCTACTAGCTTATTTGCTGGTCAACCTCGATCGTTGCTTTCCAGTTATACCATGCCTGAATTTCTTGTCTTGGGCTATGATGACTGGGTGGTCATTGTCATTCTAACATCAGTACGGACCTCATTCCCTTTCCTTGACTCACGCCTCAACTCTAGTCACCTATTGCGTTATATATCTATATGAATAACGTTGCACAGTGTATGATTCTGCTAGAGCTACTGTACATTTGTATGTGTGGTGTGTTTTCAGTGTTATATTATTTTGTTTCTCAGTAATTGACACCACTGTGAAATATTTAGATTGTGTCAATTAGTTTTTAAAAAAAGAATATGTATTATATTTATGTCTCAATTAACAACGTTAGTATACAGTTGATACGCGGGAAGTGATATATATGTATGTCACAGCGATAGAGTACAGTTGATTCGGGGGAAGTGATGTATGTTCGAATACAATTTCAGGATCGTGAAAAGAATATGATTTTATGTTTCATAAAGGTGAAATTGGATATAACAGTTACGTTTCTGGCAGGACGTGACGATCCTGGGACACAGACACACTGGACTGCCTCTCTTCTGAGATACTTAAAAAACTAGTACATACAGTCTATTATATATCATATCATTGCCACACCCCATAGACACGAGTGGGGAAGACTCGATAGTCCTGCAAGACAACTTCCCTAAGAGAGATAACTCTGACCAAAAACAACTGCTGCCTTGCAGATAGGCTGGGGACAGCCAAAGGCTAAGGAGGGCATCCCTACAGAAACGCCTGTTGAAATCGGATGAACTGGGCCACAGGCTTAACAAAGTAACACAGTGCAACGTATATCGCTGTAACCAGCGTACGAAGAAGAAGAAGAAGAAGGATATAAACAGTTGATTAGCAAGGCTAAATGGTTTCTCCCTCTCTCTCTCTCTCTCTCTCTCTCTCTCTCCCTCTCTCTCTCTCTGTCTGTATGTCTCTCTCTCTCTGTCTGTCACTAGAACTTTGCGAGATTCAAAATCCACCGTTCGTGATTTCGTTTTTTGAGATGCCAGTACCTTACTTGAGAGGTGAAAGTCTTACCCCATATGCTAGTAAATGCTGATATTTCCCCAAATACGTACCCCATATGCTAGTAAATGCTGATATATTCCATTAAACTTGGCCGGGGGTTGATATGATGGTCCTCAACAACATGAACACAACAATCTCTCAGAAACAACTGCTAGCTAAATGACCGCCAGTTAGATGCTCACACTGCAATCAAGGAATTTTCAAAGTCGAGACTACAGGAGTTTGTAAACAAAAAGTAGGTCGCGAATTTGGTGACGCAGTAGAAGGGGAATCAGAAGTGTGCATAACCAGCGAGCTACTTAAACAAACATCATAATTGTATATGTTGAAAGAGTTTGAACACCTATTGGTCTGCCAGCAGTGCACTACTATCGAGCAAACTGAACATAACATAGTAAATGATAGGTGTAATTTCATTATGGAACAAGTTTCCAGTACGCAGGTCATTGATTGGTTTAGAAATGCAACCAGCACCTAAATTGACATGGACGCATTGACTTTGACAGCTAACACAGATTTCCATAAAACAAATAGTTATATCCCGGTAGAGTGTGTACAACGCTTTCCGACAGCTCCAGTATTTGCTGGACAGAAATATCAAGCAATAAAAGAGACCAAGAAAATAACAAATACAGGAGTAATGGAGATATGGAGAGAGACAACTCAAGGCGAATGCAATAATGGAAGAAAGCAGGGATTCGAGGAAGAATAGAACGGCTCTGCTATCCCAATATTCAATTTTCAGCTTCAGTCTTTATCAGGCGTCCATGACACATGGTTCCTGAAAGGTAAACGAAGATAGCAGCTTTGTAAATATGTCGAGGTCTCAGTTCGCTTGTTTGGTCTTGCCCGAACAGTCAATAGCAAGAGAGATCGGGTAAATACACCCCAAATGCCGATCTCCAAGATTTATTTTGCTCAGACGTCTAAGCACACACCCAGCACACCCACAAACATCTCTCTCACACATCAAACTTTTAGCAGGAGACCAAAAAGCAGCAGACAGAATATTCTCCAGCCATATTTTACAGCAATCTCCTTGTCGATGGATGTGTACTTCCTTTGGAATAACTTTGTTTCAGTAACCCTCCCAATCGCATTCATGTCTGGAAGAGATATTATTTTCTACAAGCTTTATGGCCTTGGATTTCTGTGAAAACGTTTTGCGTAACACGTGTTTTTTTCCACCCACTTTATACTGGCTCACATTGCTCATCTTAATGGCCCTTATTTGCATTTCCGTCACGAACAACAGTACATATACATTTACACAGTGATCCTTGTACCATTAACGCGCGATCTGACCAATATATTGTGCTAAACTAGTCTTTTAAAGTGCCATACGAAGGGCAGGGTCGTCTATGCATATGGTCCCTTTATAGGAAGCTATATCATATCACGTTGGCGAGTATTTGCGAGTGTGGTTTCTGTAGCAATTTGTTCGTAGTGATAAGGATGAAAAACACAGAAGGACAGTTATCTTAAGTCTCCATATGCGACATGTTTGGAAAGTTTAAGGCTGTCAATTATTTCCATTCCGGGTATCCCCATGGCAGCAATTGTGCTAAAGTGTTGTTTTCAATTTGATGGCTCGATGTGCAATACCTGGAACTGGTTTCGGTGCTTAAGCTGAGAAGGTGTGAATCCTCAGTTAAATAGCATAGTTTTTCTTCGTAGTGTGGCCCACTTGTTCAATACCTGTGGGGGTGGGTCGTAATACAGCTCTTGCAAATGTGGACGTCTCATTGTGTCCACGTAGACAAACATGTGATTAGTCTGTTGTGTTAAGGTAGACAAACATATGGTTAGTCTGTCGTGTCCACGTAGACAAACATATGATTAGCCTGTTGTGTCCACGTAGACAAACAAATGATTAGTGTGTTGTGTCCACATAAACAAACATATGATTAGTCTGTCGTGTCCACGTAGACAAACATATGATTAGTCTGTTGTGTCCATGCAGACAAACATGTGATTAATCTGCTGTGTCCGTGCAGACAAACGTGTGATTAGCTCACAAATGCCAGAATTTAGCCTGTGTGGAGTTGTCATCTGTTTTCATATAAAAATCAAGACGTGTTTTTTTCACGCAGGCTAAATCGTGATCATTTTGGAGTTGTCATGCATCTGTTGTCATTCAAAAAGTCTGACAAAATGTTATTCACAAAGACTAAAACGTGACCATTGCAAAGTTTTCTGGGTTTGACAGACTACTCTAATTTCTTTTACCACTTAACTTAATTTAACTTAACTTAACGTAACGTCTTTACACTGGTTTAGAAGACTCTACAGAGTCTGTATATAACAAGTTTCATTTACATTTCCTTGTTCTAAAATCTATTCTTAAATGCATTACCTGTCCCTGTCTCCACTACTTTCTGTGGCAATGCATTCCAAGCATTCACCACTCTCTGACTAAAAATATATTTTCTAATATCTAATCTGGATCTTTCTTTAGTTAATTAGTAGCTATGCCCTCGTGTTCGTGTATGTGGTTGTATTTTGAAGAAAAAAAACTTCTTTAACTTAGTCTAATTTATCCTTTCCTTTGATTATCTTATAAACCTGTGTTAAGTCATCTCGAAATCTTCTTTTTCTAGACATTGTAGTTCAGTTATTCTTAGTCTTTTCATAACTGTAATTCTGGAATCCCACTATTAACTCTGTCGCTCTTTTTTAAAATCCATTCCAGCATGTTTATATCTTTTCTACGATAAGACCCATACACATGTACACAGAACTCCAATCTAGGTCTAACTAATGCTTTATACAGTTTGATTATCACTTCCTTGCTCCTTTGTTTAATACTTCTTTATAATCATACATAACATTGCATTTGCATTTTTTCACTGCTACCTGGACTTGCTCACTCACTTTACCTGTATGATCTATTATAACCCATATGTCGCTTTTCTTTTCTATCATTCTAGTATTGTTCTCGCCCATTCTGTAATTATGATCCACCCATGTGGATAATAGCTATCCATCGTTGTCGATGAGGACCGCCGACATCCTTGTCACAAATTTCCCTGTTGGGTGTGGATGCGCATGTGGCTGAACAGGCCAATGCGGACACGAAAACATCTGCTACATATCGGGCACACGAGGTTTGTAGAAGGTGATGGTGTTCCCGCTATTCGGGATTTCCGGGTCTCGCGTCTGCTCTGGGCTTTCACAACACGGTCGTCTTCGTCGGTAGCTACACCTGATTTGACTGCGCTTCTCCAGTCAGATCTGTTTTGCGCAAGACATTCCCAGGTGTCGATGTCTATCTGGCAACCTTTTCAGTGAGTCCTTCAGACCATCTTTAAATCGTTTCTTTGGGCGCCCTCTCTCGCGCCATCCTTCTATTAGCTCGCCGTAGAGAAGCTTCTTTGGGAGCCGCTCGTCTGACATACGGACGAGGTGTCTGGCCCATCCTAGTCGTGCTTTTTCTAGCAGTGCATGGATGCTGGGCATGTTAGCCCTCGAGAGAACCTCGATGTCAGTGACACGATTTTGCCATCGGATGTGGAATATTCGCCCCAGGCAACCTGTGTGGAAGTGGTTTAGCCTCCTTGCATGTCCAGAGTATACAGTCCAGCTTTCGCAAGCGTATAGTAGGGTTGGAATGATGGTTGCACGGTAGACTTTGAGTTTGGTCTTGACGCTGATGCCACGACGTGCCCAGACCATCGAGCACATTCTACCAAAAGCAGTGCTGGCCTTTGCTATTCTGCTTGCCACCTCATCGTCTAGGCTGACAGATCTCGACAGCGTGCTGCCCAGATATGTAAATTTGTCTACGACATTTAGCGTCTGCCCGCTGACTGTAGTCTCTGGTTTTGTGTACGGCATGCCTGGTGCTGATTGGTATATGACTTCTGTTTTTTTGGCATTTATGGTCAGGTCAAAAATGTTGCATGTGGCAGAGAACCTGTCCCTTCCAACCTGCATGTTCAGATCTGAGTTGCTCATTAGAGCGCAGTCGTCAGCAAATACAAGTTCCCTGATTATGTCGCCAGCCACTTTGGTTTTGGCCTTCATTCTTCTGGGATTGAGTAGCTTGCCATTTGTGCGGTACTTTATGGGTATTCCAAGCTCCAGATCTGAAGGCGTCTGTCATTGTGGCCGCGAACATCATGCTGAACAAAGTCGGAGCGAGTACACATCCTTGTTTTACTCCGTTTGATACTAGAAACGTTTTAGAGATTGCACCGCTGTCCAGTACGCGAGCACACATGCCTTCGTGTAGCTGTTTCACCGTGGCTATGAACTTGTAGGGGCAGCCAAACTTGGACATTATCCTCCACAGCCCTTCTCTGTTTACTGTATCAAATGCCATTGTCAAATCAATAAATGTGGTGTACAAGGCCTGATTTTGTTCCCGACACTTCTCTTGTACTTGGCGAGCAGCAAAAATCATGTCCACTGTTCCTCTTCCGGCTCTGAACCCACATTGGCTTTCTGCGAGATGGTGGCTTTGTTTAAGGTGTTTGTTGAGCCTGTTTAGAAAGTAAACGCGCTAGGATCTTGCCTGCTACGGAGAGTAGTGATATTCCACGATGATTGTCGCATTCCTGACGGTTGCCGTTTCTTTTGTACAGGTGAACGATTGAGGCGTCCTTTAGCTACTGCTGAATTTTTCCTTCAGCCCACATGTAGCAGAAGAGTTCAGTGATCCTTCTGGTGATGGATGGGCCAGCTGTCTTAGATACCTCTGCTGGTATTGCATCCGCTCCTGGAGCTTTTCCTATAGATAGTGAACTGATTGCCCTGTCGACTTCCTACTTAGTGATGACTTCATCCAACGCCAGGTTCAGTTCCACCTGCGGCATTCGCCGAATGGCCTCTTCATTTATGGACGATGGGTGGTTTAGTATTTTGCAGAAGTGGTCTGCCCATCTGTCTAGAATCTGAACCTTATCTGTTAGCAGTGCTCCATCTGCACTGCGAACTGGAGTATTACTAGAAGGCTGCGGGACGTAGAGAGCTTTCAGTTTTTCCTAAAAACTGTTCATTTATCTACATTAAACTCCATTTGTCATCTCCCATACCCTTCTCGAATTTTATCTAAATCCACTTCTGATTTAGATGAGACACTACTGCATTGTTTTTGTGTCATCAGCAAATTTTGTAATCGTGAATACGATATCAATGTTCAAATCGTGTATATATATATATCAAGAACAACATTTGTCCCAAAACATGACCTGTGGCACGCCACTTTTGACTTGACCTCATTGAGAATACCAGGGGTAACAAGAGTGAAGAACACGTTTACCGTGGGGTCAGAGACAGATGAAGAAGATGCAGAAATGTATTATTCTATGTTTATCTTGTTGCAAACATTTATAAAAAGGAAATATCATTTCACGAACAATAGATAATGGGTAAACATATAGAATATCGTAAGACTGTAAATAATACTTCAGTATTTTGTTAATTTTTTAGAAAATGTTTGTCATTTTCACAGCATTAAATTAATTTCTTGGGAATGTTAAAAATCCACTCTGCTTAGAAATCTATTCACCTGCCTGGTATTATACAATACTTAAACAAAATATTATCACTGGGTCAGACAATGTATTCTCCCTTCGTTCTATTTACGTAAAGCTAAGTAGTTTCCGGTTTGTTTGCCTCTTGACAAAGTTTGTTCACTTGAGAAACGAACTCTTTTTTGTCTCCATCATGAAGGCATGCATAAAGCCTATGCTTAATGATATGACAGTTATGATGTAATAGTAAAAAACAAATCAGAAGGCCTACCAGCGAATATTCTATAGTTGTTTGATGAGCTTGGTAACATGATTCTTCAGCAATAATACTTTTTGGTGTGTTCAATTTAGTTTTAATGTTGGCACATCACTATTAAAGCACGTCAACACCTTGAGGAAATCAATGTCTTAAAGAAGACCTCACTGGGTCTTCCCATCATTTTCAACCAACGTGTGTGTCTTCCCTTCTCCGCGAATTTTGATGTGTAGCTGTACCTTCTTCCCTTCTCCGTGAGTGTTGATGTGTAGCTGTCCCTTCTTCCCTTCTCCGGGAATGTTGGTGTGTAGCTGTCTCTTCTTCCCTTCTCCGTGAGTGTTGGTGTGTTACTGTCCCTACTTCCCTTCTCCGTGAGTGTTGGTGTGTAGCTGTCTTTACTTCTCTTCTCCGTGAGTGTTGGTGTGTAGCTGTCTCGACTTCCCTTGCTCTGATGATTCCAGAACATTGGCTGCCTTGTAATGCAGTCAACTGGTTTTTGTAATGTGTTTTCCATCCATCCCCAACTGTCTCTCTTTATTTTTAGTCCCTGTAAATGTGTCCAGTTGTTCCCCACTGTTCTGTATTAGTAACTCTAGCATACCATTTTATTCTCTCAGTTCAGGCGCAAGGATCTATTGATGAAAATTTGGACCTTCTCAGTTGAATTTTTCTTTGTTTCCCACGTTACAGTCATACAATAGGACCGATTTGACGTTGAAGTTGAAGATCTTTAATTTTGTAGTGGACTTGACTTCATTTGTTGTCCACAAATACCACAAACTCAGTTGTATTCGTTATTTGATATTTCTGTCAGAACTGTCGACCGTGTCTATATTGCTACCAAAATAGATGAATGAATCTACAATTTGATTGTTGTTTTTTTTAATTTTCATAATTTGTGTACTCTCAGACCTAATTGAATGTGGCACATCACGTCACTTTAAATTATGGATCCATTGATTCTGTTAATTAGGCTGCCTATCTGAGGTTAGTCCTGATAAGGACTGAATTACTAAATAGTATACGCGTCAATCATCCACCTTGCCTTTCCAATGTACAGCTGACCTCTTGTGAAGGAGATCTGTTCCCAATCATCCACCTTTCCAATGTACGGCTGACCTCTTGTGAAGGAGATCTGTTTCCAATCATCCACCTTTCCAATGTACGGCTGACCTCTTGTGAAGGAGATCTGTTCCCAATCATCCACATTTCCAATGTACGGCTGACCTCTTGTGAAGGAGATCTGTTCCCAATCATCCACCTTTCCAATGTACAGCTGACCTCTTGTGAAGGAGATCTGTTCCAAATCATCCACCTTTCCAATGTACAGCTGACCTCTTGTGAAGGAGATCTGTTCCCAATCATCCACCTTTCCAATGTACAGCTGACCTCTTGTGAAGGAGATCTGTTCCCAATCATCCACTTTTCCAATGTACAGCTGACCTCTTGTGAAGGAGATCTGCTCCCAATCATCCACCTTTCTCCTTCAATGTGAAGCATGTGTCGTCAGATGGTCCTCTACCAGGAAGCCTATATATAAACGTTAGCAAAGGCTGTTTATCATGTCAAATTAGCAGTACAGAAACACAAATAATTAAAATTTACATTAATAGGGACAAGAATAAATGTATACATGCAAACATCTCCAGCACTATATCCACCAACTTAAAGTTAATTGGGTACTTGAAAAGTACTACCATCGGCGGATCAGTTGTTTGGATAATCTTTTATGTAGTTGTTGCATGAAGTGGAGCGTGTAGTCTAGTTGATAGTGAGCTGGCTTTCTGGGGAAAGTATAAACAGCAAAGAAAGGAACTGGCCACTCTTCTTCACATAGACTGCGGCTTAGTCCATGAAACGTTATCTTCATCCCGAACAACAATTGTTCCTTTGGTACCCACCTTTAGTTGTTGCTATTGCGTATTAGGTTGGTTGCAAACCTTTATAATTTTATGTCTGAAAATTGTACCTTGTGTTAATATTAGTATTTTCTTTGACGCTTCAGGACGTAACATATTTACTCTAACCCAGCTAAGCATAGCATGAGTGCTACAAGCAGCTCGTACAAGAGTTGGCACCAGCACAAGGGCTGAATCCCTGAATTCACCTATTTCTCTTTCTTAGAGTAAGCGCTTTCGTTAGCTGGACTGGCTGTGTGAATTTCGGTTTATATTATCTTTTATTGCTCCTATTCTCCCCCCCCCCCCACCTAGTTCGCCTTGTTTCATGAAGCAGAATGCATTGTACTATGGTCTGCGTCTAACGGCTCAGAGCATTTGACTTCAGGACGAATGTTTTTAATGTGTTGACTACATATAGGGACACAACTTTGCTGTTTAATGAATGCGTGCGCATGCATCATTTTTATTCCAACTCATAGCCTTTCTAATCATGTATAATGTTGATCTATTTGTTTCCTAAAATCTCAAAATGCAAGCTTATTTGATTTGAAGACATAAACAGTTAGGAACGGCAATCAGTTTTCTGTTATACTACACTAAACCACAGAAAAATTCACATAAATGTAGCATGGAAACTAATTCAGTGTCTGGTATTCTAAGAATGTAATGGATCGCTTGAATTAAACAAAGCTATGACATTTTTTTTAGTGTCTGGCATTCTAAGAATAACATGGCATATACAATAAACAAGTTATGACATGTGTTCAGTGTCTGGTATTCTATGAATGTAATGGACCGTTAGCATAAATTCAGATTTGAAAATCATTAAACTTTTTTTTTTATAAATTGTCATTAATAGCGCGAAATGTGACCATTAACTTTTCCAATATTAGTAGATTACCAATGCTTTTAATGTACAAAAATGTAAGCTCGTTTCTTGGAAACCGCAATAAACGGAGTCGACAACGTTATTTATCTTTCTAATGAACTTTTCTAACTTGTAAAACACAAAAAACCAACTCATTCAAAATATTTATTCAATTTTCCGGTATTCCATTTCTTATCATGGAATCCTACATGAATGCATCGAATCATTACCACCACACCAGCGTACGACGCCGGCAAGCGTGGCTTCGAAGATTAAGATCAAGATTACAGCAGCGACAGATCCACGGTGGTACAAAAAGACTAAAGAGCCACGGATTACAATTTATAACAGCCACATAAATGAAACACCTTCCAACATCTTTCAAAATATGAAAAATGGGAGATGAGAATGGAAACACCTACCTGTTTATTGCAATTTGCGCCAATAACAATAAAATCGACTCCCATAGAAGGATTAGTGAAGGCATTATCATGTTAACATGCTGTCTACCAGCTTACACATACCATGTTAGTAAAGATCACAGTCAATTACTCAAGGTAAAGAAACCAAGTAAATATACAGTCCGCGGTTTGCTATATTAAAATGACATTACCACCTCTGCATGTGAGATGAATGTCGTTCACTAAGAAGGACTGTGTACACGTCTTGTGTCAAGTGAGAATAGCACAGACGATAAAGATGTCGCCAGCGTCGAAAGCAAAACAAAAATTATAAATGGATTATAAACTGTATAGGATACAATGGATATCTGTCAAAGTTCGGTAAGTACTACGTATTTATTATTATCCTTCATATTTTTCTCATTCCTTAATCTCAACTATGAGTTTCTTTCTCATCCTTCTACTCCTTCTCTTCCACGTTCTTTCCTTCGTCATTGTCTTTTGTTTTTTAGTCCTTTTTTCTCGTTTTCTGCCTTACTTTTTCTCTTTACTTTCTTATTGATCTCCTTCTACTGCTTCTCCATTTCATATATCTTCTTCTTCTCCAGCCTCATTTCTGATCTCATCTTCTTAGTTGTTGTCTCGTTTTTTGCTAGTCTGTCTCCTTTTTTTTCTATCTTTCACATCTTTTCTTTTTCCTATCTTTCTCCTCAATTTTTCTGTCTATATTTTTGTGCTAGTCTTTCTACATCCTTTACTTCTTCTTCCTCTCTTTCTCTCGCACTCTCTCTCTCTCTCTGTCTCTCCTCTATTTCCTTAATTTTCGTCTTCTATGTTGCGAGTCTTTTACATCCTCTACTTCTTCTTCCTCTCTTTCTCTCGCACTCTCTCTCTCTCCTCTATTTCCTTAATTTTCGTCTCATATGTTGCGAGTCTTTTACATCCTCTACTTCTTCTTCCTCTCTTACTTCTCTAATTTCTCCATCGCCTTATTTTCCAACATTCTTTTCTTATTTTCTTCTTTCTCTCCTTTCCTCTTTACTGTCTTCTCCTCTACAGTCTTTTCTTTCTTCTTTACACAATGCTACTCTGTTTTCTCCTTAAATTTGCAGTGTGATGCTGCAATAACAGCTGACATTACAATTAAGAGAATTTGATCAGTCAAATTTTAAAGTACTAGAATCTTGACGTAAACAAAGAATGTTTGTTCGTGAAAACGATCAGAATTTAGGAATTTACCTTCACGCTGAAGGGTGGATCAGGTAATGTTACCCAGGATCAGGCAATGTTAGCCAGGGTCAGGCAATTTTAGCCACGGTCAGGCAAAACACACTGATCAGGCAATGTTAGCCAGGGTCAGGCAAAACACACTGATCAGACAATGTTAGCCAGGGTCAGGCAAAACACACTGATCAGACAATGTTAGCCAGGGTCAGGCAAAACACACTGATCAGACAATGTTAGCCAGGGTCAGGCAAAACACACTGATCAGACAATGTTAGCCAGGGTCAGGAAAAACACACTGGTCGGACATGTTAGTCAGGGTCAGGCAAAACAGACTGGTCGGACATGTTAGCCAGGGTCAGGCAAAACACACTGATCAGACAATGTTAGCCAGGGTCAGGAAAAACACACTGATCAGACAATGTTAGCCAGGGTCAGGCAAAACACACTGATCAGACAATGTTAGCCAGGGTCAGGAAAAACACACTGATCAGACAATGTTAGCCAGGGTCAGGAAAAACACACTGATCAGACAATGTTAGCCAGGGTCAGGAAAAACACACTGATCAGACAATGTTAGCCAGGATCAGGCAAAACACACTGATCAGACACTGTTAGCCAGGGTCAGGCAAAGCACACTGATCAGACAATGTTAGCCAGGGTCAGGAAAAATATACTGGCCAAGACCCTCACTTGACCTACTCGTTGGTCGTCCTGGAAACGGGTTGTTGTCGAGGACAACAGTCTGCCTGAGAAAGTGAGGTTCAACGTGATCCCCGGAGTAGTGAGCGACACGCAGATGAAGCCAAGCATAGCACAACGGCCTGGAGGACCCCGGTCCACCTTCATCAGCACGCTCGAGATGTGAGGATAGCTCCTGCAACCCGTCACTTATCGCCCTTTTCAGGGCCCATATAAGAGTAACCTACTCATTGTGGGCATTCGAAACAATAACCTTCACACGGGAGGACAGAGGAGACTAAGCTTTGGTCAGACAAAACAATCTGATCGGACATGCTAGTCAGGGTCAAGCAAAATATATTGGTCAAGACCTGCACCTCACTTCCGCGAAGGTCACCCTGGAAACGGTCTGATCTTCTTGGCAGCCTGACTAACGAGGTATGGGATTGACGTGATCCCCGCAGTAGTAAGCGACACAACGATGAAGCCACGTATAGCAGAACCGCCTGGAGGAACCCGTCCCACCTTCATCACTACGCTAGGAATGTGAGGAAAGCTACTGCAACCAGCCACTTAACGCCATTTTTAGTGTGCATAAAATACATAACAAACGACAGAAAAGAAAGGGAAGTAATAGCCAATCAGGATTCCAAACGCTGGCTCTCCAGATGTTGTATGTGCCGTGCCATAATATAGAAATGAGATAAGCACTAGGCTAGCGAGATACGCTATAAAAATGTGTTACAATTAGTGCAGTCTTTCAACATTCACACTTGAATCTATAGAATATAGTCCGACTTCGATCCAGGCTGATTTATGGATCCAGTCACTTTCTAACCTTCCTATCAACAATCCGCACATGCCATAGAATCTTGCAGTAAACAGAGGGATCAAGATGCTGGGCAGCGCATGAACTGTAGCGGTCAGCATCCAATAGCTAACTGCTAGCGGTAGAGCAAGCGAACCTAAGCTACCAAGACCCTTCTACACCTCCACGAGGTGATCCTGGATAACAAGCTGCAATAAAGCAGGCTGGTTAAGGAGAAGGGATCGAATAGGGAAGGTTAACCTGCTACTCAAGAAATGCCTGACGCCAAAGACGGATGTGTCGGACCGAAAGATGTAAATATTGCAGACAAGCTGTAAACTAGCGACACAACGTATTCTGTTCTCCGGACTACATCCTGCTACTTGCAAAGCACTGTTCATTACTTGGTAGCGAGATATTGAGAACGAACGCAGAAGAAAAAGAAGCTGTAAACAGACCATAATAGCAGTTCAATGTACATCTTTGCCATCGCGTATATACACCATTTAGTGTTTCATTTTCTGTTCTAATTTCTCTTGAATGTTTATCATTCCTTTTGAATTGGTGACTTTCCGTTAGTTTATCAATTATTGAAATGGAGACTTTCCGATAGTTTATCAGTTATTGAAATGTTTACTTTCCGTTAGTTTATCAGTTATTGAAATGGAGACTTTCCAATAGTTTATCAGTTATTGAAATGGAGACTTCCCGATAGTTTATCAGTTATTGAAATGGTGACTTTCCGTTAGTTTATCAGTTACTGAAATGGAGACTTTCCGATAGTTTATCAGTTATTGAAATGGTGACTTTCCATTAGTTTATCAGTTATTGAAATGGTGATTTTCCGTTAGTTTATCAGTTATTGTTATGACCTACGTTGCCGAAGATGCAGCGGAGAATAAACTTGCAACATTTAGCGACTCAGCTGGCTGGGGATCGATGGGGATCATCAATAAATGAATTAGCGATCATTTTCAAAATTTCTGCCTGAACAGTCTTCCAGAACTTCAAACGTCATTATTGTGTCAGTTTAGTCTTTCCTTTCTAATCTATATTTCAGTTCTCAGCCTTCCTTGTATTTCTTGAATTTGATATTTTCTGTTGTCGCTATTTTTCCTTGAGACTACTTTGTAAGTATATGACTAAATAATGTAGTCTGTTTTATCTTTATTGATGTTACCAGTGATTTTTTCACACAGTCTGCAGACGAAATACGGTCATCGCAGTTCGTAGCTGGCCAGAATATGTATACGAACTTCTCAGGATACAAGTCCTTTCTGAAGAAATATTTCCATGTTGTACTTCATAATCTAATTTAGCGAAATCTAAACAGCAAGCTGGGTGACAGATTAGTTAAAGCTCTTGCCTCTCACAATATAACTGATAATGTGCGTCCAGCCATGTCCCAGTCCACTTAACCGGAAATAAATAGCTTATCTTCTTCTTCTTCTTCTTCTTCTTCTCATTCTCTTAGTCTTCCTTTTCTTCTCTTTAATCACTCTCCATTTCCTTCTCCTTCTCCTTCTTCTTCCTCTTCTTCTTCTTCTACTACTTCTTCTTCTTCTTCTTCTTCTTCTTCGAGTGTTTGAAAAAACATTTATTGACTCTTTTATTTATTTTTTAATTCACTTCACCACTTAGTCACTCCTCCAATTTTTTTTTGGGGGGAGGGGGCGGAGGGTGGGGGGGGGGGGTTAGTGGGGGATATAGATCTTTTTGTATAGACTTTTAATTTCGTTTCCGTAAGATATTATGCCAAGACATCGGTCAATAACCTACTATTTGATTTTAATGTGTGCCCGGACATCGGCCAATAGCCTGCTCTTTTATTTGTAACTGCCAATTGTTCTTGTACGTGTACATCGTGTACACAGGATCTCTAAGTGTATAGCTCATCTCCGATAAAAGATGGTGTTGATCTGATCTCTATTGAGACCAGGATATGCTTGAAACTAGAAGGATCTGAACATGTATCGTTTCGCTTTTTTCCCGTATGACATGCAAAAGTCAAATTCTCAGATATAGTAAACCTCTCTTTTTTCTTGTATTATATACTAACGTCAAATTCTCAGATATAGTAAACCCTTCTTTTTTCTTGTATTATATGCTAACGCCAAATTCTCAGATATAATAACCCCCTCTTTTTTCTTGTATGACATGCTAACGCCAAATTCTCAGATATAGTAACCCCCTCTTTTTTCCTTCACGGGAAAGTAGTTTCCAGAGCTTCAGGTTAACTGAGAAGACATCAGCACGGCCAGGAGAGGTTGCACAAATGAGTTGAATATACTTTAATAGAGGTTGCACTGGGTATATAAATGTTAGAGTTATTGTAGGCAGGGAGTCGAAATTGGGACCATAGCTGATAATAGTTTATACTTTGTACAACGTTCCTCGCACTTCATCCCCAACTGCGATGTCTATTATAGCACCAGTTTTACCAGAAGATCGCCACACATAACCTCCAAGCTGTCAACGCTTTCCACTAGAGCCCCTCGTTAGATAGTGTGTGCAGACCCAGAACGCATTGCAAAGTCACATGACCCAATCACGGTCAGGTCTGCCCATACAAATCTCATGTTGTCACCATCTTCGTTCGTGATGATATGAACACATGCACCTGGGAGGCACTTGCCAAAAACAGACCTGGTTAGAGGCATTCTTTGTGTGTTGGTCTGCAGCTAGGAGTAGCCAAGATGCGTCAAGATGCAGACTCCAAACGTATGCGGCAAAAGCAAAGGCAACAACTGAAAGCCCTCTCTCGAGTGTGACGGTCATGGTCTCTCGAGACTGACATAATGCCAGTCAATACATATTCATAGTGTGAGATGTGGTTATTGTGCATATAGTTGCTTTTTCAAAACTTACATTGATATAAATTTCAAAATCAGTTTGAAGTGTACATTTATAACAATGCAGAAGATCACCGTTTTACTATAACAGTTCTTCCGGTGGGAATCTAAGATGGGTCATTTTTATTGCGATATTCCTGACCCAGAGAAATGAATGCAATTGGCATTTGACTTGGATAGATCATCCTTTTACCGTTAGATTGGACAGGACATAGAGTGCACTCATATCAAGCAAGGAATGAAAATGTAATTTGACGAATTCGACAGATGTCATAGAAACCAGAAACGAGAGATATTGAAACTGTTGACGAGAAATCAACTTGTTACTCTCTGGAAACTAAAATTAACATTAGAGCTTGTGTGGGCTAAAGTCAAAGGACAAATTGCTGAACAGAACAGGACATTTAAAATGTGTGGTGTTGAAGTGCTGACACGTGAGTACCTTTCAAAAATAGACATTCAGTTCTGGAAGAAGGGTGTTGAACATGTTCTCCGGGAAGAAGAACAGTACTGGCAACGAGATGGATTACAATTTGTTCAGCCAGTAACAATTATAAACCTCTTTGAATCGACAGATTCGGATGATTGATATCATTTTGTGTGGACATACTGATTAGCAGACTTGGATGAATTTGAGTATGTTTATCACAACAAGTAGGTGTACATACAGTAGCAACAAATACATTGCAATATTCAAATGAGGTTCACAACATAAAATTCGCTGCGCAGTTGAAACAAGCTTGAGGATCTCAGGGTAACCGAAGATCTGTACTAGCTGTTACATATTGGTGCCATTTTTACGATTTTACATAAAGGGCAACATCAACAAATTATTGATCTATCAAGAAATTAAGGATATACGCATATGAACAAAATGCTGGGAAATTCAGCTGCGTAATGTAAAATCTTAAATGTAATGTCATTTCTTTACAATGGTCCTAAGAGATCAAAAGAATTCGCCGATGTGCAAACCCCTTAACATCTATGGACTAAATAATATAAATGTTTTAGCGTCATGGATATTCTAAGCCTGCATGCTAAAAATCATTTGGATATGACTAGCAGTTTAGTAGAAAATTGCTTCGGACCTTGTTCATGAATTAAAAGACGGACTATACTACCACCACTACTAATACTACTATTACTTTTACTGCTACTGTTACTACTGCTGTTGCTACTGCAACTACAACTACTTCTACTACTACAACTACTACTACTGCTCCTACAATTGCTACTATTACTACTACTACTACTTCTACTGCTACTACTACTTTAGCTACTATTACTACTACTACTACTACTTCTACTACTACTACTACTACTACTACTACTACTATTGCTACTACTACTGCTGCTACTACAACTACCTAAACAAAGTTAGAGTTGGCAATCTTGATAACAGACGAACTAAGTGGTCATACAAGTTTCGTCATCTTTATAAAGTTTACAGTAACTGTACGTCTTCCTGTACTGTACCAGCTGAGGTAGGCGCTCATCGTTCTACGTTACGTCATCTCTTAGCTGCTGGTGGGCATTATCCGGTCATTGTTAAACCACATTAATGAATTCTGTACATCAAAGGACGCATGTTTTGTGAGGGAACCTCGTTTCTTCGTAATCTGCATTCTGTGCGTTCGTTTTTAGTGTTTTCTTTGAGAGTTTGTTCGTTATCTTTCATCGAGGGGCCATCCGTTTCACCCGCTGTTCCTTATGCCACACACGTTTATGTCACTGGATTACCGGCCAGATTTCTCCGGCTTATTCAATTACAGTTTGTTGTTACATGTTAAACATTCCTGTCTCTTGAAAGAAACGTGGAAGCCTCGAAATAGCAATCATTGATATTTTTAATTTCTGAGCTTAATGCATTTTAAAACGCTTGTTGTTACCCTTTGTTAATCCTTTCCCTTTGTGCATTACACGTTTTCCTCAACAACTCTGATCAAATACACCTGTCGATTCTATATTTATATAATGGTTTAAACATACATTTCACATTTATAGTTTTACAAACCGTTTTGCGCAGTTTTCTGGGTATTTCTTTAGTAAAAGATACATTTGGCAGGTATGTGGATCAAGGGGATAACTTATCGTTGGTGTCAGATATGGTGTTCATGTTGTTTTAAATTATCTTTATCATAATGTAACCTGAAATGGGACTGTTCTTATGTTGTCGTTTTTTTCCATCACATTATAAGTAGGAAGTGTTTGATTGGCAAACATGATTCAGCAGCTGTCTTTCGACCCAGAGCGACAGGGTCGAATTCCTTTTTTCGACACGTTCTAGTCTAAATGAGTACCCGACTTATTGCTGTAGTAAGCAAGAAGTAAGGAAAGGAACAAGTCACCCCCGCCTCAGAAATACCTAAGACCAAGTACAATGAAGTCTCTAACACTTTATCCCCCACGATAGCCTGTGCTGTATGACTTCCCCTTCCTTTCCCTTGTGTGGGAATTCATCTGTTGAGGTAGTGTAGGTGGTATTGTGGTTGGGTCTGAAATATGTTAAGGTATTGAAAACATATGTCACTATTGTACTGTACACCACTTTCAATTGATATCTCAGTGTCCAGTGCCTGGTGCGTTCTCTTTTAATCTTTTCTTTCGAACAAGCCAGTTCCTTTACCGTTTGCCCTCGGGCCGAATCTTGATCAGAATTCACAAAGAATATCTCTGAAGTGCCACTAGAAGGGCTCAGCTTGCCAACACGATCCACAAGGACAATGTATAATAGAAGAGTGTGTGGTGCTTATGGGACGGGAGTTCTGAAAATTGGAAAGCTAAAAACTGATCCTGAGTTTTCTATAGAAAGACCAGCGAGCGTTTGAATTAGGTTGAGACAACACAACGGGAGTTCGTTGATTAAATTCAGGGCTTGTTGTCTCCATTTGGCTCTTTATAGAGTATAGGGTCATCACTGCTTTAGGCTCCTTATAGAAACCCGGTTCAAAACATTTTGTTCTTTCCTGTACTGATGGCTTGTACTGCAATTTTTTTACATAGCGGATGTTGCCACACTTTGCAAAATCCTTATAAGTCCCAATTTTTCTAAATTGTTTAATGGGTTACAGTGCCCATACTTCTTCCTTTTCAGATACCACTCAGGTTTAAAACATCTAAGAAAAGAAATAAGTTCTTGCACATGTATACCACCTACACCTTATGTCTCAAATTCGAATCATTCTCGTTGCCGAAATAGGACAAGATCTATGCTCTGTGGCACACACACCAAACGAGAACAAGTTCAAGGTTATAACAACAGGTCGATAGTCCAAGTCTCTCGTGATGACAAAAGCGATGGTCCAAGAATTGCACGACGACACGATAGATGGCCAAATTGCTCCATGATGACAAACTCGATGGTCCAATTGTCCCATTTGGACTAGCTTAGTTTCTCAAGATCTACTTCCCAGAAAGTGTTGGCTTAAGTGTGAATGAAGCAACTTTGTAAATGTATTTATGTTGTTTGTGTAGTGTAACTCACCTTGTCTGTTAAACCAACATAACATATGTGTGTTGCATAATTCCCTTGTCTGTTTAACCAGCATACCACATTTTTGTTGCATAACTTCAATAATGGAAGAAATATAAAGAACTACTATTATCCGCATGTAAAGATAGCCCAAAATATTTTTATAGAGGTATCTAAGCAATGAAGATAAGAGATGAGGGCTCTTTAATCTCGTATTAATAACAAAGAGGAACTACCAATATACCTGGAGCGTGTAAGACAGCAACGTAGAAAATTGTATTTTCAAGAACGTCTGAACTCAACAGGCAGTCAGGGACAATCAACGTGCATACATTGGAACAATGATCATCTTAAATGTGATATATTGGTTGAAGAAATATAAAGAGCTTTAAAAAACAGAACTAGAAACAGGTCCCCCGGAATGAACGACATTACGACTGAAGCAATTAAAGCTTTATAAAGATAGGGGAAAGTCGCTAAAGATAACTTTTACGACAGCATGAAAAAAAAACGAGAATAAGACGATTGGCAAAAAGCTACAATAATGTAAATCTGGAATAAAAAAGACAGTAAAAGAAACTGTGATACATACTTAGGAATATTGCGGCTAAGTCGTACAAGAACACTTTACGCGAAGATACTTGCAAGAAGAATAAGGCAAATTGTTAACCAACTGGACAAAGCCCATTTTGGAATCTCTGTGGCAATGAAATATATTAATGTCTCATTTAGCCTAAAAATAATAAAATATGACAATCATTTCAGTATGTCATTTACAGATCAATAGAAAACGTTCGATATATGTGATATAAATCAGCTGGACATTATTCGAATACTATGGAATAGAAGGAGAATCATTAGATATTCTGGTTGAGAACATTGCACCATATAAATACAAATGTAATAGGAACAGCTGATGGAGTCACGTATGATTCTGAAATATCTAAAATAATATAAAAATAATGTGTGCTTTTGCTAGTGATGTTCAACATTTGCATGTACATCATGATAGGATACGACAGCCGCATTGCAACACCAGAAGTGGAAGTCAACATAAAAAGCGGAGAATCCAACTTATTACATGGAATATTCTTTGGAGACAATCAAAGTCTAATATAAGAGGATGGAAATGAACAACAAAATCATGTGAAAAAATCCCGAGGAAGATATAATATGAAGATTAGAACATCAACAAGGAAAACTCTCAAGATTAGCAGACCAAGGGTACTCTGGATATGCAAGTAAACAATATCAATCTTATACATGTCGAAAAGTTCACATATCTGAGAATCATTTTAACAGAAGATGAAGAGCTTGATAGATACATTGAAACTAGATGCCAGTAAGCCTTTGTTGTGAATGATCAATTGCAACCTCACTAATTTAAACACTAGGACATCAACCTAGCATCAAAGAAATGCTTCATTATGTAAAATAAAGCGTCCCTAGAAAGCACCAATACAAAAATATATAAGCATTTTGAGGCAGACATCCTGCTCATCTTTCTTCTGAAATGAAAGAAAACTTAGCAATTATACTGATGAAAGTTTTTAAAAGTTCAATTACCGTCCGGTCGACCCAGCTGTAAATGAGCACACGAGTTTCATTTAGAGACGGAAAAGACAGCGAGGAAGGGAACCGGTCAGCCCACCTGACACAAACTTGAGCTTAGTATACTGGTCTCTAACACTTCATCTACGAACATCTCTTGTCTACAGATGGACTTCCTTTACCTTTTCTTTAAACGGATTCACAACAGCAAACTATTCGTTGTGTTGGGCTTACACACCTGAGATTCAGTTTGTCAAGGCAGGACGTAAATACCAACTTAAAGGAGTTCAGCGTGAGGTTAGCAACCATAACATGCTAAATACATTTCTAAGGAATCTGCTACTTCAATAACAGTCAATACTTTGACACAGACTTCATGTAAAGAGCCGTCTGTACCAGTGGGGCAATGCTTCGTTAGGAGTGGATTGGGGAACAAGAATAATACAGCACACCTGTGAATAACTATACGCGTAGATAATAAATAATACACCGAGATTATACTTACTCCAACAGAATAATGCACATGTTCAATTCAATACTCAGTCCGCTCTATTGTACGGCTCTGAAACATGGAGACCAACAAAAACAGCAATGCAAATGGTACATACTTCCACAAATGGGCGCCAGTGGCGAATCGAGAGATTGAATTTGGTATAAGATCACTGATGTAGAATGGTGGAAATAAGTGGAATATGACGTGAGGTGAAGGCGTTGGGTAGGACACATTCCACAAACCAGTGGACAACATATTACAAGACAGTCTCTGTTCTTGACTCACCCAGACAAGAAAAGTAAAGACAGACCAAAATACTCACATAGAGGAGAGCTCGAGTCAAATATGAAGGCCTCAAGAAAGACGTGGACAGAGCTGGAACGAATGACACAAGACAGGCAGATCTGATGTCTATTTCTAAAACACCTCTGTTCAAAAGGGAGCTGAAATTCGTTATTTAGTCGAGCTTGCTATCAGACAAGTTAATAAAGTGTCTTCATTAGTGGCATCTATTGTATAAAGCTGGTCGGGTTTATTTTCCTCTCATACGAGTAAAGCTGAGTGTTACTCAAAGGTCCAAACACATGGCAAGGTCAGCAAATAAAGATTATTATCAGTTCTTTTCAACTATGGATTCAAGATGGCTGACGGAAATGAACAAGATTTTGATTTAGTTTCACCCCCTTGTGTAGTGGAGGGGAAGGTGTGGGGAGTCTTCAGCTGGACCAACAATAATTCTTCAAAACCCTCTTTGTATTTTGCTATCACATTCATCCGTAGGCAAAAAAACACGAGCCGAGAATGGAGGGCAGGCAGTGAAGAAAGAGGGTCTCATATGGGGTAAAGTTAGCGATCTACTAATTTGTTTCTCTCCCGTTTGGACTGAGCCCACGGGGTGTCTATTGGAGTGAGTGCACCCGTGAAAATGAGACAAACGTGAGGTCCTTGTGATTGAAAACTGTGTGTTTTTGTGCCTCATTGTCCCCTCGCCACCTACTCATTTTGTTCTCCCTGCCACGTCGATCGAGCTTTCCTCGCGCCCTTGTTCGGATTTCGCCTGACTCGCTATTTCTTGCAACCATTGTATTAATAATGTTCTGGATCCATCGATAGAGAGTCTACCACTGTATTTATATATCTTGGAATCGAGCCTTGAGTTTAACAGAACGTTACTATCGAAAGGCTATGCTCATTACTTATCTATAGAGAGCAAGTTAGCTAAATTTATATATATATTATTTTTCTTCTGCGTTCGTTCCGAAAATGACGTATCTGATATTGTGTTTGTAGTTTACAGCGAGGCTGTGATATCTGCACCTTTCGGCACAGCACATCCAACTTCAGCACTGGTTTACCTTCTCTCTTTGATCTCCAATATGTTAGCCATGCTGTATGGTTGCTGTCTGTTTCCAAGGACGCGACTTGGAGGTGGGCGGGCAATGGTATTAGACTGTCATGGGTCACTGCCCTGACACAACCAGCCAGCTGTGTCGCTGGCTGCTGTCAGCTCATACACTTCTGCATCTTCGACGACAAATATATGTCTATATATACACACACGTGCACAACACACACATGCACCACAAACATACGCACACACATTTCCGATAATATCCCTCACATTACAGAGATACCCACCAAAGCGACACAAGTGCTTGCATAACTGGCAGCGGAGGTAAAAAAAAGCAGGCCTACCATAAAAATAAGATAAACGAAAGCTTTGTGTAACCGTTGTGCGGAGCCCAGCTCATGCTCGTAAACAAAACATGCCTATATGATGTCGACGAATACATCTACCTCGGCCGCCTCCTCAACATCTACTTCAGCCGTCTCCTCAACATCTACCTCGGCCGCCTCCTAAACATCTACCTCAGCCGCCTCCTCAACATCTATCTCATCCACCTCCTCAACATCTACCTCGGCCGCCTCCTCAACATCTACCTCGGCCGTCTCCTCAACATCTACCTCGGCCGTCTCCTCAACATCTACCTCGGCCGCCTCCTCAACATCTACCTCGGCCGCCTCCTCAACATCTACCTCGGCCGCCTCCTCAACATCGACCTTGACCGCCTCCTCAACATCTACCTCGGCCGCCTCCTCAACCTCTACCTCGACCGCCTCCTCAACATCTACCTCGGCCGCCCTTCTCAACATCTACCTCGGCCGCCTCATCAACATCTACCTCGGCCGCCTCCTCAACATGGAATATAACATCAAGGCCGAGATTGTCAGGCGCCAACGAACAGAATATGTCACCTTCAGCTCGATAAAGACGGCGACACGTCACGAGAGAGATCAGACTTCGAGCAGACATATTCGATTCAGTGGTCGTATCAGCGCTATGCCATGAAAGTGAAACCTGGTCTCGGATAAAAGACACGAAGAACCAACTAAGGACAACACATGCCTTCCTTAGCGACGTCTCGTAGGCCTATCACTTAGGCAACAACACCAGATTGGCCTAAACAACAGTAACATACGGAAATTGTTATATGTCAGGGATATCTCCCGCTACCAAGCAATGAACAGGGCTATGCAAATAGTCCGGAGAGCCGAATACGTTGTGTCCCTAGTTTACAGCTTGACTGCGATACTTGGATCTTTCGGTCTTCTTCTTCTTCTTCTGCGTACGCAGTCAGACAGTAACCATTATTTTTTCGAAAAAAGCGGCGGTCATCCTGAGGCTCTCGCCACTGCCATAGAGCTTGTCTTGCAGTTCCACTGGTAATGGCCACATCTGCTCTCTCTGATCCTCGTATGTCGGGCAGTTCTGCAGCAGATGTTCAGCGGTCATTTTACCAGTACCGCACGGGCATTCGTCGGTACACCCTATCTTCAATTTGTTGAATAGGTGGTACCTCAGTCTGTTGTGGCCAGTGCGAAGTCTGAAGACAACGACCTGCTCTCTTCGGTTCAACTGGTAATAGGCATCGTTTTTGGTGTAACCAGTATGTTCGGTTTCCCATTTGGTCACGTATCTGGCTTTGATAAGCCGTTTTGACTCTTCGTACGTCATACTGGTATCTGTTTGTGGTAGTTTTGCACCTTCTTTTGCCAGTCTGTCTGCCTCCTCGTTGCCTTGGATGTTGCAGTGTGACGGAACCCACTGTACCCCTACCCTTTTTGGTGCGGACTGCTGGCACAGTTTGCAGAGTGCTGCTCTTAAGTCATTGAGCTCAGTGTTTTTCTGGCTTTTTAGCGCTGTGACTACGACGAGAGCATCTGTCAGCAGGACTATATGGCTCTCATTTTCACTGTGTGTCACCATTTCTTCCACTGCCGCCCTGAGTGCCTCTGCCTCCGCTCTGAAATTGCTTGTGTACTTACCAGTAGCAAATGACAGTGTTAATTTTCTGCCTTTTGGTAGGTTCAGGAATGCTCCTGCCCCTCCGTTCTGTGTAGTGTTTGTTACAGAACCGTCGGTGTATGCATGGGTCCAGTCCATGCTTGGGTAGCTTTTCTTTATGAAGATTAGGGTAGTATCTCTCCTTTCTTTTTCAGTCTGGCAGTTTTTGTTTGCAATACCTGGTATATTTTCTACCACCTCTGGAAATATATCCTGCCTCCAGGTAGGTTTTCGTACAGTAGTGATGGGTTTTGGTGTTGTTAGTGCGTTTATGGGATCTTCGTGCATCTTTGCTTTGGCTATTTCTGCAGAGTTTCTCCGCTTTAGTTTCAATTTCCAAAATTGTTTAGTCTCTGGTGCATTGGATGGTCAGTCAGTCTTCGGAGTTTCTCTGACTGCAGCTGGGCTCTGCAGTCTCTTCTATCGGTCATGGATTGCAGTTTTGTAATCTTTTCAAGTTCTACAATTGGCGTTGACTTCATGCCACCTGTTATAATTCTCATGGCTTGGTTTTGAAGTTTGTTAACTTTATCGAAGTTCGCCTTCGCTGCTGTTGTCCATGCCGCAATGCCATACTCGAGAACTGGTCTCACTCTTCCAGTGTACAGTTTCTTTAGTATGCCTTCGTCTGCTCCCCAGCTTGTGCCAGCAAGTTTCCTCATGATTGCCATTCTTTCTCTGGCTTTCATTCGGTTTCTCTCAATCTGACTTTTCCATGTCATGCGCCGATCAAATGTGACTCCCAGATAGGTTGGGTTGTCGTTTGCCATTTAGACTTAATTTGGTACTTTGGGGTTTTAATGAAAGCGAGAATATTGTGCATGTGGTTTTCTCCTCGTTTATTTTCACCAGCCATGAGTTCGCCCACTCTTCCAGCGATGTTAGGGCCGTCTGCATCCGATTTCTTGCTATGGTGAGATTCTTTTCAGAGGTCCACATAGCCAGATCGTCTGCAAACATTGAGCTATGGACTCTTTTTGGTATATTCTCTGTAATATCGTTTATATATACCAGGAAGAGTGTGGGTGACAGTACTCCCCCTTGGGGTACTCCCTGCTCGAGTGTCACCTTTTTGCTCATCTGCCCTTGTACTTGGACTCTGGCCGTTCTTTGTTTGAGGTAGTGGTTGATCCACTTGTACATCTTCCCACAGACATCACTTCTTCTTAGCTTGACTCTAAGTCCATTTTTCCAGACTTTGTCAAATGCCTTTTCCAGATCCACCCAAACAGCTACTGTGTGTTTCTGTGCCTGGTAGGCATCTTCTATCTCCTGGGCTATGAGGATGACCTGGTCCTCAGTGGATCTGTGCTGTCTAAAGCCGGCTTGCTGTGGAATTAGTATTCGTTTTTCTTCCAGATGCCACATCAGTCTGGTGTTTATCATCCGTTCCATCAGCTTGCCGACACAGCTCAGTAGGCTTATGGGCCTGTATCCATTTGGATCTGTTTTGTCTTTTCCTGTTTTTGGTACTGGTACCAGTATTGCATCTTTCCATGCCTGTGGTACAAATCCCCTTTTCCAGCTTTGGTTCAGGACCGATAGCAGTTTCTTCTTCGCTGTTTGGCCCAACCCCATCAGCATTTCGTTTGTTATCCCGTCTTTTTCGGGAGATTTCCTTTTCTTTAGTGTTCTCATAGCCGCTTCCATTTCGCGCATTGTTAGTTTGGCCATCATGTGCTCTTCAGGAGCCGTATTCATGTTTTCGTGTCCCTTTAGCTCTTTGCTAATGTCTGTATGCTTATCTGCAGGGACCTCGATGTGGTTTATCTGGCATAGTGATCGACAAAGGCGTTTGTGCCTTTCTTACCTGTGATCAAGTTCTCGCCCTGCTTGATAGTAATTTGTTTATTTGACGGGGTTTCGTCGTTCATGGCTCTGACTAGCTTCCATAGCTTGTTCCCGTCTTTGTCCAGGTTTAGACTTTCCGTTTTATTTTTCAAGCTTTCTCTTGCTGTTTGCTTGAGAGTGTGTTTGTACTTCCCCGCGGCGGCTTTGAGGGCGATGTTTGCCTCCATGGATTTTTCTCGCTCTGCCATGTTCCTAGCATTTGTTACTGCATCTTCCACTTTCTGCAACTCATCATTCCAGTAGGGCTTATAGTTTTTCCTAGCTCCTCTTGGGATGGTTTCAGTGGCGGCTTGCATTATTGCCTTGCTTAGGCTCTCTACCATGGGCTTCATTTTGGTGTTTCGTGTGTTGATGGTTTCACACAGCCCATCTGTCAGGATTGCAAATCTGTCCCAGTCGGCTCGTTTGTAATTCCAACGTGGGAGCGGTTTTGTTTCCTGTTGGCCTACTTCCATGGTTAGATTGATCGGCCTGTGGTCGCTACCTGCCAGTTGGTTTAGCACCTGGCGGTATATTTTATGGTGTATGTCCTGTGTGGAGAAGGCCAAATCTGGAGTCGAGGTGGTATGCCATGTTCTTGAATAGAAGCTAGGGCTATCCTCCGGCCTATTGATTAGGGAGAGATTTGCATCTATCTCCCAATCTTCCACTTCGTCACCTCTGCTGTCTGTGTCAGAGTATCCCCATCTCTCCGAGTGGCTGTTGAAATCTCCAACTACTATGCAGTTGGAGTCTCTGACCTCCATACTCGAGAGCGATAGGTCTCTATTTGGTGGTCCGTACAGATTGAAAATGCGGAGCTTCGTCTCTTGAGCCATTATGTCAACTCCTACAATTTCTGCTTGTCCGGTGTGATTGACAGATACCGCGCTACTCGGTATGCAGTTTCTGGTCGGTATCAGGACCCCTCCTTTGTGGCCTTCTCTATCTAGACGGAAGGTCTGATATCCTCTGATTGAGAATTTATGGTTATTGTTGAGGTGCGTTTCCTGGATACATGCCACGTCCTTCTTACCTTCATGCAGGTGGTGTGTTAAGGAAAGTTTTTTGTTGATGACTCCCTCCGCATTCCACTGTAGTATTTTGAGGGTCTTGAGGTTTTGGCCAATAGAAGTTGCCCCATAGCCATGTGCCTTGACTCCACGACACATGGGTGGGTGACCACCAGTAGTCAAGGGTGGGCCCCTTCGAGGCGTGAGGCCCGGCACTATCGCTGCCTTGCGGGACTCCGCAGGATGAGCGCCATGCGTTTTTCTAATAGGTTGTACTGCCATCATACTGCGATTTACGTTGCACTGTTTTGTTAGGCTTGCGGCCCCGTGCATCCGATTTCAACAGGCGTTTCTGTAGGGATGCCCTCCTTAGCCTTTGGCTGTCCCCAGCCTATCTGCAAGGCAGCAGTTGTTTATGATCAGAGTTGTCTCTCTTATGGAAGTTGTCTTACCAGACTATCGAGTCTTCACTACTCGTGTCTATAGGGGGCAATGATGATATGTGATATTATATATGAGATGGACTGGTTTACCCGGAAGAGAGGCAGTCCAGTGTGTCTGTATCCCAGGATCGTCATGTCCTGCCAGAAACGTAGCATTTGCATGTGAGTGGGGTATCTCTTTTCCCTTTATTTTCATGGCTTCTATGCAGGGATGGTACGCCTAGCATTCCCCGCCACCTGGGGTGTTGACACAGTGGGGCAGGTGTGCAATGTCCGCTGGTCTGCATCTCTTCTGCGTCCAGCATGATAGTTATATCGCTGATAACGTACAGAGGTAGATATCGTATCTTTCGGTCTGACACATCCGTCTTCGTCAGTAAACCAGTAACAGGACTAAATAATTTCTTGATGGAGTCGTGTGTCCAAACCAGTACCAGAACTAAATAACATCTTGATGGAGTCGTGGGTCCAAACCAGTACCAGGACTAAATAACTTCTTGATGGAGTCGTGTGTCCATACCAGTACCAGGACTGAATAACTTCTTGATGGAGTCGTGTATCCAAACCAGTACCAGGACTGAATAACTTCTTGATAGAGTCGTGGGTCCAAACCAGTACCAGGACTAAATAACTTCTTGATGGAGTCGTGGGTCCAAACCAGTACCAGGACTAAATAACTTCTTGATGAAGTCGTGGGTCCAAACCAGTACCAGGACTGAATAACTTCTTGATAGAGTCGTGGGTCGAAACCAGTACCAGGACTAAATAACTTCTTGATGGAGTCGTGGGTCCAAACCAGTACCAGGACTGAATAACTTGATGATGGAGTCGTAGGTCCAAACCAGTACCAGTACTAAATAACTTCTTGATGGAGTCGTGGGTCCGAACCAGTACCAGGACTGAATGACTTGATGATGGAGTCGTAGGTCCAAACCAGTACTTGGAATTATTTGACAATGGAGTCGTGGCCACATACCGGTTCCAGGACTGAATGAATTGTTGGTGATGATTGATAAACAGAATGCCCCAAACTATTTTTTTTCTTCAAATATATGAGTAGAAGTAAAAAAGTAACCTTTATTTTATCGTATCAACAGAGTGTGCCATATGAAGGTTATATTTTAATATTCGTGAGGGTGATACAAAAAGTAATCTTAAATTCTGCTTTATGACTAGTGTAAACCATATTAAGTTTTATTTACTTCACGAAAATAGCTTATTGATTTACAACTATGATTTCAGTTTTACTACCTAGGTTTTGAACGCACGTCCTGGTAGTCAGAAGACCGACATCCAAGCCGCTTGGCCAGCTGCTTCTCGTTGTATAGTCAATATTTATTCAATATATCCAAACATCTATCGGTCGATAAACGGGTAGTCGAGCAATTAGCGTGCAGGTATTCTGACCTAAAGGACAAATGTCCTAACCTTGATCAGAACGAAGGTTATTTTTCTTCTAATTTAAAGGACAAATGTCCTAGCCTTGATCAGGACATATTTATTTTTCTTCTAACTTAATAGACACATGTCTTAATAATGAATAGGACATAGTTTTGTTTCATTTAACTGGAAATGCACATGTCCTAACCTTGATAAGGACATATTTATTTGTGCTCTAACTTAAAGGACATATGTTCTGACCTTGATAATGACGTAGGTTATTTTACTTCTAACTTAAAGGACAGATGTCCTAGCCTTGATAAGGACATATTTATTTTCTTCTAACTTAAAGGACATGTCTTAAACTTGATAAGGACATATTTATTTTTCTTATAATTTAAAGGACACATGTCCTATTAATGATAAGGGTGTAGGTTATTTGAAAAGAAAACCTAGTTTGCACACTGAACGGTGACACCTAGGACATGAGGCATACATTCCTCAAGCCTACAAGTCTCCTTGACTGATCCATGCAATAGGAAAGACGCAAATTGCTAGCTATATCAAATAACTGGCCAGATATTCATAAATTAAAAACAATACAGAGAACACGTGGAATTGAGCTTCCTGGTTCTATAGCTGTTAGAGCGCTTTTTGTAGGGGCAATGGGCCTGGGTACTATAACAGGTCTCGACATGTTTCAGTCTATCCAGCTGTAAATGGGCACTTGACCTTCGGCTTGGCAAGGCTCGATGGTGTCCCCTTAGAAAGAATAGCTTAAATTTAGTAACCGATATCAATGTTTGCTTTGGGACTGTTTGATTTTAGAGATGAAAAACTAAAGGCTGGTCAGGCGAAACATACTGATCAGAATTTTTTAGTCAGGGTCAGGTAAAACATACGGATCAGACTTTTTTAGTCAGGGTCAGGTAAAACATACTGACCAGACTTTTTTAGTCAGGGTCAGGTAAAACATACTGATCAGACTTTTTTAGTCTAGGGTCAGGTAAAACATACTGATCAGACTGTTTTAGTCAGGGTCAGGTAAAACATACTGATCAGACTTTTTTAGTCAGGGTCAGGTAAAACATACTGATCAGATAATGTTAGCAAGGTCAGGTAAAACATACTGATCATATAGTGTTAGTCGGGGTCAGGTAAAACATACTGATCAGCTAATATTAGTCAGGGGTAGGTGAATTATACTGATCATATCATGCTAGTCAGGGTCAGGCGAAATATACTGACTAATAGTCCTACTTCACTTCCTCACATTTCTCTCTGGAAATACGCTATTACATGGTAGTCTAGCTAATGAGATGGGAATCGACATGCTCCGTGTAGTAATTGTCGAGCAACCAGATGAAGCCAGTCATAGCACAACAATTTGGATGACAATGTTTCACCTTTATGAGCACGATCAGGATGTGAGAAAAGCGTATGCAACCAATCTTTTTCAGAGTACACAGAAGCGTGAACATACTCAATGTGGACATTCAGAAACAACCTTGACTTCAGAACAAAAATTGATATAAAGTTCAATGTACAGAGGAAACGTTGGATACCAGACAAAACTCAATGTACAAAGGAAACGTTGGATACAAGATAAAACTCAATGTACAGAGGAAACGTTGGATACCAGATAAAACTCAATGTACAGAGCAAATGTTGGATACCAGATAAAACTCAATGTACAGAGCAAATGTTGGATACCAGATAAAACTCAATGTACAGAGGAAATGTTGGATACAAGATAAAACTCAATGTACAGAGGAAGCGTTGGATACCAGATAAAACTCAATGTACTGAGGAAACGTTGGATACCAGCTACAACTAAATGTACAGAGGAAACGTTGGATACAAGATAAAACTCAATGTACAGAGGAAACGTTGGATTCAAGATAAAACTCAATATACTGAGAACACTTTGAATACAAGATAAAACGCAATGTACTGGGGAAACGTTGGATACAAGATAAAACTCAACTCAATGTACTAAGGAAACGTTGGATACAAGATACAACTCAATGTACCGACAAAACGTCGGGCACAAGATAACACTCAAGAAAAGTAGAGTATGAGTTGAAAAGATGGGCAAGCTGGCGGCAAGAAAAAGGTTATTTTTATATTCAAGGAGAAGATGAATCGAGGGACGCGAAAATGAGTTTGTGAGGTTGACAATAAATGTTGGCCACATCCACATCTGTGCCCTGGGCCGAGAACGTGACGTTCGTGTAAAGACCAGGTTGGAAAGGAGATCCGCCAGCGAAACCTCCGATGTGAAAATCACGCTACCGCTGGACGCTAGGGCGCGAAGACTGAAGCTGAACTTAGGACAATTCTGCCGGTCTTTGATGCAGGGTCTCGTGTTAATGCGGTTACGAGCTGTTCTGGAAATCAGACGCTTTCAGAGAGACGATCTTTCGACCTCCACATAATCCTGCTCTGCTCCCTCCTTGTGCTGGGCTGTGGTCTCATCAAAAGCAAATATCTTTAATATATCAAAGAGCTCTGTTCTCTAGGATGGCCAAATCATTGATCCGTTATACATGACTAATAAAATATACGACAGAGCTCAAAGTCTTGGGGTTAATTCCTGACACAGATAAGTCCGGAACCAATGATCCACCTTTTCAATCTGCTAAATGTCCAGGTCGATCCCGGGACTAGTACCGAGAATAATTTAATATTAGCCCTGGTGAATTATTCAAATCCGACACCGGGCTATGAAATTTCGTTTCTCTCCCGCGTCCACAGATGAACGTGTTTGGCAAAGAATTGTTCGTATTTGCGAGGTCCCATACGGTTTTTGGAGCACGACTAATCAGGGGTTCCAACTATTCTGATCCCAGTAGAGCCCAGACCATCATTTCAGAGAGTTGTCGCTAATCCCTGAGTAAGTTCTCTTCAGTCTGGAACCCACGTCAAAATTGAGGGTCACGCTTATTTGCTTGTTTATTTTAAAAATTACCTGATTTGGACGATAGTGGTTTGGAGTGGAATTTGGGGGAGACGGCGCATGGGGAGGGGGTGTCAGGAAATTAAATTGTGGCTTTGTTTAAAGGAGGACCGCAATCTCTATCCTCATATGCCTAAGCTAATGGTGCGGGCGATTAAGTTCCTTCTAATCTGTCTTTCTTCTGGGCACTAGAGTACATCATACAATTGGTGTTCTCCCAAACTTCTCGTCATCTTATCGCAAAGCTGTCAACGGTCATCTTTTCCCAGCTTCTTTTGTCTCCTATCCTCCCTCTGTCTGAAGTTTTTGTCGGAACTTCTTGTCTAATATTATCGATGAATTAAGTTGTTTGTCTTCTGATACATGCTGAACTGCAGTGATCATCTTTCTGTCAATTTTTCCTCATTCGATGTCCTATTCTACATTTGATGTAATATCCTACATTTGATGTCATAGCCTACATTTGATATCATAGGGTACATGGGATGTCATAGCCTACATGTGATGTCCTTTTCTACATTTGATATCAAAGTCTACATTTGATATTATTTTTTAAATTCGATATCATAGCCTACATTTGATGTCATATTCTACATTTGATATCCTTTTCTACATTAGGTGTCATAGCCTACATTTGATGTCATATTTTACATTAGGTGTCATAGCCTACATTTGATGTCCTTTTCTACATTTGGTGTCATATTCTACATTTGATGTCCTTTTCTACATTTGGTGTCATAGTCTACATTTGATGTCCTTTTCTACATTTGGTGCCATAGTCTACATTTGATGTCATAGTCTACTTTTGATGTCTTTTTCTACATTTGATGTCAAAGTCTACATTTGGTGTCATAGTTAACATTTGGTGTCATAGTCTACATTTGATGTCATAATCTACATTTTATGTCATAGTCTACATTTATGTCCTTTTCTACATTTGGTGTCACAGTCTACATTTGGTGCCATAGTCTACATTTGATGTCATAGCCTACGTTGGGTGCCATAGTCTACATTTGATTTCATAGCCTACATTTGATGTCATAGTGTACATTTGATATCCTTTTCTACATTTGGTGCCATAGCCTAAATGTGATGTCCTTTTCTACATTTGATGTCATAGTCTACATTTGATGTCATAGTCTACATTTGGTACCAGAGTCTACATTTGATGTCATAGCCTACGTTGGGTGTCATAGTCTACATTTGATGTCATAGCCTACATTTGGTGCCATAGTCTACATTTGATGTCATAGCCTACATTTTTTGCCATAGTCTACATTTTATGTCATAGTCTACGTTGGGTGCCATAGTCTATATTTGATGTCATAGTCTACATTTGATGTCCTTTTCTATATTTTATGTCATAGCCTACATTGGGAGTGGGTCATGGCAAAACAATTGATCTTCTTCTTCCTCAGTTTTCTCATTTGTTTTTCATACACGTGAAGTTCAGTTGTTTGTATAATGGTTGTTGTGATGGAGAGTTCTTCAAGTCTTCCAAACAGTTTTTGTGGCCAGTGCTCAATACACTGTTGTCTAAGAATTTAATAGTCGTGCAGGATTTGTTCGGCTGTCTGTGGGCCAGTGCTCAATACGCTATTGTCTAAGCATTTAACAGTTTTGCAGGATGCGCTCGGCTGTCTGTGGGCCAGTGCTCAATACGCTATTATCTAAGCATTTAACAGTTTTGCAGGATGCGCTCGGCTGTCTGTGGGCCAGTGCTCAATACGCTATTGTCTAAGCATTTATCAGTTTTGCAGGATTTGTTCGGCTGTCTGTGGGCCAGTGCTCAATACGCTATTGTCTAAGCATTTATCAGTTTTGCAGGATTTGTTCGGCTGTCTGTGGGCCAGTGCTCAATACGCTATTATCTAAGCATTTAACAGTTTTGCAGGATGCGCTCGGCTGTCTGAGGGCCAGTGTTCAATACGCTATTGTCTAAGCATTTAACAGTCGTGCAGGATACTTGTGGCTGTCTATACTGTTTGTTTGTACATACACACCATGTGTGATGACGCTAATTTAACTCTATATCATTGACCATTCAATCTGTTATGTCAGAAACAGTTAATCTTCTCGATCAAGACAATGGTAGTTGTCTTTCGTTTGGACAAATTTCCTAATGTCTTAGATATGGGTCTTCTTTCCCTGGAAGGAAATTGCTGGTTATTTTTGTTCTAGTATTGCTCCCACCTTAGCTTATCACCGTTCTCTCGTTTCATGGCGTGCCACACTGTTATGGTATCTACAGCAAGCAGATAGTGGGTACTGGTGACAATTGAAACTATCTACAGCAAGCAGATAGTGGTACTGGTGACAATTGAAACTTGACGTGCTCTATGTCTTGAATAAGGACATTCGTATATCTATGAGAAGTAAACCCATTACAAATGTGTGCACAAGTTGGATGAGCTGGCTCATAAGGCAAAATACATAGAATAAAACACAACGTCTCACAAAAATGACGAACGCCGCACCCACCAACCCCCCAACCCCCACCCCACATACAAATTCAATTGAGTAGGTGCTACTTTTTTATCGTTGCTGCTCTTGCTAAATTTTAAATTTAAGCTTGTTTTTTTGTTTGTTTAAAAAAAAAAATTGTTTAGTTAATGTGATGTCGTGATGCAAAAATATGTATTACTTGCGTTTCTGTTATTGGATTATGTTTATCAGTGTTTGCCAACGTTCTTGGCTATGTGGTTCTGCCATTGCCACGGCATTGCTACGTTGCACAAGAGACAGGTCAACGTCAGTCACGGATTGAGAATAATGTTTTTCTTTTAATTGTATTGCAATTTGTGTTGGAGTGAAAAATTAAGGAACGGCATACCAACAAAACAAATATACCCCGAACCCTCACCTTGTTGCTTGTGAGATTAGAGTTGTAACTATTCTGCAACATTGAGACAGCAGCCCCACTGCTCCACGTAAAACAGATATAAAATAACTTCATTGTGTATTTCCATTGAGCAATAATGGTCGGTCGTCTCAGACTCAGACAGTACACTCGTGCCGTATTACTCGTATCGTAAAGCCTTTGACAGAGTCCGTCATGATAAGATAATTGAAAGCCTACAAGAAATTGATCTGAATGGTAAAGCGATAGGGCTAAAATAATTTGGGACCAATTTTGTTCTTGATTTATATAAATGATTTGGACATTGATATGGGATCCATGATTGCAAAATTTGCTGATGACACAAAACTATGCAGTAGTGTCTCATCTAAAGCAGAAGTGGATATGTTGAGGTCGGATTTAGATAAAATTCGAGAATGGTCTGTAAGCTGGCAAATGGAGTTTAATGTAGATAAATGTACAGTCATCCACATGGGTAGATCCAATATGGAACATAATTACAGAATGTTAGAGAACAATATTAGAAAGATAGATAAGGAAAGGGACCTAGGGGTTATATTAGATCATACAGGAAAGGTGAGTGAGCAAGTTAAGGTAGCAGTGAAAAAGGCAAATGCAATGTTAGGTATGATAAAGAGAAATATTAAACATAGGAGAAAGGAAGTGATAGTCAAACTGTATAAAATATGTTAGACCTAGACCCCTACGGCAGTAATGCTATGGGTTACTTTACTTTTTTATTGTACAAGGGTGTCTGATCTCACTATACAAAGATCAGGGGACATTTTTACCGGATGATGCACGTGAAATAAATCCCGATCTCCACCGTGATTCGAACCCGCAACCTCCAGCACCCGAGGCGACACCTTATCCTGAGACCATTGTGTCCTATTTACAAATACCATCACTTGTAATTATCTGTCCCAGATACAAACACTTGTTCTATTATCACGCCGTTTACTCGTATATTAGTTTGTGGGCTGCAAAATAGTTTTGGTCGAACTATGGTTGAAATTTCAGGTTGCAATATGGTCCATCGTGTTGTACGAACGCCGAAAGTCTGACTATTTGACTGGTTACGATTCTTCGAGAGTGGTTCAAACTCTGGTAAGGATACATTTTGTATACATCTTGTAAGTGACCGGGAAGTGAGTAATTGGACGATAGTTTCCTAGATCCTCCTTGTCTCCCTTCTTGTGGAAGAGTGTTGGCCTCGAGTTGTGCCAGCCAGCAGGTGTTCCCCCCGTATGAAGATAAGGTATTAAAAGTAAAACGTAAAACGTAAAACGTAAAACGTTGTGCTACGGCTTGGTAAAGGGGTAGACCGCAAGCTCGGATGACCTCCGTAGTGATAACATCTTCACCTGGTGATTTTCCAAATGACATTCACTCGACAGCATGTCGGATATCTGAGGACAGGAAGTCTGAAAGAGGGAGAAGAGGTGATGGGAGACCGGGTTTTCTGAGTCGTTCCTCATAACTGTAATTCTGGAATCCCACTATCATCTTTGTCGCTCTTTTTTGTATTCTTTCCAGCATGTTTATATCCCCTCTATGATAAGAACTCCACACCTGTACACAGTTCTCTAAGAGGAGTCTAAAAGTATGGTCTCGCCTCTCTAAGATAAAAGATAATCCTAGAGGAGTCTAACAGCGCAGTCTCACCTCTCTAGGATAGACGATGCTCTGAAAGGCGACCAACAGTGCGGACCCGTGACTCTAAAATAGATGATACTTTAAGGGGCACTAAGATAGAACTCCTAGATAGAAGCTACTCTCAGTTAAGTATGTCGTCCCCTCGCCTCACCCCCCCCCTCGTACCCACTCCTAGATAGAAGCTACTCTCAGTGCAGTTTGTCGTCCCCTCCCCTCACCCCCCCCCCCTCGTACACACTCCCAAGATATAAGATACTCGAAGAGAACACTAACAGTACAGTCTCATAGCACAAAGAAAGAATATGTTCCATGGAGGTGACCAACAGCGGGGACTTCCCACCCTAAGGTAGAAAACCCTCCAACTCATAGCATCCCTTACTCCGCTATTCACACAAGTCATAATCGCTCAAAGTGTGAAATAGCCTTCTAGGCTTAACATAAAGCTCTAGATATAATACCTTATATTTTTGTCATACAAAATGAAAGAGGAAAAAACTAGTTTTACTAGAATGAAATGTAGTAGAAAAAGTAGAAGTGAACCTATGAATTCAAATTGACGTCTGCAGAATGTCCCATTTCGTAAGCGTGGACATTTCGAAGAAACTCCAGTTGTCTTAAAATCTTCAACCTTCAGAGCCCCTAATGTGTTCACTGGCTTGTGCAAACATACATTATCGATTCCCCGCATATTAAAAACCACACCACGAACATGGCATTTTCTATTTGATGGTTTTAGAAAGGAGACTCCTTTATTGTTCAACGATTTCATCCATTGGACATTTTAGATAGTACATTAGAAGTTTTCAAGGAAAATGGGATCATCAGTTCTTGTATGCATCACAGTATCACATATTATCACTTAGTATCACATAGTAGTGTTCGGATATCATTGAATGAAGTGACATACTTTGTCTCTCTGTTTCTCTCTCTCTCTCTCTCTCTCTCTCTCTTTCTCTCTATCTTCCATAGCTGTGAATTATTTTCTTCTGGTCCTAGATAGAATGTCGCATACTGAACAAAAATAACAAGACCTAGAAACACACACACACACACACACACACACACATGCACACTCACAGACACACACTCACACGCACACACACAAATACATACACACATCTATGTATGTATATACATGAGTGCAAAGGCGTGCACCATGGGCAGGTGCAACATACTGATTAAAGAAAACTCACCTTACGTATACATCGTCATCTGAAAGCAGGTCGAGCTGCAGTACCTGGCCAACAAGGTGGGAATTGAAACTGCGATCCACGATGTTGTTAGCCTACTCAGAAATATTGAACTACAATGCCCAAGGTTGAACTTCTTCAGTACACCAGAAGACCCATTAGGATCCAATACTAGAAAACATTTATCAAGAAAGAAGAACTCAGGACGTGTCACTTCGATACTGACTTAATTCCCATGGCAAGGCCACCACGTCGGACATCTTGTTTCCAATGTTCGGTTTCGATGATTACTTTCCCATTTCTCCTCAACATGTCTGTCGTCCATATTGCAGAAGGTTTAGGTAGATCATCAGGTGGTCTTGGTTTTGCGTTGCTCCCCATTCGCATGACTCAACATCAATGTATCGCCATCCCTTTAAGTTCTTCCTGCATCGTGATAACCGAATTCGGAGTATGTTTGGTAACTTCCATGTTGCTTAAGACAAGTGGTGTCCAAGCGCCGATTCTTCCCACAGCTCGATTCAGGGAACCTGCGTCAGTTCATTCCATTTTTCGGTGAGGTTTTTCCGGGACTATCCTGTAGAGACTGCGTTGACTGTAAGAAACCTCGTTTGAGGCACTGAAGCGCAAGTCCAAAAATAGGACGTCTTGGGTCAGTTTTATGTTTATCTCTTTCGATTTCTGAAGCGACACTTCACCGCCTCTCATGTGGTGCTCGATGACTATTTGGTATATGTTTATGATTTGCAGTAGTTTGTAGATGTATTGTAACTAGTCGGCCAGTCTCATTTATTGCTGTATCAATAAGTAATACATGCGCAGTTTTTTACAAACTAGGGCGGCGTACGCAGCTACGTAGAAACAAGTCGCTTGCTGAAAACATTTGGCTGTGATCCCCATGTTGTGCCAATCAAATTTCGTATGAAATGATTTCACTCGTGTGCTCCCGTTTTGTTTCCCGTCACTGTAGTGCATTGGATTTGACAGTCTGCAATCCGACGTTACACCAACGTATTTGGGAGCCGTACGTGTTCCAGTTGCTAAGCTTGCTATTTTTTCTAAAAAGTTATTTTGCCTATCTGCCGTGAAGCCCATTCTTCTAGTTTTCAATAATATTTATATATACCTCGTATACGCACACATATAGATACATTGACCACCCCCCCCCCACCCCCAAACACACAAACAGCACACAAACACACACGCAAACACGCACACGCACACGGACACACACTCAGAATGTGAGTAAATGCCAAAATTATCAATTATGTTGCCAAAACAACACAGTTATGACATTTCGTAAATGTCCTGGTTTTCTCAGGAACAACCCCGTTCACTCAATCAATCGATCCAAACCTCTACAGCTCCCTGCGGGGCATAGTTCTCAACATATCGAGTCATCCTGTCTTAGGTCATCTGTGCCAGTTCAATCCAAGTATTTCCACTATCTTTGATTTTGTGCATGAAACTATCTCCGCTTGAATGAGTAGAACTAACTCTACTTCTCTGGTCTCTGGGGCTCTAGAAAAGAGACTACCTTGTTATTCTATCAGCTGGTTTCCACAATGCATGACAAATCTAATGCCAATTACACGTTTTCATGTCCTGTTTCATCTGTATATGTCGTGTTCTCTCGTACAATTCCTCATTAGTGATAATTTCAAACTGTTTCAATCCCTCTGTTCTGTCCAGAAACTCATTTATGAAATTATTTATGTATTTTGGGGTTGTTTTTTGGGGGTTGACATCCACGTTTCAGATTGAATAGAGCAGAAATGTCAGGACCGAAGCTTCACAGAATATGGGCTATATATTCGTATTGGGAATATGGACAATCCATGTTAGTCGACACTTATGACATGATAGGAAAGTGACTTTTGTCACTGTAAAGTTACGTACGGCACTTCATGTTCTCTCTTGGTACTGTACGTATAATTATGAATATGGGCAATTCGTGTTAGTCGGCACTTATGACAAAATAGGAAAGTGATTTTTATCACTGTAAGGTTACGTACGGAAATTCCTGTTCTCTCTTGGTACAATACGTATAAATAAACAATTTACCAGGTTGAACATATTTAAAGCGCACTAAAATAAGCTGGAGAAAGAATAAATAATACGTTGATGATGGAGCAGAACGAAAAATTAAATGCAAGAAAAAGAAATAAAAGAGGATAATAAAAGAAGAAAGACAATTTTTTTCCAATTAAGGAACCAAATAAGCCACTTTATTTAGAATCTGACTTTCTTCCCTTGGTCACGTGTTGTCCGATGCGGTAAAGACTTGGCTAATGGCGCCGCGTCTGACAGCTGAGCCGTTTGCAGGTACATTTCCATGGCGACCACCAAGCAAAATCTGATCTGTGTGTGCATTCCCAGGTAAGCCTATTGTGGCTGGAGTTATAACAGAGAGGACAGATTAAAAATGCCGGTTACTTTAAGCGCTTGGGCTGATTGAGACTTCATTCTGACTCCCTACGACCTGATGAGCTGGTGGCTAAGTGTATTGTCTGTGACAATGCTTAACGTCGTTCCCCCCTGATGATTGTGTGTCTGTGTGTGTGAATAACGCGTGAATGTGTAGATTAATATGTGTGTGTGTGTGTGTATTTATCTGTGTGTGTGAATAACGCGTGAATGTATAGGTTGATGTGTGTGTGTGTGAATAACGCGTGAATGTGTAGATTGATGTGTATGTGTGTGTATGTGTATGTGAATAACGCGTGAATGTATAGGTTGATGTGTGTGTGTACGTGTCTGTATGTGTGTGTGTGTGTGTGTGTGTGCATGTTTGTCTGTGTGTGTATATGTGTTTGCGCGCTTCTGATCAATTTCTATTTTACGTATGTATGTCTTTCTTTGGTTTTGTTAGTAGCAATGCTAGTTCTTCATATATTTTTTTTTGCATTCAAATTAAAATGACAAGTTAACAATGGGTAAACGAAATTATGTGACTGTTAATATATTTTGTCTTATCTTATGTTATATCACATTGCTTTATCTTATTTAGTATCATATTATGTTATATCATGCAATATCATATTTCGTTATCTCGTGTAATACTTTATTGTTTTATCCCTTTATACTTTATGTGTTATTTCATATCCTAATGTATAATTTAATTTCAAATCCTAATGTATTATTTTATTTCAAAGCTTAACGTATATTTCATGTCCTGGTGTATTATTTAATTTAATACAAAAATGTCTTATTTGATGTCATTGTTAATGCATTATTAATATATTCCATATATTAATGTATTATTTTCTTTAATATAATCTATTATTTTATTCCATATATTAATGTATTATTTCCTTTAATATAATCTATTATTTTATTCCATATATTAATGTATTATTTCCTTTAATATAATATATTTTTCATTTCATATATTAATGTATTATTTTATTTCTTATCGCTATGTAATATTCCTTTTCTTAAAGTTTTGTCTTATCTTCTTTCAAATCCGTTTATGTTTCTTGAGTTAATATACTATTACGTAATTTTCTTTAATACCTTAATGTTTTGATGCCTGTATTATATCATTTTGCTTGTTCATTCAGTGTATCCTTGATTTTACTCTAACAGAAAAGAAGGATTGCATGAGAAAAGATTTACAAAGGCAGATATCTCTTCACTTCGTTGATTGTTTTCAGTCCAGAAAGTTATTTTTATAATCTAATTTATTAAATAAAAAACTTTCTTAGTGTTTTGGTTTTATTTCAAATTTTGATTTCGCACTGTAGCTTAGTTGACCCTGCAGACATGTTTCGAAGGAACAACTGCACACTTCATAAAGACAAAGACATTAATAATAATATGCAGTTCTAAGAGGGTAATGCGTGTATACAGTAGACGTACAGCTACCCAGATTCGGTTACATCGAACTGTTATTCGTCTGCAACGTTTCAATGAGAACAATATTTGCTATTGCTGCTAGCGTAGTCAGCATGTTCACATGCATGGGTATATTCACGATGTTCCTATGTGGGTGCACTTTGGTCTTTAAGCTAGTTGATCATTTATTACATATTTCAACGTGTTAACATAACGTAACTTCAAATATCACTAGTGTAGCACTGAATTCAAACGTTTCATGATTTCAGTATTTCATTAACATTAAAATATCACAACTGTAGCAATTTATTTAACGTTTTACGATTTCAGTTTTTCATTTAACTAGTGCAGTAGCATCTGCTTCTTCTTAGGCTCTCGTCCTGAAAAGGATGTTGAGACGTTGTGTCGTACTTTGCGGCTAGGCTGCGATAACTGCGCCTTTCGGTACGACACATCCGATTTCAGCTCACTTTTTTTTTAGTACCGGATTTGCCTTTGCACTGCGATCCACACATCTTGGCCAGGCTACACCTACTACGATCCACACCCTTGGCCAGGCTACACCCACAGCTATCCACACCCTAGGCCAGGCTACACCTACTGCGATCCACACCCCTTGGCCAGGCAACACCCACCGCGATCCACACCCTTGGCCAGACTACACTCACCGCGATCCACACCCTTGGCCAGGCTACACCTACTGCGATCCACACCCCTTGGCCAGACTACACTCACCGCGATCCACACCCTTGGCCAGACTACACTCACCGCGATCCACACCCTTGGCCAGACTACACTCACCGCTATCCACACCCCTTGGCCAGGCTACACCTACTGCTATCCACACCCTTGGCCATGCTACACCCACCGCGATACACACCCCTTGACCAGGCTACACCTTCTACGATACACACCCTTGGCCAGGCTACACCCACCGCGATCCACACCCTTGGCCAGGCTATACCCACCGCGATGCACACCGTTGGCCAGGCTACACCCACCGCGATCTACACCCCTTGGCCAGGCTACACCTACTGCGATCCACACTCCTTGGCCACGTTACACCTACCGCTATTCACACCTCTTGGCCAGGCTACACTAGTGATTAGTGTGACCTGTTTCCAGGGGGCCAGGACGTGGAGGCAGAATAGGTCTAGGTCAGCTTGGTTCGCTGACCCTGATGGAAACAGCTAGTTATGAGTCGATCCTTGTAAGTTTATGTGTTGCTGAATCTTGGCTTACAGTTGCAGTTAATTTAGTATTTCAAGATTTTAGTATTTAAATAATCTTTAAACAGCACTACATCGATATCAAATTTAGCCATTTATATTTTCAGTTAACATTTAATTAACATACATTTCAACTAACTATTTCAAGATTTCAATGTTTCATAAAACTTGGAAATAAGCTTAGTTTTACAGCAGTTTAAGAAGCAATCAAACCAGAATGCAACGTTGTAACAAAGGATTATTTGTTAGGCTGTTTTGTCTATTTTCGCGAAGTGAAAGTTATTTCAATCACAACTATTTGTTTAAATGTAAGCTGTCCGAGTGGTCTGGACGTTAGTCTTCTCACCATGAAAACATGCGTTCAAAACCTAGGTAACATGTAAATTGTTTTCTTTCTAAAGTAATATTTTTTTTAAAACCTAGTCTGTGCAATGCTGTGACTGCAGGTGCAAGAGGCCTTAATTCCTCAGCTCTATAAATCTTCCCGGTGAACCTCAGCTATGGGAATAACCACCGTATTTATAGTTTTAAAACTCATTTAATGAAGCTTTTATCTTCGTTATTGTGTAGAAGCTGGCCTGGGTTATGCACTGATGAGGGCTGATTCCATGGAATGAATGGGTGAATGTTGATCTGTCTTAACCGCGTCTGGCGTTTGTTAGACATGCGAAAGACTGATTGTTTCTAAGATCGTGTGACCAGCGGCTTGTTCTCCAGTTTATCGCCAGTTATGTTGTTTCCTGCTGGTTCGTCTCGAATCTGGCTCTGAATGAGAATCAAATCCGAAGGTAATTTAAATCTAAGAAAACCAGCCGAACCCAAACAGTGACGCATGTTAGTGCTCAGACTGGTTTTAATTTTAAAATATTTTTTAAACATTGTTGTGAAACACAGATTCGTAAAACATATTTTCTTATTTCTGACCACTAAATTAAGGAATAATAATGGTTCATTAGGTTAATGTTTTGCAAAGGAAAACAGACGGGAATGTTATAAATGATATAGATAGTAGCATGTATATATCCCATGTATAGGATTTCTATATGCACTTGTCATCTATTTATTTATATTTTCATTTCTTTAACTTATCTCCGTTCAAAATTGTAGGCGCTATTTTGCTGTCGGAGAAAACAATACAACTTAAATATTTTATTTGTTGAAATAAATAGTTTACTTATATTACACACTACCAATCTTACACACTACCAATCTTACACACTACCAATATTACACACTACCAATCTTACACACTACCAATCTTACACACTACCAATCTTACACACTACCAATATTACACACTACCAATCTTACACACTACCAATCTTACACACTACCAATCTTACACACTACCAATCTTACACACTACCAATATTACACACTACCAATCTTACACACTACCAATCTTACACACTACCAATCTTACACACTACCAATCTTACACACTACCAATCTTACACACTACCAATCTTACACACTACCAATCTTACACACTACCAATCTTACACACTACCAATCTTACACACTACCAATCTTACACACTACCAATATTACACACTACCAATCTTACACACTACCAATCTTACACACTACCAATCTTACACACTACCAATATTACACACTACCAATATTACACACTACCAATATTACACACTACCAATCTTACACACTACCAATCTTACACACTACCAATCTTACACACTACCAATCTTACACACTACCAATCTTACACACTACCAATCTTACACACTACCAATATTACACACTACCAATATTACACACTACCAATCTTACACACTACCAATCTTACACACTACCAATCTTACACACTACCAATATTACACACTACCAATCTTACACACTACCAATCTTACACACTACCAATCTTACACACTACCAATCTTACACACTACCAATCTTACACACTACCAATATTACACACTACCAATATTACATACCAGCAATATTATATACGACCAACATTACATACTACCAATGTTACATACTGTCAATATTACATACTAATATTACGCACTACCAATTGTAAACACTACCAATGGTAGGCACTACTAATATCATACACCAATAATATTAAACAATACTAATAATATATACCACTATTATTAGACACTGTCTACATTACACATTACTAGTATTAAACACTACAAATGGTTTCTGTTTCTAAGAATCGACGTCACTGCACTCCAAGCATTCCCATAGGTGCTCAGTCTCTCTCAGCAAATGGCGTAAGGAATGGATGCTGATGGTCCCTGTAGCTTGATGGTTGTACACTCTCATCCTCCGTCCTCGCATACGTCCCACTCCGCTCGAACTTCGTTTAATGTCGAAACTTTGCAGCCTGTTTTATTGCTGCTTCACCTATTGCAGTGTCCTCATCTAACAGGCGATCATTGATTGATTTCAAAATGTCACTTCTATCCATCACTAATGTTTTCATGATGGGAGCTTGTGAAGCTCTTTCATTGCCCCGAACCCCAGCATGAGCAAGACAGTAGATCCATGTCAACCCCTGGAGGTTTGAGGCCTTACCAGCTGCTATGCACTCATACCTAAGCCATCCCTTCTGTACCTTCTGAAGTACGGCTTGATCGTCTGTCACGATGAATGCGCTTGTTTTAGACTTCTCAGATTTCCATTTCAGTGCTGATCACTACAAATGGTATGCACTACTAATATTTAACACTTTCAATATTTTATACTACTAATGGGGAGGAAGACTAACTTATGATCAGGCAAAACATACTGATCAGATATATTAATCATGGTCAGGCAAAATATACTGATCAGATATATTAATCATGGTCAGGCAAAATATACTAGACAAGACCCTCACCTAGACTTCCTCGCAGTCCTCTCTGGAAATGCGTTGTTTACATGGCAGTCTGGATCGGCCTGATCCCCACAGTAGTGAACGACATAAGATTAAGTCAAGCACAGCACAACCGTTTGGAGTATCCCGGTCCACCTTCATCAGCAAGGGATGTAAGGAAAGCTACAACAATCCGTCACTTAACATTCTTTTCAGGGCGCCAAAAAATGGTACTCTTACTCATTTTGGGCATTCAACAACAACATACACTAATAATATCACATACTGCCAATATTAAACACTACCAATATTTAACACTAGAAATAATTGTGCATTAGTAATATTACACACTACTGTTATTAAACACTACTAATATTTCGTGATATTAATATTAATCATTACCAATATAACACAATTATAAATTACTAAAACCACACACTTCCAATACTAAGCACTACCAACAATACACACTTACGATATTACACACTGACAATATTACACACTACCAATATTACACACTAACAATATTACACACTACCAATATTACACACTACCAATATTACACACTAACAATATTACACACTACCAATATTACACACTAACAATATTACACACTACCAATATTACACACTAACAATAATACGCACTACCAATATTACACACTAACAATATTACACACTACCAATATTACACACTAACAATATTACACACTAACAATATTACACACTACCAATATTACACACTAACAATGTTATGCACTACCAATATGAAACACTCATAATGTTTCATATTTTATTACTACACACGAGGCAGCGGGGATTAGGGGTGAAACGTCCGTTTCAGAAACCCAGAGTATCGGGTTCGAATCCCGCCATGTCCAGTTTGGCAGACACAAGATTTTTCTCGGTTTGATCTCTACTAAGCAAACGAGAAGTCATGGTAACCTACGGTACACCTGACAAGAAACTGAAAAGGTCAAATGGGTTGACCGTTGTAAGACGCGACGTTCTCCAAAGGACATGCTTACAATGTTATATTCAACTAATATTACAAATGATAAGAATGTTCCACAGAGGTACAACACAACAGTTTACTTTAGTTTTTAATTTGTTGGTAAACGTCTTGTACTAACATTGGTACGAATATAATTACATCTTACTAATATTACACACACCTTACTAATATTACACACACCTTAGCTTTACACCTTACTAATATTACACACACCTTACCTTTACACCTTACTAATATTACACACACCTTAGCTTTACACCTTACTAATATTACACACACCTTAGCTTTATACCTTACTAATATTACACACACCTTTGCTTTACACCCTACTAATATTACACACACCTTAGCTTTACACCTTACTAATATTACACACACCTTAGCCTTATACCTTACTAATATTACACACACCTTAGCTTTATACCTTACTAATATTACACACTTTAGCTTTGTATCTTAATAATATTATACACACCTTATCTTTATATTATACTAATATTACATACACCTTAGCTTTACACCTTACTATTATTACACACACCTTAGCTTTACACCTTACTAATATTACACACACTTTAGCTTTACACAATACTGATATTACACGCCTAATATTACCCCCTAGTAATGTTACACCCTACTAATATTAAACTAAACTTCTATTACACACTGAATATAAATACACGTTACAAATGTTAGAGACAACTAAAATTATGTCCTATTAATATTATACACTGCTAACTTTATGCACTACCAATATTACACATTACTAACACTACATCCTACTAATATTACACTCCACTAATATTTAAAACCACAAATATTTGACGCTAATAATATTTGACACTACCAATATTTTCACACTGATAATACTACACACTACTAATATCTGACACTACGAACATTTCACACTACTAATATTTGACACTACTAATATTACACACTTCTAATATTTGATACAACTAATATTTAATACTACTAATAATTAACATTACAAATATTTAACACTACCAATATTTTACACTACTAATATTACACACTACTAATATTGCACATTACTATTATTTGACACTACTAATAATTAACACTACTAATATTAGACACTACTAATATTTGATAATACCAATATCTGACACTTCAAATATTACACACTACTAATATTTGACACTACCAATATTTGACACTACTAATATTACACACTACTAATATTTGACACTACTAATATTACACACTACTAATTTTTGAAACTACTAATAATTAACACTACTAATATTACAAACTACTAATACTTTACACTACTAATAATTAACACTACTAATATTACACGCTACTAATATTTGACGCTACTAATAATTAACACAACTAATATTACACGCTACTAATGTTTGACACTGCCAGTAATTGAAGCTACTAATATATGACATTACTAATATTACACACTACTACTATTTAACACTACTAATATTAAACACTACTAATATTTTACACTACTAATATTTAACACTACTCATATTACACACTACTAATATTTTACGCTACTAATATTACAAACTACTAATATTTGACACTACTGATATTTGACGCTACTAATATTTGACAGTATTAATATTTGGCACTATTAAAATTACACATTACTAATATTTGACATTACCAATATTTGACACTACTAATACTACACAATACTAATATTTTACACTACCAATATTTTACGCTACTAATATTTGACACTACTAATATTTGACACTACCAATATTTTACGCTATTAATATTTGAAACTAGTAATATTTGACACTTTTAATATTACTCTACTAATATTTGATACTACTAATATTACACAATACTAATATTTGACACTACCAATATTTGGCACTACTAAAATTACATACTACTAATATCATATTTCGTATGCGCTGCCTGTGACAATTATTTGGAATTTCATGGAGTGACAGAGTGACTAACAATTAAGTGTTAGACCGAGCACATATTGTTAGCTAAGTTACGATCCTCCGCCAGCACCGCTTGCGGGGGCTTTGTCATGTGTGCAGCATTGAGGATATGCGAATACCAAAAGATATAATTTACGGGGAGCTGACCACGAGCAAGTGTAAAAAATGTAGACCCTTCCCCCGCTAGAAAAATGTTTGCAGGCGTGACCTGAAGACGTTGGCTATGAACACCTGCAACTTGCAACTGGGAGGATCTTGCCAAAGACAGACCCGGCTGGAGGTAGGCTGTGTGTATTGGTCTGTAGGAAAGGGAAGGCAAGATGCGTCAAGATGCAGACTACAAACGTTTGGGGCGAAAGTTAGGGCAACAACTGACTTTCCCCTTTTTAGCGCGAAGTCCATTGTCTCTAGAGACTGACATCATCATCAATCAATATTTGACACTACTAATATTTGACACCACTAATATTTGACACGACTAATATTTGACACCACTTATATTTGACACGACTAATATTTGACACCACTTATATTTGACACTACTAATATTTGACACCAATAATATTTGACACCACTAATATTTGACACCACTAATATTTGACACGACTAATATTTGACACCACTTATATTTGACACTACTAATATTTGACACCAATAATATTTGACACGACTAATATTTGACACCACTAATATTTGACACGACTAATATTTGACACCACTTATATTTGACACTACTAATATTTGACACCAATAATATTTGACACTATTAATATTTGAAACTATCATTATTTGACACTTTTAATAATTGCACTACTAATATTTGACACTACCAATATTTGGGCAGATTGGGCTCATTAGCCTTGGTTGGCAACCAATCTAAGAGAAGGTAAACTCTGACTCTAAATCCGGGTAGACGAAGCTCGTAAGCCTGTTCACGTAGTTCGTCTAGGAGAAGAGGAACTCTGATTTTAAAGCCACAAGTCCCAGAGAGTGCTGGCTAGTCTTGGAACGATGAGAGTATCATCGGATGTCTCAAGTTACTAGCATATTCGGGCAACGACTCTACGGCCTTGTGGTAACCTCGGGAGAGGGAAGTGCTATGGGAGTAAGACTAAACAGAAAATCCGGAGTGATAGCACATAAGGTGGATGGTTTTTAAATTGCGAACTCATTCCGGCAGTTTCCTGTAGCTGAGTTCGTACCAAATTGTAATGCTTTACATTCCTGTGGATTACACCAGCGAGGCCGAGAGAGGGATCATGCAGTTTAGGTAGCCCAGTGGCTCCATATTCAGCTCCCAGGCTTGCGCTCTGAGTAGCCACTCACAGGGTGCAACGCGAATGGTCTGCAAAGACTGAATGCCTAACATATGACAAAATTTATATTTGACACTACTAATATTTGACACTACTAATATTTGACACTACTAATATTTGGCACTACTAATATTTGACACTACTAATATTTGACACTACTAATATTTGACACTACTAATATTTGGCACAACTAATATTTGACACTACTAATATTTGGCACTACTAATATTTGGCACTACTAATATTTGACACTATTAATATTTGACACTACTAATATTTGACACTACTAATATTTGACACTACTAATATTTGGCACTACTAATATTTGACACTACTAATATTTGACACTACTAATATTTGGCACTACTAATATTTGACACTACTAATATTTGCCACTATTAATATTTGACACTACTAATATTTCACACTATTAATATTTGACACTACTTATAATTGGCGCTACCATTATTACAGACCACTAATATTAGATACTACTGATATTACACATGGCTAATGTTACACACTACTAATATTTGAAACTACTAATATTAGATTCCAGCTAATGTTACACGTTGCTAATATTACACCCTACTAAAGTAAAACATTGCTAACATTACACGCTACTAATGTTACACCCTACTAATGTTTCACCCTATTAATGTTAAACCGTACTAATGTTACACCCTACTAATGCCACATCCTTCTAATGTTACACGATACTAATGTTACACCTTCATAATGTTACACCCTACTAATGTTACACACTACTAATGTTAAACCCTATTAATGTTACACCCTACTAATGTTACACCCTATTAATGTTACACCCTACTAATGTTACACCCTGCTAATGTTACACACTGCTAATGTTCCACCCTACTAATGTTACACCCTATGATTGTTACACTCTACCAAAGTTTCACTCTACTAATGTTACACACTACTAATGTTACACCCTACTAATGTTACGCACTATTAATGTTACACACTGCAAATGTTACACCCTACTAATGTTACACCCTACCAATGTTGGTCCTTCTTAATGTTACACCCTATTAATTCTACACTCTATTAATATTACACCCTACTAATGTTACACACTACAAATGTTACACCCTAGTAATATTACACACTACAAATGGTACACCCTACTAAATTTACACCCTACTAATGTTACACTTTACTAATGTTACACACTTTAAATGTTACACACCACTAATGTTACCCACTACTTATATTACACCTTACTAATGTTACATCCTACTAATGCTACAGACTTCTAATGTTACACACTTGTAATATTTCTAGCTGTTTTTGTTTACAGAACAATAGATTGATGATGTTTTGTTAAAGTTGGACCCTATTGATTGCATCTACAGATAACTAGCATAAGACCTTTCTTCTGTTACTGAGTTCCACCTCCTTATGGAAAGGAATAACGTCTTTTTGCCGCCGCAGTCGTGACGCGCTGTACATGCCAGGTTTTTATTGTACTTCTGATAGAACAAAATTGTAAGCTAGAAGATCGACATTCAAACCACTCAGCTACCTGCTTTTATTACACTATACAAATTTATCTGAAATATAGAGCTCGTTTCAACACACGTATCTCAAGCGGGCATAAGGATACTAGAACGTTGATATAGTAGAAGTTATCAGAATGCAGACTCCGTGATTGGATACAGATGGTCGTTGCTGAGGAAAAGAAAAAAGAGTGCTGCGCCTCAATACATGTCGCAAATTGGAGCTAAGGAGTCCTTTGCATGGGGCTAACAATCTCATAGTGTACAACAAAATGTTACAGAAACAACTACAGCAACGGCACACCCAGTGCATTGACGTAGGTTCCAAAGGAATCCAACTGAAGTGAAGAAAGGGACCGTAACTAGAAGGGATTTGTTTGAATTCAAACATGTGTCGAGCAGGGAATGGGCTCATGAGGAGACAGAGAGCTGAAGTGTGAACAACAACTGAGCCACTTCAACAATCAGTTTCCACATTCTTCATCCCGTGATAAAAGAGACTGAATATCTGTTGGTCCACTCTGAGGGTAATGATGTTGGTTTTGTGTGTATAACATTTGCTGTCAAGTAACATATTCATTCCAGTATGTTGTCCGCTTTATAGCAGCCGTGAATACATCTTGATTTCTAGCAAGACGAACAGCTACTGTTTGATTTGGCTCTGTTGAAATAACCCGGATACTGGGAGCAATTTATCAATAACAATAACATTTAAAATATATTTCTTAGCCTTCATTAAAAAACGTTTAATGTATCCATCCCCCTGTTATTCCCCCTTCTCTTTCTTTCTCTCTCTGTCTCTCTCTCTCTCTTTCTCTCTCTCTCTCTCTCTCTCTCTCTCTCTGGTTCTCTCTGCCTCTTTCCTTTGCCTTCTGCCTATTTATCTAAATACTGATAAATATCTCTCTCTATCTCTTTCTCTTCTACTCCTCCAAAATTTGAAATATAACTGTATATACGCGTATATATTACAAAATGAATGCAAAGGAACTTATAATTTCAAAGACTCAATAAAAGTCATTTAAAATCTACACACAAGGACATCTTCGAACTCCCAGTAATGCCCTGATTCCAAATTCTTCTGGGACGACCACTTCTTCTTTCACAGGCACCGTGTCTTCTATTTTCATGACAGCCTGGCTAACGAGGCGGCAGATCAAAGTGATCCCCGTAGTATTGAGCGACACGCAGATGAAGGCAAGCATAGCACAACCTCCTCGAGTAACCCGTACCACGTTCATCAGCGCACTCTAACCTGCCACTATGTAAATACAATATCTTCAAGCTATTGTATCTCTTTGTATAACCGACATAACCTAACTTCTTCCTTGCGGTGTCGTGTATCAGACAGTGTTATTATATATCTAGTTGTTGCAAAATATCTTTATTTGATTTCTTTCATGTCCAAGCCATTATCAATATCCTTCCATAACACTTGGTTTCGAAAGATCATATTTCTTTTGCAATGGTTTTCTTTAATGTCCATGTCTCGCACCAATATGTTGCCACAGGGACAAAGCATGTTCCAATCAGTTTAATTGTCGTCTTTTCTTTGGTCCGTTGCCAAACATTTTCCATCTGCATTAGTTTGTGTGGTGATTGCAAACCTTCGATTGATTTTTACCGATCAGTCTCTAGAGGGTTCGATCGTGGATAATAAATACTCAAAAAAATTTCTTAACATAAGACATCAAAATAAATCTTTGAAACACACGCTGCTATTACGCCACGTCTCTTATCTCATATTTTACTTCATAACACGCATTGAGGCACCACTTCAGCAGCTGCCTTACACGGAGTCTGCATCAAAACACATCCAATGAGACACTAGCAGATGAAGAGCTAGAGAATGAAGATGAAATCATCTGGGGTAGACATGATTCGTTGGTTCGGAAAAGGAATCAAATGCAATCCAACTATAAGAAAGAAAAGTCTGATCGCAACTGCCTTGCAGGGAGAATGTAGACAGTTCAAGACTTGGACATATTATTCTTAATAGAAAGACATATAGACAGCAGATATGCTGAAATCAGTCCCACTGTACAATTGTGTACAACGTACCTTACATGCAGCTCTCCTGTACAATACTACACAGCGTACCTTACATGTAGCCCCGCTGTACAATACTACACAATGTAGCTTACATAGAGCCTCGCTGCACAATACTACACAACGTAGCTTACATAGAGTCTCGCTGCACAATACTACACAAAGTAGCTTACATAGAATCTCGCTGCACAATACTGCACAAAGTAGCTTACATAGAGTCTCGCTGCAGAATACTACACAAAGTAGCTTACATAGAGTCTCGCTGCACAATACTACACAACGTAGCTTACATAGAGTCTCGCTGCACAATACTACACAAAGTAGCTTACATAGAGTCTCGCTGCACAATACTACACAACGTAGCTTACATAGAGTCTCGCTGCACAATACTACACAAAGTAGCTTACATAGAGTCTCGCTGCACAATACTACACAAAGTAGCTTACATAGAGTCTCGCTGCACAATACTACACAAAGTAGCTTACATAGAGTCTCGCTGCACAATACTACACAAAGTAGCTTACATAGAGTATCGCTGCACAATACTACATAAAGTAGCTTACATAGAGTCTCGCTGCACAATATTATACCGCGTACCTTGCATGTAGCCCCGCTGTACAATACTACACAAAGTAGCATACATGCAGCCCCCCTCCACATTGCTACACTCCAAACCTTACATGCAGCCGCTCTCCACAAAGCTACACTACAAGCCTTACATGCAGCCCTGCTACACTACAAACCTTACATGCAGCCCTGGTACACTCCAAACCTTACATGCAGCCCCACTCCACAATGATACACTCCAAACCGTACACTTCAAGCTCAACATGAACGAACGACGATAAAGATGAAAAATAGGTTGCAAATCTATTTAAATGATGAAATTGCTAGCCTCGTGCATTACACTCGTTTTGTACTAATTTATGACATTCTTTTAAGGTTACAGTTACCCTATTCTGTTGGCACCGTGTATCTATCGAGCGTACCATATCTCAGAGAAGTATATTTGTGTTCGTTCACCAGCACGCACGTCAAGACAAACTTAACCAGACACCAGCACAAAGAAACAAGGTCGTCTTATCGCAAGATATTGACAGAGCCAAACCTCAAACGGAAAAACGATTTGGAATGAAAAAAATTAAATAAAAAGAGGAAATTATCAGCAGGCTACAGAACGGAACTATAAAGAGTGTCGTGCTCGTATTTTATCTCCTCTCTGGTTTCACTTTGGTGTTTTCTTCTCCCCCTCCTCCCCTAATTTGTATTTTATGACTTCATTTTGTTTCAACGTGGTTGTTGAAGTAACGACATACGCTAGGCCAGATCTGCAGCAACGGGTCGTGCGATTTATTGGAGCCTATATTGGGACCAGGCCAGCCCAAGTCGCGAACAATCAAGTCCTAATAAATCACAGATATATTACCCTAGTTTGGACTTGGACTTCCCTCGGGTGTGATAAAATCTCTTCAATAAGAGTAGTATTCTCTGTGTAAAAGGCTCAATACAGAAGCGTAACCGAGTCATATTGAAAGTGAATAACTGAAGTGTGTCATTGTGTGCGTCTTCCGACTGTACGTAGCTACTGTGAATGTTTACAATTAGACATTCAATGAAAACATGAGACATACAAACAGTGTATCCTCATGCAGCATGTCTTTAGAAAAACATCGCTCTCATAACAACCAATCTGGAAAACTCTCAATCATTGATCAGCTCTCTCATTTTTCCCCATCATCCTCAGAACCTCTTTCATAACATGTGTCCATCTTCTCCTGGATCTGCCTCTGTCTTATTAGACCAGGTGCCATACCTCCCAGCATCGCTGTATTCTAGACCACTGATGTGGCTAAAGTAGTGTAGTTTCCCAAACTTTACTTGTTTACTATCCAATTGTGTTCTGTATTTAGCTCCTTTAGAATTGATGTGTTCTCTTTCTTGCCATTCAAGGTATTTGTCAGCACTTACTGGTAGCAATTTAGCTCGAAGAATTCAATCTTTTTTTAGTATCTGACTGTCCATGCCCGCATCCGAACTAACAGAATGACAAAAATAACGACCCTGAAGACTTACAACATCCCAGATGGAAAGTGGCAATGATCGACATGAAAAAGTAAAGTAAAGTAACCCATAGTATTACTGCCGTAGTGGTGTGAGGTGTTAGCGATCTCACATTTTTACTCACGCTTTTACTTCCCGGACTGAACCCATTTAAAGCTGAATCGACCTGGGTGCCGTTGCGGTCTAAAAAACATTTCAGCCTCAACTGGGGAATGAACCCATGACCACTCAGATGCGAAGCCAGCTCGCTAACCACTGCGCTACGCGGATCGATTTGAACAACCACACAAAAATTCAGAAAGAAAATTGCACCTTTCGAGCTAAAAATGCTATCCGAAACTTCTCAAAATATCATGGCCAGTTCGGAAGGAAAATACGGAAAAACCTGGAGGGGCTCGATAAAGAACACAATTAGATAGTAAACAATACTACGTCAAAGACATACCAGCTTGCTGAAAACAATACTAGACGGAAGCATGGAGGGCAAACGAGCAAGAAGCAAACAACACTATAAGTGGGAGGATCATATCAGAAGACCAACAAGGAGATAAGAACGTCAGATTGCACTATCAAAGCAAAATAGAAGACGTCGGAGAACCAGTATTGCACCCGACCGCCGTTATAGAGATGACAATTGATTGAACTTGTATTTACGAGATGCGTGAGATAAATATAAGAAGTACACTTAGACCTCCAAACTTGACCAAGGTCAATGTCGCGTCTGCGTTCAGAAGGAAGAATGGCGCTATAAAATATATGGCCAGCATGTGTGGCTTTATTGAGGTACAATATTACATGGCTGTAAACCATTCAGCAGAGCTTCTTATCTCCCTATATGTGCCAGGTAAGAAATCGGCCTTGACCTCTTACGTACACGTAAATACAGCAACAATGTGAAATTTACAATTTAACGACAACAATAGAAAAGACGAAGTATATTTTATGTACTAGACAGATATTCACACCATTCAACCGAAAAAAAATTCAATATTAGACATTGCGAATTTGAAACGCTGACCTTCAGATAACAAATGCAGCTTCCAGAAAAGAATGGAATGTATGGTTATTAGACTAAAACATATAAGGTTTGCGTTCTTACTCACACGATAATCAGGTGAGAGATTTACCAACAGAAAATAGACATATTGACACCAGGTAAAGCTCTATCTACCCACGCTAATTTGAAATACGCTGAAATGTTGAAACACCCGAACAGCAGTGTTTCAACATTCTGAGAAATCGACTAAAGCCATCGCTAACCAAATATTATAAGAAGCAATGTGCAGGCTTAGCAGTTTTGCCTGCATCACAAATATCCTAAGAATAACAAACAAACAAACAACTTGCAAGATGAAGGTAAACGAGATCTTGTTGTTGGTATTGGCGCCGAGGACGAAGTGAAAGAGCTTCGTTGTACCAAATCTCAACTTTTTGTGGAGATGGGGTAAGCAGTTTCTTTACCCGCTGTCTTGCTTGTTCCTAACAGTAAGTATGGTACCCATTTACAGATAGTAGACTTGATAATTATGTTTCCAGGGATAAAACTCGACACGTTTACATTAATTGCAATTGTCGTAGATCTTCCATCAAAGCAAAACTTCTTTGCACAAACTAACGCTGTGCAAACATAATTGGGGTACAGGATGAGAAGGAGGAGGGAAAGAGGGAGATAGTTTATGATCAATCAATCCATCAGTCAAACCATCAATCAATCCATCAATCAAAACATCAATCAATCCATCAATCAATACATCAATCAATACATCAATCAATACATCAATCAATCAAAACTTGTTCAGCCTCTTGTAGAGCAAAGAGCTTCAACAATTGCACGTCAAGTCCTGCTGTCCTGTCCATAATTCTGCGAACGCCTCTATTGATGAAAATTTATAGTTGTTGTTGCTGTTCTTCGTGTTTCAGAGCCAAACATAAGGATTGACTTAACAATGGAGTTGAAGATTTGTCGTTTTTGATTTGTATCTAATATTTTTTTTTAATTTTCACAAGTTCTCAAATGCGATGAAAGTATCTCTTCTTTCGTGTTCTTTTTTTTTTTTTTTTTTTGACATATGTAAACAGCCGTGTTAGCACATTCGTTATTACGCTGTCTTCCCAGCCAAGAAATCACCATGAAAAACCGGCTCTTGTGGTCGACCCAGCCAAATAATGTGTACCTAGCCCCAGATTTTTCATGTCGTTGAACGGAATCTTTACTTCTTTTTTATTTAACCTCCTACAATATATTGCTACCATGATTTATAAATGGTCTGTCGGGGTCTTTGTGAATGTCAAGGACAAGAATAGCACCCCTGCCTCACTGAGAGCATGTCGTAAGAGGCGACTAACTGTGTGTCGTGGCATAACACTGACCATGGTTAGGTGGATTGCTTAGAGCAGCATATATGGCGCTTAACAGGCTGAGTGTCTACTTTACTCTAGTGTTTGAGTCTTTTAAAATTGGATTCGTACATCAGTTAACCATCCTCCGTAAGCGCTTGTCCCAACGCAGCGGAGAATTAAGCTGCTCGAGCCTAGCCTGTTAAGTAGGAAACACTTCTCCCGGCTACATCCAGCTCATACCAGAAACCTGGACCTGCCTCAGAGGCGTATGCCTCTGTAGAAGTTCAGGTCGACTAAGACTAAGATTAAGACTAGGATATATGAACGAATCTCCATCTTGTCGGAATGTATTTTCGAGCGCAAATAGATTGTAGTTATTTTCTTCATGGCTGAATTCACATAGTATCTCTATCTAACCTAGCCTTGCGTCTTTCCTTCAGAAAATACAACAGCAGCATTCTGGTAAATGTAATACACTACATTATAACATAAACTTGGTAACTCTTCAAGTCAATAATAACAAGTCATGTCTTTACAGCAGCCGTCAAACCTCCAGTAAACTATCGTTTACATGCTATCTCGTCGGGCCTCCTATTTGAGCAGAAGGCCAACGGGGGGCAACTACAGTGTAGGATAGTGGTCTTCCCTAACGCTTCATACATTCTCTGAAATGTCCTGACATTAAACAAGGCACGTGTGAAGCCATGGTGGCTTCGCTCTGAAGTGTCAGTCAGGAAAACATGGGTTAGTTAGAGTCGCTTCACATGTGCTAAAAGGAAGCGTTTTTAGTGTGTATTGTTGCTGTCTATCTCCTTCTGGTGAATTCTATTTTTGACTGTGACAAATTGGTTGGGTTGGCGTAATATACATGTGTTCTTAAGGAAGTATCATCAATGTTTATGGGTCTCTAAACAAAATTAAGTTAACAAATTATAAAACTGGATATACGTATTCAGATAAAAGCCATCCTCCTTTTTTTCTTCCAACAGGAACATGGAATGCCACTCTGCTTTACCCTCCTCCATGGAGGCATGTGCCAAAGCATGTACGTGTTCTTGCATTGTTGTCTGCTTGGGAAAGGTTATTTACGTGGTGAGATTACAGTCGCATAATCATTATTTTAAGTCACTTTCAGAACTTGCTCAGTAAGTTAAAGTGGATCTATTCTTACATGTCCAGTATAGGGGCCCATGATTTCGCTGCTGGCTAAAATGGACTATACATTCATATCTATCTATCTATCTATCTATCTATCTATCTATCTATCTATCTATCTATCTATCTATCTATCTATCTATCTATCTATCCATCCATCCATCCATCCATCCATCCATCCATCCATCTATCTATCTATCTATCTATCTATCTATCTATCTATCTATCTATCTATCTATCTATCTATCTATCTATCTATCTATCTATCTATCTATCTATCTATCTATCTATCTATCTATCTATCTATCTATATATCTATATATCTATCTATCTATCTATCTATCTATCTATCTATCTATCTATCTATCTATCTATCTATCTATCTATCTCTCTCTCTCTCTCTCTCTCACTCTCTCACTTTCTGTGCCTGTCCGTTCTACCAATCCCTTACCAATCCCCACACTTGCTTATATCTATATAACCCATATGTCTCAAACATACAAACAATTACAGATCCCATTTAGTCAAATTGGTAACTAACAGCGCCCATAAAGTCAAGATAAAGACATGTCCAAAGGCCGCTTGAAGACAGCTTTGATAACTTGCAGGCCGCGTAGCATAACAGGAACGTTTATTGACTACAATATATTTGTTGACTCAAAACCTAACCCTCCTAAAACGTTGTGGTACAGAGTATATACCTATTTGTGTGTTTAAAGAAAAGTCATTCCAATTTTTTTTTAAATCTCTGAATGAATGAACGTTTCTTTTATTTAAAACGTTGTTCCTGCTTTGGATGTTGTAGTTAATCCTTTACAATGTCGGATTAGTTCGCTGACTAAGATGTAGATTCGGGCGAGTCTCAAGATTGTAATAGCATCAAAATGAGGTCCCTACAATTGTTGTTTTTTAAAAACAAAATTGTTACAAATAAGGTGCCTTAACTTTGCTTCCAGCCTAGACCTACAGGAAAGCTGTCCAGCACTCCTATATCAAATATATTTAATCTGAAACTTATTATCTTGAATCTCATAAAGTAATGTCGATCACGTGGTATGTTACATGATAGCTTGTCTGACCTTATTTAAATCCTTGATCACTATAAATGCAGTAAAATTATGTAAATTATCCGGTCAAAAGGTGGCGCTCACTTAACTAGCCATTTTTCAAACATATATATATGCAGCCTAACTAATTTAAAGCACTTCTTGAACCCTGATTTCTGTCACATTAATTCTTCCATTTTATTTGGATGTGGATCTTCTCATTTTCCATATTTGTACACGTGACGTTCCCCGATCAATCACACAGCTCATGGTCTATGGTATGGCAACTTCAAACCGTATTTCAGCCAATCAGTGCACACGTTAAAAACATTTTCATTTTGTGATAAACGATTTTGCTCTGTTTAACTTTCATTTGTGAGAAACGATTAACACCAAGGCCATATTGGTAGGTTTAAATTTAAGTACAGTATTGAACTTTCACAGGTTTCCAACGTTTGCGGTCACAAATAACAAAGTTTGAGCTGCAACCACATTTGTCTCCCATAAATTCCATAGAATTTGAATCATGGTTAACGATATGTCTTTACATAGACCTTTAGAGTAATTAAACATTGTCCCAGTGGGGTGTATTCTGGAAAAGGAATAAAGTTGTGAAATTAATCAACTGAATTTAGCCCACCTGCGCCGAGGTTCCATTTATTAACTTTTCTCTTCATATGATCGGAACACAACATTTCCAACCTCGCGTTTTAACCAGTTTATTGACCAACCTGACCGAGGTATCGTTAACGTGAAGGGCCCATACAGATACGCGTATGTACAGATTGCATTATGCTCAGACTAATGTCATTATTAAACCAGCTATCACAGTAATTGAATAATGCTATTTGGAAACTTACAAAGTTGTGGGCAAACGGAAGAAATGTACCAGTGGCTCTTGGCCCTTTCTGTCGCTGTTTGCTGATTACTTTGTCGTTCACAGCGGTAAACAGGTTTGTGCTCGCCAGCCTCTGACTCCCTTCCTCGTCTTATTCACAACTCTGGAACAATGATTTACTTCCTCTATTTGCTTCTGAATTTTCTTCTTCTTCAATCACAGAGAATACCAGTTACTCCCTGTATTTGAATTCTTCTTTTCATTTTTCCTCAATCCACGACAAAGCCAGTTACTCCCTCTATATGTCTCTGAATTCTAATTCTTCCTCTTCAATCCCTGACAAGACCAGTAACCCTCCTCAATCTGTTTTTGAATTCTTATTTTTATCCTAACGAGGCCAGCTCCTTCCTCTATCTGCTTCTGAATTCTTATTCTTCTTATTTAATCCCTGTCCTCTATCTGTTTCTGAGTTCTTCTTTTCTTCTCCAATCCCCGACAAGACCAGTTACCCCATTTGTTTGAATTCATATTATTCATTTTCTCCAATACAGTTACTCCCTCTATCTGTCTCTGAATTCTTATTCAATCCCCGAGTGTTACTGAGTACCGAAAGTGAAGCACGGAATAGTAACACTGTAACCTGCAAAGCTCGTCGTAATAGACGACTAAGAAGGGTTGATAGCCACATCCTGTAGGAACTTTAAGCCACAAAATGCCAATAGATAAGAGCAGGTCAACATTTGTTGAGTTTCCGTGTACACGTTGAAGATCCTTGCTGCACAAGGAGGTGTATAGACTTTGAAAAACAATGCTTAAAGAGGCCAGTCATTTTCTCTCTCTCTCTCTCTCAGAGTTCCTCTTGTCCTCTTTCCTTTCCCTAGAAAATCAGCTACACTCTGACTCTCTCTGTTCTCTTTCTTCCTTTTCCCCCAAATCAGTTTCTCTTTATCTGTCTCTGTTCCTCTTGTCCTCCGTCCCTCCCCCTAGAAAATCAGTTTCTCTCTAGCTGTCTCTGAGACTCTTCTCCACTCCTCCTCCACTAGAAAATCAGTTTATCTCTATCTGTCTCTGAGTTCCTCTTCTGCCCTCCGCCCTTCCCCTAGAAAACCAGTTTCTCTTATCTATCCATGAGTTCCTCTGCTCCTCCCCCCTTCCCCTAGAAAATCACGTACTCTTTACCTGTCTCTGAGTTCCTCTTCTCCTCCGACCCTGCCCCTAGAAAATCAGGTACTCTATCTGTCTCTGTTCCTCTTCTCCTCCGTCCCTGCCCCTTGAAAATTAGGTACTCTTTTTCTATTTGAGTTCCTCCTCTCCTTCGTCTCTGTTCCTAGAAAATCAGGTACTCTTTATCTGTCTCTGTTCCTCTTCTCCTCCCCCCTCCCCCACCCCTTCCCCCCAAAAATAAGTTACTCTTTATCTATCTCTGAGTTCCTCTTCTCCTCTCCCACCCCTTTCCCCCCGAAAATCAGTTACTCTTTATATGTCTCTGAGTTCCTCTTCTCCTCCCTCCTCCCTTCCCCTATAAATTCAGTTACTCTTTACCTGTCTCTGTTTTTCTAGTTTTCCCAGTTCACCTGAACAAACTGAGTTAATACGTAATGTTGCTTATGTCTCCTTGCCATGTTCACCTTCCTCTCTCAAGGATACACACAGTCTGCCTCACACAGTCTGCCTCACACAGTCTGCCTCACACAGTCTACCTCACACAGTCTGCCTCACATAGTCTACCTCACACAGTCTGCCTCACCAGTCTGCCTCACACAGTCTGCCTTACACAGTCTGCCTCACACAGTCTGCCTCACACAGTCTGCCTCACCAGTCTGCCTCACCAGTCTGCCTCACACAGTCTGCCTCACACAGTCTGCCTCACACAGTCTGCCTCACACAGTCTGCCTCACCAGTCTGCCTCACCAGTCTGCCTCACACAGTCTGCCTCACCAGTCTGCCTCACACAGTCTGCCCTGCCTCACACAGTCTACCTCACACAGTCTACCTCACACAGTCTGCCTCACACAGTCTGCCTCACACAGTCTACCTCACACAGTCTACCTCACACAGTCTGCCTCACACAGTCTACCTCACACAGTCTGCCTCACACAGTCTACCTCACACAGTCTGCCTCACCAGTCTGCCTCACACAGTCTGCCTCACACAGTCTGCCTCACACAGTCTGCCTCACCAGTTTGCCTCACACAGTCTGCCTCACACAGTCTGCCTCACACAGTCTACCTCACACAGTCTACCTCACACAGTCTACCTCACACAGTCTGCCTCACAAAGTCTACCTCACACAGTCTGCCTCACACAGTCTGCCTCACACAGTCTACCTCACACAGTCTGCCTCACACAGTCTGCCTCACACAGTCTGCCTCACACAGTCTGCCTCACCAGTCTGCCTTACACAGTCTGCCTCACACAGTCTGCCTTACACAGTCTGCCTCACCAGTCTGCCTCACACAGTCTGCCTCACACAGTCTGCCTCACCAGTCTGCCTCACACAGTCTGCCTCACACAGTCTGCCTCACACAGTCCTTCTTTTCTTCCTCATTCTCATTAAAACAAAATCGAGTATTCCCTCTTGAAATCCCTTTATAATAATCCTCGCCATAACTATCCAACGTCCGCCATCTAGACAGGTTCTACATGTCTTGTGCCGGCGAGTCATTTTTGATGCAGAATCCGGAAGTGGCCGTACGCTTAATGGAGCAAGGACAATGTAAGAGTCTGGTGGCCTTCCCTTGACCATTCTCTGTTTATTGGGTCATGTCCTCGCCTGGCACGTGCATTGGTCTCCGTCCTCTGCAAATATCGTAAGTCCGAGACTTATGAGTATCCGTTTCGTGAAAATCTTCTTTGTCTTCCTACCGCCTGTTGTACATTTGCCCCCATTAATGACCTCTTGGTCTAAAACTGTTTTTCTCTCACTCATTTGCTCCCTTCACTCACTGTCTCTCTCTCTTCTCTCTCTCTCATTCTATCTCTCCTGCCCTCTGTCCCTGGCTCAGATGTTTCCTTGTCTGTTTACCATGTCGACAGAGTTAAAAGAAGCAATACACTTGTTTCGATTGCGTAGTGCGTCTGCGTACCCTCAGACTCTCCTTCACACACCCCCTACACACTTTCTATCTCTCACAGTATATTTGAAGTAAATTCAAAGTATATTTTCTACCTATATATATATATATCTATGTCTGTGTCTCTATCTCTCTCTTAGGGTGTATTGTTTGGTAATAATTTCGTCAAATTAAAAAAAAATTAAACAAAAGTACACATTCCTTCGAAGTTATATTGCGATTAATCTCAATTCTCTCTCTTTCTTTCTCTCTCTTTCTTTCTCTCTATCTCTATCTCTCTTTCTTTCTCTCTCTCTCTCTCTCTTTCTTTCTCTCTCTCTCTCTCTGTCTCTCTCTCTTTCTCTCTCTCTCATTCACTTCTTCTTCTGTGTTCGTCCTGAAAAGGTCGTTTGTGACGTTGCGGCAAAATTTAAAGCGAGGATGCCATAACTGCGCTTTTCGGCTCGACACATCCGATTTGAGCACTTCATTTTTGGGACCGCGTTTGCATCATCTCTTCGTTACCTAATCTTGAAACCATGCTGTATGGTCGCAGTGTGTTTCAAGGGCCGCTACGCCACTTGGAGGCGCAATTTGGTCTTGTTCAGTTATGGGTCGCTGACCTTAATGCCAGCAGCCAGCCAGTTAACAATCGCTGGCCGCTGTCAGCTCATTCATTGCGCCTCTTACTTTAACACATTCTCTCTCTCTCTCTCTCTCTCTCTCTCTCTCTCATGTTGTACTTTATTTTAACATATTGTTGAGTAGTTATAGGAACTCATATATTTCTCTCGATAATGTTGTGTCATAGCCTTCCTTTACGATCTTTTGCTGATTTTCTCTCTCTCTCTCTCTCTCTCTCTCTCTCTCTCTCTCTCTCTCTCTATCACTCACTCTTTCTTTCTCATGCTGTACTTTATTTTAACATATTGTTGAGTAATTAAAGGAATTCATATATTTCTTTCGATGATGTTATGTCCTAGTCTGCCTTCACGATCTTTTGTTTATTCTCTCTCTCTCTCTCTCACTCTTTCTTTCTCTCCTACTTGGATCTTGGCCTGTATGTTGTGCCTGACTGTGACTAACTTGTTTGAAAAGTATGTTGTACTTGACTGTGACTAACTTGTTTGAAAAGTATGTTGTGTCTGAGCTGACGAGTTTCCTCTCCCAAGACCTACTGTAAGGTTAAAGGTATGTCCTGTAGCAAAGAGTATCACTTTAAAACCACAGACATTAAAAAATACAATGTCTCCGTCCTTACCTTACATTACACTGCTAACAAAAATAATGAACCCAGATCTGTGCGGATAACAACAGCAACACAAAGAACTGTTTTAGATTATGTTGAGAAAGAGCAAATGAATACGATACAGCCTCAGGAATAAACCTAACAAAATTATCAGAAAAGCACTTAATTGGAATCCACACGGGGAATAAATAATGGGTAATGCAAAAGAACACAGAGCATAAAACAGTTGTATATGAAGCCTTAATATGCTTCTCACTAGCGAAAGTCGGGTAGTTGGCCAAATACATTCATTTGTGATGTGTGGTGTATGTAGGACAATGTTTCTATGATCATCTTTGGGATTATTTGCTGTACATGTTCACAATTATTATGAATACTCTTTTTGGCTCACTGAAACTGACCTTAGGTGACGGGTTTGCAATATCTTTCCTCACATCTCGTGCGTGCTGGGGAAGGTGGTAGGGGGTCCACAAGACGGTTGTGCTATGTTTGGCTTCATCGCGTGCTGCTCACTACTACTGGGATCACGTCGATCCCATCTGGTTAACCAGGGTGCGATAAAACAGCATGTTTCACGGGAGAACTGCGTGAAACTGAGATTTGGATGTCAAAATATTTTGCCTGACACTGACTAGCATCTCTGAAGAGTATGTTTCCATAGGGAATACATGAGAATAAGACATTCTGGCCTTTTATGTTCACTTTTATGTTCATTTACGTGGAGATAGATAGGTCACATCCTCACAAAGAAGCCGGAAATGTCACCAGACATGTGCTGGACTCTAACACACAGAGAAAGAATTCAGTGACCAGGCTTAGGATTATCTGATGAAGAACTGCGGAAGAAGAGATCAGTGCACCCGGAGTCACGTGATCGAAGCTAAGAAGACAACTAAGAATAAGAACAGACAGAATAGTATGTGATGTCACATGTTCCAAGCAGAACCGTATTGATAGATAATGATGAATGATGTTAATTTATATTCTACAGCTCAATTTTCACAATTTTTAGTCCATAATAGAAATACACTGACCAGAGATACAAGATATAATTGTATGTACAATTTGGCACATCATAATGTGCTACAGAAACTGATCTACCTGTTTGATAGGCTTCCTGTAGAGTTATCTGAGGACGAGACCAGACTGAACAAATGTATTCTTCTTCTTCTTCTTATTCTTCTTCTTCTTCTTCTTCTTCTTCTTCTTCTTCTTCTTCTTCTTCTTCTTCTTCTTCTTCTTCTTCGTCATAATCTTCTTCTTCTTGTTGTGATCATATCTGTAACATTTACACCCCCAGACTAGTTCTTGTGATGAGAACTGGAATTTGTTTGAGTTCCTCTTTACCCCGTACAGTTTTGAGTAATGTGTTGCACCAAGTTCAAATTCGTAAACCACTACATGTTAATATCAAATGGGAAGCGAGAGATTAAAGAGAAACTCTTTTCTATCAAAAATAAAAGATCTTGCAAGAGCAGACTCAATCACTATAGATCTGAAACAAATATTCATAATTCCAAAATAAGAAAAAATATTTGAGTTGGTAGAAGCCATAGAGAGGAGCGCGTGGCCGAATGGTTTCGAGGCCTGCCTGCCGACAAGGTTCGAATCCCCGGTATGGCAAATGTTGTTTTTCTGTTGGGGGTGAAATAAATAAACATTTCCAGCACACGACGTGGCGACATCAGTGGCTAAGCGGTCTGTAGTCCTCAGCCTTAAAAAAAACCTCGACTATCCCTGCAATGGAAAAAATGTCGTTAAGAGAAGAAGAGGAGAAGAAGCCATAGAGGGAATATACAAGAAAGGAGAAAAGACAGATTTAGAAAGACAAATTATCACGAAAGAATGTATTAGGAGAGTCTCCCGGTAAGAACATCGAATACGCCAAACTTCATCCAAAGAAGGTAGAGGACTCTTTAACGGACTTCCAAACGGTGAAGTAAAAACTATAGTGCTAACAACAACATCATGTTCCAGTAATTTCCACGCATAAATACAATGCATCGAGCAGTGCACGTACTTCAAGACACAGCTCTCAACAGGACACTGTTGGGTAGTAATTTAGTGAATTGTCGTCCACTGCAATATCGAACGCAATGAAACTGCTACAGACTAGCAAAGTGTGGAGAAGATTCCCTACAAACAGAACTAAGCATCACTTATAATGAGACAAAGACAATATGAACAGTTAAATCCAACTTCAGGTGAACATGGGCTGATCAAAACCCCCACTTCTGAAAAGAAGACAACTATTTACTATAATTTAACTAGAGAAGCACAAGCAAGTCATCATCTTCAGAATGAGAACTGGGCATATCAAATTGGGACATATGACACGTTTCCATGTAGGATGCATACCATGGCCTTAGAACACATTATCCAACGCCGCGTGCTCACATAGGAAGTGAGAGATAGAATAGTAATGGCCACGCAAACAGATGGGAAACAAAAAACTGTAAGGAGATAAACCTACAAGTAACGGTGGCATTTGTAAGAGAAACGTGGACCTTGATCTGAGGATGAACAAAGAAGAACTAGAAGTACTTGAGACAATCCTGTAGTACGTATTCAGCAGTGTGTGCGTGTAATCCCTTAAAGCGGAAGGTGGAAGTAGAAGTGTGTAGGTGTGTTTCTTCAGTTAGAGGCGAAGAATTGTGTTCGGTATCAGCCAGTCAATAGTGTGATAACATCGCTACTTCATGTAAGGGGCCTTATGCCTGCTGGCTTTTTGGTCACTTGTTTATTGTTTACGGGAAAGGCTTCGGGAGTAAACCCTTAGGAAAAATCTGCATCCCATGCTACCTCCAGTCGATTGATGTGACTACGTCTTGCCACCGGATTAAGGTAGCAGAGGACGAGAGAGTGAAATTGACTCACAAAACATTTTCACTTTAATCGATTAAAACGACAGTTACAGCATGTGACGAAACTCTTGGTGAATATTTCGCAGCAGTAGTCTGATGCTGTCGCGATCCTTGCCATGGACAACCATTATTATTAGTCTGTAATCGTTTGGCAACATGTGTAGCTCTCTGTTTCTAAAAGATGTATTGCCAATGTTTTCTTGTTTAAAGAATGCAGGAGACTAATAATGTGGTCATACACTTCTAGTGCAGAAGACACTCCAACTTATGTCATTGGGCCACACAAATTCCACACAAGCCACGATCTCTGGGCTTGACAGAAATATCTTCTTCTTTGCATTCGGTTTCGAATGCTTGTTTTATGCTACCAGATGGGCCGCCTCCATGAAGTGACACGTCAGTCGCAGGTCCTCAATGGTTCCCCACAGTTTGTCTTGTATGTTTCTTTTTTGGGGCCAAGTTTTCACACGGGAGCCTTGGTGCAGTGGACATGTTTCTAGAGTCTGGGGTCCTTTCTGAAATGTGCATTGTGCAGTCTGTGCTGCTTTTATTTTATGTATGTGTGCATTTAGTCTGCAATGACCTGTTATGAGGCGGAAAGTTGTGGTATACTGTTTCCTTTTCAGTCTATTGATTGGGTCCTGTGGGCATTTCTGTTTGTTCTTTCTATCCACTGTTGTTTATATTTTTTTTTATGTGTACCTTGACTTCTGGCAGTGATACTGGGTGGATGAATTATTCTCTTTGTCTTCCCTCTCTGGCCAGTATGTCCGCCCATTCATTCCCAGGTATGCTGCAGTGAGCTGGAATCCAATGGAGGGTGATTTTATTGTGGCCTGAGAGTTTATTTATCTGGCATATCAGTTCCCATACTAGCTATTAGTTTTCTTTGTGTGACCTGCAAAATGTCTATGCTTGTCACACAAAAACACTATTCTGTTATCCTTTAACCCCTTTTCATCCAATAGTTTGACTGCTTCAATTATTGCCTGTTGCTCTGTTCTTAGATTTGTCGAGGGCTGCCCGGCAGCACTTGCTTTTCCTATAACGGTTCCATCCTGTAGAAGTATGACGAGTCCCGCCCGTCCTTTCCTCAATGCTTCCTCTGATGATCCATCTGTCTAGACGTGCGTCTACAAACACGATACGTGAACAAAAACTGATAAACAATCGATTATCTCTGAGATTGCAAACCTAAAAAAAAAAAATAAAAAAAAAAAATAAATAAAAAAAAAAGAGAAGACATTGTACTTGTATTGAGTATTGATCCATCATCGGGCTCCATCTCTTTGGTAGATCATCATTTTATTTTCGTTCGCCTAAACGTCTACTTCGATGTTGAACTCGGCTTTGAAAGCGATCTAATTGTCCGAGACAAATTACAGCAACCACAACTATGAAACAAGCCGGCAGTAACCTCCCCTTTCTTCAGGTCGGGCAGCCAAGTGTCAGCTCTGTGTGGAACAAGTACCCGTCTCAGAATGACGGTTGCGTTGTGAGAACGCCCCAAACTTCGGAGCGTCAATGCCGAAATCACCATACGTCATGCTGATCCTACAATTTGTCCTTCCAGTGGATGTCGGAACTGAAAGCTAGAGAGTGGTATCACAGCCTCGATTACTGTCATCAACGACACAGCATGAGTTGCTTCCCGTACTCATGACACAGAGGACAGACAATACAACATCTGATACCTCTGACGGGGATGTCATTTCAAGTCCTTTGGTATCACTTATTCTGTAAGAATGTCTTCTCTTCAATTGGTAGAATTATATTTTATTATTGTTGTTTGTTGTAAAACGTATTACATGTAATGTATTTGTTATTGTGAATGTTTTTGTTGAATGCCCACAATGTAAAGGAAAAGTATTATGTGTGCCCTGAAAAGGACGCCTTCTGTCGAGTTGTTGTAGCTTTAATCACATTAAGAGCCTGCTGATGAAGATAGATTGGGGTCCTCTAGGCGGTTGTGTAATACTTGAGTCAACATCTTTATACTAGCTTAGATGACTCTGCAGAGTCTCTATACAACAATTTTAATTTACATTACTTGACATGCGAAAGCAATGAAAGCCAGATAGTCCTGTTTACAGATGCCATGTCCGTGGTTACAGCACTAAAACGCCAGAAAAATACTGAACCAAAAACAGTAGGGGGTACAGCGGGTTCCATCCCACTGTAACATTCAAGGCAACGAGGAGGCAGACAGACTGGCAAAAGATGGTGCAAGATTACCACAACCAGATTCTAGTGTGACCTACAAAGAGTCCAAAAGGCTTATTAGGGCCAGATGCATGGCCAAATGGGAAACAGAGCATACTGGCTACACAACAAATTATGCCTATTATCAGTTGAACAGAAGAGAGCAGGTCGTGGTCTTCAGACTCCGCACAGGCCACAACAGACTGAGGTACCATCTGTTCAATAAACTGAAGATAGGTGGCACTGACTAATGCACCTGTGGTACAGGGAAAATGACCGCTGAACATCTGCTGCAAAATTGCCCGACATATGAGGACCAGAGAAAGCACATGTGGCCATCACCAGTGCTAACACTTGACAAGCTCTATGGCAGTGTCGACAGCCTTAGGATGACAGCTGCTTTCTTCGAACAAATTCAAGTTGATGTCTGACAGCGTACGAAGAAGAAGAAGATTTACATTACTTTGCTCTAAATCTATGCACAACCAATCTATTCTTAAATGCATTAATTGTCCCTGCGTCTACTACCTCATGTGGCAATGCATTCCACACATTCACCACTCTCTACTAAAAAATATTTCCTAATATCTAATCCCGACCATTCTTAAGTTAATCTGTAGCTATACCCTCTTGTTCTTGTAGGTGGTTGTATTTTGAAGAAAACTTATTATAGTCTAATTTATTCGTTCCTTTGATTATATTATAAACCTGTATTGAGTCACGTCGAATTCTTCTTTTTTCTGGACAATGTAGGCCGGGTTTTCTTAGTATTTCCTCATAGCTGTGATTCTGGAATCCCACTATCAGCCTTGTCGCTCACAATTAAATTCTTTTCAGCATGTTTACATTATCTCTACGATAAGGACTCCACACCTGTACACAGTACTCCAATGTAGGTCTAACTAATGCAGTTTGACTATCACTTCCTTGCTCCTATTTTTAATATTTCTTTTTATCATACCTAACAATTGCTTTTTTCACTGCTACCTCTACTTGCTCACTCACCTTACCTGTCTGATCTATTATAACCTGTATGTCCTTTTCCTTTTCTATCTTTCTAAAATTATTCTCGCTAATTCTGTAATTGTGTTCCATATTGGATCTACTCCCCATGCATACACCGACGGTTCTGTAACAAACACTACACAGAACGGAGGGGCAGGAGCATTCCTGAACCTACCAAATGGCAGAAAAATAACACTGTCATTCGCTACTGGTAAGTACACAAGCAATTTCAGAGCGGAGGCAGAGGCACTGAGGGCGGCAGTGGAAGAAATGGTAACACACAGTGAAAATGAGAGCCATATAGTCCTGCTGACAGATGCTCTCGCCGTAGTCACAACGCTAAAAAGCCAGAAAAACACTGAGCTTAATGACTTAAGAGCAGCACTCTGCAAACTGTGCCAGCAGTCCGCACCAAAAAGGGTAGTGGTACAGTGGGTGCCGTCACACTGCAACATCCAAGGCAACGAGGAGGCAGACAGACTGGCAAAAGAAGGTGCAAGACTACCACAAACAGATACTAGTATGACGTACGAAGAGTAAAAACGGCTTATCAAAGCCAGATACATGACCAAATGGGAAACCGAACATACTGGTTACACCAAAAACGATGCCTATTACCAGTTGAACCGAAGAGAGCAGGTCGTTGTCTTCAGACTTCGCACTGGCCACAATAGACTGAGGTACCACCTATTCAACAAATTGAAGATAGGGTGTACCGACGAATGCCCGTGCGGTACTGGTAAAATGACCACTGAACATCTGCTGCAGAACTGCCCGACATACGAGGATCAGAGAGAGCAGATGTGGCCATTGCCAGTGGAACTGCAAGACAAGCTCTATGGTAGTGGCGAGAGTCTCAGGATGACCGCCGCTTTTTTCGAAAAAATAATGGTTACTGTCTGACTGTGTACGCAGAAGAAGAAGAAGAAGAAGAAGGATCTACTCATGTGGATGACTGTACATTTGTCTACATTACTCCATTTGTCAGCTTACAGGCCATTCTCGAATTTTATCTTCTTCTTCTTCATTCGTTCTCCATCTCCCGCTACCAAACCCTGAAAGGGATTAAGTAGCAGAATGTAGTCCAGAGAACGGAGTGCGTTGTGTCGTAGTTTACAGCTTGACTGCGATATTTGCACCTTTCAGTCCAATACATCCAACTTCAGCAAGCATTTTTTTGAGTACCGGGTTAGCATTCCCTCTTCGAACCCTTCTCCTTAGCCAGTCTGCCCTGCTGCAGCCTGTTATCCAGGATTACCGCGTGGAGGTGTAGAAGGGTCTTGGCAGCTCTGGCTCGCTGGCCCTGACGCTAGCAGTCAGCTATGAGTCGCTGACCACTGCAACTCATGCGCTGCTCAGCATCTAGATCCCGAATTTTATCTAAATCCGACCTCAATATATCCACTTCTGCATTATATGAGACACTACTGCATAGTTTTGTCCTCATCAAATTGTGCAATCATGCATCCCAAATCAATGTCTAAATCGTTTATTTATATCATGAACACTACGGCACTCCACTTTTTACTTTACACCACTCAGAGTACTCCTTATTTATGCCCACTCTCTGCCTTCTTCCGTTAACCAATTTTCAATCCATTTGGCAACTTCTCCACTTATTCTATGTGATTGTAATTTTCTAAATAATCTTTCATCAGGTATTCTATGAAAGGCATTTGCAAAATCTAGATAAATAACATCTACTGGTCCACTTCATCTATCATTTTAGTAACCTCCTCCATGAATTCTAATAGATTTATTAAGCCCGATTTCCCTCTAAAAAACCCATGCTGGTTATTTCTGATTAAATCAAGCATGTCTAAATGCATTGCAATGTTTTTTTTGGATATTGACTCTAACCATTTACAGACTATGCTCGTTAAACTCACAGGTCAATAATTTGCTGGATCTGATTTTTTTGCGTTTTTTGAAAAAGGGGATCACACCTGCATCTTTCCAATCCCGTGGAACAATTTTGGATGAATACCATCTTGACCACGACATATATCCACTTTCAACTCCTCCATTTTTTTAAAAACCATTTCCTCTGTAATACAGATTGATCTTAATCCCGATGTATCCATGTCTCTTTGAAAAATATCTATAGACTCGGATATTGGAGCAGTCCTATTTTGTGTAGACTGTGCAAAAGTACTGATTGGGTAGATTAACATCCTCCCTTTTCTCAGTTATTATTTTTCCTGTGCTGTCTATGAGATGGTCTACTTTGTCTTGTCTTTCTTTGTTTATTTCTAACATAAGAAAAGAAGCTTTTACTGTCAGTCCTGAACCTCTGAGAAAGTGTTTTTTTCGAAGTTTATTTTTGCTGTTTTATTCACTTTCTGAGCTATGTTCTGCTTGTCGAAATATTTTAAATATGTTACTTTTGATTTAGTTGCATCTTTATATTTGTTTCCATGCTTCGCTTTATTTTTAGCTCTTCTACATTTCACTACAAATCCACTTTTTACGCTTTCTGTTTACCTCCCTACATGGAACACATTCCTCTTTTAGCGTTTCTAGAACTGTTTAAAAACTATCCCACTCCTGTTCAACGTCTGTTCCTCCGAAAATATATATACAGATTATAAGGCTCGCTGCCTTTTTCACCTTCTAAACATCTGCCTAAGAGTAGTCGAAAGTTTGCGTGTTTATGTTGACTTCTTTCCCTACTATAAGATCCCAACGGATGATCTGATGGTTACTTGAGCCAAACAGTTGCCCAACGCTAACGTTTTCAATCATATTTTTCTCTGTAGCAAAAAACCAAGTCGAGTGTGTTTTTGCCTCTGGTTGCTGCTTCTACATGTTGAATAAAAAAATTGTTAGTTATTAGTTATGCACTTAACAAAATGTTTTGACTCTACAAGTGTTTCTGCCATTTCCCATTTTATTTCTGGAAAGTTGAAATCCTCCATTAATAATAATTTCCCTCCACTTGCCTTTTCTATGCTAGTAATCAGCTCAGCATCTTCCACTTTTTGACTTGATGCACATCTATGGCACACTCCAATCACTGTTTTTTCACCCACCCCCTCTCCAACTCCCCCCCCCCCGCTTACCGCCCCCGTCTTTCTATTTCTCCCCATACACTTAAATTTTTGTTACCAGATGATAAATCATCTTTGATCGTTATATTAACTAAATGTATACGGCATAATAAAATGCCCCCCCCCCCCCCCACCTCTTCTTGAGCCTTGTCTCCAACTACCCTGTCTTTCTTTAACATTGTATTTTCCTCTATTTCAAGGCCACTATCTGCAATGTCCTCATATGTCCATGATTCTGTTTACCCTATTATATCTGGTTTTTCTTCTTCTACGTACAGTTCCAATTCTTTGTCGCTCACTACTACGGGGATCACGACCATCCCTCACCTGTTAGGCTGCCATGAGAACAGTCCCTTTCCATTGGCAAGTCGAAGTGAGGGTATTGGCCAGTATATTTTGCCTGACCTTTACTAACATATCTGATCAATACATTTTACCTGACCCCGATTAACATGTCTGATCAATCAATATGTGTTGCATATTAGACGTTAGTGTTACTTCCCACATTTTTTGTAAAATTACTTTTAATTTTGGAAATGAAATTTATTACATTAATCATTTTTTAAATGTCAAATTGTTTTTTTTTAAAGATTATTTCTTCAAAACCAAGTGGTTATCATTATCTTATTTAAAATGATAATAAATCATCTTTTTCTTTCGCTTTTAGACTTACTGTTCTCTCTCTCTCTCTCTCTCTCTCTCTGTCTCTTACTCGCACTCTCTGCCTCTCTCTCTCTCTCTCTCTCTCTCTCTATGTATATCCTTTTTGAGATACGTGGTGATCCATTTCCAGTTGTAATTAATAACAATAAAGGAAGATATAGGTTTTCTTCCCAAAACGACTTCTTTAAACTGTGAAAATCTGTAGTTCACCAAATCGCCAAATAAACTGATACATTTTCTGGCCAGGTTTCTTGACATCCACAAGGCGCTCTTCCGTTCCGTGCCCCAATCAACTGGGCTTGACTTTAACGAAAGGCAGAGCGGTTTGATGGGTTATTGGAAATCTGCATGACACATCATGTGACACTAAAACACGAGAAGGGGTAACTCCTCATCGTTTTACTGTGTGAGTCAAATTAGGGTCAGTTCATGGCCGATTTGACCCGCAAAACAGGCCATATTACAAAATGACGTTATTGCTTCAGCTCGGCGTGTGGACCAGCGTGCTGTTTGGCTTCAGAAATATAATTTGCTATGGGCTAGTAAATCTCAAAAGACAGCTAGAGGGCTAATTACGGGGTGGGGAATTGTTATGTTGTCAGTAGCTGGTTCATGAGTCTTTACGGATTTGATCTGATAACGTGTTGAAGTGGCCGTTCTTAAATTTCTGAGCGTAATGAAGAAGATGGACATGGGCTCTCCTGGCTGTACTGTAATGACATGCAGGCTCGCCATTAGTATCGATCTCTACCCCGTTGGCCAGGCTGCTGCAGCATGACCTGTTTCCAGGTGCATGGCGTGGATAAGAAATTGAGCATTGGTCAGTATGTTTCACATGACCATGACGTCAGCGATTTTGTACGCAGCCGGATTGGTGACCGCTGATTTTTTGGGACAAAGGTTTAAAGAAGCTAATGCAGCCATTAGAAGCATAGTGTTAGATCAAATATATGTATTATCTTTTCAGCTGTACCGAAATGCGATCCGCTTTCAATTTTCTGCCCTAACAATTAACTATTCATGCTCTGGACTAGAACCCACAGAAGAGTGGGAAGATACATGGACAATTGGAGAAGAACACTAAAATAAAAAAGCCATTGAAAATAGAATCGAATGAGTGACGCTCAAGAAGACGATTTATTTGAGTAGATTGCAGATGTAAGCGTGTACCATTTGTACGACACACTGAGTTTATACACCTAAACTCTGTGGGCATGTCATTGAACATTCTCTTAAAGAAAACTCATAAGACGATCGAAGAAATTGGTAAACAGTGTCAACACGTATTTACCATCTTTTCAAACATGTTCAGTACATGCAGAGAAATCAGAGGTGATCAAAACACACATACATGAGTATGAAAACAGGTCAGAAAGTAGGATAGTAGTTACAGAATGTATGATCAACAGTTGACGATATTCATATCACCCAATGTTGATAACAGGGTGCAGACAATAAATATAAGTTTAATCAATTTATATTCATTCACCATGATTCTTAAACCAGATCTATTGTATCGTGATTTGCATGTTACTTCCTAGTGAAATTGACTTTTGTAAAAAGCCCTCACGTCATATAATGTAGCTGTTAATTTGATTTAATATTATCAAGAATCTCTTCGGTGCTTTTATTCTGTTGTGTTTTACTCGTACTAAGTTCTTCAGTCTTGACGGATCGTGCGTGGTAGCGGGCTATAGTGGCTTTTTTACATCAAGGACGCGAACAGATATAAATATACACACACATGTATAGAAGGCCAGAATGAGAGTCATTTCAAGCAAAGAACACAAATGTTTTGTTTTTTTAACTTTAAAGAGAGCTAATTGTGCTGCAAGACAAATGCAAAGGCCGCCGTCCATCGTAGACGATGACAGCATAATTTATTTTGCTAGCGATATTTTTCGTAATGATTAACTGCGCTACTTGGTATTCTCACTCTCTCGTCTCGTGCCGCCTGACCCCAGTGGCAAGTCAAGGACAAGACGACTAAGGGGCGACTACGAGATGCAGGGGACTCCACTTCAAGCAGCTGTGAAAAAGACGGCGGAGTCGAACCTACACCACCTGATCACCAGGCCGACGGCTTAACCCCTTCGCCACGGATAATTGTGCTGATGAAGTGAAGAAACCTATCTTTAAACATAATTCATCATGAAATCCCAGCATTATTTTAAGTCCAGCAAATATAACTCCAAAAGTAGTCATACTTTTCCCAAAAACTTAGATATATAACGGGGAAAAGGAACTTTGTGTAATGTAGTAAGTCTTCCCACTTCTTCTTTGTCATTCTCTATCAAATAATCGTACCTACTTCCGATCCAAAACTTGATGGTTCGTGCCAGGCTTAACTTTCGCCATAAGTTTATGCCGCCTTTAGTTTGAGGAGTGCCTCTATTCAATCAATTAGTGCCTGTCGCTACTTTCGAGACATTAATCATTGACAACCTTCCTCCGGCATGTTTGGTCTCGAGCTGCCCATTCGGCCTCTCTCCTGGTGTGGTCCAGGAGCTGTAGTTCATTTTTACAGTCTCTCCTCTGCGTGTTTCTTGATTTACCACTCTTCCTATATCCCTGTGGATTCCTTGTCAGGGTCTGATGGTGCTTTTTGTAGCTTGTACACTTTCCAACCCTTTCGACATTTGATCTCTTGTTCCACTGGTTGTTGTTGACTCCTTTCGCATACATCTTCGTTCCCTACCATGTCATATCCACCTATACTAATTATTCTCCTCAGATAATTGTTGACAAATGACTGAAGTTTCCTGTGTATTGCCTTCTTAGATCTGCAAGTTTCTGGTCTGTACAGGAGTACTGACTTGACATAGAAATTAAACAATCTGAACTTGGTATTACTTTCGATTTCCCTGTATTTCCATATAGCAAAGTGTTCCTATTAAATACCTAGTCATTCTTTTTAGTATACTATTATAAGTATATATATGTGTCTCAACTAAACAACAAAAAAGTAGATACTATATGTTATTTATGCTATACGATTTTGTATTTGCTTTGGTCTTGTTTGATTTTTATACGAGAGGAAGTCAATAGATAACTTTAATATGCCATATTATGTACAAATGAACAATACTAGGGCTATTGTATGACTCCTTTTCGAAATTTTGCTACCCACTTTAAAGTCGATGTAAGTTACTTTTGCTTGAAGACGAACGCGTACAATCTTCAGCACACGAGGATCTCCACCTGACGACTTGGTTGCATCAGAAGAACTGCACTAGCGCAATTTAGTTCTATTAATTAGTTTCATCCATGTTTTTTACAGTAGTTTCCAGATTTACGATGGGAGCACAATTACGTCAGATCATTTCACGATCAACACTCGCTGACATCATGATGCTTAAGTTACGATAAAATATGCACTTTACAAGTCATCGGTGAATTAGCAAACTCAATAACGTTGCATTATGGTCACTTTACGATATTTCCGTTATGTGACGGGATAACTGCAACAGATTATCAATAGTACAGACTGCGACCACTGAACAGTTGCAAAGCAACAGTGGTTTTCCTTTACCTAAAAGACAAACCAGATAACTAATAAATAACTAAATGGGGCTTAACATAGACGAAGAACAGAAAAATACAGCTGAATAAATAAATACACACTGTACGATGCCTTTTTCGTGTAATGGTGGACGGGAAAATGCATGTAAACTATACTAAGCTTAGCGAATATGTCGTATCAGCTTGAACTGCGTGATAACTAATCGATTTCTTCACTCGGAAACTAATCGATGCAGTACCATATGTTCCTATTACATCGTTTTATGTTTCTGTCTAGCACATGCCGATATTTAATCAGTAGCTAATTTCATAATCGATATGTCCATAATGTTATCAGACTTTCAACGTTTCTTTGTTACCAAATTATTTATAACCGCTTGGATGTGGTAGAGCGGTAATCGCTTATAAGCGCCGGCATACATGACCGGGAACGTAGCCCAGAGGTCGCGTCATATTCCCGTCCACAACTCTAAGATTTTAATGAAAGTTTAATTTAGAGAGGACATAATAGCTTGGATTCACTAGGTCATTCCTGGGTTTCCGTACTGAGGAGGACAGAGTAGGTCCATTGCACTTTCTTCCAAGTCGTGAAAGTCGACTAAAGAGAGTTGTACATGAGGATAGCAACTTAATCATTTAAAATACATTTTAACAGAAATAATCTGCTGCAAAATCACACATAAAGCTTTGGTGTACGTTTCCTTAAAGTGACAAGTAGAAGTTGTGATAATGTACGTCTAGTCCAGTTTAATGTGGTGTTGAAATTCATATAAGTTCACGTCTTGTCACGTTTGATTTGGTGTTGGAATTCATATAACTTCACGTCTTGTCACATTTGATTTGTTGTTGGAATTCATATAACTTCACGTCTTGTCACATTTGATTTGTTGTTGGAATTCATATAACTTCACGTCTTGTCCCGTTTACCTCACTGTAAAGCATATGGTTACACTACCACATCTTCTCCCTAAATGTACTTTTTCCATGAAATTGATACATGGACTATACACTCCGGCTAACTAATACATAGACGGTACACTCCGGCAAATTAATGCATGGACAGTGCACCCCCACAAAGTAATGTTTGATGGGTACATGATAAATATATATATATATATATATATATGTGTGTGTGTGTCTTTATCTTACTAACTTATCTACCTGCAACAGTTCTCCCGTTCTTCCCTTTTTTCAGCTGTCCTGTCTATTTTGGTCAGCAGAACTGTGATTTGTTTTATTATTTTATTATTTTTCGATAATTTCATTATTTGTCATATATCGTCCCTCTCTCACCTCGAATGGGCCACAGTACTATTTTTGTATGGATGCATACAGAGCGTCACCATTTTCTACTAGTTGCTTGCTGGACAAACAATCAGTTATCATTGCAAGAATCGACAAAGTCTGTTGGTCCTGGCTTACTGTAAGTGGAGATCTACAGTAGTAGCTCTATACTCCACGAGGAAGACAATGAAGAAGACAACGAATGTGTTTATTTATTTGATGTTGATTATGATGCATGCGCATCATTTTGGGTAGATTTTAAACTTTATTAATTAAATTTTGCCCGGACAGCTGCCGTTAAGCTTTCTCTTTTAGGTTTCTAACTGCCAAGTGAGTTTTCACATGCTGAATATAGGGAAATGAGATGCCAGACCTGGTCAGAGGGTGCGGAGCTGAGACAAAAGCTGTGGGGCAGCCGCTCCGACCTGGTGAAGATTACAGACTTCATCATGGCGACTGGCCTGCAGATATAGCATGACAAAAAAGATCCTGAACATGCTCAACACTGAGCACGGGAGTCTGATCTCACTACCCAGAGATCAGGGAAATTTGTACCAGAAGATTCACGTGAAAAAATTCCAGTCGCCACCGTGACTCAAGCCCGTGACCTTAGGCACCCGAGGCAGACACATTACCGCGAGACAACTGAGTTCCCCCCCCCCCACCCCACCCAGCCCCTCCCCGTAATATTAGTATATTTATCATACTGTATGGGACGATGAGGCTAACGTCTGGTCAGGCAAAACACGCTGACCAAACAATGTTGAGCAAGGGTCAGGAGAAATGTACTGACCAAGGCCCTCACCTGACCTCCTCGTTGGTCGTCCTGGAAACGGGCGGTTGTCGAAGACAACAGTCTGGCTTGCAAGATGAGATTAGATGTAATCTCCGTAGTAGTGAGTGACACGCAGATAAAGCCAAGCATTGCACAACCGCCTGGAGGACCCAGGTCCACGACATCAGCACACTCCGGATGTCAGAAAAGCTACTACATTCTGCCACAAGTTCCGTCCTTTTCAGGGCGCACGAAAGAGTTACCAATCCCTAGTGGGCATTAGCAATCAAACAACCAACCAACCAACCATCATACTATATCATATAATATCGCATCATATTTCCAGCTTTACTCATATCTACCTACGTTAAAGAAAGTACAGACACGTGGAAAAGGGGCAAAACTAGCAACTAACAAACCACACATGTCATCAAGTCACAACTCTGATCATCAACTTTGGAAACCTTGTTTGGAGCATTCCTTAAGCAATTCTAGTGTGGAATCCCATCCCTTGTTTGCTTATCGACTCTGTCAACATTCACAGAGATAGTCCGCACACAACGAACCAAATATGGTCTGTTCTCTGAATGTGAGGAGGGATTCTTAGATGAATAACTTTTGGACTGGCGAATTTGGAGAGCTTCACATTACATCTGTCACTGCTGATCCCATGTAATCCTGTCCGTGAGCCTGAATACATTTTGCTTTGGTGTAATATAAAGCACAAGAAGTACAAAGACTTTCTTCGGCTACATACATAGCGTATTAAGTATAAGAACGCCTGGGTGGTTGAGTAGGAAAACAGCGCTCACATAGAAAATGTAACTGGTTCGAACCCCTTTATTGACACCCTGTAGTCGACTCAACTGGAAATAAGTACATGGCCTACTGTTAGGAAAGGAAAAGCAGCAAGGAAGGGCTACTTACCTCATAAAACGCTATGGCTTAGTACAAGGAAGGGCTACTCACCTTATAAAACGCTATGGCTTAGTACAAGGAAGGGCTACTCACCTCATAAAACGCTATGGCTTAGTACAAGGAAGGCTTTTACACTTGATGCCCACCAGTAGTGTTTAGTATCGGCCTATGTGAGCTATACTTTCCTTAGAACTGTTCATCGGTTGAAATTAAAGTAGTTTCGTAGCAAACAATGTTGTAGACTTACTTTGTACCACGTTTCAGCGTATTTGAGATCTTGCTTTGCCTAATTAAGTCGGATTTAATATCCCAAGCTGGATAGACTACATCATGAAGTGACTGTGATCGAATCCTGTCCTTCTGGTATGGACGGCAAAATCGTCTTTCTTTTTCTGGCATTTGACTTTGTGATGTTGAGTCGTAGCTTGTAGCAAGGCTACAATGTAAGTCCAACAAGCAAACCAGGGACACTGGATTGCGCTATCTAGGGGCCGACCAGATGAATTTGCTGAACAAAAAGATAGCTTTTGTCTATCTGATTGAATACTAGTATTATAGCTAGTATACCATTACTGTGAATTTTTATCTTTTGAATATCTCGAATATAGAAAGGGGGGGGGGGGGGAGGGGCGGATGTGGAATCAAATTATAATTTAATTTGGAAAAAAGTTATGAACACTTTTGTTACATCGTTGAATATATACTTCTCCCATTTTTTTGGTGAAAGCTATTGTAAGCGCTCAACCGACACCGGGATAATGGCACACAGTTGAAATGTAAGACTCGACTTATCAGAGTTTCTTTGCCTAGTTGAATGTTACCAGCACAAGCAAGCCAGATCTTTCGGTGATGGACGAAACGCCCCTGCCTAACTCTGCCACCTAACTTACAATGTCCTTGCGAGATCTGAGATACCCACTGATCAATCTAATTGAGGGTTTATGATCGAAAACTCTGGACTGTGAATATTCCCTTTCACTGACAAGACCGGTTTCGTGGCCTCGGAGCAATAACAGTTAATTATTTTTGGGCTTGTGTATCATTATATCTCCTTTTGATGAGACACGACACATTTTCTCAGATTTGCAGAGTCCTTCAAGTTATATTAGAGCATGTTTTCACTTTAATGGCAGGGTAACCGGCCATCATGACGGCTGAATTATTTTGTATTATAGTTTGCCTACCAGAGCACTAAGCAAAAAGTTGCTTGGTTTACTGAGTGTATAAATGTGAAGAAGAGTAATGCTGGTAATGTGAAACATACCTTCCGTTCACGGTCGTGATCCTAGAAATAGAGTGTTTCCCAGCAGTCTGGTCAGCGAGGTGGGGATCGATACTGTAACCTCCATAGTACTGAGTTTACAGAGAACTCATGTCATCGTCATAGGCGTCTCAGTGTCTTTATATCCTGCGCGTGGCGCCCTGTAAGTATTGCCCAGCTGTGTCTCCTGTATTTCGACACTGTCTGTTATGACTGTAAAGGCCGATCCGCGAGTGACAGTCCCTGTGATAGATCGTACAACAATAGTTAAGAGGCTGGCTTGCCTGATTGCTCCTTGATCTCTTCAGTCTTTCTTTTCTCTCTGCAGCCAGAAGACCTCTACGAGCGTCAGTAGTCACTTTGTTCCGTCCAACTGACTTTCTCCAGATAGCTCGATCCTGAGCAATTTTTCCCAGCACTCGAATGGGATGTCGCATATAAGAAGTGTAAACTGCTACCAAAGAAACGTGGTCGTTCTTCTTGTATCCGTCTGGTTCCCATTGGAGCACAGGATCCAACTGATGCTCTCTATCTAACGTAGTCGTTCTTGTATCCGTCTGGTTCACCTTGGAGCACAGGACCCAACAGATGCTCTCTATCTAACGTAGTCGTTCTTCCTGTATCCGTCTGGTTCCCCTTGGAGCACAGGACCCAACAGATGCTCTCTATCTAACGTAGTCGTTCTTCCTGTATCCGTCTGGTTCCCCTTGGAGCACAGGACCCAACAGATGCTCTCTATCTGTTACTATTATGTTCCTTCTTCTTGAGTTTCCTCCACGAGGGCCCAATTAAACTGACTTCTTCTTCGACCGGTTGCCCCTCCACCCCCTCCCCCCCCCCCCACCAACCCCCATCACCACATGTTCCTTGGCCTTCCTACGCGTTTCTTTCCCTCTTACTTCTAACCCAACGCATCTCTGGCTATGCTTTCCGACTTCTTACAGATTGTGTGTCCTGTCCATCCTCAATTTGTATTTCCATTTCCTATTGTATTTCTTGTAGCCGTGTTCTTTTTCACAGATCGGAATTTGTCATGACCTAGTTTAGTTTAGTTTAGTTTAGTTTAGTTTAGTTTAGTTTAGTTTAGTTTAGTTTAGTTTAGTTTAGTCGAAGAAAATACGTCCTTGCTCACTGTCTAACCAATAAGTGCTCTGTCCTTCTCCATATTGTTGGAGAATCTCAGCTACAATGCACGAGCTCCGTAGCACAGACGAGGATCTCGTAATAGATTGGCTAGATTTTAAACACAGTTTTGAGTTCTGCCCGGACAGCGACCATAAATATACTGTTCAAAACCCTCACCTGACCTCCTCGTTGGTCGTCCTGGAAACGGGCTGTTGTCGAGGACAACTGTCTGGCTAACAAGATGAGGTTCGACGTGATCTCCGTAGTAGTGAGTGATCCGCAGATGAGACCAAGCATAGCACAACTGCCTGGAGGATCCAGGTCCACCTTCATCAGCACGCTCGGGATGTGAGGAAAGCTACTGCAACCCGTCACTTAACGCATTTTTTTAGGGCGCACATAAGCGTAATCTGCTCGGCATTCGAAATAACAACAACAACAACAATCACATGTCATGTTTTGGGGTCACATAGTACGACTATTCTATTCTGTTCCCAAGAATCTACTTCATTATACTTATAGCATGCGTATAGCTGCCCAGTCTCTCTCGGTAAATGGCAAATGGTGTGAATACTATTGGTTCCTACAGCTCGTTGGTTGTACACACTTCTGCTCCGTCTTCTCTTGTACCCCTGTCTGCTAAAACCTATTTCGATTTGAAAGTTCTCCAGTCTGTAAATAGCCGATTAATCTATTGCTGTGTGATCCAACAAATGGTCTTTTGCAGACTTCTAAATGTCACCACTTTAATTGTCCATGCCTCCACTACTTACTGTGGCAATGCGTTCCAAGCATTCAACACTTTCTAACTAAAAAAAATATTTCCTAATATTTAGTCTAGGGGATGTCAATTTTTTCCGGAGATCCCTTGGTTCATCGCCGGAGCTACGGTGTTCGTGCTTTGTGCGATGCTCACGATAGATGGGGTACCCATCTGCCGAGAGAGACCGAGATAAATTGGGGGAAAAAAACCCGCGGCAATGAAGTCGAGCCCCCGCTTAAAGTTTTTTAAATATTTTTTTAACAAAAGTTTTAGTCCAGTGTACCGATAATTGATGTTCGTCAAATCAGGATGTCCATGCTGTCGTTGCCTGGACTCTCAGCATGATCACGACAATAGATTTACAACGACTTTACATTCACATTAAACATTTGCATTAAACATTTGCACTAAACATTTGCATTACACATTTGCAGTAAACATTCGCATTAAACATTAACGTTAAAGATTCGCATTAAACATTTACGTTAAACTTTCGCGTTTAACATTCTCGTTAAATTAGCACGATTAGCTTTGAGGAACAACTGAGTGTAAAATTAGCAGCCTGTCTTTTTTCGGAGTTTGTAAATGAAGTGAGTCTCTTTAGACTGAAGACTAAACGTAATATATGAAGTGAGTCTCTTTAGACTGAAGAATAAACGTAATGTATGAAGTGAGTCTCTTTAGACTGAAGAATAAACGTAATGTATGAAGTGAGTCTCTTTAGACTGAAGAATAAACGTAATGTATGAAGTGAGTCTCTTTAGACTGAAGAATAAACGTAATGTATGAAGTGAGTCTCTTTAGACTGCAGAATAAACGTAATGTATGAAGTGAGTCTCTTTAGACTGAAGAATAAACGTAATGTATGAAGTGAGTCTCTTTAGACTGAAGAATAAACGTAATGTATGAAGTGAGTCTCTTTAGACTGAAGAATAAACGTAATGTATGAAGTGAGTCTCTTTAGACTGAAGAATAAACGTAATGTATGAAGTGAGTCTCTTTAGACTGCAGAATAAACGTAATGTATGAAGTGAGTCTCTTTAGACTGAAGACTAAACGTAATGTATGAAGTGAGTCTCTATAGACTGAAGAATAAACGTAATGTATGAAGTGAGTCTCTTTAGACTGAAGACTAAACGTAATGTATGAAGTGAGTCTCTTTAGACTGAAGAATAAACGTAATGTATGAAGTGAGTCTCTTTAGACTGAAGACTAAACGTAATGTATGAAGTGAGTCTCTTTAGACTGAAGAATAAACGTAATGTATGAAGTGAGTCTCTTTAGACTGAAGACTAAACGTAATGTATGAAGTGAGTCTCTTTAGACTGAAGAATAAACGTAATGTATGAAGTGAGTCTCTTTAGACTGAAGAATAAACGTAATGTATGAAGTGAGCCTCATTAGACTAGAGACTAAACAAAATGTATGAAGTGAGCCTCATTAGACTGAAGACTAAACGGAATGTATGAAGTGAGCCTCATTAGACTGAAGAATAAACGTAATGTATTTTCTAATGTTTCTTCCCTTTACTCCTATTTTGTTTTCTTTCGTGTGTGACCAGGGCTGCTTAGCCCCACACACGAAGCGTTGTGTGATTTGGCGATGATGATGATGATGACGATGATGATGGTGATGATGACGGTGATGATGGTGATGATGACGGTGATGATGACGATGATGATGGTGATGATGGTGGTGATGATGGTGATGCCGATGGTGATGATGATGGTTATGATGATGGTTATGATGATGGTGATGATGCTGATGCTGTTGATGATGTTGATGATGATGATGGTGATGATGATTATGATGATGGTGATGCCGATGGGGATGATGATGGTTATGATGATGATGATGGTGATGATGGTGATGATGATGATGATGGTGATGATGATGGTGATGATGATGGTTATGATGATGATGATGGTGATGATGGTGATGATGATGATGATGGTGATGATGATGGTGATGATGATGGTTATGATGATGGTTATGATGATGGTTATGATGATGATGGTGATGATGGTTATGATGATGATGACGATGATGCTGATGATGAAGATGATGTTGATGATGTTGATGATGATGATGGTGATGATGATTATGATGATGGTGATGCCGATGGGGATGATGATGGTTATGATGATGATGATGGTGATGATGGTGATGATGATGATGATGGTTATGATGATGGTTATGATGATGGTTATGATGATGATGGTGATGATGGTTATGATGATGATGACGATGATGGTGATGATGGTGATGATGATGATTCTTCTTTCCGCTCCAAATGAAGAATTACGACAATAGAATTTACTGCAAGCGCGTATCCGATCATATTCTGTGGCCTTTGCAATAGTAAAGGTTTCACATTATCATATTGCTAGTCCCATACACAATCCCTTTGTTCGCTGTTTGGGCCTTGTTTGGAAGATTAAAATAACCTTGTTCATTTCAAATCGCTAGTTACTTGATGTGTTGTTTCACATACTCAATTATTACTCTGAAGAAGGAAAACATACTTCAACAACCGATTACAAATTAGCAGGGCTACATCCTCCGATCTTCCGCCACTCTATACACACAGTTTATAAAATCCAAGTTTGAAATTTAAACGCGAAAGTGGGATTAACATTTGACATTAACATCTTGAAATGTTGTGCAAGTCTATATTTTTAGAATATTATTAACGGATTGTGTCAACAATGCTTTTTTTTTCTCTTGAATAATACATTTTATTTTTTTTCTACAGCAGAATGAACGATTCAAATCTGTTAACAAATGTTTTTTTTTAAAAGTCAATGTGAAGATCTTCTTTCTTCTTCTTCTTCGTTCGTTCTCAATCTCTCGCTACCAAACCCTTGAAAGGGCTTAATTAGCAGAATGTAGTCCAGAGAACGGAATGCGTTGTGTCGTAGTTTACAGCTTGGCCGCGATATTTGCACCTTTCGGTCCAACACATTTTACTTCAGCAAGCATTTTTTGAGTACCGGGTTAGCATTCCCTCTTCGATCCCTTCTCCTTAGCCAGTCTGCCCTGCTGCAGCCTGTTATCCAGGATCACCGCGTGGAGGTGTAGAAGGGTCTTGGCAGCTCTGGTTCGCTGGCCCTGACACTAGCAGGTCAGCTATGGGTCGCTGACCACTGCAGCTCATGCGCTGCTCAGCATCTTGATCCCATTGTGAAGGTCTAACATTCGTTAACGAGCGTTACGAATTGGCTGATGAAGGACGGGTTCACTTAAGGAGGCTAAACTTGTACAAAATATCGTTGAGTCAGTCGAAGCATGACCTTCTTTAGTATTTAGAGTTGACTGGTTGAAGTCTCTAGAAGAAATAGAATATTAATTTAGAAGTAAAGCGTCAATAGAATATCCTGTAATCGAATACATCGTTTAGTAAAAATATTGTTGTTAATTTGTAGTTTTCATTTAAGTAGTAGGTCGTATGTTTTTGTTCTACGTTGTTCTCTTTTTCTCCACTGCCTCTCTATTTCCTGTGTTCTACTCTCTTAATTTCTATTAATTGGGGTGCAGACACGAAACGTATTAAATCCAATTTTCAAACTGGATATTTTTAGAAATAGTATATGTGTTTACTCCAAACCACCGAGTGGTTAGGGAGTTTGTCTGTGATGGCAAAGCTTGCTGGGTTAGTCTCTCAAGTTGCTTCGAGTCTGGTTCATTCAGCTGTAAAAATGGGTATTTGACTATTAGAGTTAAGAGGGCAATGCAACGAGGAAGGGAAGTGGTCAACACGTTTAATAAGAATTGAAATAGCTAGCACTTTATCTCCAACTACAGTAATGGCTGTGGGACTATCTTTATGCGAGGGTTGTTGTTGGGTCTGTTGTTTTTGTTGCTAATGCCACTTGTACCTGAGTTTAAACGACTTTCTTTGGAGGCAGGTTACAGTGTCTCTTCTCGCCTCCCGAGGTGTACTTTAGAAGGTGGACCGGTGTCCTCCTGGTGGTAGTGCAATGCAATGCTTCTGAGTAAGCTCACTACTATGGAGATCACACTGCCGTGATTACCCCGTTAGCCAGACTGCCACGAGCCAGTCTGTTTCAAGAGAGAACTGCTTGAAAGTGAGGTTGGGTGTTGACAGTATGTTTCACCTGACTAACATAGTCTGATCAATATGCTTCACCTGACTAACATAGTCTGATCAGTATGTTTCACCTGACTAACATAGTCTGATCAGTATGTTTCACCTGACTAACATAGTCTGATCAATATGTTTCACCTGATTAACATAGTCTGATCAATACGTTTCACCTGACTAACATAGTCTGATCAATATTTTTCACCTGACTAACATAGCCTGATCAGTATGTTTCACCTGACTAACATAGTCTGACCAGTATGTTTCACCTGACTAACATAGCCTGATCAGTATGTTTCACCTGACTAACATAGTCTGATCAGTATGTTTCACCTGACTAACATAGTCTGATCAATATGTTTCACCTGACTAACATAGTCTGATCAATATGTTTCATCTGACTAACATAGTCTGACCAGTGTGTTTCAACTACCCATGACTAGTATAGTCTGACCAGTGTGTTTCAACTACCCATGACTAGTATAGTCTGACCAGTGTGTCTCAACTACCCATGACTAACATAGTCTGACCAGTGTGTTTCAACTACCCATGACTAACATAGTCTGACCAGTGTGTTTCAACTACCCATGACTAACATAATCTGACCAGTGTGTTTCAACTACCCATGACTAACATAGTCTGACCAGTGTGTTTCAACTACCCATGACTAGTATAGTCTGATCAGTGTGTTTCAACTACCCATGACTAGTATAGTCTGACCAGTGTGTTTCAACTACCCATGACTAGTATAGTCTGACCAGTGTGTTTCAACTACCCATGACTAGTATAGTCTGACCAGTGTGTTTCAACTACCCATGACTAGCATAGTCTGACCAGTGTGTTTCAACTACCCACGACTATTATAGTATGCATACTAGCATAGAATGATCAGTATTTTATGTCGTACTCTGACTAACATAGTGTGTTTAGTATTTTTTGCCCGACCGGGCGTTAGTCTCCTCTTTACATTACACAAGGAAGTATCCTCGAATTGTGTATTAAGGGGGAGAGAAGATGAACGTCTGATCCGGCAAAACATACTGATTGGACGTGTTAGTCAGGGTCAGATAAAACATACTGATCGGACATGCTAGTCAGAGTCAAGTAAAACATACTGATCGGACATGTTAGTCAGGGTCAGGTAAAACATACTGATCGGACATGTTAGTCAGGGTCAGGTAAAACATACTGATCGGACATGTTAGTCAGGGTCAGGTAAGACATACTGATCGGACATGTTAGTCAGGGTCAGGTAAAACATACTGATCGAACATGTTAGTCAGGGTCAGACAAAATATACTGACCAAGTTCCCCACCTCACGTCCATCCAGGTCTCACTAGAAACATGATGTTTCATATCAGCCTGGTTAACAAATTGATCAGATCCCTGTAGTTGTGAGGCGTCACGCAGATGAAGCCAACAATATCAGAACCGCTTAGGGGACTCCTGTTCCCCTTCATCAGCACGCTCGTGATGTGAGGAAAGCTACAGCAGCCAGAATCTTAGCGCCCCTTTCATGGTGCAAAAAATAGTAAACTTACTCATAGTGGGCATTCCCAACAACAACAACACCACTATGTATTAAGAGAATATTCCAAGTTAGTTTATATTATTTCCTTCGCCTTTCTCGAATTCACCCTAAACCGTTTCCAGATCTCCGTCTTCCCCCCCCCCCCCCCTCCCCTCTAGTATATAAACACACATGCACACACACACAGAGAGAGAGAGAGAGAGAGACACGCACGCACACATACTTTCACATAGACATAACTAACCAGATTATCTCTGGTCTGTCAAACTATCTCACACACTGTCATAACAGCTAAGTCGAACTTCTGAGAAACAAAACAAATTAATCAATATTTCATAATTTTCTGCAGATCCCGATGACAGATTGATGTAGTAATCAAAATAAACAAAACATCCTTGCTTGGAGCCTTGAAATAAGAAATGAGAAAAAATCGTTCGTACAAGAACAGAAGCGGAGAACGGAAACTTTCTTTGATCCTGTCACCGGAAGCAGGATTGTTACTCTTAAGGAGTGCTGTCGTGCGTGCGCATACGGGGCTGGCGAGAAAACCAATCAGCGCTTTCCTTCCTCCGAGGCTTGGTACAAGGCGTGATTTACGAGAAATGCTGTCGCCATGGAGACGGCAAGCTAGGTAAATAATCGTTGGATTTCAATTGTCTGGCCACGGGAGTCGTTCCTACGAGGGGAATTCGCAAAGCCGTCCAACCAACAACGTTCCCAACCAGCGGAGCGGTCGATGGCAGATGCTAGGGAAAACAAATAGCAAGATGTGTTGGGGGCAGTTTTAATTCACAGTCGGACCAGAAAATAAAGCAAATAATTGAAGATTATAGATACGTTTAAAATGTCCTTCTGTAATATACATGACACGAGTAATAAAATGACGGAAGTGTAATTAACTGTTACTGAGTTGTGTTCCTTTATGTATGTACACATAACAGTGTGGGTGTGTCTTTCTATTGCCACTTCTACTGGCTCCACATGCTGTCATACTGGGGAACGGACTTATCGGAGCTGTCAATTTAATTAAATGTTTCCAAGGAATGCATACCATTCAAATAAGACAAGGCAGCCGATGAACTGGGGCTAAATATACAGTTAAGACAAACGTAAATAGGTTAGGTCAGATACCGAGCAGAGACGAGAACACACAGGTAAATATGTTAGGTCAGATACCGAGCAGAGACGAGAACACACATCTAAATAGGTTAGGTCAGATACTGAGCAGAGACGAGAACACACACGTAAATAGGTTAGGTCAGATACTGAGCAGAGACGAGAACACACACGTGAATAGGTTAGGTCAGATACCGAGCAGAGACAAGAACACAAACGAAACATACGTGTATCAATACGTCTTCCTTTTAATTTACGACCAACTTTCTTCACGCATTCATCATTACGGGTTTTAGTCTTCTCTCTTCCTTCAGATCTCTCCTGCACAGACACTGACGTCGATTCTACACTCTCAAGAGAACTTGATTCACCTGCCATCTGAATTTAATTCCCACCTGTCTTCGTTCTAAAATTCTTCCGCGTGGTTTCACATCCTGGTACCATTTTTTACTGCTGTATGTCCTCCATTTTAGTTATACACGAAGGATAACTCACAGAGCCATTCACAATTAAATCAGGAGTACAACAGGGTTGCCTACTGTCGCCTTTCCTGTTCATCCTAGCAGTGGGCCGGCTTATGGAAGTAACAACAAATGAGAGAAATCGAATCCAGGGGACCTTGAATAAACAGCCAGAGGACCTAGATTTTTCGGATGATTTAGCCACATTCAAATGCAAAAGAAATTGGAAATACTGGATTATACCTCTGAACAAGTCGGTTTGAAGATCCATGAGGAAAAGACAAAAGTAATTAGAGTCAATACAGCAAACACAGAACCAATCAGGTTGAGAGGAACGAGGAAAGAGGTAGAGGTATTTACATACCTAGAAAGTATTATCAACAAGGAAGGAGGGACAGACGAGGATATAAAAACAAGGATACAAAAAGCAAGAGCTGCATTCAGAATGTTAAAACCCAGATGGAACAACAAGGAAATAAGAAGGAAGACAAAAATAAGGATTATCAATTCAAATATGAAGTCCTGCTGCATGGAGCGGAAACCCGGAGGAGGACCAAAGGCAATTACAGGATGCTGCATGGTTTTGTCAACAGATGTCTGGAGATGACCAAAGGCAATTACAGGATGCTGCATGGTTTTGTCAACAGATGTCTGGAGGATGACCAAAGGCAATTACAGGATGCTGCATGGTTTTGTCAACAGATGTCTGGAGGATGACCAAAGGCAATTACAGGATGCTGCATGGTTTTGTCAACAGATGTCTGGAGGATGACCAAAGGTAATTACAGGATGCTGCATGGTTTTGTCAACAGATGTCTGGAGGATGACCAAAGGCAATTACAGGATGCTGCATGGTTTTGTCAACAGATGTCTGGAGATGACCAAAGGCAATTACAGGATGCTGCATGGTTTTGTCAACAGATGTCTGGAGGATGACCAAAGGCAATTACAGGATGCTGCATGGTTTTGTCAACAGATGTCTGGAGGATGACCAAAGGCAATTACAGGATGCTGCATGGTTTTGTCAACAGATGTCTGGAGATGACCAAAGGCAATTACAGGATGCTGCATGGTTTTGTCAACAGATGTCTGGAGGATGACCAAAGGCAATTACAGGATGCGGCAGGGTTTTTGTCAACAGATGTCTGGAGGATGACCAAAGGCAATTACAGGATGCTGCATGGTTTTGTCAACAGATGTCTGGAGGATGACCAAAGGCAATTACAGGATGCTGCATGGTTTTTTCAACAGATGTCTGGAGGATGACCAAAGGCAATTACAGGATGCTGCATGGTTTTGTCAACAGATGTCTGGAGGATGACCAAAGGCAATTACAGGATGCTGCATGGTTTTGTCAACATATCTGGAGGATGACCAAAGGCAATTACAGGATGCTGCATGGTTTTGTCAACAGATGCATGAGAAAGAGTGTTGGTGTAAAATGGTTTGACAAAGTTACAAACGACAGACTGAGAGAGCGCAGGACAAGGTACATTGGGAAAGAAAATCTTAGGAAGAAAGGGGAGATGGATGGGTCATACATTACGAAAGTCCCAGGTCAGTATCACCAGACAATCCCTGTCATTAAACCCCCGGGGAAGGAGATACAAAGTAGACCAAGAAATACAGGGAAATAAGATCTGGAGGCGGAAATAAAGAAAACAGGAAAATGCTGGAAGGAAGTAGAAAAAAACTGCACAGGACCGAGCTGCTTTGCGAGGGTTGGTTGGTGGCCTATGCTCCCCTTGGTGATAGAAGGCACAGGACCGAGCTGCTTTGCGAGGGTTGGTTGGTGGCCTATGCACACATGAGTGGTAGAAGACGAAAGAGATATCCTCCATTTATGTATTATTGCCTTTTTCTATGATTGGCTAGATCAATATTGTTGTTGTTAGTTGCCCATGATGAAGATATATTGGTCGTAACGCAGGTTTCGTTTGTGTTTTCGTCTCAGCGCTGTATCTGACGATACTTATTGACGTGTTTGGTATTAATCTATGCCCATCGCATACTTCATGCCAACCAAGATAAAGCTTGGCTGCGTTCTTGCTGCAATACTGACATGCCAACAGAAAGAGGTTCGAGATGCGTGTCGCTGACGTCCTAAAACTAGGATTTACTAGGATTAAAAAAAACCATAAAGTAATAGGTATTTGTATAATCTAGGAGAAGCCTTCACACTTCCTGCTGCCATGCAGGCTGTTTTGATGACAACCGGTGTTAGAGAGCGTTAACGCAAGTGAAAAGATTATAAGAAATCAGCTGTAAATGGATATGAGGTGCAGAAAAATAAATCAAAATGTAAAATAACGGTTTTTTCGATGGTGGAAAATTAAAAACAACAGTGGGAATAAAGAAGTGATTTCTTTTCTCTCTGCTGTCTGACACTTGTTTGTCGGGACTATCATTCTCTCCTTCTTAGTGAGACATAAAATAAATAGATACAGGCGCCTTTGATCAATAATAAATCAAGATTTTAAGTACGAACCGTTTTCAAAATATGAAATTTGACTTCAAACAAAAAACATTCGATCTGTTTGTGTGTGTATATACATATATAATATATTATCTATATTCTATCAGCATGATGTTTATATTATTTATATATACTATATCTATTTCCGTTCTTTCTCTCTTTCTATGATCTTCCTTTTCGCTACTATAGTTCTTCGTGAATTTGACTCCTCCGGCATTTTCTCTGTTGCCAACGTTATGGCGGGCCCAATGTCCATAGTATGACGGCTCTGTTGCCCATAGTATGACTTCTATTGCCCATTGTATGACTGTTCTGTTAATCATATTATGACGGTTCTGTTGATCATAGTATGACGGTTCTGTTGACCATATTATGACGGTTCTGTTGATCACAGTATGATGGTTCTGCTGATCATATTATGACGGATTTGTTGATCATAGTATGACGGTTCTGTTGATCATTTTATGACGGTTCTGTTGATCATATTATGACGGATCTGTTGATCATATTATGACGGTTCTGTTGATCATAGTATGACTTTTCTGTTGATAATATTACGACGGATCTGTTGATCATATTATGACGGTTCTGTTGATCATAGTATTACTTTTCTGTTGATAATATTACGACGGATCTGTTGATCATATTATGACGGTTCTGTTGATCATAGTATGACTTTTCTGTTGATAATATTACGACGGATCTGTTGATCATATTATGACATTTATAGGATTCTACACATCTCCTTTTAAATAATGAACACAAAACACTTATACGAACGGCTAGAACATATAATTAATTTCAGCTCTTCCTACACGGCCACATCTGTCAGTAAACCAGGAAAACATGGAATGTGATGCAAAGATTGTAGTCCTCAACTTTAGTCGTCGCTATGGCTCTACTAATAGTGAGGGAGTCACGAGAACAACTCAAGCTTATGAAATTGATATTAACAACAGCAAACCAACACCGTTGATGAATAACAAGATGACATGGCATATACTCTACAAAAAATAATAAAAGATTGAATACTAGAGAACATCATGAACTTCTCCTATCTTGGAAATATAATAACGAAGGATGACAAATGTGAGATAAAAATCAGGAAAAGAACAGGAATGGTCAAAGCTGTTTTCACCAACATGATGTGACAGGGTAGACTTAGCTGGGTGGTTATCTTAAGAGTCTACTGACTCACAACATAGACTGTAAGACGTTACACTTCAATTACAGAAAACACTAAAACTATCGTTAACCATTGAAATAAAATAATATCCTTTGTTCAATGAATAATTGTTACACAATATCAACAAAAGAAAAGAACTACTAACTAAATAAATATCATATCCTAAACTAACGAAGAGGATTCAAGCACTAGCTGTTGATGTTACCTCCGAACTATTACACCCAGGCTCTAAGTCTCCAATTTTGGAATAATATAAATCCTGACAGTCTAATTTGTGTAACAAATCAGTGGTTCTTTCTAACTCGTTGTCTCCTGCCGTCTATCGTATCGTCAACGTTGGCGATGATCTGCCGTCATCTGACAGGGTTGACTGCTTTAGGCTCTCGAGGGTACAAAAATGGGTTCACAAATGAGTTCCCGAAGGAGAATAGAGACTTTTAAATTGTTATCTCCGGATTCTGGAAGAACACGTTTGCCATGGCCAGTTTCACGAACCATGAGACTTCGATCATAGAAGGGCCACCATTCTTCCAACAGACACAAATGCAATGGTCCTGGAGAACAGTCGGACTGCCTTCTAGATCATTCTGAATTCGTACTCAGACAAATCTGCATACTCGCATGTGATCAATTCTCTTTCTCTTACTGTTTACAGAGTGTCCATCATTTGCACCTTTGATCAAAAATGAAATGCATGGTTCTAGATGTATGATGAGATAACCATTTCGTAAACTCTCTCTCTCTCTCGCTCTCTCTCTCTCTCTCTCTCTCTCTCTCTCTCCGAAAACTGCTGAATTTCTCAGTACATTGTCCTTTATAGACTATTTTCTTAGCTCTAGAAACAAACATGACTGTAGTGGTCTACATAAGCCTGTTCCCAGATGGTGGTGTCTATAACACATTTTCGAAATCTCTGACGGACATATATGTTGCCTGTGTCCGTCTGGACAACATATCGACTGAAAAACGCACGACCTTTCTCTGCGTCTGTGCTCAGGGAAATCCCTGTGGTATCTTGAATGGTGGGGAAAGCTGCCTTATAGTCTTTCCAGTCATCTTTAGATGCATGTGCCAGTCAGTGTGTCTAGTATTATCGTCATCACACGATGCCCCAGTTTATCCAGCTGCAAATGTAATGTGGGCTGTAGTACGTTTATGAAATTCAACACCAGCTTTCCATTTCTGCAAATAATTAATTAAAAATGTACTCGAGCCCCACATTGTCTCAAATAACACAGGACCAGATTGGTCCCAAATCGACCTCTCTCGGCCGTGTCTTAATGGATGGGTACTTGACTAAAAGTAAGATAAAAAAAAGACAGCATAAGATAGGAAGGAATTGGTCATACCCGACTGATAATTACTGAATCCTGGAACAATAACGTCTCTAGCTCAGCTGCATCATTAACGGAGTATCTGTTATTGGAATAACTGCATCATTTGCTCTTACTGTTTCTTGGGTTTTATTTTATTTTGGCGACGGTCAAGTCATTTTAACAACAGACAGATTAATTGTGGTTAAATGCCATCACATCACAGCATTCATACAATGAGTATTCAGCAACCACGTATAAACTCGGGCGTGTCATGTCTCTGTCTACTGTTCTGGTGTCCCATTTCCCAGTCATTTACTGCTTTCTTGTCCCATGTCCCAGTCGACTACTGCTCTGGTATCCATTCTCCTAGTCAACTACTGTTCTGGTGCCCATTGTCCCAGTCAACTACTGTTCTTGTGTCCCTTGTCCCAGTCAACTACTGCTCTGGTGTCCATTGTCCAAGTCATCTACTGTTTCCATGTCCCATGTCTCAGTCAACTACTGCTTTCTTGTCCCTTGTCCCAGTCAGCTACTGTTGTGGTGTCCCTTGTTCCAGTCAACTACTGCTTTCTTGTCCCATGTCCCAGTAAACTACTGCTTTCGTGTCCTTTGTCCCGAGTAGTGAAGACTCGATAGTCTGGTAAGACAACTTCCATAAGAGAGACAACTCTGATTATAAACAACTGCTGCCTTGCAGATAGGCTAGGGACAGCCAAAGGCTAAGGAGGGCATCCCTACAGAAACGCCTGTTGAAATCGGATGCACGGGGCCGCAAGCCTAACAAAACAGTGCAACGTAAATCGCAGCATGATGACAGTACAACCGATTAGAAAAACGCATGGCGCTCATCCTGCGGAGTCCCGCCAGGCAGCGATAGTGCCGGGCCTCACGCCTCGAAGGGGCCCACCCTTGACTACTGGTGGTCACCCACCCATGTGTCGTGGAGTCAAGGCACATGGCTATGGGGCAACTTCTATTGACCAAAACCTCAAGACCCTCAAAATACTACAGTGGAATGCGGAGGGAGTCATTTACAAAAAACTTTCCCTAACACATCACCTGCATGAAGGTAAGATTGACGTGGCATGTATCCAGGAAACGCACCTCAACAAAAATCATAAATTCTCAATCAGATGATACCAGACCTTCCCGTCTAGATAGAGAAGACCACAAAGGAGGGGTCCTGATACTGACCAGAAACTGCATACCGAGTAGCGCGGTATCTGTCAATCACACCGGACAAGCAGAAATTGTAGGAGTTGACATAATGGCTCAAGAGACGAAGCTCCGCATTTTCAATCTGTACGGACCACCAAATAGAGACCTATCGCTCTCGAGTATGGAGGTCAGAGACTCCAACTGCATAGTAGTTGGAGATTTCAACAGCCACTCGGAGAGATGGGGATACTCTGGCACTGACAGCAGAGGTGACGAAGTGGAAGATTGGGAGATAGATGCAAATCTCTCCCTAATCAATAGGCCGGAGGATAGCCCTAGCTTCTATTCAAGAACATGGCATACCACCTCGACTCCAGATTTGGCCTTCTCCACACAGGACATACACTATAAAATAGACCGCCAGGTGCTAAACCAACTGGCAGGTAGCGACCACAGGCCGATCAGGCTAACCATTGACATGGAAGTAGGCCCACAGGAAACAAAACCGCTCCCACGTTGGAATTACAAACGAGCCGACTGGGACAGATTTGCAATCCTGACAGATGGGCTGTGTGAAACCATCAACACACGAAACACCAAAATGAAGCCCATGGTGGAAAGCCTAAGCAAGACAATAATGCTAGCAGCCACTGAAACCATCCCAAGAGGAGCTAGGAAAAACTATAAGCCCTACTGGAATAATGAGTTGCAGAAAGTGGAAGATGCAGTAACAAATGCTAGGAACATGGCAGAGCGAGAAAAATCCATGGAGGCAAACATCGCCCTCAAAGCCGCCACGGCGAAATACAAACACACTCTCAAGCAAACAGCAAGAGAAAGCTGGAAAAATAAAACCGAAAGCCTAAACCTGGACAAAGACGGGAACAAGCTATGGAAGCTAGTCAGAGCGATGAACGACGAAACCCCGTCAAATAAACAAATTACCATCAAGCAGGGCGAGAACTTGATCACAGGTAAGACAGCCGCAAACGCCTTTGTCGATCACTATGCCAGAGCAAACCACATCGAGGTCCCTGCAGATAAGCATACATACATTAGCGAAGAGCTAAAGGGGCACGATAACATGAATACGGCACCTGAAGAGCACATGATGGCCACATTAACAATGAGCGAAATGGAAGAGGCTATGAAAACATTAAAGAAAAGGAAATCTCCCGGAAAAGACGGGATAACAAACGAAATGCTGATGGGGCTGGGTCAAACAGCGAAGAGGAAACTGCTATCGGTCCTGAACCAAAGCTGGAAAAGGGGAATTGTACCCCAGGCATGGAAAGACGCAATACTGGTACCAGTACCAAAAACAGGAAAGGATAAAACAGATCCAAATGGATACAGGCCCATAAGCCTACTGAGCTGTGTCGGCAAGCTGATGGAACGGATGATAAACACCAGACTGATGTGGCATTTGGAAGAAAAACACATACTAATTCCACAGCAAGCCGGCTTTAGACAGCACAGATCCACTGAGGACCAGGTCATCCTCATAGCCCAGGAGATAGAAGATGCCTACCAGGCACAGAAACACACAGTAGCTGTTTGGGTGGATCTGGAAAAGGCATTTGACAAAGTCTGGAAAGATGGACTTAGAGTCACGCTAAGAAGAAGTGATGTTTGTGGGAAAATGTACAAATGGATCAACCACTACCTCAAACAAAGAACGGCCAGAGTCCAAGTACAAGGGCAGATGAGCAAAAAGGTGACACTCGAGCAGGGAGTACCCCAAGGGGGAGTACTGTCACCCACACTCTTCCTGGTATATATAAACGATATTACAGAGAATATACCAAGAAGAGTCCATAGCTCAATGTTTGCAGACGATCTGGCTATGTGGACCTCTGAAAAGAATCTCACCATAGCAAGAAATCGGATGCAGACCGCCCTAACATCGCTGGAAGAGTGGGCGAACTCATGGCTGGTCAAAATAAACGAGGAGAAAACCACATGCACAATATTCTCGCTTTCATTAAAACCCCAAAATACCCAATTAAGTCTAAATGGCAAATTCCTGCAGCCAAACGACAACCCAACCTATCTGGGAGTCACATTTGATCGGCGCATGACATGGAAAAGTCAGATTGAGAGAAACCGAATGAAAGCCAGAGAAAGAATGGCAATCATGAGGAAACTTGCTGGCACAAGCTGGGGAGCAGACGAAGGCATACTAAAGAAACTGTACACTGGAAGAGTGAGACCAGTTCTCGAGTATGGCATTGCGGCATGGACAACAGCAGCGAAGGCGAACTTCGATAAAGTTAGCAAACTTCAAAACCAAGCCATGAAAATTATAACAGGTGGCATGAAGTCAACGCCAATTGTAGAACTTGAAAAGATTACAAAACTGCAATCCATGACCGATAGAAGAGACTGCAGAGCCCAGCTGCAGTCAGAGAAACTCCGAAGACTGATCGACCCTCCAATGCACCAGAGACTAAATAATTTGGGAAATGGGAAACTAAAGCGGAGAAACTTTGCAGAAATAGCCAAAGCAAAGATGCACGAAGATCCCATAAACACACTAACAACACCAAAACCCATCACTACTGTACGAGAACCTACCTGGAGGCAGGATATATTTCCAGAGGTGGTAGAAAATATACCAGGTATTGCAAAAAAAAACTGCCAGACTGAAAAAGAAAGGAGAGATACTACCCTAAGCTTCAAAACGAAAAGCTACCCAAGCATGGACTGAACCCATGCATACACCGACGGTTCTGTAACAAATATTACACAGAACGGATGGGCAGGAGCATTCCTGAACCTACCAAATGGCAGAAAAATAACACTGTCATTCGGCAGTGGAAGAAATGGTTACACATAAAGAAAATGAAAGCCATATAGTCCTGCTTACAGATGCTCTCGCCGTAGTAACAGCGCTAAAAAGCCAGAAAAATACTGAGCTTAATGACTTAAGAGCAGCACTCTGCAAACTGTGCCAGCAGTCCGCACCAAAAAGGGTAGTGGTACAGTGGGTCCCATCACACTGCAACATCCAAGGCAACGAGGAGGCAGACAGACTGGCAAAAGAAGGTGCAAGACTACCACAAACAGATACTAGTATGACGTACGAAGAGTCAAAACGGCTTATCAAAGCCAGATACATGACCAAATGGGAAACCGAACATACTGGTTACACCAAAAACGATGCCTATTACCAGTTGAACCGAAGAGAGCAGGTCGTTGTCTTCAGACTTCGCACTGGCCACAATAGACTGAGGTACCACCTATTCAACAAATTGAAGATAGGGTGTACCGACGAATGCCCGTGCGGTACTGGTAAAATGACCGCTGAACATTTGCTGCAGAACTGCCCGACATACGAGGATCAGAGAGAGCAGATGTGGCCATCACCAGTGGAACTGCAAGACAAGCTCTATGGCAGTGGCGACAGCCTCAGGATGACCGCCGCTTTTTTCGAAAAAATAATGGTTACTGTCTGACTGCGTACGCAGAAGAAGAAGTGTCCTTTGTCCTAGTCAACTACTGCTTACTTGTCCCATGTCCCAGTAAACTACTGCTTTCGTGTCCTTTGTCCCAGTCAACTACTGCTTTCATATCCCATGTATCAGTCAACTACTGCTTTCATATCCCATGTATCAGTCAACTACTGCTTTCTTGTCCTATGTCCTAGTCAACTACTGCTTTCTTGTCCTATGTCCTAGTCAACTACTGCTTTCTTGTCCTATGTCCTAGTCAACTACTCTTCTGGTGTTCCATGCCCCAGTCAACTACTGCTTTTGTGTCCTGTGTCACAACCAACTACTGTTCTGGAGGCCCATGTCCCAGTCAACTACCGGGTTATCATGCGCAGAAAACGTATTGTTATTTATTGAAAGTTTAACCATTTTATTAGCGAAGGTATGCCATTTTCAGCCACAGAGTCTCTTTGGTTATATCAAATGTGTATATTTCCTTACATAATTTAGTCTTCGCTATTTTTTTTTTTTTAAATCAGGGACAGAAAAAAGAAGTGAAAGAGCGCCCATGTATCTGCCTGGATTGCAATGATGTCGATTTTGTATGACATAAATATAACATTTACGGTGAAACTGCTGAACTGCTTTTCACTAACACCACATATATCATAATTCTCTTTCAGGTCATATTCCTCGACCATATCCTCGCCTATTCCGCCTCATCTTGATGTTTCCATACTGGACATCCAGAACAAAGACAGCTGAAAATAATGGCCTCACCCCTTCACATTATACATCGCTCTACCAAGAGACTCGTTTTCGCCAGGCTCCAAATATGGCACTATTGATGAATGAATGTGCAAACAGAGTGAGCAAATATGCCTGCAGTTCACGATGCATATTCCATCACTGAGACTCTGACAGGCGATGGCAATCGATGGGACCTGAGGTCGGCTTTGCTATCTATTATAGCGTCCTGTCGCATGACCTTTCCCATGTTAATCTTGTTTATTTGTGGAGGTCAGTTTATCGCATGCATAGTACGGAGCTGTGAGTTATATGCTGGGGTCAACGGGGTGATATTAGCTTGATAACTGTAACATTTCTATGGTGTCAGATGCTTAATAGTATTATAACTTGATAACTTGTAACATTAATAAGATATCAGATACTTCATGGTATTCTAACCTGATAACTTGCAGCATTTCAAAGATGTTAGATACTTCATGATATTCTAACTGGATAATTTGTAACACTAAAAAGATATGACATACTTCCTATGATGATAGCGATGAGGTTGATGTATCCTAATTAAGGTATGACGATGTCTAACGATGATGATTGTGAGAATTATAATTATCATGAAGGCAATGGAATAGCAATTATTATAATGATAGCGATAAGGATAAAGATGGTTGATGAAGGCAAGAGCAATGACGATGGGAGAGCAATGATGATGATGATGGTGATGATGATGATGATGTCATTATGCTAACACTTATCAATGACAGTATGAGGAAAATGCCCATATAACGACGATCATGAAGTTATAATGCAGGTAACGACGACAGTGAAGACGATTTCTTTGATGATACTATTTGCTATTAAATTGGGTACAATTAATTGTGTGAGTGCAGATTTTGGTAAAGATGATAATGGCAGGGGCTGCAATCGTAGAACGTTAAGGGGCTCACTTCTGAAGACACGAACGAAAGCATGAAACGGTAAGTAACCAGTATTCTCAATGGCGGTCAGCTCGTGTACCTTAACATTTCGGAGATGGCCGATAAACTCAGAGGTCTCGCATAACACTGTGTGCACGTAAAACAACTCATGACTTCTGAAAATTTGAAACAAAAGGCTGTTAGCCGATGTCATGGCAATGGGATATACAAATAATGGTAATAGTTACTGCCCATCACAAGCTATAATGGCCACAACATCAGACGGGTTTGTCTTAATAATGTGATGTGCGCTGTATTTAGACTATAGTGGTGAACAAGCTGCGCTGGTCATTAATACTCAGGAGCCCAGGTAGGTTCAGTTCCTCAGGTCTGGTAGGGTTAATGCTCAGGAGCCCAGGTATGGTCTACAGTTAGGTTCAGTGCCTCAGGTCTGGCAGGGTTAATGCTCAGGAGCCCAGGTATGGGCTACAGTTAGGTTCAGTGCCTCAGGTCTGGCAGGGTTAATGCTCAGGAGCCCAGGTATGGGCTACAGTTAGGTTCAGTGCCTCGGGTTTGGTAGGGTTAATGCTCAGGAGCCCAGGTAGGTTCAGTGCCTCAGGTCTGGTAGGATTAATGCTCAGGATCCAAGGTATGGACTACAGTTAGGTTCAGTGCCTCAGGTCTGGTAGGGTTAATGCTCAGGAGCCCAGGTATGGGGGGCAGTTAGGTTCAGTGCCTCAGGTCTGGTAGGATAAATGTCACTCTATTTTCACTAGTTACCTTGGATCAGTGGCAAGACTATTGGTCGAGACGGCTGGAGGTAACTCTGGATGCAGGCACTCTGGTCTTACCTCCCGTGAGACCAGAGTCGCTTGAAACTTGCAGGATTCGATCACCCACCGTTTCCGTTCATCACTGTCAGAGCCGAATGCATAAGCCTTTAGTCTACAGCGACCCCCAACGACAAATAATGAAATTCGTATTCAATATGTCACCTAGTATAACTATTTTAAAAAAGAGGTTAGACATGGGTGCTTCTTTCCTTTGCTTGTTTAATGTATACACAGAGCAGATTTACAAAGACATTGATGACATGTCTAGATTGGATATAGGAGGACGAAGTATAACAAAATATCAGGTGTGATGACGACACAATGTTAATGACAGACGATATAGTACATCTACAAAACTTAATGTTTAAGATAACTAGAAAAATTCAGCATTATGGGTTGGAAATCAACACCGAAAAGATTAAAGTTATGGTGTTCACCAAATGGAAAGAAAGTCCAAAAGCTTTCATCCACATAAATGGAGAAATTCTGAAACAAGTGTCAAGCTATGTATACCTTGGCCAACTCATTTCAGTTGATGGCAAATACGAAAGGGAGATCATTAAACGAATTGCAATGGCCAAGAATACATTCAACAACTTGAGAGATACACTTCTGTCAAAGTAGATATCTCAGATCTTAAAAATGAGATTCATTAAATGAAATGTGCATTCAGTTTTATTGTATATAGTAGAAGCCTGGGCCCTGACAAAGAAAATGGAGAAACCTTTTGATGCATTTGACATGTGGGTATTCAGAAGACTTTGACGATTGTGTTGGAAAGATAAGAACACCAATAATGAGGTTCTGGAACAACTCCAAGTGGAATATATATCTCTGAGGAAAATAACAAGAAGAAAAATGCAATATTTTTGTTATGTCAAGAGCCCTGATAGTCTGCTAAAGTTTATCCTGAAGGACAGAGTAGAAGACAGGAGAGCCAAAGCTCGATAGAGGTACATATGGACAGACAGCATCAAGATGTGGTCAAGGCCCAGTTTGACTGCGTGCACCAGCATGGCGCGAGACAGAGACAGAAGGTGATACATTACCGTCAACCTCCGTTACGGAGACGGCACTTGATGATGATGCCACCTATCTTCCGCCAGGCCTAGCAAGTCGCACAAAGTAAAATCGCAAAAAAAGAAATATGGATAGCCTTCGGCTACGTGATATCAGGCATACACATGCCAGTTTGAATTATAAATATAATAGTGATAATAGAGATGATAAATTGGATGCTACGTATATTTGATACTACTTATATTTGATACTACTTATATTTGATACTACTTATATTTGATACTACTTATATTTAATACTACTTATATCTGATACTACTGATATCTGATACTCTGTATATTTGATACTACTTATATCTGATACTATTGATACTTTTTTACATCTGATACTAGTTATATCTAATACTACGTATATTTGATACGACTTATATTTGATACTACTCATATCTGATACTACTTATATCTGATACTACGTATATTTGATACTACTTATATATGATACTACGTATATTTGATACTACTTATATCTGATACTACCTATATTTGATACTACGTATATCTAATACTACGTATATTTGATACTACGTATATTTGATATTACGTACATCTGATATTACGTATATTTGATACTACCTATATCTGATACTACGTATATTTGATACTACCTACATTTGATACTACGTATATTTGATACCACGTATATTTGATACTATGTATATTTGATACTATGTATATTTGATACCACGTATATTTGATACTACGTATATTTGATACTACCTATATCTGATACTACCTATATCTGATACTACCTATATCTGATTATACGTATATCTGATACTACGTATATTTGATACTACGTATATTTGATACTACCTAAATCTGATACTACGTATATCTGATACTACGTATATTTGATACTACGTATATTTGATACTATGTATATCTGATACTAAGTATATTTGATACTACCTATATTTGATACTACGTATATTTGATACTACCTATATTTGATACTACATATATTTGATACTACGTATATTTGATACTACATATAAATGATACTACCTATATTTGATACTACGTATATCTAATACTACCTATATTTGATACTACGTATATTTGATACTACCTATATTTGATACTACCTATATTTGATACTACGTAGATTCTCCAGGACGAATGTCTATTGAATGTGAAAACGAGTCTAGTGTTCTTAAGAAAATCTGATGCTGATGAGATGTAATTATAATGTTATTCGGTACCCAAGATGGAATGAATAGTATCACTGTAGTCCTTCAAGCTCGTCAAGAGGGGTGTGCATGGCGCTAGCATTAAAAACAAGCTACTACAGAAGTGGCTGATCTAAAAGCGTATTTTCAATGTTTCCTGTACGGGACCAGCTGCATTGGAGAAATGGTTCATGTGGACATTCGATGATACAATGATTTCCCTGTGATAGCTTAATCAATGGCTGTCGTTACAATGATGGTGATGTTTAACCTTGATGGTGACACTTATGCCATGTCGGCTTCAGACGTTTGCTTTCAGCCTTTGCAATCATTGACAATATATGTTCAAAACACACACACACACATACACTCACTCAGTCACTCACTCACACACACACACGGACGCACGCACGCGCGCGCACACACACACACATATATACACATATATATATATATATATATATATATATATATATATATGCATATACACTATCGTGACTCTCATAAAAAAACCTGTATCTTATGAGATTTTATTTGTTGTGCAGAAATAATGACATTTCCTCATACAGTGCACACTATCCAGTCACGATTGCACGTAGTTGATCATTACGTGTGAACGTTTGTTATCCAAGTTCAAACGTTTTATTTAAAAATATAATTAACGAGACATTTTTTGTTAGTTCATGCCACGCTATTTTTTTTGCGCCGATCAGCAGATATCTTCAAGTCTTATGGACATTTGTACGAGTTATTTCTTTTAATTCCTTGGTGTAGTACTGTGGTTTACTGTGGTGAGGAGTATACAATGAATTATCTTATTTTATTTTTAGTAAATTGCAAAATCTAACTAGAGTATTCTTATGTTACGTTATGAACAATTGATATTACACAATATCAAGTCGGTAAGTTATCAGTCTATGTTATAACAATTTAAGTACATAAATCCGAATGGCTTCAGTAGTTCGCAGCTTTACATAGTCCTGTTTGGTCTTATTATGTGCTTATATCTGCTCCGCTGACTTTTGATTTCCATGTCTTGAAATATGTGGATTCATCAATTTCGCTGTCATCATCCAATATGCGAATAAAAATGATCCCATCTATTGAGAGAAGTCTAAGAGGAAAGAATAAGTCCACTTATAAAATTGTCGTTAAACACCACTAATGTGAGTTAGACAAGGCGCTGGAATCTCATTTTTATTAACAACCCACTTCAGGAACCACGACTGCAATAGTACATGCATGTTTGGGAACAGGCTTCCTGCATAGGAAGTAAATGCAGTGGTAGTCACATGCTCACGCTAGAGCATACAGAAGGAAGGCGGCTGGATGTTCCGAGAGTAATGTGAGAGGATAAACCTAGCGTTAAACATGCATACGGGGAAAGAGGTACTCCAAAGCTAGCGCGTATTGACCTTCCCATATCTGTCAGCCGCATTACACAGACTGTCCCAACTGTCCCAACTGTCCCAACTGTCCCAACTGTCCCAACTGTGTCATGTTACCTTTGAAAGGCATGACAAGTTCACGTGTTGCATATTCTTTTGTAGATTTTTCTAGAAGCGTTTTTGTTCTGCCAACAGCCTGATCCCACAAACTGGCAGAGATGGACGCCGTGTCAGTCAAGGGTCTATATTTATTCTCCACCATCAGATTTGGCTCCGATTTCAAGCCCGCCAAATACAATTCAATTAGCCGTGTATTTTCAGGCCGTTATGTAAAAACTTCATTTGCCGTTGCCGGTAAAATGTCCAGGTTCTATTGGTAAGGTCACGTTCTGATGTAACGTCAGACACGAATGCGACCTGTCATTCCCGGCGTGCGTGTATAGTTCGAGCAGCCGGTTAAAGGCTGAAGAGCTACCCAGGTTAAAATATATGTCCATTGCTTCATCAGTTTCAGTCTGTTTTTCAATAGTTTCTTCTTAGCTCTTTGTAACCACATATACCAAGTGGTGGTACGGTAAACCTGGGTACAGTAAATATTGCTGTTTTAATATTTGAACCACGCCTACATATAGTTATTGTTTTGATTACAGACGGATATGTATAAAAGAATTATGAACAAAATACTGTTTACAGTAACAATTGTATTTTCATGTACATTAATAAAGTATTTTTTGCTGTATGTTGTAGGATTGTGTCTGTTTGTTTTGACGTTGTGATGTAATTGGTAAATATGTGTGTTATGGGATTTTCTTTGTTTGTTTTGATGTTCTGATGTTATTGGCAAACCTGTGTGCTGGCTGAGTCAGGAAATTTCTTTCGAATATATAATGCACCCATATATAATACAATGCAATTTGTTGTTACTTTGGGTTGAACTTTCTTTTTGTGAAGTTGCGAACTTTTCAACACAGAACAATACAATTATATATCAAGGCGCGTGAACTATATACAATACTGCACATTACGGGTACAAATTGTTGTGCAGCGTTTACAAGAACTACATTGTGAACAGTGCTGCAGACAAACAATACATACATATATATATATATATATTTCGAAGTTTTATTTATACTGTCGTGGTATTAAAATTAGCGAGACAATACCGATTACTTGGTCAGGTGTAACACAGTGACTATGACCTAACATCATTGTCATGCCGTTTTCTTGAAACAGGTTGTGTTACAGCTGTATGACCAACGAAGTGCGAGTCGACTCTGTAATCCCCATTTTGGTGAACCTACTAACCTCGTATAACACTATAGCTAGATGGTCCCATGCACAATTTGTTCATTACGTCTATGGATGTAAGATGAACCGCCACAATCCACATCGACAAGTGTGAAACACGACAAGCAGCTTCGACCAACAATATATCTGAATATTGACATCAATACACCAATCAATGTTCTTTAACTTCCAACCACTGACTTCATACTTGATACGAATGTTCTTTAACTTGCAACCACTGACTTCATACTTGATACGAATGTTCTTTAACTTGCAACCACTGACTTCATACTTGATGACCGCCATCGTACAGAAGGCTAAAATGCGTATTGCAATAATCATTTGATAAACCAACCATTTGATATTGAACTATATTTTTGATAGTTGGTCCGACGTGATGACAACGTGGATTTATAGTTGAATATGAAATATTTACTTAGTAGTTCTCCCTTTTTATCCTGTGGTCTAGAGGTTTGCCAGACAGAGAGAGAGAGAGAGAGAGAGAGAGAGCGACATACAGAGAGAGAGAGGGCGTGAAAGAGAGAGAAGGCGGGAAAGACAGAGAGAGAGAGAGAGAGGAGGGGGGGGGGGGAAGAGAAATATCCAAACTATTATTTGCCCTGTCTTCCTCCTGTCGAAGCTCCAGCCTGGTCGATCCCTGCGAAAAACCACCGTCTGTCCCATGATTGTCATGGCAGGTGGTTTTATTTCGTTCTACAGACGTGAAATTTTTGCTCCTTGAGTTTACAACGACTGGCTTTCGAGATCGGGGAGTTTTGTCCCTTTTCATTACATGAGCCAACTTGCTTATGCACCAAACGCATGAACTTCAGAGTTGTCTTGTGTGGGATGCAGTGACGTGACTATCTTCTTTAAATTAGGATGGGTATCTAGGTGGAGTCCTTTCAGGTATATCTGAGTAATCATCTATTTCTGGCCTGTACACATCTACAAGCTTCTGTGTATAGCCTGCTCCCTTTTTTCTGAGGCGGCGTGTTTTAGGCGTGAAGCGTTTGTTTCACAATCCTAGCGCACCGGTTCGAACCTCGCCGTGCTCAGTTTGGAAGACACGGGATTTTTCTAGGTACTATCGTTCCTCCGCGTGCGAAAGTTATGATAACCTACCGTACTGCAACAACTGACAAGAAATTTATACCAGCCAAATAGGTTGGCTGTTGTAAGAAGCATTCTACAATGTTTGTGCTACTTATTTGTTTTACATTTTAATCACCATGTAGAAAGAATCACAATGGCAATAGGGCCTTTTGAAGACCTTTTGTCAAATGTCAGAAGATGGAAACTTGCTTGGTACGGTCACATATCGAGATTAAATGGTCATGCAAATACGATCCTGCATGGAAAGGTACAAAGCAGACGACGAAGAGGACGGCCCAACAAGAGGTGGGAGAATAACATAAACGAATGGACTAATCTCCGACCAGAAGAGCCACAAGGAGTGACCGCTGACAGAGCCGGGTTGTGAGGATGTCGTCATGTGTGCCCTAACGTCCTCACCGGTTATGGGATGATCTAACCTGAGCTAAATCCCCTTGTATGCCCGCATTCCCTCCACTTGCCCTCTCAATATGCCTAAGCTGGTCACGTTTCAGTGGCTGTTCTCCCAGCGTATCCTTGCAACTCTTCACTTCTTTCAAAAACACTACCGTTTTGTTCCGTATCTCATAATCTAAAACTGCTCTTAACTTAGTTTTTCAAATATTTACAGTAATCATAGAGATTTAATAAAATTGTCATAAAATTGTACTCGTCTTAGGAAACTACTTAAAAACATATACGCAGATTTAGATAGTGTACATTTATCTTCTGTGCACGAATGTGTTCTTATGTGTATGTGTTCGTGTGTGCATATGTGCTGTGTTCCTGTTTGTATGCACACGTGAGATATATCGAGTTAATGTTAGAGAAGCAGCGATGCAAGTTATATTAATTTAGGGAAACACGGTTATCACATACCAAGTCGAATCCGCTGACGATCTGATTTAAGATAGCTTTTAACGGTTTAAGATAGCTTCTCTGGGTATATTAGTTAACGGTTTAAGATAGCTTATCTCGGTATAGAACTACTAATTAACATTTCCTGCATATGAAATGTGTTAATGAGTGACGAAGTAGTTGGAGCAGTAATAATTACTCACAGCAAAATCACTTGGCTAACTCTTAGGTAGCAGCACGCTCTAGTTTAACCAGCAGTAGATGAACACTCAACTTACTGTTTTGCAAAGCAAGACAGCAATAAAATAGCTGGTCACACCATCTTACATAAAAATAACTTAACTTAACTTAATACTGATTTAGAATAATGCAGAGTTTGTATACAACCAGTTTATTGGACATCTGTGCGAGTCCGGCCTAATAGACTGGTATTCAGAACAAAGTTGACCCAGTGTCTGTTAGACGCATCAGTCTTAGTTGCTCTTAACAAACCACCTAACCATGGTCGGTATTTTACCATGTTCCTCTTAGGACATGTTTTAACCTTTCGAAGGATATTACAACTTCAAAATGATTACATCTCTTCAACAAATGTACGTTCTCTTGTTCAAAATAACCTCAAAATGATTATATCCCTTCAACTAATGTACGCTACCTTGTTTCAAATAACCTCAAAATGACTACATCCCTTCAACAAATGTAGGTTATCTTGTTTCACATAACCTCAAAATGACTATATTCCTTCATCTAATGTACGCTACCTTGTTCCAAATAACCTCAAAATGACTACATTCCTTCATCTAATGTACGCTACCTTGTTCCAAATAATCTCAAAATGACTAAATCCCTTCAACAAATACACGTTATGTTGTTCCGAGTAATCTCAAAATGACTAAATCCCTTCAACAAATACACGTTATGTTGTTCCGAATAATCTCAAAATGACTACATCCCTTCAACAAATACACGTTATGTTGTTCCGAATAATCTCAAAATGACTACATCCCTTCAACAAATACACGTTATGTTGTTCCGAATAATCTCAAAATGACTACATCCCTTCAACAAATACACGTTATGTTGTTCCGAATAATCTCAAAATGACTATATCCCTTCAACAAATACACGTTATGTTGTTCCGAATAATCTCAAAATGACTACATCCCTTCAACAAATACACGTTATGTTGTTCCGAATAATCTCAAAATGACTACATCCCTTCAACAAATACACGTTATGTTGTTCCGAATAATCTCAAAATGACTACATCCCTTCAACAAATACACGTTATGTTGTTCCGAGTAATCTCAAAATGACTAAAGCCCTTCAACTCATCTACGTTATCTAGTGGATTTCCAAAACGAAGAACAAGACAAGGAATAGCAAAGTGCCGATCCAGGGAAGCACTGTAAAACATCCAAGTATGTCGTAAAAGGCAAATAAAGAGGGTTGCGCTTGGGACTAGCATCATCATCATATAAAATAAATTGCTTCAGAAACGACCTCCATTAGAAGGTCATCAAGTGATATGATGCAGGCGTCAGTCAGGGACAGCGATGAGACTACACTTTGTTGCCGACTAAAGAGCACAATTAGGACAAAGAGACGCAGAAGAAATGACCATTGAGAAGCAAACAAACCACCGTAGCACTGACTTGTGGCTCACATCGCGCTTGGGGTACAAGATCTTTAGGTAGGAGGACCCTGAAAAACAGAGAAAATTATGCATGGGGATCTCACAAACTTAGACCATTCTTCCTGTCAGGAGCGGACGTGAGGTAAATGTAGTCTCAAGTCAAATATAGCTGCCGGGGAAAAATTGTGAGAGACAATACTGACCTTGGTCTCCATTTTTTATAGTGTGGGATGACCAGGTCCCTTCCTCTCTGTATTTCCTTCTCTAACAGTAAGCCTGATATAATTTACGTGTGAATCGACTTGAGTGTCTCGATAACGAGGATCCTTCTTCTTCTTCTTCATCGTACGCAGTCAGACAGTAACCATTATTTTTTCGAAAAAGGCAGCGGTCATCCTGAGGCTGTCGACACTGCCATAGAGCTTGTCTAGTGTTGCCATGGGTGATGGCCACATCTGCTTTCTCTGATCCTCATATGTCGGGCAGTTTTGCAGCAGATGCTCAGCGGTCATTTTCCAGGTACCATACGGGCATTCGTCGGTGCCACATATCTTCAATTTGTTGAATAGGTGGTACCTCAGTCTATTGTGGCCAGTGCAAAGTCTGGAGACCACATCCTGCTCTTTTCTGTTCAACTGGTAATAGGCATCGTTTTTTGTGTAGCCAGTATGTTCAGTTTCCCATTTGGTCATGTTTCTAGCTCTAATAAGCCGTTTTGACTCTTTGTATGTCATACTAGTAACTGGTTGTGGTAGTTTTGCACCTTCTTTTGCCAGTCTGTCTGCCTCTTCGTTGCCTTGGATGTAGCAGTGAGATGGAACCCACTGCACCACTACCCTTTTTGGTGTGGACTGCTGGCATAGTTGACAGAGTGCTGCTCTTAAATCATTATAACGAGGATCCAACTTGATACCTTTATGATGAGAAGCAACTGCTCTACCACCTTGCTGCTAAGGAAAAAAAAATCCTTCAAAAGCGCTGGTTGTGACTTACGTCCTGCATGCTGATCTACAAGATTGTTCTGGGGGACACTGGAGAATTGAGAGACCGTGTTACGTGGCGGTCTCTGAAACTTAACACAAGATACACAACCGTGTTTGCTCGCACAGAACTCAAAACTCTGGAAAACAATGGCTGCTGTAATGGTGATTGTTTGTCGTGAGGCCAGGAAACACCGGTGTCAAATGCAGCATGTTGACATGGCCGTTTTTCTGTGTGTTTGAAGACACCGCAAGAAGAATTGTCTTTGTTGACCGTTTGTGGGGCAGTCTGCTGGTGAGTGGACAGGATCTGTAAATAACGATGTGTGGAAATGGCGTGGGTGGCGACTTTCTGGATCTTATCTTTGAGCAATGGAACATTTGGTCTTCTTCTTCATCTTCTTCTTCTTCTTCTTCTTCTTCTTCTTCTTCTTCTTCTTCTTCTTCTTCTTCTATTTCTTCTTCTTTGTCTTCTTCTCCGTCTTCTTCTTCTTCTTTTTGTTCATCTTCTTCTTCTCCTTTTTATTATTATTATTAATGTTATTATTGTTATTAGTAGTATAATTATACCGCTACTACTACTACTACTACTACTATTACTATAACTACTACAACAACTACTACTACTATTACCACTTCTACTTTTTCTACTTCTTCTTCTACTGTCACTACTACTACTACTACTACTACTACTACTACTACTACTACTATTACTACTACTACTACTACTACTATTACTACTACTACTACTACTACTACTACTACTACTACTACAACTATCTACAACTGCTACTACTACTACTATTACTACTATTGCTACTACTACAACTACTACTACTACTACTATTTCTTCTTTTTCTTCTGCTACTTCTTCTAACCTTTATGGAAGCGAGCTATTTCTTTCTTTGATAGTGTACCATTAGGTGTCTGATGTGTCAGGGAGGAGTAGTACCTTTAGTAGGAGACATGTCGTGCCCTATCTCTGGTAGTTTGTGTATTATTGGTCCTCGCTTGGGATTCTTCTTCTTCTTCTTCTTCTTCATCATACGCAATCAGACATCAACCTTTTTTTTTCGAAAAAAGAGCGGCCATCCTGAGGCTGTCGACACTGCCATAGAGCTTGTCTGGTGTTGCCACTGGTGATGGCCACATCTGCTCTCTCTGATCCTCGTAAGTCGGGCAGTTTTGCAGCAAATGCTCAGCGGTCATTTTCCCGGTACCACACGGGCATTCGTCAGTGCCACATATCTTCAATTTGTTGAATAGGTGGTACCTAAGTCTATATTGCGGCCAGTGCGAAGTCTGAAGACCACGACCTGCTCTCTTCTGTTCAACTGGTAATAGGCATCGTTTTTTGTGTAACCAGTATAATTGGTTTCCCATTTGGTCATGTATCTAGCTCTAATAAGCCGTTTTGACTCTTCGTATGTCATACTAGTATCTGGTTGTGGTAGTCTTGCACCTTCTTTTGTCAGTCTGTCTGCCTCCTCGTTGCCTTGGATGTTACAGTGAGATGGAACTCACTGTACCACTACCCTTTTTGGTGCGGAATGCTGGCATAGTTGACAGAGTACTGCTCTTAAATAATTAAGTTCAGTATTTTTCTGGCTTTTTAGTGCTGTGACTACGGCCAAGGCATCTGTAAGCAGGACTATAGGGCTTTTATTCCTTTTAGCTGTCACAATTTCTTCCACTGCCACCCTCAGTGCCTCTGCCTCCGCTCTGAAATTGCTTGTGTATTTTCCAGTAGCGAATGACAGTGTTATTATTCTCCCATTTGGTAGGTTCAGAAATGCTCCTGCCCCTCCGTTCTGTGTTGTGTTTGTTACAGAACCGTCGGTGTATGCATGGGTCCAGTCCATGCTTGGGTAGTTTTTCGTTATGTAGCTCAGGTTCGTATCTCTTCTTTCTTTTTCAGTCTGGCAGTTTTTGTTTCCAATACCTGGTATATTTTCTACCACCTCTGGAAATATATGCTGCCTCCAGGTAGGTTTTCGTACAGTAGGGATGGGCTTTGGTGTTGTTAGTGCGTTCATGGGGTTTTCGTGCATCTTTGCTTTGGCTATTTCTGCAAAGATTCTCCGCTTTAGTTTCCCATTTCCCAAATTGTTTAGTCTCTGGTGCATTGGATGGTCAGTCAGTCATTCTGAGTTTCTCTGATTGCTGCTGGGCTCTGCAGTCTCTTCTGTCGGTCATGGATTGCAGTTTTGTAATCTTTTCAAGTTCTACAATTGGCGTTGACTTCATGCCTCCTGTTATAACTCTCATGGCTTGGTTTTGGAGTTTGCTAATTTTATCGAAGTTCGCCTTTGCTGCTGTTGTCCATGCCGCAATGCCATACTCGAGAACTGGCCTCACTCTTCCAGTGTACAGTTTCTTTAGTATACTTTCGTCTGCTCCTCAGCTTGTGCCAGCAAGTTTCCTCGTGATTGCCATGCTTTTCTCCGGCTCTCATTCGGTTTCTCTCGATCTGACTTTTCCATGTCATGCGCCGATCAAATGTGACTCCCAGGTAGTTTGGGTTGTCGTTTGGCTGCAGGTATTTGCCGTTAAGACTTAATTTGGTGTTTTGGGGTTTGTTTGATAGCGAGAATATTTTACATGTCGTTTTTTCCTCGTTTATTTTGACCAGCCATGAGTTCGCCCCCTCTTCCAGCGATGTTAGGGCCTGCTGCATCCGATTTCTTGCTATGGTGAGATTCGTTTCAGAGGTCTACATAGCCAGATCGTCTGCAAACATTGAGCTATGGACTCTTCTTGGTATATTCTCTGTTATGTTATTTATTTACACCAGGAAGAGTGTGGATGACAGTACTCCCCCTTCCTTGGGGTACTCCCTGCTCAAGTGTCACCTTTTTGCTCATTTGCCCTTGTACTTGAACTCTGGCCGTTCTGTTTTTGAGGTAGTGACTGATCCATTTGTACATTTTCCCACACACTTCACTTCTTCTTAGCTTGACTCTAAGTCCAACTTTCCAGACTTTGTCAAATGCTTTTTTCTAGGTCCACCCAAACCGCTACTGTGTGTCTTTGCTCCTGGTAGGCATCTTCTATTTCCTAGGCTATGAGGATGACCTGATCCTCAGTGGATCTGTGCTGTCTAAAGCCTGCTTGCTGTGGAATTAGTATGTGTTTTTCTTCCAGATGCCACATCAGTCTGGTGTTTATCATACGTTCCATCAGTTTGCCTACGCAGCTCAGTAGGCTGATAGGTCTGTATCCATTTGGATCTGTTTTATCTTTTCCTTTCTTTGGTACTGGTACATGTACTGCATCTTTCCATGCCTGGGGTATAATATCTCTTTTCCAGCTTTGGTTCAGGACCGATAGCAGTTTCCTCTTTGCTGTTTGGCCCAGCCCCATCAGCATTTCGTTTGTTATCCCGTCTTTTCCGGGAGATTTCCTTTTCTTTAATGTTATCATGGCCTCTTCCATTTCATTCATTGTTAATTTTGCCATCATATGCTCTTCTGGTGCCATATTGATGTTGTCGTGCCGCTTTTGCTCTTCACTAATGTCTGTATGCCTATCTGCAGGGACATCAATGTGGTTTGATCTGGCATAATGTTCAACAAAGGCGTTTGCTGCTTTTTTTCCAGTGAGCATGTTGTCACCCTGCTTGATTGTAATTTGTTTGTTTCGTCATTCGTGGCTCTGACTAGCTTTCATAGTTTGTTCCCTTCTTTGTCTAAATTGAGGCTTTCTGTTTTGTTTTCCAGCTTCCTCTTGCTGTTTGGTTTAGAGTGTATTTGTATTTCGCCGTGGTGGCTTTGAGGGCGATATTTGCCTCCATAGATTGTTCTCGCTCTGCCATGTTCCTAGCATTTGTGACTACGTCTTCCGCTTTCTGCAAATCATCATTCCAATAGGGCTTTATAATAATTTTTCCTTGCCCCTCTTGGGATGGTTTCAGTGGCAGCTTGCATTATTGCTTTGCTGAGGCTTTCCATCATGCGCTTCATTTTGTTATTCCGTGTGTTGATGGTTTCACACAGCCCATCTGTCAGACTTGCAAATCTGTCCCAGTCGGCTCGTTTGTAATTCCAACGTGGGAGCGGTTTTGTTTGCTGTGGGCCTACTTCTATATCAACTTCTAGCCTAATTGGCCTGTGGTCGCTACCTGCCAATTGGTTTAGCACCTAGCGGTCTATTTTGTGGTGAATGTCCACCGTGGAAAAGACCGAATCTGGAGTAGAGGTGGTATGCCATGTTCTGGAAGCTTGGCATTCAACTCTCACCTGTGGCTCCACGTAGCTGCCAGCATGCGGCAGCGGCCATACCCCTGGCAACGGTCTCGACGTGACCGGCTAAATCACATGTCACCACTGATGGAGAATTCACATGTCGCCACTGATGGAGAATTCACATGTCGCCACTGATGGAGAATTCACATGTCGCCACTGATGGAGAATTCACATGTCGCCACTGATAGGGAATTCACATGTCGCCACTGATGGAGAATTCACATGTCACCACTGATGGGGAATTCACATGTCGCCACTGGGGTGGAAGGCACGGATTTCGGCAAGAGCATCAGTTCTTGTTCAGCCTCTTCAAAATAATTTCTTTGGGCAACAACTGCTGTATCAACTGCGTCAAGGAATGTCATCACCTCTGTATCTATAGAAAATGCAGGAAGACGCAGATCCTTACATTAAAATGCATGCGGAAGTCAGATGCACTGGGCCGACATGCGCAAAAGAAAAACCACAGTGCAACGTACACCTCCTTGTGAAATAGAGAAATAAGGCGAAAGCAACAAAAAAAAAACAGCAACAACAAATTATTATTTCTATAGTTGTTTTCATATATGTAGACCATTGTCCCTGATACATGCCTTTTCGTAATAACGTAAGCTTTAAGTTTCGTTCGTGTTTTTTTTCTGACTGGGTATCTGAGTCATGCATGTCCATCTTATTAGTATTTGATGTCCCGTTGTAGCCTCGTCTTATGTTGTACCCCCAGTCTGTGGAATGTAATGATTATTTAATTCTTTGCCAGGGTTTGATACTAGACAGATGAGCCACATCTTGAAGTTCTTCGTGCATCGCGATGCATCAGTTCGAAATCTATTTAGTAACTTCCATTTTGTGTAAGACAAGTTATAGTCATCACAAGTTCTTCAGGCAGTTCGATCCAGCGGATCTGTGTCAGTTTAATCAATTGTTTTCGATGTAGTACTTTTTTTTCTTGGGGAAAGGGGGAAGAGGGATGGGGGAGGGGGGGGGGAGTGTTACTAGTTTGTGTGGGCTATGATGACTGATAATAACGTGGTCTAGATTGCATTCTTATGTACTGCACCTGGTGTCCAAATAAAGTGCACATAGAGTCGTTTGCCTGTTTCTTTTTTTCGATCTCGGATGCGACAATTCTTCGTGTCTCAGATGGTGCTACGCCGTGATGTATCTTTTTTTAAAATAGTAGTAGGTTTTCAGTACTCTCTAGCTACCCAGCCAATCTCGTTTAATAAGTTTGACATGCACAGGGTGGTTTCAAACTGGTGTGGCGTACCCAGCTACGGATAAAGACATAGCTAGTGCCGATGATCGACGGACATGTGGCTGTACTCTCCCTGTTAGTCTAGTCAATTCGTGGATGATATTTCTTGCATTGCAGCTTCTGTCCTTGCCATTTGATCTGTAGTTTTCGGTTTGCCTCTTTATTTCTGAGGTGGAAGGCACATATTTCGGCAAGGGCATAACGATCGTTTGTTAGTTTTTGGTCAGCCTCTTCAAAATAATTTCCTTGGGCAACAACTGCTGTGTCAGCCGTGTAAAGGAATGTTATTACCTCTGTATCTATAGGTCGATCGTTGGTATATATTATACAACATATGAACTAGGACGCTTCCATGTGCAATGCCGTTTTTTGTTTGTTTCGATATCGTCTTTTAGTACCTCCCAAAGTGTCATAGAACAGTCTTTTCCGCAAAAAGATTGGAGGAAATTGTTCAGGCGCCAGTCATTTATCAAAGAATATATCTCTGTCGGCAGCTACTGGTGGTTCAGAGTCTCGTATGCTAGACTTTGGTCAATAAAAGTCATTTCTGTGACCCGCTTGCCCTCATACACATCTTGGATTAGCTGAGACAGGTCAAACGTCTTACTAGAGCATGATCTTTCAGGTCTAGAGCTTTCTGGTTCATTAATAATGGTTTCTCTTTATTGAAAATACGCACACACCTATATATATATATATATATATATATATATATATATATATATATATATATATATATATATATATATATATGAAATATATACAACTGGCGCCCCGAAAGTAATGCCTCCTATTTTATTCCATGAAAACCATATCAGATAAAAAGTGCACTATAACTCCGTTTGATAGAACAATGTCTTGACTTCAAACAAATATTTGTCAACATAGTCACCCCCCCCCCCCCCTTTGGCTATAGATTTTCTCCAACGATGAACAAGAGCAAACATGTCGCGTTAGTAAAAATCTGTTCCAGCAGAGGTGACCCATAGTTTCACATCAGCAAAGACGCGTCATTGATATAAAAATATTGCCCACTCAGGCCAATATTTCATTGGCCCGATCAGATGGAAGTCGGAAGGCGCCAGATCCTGATTATACTGTGGGTGTGGTAGGACAGTCCAGCCAAGAAAGAAAATGTGCTCAGCGGTCTTCAAACTGGTATGAAGCCTGGCGTTATTGTAATCCACACACACAAAAAAAAAAAAAAAAAAAAAAATTGTCGTCTTCTTTGGTCTGACCATTGAAATTCGAGGTTTCAGATGTCAGCATTGCAGTGTAACCGTCAGACTTGATGATTTGTCTAGGTCTCAGAAAACCAAGACGGACTTCCCCTTTCCTATCCCAAAAAAACAGTGCACATCACTTTACCAGCTGAAGGCTGCGTCTTGAATTTTTCCTCCTTTAGGAATTCACATGTCGCCACACCATGGACTACCGATGTGAATCAGGATCGGAGTAGTGACACCACATCTCATCACTATTGATGATGCGATCGAGAAAACTGCAACCTTCATCATCGTAATGGTTCAAGAGGTCATGGCAATTTTGCATGCAATATTCTTTCGATATATATGTAAGCATTCGATGGACCTACCTGGGGCAAACTTTGTAATATTATAACGTTGCCCCCCTTGTTTCCAGCACTTTGAAGCTGATAATCAGCTTCGCAGACAGTTCTCTGACCGCAATACTCCGATTTGCGCGAATGAGCTGTCGAGATGTTCTTCATTGCGTGGTATAACAATGTGCAGGGCCGTTCGGAAAGTGGGTTGCCCTTCAGGTCGCTTTTGCCACAACCCGCTGCCTCATTGTGCTAACATACATTGTTTGGTCTCCGTATACGTTCAACAAGTGTCAATGAATGTCAACTTGTTCTGCATGGTGGAATTAAAAAACGAACCTTTGTTTATAACAAACTTCCATAACATACACCATTTTCTTAGGTCGCTCCTCAACTGCCACCTGTCGGACGGAAACACAATTATACTGATATTGAAGGGAAGGATCCCATTTTACTGCCATACTTCAAAAATCTCCATTTGACGTCGTGGGACTTGATAATAAAATATGAGGGATTACTTTTGGAGTGCCTCTCTCGTGTGTGTTTGTGTGTGTATATATATATATATATATATATATATATATATATATATATATATATATATATATATATATATATATATACGCTCTCGGGAAGCTGTGGTCGGTCTCAAATTAGATATCTCTATCTAGGTTGTACAGAAATTGTACGAGTAATGGTTATGCGCTTTCTCTGATCTTCACTTGTTGGGCACGTTTGCCGAAGATATTTAGTGGAGATTATGTCAGTACCAGTGTTATACATATCGGTAGCTCCTATCTATCGTTTCTAGGCAGGATTGTATTTTGATCCGTTTTAGTCGATGTGAATTTTGAAGCTGCCGTCTGTTGAGTAGTTAATGTGCTTCATTTGACTTATGTCGTGGTTACTAAAGAATCATTTACAACAGTAGAGTCAAAAATAACAGAGCACCGTCACCTCAAAATAGCCTGTCATTTCAGCGAAGACCTGGCCAGGAGGTGCAGAGCTGATGTAGAGGTCGTGGGACGCGTACATACATGGAACGTTGTGGGACTAGTTCCAGCGAAAGGGCTGCCGATAGAGCATATCTGATGAACCTTAAAGAAAAGTTTAAAAAAATGAAACTACGTATTTTGCCTCATCTATTGTTGCATTTTCCCGAGTCGGTGGTACTGGTGTGTGCAAACACGCTGCGCTGTATGCGTAGTTCTGTCTTGGACGCATTGGTAAATAACACAGTCAAATAAACGCAACGTTGTAGACAAAGCAGATGCGAAATGACATTATATGGTGGGGGAAATAAGAAAATACCTCAGTAGTGTCGTTAACGTTACAAAAGAGAGGTAGAATGAGTTGTGATGATATCAGAAGTGATGTGAGAGCTAACTCCTGTGCTGAATATGTTGCAAGACAAAAACTAAAATGTGTGGTTCATCTTTTGTTATCACTGCGCACCAATAACAAGGTCTGATAACAGATGAAAGAAAGACTACGTGCCAGAGGTTTAGATAATATAACATAAATCATACAACAATGCAAGCTTACGATAGCGTACTCATAATACCCGACTCAATACTGGAAAATCTTCCAACTCCGCTCACATCACAACTGACCCAATCCTGGAAAAGGTGGGGGTGGGGGAGGGGGGGGGGGGGGGGTAATCGGGTTTGCCTTTCCACTGCGATACCTATTTGTTTTAGTAAGACTACAGAATTGTACTTGGAAGAAGAAGATGATCTTGGTCAACTCAAGATTACTGACCCTGATGCAAACAGCCAGCTGTGAGTCGCCGGCTTCTGTCAGCTCATTCACTGTCCGCATCTTTCGCTCATTACAATAATCACATACAAGATGGCTGTATTCTTTTCTCGACTCGGGCAGACGTGTTTGATAATTCAATTCCTTTCATTTCTGTTCATTCCTGTCGCTCTGGCTAGTTAGCTATTCTCCCTGCGTATCTCTTGTCTCTTTTCCTTGACGTTGACTCATTGTAACATAAGTTCTGTTGTGTCCACGCCGAACTAAACCTTACGTGTGCAAGCCTTTTTAATCGAAATTTGAATTTCAGTTCAACCGTAGCCCTTTTGACTGTTGTTACCTAACGGCAGTTTTTATTGATGTCCTATCTGCTAGGACCGGCATCTCTTAGAGCCTTTGTTCACGAGACTGAATTGTCAAGGTCAGGTGTCGATAACTCTTGTCCAACCTGGTTGCCTTTGCTGATACCGTACAGACTGGTCAAGGTGAAAGTCAGATATTCATGTAGGCGATGAACAAAGAGGCATGGATTGAATAGTGCAAAGGCCATGCAGATGGTGAATCAAAGAAGATTGCACGTTCAGCTGGCATTTCTCTAGGTAAAAGGACAGATGAGATGGTGAGGAACTGCGGTGAAACTGAATACTTACGGTAACGTAATATTGTGAAGGGCTACAGTAAAACTGAATAACGTAATATCGTGAAGGACTACAGTAAAACTGAATACTTACGGTAACGTAATATCGTGAAGGACTACAGTAAAACTGAATAACGTAATATCGTGAAGGACTACAGTAAAACTGAATACTTACGGTAACGTAATATCGTGAAGGACTACAGTAAAACTGAATACTCACGGTAACTTAATATCAGTGTTAAAAACAATAATATAACAATAAAAACGAATAAAGTAAAAGGCAATGTACATATTTCTGGGACAATGTTTCCATCGACTGCTAATAGCACAATCTCGTCTTGTTCTCCCTCAGTATGAAGCATACTGCGATCACTGCAATGTTTGAAGTAATGCTTTTTACATTACGAATTTGCGAGAACCATGGACAATCCTCTTTGGTGAGATTGGAAAGATATTGAGGTCGGTGTTTTCCAACTGTTTACCGTACTAACCGTGTGGAAAAATAAATGTGTTCGAATCTAACAATTTGTGATCACAGTTCCCATCCCCTACTGCCCCATCCCTGTGTTCCCTTCCATCGTTGTGTGATAGTGATGTATAAGAATGTAAGCCAGGTAGTTGTGTCTACAGTCTGCTGTCCCTTATATCCTACTTCGTGCTGTTCCTGACATGGTCTTGTTTCACGGGACAGGACAGGTGATATATTGACTTTCTAGTTATCAGCTGTTTGAACACTATAACCGGCTTGATAATCAGATATTCACGCTAGAAATGAATATTTTTGTGGAGCATTTTTAAATGTCAATAATTGCTTGGCATCGTGGTTTTGTTGTCTTTTTACCTTTTCAAATTATTGGAATCAAACTTCCTTCTTTCCATTCAGAATTATATCCCTTGTTAACAAAGGGATTTAAGAGAAAAGAAATTTTGTCAACAGAAGAAAAGAAAAACGTGCAACCTAATTAGTGAGTTATGAAAAATACATTTTCGGAATAAATGCGTCTTTTTTTCTTCTCCAATTTGCATTTTATGAAAGCTCTCCACTCATGCATTTGTGGCTAGTGTAGCCTTTCGTTAGACACGGGGAGGTTTCTGTCGCCATCCACAACCTTCCTAAGCCGCTTGGTACTGCAGGATTTGGAGTAGTGACCATATTCTCTGTTATTCTCTTTTATTATATGATATTGTCTCTGCTATTCTGGTCAACACCTCACATCTTGATCCTGTATATAACAAAATTCATTTTATGTAGTGATTCTTAAATCACTAAAATGTTGATTTATTTTATTTTAAAGTATACTGTGTGTTGTTTTTTTTTATGAGCAATAATTTTTTGTTATTAATTGCTGATAACCAAAGCTCTATATAAATCCATTTTTTTAAATAGTCGCCAACTCGGATGCCATTTTTCGTCACTAAAATTCTATTAGACAACTTGTTTTTAATCGCAATTATATTTGAAAGTATTCTGTAAACACGGAAACTCTTTCGAGAATAATTGTCTTATAATTAGATAGTTACAACTATATATGAAATTTGTTTTTATTTTATAACCAACATTTTATTCCATGTAGTTTTTTACATGCAAAACTCTATTCAAATTCAATTATTTTTTCGCTACTGTTTTTAAGTCAAGATTTTATCAACAACAACAAAATCGGAATTCTTGTTTTGTTATAACCAAAAATCTATTTGTGGTTGGTTTTTTTTTTTAAATTATCAAAATTCCTTTGAAAATTATTTTGATATAACTTAATTTCTTTTTTAAAAAAGGTTTCTTTTTACAATAATTCTATTTTTATTAAAAACTGAACGTATGTTACAGGTATGTTTAATGGTATATTTTTATAATTGGAGTAGTATTTTTCAATCACCAAGATTATATTTGGCGTAGTGCATTTTAAGGTATAAAAAGGCATCAAAAGTCTATTTGAAGCAGTGTTTTTAATGAACAAAATTCAAGTTAAAGTATTTCTGTTAGTCACCAAAATTATATTTAAAGTAGTAATTTTAATCTCCAAAATTCCAGTTGAAGTAATGCTTTTAATCACCAAAATTCAAATTCAAATACTGCTTTTCATTTTTTTTCACCGAAGTTCAAATTGAAGTAGTGTTTTTAATCATCAAAATTATATATGAAGGTGCTTTTATCCATAAAAATTTTGTTTGAAGTGCTTTTAATTTCAAGAACTATATTTTTGGTAGTGCATTTGATCCCCAAAATTCTTGTTGAAATAGTGTTTTTATTACCAAAATTGTATTTGAGGTAGTGCTTTTAATCATCAAAATTATATGTGAAGGTGCTTTTATCCATAAAAATTATGTTTAAAGTGTCTTTAATTTCAAGAACTATATTTTTGGTAGTGCATTTCATCCCCAAAATTCTTGTTGAAATAGTGTTTTTATTACCAAAATTGTATTTGAGGTAGTGCTTTTAATCATCAAAATTGTATTTGAAGAAATGCTTTTAATCACCAAAGTTATAATTGAAAAAAGGATTTTTTTTATTCATCAGAATTCTGGCTGTTTTAGGGCTTTTAAATTACCAAAACATTAGTTGATGCTGCATTCGTTCATCAAAATTATATTTTATTTAATGTTTTTGATCACCAAAATTCTAGTTGATGTTGTGTTTTCAATCACCAAAATTCTAATTGAAGTAGTTCTTTTAGTCACCAAAATTATATTTGAAGAAGTGCTTTTAATCACTAAAATTTTAGTTGAAGTAGTGTTTTTAATCACAAATATTCCATTAAAAGTAGTGTTTTTAAACATCAAAATTGTATTTGAAGTAGTACTATTAATCCTAAAAATTCCTAAACCAAACAGCAAAAGAGAGCTGGAAAAACAAAACTGAAAGTCTCAACCTAGACAAAGAAGGGAACAAGCTAAGGAAGCTAGTCAGAGCCATGAACGAAGAAACCCCTTCAAACAAACAAATTACCATCAAGCAGGGCGAAAACGTGCTCACAGGAAAAAAAGCAGCAAACGCTTTTGTAGAACACTATGCCAAAGCAAACCACATCGAGGTCCCTGCAGATAGGCATACAGACATTAGTGAAGAGCAAAAGGGGCACGACAACATCAATACGGCACCAGAAGAGCATATGATGGCCAAATTAACAATGAGTGAAATGGAAGAGGCCATGATAACATTAAGGAAAAGGAAATCTCCCGGAAAAGACGGGATAACAAACGAAATGCTGATGGGGCTGGGCCAAACAGCAAAGAGGAAACTGCTATCGGTCCTGAACCAAAGCTGGAAAAGGGGAATTGTACCTCAGGCATGGAAAGACGCAGTACTTGTACAAGTACCAAAGAGAGGAAAGGACAAAACAGATCCAAATGGATACAGGCCTATCAGCCTACTGAGCTGTGTCGGCAAACTGATTGAACGTATGATAAACACCAGACTGATGTGGCATCTGGAAGAAAAACGAATACTAATTACACAGCAAGCCGGCTTTAGACAGCACAGATCCACTGAGGACCAGGTCATCCTCATAGCCCAGGAAATAGAAGATGCCTACCAGGCACAGAAACACACAGTAGCGGTTTTGGTGGACCTGGAAAAGGCATTTGACAAAGTCTGGAAAGACGGACTTAGAGTCAAGCTAAGGAGAAGTGAAGTTTGTGGGAGAATGTACAAGTGGATCAACCACTACTTCAAAAAAAGAACGGCCAGAGTCCAAGTACAAGGGCAGATGAGCAAAAAGGTGACACTCGAGCAGGAAGTACTCCAAAGGGAAGTACTGTCACCCACACTCTTCCTGGTGTATATATACGACATTACAGAGAATATACCAAGAAGAGTCCATAGCTCAATGTTTGCAGACGATCTGGCTATGTGGACCTCTGAAAAGAATCTCACCATAGCAAGAAATCGGATGCAGCAGGCCCTAACATCGCTGGAAGAGTGGGCAAACTCATGGCTGGTCAAAATAAACGAGGAGAAAACCACATGCACAATATTCTCGCTATCAATCAAACCCCAAAATACCAAATTAAGTTTAAATGGCAAATTCCTGCAGCCAAACGACAACCCAAACTATCTGGGAGTCACATTCGATCGGCGCATGGCATGGAAAAGTCAGATCGAGAGAAACCGAATGAGAGCCAGAGAAAGAATGGCAATCATGAGGAAACTTGCTGGCACAAGCTGGGGAGCAGACGAAAGCATACTAAAGAAACTGTACACTGGAAGAGTGAGACCAGTTCTCGAGTATGGCATTGCGGCATGGACAACAGCAGCAAAGGCGAACTTCGATAAAGTTAGCAAACTTCAAAACTAAGCAATGAGAGTTATAACAGGAGGCATGAAGTCAACGCCAATTGTAGAACTTGAAAAGATTACAAAACTGCAATCCATGACCGATAGAAGAGACTGCAGAGCCCAGCTGCAGTCAGAGAAACTCCGAAGACTGACTGACCATCCAATGCACCAGAGACTAAACAATTTGGGAAATGGGAAACTAAAGCGGAGAAACTTTGCAGAAATAGCCAAAGCAAAGATGCACGAAGATCCCATGAACGCACTAACAACACCAAAACCCATCACTACTGTACGAAAACCTACCTGGAGGCAGGATATATTTCCAGAGGTGGTAGAAAATATACCCGGTATTGGAAACAAAAACTGCGAGACTGAAAAAGACAGGAGAGATACTACCCTAAGCTTCATAACGAAAAGCTACCCAAGCATGGACTGGACCCATGCATACACCGACGGTTCTGTAACAAACACTACACAGAACGGAGGGGCAGGAGCATTCCTGAACCTACCAAAATGGCAGAAAAATAACACTGTCATTCGCTTCTGGTAAGTACACAAGCAATTTTAGAGCGGAGGCAGGGGCACTGAGGGTGGCAGTGGAAGAAATGGTGACACACAAAGACAATTAAAGCCATATAGTCCTGCTTACAGATGCTCTCGCCGTAGTCACAGCGCTAAAAAGCCAGAAAAACACTGAGCTTAATGACTTAAGAGCAGCACTCTGCAAACTGTGCCAGCAGTTCGCACCAAAAAGGGTAGTGGTAAAGTGGGTCCCATCACACTGCAACATCCAAGGCAACGAGGAGGCAGACAGACTGGCAAAAGAAGGTGCAAGACTACGACAAACAGATACTAGTATGACGTACGAAGAGTCAAAACGGCTTATCAAAGCCAGATACATGACTAAATGGGAAACCGAACATACTGGTTACACCAAAAACGATGCCTATTACCAGTTGAACAGAAGAGAGCAGGTCGTTGTCTTCAGACTTCGCACTGGCCACAATAGACTGAGGCACCACCTATTCAACAAATTAAAGATAGGTGGTACCGACGAATGCCCATGCGGTACCGGTAAAATGACCGCTGAACATCTGCTGCAGAACTGCCCGACATACGAGGATCAGAGAGAGCAGATGTGGCCATCACCAGTGGAATTGCAAGACAAACTCTATGGCAGTGTTGACAGCCTCAGGATGACCACCGCTTTTTTCGAAAAAATAATGGTTACTGTTTGACTGCGTACGAAGAAGAAGAAGAAGAAGAACAGAAGAGAGCAGGTCGTTGTCTTTAGACTTCGCATTGGCCACAATAGACTGAGGTACCACCTATTCAACAAATTTAAGATAGGTGGTACCGACGAATGCCCGTGCGGTACTGGTAAAATGACCGCTGAACATCTTCTGCAGAACTGCCCGACATACGAGGATCAGAGAGAGCAGATGTGGCCATCACCAGTGGAACCACAAGACAAGCTCTATGGCAGTGTCGACAGCGTCAGGATGACCGCCGCTTTTTTCGAAAAAATAATGGTTACTGTCTGACAGCGTACGAAGAAGAAGAAGAAGAATCCTAAAAATTGTATTTGAAGTACTACTATTAATCACCAACATTATAGTAGAAGAAGTATTTTAATTCACTACAATGGTGCTTGAATTGGTGATTTGATTTAAACAAAATTATAACTTAAGTACTTTTTAATAACTTAATGTTTCGTTGTTTAGTATTTCTTTCAATAGCCGAAATGTTTTGGTAAATCAAAATCTTATTGAAAGAAGTTTCTTTCAGATCAAAATCTATTTGAAGTAATGTTTTTTTAAAATTATTACATTTGTAGTAGTGTTTTTAATAACTATATTTATCTTTGAAGTATTGTTTTCAATTTAACAAAATTCTATAAGAAGTGTTTTTAAACTAACTAAATCCTGGACGTAATTTTATTTTAGTAAAACCTATTATGTAACGCTGCTTTTTTAATAATCAATATTTTTACTCCTAAAAGTTTATGGAAAATTATTTACCAAGAAGACATCAAGTGTCAATATTCAGACTGCCAACAGTCCACGACAGAAGGAAATATCTGTTCAACAACATTAGAACAGACGCACAAAAATGTGCCCTTGTGGTGAGATTAAACAAACAGTACTTGTTCTCAGTCCACCAACTGCAAGACAAGCTCTATGGCAGTGGCGACAGCCTTAGGATGACCGCCCCTTTTTTCGAAAAAATAATGGTTACTGTCTGACTGCGTACGAAGAAGAAGAAGAAGTTCTCAGTCCACCAAAGGAGCATATTGACAGTATGATCATCCTTAACTGAATTAAGGGATAGCCAGCATTGTGACCACTGAAGCATGATACAGATTTCATGATTTAAAAGTTTTTTAAATGTGTACATTCGATTATTTGAAAGCTAAAGCCGATTAGAAAGATTGTGGATTAATGATTTCTCCGAATTTCTCGAGGAATACGTGCTATTACCAGATTCATTAGGAACCCCTAAAGAGGGATAGACATAAATGATAATGACGAAGACAATAATATGGCCTTCTGAAAACACGGAGTAAACTGGTAGGAAGGGCAGGAGACACGATCATGTGGACAGATTGTTAATTTAACAACACAAGAAAGTCATTACAACGGCTCTACGTAACCACCCAATGCTTCTATTTTTCTATTTTATCTAGCAGAGAATTTATGATAAGCGATTGTTAGAACAAGAGCTTGTTTCGTTTTAGAAGAGGTATTTGCAATAATCGCTTGACAAGTTCACCCAGTGCAAACCTTGTTTGCATTATGTCACGCGGTAAATTTTCTTTGTATGCCAGAATGCGGGGGCAGAGCGGCTTTGTGTGTGGTCTGTTTGCCCGCTCGTACGTACAAGTTCGTGTGAGTGTTTATGTGCGTGTGTGTGAAATATATCTTACCTGAGATGCTGATAGTTGTAGACGTCGGCAGAAGCGGAATTCTGCGGTTTATGAACTGCCATAAATAGCTGAGAAAATCTAGCTTCGTGGTTTATTTAAACACCTGTGCGCGCGACAGGTGAAGTAGAACGAGGAATCACTTAACAAAACATAGAATATGTGTGTAGGCTGGAAAATTGAAGCTGGAAATTATTTGTGGCAGACAAAATTTTGCAATATAATATACAAATAGATGCAGATAGTTTTATAAGGACTACATATAGGCGAAGAAAGGGGTGACACATATGACAGCTCGTAAGAACAGCAAACAAAGAAACTTGGCTGAACAGATGGACCATAGGAAAGACGACGAGGGAGGTCTACAGACATATGGAAAGTCCCTGTCCAATTTACAGCATCAATCAACTCACAAGGAAGGATCAGAGCACCATTTTCCGGCTGAGACCCCAACACATTCCACGTAACAAGAAACAGAAAATAATCCAACCACAACACGCGCAGGAGTGCCATCCAATTATGTACACAACCATACCAAACCGTTGATCATCATCTCTTTGAGTGTTCGACGCTCAACGATGTTAGGAAAATGTTTCTTCCTCCGATGTCAGATAATGGAACATGTTGTATGACACTAGACAACAACTGACAAACACGTGCAGATACCATTACATGCATTGGGTCGAAGGGCATGCGCCCGGATACTGCTAGATTTGTAACAACAATATGATATTAACGAGACTATGGCAACATAGCATCTAGATTTTCAAATAGTTTTCAATTTACTTTGAAAACACATATTTATGCGCGTCTCCACTTCAATTTCTTCTTCTTCTTCTTCTTCTTCTGCGATCATTATCAATCTCCCGCTACCAAGTCCTGAACAGGGCTTTGCAAGTAGCTGGGTGTAGTCCAGAGAACGGATTTGCGTTGTGTTGTAGTTTACAGCTTGACTGCGATATTTGCAACTTTCGGTCCAACACATCCGACTTCAGCAAACATTTTTTGAGTACCGGGTTAGCATTCCCTCTTCGATCGCTTCTCCTTAGCCAGTCTGCCCTGCTGCAGCCTGTTATCCAGGTACACCGCGTGAAGGTGTAGAAGGGTCTTGGCAGCTCTGGGTCGCTGGCCCTGACGCTAGCAGTCAGCTATGGGTCGCTGACCACTGCAGCTCGTGCGCTGCTCAGCATCTTGATCCCTACTTCAATCTGAATGACAGGCTAATAATGCAGTTTGTCCTTGTCAAAGAAACCATGTTTCCATGTATGTGTCATTATTCATATGTACGCTCCATTGTGAAGCATTTGTTTGTGACTGTAGCTACAAAAATTGTGACTGCTGTGTAATTATTTTTTAAAATCATCTCTGTAGTTTTCTTATTTGCTTCCTCATTATAATTCCTGTATTACTCTTGTTCAACCGAACATATCTGTCACGTAGCCTCTACTGTATCACGTGCAGTACCTCCACCTGCGCATACCCGGAACCACACCTGACATCCTGTATCGTCTTCACTCGTTGAAGAAACGAAGGAAAACGAGCTTGTTTGTCTTGGCATTAGTTTAAACAAGTATGAAACCTCGGATGAAATACGAGAGAGAAATACCAGAAATGGCAAAAGCGAATCTTTCGTTTCGTGTGTTCGTCAAGACGAGACGGAGAGCACAAGCTGAGCAAATATTCACAGGTAAGTAGGACCTCCGTACCGGTAGAGTGGAACACCCTCTTGCACTGGCAAGATTTCGGTCTACAGTTATCCAAAGAGTTGTGCTGTCCATATCACTGGGATGAAAGTGAGAGACCACACTGAAGAAGCAGACACACCTGTCAGACTGAATGTTTGCATGACGGACTAGCACACAACATGTTTGCATGACGGACTAGCACACAACATTTCTAACATCTTCAATAATAATGCACACACAAACACACACATATAATCCTAGAAGCACCATGTATGTATATATCACACATACATACACATATATGTATGTATGTATGTATGTATGTATGTATGTATGTATGTATGTATGTATGTATGTATGTATGTATGTACGTATGTGTGTGTGTGTATGTACGTATGTATATATATATCTATCTATGCATGTATATATATTTGTGTGTATGTGTGTCTAAAAATGTAAGTAGCTTGTATTTTACAGAACATCGTTTCTTACATCCGTCAACCTATTTGACTGTTATTAGTTTCTTTACAGGAGTGCTGTACTGTGTTGACATTACTTTAGGTAAGTGGAGGATATATATATATATATATATATATATATATATATATATATATGGGTAAGATAGACATTCGGCAAGAGCTGAACATAGAGAACTGGTTTATCAACTCAATGTTGACCAGAAAATGTAAATAATTTGGTCAGATCAAGAGACACAACGGTCCAGAGAGAACAGTGATGAAAGGTATGGTGGCAGGCAAAAGAGGAAGGGGTAGACCAAGAAGACGATGGCACCAAGATATCCAGGAATGCTTCGGTATGACTGTGGCGGATGCTGGAGTTTTGGCAAGGGAAAGAGTTTCTTTCAGACAGACTGTGATGGGAGCAGCGTTCTATAAAGGAAATGCTACATGATGATGATATAATAATGTTCGTTAGGCGTCGGTCGGCCACACCCATGAACCACAGCTAGTGTGTGGTTTCAGTCCTCGTCCAGAGCGTGGGAGGAGGTTGATATCTGCTGGAGCCATACTGTTCGGGGACGGCCTTTTCTGCGCCTCCAGTCAAATATATATATATATATATATATATACACTATTCCTGTAGCTGGGAAATCTTACATTGCACTACAGGCAGGATGAACCGGATCTACTTTAATCAGTGCACTTCGGGATATAAAAAGGACCAACTACCAATGGAGTATTAATATTAAAATCTGTTCACCACAAGTAGCTTTGAATAACAATATCTATGAGCGACACACATTAGCACTGGACATGACTTGGGCATTCTGGCGAGACAAAGCTATCTACTGATCCGGTGGAATTTCCACCTCAAGAGTCACCTCCGAATTGATAAAAAGAAACGTGTGCAATACAGAAAAGTGAAAGTACATCGCCGGAAAGGAAAAAACTCCAAAGGTATATCATCCTAAACGTCAGTCTTGGTTGATCAGGGCTATTACTACTATGTGGGTGACCCATCGTACCTGATTAAACTGATCGAAACACTGTATCAAGAACAACAAGCTACAGAATAGCTATTGAGACATCAAACTCGTTTAATGTACAAAAGGGAATAAGACACCAATGCATTTCTACTCTGATCTTTTCAATATTCACGCTGAAAGCATAATAAGAAACCTCAACAGTGACAAAGAGTATGAAAAGTTCGAGTAGTTCACGTAGGGGAGAATGAAATACCAGAATTAAGATGTGCAGATGATACAGTTGCCCTCGCGAAGAGAGTTGTATAGTTGGAACAGATGATAATGCCGGTTAAACAACATAGCGAGGAACACAATCTATAACTAAACTTCAGCAAGCCGAACATTTGAGCAATGATAAAAGTCATACCTAAATTATAATAACGAAGCTGGAAGTTATGAAAGTCACAAGTTGTGAATATTCAGCTCGATTATAAACAACAATTAAGATTGCCCAAAAGAAGTAAGAAGTAGACGATGACATTGCATATGTTAGCTAAAAGAAAAGCCTATAGCAATACACTTTCATAAAGAAAAATATACGATCTTGAGGATTTCGATAGTCTCAGAGGCAACGTGCGGATGCAATACAACCACACACAATTAAGAAAATGATTGAATCATTGGAGCTAAAATGCTACAGGAAAGTGCTCAAAATACCACGGGTAGCGGGAAGAAATAATACAGAAATCCTTATTGAGCTAAGTATATAACAAAATTGGCTAGTAAACAAAATGACGTCTAGGAAACTAAAATACTTTGGCCATATCAAACGCCACAATGGTCTAAAAAATGAACCATACTGGAAGGTTTGGCACCTGGCAAGCGAGGTAGAGACAGATAATGGCCTTCATTGACAGACCGAGGAGAAAATGGAAACATGACATTAAAAAGGTTCTGAGGATGACAGTGTCACAACGAGAGAGCTGGCCAACGTCTTACAGGTCGGCTGTCATGAGTGCGGTATTCTGTAAAGTACATGTTACATAATGATTGATTGATTCGCCTTTTCGCTTCGAAGGGATCAGAAAACCACCACTACAGAGGACCGTAACTACAGATGGTCATCAGTACAATGGACCGTCACTACAGAGGACCATTACTACAGAGGACAGTCATTACAGAGGCCCACCATTACGGATGGCCACAACTACAGAGGATCCCCTCTGCTACGCTTTGTCCTAGATTTACTGATGGTTCCCGTGTTGTGTCACACCATAGGCTGATGCTCTAATAATATCTACATAATTAAAGCTGAAATATCTTTCTATGGAGAACTAACTATTGCTCTCCTTGATTGAAGTGAACAACAATAACTAATACAGTCTGTCACTAGCGACATCACAGAAGGTGTCAGAGTATAACCATCACAGAAGGTGTCAGAGTATAACCATCACAGAAGGTGTCAGAGTATAACCATCAAAGAAGGTGTCAGAGTATAACCATCACAGAAGGTGTCAGACAATAGCCAACACAGGTGTCAGAGTATAACCATCATAGAAGGTGTCAGAGTATAACCATCACATAAGGTGTCAGAGTGTAGCCAACACAGAAGGTATCAAAGTATAACCATCATAAAGGGTGTCAGAGTATAACCATCACAGAAGGTATCAGAGTATAGCCAAAATAGGTGTTAGAGTATAACCATCACAGAAGGATTCAGAGTATAGCCAACACAGGTGTCAGAGTATAACCATCACAGAATGTGTTAGAATATAACCATCATAGAAGGTGTCAGAGTATAGCCATCACAGGTGTCAAAGTATAGCCAACACAGGTGTTAGAGTATAGCCAACACAGGTGTCAGAGTATAACCATCATAGAAGGTGTCAGAGTATAGCCAACACAGGTGTCAGAGTATAGCCATCACAACTGTCAGAGTATAGCCATCACAGGTGTCAGAGTATAGCCATCACAGGTGTCAGAGTATAGCCATCACAGGTGTCAAAGTATAGCTATCACAGGTGTCAGAGTATAGCTATCACAGGTGTCAGAGTGAAGCCATCACAGGTGTCAGAGTATAGCCATCACAGGTGTCAGAGTATAGCCATCACAGGTGTCAGAGTATAGCCATCACAGGTGTCAGAGTATAGCCATCACAGGTGTCAGAGTATAGCCATCACAGGTGTCAGAGTATAGCCATCACAGGTGTCAGAGTATAGCCATCACTAGACGTCCTTTTAGACTCCTCTCCGAACTTGTTGACAGTGTGTACTTTCGAAACATTGCCTGTGAACAAGCATCCTTCAAGACAGTTGGTGTGTGTATATATATGCAGGGCTTGACAAATTTGTGAGTCGCTCCCCAGTCAGTGAGAAGTGCCACCAGTCAGCATGGTCGGATTACAGTCATGCAATGTATGTTAATACATGTACACTAGGCACTAATTCACCTTTATTTCTACATAACAATGCGTACCAAACCAAAATATATTATATTACTTACATAGTATTAGTCTATTTCTTCTTAAGAAAAAATGGACTACTGTCACGACTATGGCAATGTGTCCTTGAACATGCCTGGTAGTTTTAGCACTGTAGTTGCATTTATCGATGGCTTTACTTAGTTTAAATTGTGAAAATGGAGGTCCATTTACATTTACCATCATAAGCTAGCTTATGTACAATCGATTCTTACCGTAATATCATTAAGTAACGGTTAAAAACATTTTTTTTTTACTCGTCAAGCTAAATTTTGTACTCGTCACAGAAGAGCAGACGAGCGCTTTTGTCAAGTCCTGTGTATATATATATATATATATATATATATATATATATATATATATATATATATATATATATATATATATATATATATATGAAACAGCCCGTCCGTTATTCTGCTCAGAGATAGGGAAGACGACGCAGCGAGAAAGAGTTCACACGACTTTCTCTTCTTATTGGTCTGAAGTTTGTATCGAGATCGTATTTCTAACACGTCATCTCATGAGTTATAAACTGTGAGACAATATTTATTCACTGGCCAATACACTCTGATATAATCTAAAAATTAAGGTATACGATTGAAATGAGCATGTCTTCGCTAGTACAATCCAGAAAAGTAATCTTTAGAAAAACAAGAACAAAACAAAAATATCGTTTGTCATCCAACCTCACAAAGGCTGATCCCTGACATATTAACATTTCTAACACTTCATCACTGATCACAGTATCTTCTGTGGCAGTTGTTTGAAACATTTTTTTTTATCGCGAACACTTTCAAACCATTAGTATGTTGCGCGTATTCTCACACTTTCCTCACTACAGGTGTAATTTAACAATACCATGCATTTTTTTCCTGACGCATAATATTTTGGGGGGGGGGGGGTGGGGTGGGGGGGGGGGGGGAGTGTGGTGATTTGAGAAAAAATGCACATAGATCTAATTTCAGTTCAGTTCATCCCGTAACCCACCAGGTCGTTGGAGCACACTTGAAGACACTCTCACAATCCCACGCCATCTCTCTCTGTCCGCTCATCCCGTAACCCATCAGGTCTTTGGGGCACACTTGAAGACACTCCCACAAACCCACGCTATCTTTCTCTGTCCGCTGCCGCCAGTCGTGCCTTACCGAGGCGATGGTTTGATCACTTAGTGATGTTGTCTGTTCATCTCTTCTTTAGACTTTCTCGTCCTCTCTTTCCTGGTACGGAACCATGCAGTATCGAATTTGTAACTCCGCTGGACCTCGTGACGTGCCTGTACCAAGCCATCTTTCGCCTTTTGATAGCCGTGAACAGATCATCAAAAGGCTATGGATCTAGTTTACAAATCTAGAAATTGGTTCCTGGACACCCGCAAAACTCTCTGTGGAACACATAAGAGGCGCTGAGCCTCAGAGATATAACCACTGTTGTTTGGGGTTATTACATTTACAGTACATGCATTCCATCCCATGCCAACTTCTTGCGAAAAAATAAAAATAGATGTATTGCTCTTCCAGTATCCATTTTGACTACATTATCTTTGTAAGAACATTTTGTTGAAATGGATGTTATGGTTCTTTTCAGCCACAGGCAATCCTTTCAGTTGTGGTTATATTGTCGCTTGAGTCATAACACAGAAGTCGGTATGTGGAAGCGTCTACTTGTCGGGAAATCGGGTTGTTCACAATCCAGTGGATGCATTTATATAAGAAAGTAAGTAGCATGTCCTTTGTAAAACGTCGCATCCTACAACCGCCACATATTTGGCTGTTATAAGTTTCTTGACAAGTGTGCAGTATGGTAGGCTGCCATTACTTTCCGTACGTGGAGGGTGAAAAATAACTAATGTCTGTCAAACTGGACACAAACATGATTCGAACTGGGTGCGTTGGAATTGTGAAACGGACATTTTACTCCAGGCCACGCATCCTCCGTTATATATGTATTATTACTTTAAGCACTTTTCAAACCCACATGAATACCATACATTCAGCAGGCTTTTAGAGTGTACTAATGACGAGGTATGTAACCATGAGTTGGAGTGTCTTCTACCATAGAGAGATTAACCGCACTTTTCATCGCATCTTAACATCATGCTCTCAGTGTAGCAGTAGACATATTCTCGTCTATGTCACATACATAGCCCGCGAAAAAAAGACCAGAGGTGAAGTCTTGTAAAGATCTAACATGACTTTCTCCTGAAAAGAGACGCATTCCGAGATAACTAGAGAATTATTGAATCTCAAGCTGTTTTAAGCTGGAAAAAAGACTGCATTCATCTTTTATACCTTTTTGTGGGGGATGGGTGGGGGGTGGGGGAGACAAAGCAAATACCGTGCACCAAATTGAAAAATAGTAGAAGAAAAAAAAAGACATTTTAGCAGTAACATGAAGCGCCGAAACAGCTTAAAACTTGAGGTTGGCAATAATAGGAGGCCATTGGTGAACTAGTGTAAGTAAACAGTCATTACTTCGTGTCCTATTGCGATCAGGTAATGCAACGAACGATCACCAAAGGTAAAGGCCCAACAATTTCACCACGTTCAAGTGAGTCAGAAACAACGTTTGAAATATGACGCTTTCATGGACTGATTTTCACTTCGTGTCATTTTTCATACTGCTTTTGTCACTTTATATCTCGTCTTCTTTCCTTGTGTAGATTCCGTGGAATATTATGTTTCTGACAGAGGCAAAAATAGCGCGACTGCCACTCTGAAAAAGGTCACAACAGACGACTAATAGTGCGATAAATATCCTTCAAAGCAGTAAGTAAAGTATTGGTTATCCCAGAGCCTGGCTCTGCTGAGGGTGGTGCATGTGTAAGAGACTTTATTGCTAGAAACCTCAGATTTGTATGGAGTGGGGTGGCCAATTCCTTTCGCTAGCTGTCATTGTATGGAGTGGGGTGGCCAATTCCTTTTGCTAGCTGTCATTGTATGGAGTGGGGTGGCCAATTCCTTTCGCTAGCTGTCATTGTATGGAGTGGGGTGGCCAATTCCTTTCGCTAGCTGTCATTGTATGGAGTGGGGTGGCCAATTCCTTTCGCTAGCTGTCATTGTATGGAGTGGGGTGGCCAATTCCATTCATTTTCTAAAATTAACGAGGTACTTATTTACATATGATTTCACCGGATTATGCTGTTAACGGCAAGTGGCCCGTTACCTGATCCGGTAAAAAAATTCTACTATTGTGCTTTTCAAACGCTCTTTTGCAGACCCTGGATTTCGTGACCTTACACACTTCATCGTTCACAACAGTCCAACGACTACTGCGTGCAAGTAGCCGTCTTGATTTTTTAAAATCGGACTAGAAACAAAAATTAATATAAGACGGAGGAATAAAAGAGACCATTATTCGTTTTACTGGGGATCAGAGAAGAAAGAATCTTCTATACTTTTATCACAGACCTTATTTCAACCAGTTGTTGAACTTCATTTCGGCGTATTAATTGTTTTTCCGGACGGGCTAATCTTGTTTTTCTGTGATTTTTAGATCCTTGTCTGCAACGTGCGGAACCTTCAGCTCCCATTTTCTGTTATTGCTGAAGTAGGAGATTGGGGCGACATCTGCATTTTACTTCCTTGCAAGAAGTCCTGCATGTAAACCTGAAGTTATTGTGACGAGATCATGAACACCTTGCACCGGCCAGTGCCAGGTACAACTCAGCTTTGACGTATTTGATAATACTCAAAGAAATCTACAGCGGCCATCTTCTTACTTTCGGTTAAAGTTCCAATAATCGACCCAGGTCTATCTTTCTAGAGATGAGACTTGTTTTCTTTGCGTCGTTTCAAGTCCAAATAACAATTCATATACAAATTAACGCCATTTATGATCTTAGACGCTGATTATCTGTAATCTATTCTGTCCTTGTTTAGTTACAGACAAAAATCAAACTTCTGTTTATTTTCTTTTTCTAAAGTTGATTACTTATAGTTTTTTATGACATTAGATAAATGTTCTTCTCTTTCTCTTCTATTTCAATGCACGTTTCCCGGATTTAAAAATAATGAAATTGTTCGTTTTTTTCTAACTTTAAATTATTCCACTTTATGAGATTTAATTCGTCCTATTACAAGCACACAAAAATAACGCAATTTTGTTGTTTTTCTGTTCAACATTGAATTTTGCAATTACAATGAGAAAATAATTAACGTATTTGTGTTATTCTTTTTAAAGTTTTAATTTTTTTCTGTTTCTGGGAATGTAATTCTTCCAATTCCGTTGGATGTATATCAGTCAGTTTCTGGTGATAGAATTATTATTCTTCCTATTTACTAGTATTACTTATTTAGTTTCTTAATCTCTCCTCTTCTACCCTTGAGTTGTAATGGTTTGCCAGAAAGAGCATCGGGCTATTATATCCCCTGTGGTCCTTATGGCCTGGTGCCAGTCTAATTCTCGGTCTTTTGTAGACTGTCTTATGTTGCCATCCGAGTGGATGTTTGGTCGTCTTGTGGGTTTGGGTGTCTGGATTGTTGAGTCTTTGTTTGCAGTGACTGCCGTAGAAGCCTACCTTCTTCGAATCTTCGGACACGGGATATCCACCAAAGTTGAGTCTGTTCCGTTGGAGCCTGCTGGTACTGGTTTTCGATATGGTATCGTATTGTCTGATTACGGACCTGTCTCTTCTGGTTACTTGCAACACTTTTCGTATATATCTCTCATTTATAGGATTAGAGCTGGTATTTGGTTAGTTATGGTGATCGTCTATTATTCGCATTCACTAGACACAACTGGTACATGGTACAAAGGGGGAAAAGTATACATTCATCTTAGTTTTCTTACTTATTTCTCTTTTGCTGAAGAATCAACTGTTCATCTTTTCGAATAGCGAACTCTTCTTTGATACCTCTCTTTCGGTTTAGTACAACTCTAATGCATTTTATCTGCTTCATCTGTTCTAGAGGTTGCTATCCGAAGATAATATCATGTATCTTATCTTGTCTTGTAACCCCTAGTGCTTTCCTTCTTGTACTTCTAATGGCCATTCCTCTGCTCTTTGCAGATTTGGCGGTTGGTCTGAAGATTTGATAATAGTGCCCATCATTGCCAGATTATAATTGTACAGCACCGAACTGAGTGCTTACTGGTTCTCTCCTGACAGGCTTAAAGGTTATTGCAATATTGTGTCGCACTGTGGTTTTGAACTTCTGACTTGTGATTTCCTGTCCTAATGTAGTTTCGCCAAGTCTTATAGAAGTTCTGAATGGTGTAGATCAAAGGAGAATGGGAGGATTTTTGTTTCTTGTTACTCCTGAAGTCTGCTACAGGGAACCTTAATATCTTTTCGAGGTTTAAGAAACACAGAAGCATTTCCTCATAGTATTCAAGAGCTTTTTCACTTAGTTGTCAGAGAGCAAAGATGAAGTCTTGAGGATCTCGCCCATCTCTGATTCAGCCATTCGAGTTAATCTCTGCTCTAGTATACTAGCGCAAGATTGATCGGAGCCATTGTGGAGGGTTTGTCTCAATAGTTTACTCACTGCCAGCTATTACCCATTTTGTCTCTATAGTTTATTCACTGCCAGCTGAAACCCATTTTGTCTCTATAGTTTACTCACTGCCAGCTGTAACCCATTTTGTCTCTATAGTTTACTCACTGCCAACTGTAACCCATCTTGTCTCTATAGTTTACTCACTGCCAGCTGTTACCCATCTTGTCTCTATAGTTTACTCACTGCCAACTGTAACCCATCTTGTCTCTATAGTTTACTCACTGCCAGCTGTTACCCATCTTGTCTCTATAGCTTACTCACTGCCAGCTGTTACCCATCTTGTCTCTATAGTTTACTCACTGCCAGCTGTTACCCATCTTGTTTCTATAGTTTACTTACTGCCAACTGTAACCCATCTTGTCTCTATAGTTTACTTACTGCCAACTGTAACCCATCTTGTCTCTATAGTTCACTCACTGCCAACTGTAACCCATCTTGTCTCTATAGTTTACTTACTGCCAACTGTAACCCATCTTGTCTCTATAGTTTACTCACTGCCAACTGTAACCCATCTTGTCTCTATAGTTTACTTACTGCCAACTGTAACCCATCTTGTCTCTATAGTTTACTTACTGCCAACTGTAACCCATCTTGTCTCTATAGTTTACTCACTGCCAGCTGTTATCTATTTTGTCTTTATAGTTTACTCACTGCCAGCTGTTACCCATTTTGTCTCTATAGTTTACTCACTGCCAGCTGTTACCCATTTTGTCTCTATAGCTTACTCACTGCCAGTTGTTATCCATCTTGAATATTGGTATAATGATAGTCATCTCCCAACCCCTCTCTATAGAATTATGACGTCAGGATTACCGAAGTATCTTCAGAAAGAATAGTTCAGTCGCAGTTCAAATTTACTTGCCCATTTCTGGCGTTACACCATCATGTCCCAGTGGTGGCCAAACGTAATCCTCTCCAGTGTCGACATCAATTCTCCGAATTTTCCGATGTCCTTTTGTTTGCTCTACTTATTTGGAAACTATTGTATCTATCTAGAAAGTGATTGTCCTTCGTACGGAGAACATCTGGCAAATAGTTCTGCTATCTATCCAGTATCTCACTTGAGGAAGATAACCAAACACCTTGTGTTTATATATATATATATATATATATATATATATATATATATAAATATATATATATATATATATATATATGCATGTGTGTGTGTATGTGTCTGTATGTGTGTATATGTCTGTGTGTATGTGTGTGTGGGTGTGTGTGTTATTGTTTTTTTGTGTAAACACATTTCAGAGCACATTCTTTTTTTTTCTCTTGTGTTCTTTAGTGTCCTGTAAAATAGCTTGTGGTGTACTTAGGCATTCTTGTCCAGTTTTTCTAGAAAGTCTTTTCGGCAAATTGACTTTGTTGTTAGCAGTTTATTCTTGCGCTCTTCTGCTGTCGGGGCTCGAAAGGGGAACAAAAATAGGCATGTTGTGAACGTGCAAAAGGAAATCTAAGCGACGAATAAAGAAAATGGCAAAGAGCTGGCCGTCTCGTTTTATGGACATTTTATACCACAAATTCTTAACAAATATGGACAAGTCAAATTGACAGAAATATACACTTCAACCATGCAGGACAGAAAAATGTTCTCTTCTTCTTCGTTCTCAATATCCCACTACCAAGCCCTGAACAGGGTTTTGATTCCTGTATCATATATGTGGTATCGTTTCTAGATCTTTCTTTCAAATACAGAAGTGTATTCCTCTCAGAAGGTTTTTAACCTTATCTTAACTTAAAGTCTGTATACTGGTTTAGAAGTCTCTGCAGAGTCTGTATACAACCAGTTTAATTTACATTTCCTTGCTCTAAAAGCTATGAACATTCAATTTATTCTTAAATGTATTAATTGTCCCTGCCTCCACTACCTCCTGTGGCAATGCATTCCAAGCAACACCACTCTCTGACTAAAAATATATTTTCTAATGTATAATGTGGACCTCTCTTTAGTTAATTTGAATTATGAACCTCTACTAAGTCACATCGAATTCTTTTTTTTTCTAGACACTGTATGCCGGTTTTAAAAAATCTTTCCTTATAACTCTAATTCTGGAATCCCACTATCAGCTTTGTCGCTCTTTTTTTGGATTCTTTCCAGTATGTTTATATCCCCTCTATGATAAGGATTCCACACCTGTACACAGTGCTCCAATCTAGGTCTAACTAATGCTTTATACAGTTTGCCTATCACTTCATTGCTTCTATGTTAAATATTTTTTTTTATCATACCTACCATTGCATTTGCCTTTTTCACTGCTAACTGAACTTGATCACTCACCTTATCTGTAAGACCTATTATAACCCATAGGCACGTGGAATTTAATCCTGCCTCTTTCAAAGACATAAAAATAGTGGGTTTTTTGTGTTTGGTTTTGTTTTTAAATTTCACGTTGAATTCTTATTTTTCCAAAAAGTGACAATTTGTTTTTATATACTGTGTATATCCTTTTTTTTAAAATTTACACTCTGTTTCGTATGCTCCTTTTGTATCACCGGATGGACCTCCTCTAATGTATGACACTTTAGTTGCAGGTCCTTAATGGTTCCCCATAGTTTATCTCGCATGCTTCCCTCTTTGGGGCAGGCTTCTCACGGGAACTTTGATACGGTGGGCAAGTTTGTAAGATGTGTTCTGGTGTCTAGGGGCCCCATCTGCTATTCGTATGCTGCAGTCCCTCCTGCCTTCATTTTATGCAACTTTGCATTTATCCTTCAATAGCCTTTTCTAAAGTGGAAAATTCTGGTATACTGTTTCCTGTTCAATCTATTGATACGTTTTTGTGGGTGTATGATGTTTATTTGATTTTTTCAAAGTTTTTTAAATTTTTATTCTGTAGGTGTGTCCTAACTTCTTAGCTTGCGTAGGTGAATTGCTCTCCTCCTTGTGTCTCCTCCCTGGCCAGTCTGTATGCCCTCTTATTTTTAGACTTTCCGCAGTGAATTATAAATCCACTGGAATGATTTTGTTGCAGCCTGAGAGTCTATTTAGCTGACAGATCAATTCTCCCTCCATGTTATCTTGTTGTTCCCTTTACGTGACATTCAGAATTTGCACCCAACCACCCAAAAACCCGCTTTTCTACAGTAGTTTAGTGACTTTGATTATTGCCAATCGCTCTGTTGTCGAGGATTTCCCGACAGCACTTGCTTTTTCAATATTGGTCCCAGCGTGCAGTACTGTGCTTATAGTGGATTGAATTCCGCATGGAGGTAAAACTATGTCTACATTTCTTTTCTTCATCTGACACAGAATTTTCTAACTTTCAAAGCGAAACAAAAGAAACTTACTTATATTCGTATTTTTTTATTAGCTTTTAAATCTTCAAGTTTCTCCAGACGGTCAAATCAGGCTTATATGTGGGTTTTTTGTTTTACTTTCCTGCGTGTAAGCCTTTAGGTTTTCCTCAATATTTAACACATGATTTTATTTGGGTTTTATATTTTTTGTTTGCCGACGATATTTTCTGTTTTTAATTCTAAAACCTCTTAATGCTGTTATATCTAGTGTCAACTTAAATATTTTAGAATACTTGACACAACGTATTCTCTTCGCTAATGCCTGATTCGCAAATGTGGCAATAGCAAACTCAACAATTATTGCTGCACACGAATCAACTAGAGGGTATGTTTCGGACCAGTGGGGTGTTTACAACGAACAGTAACTAGTCCAATCCGAGTTATTTCATTTTTACTTTAGACATAATCTTCGGTTCAGTTTGTATATATATATATATATATATATATATATATATATATATATATATATATATATATATAAATATATATATATATATATATGTGGGGAGGGGGGTAGCGAGGTCTAGGCTGGACATCCCGCTCGTTAAAGGTAAGTGAAGCGTCTGTTATAGCCTCTCCTTCCCTGGTGTAGAGATCGCCACTGGATTCACTGTTCGGTTTGCCGTCAATGAGATGGCATGCATGCCAATGACCTCTCCTATATTATTGTGTCCCCAGCATCACTTTCATGAGAGGATCCCTGTTTCTTACAGAGCCTGGTGCGACCAGATTGGACTCATTAGCCTTGGTTGGCAGATAATCTAAGAGAAGGTAAACTCTGACTCTAAACCCGGGTAGACGAAGGTCGTTAGCCTGTTCGCATAGGAGAGGAGGAACTGATTTTAAACCCACGTCCCAGGGAATGTTGGCTAGTCTTGGAATGATGAGAGTATCATCGGATGTCTCGAGTAACTAGTATCTGCGTTCAACGACTCCAGTGCCTTGTGGAAACCTCGGGAGAGGCTAGGGCTACATAAGTAAACTCAGACAGAAAATACGCAGTGGTAGCACTTAAGGCGAATGGTTTCAAAATTGTGAACTCATTCCGACAGCTCCTGCAGCTGAGCTGGTTTCAAATTGTTGCTTTGCATTCCTTTGGATTACACGAGCGAGACCGAGAGGGTCTTTATATTCTGCGCCCAGACTTGTGCCCTGAGAGGCTACTCACAGGGTGCCACGCGCATGGTCTGCAAATACTGAGACCCCATAAATGAATATATATATATATATATATATATATATATATATATATAATATATATATATATATATATATATATATATATATATATATATATATATATAAGTGAACATACGTACGATGCGCATGATAACGTCACATCCGATGTAAACATCATATATCAACCGTCAAGTTTGCCAAATTTAATTAACCTCCGACTCACAGTTTTCTCAGCACATGGCGGGGGTGATTCGGAATACGTCCAGAGTTGATCGACGAGAAGTGATTCGATTTCTAACAGCTGAAGGATGTCGACCAGTTGACATTCACCGCAGATATTAGGCAGTGTACGGTGACGAAAGTAAGCTCCAGTGACCGTCCACCCAAATTGTTGCATCTTCTAATGCAACAATATGCGCCTGATATGGTCTCGGAAAGTCTTTCGTTAGCTTACTTCCTTCTTGACACATCGTTGTCTAATTCTTCACTGTTGTCTTCTACACACCTCGACAAACTTGACGCTTGGTATGTGCTGTTTACACCAGAGGTGACGTCATCATGCGCATCGTAGATTTGTTCACTTGTTGCAGTTAGGTCCTGTTTCATTTAAACACGCCTCGTATATATATATATATATATATATACAAATATATATATATATATATATATGGGAATCGCTATAGCATATAGGTCATTCGAACGCCTATGTAAAGCCGAACTTTCGCACTAAATGGTGGGTGTTCAAATTTCGCAAGTATCAATTAGCCGTGGTCTCAAGAAAGATGAGATCAAGCAACGAGTCATGTCGGAGATGGACGTTCAACTCGGATATCCAGTGTGCAAAATGTGCAAGCAATAAAAAACAATCCATCGGAAGTTTAAAATCGAATAGAGCAGGCTGATAGTCACTGTGTGGGCAAACATTTAGAGAAGTACATTACATCTCTAATCTTACGCTCCATACGCTTTCTCAGGTCTAGTTAGCGCCACTACGATTATTCTTCTGCTACCTGAATCGCTCTCTGACATTCTCTGCTCCTCTCTCTCTCTCTCTCTCTATATATATATATATATATATATATATATATATATATATATATATATATATATCTTTCTATCCATCTTCAGAGACGATGCAGAAAAATAATTTGAATGTGGTTTTGAAATGAATACAATAACGACAAACATAATACCAGAAGACAAAGTAAATTAATATATTTTAAATGCGCACGACAGTACATTCAACAAGACTAGTCTAAAATAGAAGACCTAAAGCCAAAATACGTTACTATTGTACCGATGTCGGTCAATAACATAATTTATAAACATCATTCAGACATGAAATTGTGTCTATCCAAGAAAGCTTGCGCTAGTTGGTGTAGCACGATGATGATGATAAAGTTTAAAAAAAAGCTTAATTAGGTGTATCCAATCTAATGGTCTGAGAATGCATAGTTTGTTTTGGGATTTCATGCAGTGACTTCAACGCGTTTCATTGTGGAAACATGGATCCTCGTTCGAACCGGTGGCTAAAGGGAAATAATTCAATATTTACGGATTAATGTGCGAGACAACTATTTTTCGAAATTTATGAGAAATGTTTATAATTTCATATCGTAGACTGTCCGATTGGTCCATGTGAATATGTCCACTACGACAATTAGAGCAAGCCATGAATGGCTACTTACGGTTTGGTCTTCTTCTTCTTCTTCTTCGTACGCAGTCAGACAGTAACCATTATTTTTTAGAAAAAAGCGGCGATCATCCTGAGGCTGTCGACACTGCCATAGAGCTTGTCTTGTGGTTCCACTGGTGATGGCCACATCTGCTCTCTCTGATCCGCGTATGTCGGGCAGTTTTGCAGCAGTTGTTCAGCGGTTATTTTCTCGGTACCACACGGGCATTCGTCGGTTCCACCTATCTTCAATTTGTTGAATAGGTGGTATCTCAGTCTATTGTGGCCAGTGCGAAGTCTGAAGACAACGACCTGCTCTCTTCTGTTCAACTGGTAATATGCATCGTTTTTGGTGTAACCAGTATGTTCGGTTTCCGATTTGGTCACGTATCTTGCTTTAATAAGCCGTTTTGACACTTCGTACGTCATACGGTTTGGTCTAAACTGGTTTAGAAATAAAGCTCCAGAAACTATCCCCCAATAAAGACCTTTGAACTGTACCACAGTAAAGTTTTAGAAACTGTACCATAGTAACGCTCTAGAAACTGTACCACTATAAAGCTCTAGAAACTGTACCACAATAACGCTCTAGAAACTGTACCACTATAAAGCTCTAGAAACTGTACCACAATAACGCTCTAGAAACTGTACCACAATAAAGCTCTAGAAACTGTACCACATTAAAATTTTAGAAACTGTACCACAATAAAGCTCTAGAAACGGTACCACAATAAAGTTCTAGAAACCGTACCACAATAAAGCTATATAAATTTGTACCACAATGAAACTCTAGACACTGTACCAGCTAGAAACTGTACCGCATTTAAACTGTAGAAACTATACCACAATAACGCTCTAGAAAGTGTACTGCAATGAACCACTAGAAACTGTAACACAATGAAACTCTAGAAACTGTACTACAATAACGCTCTAGAAACTGTACTGCATTGAAACTCTAGAAACTGTATAACAATAAAGATCTAGAAACTGTAACACATTGAAACTCTAGAATAACAATAAAGCTCCTGAAACTGTAGCGCAATCAAACTGCACCTCTATAAAACTCCAGAAACATTACAAACGCTTTAGAAATTGACCACTATCGCACATAACACGAGAATTAAGGAGGATAAATTCCTGGGGTAAAAAGACGAAGCTAAGTGTTCAGTACAAGATACAGTTACCACAATACTTATAGGTGAAGCGTGGCCTAGTGGTTAAGTGGCACTGCTCACAAACTGGAGGTGCTGGGTTCGATCCCCATCACAGCACCGGCCGTTACCCTAGGGAAGCAAACCCTTAGAAAATGCAGGATGAAGCAGACCCTTACATAAAATGCATGCTGAAGTCGGATGCACTGGGCCGACAGGCGTAAAAAAAAATCACAGTGCAACGCACACCGCCTTAGGGATAGAAGAAATAAGGCGAAAGCAAAAAAAAATTTTCAAAAAAACAAACAATACTTAAAATGCCCTCTTGGACCAGTCAATCATTTCTGATTAAAAAAATTAGACGAGGCTGTGGCGGCACTGCGGATAAAAATATCGTGTAAAAACCATGTATATATATGGTCAGATACCGGAAGACGAAAACAGAAATTGAACTGACCTTACTACCAAAAGACCGTCATCAGAGATAACAACAACAAACAATCTGAGCTAACGGATCACAGAGGAAAGGATGAATACATACAAGAAAGATATGAGCATATAAATAATAAAGACAATTTACATAGCTGGATAGGACATAAGAAATCATCACTAGCCTCGTTGCCTGTGCACACAAGAACACTTCCTCTATGATTCATTAACTCATATTGGTGTTTCTTGTCTCTGATGAAGACATTTTTGGCAGTAACGGAGATTTCGTTTCTGTTTTAAACTTAATGCTGTATATGACCATACATATAGATTGGTTTATTTACACTCTATCTCATCTGTGGACATAAGTGGCAGCGTATGTCTGCAAATCATGGACAATTACCAAAACTTCTAGACAAAGAATCGAATCCTTCGAGTCAAAATGTTTCAGAAAGATCCTCAAAATACCCTGGACATGGAAAAATACAAATATAGACGTTCAGCAAGAGTTGAGCATAGAGGAAAACTGGTTTATCAGTTCCATTTTGGCCTTAAAATGTAAATATTTTGATCACATCAAGAGACACAACGGTTTTGAGAGAACAGTGATTGAAGGTATGGTGCCAAGCAAAAAGGCAGGGGTAGACCAAGAAGACGATGGCACCAAGATATCCAGGAATGCCTCGGTATGACTGTGGAAGAGGCAGGAGTTTTGGTAAGGGAAAGAGTTTCTTTCAGACAGTGATGAGAGCGACGTTCTATAAAGCACATGGTACATTATGATGATGACTTCCCATTGTGGGTACGACCGTGATGATTCCAGAATGCTATGAGTTGTATCACTAACCGTTTTGCTACTTTCACCCCCTCCCCCACCTCCAATCCCTCTCTTTATATCTCACCCCACCCCTTTCCTCCCCCAGTTCCACCCCTCCCCCACCTCCACTTCCATTTCTTAATTTTTGAGTTGTGTAATACAAATCTCCAGCACAGAGGGCCAAATATCGTGTTTATCCCTGACAAGTTGCCATCTCAAAAACATCTAAGCATAGCTTAACGTAAATTGGTTTTCCACCAGCCCCAGAAATCCCTAGGGGCTTTCTTATCTGTTGACTTATTTACTCAAGCGGTGCATTTCATTAGAGACAGGATTCTGGCATTTTAGTTGCCAAATTGGATGGAGACAAAATGTAATTAACAAACATTAGTTTATTTATAGTATCGAAGTGCCAGAATGGATTTAAGTTGAATATGAGAAGGATTTACCGTTCAACTGAATTCGTCTATTACTGTATGTGTGTACAAAGGCCATTTTATATTTTCTTTCACTCACAATTTAGTAAAGTGTGAGTATATATTACAGCCAGGAGTATGGTACCCTGCCTGGAAAGATTAAGACCCCGCAACCTTCAAAGCATTTCTTAAAACGTGACAATGAAGGATTTTGCTTGTGACTAGACAAAAGATAGTAACAAGAGAAATGACTATTATCTTGTATTTCAAGCAAGCATTAGCAAGAAAATATGTGGTATGTAAAATGAAAAATAAAAGATGAGTTCAAATTCGTGGATGCATTTTAAATAAACTAAATTATGGAGACGATTGTGTAAGAAAAAAAAAACAGTTCGAGAACAAATTAAGATGAGAAATAATCTAAGAAGAGAAAGTAGAGTAATCTGCAAGGATATGGTTGATCATCTAGGATGACATAGTGTAGTAATCTAGGATGACATAGTGGAGTAATCTATGACAACATAGTGGAGTAATCTATGACAACATAGATGAGTAATCAAGGATGACATAGTGGAGTAATCTAGGATGACATAGTGGAGTAATCTATAATAATATAGTGGAGTAATCTAGGATAACATAGTGGAGTAATCTAGGATGACATAGTGTAGTAATCTATGACAACATAGTGGAGTAATCTAGGATGACATAGGGTAGTAATCTATGACAACAAAGTGGAGTAATCTAGGATGACAAAGTGGAGTAATCTATGACAACATAGTGTAGTAATCTATGACAACATAGTGGAGTACTCTATGACAACATAGTGGAGTAATCTATGACAACATAGTGGAGAAATCTAGGATGACATAGTGTAATAATCTATGAAAACACAGTGGAGTAATCTAGGATGATATAGTGGAGTAATCTAGGATGATATATCAAGCAATCTATGACAACATAGTGGAGTAATCTATGACAACAAAGTGGAGTAATCTAGGATGAAAAGGGGAGTAATCAATGACAACATAGTGTAGTAATCTATGACAACATAGTGTAGTAATCTATGACAACATAGTGGAGTAATCTATGACAACATAGTGGAGTAATCTATGACAAAAAGTGTAGTAATATATGACAACATAGTGTAGTAATCTATGACAACCAAGTGGAGTAATCTATGACAACATAGTAGAGTAATCTATAACAACATAGTGTAGTAATCTATGACAACATAGTGGAGTAATCTATGAAAACATAGTGGAGTAATCTAGGATGATATAGTGGAGTAATCTAGGATGATATATCAAGCAATCTATGACAACATAGTGGAGTAATCTAGGACAACATAGTGGAGTAATCTAGGATGACATAGTGTAGTAATCTATGACAACATAATGGAGTACTCTAGGATGACATAGTGTAGTAATCTATGACAACAAAGTGGAGTAATCTATGGCAACATAGTGGAGTAATCTATGACAACATAGTGGAGTAATCTATGATAATATAGTAGAGTAATCTATGACAACATAGTGGAGTAATCTATGACAACATAGTGGAGTAATCTAGGACGATATAGTGGAGTAATTTATGACTACATAGTGGAGTAATCTAGGACAACATAGTGGAGTAATCTAGGATGAAATAGTGGAGTAATCTAGGATGATATGTGGAGTAATCTATGACAACATAGTGGAATAATCTTTGACAACATAATGGAGTAATCTAGAATGATATATTGGAGTAATCTAGGATGATATAGTGGAGTAATCTAGGATGATATGTGGAGTAATCTAGGATGACACAGTGTAGTAATCTATGACAATATAGTGGAGTAATCTTTGAAAACATAGTGGAATAATCTAGAATGATATAGTGGAGTAATCTATGACAACATAGTGAAGTAATCTAGAATGATATAGTGGAGTAATCTTTGACAATATAGTGGAGTAATCTAGAATGATATAGTGGAGTAATATAGGATGACATGTGGAGTAATCTATGACAATATAGTGGAGTAATCTATGACACCATAGTGGAGTAATCTAGGATGATATAGTGAAGTAAGCTATGATGACATAGTAGAATAATCTAAAATGAAATAGTGGAATAATCTAGGATGACAGAGTATAGTAATCTATGGCAACATAGTGGAGTAATATATGACAACATAGTGGAGTAATTTAAGACAAAATAGTGGAGTAAACTAAGATGATATAGTAAGTAATCTATGATGACATAGTGGAATAATCTAGGAAAAAATAGTGGAATAATCTAAGAGCACAGAGTGGAGTAATCTATGACAACATAGTGGAGTAATCTATGACAACATAGTGAAGTAATCTAGGATGATATGTGGAGTAATCTATGACAACATAGTGGAGTAATCTATGACAACATAGTGGAGTAATCTATGATAACATAGTGGCGCAATATATGACAACATAGTGGAGTAATCTAGGATGACAAAGTGGAGTAATCTATGACAACATAGTGTAGTAATCTATGACAACATAGTGTAGTAATCTATGACAACAAAGTGGAGTAATCTAGGATGACAAAGTGGAGTAATCTATGACAACATAGTGTAGTAATCTATGACAACATAGTGGAGTAATCTATGACAACATAGTGGAGTAATCTATGACAACATAGTGGAGAAATCTAGGATGACATAGTGTAGTAATCTATGAAAACACAGTGGAGTAATCTAGGATGATATAGTGGAGTAATCTAGGATGATATGTCAAGCAATCTATGACAACATAGTGGAGTAATCTATGACAACAAAGTGGAGTAATCTAGGATGACAAAGTGGAGTAATCTATGACAACATAGTGTAGTAATCTATAACAACATAGTGTAGTAATCTATGACAACATAGTGGAGTAATCTATGACAACATAGTGGAGTAATCAATGACAAAATAGTGGAGTAATCTATGATAACATAGTGGCGTAATATATGACAACATAGTGGAGTAATCTAGGATGACAAAGTGGAGTAATCTATGACAACATAGTGTAGTAATCTATGACAACATAGTGTAGTAATCTATGACAACAAAGTGGAGTAATCTAGGATGACAAAGTGGAGTAATCTATGACAACATAGTGTAGTAATCTATGACAACATAGTGGAGTAATCTATGACAACATAGTGGAGTAATCTATGACAACATAGTGGAGAAATCTAGGATGACATAGTGTAGTAATCTATGAAAACACAGTGGAGTAATCTAGGATGATATAGTGGAGTAATCTAGGATGATATATCAAGCAATCTAGGAAAACATAGTGGAGTAATCTAGGACAACAAAGTGGAGTAATCTAGGATGACAAAGTGGAGTAATCTATGACAACATATTGTAGTAATCTATGACAACATAGTGGAGTAATCTATGACAACATAGTGGAGTAATCTATGACAAAATAGTGTAGTAATATATGACAACATAGTGTAGTAATCTATGACAACCAAGTGGAGTAATCTATGACAACATAGTGTAGTAATCTATGACAACATATTGTAGTAATCTATGACAACATAGTGGAGTAATCTATGACAACATAGTGTAGTAATCTATGACAAAATAGTGTAGTAATATATGACAACATAGTGTAGTAATCTCTGACAACCAAGTGGAGTATTCTATGACAACATAGTAGAGTAATCTATAACAACATAGTGTAGTGATCTATGACAACATAGTGGAGTAATCTATAAGTACATAGTGGAGTAATATATGACAACATAGTGGAGTAATCTAAGACACCATAGTGGAGTAATCTATGACAACATAGTGGAGAAATCTAGGATGACATAGTGTAGTAATCTATGAAAACATAGTGGAGTAATCTAGGATGATATAGGGGAGTAATCTAGGATGATATGTCAAGCAATCTATGACAACATAGTGGAGTAATCTATGACAACATAGTGGAGTAATTTAGGATGACATAGTGTAGTAATCTATGACAACATAATGGAGTAATCTAGGATGACATAGTGTAGTAATCTATGACAACAAAGTGGAGTAATCTATGGCAACATAGTGGAGTAATCTATGACAACATAGTGGAGTAATCTATGATAATATAGTAGAGTAATCTATGACAACATAGTGGAGTAATCTATGACTACATAGTGGAGTAATCTAGGACGATATAGTGGAGTAATTTATGACTACATAGTGGAGTAATCTAGGACAACATAGTGGAGTAATCTAGGATGAAATAGTGGAGTAATCTAGGATGATATGTGGAGTAATCTATGACAACATAGTGGAGTAATCTTTGACAACATAGTGGAGTAATCTAGAATGATATATTGGAGTAATCTAGGATGATATAGTGGAGTAATCTAGGATGATATGTGGAGTAATCTAGGATGACACAGTGTAGTAATCTATGACAATATAGTGGAGTAATCTTTGACAACATAGTGGAATAATCTAGAATGATATAGTGGAGTAATCTATGACAACATAGTGAAGTAATCTAGAATGATATAGTGGAGTAATCTTTGACAATATAGTGGAGTAATCTAGAATGATATAGTGGAGTAATATAGGATGACATGTGGAGTAATCTATGACAATATAGTGGAGTAATCTATGACACCATAGTGGAGTAATCTAGGATGATATAGTGAAGTAAGCTATGATGACATAGTAGAATAATCTAAAGTGAAATAGTGGAATAATCTAGGATGACAGAGTATAGTAATCTATGTCAACATAGTGGAGTAATCTATGACAACATAGTGGAGTAATTTAAGACACAATAGTGGAGTAAACTAAGATGATATAGTAAGTAATCTATGATGACATAGTGGAATAATCTAGGAAAAAATAGTGGAATAATCTAGGAGCACAGAGTGGAGTAATCTATGACAACATAGTGGAGTAATCTATGACAACATAGTGAAGTAATCTAGGATGATATGTGGAGTTATCTATGACAACATTGTTGAGTAATCTATGACAACATAGTGGAGTAATCTATGATAACATAGTGGCGTAATATATGACAACATAGTGGAGTAATCTATGATAACATAGTGGAGTAATCTATGACAACATAGTGGCGTAATATATGACAACATAGTGGAGTAATCTATGACAACATAGTGGAGTAATCTAGGATGATATGTGGAGTAATCTATGACAACATAGTGTAGTGATCTATGACAACATAGTGGAGTAATCTATGACAACATAGTGGAGTAATCTATAACAACATAGTGGAGTAATCTATGACGACATAGTGGAGTAATCTAAGACAACATAGTAGAGTAATATAGGATGAGATAGGGAAGTAACACAGAATGACATAGTAAAGTAACACAGGATGACATAGTGGAGTAACACACACATGATGACATAGTGAAGTAACACAGGATGACATAGTGGAGTAACACATGATGACATAGTGAAGTAACACATGAAGACATAGTGGAGTAACACATGATGCGATAGTGAAGTAACACATGATGACATAGTGAAGTAACATATGATGACATAGTGAAGTAACACGGGATGACATAGTGAAGTAACACAGGATGACATAGTGGAGTAACACACACATGACAACATAGTGGAGTAATCTATGACAACATAGTGGAGTAATCTATAACAACATAGTGGAGTAATCTATGACGACATAGTGGAATAATCTAAGACAACATAGTAGAGTAATATAGGATGAGATAGTGAAGTAACAAAGAATGACATAGTAAAGTAACACAGGATGCCATAGTGGAGTAACACACACATGATGACATAGTGAAATAACACAGGATGACATAGTGAAGTAACACATGATGACAGAGTGAAGTAACACATGAAGACATAGTGGAGTAACACATGATGACATAGTAAAATGACACATGTTGACATAGTGAAGTAACACATGATGACATAGTGAAGTAACACAGGATGACAGTGAAGTAACACATGATGTCATAGTGAAGTAACACGGGATGACATAGTGAAGTGAACACAGGCTGACATAGTGGAGTAACACACACATGATGACATAGTGAAGTAACACAGGATGACATAGTAGAGTAACACATGATGACATAGTGAAGTAACACATGAAGACATAGTGGAGTAACACATGATGCCATAGTGAAGTAACACATGATGACATAGTGAAGTAACATATGATGACATAGTGAAGTAACACGGGATGACATAGCGAAGTAACACAGGATGACATAGTGGAGTAACACACACATGATGACATAGTGAAGTAACACAGGATGACATAGTGGAGTAACACATGATGACATAGGGAAGTAACACAGGATGACATAGTGAAGTAACACATGAAGACATAGTGGAGTAACACACACATGATGACATAGTGAAGTAACACATGATGACATAGTGAAGTAACACAGGATGACATAGTGGAGTAACACACATGATGACATAGTGAAGTAACACAGGATAACATAGTGAAGTAACACATGATGACATAGTGAAGTAACACATGATGATATAGTGAAGTAACACATGATGAGATAGTGAAGTAACACAGGATGACATAGTGAAGTAACACAGGATATTATAGTGAAGTAACAAGGGATGACATAGTGAAGTAACACATGATGACATAGTGAAGTAATACATGATGACATAGTGGAGTAACACATGATGACATAGTGGAGTAGCACAAGATGACATAGTGGAGTAACACATGATGACATAGTGGAGTAACACAAGATGACGTAGTGGAGTAACAAATGATGACATAGTGTAGTAACACATGATGATATAGTGAAGTAACACATGATGAAATAGTGAAGTAACACATGATGACATAGTGGAGTAACACATGATGACATAGTGAAGTAACACAGGGTGACATAGCGGAGTAACACATGATGACATAGTGGAGTAACACAGGATGACATAGTGAAGTCACACATGATGACATTGTGGAGTAACACAGGATGACATCGTGGAGTAACACGTGTAGACATAGTGAAGTAACACAGGATGACATTGTGAAGTAACTCATGATGACATAGTAAAGTAACACAGGGTGACATAGTGAAGTAACACATGATGACATAGTGAAGTAACACAGGGTGACATAGCGGAGGAACACATGATGATATAGTGGAGTAACACAGGATGACATAGTGAAGTAACACATGATGACATATTGGAGTAACACAGGATGCCATAGTGAAGTAACACATGATGACATAGTGAAGTAACACAGGTTGACATAGTGAAGTAACACATGATAACATAGTGGAGTCACACAGGATGACATAGTGAAGTAACACATGATGACATAGTGGAGTAACACACACATGATGACATAGTGAAGAAACACATGATGACATAGTGAAGTAACACATGATGACATAGTGGAGTAACACACACATGATTACATAGTGAAGTAACACATGATGACATAGTGAAGTATTCTAGGTTGACATAGGGGAGTAATCTAGGATGACACAGTGAAGTTATCTGCTGTGGAGGGGCTTCCTTTTCATGAGAACTCTGTGAAGCGAGTGGTCGAACCGCTGTGGTACTGTCCCTTTCACTAATGCGGTACGAGATTAAATCCTCATCGATGCCTGCGTTTCCTTATGAAAGATGGTAAAATAAAAATATAGCCTCTACACTATTGAGTAACTGCGGGAACAAACATGTTTTTCCTCTCGGTCTAATTAATCGCTTGCAACGCCAGCAAAGCGAAAAAACGCCAGAATTATATATATAATAATAACTCTCATGTACATCATGAACCAAAAGATCAAATCCGTGATTGAAGAAAACCCGCCAAAAAGCCACACAAATAAATAGTCAGTCTATTAGATATCAAAACACGAATCCCGCCTACCAGATTGGCCCGTTCTAGCATGAATCATTTTTCACACGGATCAGAATATCAAAATAATAGCCTGGCCTGAGTTTCTCATTTGGCTGCTATTGTTCTAAAGTTTCAGCAGTGTTGGCCGATTTGCATTAACCAGTGCTGTCTTCGCCCTCAAGATTGTCAACATAAGAGCACTTCCTGTGACATCAGGAAGCGGCGCCGAAAACAGTGAAGAGCTAGGACATCGAGGTCTAGCAGTGAGGGTCGGTTCCTGCTAACATCGTGTTCAAACACGGTGCCTTCTCAATTAATGTTGCCGCTCAAATGAGCTATGATTAACTTGAAGTTGTAAGGGTATCCAATAGCTGTCAGAATTTCATGGAAATAAGACACTGAGAAGGGGATTAAAGGACACCAAGCTTTTGTGTACGTGTACACGAGCACATGAGAATTATGAAAGTTGACACTATTTAAGGAACAGACACATTTTAGAGAAGAAAAAAAGTTCATTGAAAATATTTTTAAAAAGAAACAATGTGACGAAGAGAAGAAATTATAGTAGCAATTTAATTAAAGTATTGTAATATCATATTTGAAATTACAAAAACTCCCCCCCCCCCCCCCCCTGTTATTCTCTAACTAATTCCACACCTAATTCCATCCCTCCCCCCCCCCCCCATCCACTAAAACATTTAGCCTAGCTCTAGTTCACTCGTCATATACTAGAGCCCAACGTAGGACCGTGTTATGGCAAACTCGATGGTTAAGGGCAGTATGAAGATAAGCACGAGGGCCCAAAGACAGACTAAAGGCAAAGCTCGAGGGCAATTAACCTCCCGAGTACCAGCGCAATAGCCCATGGCCTCACTAGCAAACACCTAATGAACTGAAACCTGCACGAAGACAAGTGTGACGATTCAAAGACTTCACGAAGACAGTTTTATGACCCATAGACTAAACTAAGACAAGTTCATTGACCTAAGAGATACATGAAGACATGTTCATTGACCTAAGGGATACACCAAGACAAATTCGTTGTTCTACAGGTCGCACAAAAACAAGTTCCTGGACGCAAAAGTCTCATAAAGACATGTTCGATGACCTGAAAGCCGAAAGAAAACCAGTTCGTGCAACCAAAGACCGAACAAAGACAGGTTCATTTAACCCCTCCATGAAGACATTCTCTCGAACCACATGTAATACCTGCTTCAGTTTGCGTGATTCTGTTACTTGTGTGTTTCACCTTCTATCTTGTATTAAAGAAACTTCAAACAACTGATGTTTTTCACTTATAAATTATTTCCCTCAAAAGTATTCCATACCATTGATGTTTCTCTGTTGTTACAGCCAGTGTTCCTGTTTTATAAATATTTAAATTGTCCTTCTTAGGGAGAATTAAACGAATTGGTCAGTGCATTTTATCCTCCCTGCTTTTTCTTCCCAATAAATACTTAGGAATATATTAGATACAAACTCCGCTATTCACAAGCAAGGACAAAACACGTATTACAACATCGTACAAGAAATAAAAGCTTCTATAAAAGGGGACCAAATGTATGCAAAGAAATTACAGAAGAATAACTATGCAACAGTAATTTGTTTGTTGTGAACTTTGTCAGTTAGGACTGTGACATGTTTGTGAGCTTCTTTGTCTTCCGTGTGTACATTTCTTGAACCGACGTCTTTGATTAGCTGCAACCCATCCTGTAATATTTGACACAAATACTTATTATTTGCTTTTCTTTTGAAGTCTGTTGCTTTTTTTGTGGACTCACACAGTTGCTACAGTTCATTTTTCTTCATCTTCAGGAGAGTCCAATAGTCTGGCAAATTCGAATCTCGACCAGCCTCCTTATTGATCAGATCAAATTGAAGGGCGGAGCTGTAGGCAGCGCTCACACTGGATCGTCTACTTTAGAGTTAGATCTTGTTTCAGGATAGAAATTATCTCTTTTTAAGTTCAGTATTTACTTTGTTGTTTTTTTCTTTTGTTTTTTTTTTAAATTTAGTGCACAACGTAGATTCCAGGATTACTGTCCCTCCAGAATAAAAGACTGGAGATCGAATTATGAACTGTTATCGAACTGTACATTTTTAAAAGTTAAAATGCAATTTTTTTCTTCATTTTTACTTTTTAATCACCATTGATATTCAGTTCTTTGAATGGTCTGACTATTTATTTAAGGAATGATGACCTTCAAAAATAAAATTAAAAGGAAATAAATGCGAGCGTAACGGACAACAAAAACTTAAAGAAAAACACATGGGTATTTATATCTCTTGCATACTCTGCTTTATTTACTGCTATTATTGTGTTCGAATTGTATTTAAGAGGAAAGTAATTCCAATGAAGTCCTTGCAGAAGGCCACAGTAATGGTTTTGCTCCAATGATACAAAATTCACAATGATAATCGTGAATGCAGTTATGCAAAGTTCACCATGATAATCGTGGGTCACAGAGATAATCCTGGCTGCACTGATAACAACAGATGCAAAGATAATATTTTTACGCTGGGTGGCACTTGTACTATTTTGATACTTAAACGAAAGTGCAATTATTGTTCCCGCTCTCTCTCACTTTCTCTATCTCTCATACTGATTAGTGCATTGTGTATACTGTTAGACTGGGTGTTGTTCTATTCGCTTTTTCTGAATTCATATATTTAAATCGGAATACAAATCAAATTCTAGCTGAACCAAAATTCAGATTGAATGAGATTTTCCAATGAACAAGGAACTTTCAAGGTGAAGCCGAACCAAGATTAAGATTGAATAAGATCTTCCTCCCATAAACGCACTAACAACACCAAAACCCATCACTACTGTACGAAAACCTACCTGGAGGCAGGATATATTTCCAGAGGTGGTAGAAAATATACCAGGTATTGGAAACAAAAACTGCCAGACTGAAAAACAAAGGAGAGATACTACCCTAAGCTTTATATCGAAAAACTACCCAAGCATGGACTGGACCCATGCATACACCGACGGTTCTGTAACAAACACTACACAGAACGGAGGGGCAGGAGCATTCATGAACCTACCAAATGGCAGAAAAATAACACTGTCCTTCGCTACTGGTAAGTACACAAGCAATTTCAGAGCGGAGGCAGAGGCACTGAGGGCGGCAGTGGAAAAAATGGTTACACATAAAGAAAATGAAAGCCATATAGTCCTGCTTACAGATGCTCTCGCCGTAGTCACAGCGCTAAAAAGCCAGAAAAACACTGAGCTTAATGACTTAAGAGCAGCACTCTGCAAACTTGCCAGCAGTCTGCACAAAAAAGGGTAGGGGTACAGTGGGTCCCATCACACTGCAACATCCAAGGCAACGAGGAGGCAGACAGACTGGCAAAAGAAGGTGCAAGACTACCACAAACAGATACTAGTATGACGTACGAAGAGTCAAAACGGCTTATTAAAGCCAGATACATGACCAAAGGGGAAACCGAAAATACTGGTTACACCAAAAACGATGCCTATTACCAGATGAACAGAAGAGAGCAGGTCGTTGTCTTCAGACTTCGCACTGGCCACAATAGATTGAGGTGCCACCTATTCAACAAATTGAAGATAGGTGGTACCGACGAATGCCCGTGCGGTACCGGTAAAATGACCACTGAACATCTGCTGCAGAACTGCCCGACATACGAGGATCAGAGAGAGCAGATGTGGCCATCACCAGTGGAACAGCAAGACAAGCTCTATGGCAGTGTCGACAGCCTCAGGATGACCGCCGCTTTTTTCGAAAAAATAATGGTTACTGTCTGACTGCGTACGAAGAAGAAGAAGAAGAAGAAGAAGAAGAAGAAGAATAAGATCTTCCAATTTAGAAAGGCCTATCAAATTGAACCCATCACTACAACTTGGACGCCAATTGCTGGGGTCCACCAGAAGAATCCATAGAAATGAGGAATAAAGGCCGCTTGCCTCTACATCAGGGGGAGGAAGACTAACGTTTGGTCGGACAAAACATTTCCATCAGGCATGTTAGTAAGGGATATGCAAAATATACTGGTCAAGACCTTCCAGCTCGATTTCCCTGTAGCCCTACCTGTAAACAGGCTATCGTTCTTGGTAGTCTGGCTAACGTGGTGTGGGATCGACTTGATCCCTGAAGTAGTAGTGAGCGTCATTTAAATAGTCAAGCATAGCACAACCGCTTGTTGGAACCCGGTACACCTTCATCAGCAAGCTGGAGATGTGAGTATAGCCACTGCAACCCGCCGCTAAACTGTATTTCAAGAAACACAAAAGAGCAAACTTACTCACTGTTGGCATTCACAACAACAACAACAACAACAACAACTACACCAATAACAATAACAACAAAAACAACAACAACAACAACCCCTCCATGAGCTTCACGGTGTTCAGATTAAGGAAATTGTTTACCTCCGATATAAAACAAACTATGTTTTGCCAAGGTTTGAGCCCTGCTTCCCTCAGTCAGGATAATAGTATATTAACCGCTCACCCATCTGCTTCTCGAGCATCAGGCGATATAGAAATAGTAAAACCCTGATATATTTCATTTTTCTAAATGTAAAATAAAAAGTGACAATAGTAAAAGCTGCAGTTATTCTGCACATACGTAGCACATGTCTACTTAACAGCAACACATGAAGGACAATTAAACTAGCATTGCACATCAGATCATACCCGATCAGTGTATGCAACGACCACCACGCCTTACTGGAAAAGAATTACGTGTTTTGGGACATCAGCAACTTTAACATTACTAAACATTCGTTAAACATTACGATTCCCTCACCTTTACTCTAGGATGTTTTCAACGGGTAACGAAATATGGGTAGTGTGACATGACATATGTGTCCAGTGTCGAGTACGTTAAAAATTATGTGACAGTTAGAACTCGTAAAGAGTATACTTAGCGGTAGCTGCCCGAACAAAATTCAAAACATGAAGTTAAAAAATCTATCCAAAAATACTTGTTTCACCCCCCAGGCCTAGTAAGCTACAAGAGGTTTTAAAATACCTACTATGTAAACCCGAAGTCTTTGGATACCTGGCAGCAGACATTAACATGCCTGAATACCGGGATTCTAAGTAAGGTCAAGAACACTATTTTATTTGTGCAGAATTACTACTATTACTTTTGCTTACCTTCTCCCAAGATAATGCGAATTATAGGATATGATGTTGAAAAAACACACGAACTACAGAAAGGAAAGTAAAATAGGTAAAACAGACAATGAAAATTAGAAACATGGACCGCTTGGTGATGCATACTCTTTGCTACAACAGAGATTTAAGTTAAACACTCCAGTAAGGTGACATTTATGATCAAAAATTGCTAACGGCCAATTATCACAACTCTGAATTATAGACACAATTACATCCAGACTAAATTATATGCATTATTACTTCCTAACTTTCTTTCTAACAAGCAGGAATCACGCAATGATTCCATATTCACATGGTAACAGCTTACGCTGCTGGTACTTTGATGTTTTTTTTTGGTACCTGTCATCATTAAAACAGTAGGAGCCGCGTAGCGCAGTGGTTAGCGAGCTGGCTTCGCATCTGAGTGGTCCTTGGTTCATTCCCAAGTTTTTTCAGACCGTAATGGCTACCGGGTCGACCCAGCCTTCAAATGGTACCGGTTCAATCCTGGAAGTAAAAGCGGGGGGGGGGGGGGGCGAGGAAATGACTACCGCCCTCATATAGCCGAGCCTTTGAAATGTGAGATCGCTAACACCTCACACCCCTACGGCAGTAATGCTATGGGTTACTGTACATCATTTAAACCTACCTTCAACTTATGTGATAGAGCAGTTATACCGCTAGGTTCTCGCGGAAATTGAAACAGAATCGCTTCTCAGCAGAGACACTTTGCAGCCTACCCATCCAGCAGCCTACCCACCTATAACGGATAACTGACTTACATTTTAGAAAGGCAAAAACAGAAAAAAGAGGTTTCGTTTCCGCAACTCAAAATAAGTTGGTACTCTTACAATGAAGTCTTCAACGCGATACTCCCACGGGAATGTCTGTTATGGGTTTACCTTTATTATACCAATAAACCTTGTGTGGAATATATCTTTCTAGTTTCTACATGTAACTTTTGATACCAAGTTGGCTGAAGAGGGTTGTTGTATACAAATAGAGAGTCATCTATAAACAATCTTGGCAACTAATGTTCTGGCTATCGTTCTTAAATTTTGAAACAATGGCTGACAGAAGTCAATGACCATCATTCCTGATGAGAGTAATGCACGACGGAAAGAAATTCCCTCCACTTAGTTCGTTCTCCGATTTAATGGGCGTACTGTCTTTGGTACATCAAAATCTGTAGAGAATCATGAAGGAAATGGGGTTTCCCTTGCATATAGTCCATCTCATTGAAACATTATACCAAGATCAACAAGCCGCTGTCCTAGTATCTGGGCAAACATCAGATTGGTTTGCAGTACAAAAGGGAATCCGACAGGGATGCATCCTCTCACCTTATCTGTACAACATATATGCAGAATGTATAAGGAGAAATGTTCGAGAAGACGAAGTTTCGACCCATTTACGATTTGGGGGTACGAGATTCCAGAGTTACGTTTCTTTCAAACAGACTGTGATGGGAGTGACGTTCTACAAAGGACATGCTACATGATGATGATGATGACTGTCTTTAGTAAATTATCATTTTGATTTATCTTTTATTCTATAATTCACAAGAAAGTTTACTTATGGAATCGTTCAATGATATACTTGAACTGTTTTTGTTCGTAGTTGTGCATTGTTCCAATTCGAGACAGGGCCGAAGGATCGCCACAATTAGTGACGTAGAGGGAGATGTAGAGAGTGAATCAGAGCCAAACGTTTGCCACAATTAGAGAGAGAGAGGGAAAGGAAGAGGGAGATGTAGAGAGTGAATCAGAGCCAAACGTTCGCCACAATTAGAGAGAGAGAGGGAAAGGTAGAGGGAGATGGAGAGAGTGAATCAGAGCCAAACGTTCGCCACAATTAGAGAGAGAGAGAGAGAGGGAAAGGAAGAGGGAGATGTAGAGAGTGAATCAGAGCCAAACGTTTGCCACATTTAGAGAGAGAGGGGGAAAGGAAGAGGGAGATGTAGAGAGTGATACAGAGCCAAACGTTTGCCACAATTAGAGAGAGAGAGGGAAAGGTAGAGGGAGATGGAGAGAGTGAATCAGAGCCAAACGTTCGCCACAATTAGAGAGAGAGAGAGAGAGAGAGAGAGAGGGAAAGGAAGAGGGAGATGTAGAGTGAATCAGAGCCAAACGTTTGCCACAATTAGAGAGAGAGAGGTAAATGAAGAGGGAGATGTAGAGTGGATCAGAGCTAAACGTTTGCCACAATTAGAGAGAGAGAGAGGTAAAGGAAGAGGGAGATGTAGAGAGTGAATCAGAGCCAAACGTTTGCCACAATTAGAGAGAAAGAGAGGGAAAGGAAGAGGGAGATGTAGAGAGTGAATCAGAGCCAAACGTTTGCCACAATTAGAGAGAGAGAGAGAAAGGAAGAGGGAGATGTAGAGAGTGAATCAGAGCCAAACGTTCGCCACAATTAGAGAGAAAGAGAGGGAAAGGAAGAGGGAGATGTAGAGAGTGAATCAAAGCCAAACGTTTGCCACAATTAGAGAGAGAGAGGGAAAGGTAGAGGGAGATGGAGAGATTGAATCAGAGCCAAACGTTCGCCACAATTAGAGAGAGAGAGAGAGAGAGAGAGAGAGAGGGAAAGGAAGAGGGAGATGTAGAGTCAATCAGAGCCAAACGTTTGCCACAATTAGAGAGAGAGAGGTAAATGAAGAGGGAGATGTAGAGTGGATCAGAGCTAAACGTTTGCCACAATTAGAGAGAGAGGGAAAGGAAGAGGGAGATGTAGAGAGTGAATCAGAGCCAAACGTTTGCCACAATTAGAGAGAGAGAGAGAGGGAAAGTAAGAGGGAGATGTAGAGTGAATCAGAGCCAAACGTTTGCCACAATTAGAGAGAGAGAGAGGGAAAGGAAGAGGGAGATGTAGAGAGTGAATCAGAGCCAAACGTTCGCCACAATTAGAGAGAGAGGGGGAAAGGAAGAGGGAGATGTAGAGAGTGAATCAGAGCCAAACGTTTGCCACAATTAGAGAGAGAGAGGGAAAGGAAGAGGGAGATGGAGAGATTGAATCAGAGCCAAACGTTCGCCACAATTAGAGAGAGAGAGAGAGGGAAAGGAAGAGGGAGATGGAGAGAGTGAATCAGAGCCAAACGTTCGCCACAATTAGAGAGAGAGAGGGAAAGGAAGAGGGAGATGTAGAGAGTGAACCAGAGCCAAACGTTCGCAACAATTAGAGAGAGAGAGAGAGAGAGAGAGGGAAAGGAAAAGGGAGATGTAGAGAGTGAATCAGAGCCAAACGTTCGCAACAATTAGAGAGAGAGAGAGAGAGAGAGAGAGAGAGGGAAAGGAAGAGGGAGATGTAGAGAGTGAATCAGAGCCAAACGTTCGCAACAATTAGAGAGAGAGAGAGAGAGAGAGAGAGAGAGAGAGGGAAAGGAAAAGGGAGATGTAGAGAGTGAATCAGAGCCAAACGTTCGCAACAATTAGAGAGAGAGAGAGGGAAAGGAAGAGGGAGATGTAGAGAGTGAATCAGAGCCAAACGTTCGCAACAATTAGATAGGGAGAGGGTAGATAAGGAGAGACAGAACCGAAGGTTTGTCAAAATTAGAGAGGGGAGGGGGAGATGGAGTGTGAGACAGAGCCAACAGTTTGCCACAGTTAGAGAGGGGGAGGGGGAGATAAAGAGTAAGACATATATGGAGCATGACTAACATTATTGTACGTGTTTGTGTGTCTAAATAAGAGGGAGAGAGAGGGATATCGAGTGCAAAGTGAGAGATAATGTGTGTGTATGTATGAGAGAGATAATGTAGAGTGGGAGAAAGATCATTTGTGTGCATGTATTATGTGATAGAGAGAGAGAGAGAGAGAGAGAGAGAGAGAGAGAGAAAGAGCGAGGGAAATATATATAAAGTGTGAGGGCTATAATGTGCGTGTGTGAATGTGTGCAAAAGAGTAAGAGAGAAAGACACTTGACATGAGTTTCAGAAGCACATAATGAAATCAACGCATACTCGTATTTCAGTGCGTATTTCATGTGATACACCGTCTCAGATGTGTTCTGATACTGAAAGAGAGAAAGTGATAACCCATTGAAGAGTCTAGCTTATAACATAAACATAAATCTACATAAGGTTATAGAATTGTTTAAACATAACTGATCCTACTAACCTATGAACTACCTAGAGAATTGACTACCAGTACCACTAGGCTTATACATCCAAGCAGCTCTGATCTCTGAATTTGCTGAATCAGGCCCCTGGTTTATCAGGCAAACATTCACGATTGAGTCCTGGCGACCGACAGAGCAAATACATCGCTATGGGCTTCAGAACTATGTCTGAGATCAAGAGGACCTTGTGAGTTTATGGCGGGGTTCTCAAACAGACAGCCCGGGGCCACACACATTACGGCAACCGTTGTCTTGTATGTTGCAGTATGAGTGGTATCAAAATGTAGGATTAGAGAAATGTGACGTTTGACATAATAAATAGAACATTGCACCTTCATGCATGATGTAAAAGGCGAAATTAAAGATGTGTGCATGGCGCTAGCGACCTTATAGTGTAAAACAAACTGAAAAAGAAACTATCAATGCTAAAGCCCGCAAAGTGTTTAGTCGCATTTTCCTAAAGAAGGCCAACTGTAGTGGTGTCATTATGCTCTGGACGAAGTTAAACAAAAAGGGAAAGGAGGCGACAGTTTGACAAGAAGGCTTTTAAATATGAAAATCAGTTATTGTTTCCACTTTTCGCTACTACTGAATAAAAGATGGCACATGCAGGGAGCCTCTACCAGAACATCTGTAGTGGCGGGTTGATAGTAATGGTTTTACATGATGAGAATGATAGTCTCATGCACACCCCTCTTCAGACGCCGTACATGAAATGCTAAACAGGTTAGTTTTCTATTACTTTCAACTTGGGTACTACTCAAGTGATCCACCGGGGTGTTTGTGTATGACAAAGACATGAATTGCGTCACTGCCACACAGAGAGCATGTCGTAAATGTCGACTAACTGTGTTACATGGCACATCACCGGTCCTTAGTTAGAAGGGTATGTTAAGAGCAGCATAGATACGCCTAACAGGCTGCGGGTCTACTTTCCTATAGTGTTTGAGCCGATTTAGATGGACTCACACATAGTTAACCACCCTACAAGAAACTGGTTGCATACAGTCTTCTAAACCAGTATAAGGTTAAGTTAAGTTAAGTTAAGTACTTGTGGGAAAATATTAATGACTCAATAAAAATGTTTCTGAACGTCAAACAATTCCCCAAAACAGGAGAAAACACATATAAAATGTGAGATTAACATAGAAACACTGAATTATTTAAATATGTCAAGAAATCAGATGAAGATTCCAGAATAAATCAGTTTTAGAAACGTTTCACATAAGGACAATAACAGGTAGATCAGAATAGAAGAACACCGTCTTTAATAAGCACACGTTATTTTCGAAATTGTCCAGATGCTACCATTTGCCCACTAACTAGACTTTATTCAACCATCTGCCCATTAATTTGACTTTATTCGATTATATGTCTTTTAATTTAATTATATATATATATATATATATATATATATTTATTATTAATATAAAGTGAGTGGCATGTCCTTTGCAGAACGTCGCTTCTTACAGCGCCAACCTATTTGGCTGTTTTATGTTTTTTGGGACGTTTGCAGTCTGGTAAATTACAATTACTTTACGTATGTTGAGGAGTGGGAAAAAACCCATATCTGCCAAACTGGACACGAGGGTGATTCGAACCAGGTGCGTTCGGACGGTGAAACGGACGCTTCACCCCTAAGCCACGCAAACTCCATATATATGGAAAACAATTAACTTACCAGGTAATGTTTTCCATCATATAAATTTATTTTATCTTCCAAAAAGAACATCATTTGGGGAGATGAAAGTGTATGCCACAGTCCAATGTTGAAACAACTGAAAACAAATTTTCTTGATACGTGTGATTGTCTCTACAGCGTCTGTGAGCATGGGGGGTCATTTCTAAAAATGACAACATTCAATACCACGTTTGTCCACCACGTGCGATGATTACTGCTTAATGTCTGCGCCTCGTGGATCGAATACAGCACCTTAGTAAATCATGTAGAATCTGATGTCACTCATGCACGACTTGTTAATGAAGTTGTCGTACATTCTGCGGTGTATGCTGTCGTTGATGAAGTCGACTCTCAGCTTGTCCGATACACGTTGATTTTTTGACAGATCATGATAAATGGCTGGTCATGGCAAGATTTCAATGTTTTTGGCTTGGAGTTCATCCTGCAAGACTCTGACAACACAAGGACGGCATTTTCCTGTTGAAGCGCGGTTCCTGGTGCATCGCTCAGGATGGCCATTGTCCTGTTGAAGCGCGGTTCCTGGTGCATGGTTCAGGACGGCCATTGTCCTGTTGGATCGCGTTTCCTGGTGCATGGTTCAGGACGGCCATTGTCCTGTTGGATCGCGTTTCCTGGTGCATGGTTCAGGACAGAAGGTGCAATTTGGCTCCTCACGGTATCGCAAGCAGGTAACAACATCGAATAAGGTAACTAGGTCTGTCGGATGATTGTTGCAGATGCCTCTCCAGATCATAATCCCTTCACCACTATGACTAACGCGCTCTTCAACGCAGTTGTTGGCGTAGCGTTCTCCATGTCGACCATAAACTTTCTGACGACCATCAGTTCTTGAAAAGCTGATCCTGCACTCCTCAGTAAACAGTGCTCTGGCCCACAGTGCATTTCCAAATAGTGGATGTCGTCTGGCCAAGGCTAGTCTTGTGGCATGACGCTGTGCCGGCAGTGGTGAACGAACAGCAGGGCTCCTTGCACGTTTTAGATTGCTCGCGTAAACGGTTCCTGATAGTAGATTTTTTCTCAGTCCGGAGATAGTGCCAGCAGTGAGAGTTATTTACTGATATCACGTTTCGCAGATGTGCGAGAGTGATGAAACGATTCTGTCGTCTGGTCGTTAATCGAGGACGTTCCTTGCGGGGCAGGTCAGAAACAGCAATCGTCTGGTAACGATGTAACGACAATCGGTAAGTATGTCTTGACACATCAAAATGTCTTGCTGTTACAGACATATCTTCTTCCAATATGCCAACAGCTCGTAACAACCTTTTTAACGCCATGTGTGGCATCCTTCCAGTAGTTAGCTTCTGAACGAAATGAATGGCAAAACAATCTCAGATCGCCAGTTGACACTTCTCATGTCAATTTTTTGTTCGGCAAGTGAATTGTGAGAAATTGTCTGGATAGTTGTTAACTTCAAGAACTCAGATTTTGGAGATCGATGAAAGGTCATTTCACACTCAGACTGTACTAAGACACTTATTGGCTTCCAGCAACGGCCAAGAATGTAGCGGTGTGAAATTGCATAACAACTTTCAAACAAACACGTACACAAACACTGGTCAGTTACTTTATTTCGTTGGGTACATGTACATAACCAGTGATGGCCCACAATCTGGACCATGTTCGCTGATATGATAGAAACTGCCCATTTGTGCACAGCAATTCCACAATTGTGAAATGATTTGGTGGTCTTTGTGAATACTGGGATAGGAGCATCGGAAAACGAGTCACAGCATAGATGAAACAGGGCACGCGGCGAAAAAGCGAGATCAAAATTGGCGTCCTACACCCCGCTCAACGGCTGTGGGAAGACCATACAGGATATCCTAACACAACTAAATATCTAAGGGACATCCTCATTGCAATCAGCACGAGTACACATCCCTGGTGGAGGTTCTAGACAAACTCACGGGCCTCGGAATCCTATGTACATCCAGTACTTGGCAAACCCGAAGAAAAACACACAGAGGGAGGAGGAGAGAATTGCGAAAACAAAAATAAACGCAAATACCATAACGATACGTGATCACTACGCCGGGAGAGGACTGGACCCCGCCTTGTTAGAGAGATGCCATGAGCAAGCAATATTGAGAGATGAAGCTCTTATAACCGGTTATGGTTACAGAAAAGACGAAACTATAAATACACACGCTCATGTGTATATGGTGAAAGGAGATTTATGTCGTTTCAGGCAAAACATAATGATGAGATAATGTTAAAGTAGGGTAACATATGCTAACCAAGACTTCCCCTTCCCTTCCATGCATTCTCCCTGAAAACATACCTGTTTCACGACAGTCTGACTAAAAAGGTGAGTATCAACGTGAGTGATGGTAGGGAGTGACACGCAGAATAAGTCAAGCAAAACACCTGGAGAATTCTAGTTCCTCTTCATCAGCATTCTTTGCAACCCGTCAACTAGCGCCCTTTTAGGTGCTCACAGAAATATACATTTACGCATCGTGTGCATTAAACAACAACACTAACAATAATATATATACATTTGTTTCGAGACATTGGTTAAGCAAAGATATCACGCAAATATATTTGTGCTGGACATACGATAAGCAAGCTGACAACAGTTGGACACGTAAAACAACATTTTGGTATCCAAATGCCTGTACGCGTCCATGGAGTCGCCCACTTCTACGATGACGAGATGGATTGATCAAAGACCTAGGCCCGGATTGTTAATAACGTTACGGGTCGGAGACAGAATATTGTTGGCTTTCTCGTATGCTACGGCACATCTGCCAGACAGACGCCAAGGATAATGTGAATGTGATATATAGCTTCTATATCACTAACTTATACTAACAACGAAGTAGATCTTCCGTTTTTGAAACTCCTAGTTGTCAACTTCATTCAACAATCACCACTTTTCCACCAAACTTCCCCACCAAACTTTTCTAACAAGCTGCTCCTCCCTACTTCAGTTTTCAGAAACAACCGCCAGCACATTCCTAGCTTCGTGATTTAAATTTCACAATTGAAGACAGATTGTGAATGCTTTTGTCGTCCGTGCTTGTTCTGTTGAACATCGATAAAAAAAATTTACTCTTTTTTTCCCATTTTCCACCAAACCAAGATGGCTCAAGGACAACTGGGGATATTTCTCACATCTCGACATGGTAAACAAATCATTGTGTACACGAGGGGTTGCAGCATAGCCCAGAAGGGCCCCTGCATGTTTGTTGGGATCAACAACAAGGGCTTGCGTTGGGCCAGAGGGTCAACATGGTCTACGGTTGAGACTGGGCTCGGATGTTTGTTTTTTGAAGTTTCCACGAAACAGGGAAAGAAGTTGGGGGATCTATCTCTTCTTTGGACTTCCTGTGCACAGAGAGGAAGGGGCTATATTGTTGGCTTTTCACATCTTCGTGAGCTAGACACCTTGGCTTCCCTTCTAAAGCTTTCCCTCTAGTTGGTTCGCGGTTATGAATGAAAATAGAACACGTTTCCGGTCTAGAAATGAATTAGCAGGACACAGACCATGGGAATCAACTGATCCACTAACTAACACGATGAACAGAGACATTCCTGAACTCGTCAGGGTCAGCTGCAGAATTAAACACATCGAAAGTTCATTATTATACTATGCAGTTACCCACAAGACGCATGAATCTACCAATACTATAGAATGTGCAAGAAAAGCTATTTTTTTTATAAAGCCTTACAACTGATACACATTTTCCAGTGTGAGGCCGCGTGACACAGACTAAAAGTATCGAGACTTTAGCCTTACAGAGACGACGAAGGAGAAATTGGACATGTGATAGGCTACCTCGTCCCGATGAATCTATAAACACCAAGACAAAGGAAAGAAAATCTCCACAACTTATGGCAGGAGAGGAGTAACGATTTAAGTAGAGATGTAGTCTTTTCTTGTAAACCCTTTGCTACCATTATCAAACAAAATGGTTTCTATGAAAAGCTATGTTAACGAAAATACATGGTACTAGATTAATTGCATGAGAAGATTTACTAAAATCACTATACGATATAGAGGCAGGAACGATTACGCTAGAGATACCACTGGCATTACATCCGCGCAGAGTATATAGATAGACAAAAACATAACAAATTGAACCGTCACTTGCACATGTATTACTTGACTTATTGCCCATGTGTTTGTGTTGACAATCAACACAGATTACGAACATGGTCTGCAAGACTGTCATATGTTTAGTCAATTACGCACTGAGCACTGGCCCACGGAGACAGCCGAACATGGTCTGCAAGACTGTCATTTGTTTAGTAAATTACGCACTGAGCACTGGCCCACGGATTGCGCACTAAGCACTGGCCCAGGGAGACGTACCTCCACATAAAGCTGTTTGAGAACTTGAAGAACTCATCTCCACAGCAAACCTTTAACTAGACAACTGACCTTGGCGTGTAAACGTAATAAAAAAAATCGGCGAACGAGAAGAAGAACAACAAGAACAAGATAAGAAAAAAATGAAAAAAAGAAGAAGAAAAAGAAGAAGAGGAAGAATAAGAAAATAAATCTACAGTTTCACAAACAGATCAACTACAACTGCCCGCATATATAATATATAATAATATGGATTAATAATATATGAATTTGATAATGAGGCAGAAGAAAGACCAAGAAGTAAGTGATGTGCAACATAATGTAGAAAATTCTGAGATAACATGAAATTTAAACAGCAAAGCAAACTGGGCTTTACGAATAGTTTAAAAAGTAAAAGTCAGTATGATATTTTGTTCTAAATAAATTCCTGTTTCAAGTAATCTTAAGCAACGTTTCTTAACTTTTAAATACGTCTGTTCACGTTTTATGTACATTACGATTACATCTCTATCAGGGATTGCAAAGGGACGGGTGAATATTTCTGGTCCACATAATTAATTCCAATAAATTGAAATGCTGACAGGAAATAAAGATATCAATATTCTGATGTTCCAAGTTTCTCTGGCATTGTTTACACTAGCACGATGAGTTGTTAACAAGAAATTATAAATGGCAACACATTGGAAGGATAGCCTTAATAGCTGGGCAATGCCTTAGCCAAAGGGATCATTATTCATTCTTAACATTAAAGTCGTCGTTTGTGACTGCAGAAGACGCTATCCCTGATAACAACTGATGCCTCTGAATTCAACACCCTATAAGGATTTTAATGAGGATCTCTTAGAAAACTCCTTCGTTCGCGGATGTTGACCGTTTTTTTTCTTCTCAAAGGGAATCAGTCTTAGCACGCAATGATAAAAGTAAACAGAGATTTTGAAGGCCAGCCACCTAATCACCAGAGAGTCTGAAGCACGTACGGAGTATTACTCAACACGTGCCTCCCGGAGCCCATCTCTAAAGCTAATCTCCCTTTGATGGGTTCCGCTAAGCTACTGGTAGCAAGGAAACGTGACGCGACAAAAGCTGGCACTTCTTTTATCTCCACCGACAGTCGCGCCATTATTTTTGTCTAGGAAAGTAAAGATGAAAGATTCGAAAAAAAGTCGAAGCGATATAGTTCACGCGGTGAATCATTTGTGTATAGGAAACAATTTCCCATATGTAATATTTTGCTCACCCGAAGAGACCCGGGAAGAAAAGAATAGGGCAGCTGTCACCATACAATCATGTCGTGAAACTAATGAGGGTTGTGCTTGAGACTGGTAACCTCATCCTGTAATCAAAGATTACTATTATAATTAGTCACTGCTATTGCTCAAATATAGGCTAAATGGAGAGGCACCATCTGCAGTTAAAACCTATGCTTCACATAGATGTGAAGGATTGCAAAATGATTGGAAACAAGCTTGCACATAAATAGGTCAACTGCAGTACTGACCTGTGACTCGTAATGGAGCAAAGATAATGATGAATATTTTACTAGCACGTATGGAAAACAGGGTAGTTTTTTTTACCGGATTATTATTCGACGCGTTCTCAGCACGGCAGGGGTCACGCTCGTCAAGGGATGGACACAATCAGAAGCCTCGACGGCGGGACACGTAAAAACAGGGAGCTTGACACGGACAGATACGGAAAATCTGACACAAACATGGGTCTAGCGCACTCATTACAGATCTCATTCCAAGACTGCGGAGTACACGGTTCCATCTGGGGAGTCTATAGAGATTTCAGTCTCTACGCTATGCATGAACACAGCCTCAGCAGTTGGACATGGTAGTGGTCCATTGACGCAACGGGCATTTAACTTTATTATTTATTATTCTTATAAAGTGAAGAACAAATTAAGTCTTGGTAGTCTGCCTCTTAAATTTGGACAATTGTTTTACCCGATACACGTTTTGATATGCTTGCTGATTGAGACTCTGCTGTCAGTACCTGTCATGGACGGTCAGCGGAACAGGTTCCGGCTGCCTAGATGGATTACTTGGCTTGGTTAGTTGCAGATTTCTAAATGTTTCTTCCTCGAGAGAAGTTCCTTCATCTCCTCTGTAGTTTAAAGATAAGGGCTATGAGCCGTTACCAACTAATATTTGTGTACAGTTTATGTCGTCCATGACAACACACAATACAGTGTTTAGGTCAAGGTACAACATTTAGTACAACATTTGGTAGCAATGTTCAGACTATCATTATCTTATGATAAAAAAAACCTAGCATTGAGGCATTGGCTGAAACAAAAGGTTGTTGCCAAATATTGACGTAAAAAGACCGCAGATGCATGCAGATACTAAGTATAATTAAATCTGTTATCATCATCATCATAGTCGTCTCTGTAGACGATTTGAGTTTTGTTCAGCTCCGTCTCCTATAATTTGACACTGTCTGCTATTACTATAAAGGCCGATCCGCCAGTGGCAGTCCCTGCCACAGATCGTACAGCCATGCTGAAGAGGCTGGCTTGCAGTGTTCCTTGATATTTTCAGTCTTTCTCTTTTTTCTGCAGCCAGAATGCCTGCACGAGCATCGGCAGCCATTATGCCCCCCTCCTACTCACTGTCTCCAAACAGCTCGCAATTGGTACCCAGCCTTCGGATGGGATGTTACAGAAATTTATGTCGCTCTTGCAATATCGTATAAAACTTTCCTGAAAGTTTGTCTATAAACATACCTTATGTTACTACATGATTCTATTTAAAGTAATGATATTACCAGTTCCTGCCTCTTCTTCTTTCTGTTTTCCGTGTCCAAGCACCACGTTATATATCTTGCTTCCAGTATTCAGCGGCTTGGATTGCCTTGTCATTTGCCTCCAGTATGTCGCACCTATTGCATGTTTCCGGGAGGTTGGGGCAGGTCATCGGGTGGTCTGGATCTTGTATTGCGCTGCAATCACATGTGTCATCATATGTGTATCCCCATCGCTTCATATTCCTGTTGCACCGTGATACACAAGTTCGGAGTCTGTTCAGCAACTTCCATGTTATGTATGGTAGATGATGTCCAGGAGCAGGTTCCTCCCGAAGTTCCATCTCTGAGGCCTGCACCAATTTGTGCCACCTCTCGATACGGCGACTTTCAGGGTTTCTTCTGTGATGTGGCCAATGAGCAAATTAACCTCGCCCCCATGCAGCTATCGATAAATTTGAGTTGGAGATCTGGGCTTCAGACAAAGCATTGTCCAATATTGCAGATGCTTATCGAATTCTTCTTTCATTTGTGTATCCAGCTTGTTCAATGTTTTAGTTGCTTTTCTGATTCTCAAGACAATTTATTATGCAGACTATCCATTATTTTTATGTTCATCAAATTCTTTACACATTAATTGATCATTTTTGTCTAATATTTCTCCTTATAAAGTCTAATATCACGTCAGCGTCGTAGTAGGTGACAACAGGGCTAAGTAAAAATTCACCGGTAAGGGTCGCAGGCGAAGGGCACACGGGAGTTGTTCTAATTGGCTTAGCAAGTGGACATGCCGAAAACAATTGCTGTTAAAACATTAAAAGATTAAACGGACTGATCTAAACGGAATGCAGATTGAAAACGCCAAAAAGCTACAGAATAGCCACCCCAACCAAAACAGCAACATTAAAAGTTAGTAGACGGGAAAAACGGAGCTCATAGAATGTATGAATAACATTAAGATATAAATTGGGGGGACACATAACACTGAGACCTATAAAAACTGGAATAAAAAGCTGTAGACACAAAAGAGAAAATAAAAAATGTTATAGATTTTCTTGCACCTCCAAAGAAAGCAAAGTTTATAATAATGGGATTACTGAATTATAATTATGAGGAAAGACTCAGAAAAACCGACCGACAATGTATAGAAAAGAGATGAATTCGAGGTTATTCAATACAGATTTATAAGATAATCGACGGAAATGATAAATTAGACTATGACATTTTTTTTCCCTTCAAAATACAGCCGCTTAAAAAGAACAGGACGGAATAGCCACAAATTAATTAAAGAAATGTCCAGATTAGATCATCATCATCATTCGTGCGCTGCCGGTTGGCTTTTGCGAGCCAACTATATCCACTTATATCACGTGTCTTTTACCAACTCTGTTGTTGATTGTCGTCCATGTCATTCTCTCAGGCTGTCCAACATCTTCACTCTCGGCCTTGCTCTGTCTCTCAAGCTGTCCAACATCTTCACTCTCGGCCTTGCTCTGTCTCTCAGGCTGTCCAACATTTTCACTCTCGGCCTTACTCTGTCTCTCAAGCTGTCCAACATCTTCACTCTCGGCCTTACTCTGTCTCTCAGGCTGTCCAACATTTTCACTCTCGGCCTTACTCTGTCTCTCAAGCTGTCCAACATCTTCACTCTCGGCCTTACTCTGTCTCTCAGGCTGTCCAACATCTTCACTCTCGGCCTACTCTGTCTCTCAGGCTGTCCAACATCTTCACTCTCGGCCTTACTCTGTCTCTCAGGCTGTCCAACATCTTCACTCTCGGCCTTACTCTGTCTCTCAAGCTGTCCAACATCTTCACTCTCGGCCTACTCTGTCTCTCAGGCTGTCCAACATTTTCACTCTCGGTCTTACTCTGTCTCTCAGGCTGTCCAACATCTTCACTCTCGGCCTACTCTGTCTCTCAGGCTGTCCAACATCTTCACTCTCGGTCTTACTCTGTCTCTCAGGCTGTCCAACATCTTCACTCTCGGTCTTACTCTGTCTCTCAGGCTGTCCAACATCTTCACTCTCGGCCTTACTCTGTCTCTCAGGCTGTAAAACATCTTCTCTTTCGGCCTTACGCTGTCTCTCAGGCTGTCCAACATCTTCACTCTCGGCCTACTCTGTCTCTCAGGCTGTCCAACATCTTCACTCTCGGCCTTACTCTGTCTCTCAGGCTGTAAAACATCTTCTCTTTCGGCCTTACGCTGTCTCTCAGGCTGTAAAACATCTTCTCTTTCGGCCTTACTCTGTCTCTCAGGCTGTAAAACATCTTCTCTTTCGGCCTTACGCTGTCTCTCTGTCCTGCTATCTTTCATGTTGTCACACTTGTTCCATGTTTTCTTTTCAACTAAAATTCTTTATACTGTTTTAGAAGACTCTGCGGATTCTATATACAATATATACAATGTATTTTCTAGTATATACGATCTTTGGAAGCAACGGAGATGTGGTTTCATAAAAGCATGCTGCGGATTCCATGAACTGCATAGAATACTGATGATGCAGTACTCGAAGAAGCACACACACAAAGACAACTCATTGTAAAGAACATAACAAAGTAATCACCATTTTTCGGGCATGTTATGAGAAGAGGCGGCTTGGGACACGCTCTTATGACGTAAAAGATAGCAGGAAAGTGAGACAGGGGAAGGCCGAGAGAGAAGATGCTGGACAGATATAGAAAACGACACGGACGACAATCAACAACAGAGTTGGTAAACGACACACGTGATAGAAGCGGATGGAGGTCCATGATCGATAACGCCATCCGGTAAGGCACCTGATGATGATGAGGGGAATGTGATGTACTGATGACTTATTCACAGTGTGGCAATTAAGCGAAAGAACATTAGATTATGACAGTCATACTCTACATATCATTTATGCATTATAAAAACGATGTTGATAGAGATGATAGGACCACACTTTGAACAACTTTAGAAGTCAGCAAAAATACAAGGACGCTTATTAGATATCGAGATATCATTGTACCATATCAATAACAATGGAATAAGAACAACTGATGTAGTCCAATATGTCTTTGATGTAAACCATGAGAACAACACAAACGTGTGCTTTCACCACTGCTGGTTAACATTTACATGGGCATAATACTATTAGAAGCCAATCAAATTGCAACAGCAGAAGCGAAGAACCCTATGCATTACGTGAATTACTTTTTTGCGGACGACCTAAGCCTAATATGGAAAGATAAAGATAGATTATAACATTATATGATGAAGTATTTTGTACAATCTGTGAAAGAAATCATGACAGACATACACAGCATTGACGGAAACTTGGAAGATTAACAGAACACCAGTTCCACTTAACATCTATATCAACAATATCTAACCGAAGTAGGCTCAATAGTTCAAAAATCTGGGAAGTATGTGTACAGAAGATGGAAGGCTGGACAGAGAACATAAAACTAGGTGCCCCGAAAGTCTGAGCTGTGGCTTAAACGTCATAAAATCGACTTGGAAACAAAACAGCTGATCGACAGTGTATTTTATATAATCGTTGTTTTTCAATGGCACTAAACAATATATGAAGATCCAGAGATCAGAATTGGAAGGACAATAGGACATTCCTGGCACTAAACAATATATGGAGAGCCAGAGATATCAAGATTCACAAAAAATGTAGAATATTCAACGCAGTATCCAATCGGTGTTGTTGTATGGAGCGGAGACATGGAGAACGACCAAGGTCATTCAACAAAGACTCCAGTCCTTCGTTAACAGATGCCTACGAAGTTTAATGGACATAAAATGGCAGGACATAGTGAGGAATGAAGACTTGTGGGAAAGGAGCCAACAACAGCCATTGGAACAACAAATTGAGCCAAGAACATGCGGCTGATAGAACCTATGCTGTGGAAGGCACAGTCTAACATAGCCAGACAGGCTCTTACATGGAATCCTCAGGGGAAAAGAGAGAGAGAGGTAGACCCAAAAATACGTGGAGAAGACAATGTGAGAAGGAGCTAAAGTTAAATGATGACACCTGGAGAGTGGCAGAAAGAGCAACACAGGACCCAGTACGCTGGCGAGATGTTGTCGATGCACCAAGAGGAGCGACAGTCTTTGATTGACTGATGTGTTTCAATTGACAAACCCAGTGCTTATTTAAGTCACAGGAGAAGAAATTACAATGCGTGAAATGTTTAGGAACAGCCATTGATGTCCTGAGATGAAATGAGAAATGTTGGCATTATTATTATGGTGACAAGTACCGCTTACGTGGAATACATTTAAAGATAGAAATGCTGATGGTTGGCTCGTCTTCTGGGAATACCAACTAATCAACGACCACTGCACGCTTACAGCTCAAGCAGATCTGACTACAATGCACACGAAAGACCATGGCAGATGGATAGATGACATAAGAGACATCCTACAATACCATGGACTTACAGCAACCGACGAAGCACGTTTGGAACAAGAAAGGCAACTTGACCTCCGGACGACGCTTAACAGACACAAGTAGGCCGACAAGTAAGTCAATAACTAAGAAAGTGGATCTAAAATTACAGCGATTAATCAACCTCTTTAGACAACGTCTTATAAAATAATGTCCATCCTTATTTATCGCTACCAAGGTTGTAATGCCGAAGGCAGAAAGGAGTTACCTATGGAGGAAGTGGTTTTCTATAGGATATCTTAACTTAGAAGTTCTCAGCGCTGTGGATTGAATCATGGCTGAGAACTTATGAAATCTTATATGTGGGATCAGTGCGAAGTTGATTTACTAGTGTAAACTCTACAGACCCTTTTAACTCTATAAATAACAATGATTCTTATATTAACAGAGCATCAGGCTACAAGCTCTTATCAGTAGATATTTCAACCAGTAAAATACTCAGACTTTCTTGCAATGTGACAAGATAGGGTGAATAGCACATTGTCTTGAGCTTGGTTTGGAACTTTTAATCACCCGTTTACTTGACAAGCGTAAAAACTCGAATTTTAATGGCTAAACAAGAGTACACGACATACAAGATCAAACACGAAGAAGAGCACACAGAACAGAAGTACTTTAAATAGTGCAAACACTTGAGAGTTATCCTGAAGGCGTCAAGAACTTTGGATTCGATGAGGAAGTACAAGTTAATTCTCCTTTAATCTAGCCACACGATTACTGGTTTCCTGCCAACACTGCTGGTATGGAAGAACTTTATTTTGCCCAGAGTTACGTTCGCTATAGAAGACATCGTGGCAACCTCCATGTGCACGTGCATAAGTGTTTGTCTTAGCATTTCCTTCATCCATCCTCTTTCAGACTCCCAATGCCAGGAATCACTTTAAAATTGAAAGGACAGTAATCATGATTACAATTGGTTTTCAAACATTTCCGAGCGCAAATACTTCCCTTATAAAGGAACAATCAGCCATTAAGAGTTTCGGATCATTTTTACCCTCTCACAAATTAAAAAAGAGATGACCGGATCAAGAGAATGGGGAGTACAAGGAGAAGTACAGAATGTCCTTTCCCTAAGAAGTTATTAAGCGCATGACACCACGTAGGCTGAGCAGATGTGTTCATTCTTGGCGCCTCTCAGCAAATGCTTTGTGCCGTCCTGCTGAAGTTCAGGGGTCACAATGACGTAACCTGTCGACAATTATTGATGACGTTTTCAGCGAAACACATCCTGCGAGTTTCTTTTACCATCAGGAAAGCAAACAGAAGGACTGCGTCTCTTGTCGAGTCCTACATTCTCCATAGTTGATTAAAAATTCTCACAGACCATTAGAAATGTAAAGAAAGCAAACAAACTATCAGGACATGGTTTTGCCACGATCTCGCCATTATTCAATTTGTCCTCGACTGTCATTTGCATTCGAAAAGAGCTCGTTAGCCGAGAAGCATTACTAAATAAAGGTTGTTTATTTTTCCCTTTTAAACTGGAATTAATGTACACTATAACCGCATCACAGTACAACAATTTCATTGAAAGAAACAGTAAATGTAAGTAAGCAACCAGCGTCTGTTTAACAGACATTAATAGTGAAACCAGATTAGCGCTAATAAAGAAATGAAATGTCAAGGTAATTTAAATCAAATATTATTCGGCGCAAAAAACGATATTTTTCCTGAAATAAGTCGAAAATTGGCAGTGTGCTCTGAAAACGAAAGGTTACTTTGTTCGTAGGCCTATGCTAACCCCAAGAAAAGGTTATCTATGCTAGATAGCAATCTGAACTTCTATTTAGTATATCTGAATTAGATGTAGAAATTGTACTGAGCTAAAATAGTAAATAAACAAAGTATCATAATGATTTTTCAAATATATACACGAATTGGTTGGCGGTTGTTAGAAGCCACGTTTTGCAATAGGACATACTACTTACATTTTAATCACACAAAAATATTTCCATAACGTTAGACTAGGTTAGAAGAGCCAACGGGCTAGTAGTCATTGTCCTGTTATATATCAATATCCAGTATTTTCATTTTCCTCAAAGGACGCTGACTTTACGATAACATTACTAAATGACAATTAAAGTCTACATCCATTTCATACATATGGATATACAGCACCATATGTAGCCCCAACAGGCTTACTGGGTACCTGTATTGTAATAAACAATATCATTAGGATGATAGGTAGTCCCAATTATCAACATGCTACTCAGCCATCCACGAAACATGTTTTTAAAATTTGTGAAAGAGCTGAGACGTTACTGTGTTCCTTTTTCACACATTTTTATATTACAGAATTGGAGTGCGACCTTGATGTTGGAGCGTCCTTGATGTCAGGGCGTCCTTGATGTTGGAGCGTCCTTGATGTCGGGGCGTCCTTGATGTTGCAGCGTCCTTGATGTCAGGGCGTCCTTGATGTTGGAGCGTCCTTGATGTCGGAGCGTTGTTGGTGTCGGAGCGTCCTTGATGTCGGTGCGTCCTTGATGTCGGGGCGTCCTTGATGTCGGAGCGTTCTTGGTGTCGGGGCGTCATGTGTGTCGGAGCGTCCGTGATGTTGAAGCGTTCTTGATGACGAAGCGTTCTTTATATTGAAGATTCATTGATGTCGGGGCGTCCTTTACTTAGGTGCGTCCTTGATGTCAGAGAGTTCTTGATGTCGGAGCGTCCTTGTTGTCGGATCGTCCTTGAAGCTGGGAAATGCCGTATTTGAGGTCATAGCGTTTTGAATAAGATGTTAATTTTTCGAAACAGAAAGTTCATTATTTTAATGAATGTTTGTCTAAGTAGTCGTTATGTTTTGGTGATACATTACATGGTCAGAAACAGAACATGCTGGAGGTGCTTCAATAGGTCAAGAAACAGAACATGCTAGAGGTGTTTCAATAGGTCAAGAAACAGAACATGCTGGAGGTGTTTCAATAGGTCAAGAAACAGAACATGCTAGAGGTGTTTCAATAGGTCAAGAAACAGAACATGCTGGAGGTGCTTCAATAGGTCAAGAAACAGAACATGCTAGAGGTGTTTCAATAGGTCAAGAAACAGAACATGCTGGAGGTGTTTCAATAGGTCAAGAAACAGAACATGCAGGAGTTGTATCATTAGGTCAAGAAACAGAACATGCTCGAGTTGTATCATTAGGTCAAGAAACAGAACATGCTCGAGATGTATTATTAGGTCAAGACACAGAACATGTTGAAGATGCATTACAAAATCAAGCAACAGTACATAGATGTATTGCATAATCATTTTGTTCCTTCACTCCAAACGAAATATAGGGTTCCCATTAGAGACTGCCATCTTCGGGAAGCTTGAGTCAGATCTCTGTGCACGCTCTTGTAGTGATGGATTATGCATAAATTAGTTTAATTACACGATGTAATTGCAAGTCCCATGCACAACTCTCTTTAGTCGCCATTATTACGTGCATGGAATTGCAGTGAGTTAATCGAATCTTCCTTAGGAAGAGACCACGGGATCTACTCGGGAAGATCTGTTACAATCCAACATAAACTTAAACTCCAAACGAAAACGCCGTCACCAGAATACAAACAAACGAAACGAATGAAAAGAAAAAAAGAGAGAAAATTGATAACAAATAGTGAACAGTGCACTAACAAACAGACTACACATCATTCAAATCCACGGTGAGAAGGTGCAAGACTACCACAAACAGATACTAGTATGACGTACGAAGAGTCAAAACGGCTTATTAAAGCCAGATACATGACCAAATGGGAAACCGAACATACTGGTTACACCAAAAACGATGCCTATTACCAGTTGAACAGAAGAGAGCAAGTCGTGGTCTTCAGACTTCGCACTGGCCACAATAGACTGAGGTACCACCTATTCAACAAATTGAAGATAGGTGGTACCGACGAATGCCCGATCTATACCGGTAAAATGACCTCTGAACATCTGCTGCAGAACTGCCCGACATACGAGGATCAGAGAGAGCAGATGTGGCCATCACCAGTGGAACCACAAGACAAGCTCTATGGCAGCGGCGACAGCCTCAGGATGACCGCCGCTTTTTTCGAAAAAATAATGGTTACTGTCTGACTGCGTACGAAGAAGAAGAAGAAGAAGAAGAAGAAGAAAATCCACGGTGGATAGAAGTTATAGCTGACCATCTGTACCTGTCTCAGTCGTATGGAATGTTCTCCCCGTTTTTATGACATGTTGTTTGATAAACTACCGTGATTCCTATCAATGGGGATCAAGGATAGGGGATTATAGGGCTTAAGTATATAGGCCACATATCCAGGTAGTCACAGAGCAGTGTACAGGTAAATCTTTCTATACTTGACGGCCCCTTTTATAACTTTCGTGAGAGTAAATTTTCCTTACAGCTCACTAACATTTAAATTGAAGAAAATGACGAGATCATTCGCCGAGTCTGTATGTTTTGTATGTGGCATGTCCTTTTGTAGAACTTCGCAGTCCGTTTGAACAAAACTCCATCAAATCTCCCATCTCCAGCCTGCTCCAGTCAAGCACAAGCATTTCTTGACATCTTGGTGCCATCGCCATGTTGGTCTGCTTCTGCCTCTTTCTTTCAGCCCCCATACCGTTTTCTCAAGACCGTTGAGTTTTTTGATGGGGCCAAAGTATTCAATTTTTTTGTTTCCATGATGGAATTTATTAACAAGTTCTCCTCTGTGCTCAACTCTTGTTAACAGTTTGCATTCGTTTTCGGTCCATTTAATTTTGGAAACCTTTCTATAACATTTCGAAGCAGCTGATTCTCTTACTTGCGGTTTTGGTAACTGTCCATGTTTCATAGCCGTATGCTGTCCCAGGATAAAGACATGTTCTAAAAATGTTAAATTTTGTTGGTTTGGTGGTATTCTGTCATAGTTTCCTCAGGTTGTGAGGCCTTTTCATTACCATAATAACAATACTAATAATACTCTCCCCAACTCTCTTCAATATATTCTTGGAGAGAATAATGGAGACGACATTAAAAGAATATGTTGGCACGGTTAAAATAGGTGACAGGCTTATCACAAACTTCCGATTTGCTGATGATATTGATGTATTGGCAGGCACAGAAAGGGAACTCCAGGAGTTGATTGGTAGCTTGGATAGAGCGGCCCTGAGTTTTGGTATGGAAATAAATGCAGATAAAACAAAGCTCATGACCAATAACATAGCAGGGTTTAAATCTGTAATAGAGGCAAATGGGCAGGAACTTGAGGTGGTAAAACGTTTCAAATATCTGGGACCATTGATCAGTGAAGAGGGATCGAAGCCAGAGGTAATTGCAAGAATAGCACAAACAACAGCGGCGCTGACTAGGCTGAAACCTATATGGCAAGACAAGCGGCTCGCCCTCGGCATAAAAGTTAGACTAATGTGCTCTCTGGTGCTATCAATATTTAATATGTCTGCGAGACCTGGACCATTACAGCAGATATCTAGGGCAGAATACATGCAATGGAAATGAGGTGCTATAGAAAACTCCTAAATGTTACATATAAAGATCGTGTCACGAACGTAGAAATATGTCAGAGAGTTGAATACGCTATTTGTCCTTTTGAAGATTGGTTCACAGCTATCATAAGACGAAAGATGGTCTGGTGCGGGCACGTCGCGAGGTCCAACGGAATTACCAACTCGATACTCTTTGGTTCCGTACCGGGACAGAGAGGGCGAAGACGTCCAAGGAAGAGGTTGGTGAACAACATCACTGAGTGGTCAGGCCTTCGTCCCGGTGAGATAGGACAGGCGGCGACAGACAGAGAGGGTTGGCGTGGGATTTTGGGAGTGTCTTCATGTGTGCCCCAACGACCTGATTTGTTACGGGATGAACTGAACTGAACCGATAAGAATAATAATATACTTTTAATACAGAATGTGATTATTCTGCTACCGCCCACATGAAAGCTAAAATCGCTTATTAGAGGGCGCAGGGCCTAGGTTGAGAAGCACTGGGTTAAACCGTTTTAGTCCTAAAAAAACTGCATGATCCTTTCTGTGCGCTTTGATAAGAAATTCGTACGCTAACATACCGTTTATCTTCTACCAACAAAATATTGGGAACTATAAAAAGGAATGTGTAGAATGGAAGAGAAATAAACTAGAGAAGATATGGTCTCACTATTAAAACATGAAGAAACCATTATTATTTGTTTACAAATAACAATCCAACATCGTTGCGCAGCGCACATATTGTCAAGTTAATTAGGGTTGTCGGTCCGCAAAGACGAACACGTGTGCTAGTTTGATTGACAAATGTGTAGATTGTCTCCAGCCCTATTTCAGCTATCCATAGTTTCCATGTAGTTTGAAAACTCACGAACTTGCAAGATAATTTCGCCACGTTTTCTCAAACATTAGACGGAAGCCAGATGGGTACTACCGAAACATCGCAAACTCTATATTTCCCCAAATGAGGAGTGTTCGAAAACGCATGACAAAGTAAAGTGCATGTATGCACGCTGCTGTTGTGTTGGTCTTTGTGGCTCTCCGATTTGGTAAATAGGGGGGATCCCACACAAGGAATATTAATACAAACACCATGGCGGTTCTGTAATTGGGAGCTGGCGTACAGAAAACTAGTGACACGTGTGCATGTCCCTTGTGTTAGTTGGCTGTTGCATGACAGCACAATAGTTCTTTGTTAAGTTGTCAGTTTACGTATGTGTATGCCATTTCTTTTTTAAGATAATGTTTGTGTTAATGCATATGTGAGTTGTTCTTACGCCATCTTGTATCACTTTTACGCTATCCCTTTTGCGCCACCAATTATAACTATATCACTTTTATGTAAGCCATTTTCCCTTTTACGCCATTACTCATCACTTTACACCATTATATATTATTTTTACGCCATCCCTTATCACTTTTACGCCATTATTCATCACTTTACGCCATCCCTTATCACTTTTATGCTATCCGTTATCACTTTTACCATATCACTTATCATATGTATGCCATCCCTTATCACTTGTATGCTTGTATCGAGTTATCTTCTTGTTGTCGAGTTTGGCGTCCAATAACTGAGGATTCTAGAAAAAAGACTGTCATGTACTGATGTCAGCTGGTTTATGCAAGCAACTAAACATCTAACAGTGGCGCATAATGTCATTGTTGAGTCCACATTGATGATGTGTAGGGCTGAGAAATAAATGCCGCTTGCTTATGTAGTCGCCAAGCTGTGTAGATGTCAGGTTTTCATGTTATCTCCAATTGAACAAATGATAACCTAGCGAGAATTCGAACGCTTGCCTATGTGGTCAATGACAGACATCCAAATTACTTGGCCAGTTGCTCCTCTTTAGGTGATTAATGTGTGCGGATATGGTACTACGAGATTACATATGTGATAATATGGTATGAAGACAGTAAATATGTGTTAATATGGTATGAAGACAGTAAATATGTGTTAATATGGTATGAAGCCAATAAATATCTGTTAATATGGTATGACGACAGTAAATATCTGTTAATATGGTATGACGACAGTAAATATCTGTTAATATAGTATACAAGTATATGTCATAATATTTTTCAATGGATGAGCCATTGTGGTAAGATCGGTAGCAACATTACAAAGGATACTAGAATATGCAAACAGCACAGAGTCTGACGTGAAAATAAACATATTAATTACAAAGATTATATGTTAGTAGCCTTGAAACGAAATCAAATACATAAAAGAATTAATAAAGAAATAATCGAACAAGTACGAAGTTTATACATTAATGGCAAACCGTCACAGAGGATGCCTGCAATGGCAAACCGTCACAGAAGATGCCTGCAATGGCAAACCGTCACAGGAGATGCCTGCAATGGCATGGGAATACAGAGGAGTTTTGCAATGGCAAAAAAATTCCTTGAGAGTAAATTTAAATTGCTAACCATAAAGGACATATAAGGTAGAACTAAGGAAAATAATAGTCACTACCCATGTATGGTCTGGCCGATAGCACTGTATGAGACCCAAAGATAGCAAGCGTTTGCAATGTGGTGCTACTGTTGTTGTTGTTTGTTTGTTGTTATTGAATGCCCAGCATGAGTAAGTTTACTTTTTCTTACGTCCTGAAAAGATTCTTAAGTGGCGAGTTGTAGACGCTTTCTTCTCATTCTGAGCGTGTTGATGAAGTTAGACCGGAGTCCTCCAGGACATTGTTATATGATTGACTAACAGGATATAGTCCGACAGGAAGACATCGGCAACTACCGGCCAATTACGCTGCTCCCGGCCCCCTACAAAATATTCATGAAGTGTGTACTTAGAATCCGCCAAACGCTAGACGCAGCGCAACCTATCGAACAAGCTAGATTTAATCGTGCATATAGCCCCCTGGATCATATTTAGTCGTGCATACAGCCCCCTGGATCATATTTCAACCTGCTGTCGACTGATCGAAAGAGCCCTAGAGTACCAGACCCCACTAATGTATATCATCATCTTCTTCAAGAAAGCGTTTGATTCGGCAGAAACGAAATTCGTCTTGGCAATCTAAAATAGCTCATGGGGCCGACCCAGGATACACAAAAAAACCTAGCTGACTGCTACACCAATTGCACGACTACCTTCCAACACTTTCAAAGGCCGGTAGTATTACCCATACAGAAAGGAGTACGTCAAGGGGACCCCCATCTCACCTACCCTTCTTTCAGCATGCCTGTCGGTGCGACTGGGAAACTATTGGCATTAACATAAATGTCAGACTGCTAAAACGCCTTCGCTTTGCAGATGTTGGTCCGATTTGGGATCTGCATACTTGCAGGCAGTAAAAGCATGGAAAGTTCGCTTCGCAAGACGGTGATCATGTATGTCAGCAAATCCATGTATCTCATCCACTTTATTGATCAGCCCGGAGCCCCGCAACTGACGCAGCTTTTTGACTGCAGCTTAGCTTTTCAGCGGACTTACGCTCTCCGCTTCGCCGTTCGCCCATCGTCACAGGACTCGATTGTGTTAGTACTGGATAAATGAACAGAGAACGATGAATTTTATTTAAGTGATGAAGGGTTGCGCAGTTCGTCGACCTCACTCTCTCGCCCCAGTCCAACTCTAACCAGTGGCAAGACAAGTCAGGACGACTGGATATAAACTCGGGTGCAGTGGATGACCACGGCTGCTCAAGTGCCTGGCCACATTTTCTGTCGTGGTAGCCTGATGACGACTTTCCTGCTTAGATGGCTGGGCTTGAGCAGGGCAGGGCAAATCTAAAAAAACTTTTCCTGTTCTTGGCTTCCTGAATTTTCTTTTACCAGATTATCTAGTTAACATCACAGATGCAACCACAGAAGTCTATGAAATGCTAGCAGCGCTCTAGCGATAGTGAAAGAAAGTGGGACTCGAAGTGAACACGTCCAATGCGAAAGTCATGCCCAATCGCTTCGTTTCCGGCCATCAATTCTTCCCAGATGGAGAGACATTGGTCGACGTGGACGAGTAGCTACCTTGGACGCAATATGGTATCCCAGAGACAAGAAACGACCACGAGGACGAACACCAACCAATTAGTCCGACTCCCTTGTATCCCGCAACAACATTCACGATGCCACAGATGGGCGACTCATTATCCACTGCTCCACCGTGGCCCAAGACAGAGACCGTTGGAAGAGAAGTTGGGACCCGCAATGGTGTAACCGCCCCTGAAGAACGGATCATCCAGTTATCCAGTAACAGAAGATAATAGAAGACAACATCTAAGAGAAAGGAGGAAGCGGACGGCCAAGACTCGCACCTACACATCAGACATGTAAATACTTTATGTGAGCAGCTAGATGCCTGTAAAGGTATGTGTGTTTATGTGTATATGAGTCGCTCCTGCTGTGTAAATTGTAATGTATGTCAATCTGTATGTGATTTTCTCTTGCCCTGTAAATTTGTGTGCGCTAATGTGAAGATGAACACCTCATTCTCTTTACATTATTTGAGTTTTAGCGTGAACGCGAGTTAGTCTTTTCCAAAGCCCCTAACGGGGATGTGAATGTATGTGTGAACGCTTGAAGCTTCTGTACATTAGTGAATGGGACTGAAATACTCAATACATGTAAGCTTATGTGTGTGCCCTTTATACTTCCTATTCTTTTCTCTCTTCTATATCTCCATTCTCTCGCTCTCTCTCTCTCTTTTCTCTTTCCATCTCTCTTTTCAAGGAGCCTCTTTCAGTTATGACTGACTATAGACTGACTCAGGATTGAGCTGTTTGGAGACATTTGATGGGGCATAGTGACTGCTGACGCTAGTAAAGGCCTTCTGGCTGCAGAGAAAAGAGAAAGACTGAAGAGGTCAAGGAACAGCCGGGCAAGTCAGCCTCCTCAGCATGGTTGTACGTTCTGTGGCAGGGACTGTCACTCGGGGATTGACCTTTACAGCCATTGCAGAGTGTTGATATACAGGAGACAGAGATGGACAAAACTCATAGGGCCCCACGCTTAGGGTCTATACAGATTGAAACGCCTATGGTCATGATGAGGATGACTGAAACACACACACACACATATATATATATATATATATATATATATATATATATATATATATATATATATATATATATATATATATATATATATGCTTATACTTGAATTCTGGTATTCAATAAAACAATGTTGCATGATGCCAGATAACCAAATGCTTCTGAAATATTTGCATGTTTTTCACCTTGAAGTACCATGACGGTCCAAAGGCGTGGCGCAAGTCATCTCGTTGGCGGGAGGCCGCGATGGTCCTTTTAGTTGTATGGTCCCCAGAAAGACACCCTCCTGATCCATCTATCGTCAGTCATGCGGGCCTCATGATCGGACGGTCTGTACCTTCGTATTGACGAAGAGTCGATGACATCCCAGAACTCTGGTCGCAGATGTCGATTTTTTCGGAAATGGAATCTAAGGGGTATATTTAGAGCTCTTCGCTCCATTGCTCCTTTGGTAATTCGGAGCTTCTCTGTGTCTGATTTGCGCAGACTTCAAACCTCACATCCATATATACAATTTCTGGGATAACCATGCTACTAAAGGTGTGAGCCCTGGCTTTGACGTCGGTCAGCTGCTGGAGTATCAGTGTAATGAGATTCAAGCAAAGCCAACGCGCCGCTCTCCTGTGTGAGATCTATGAGACGCTAACTGCCGTTAATCTACAGGCTGCATCTATGTCACGTGTTTGAAACTCATCAAGAGAGCTTGTCCAGTCGGCTCACAGTCAGTTTAGTGCAACGTTTGTACGTGGTTAAAAGCAGACAAACCGAACGAAACCGTGATAGTTTCTTTGTTCTTTTGTGTCCACCTTTTATGTGTGAATCAAACATGGTTTTGTTGTTTTCCATTAGACTGCGATTCAACTTCGATTACGGCATTTGATGAAAAGTTTAGTCTACTGTCATGTGAGTGTTGTACCTTCTAGCCGAATTATTTATGTAGTAATTCTGTCAAGTCCTGGGGCTCTTCGTTATTTAAAGTCTTTGATCGCATGCACCATCTCATCAGTGCCAATCTTTCTTTTCGACACACGATTTAGTATTGTGTGCATTTTTGTTAACTACAGCCTTTGGTAAGAAATAATACTGTTCGCGTAGGCGTCAAAGGCCCGTTGCGTCGATCGACCCCTACCATGTCTAACTGCTGATGATGTGTTCATGGTAGCATGTCGACCGAGATCCCTAGGTGGAGCGGTGTACTCCGCTACCTTGGAATGATGACCGCGAGGAGTGTGTTAGACCAGTGATTGTGTCAAGCTGTCCGTGTCTGTCCATGTCAAACTCCCTGTTTTTCCGTGATCGCCGCCGAGGCTTCTGAATGTGTTCACCTTTTGTTTAACGTGTCCCTTGCTATGATGATAATACGAGATTGGGAGAGGTATAGTGTTACCTCCAATGGGAGGAGGGACGGGCAGGAGAAAGTTGGCTTCAGTCCGATCAGAAAGGTCCTTGAATAGGATGGACTGAATTCTGGTGTGCAGTTAAGCGGAACGTTGAACTCCATCATGACTGGTCTCTTCCGCCTTAAAAGAGGCATGATATGCAGTACAATACAGTATGACAAACAGGATAAACGATCGAAAGCACATCAATTCCACAGAATAAAGTCCCTGATACCACTTGGTGAAGAAGTTGTAAAGTATAATCCAAACAGGAACCACCAAGCATCGGAAATCGACACAAACACCTGAGTCGAGAGCGCAGCCGTCAAGGCGCGGCCATTTTACTTTCTTCTTGGTGTGAAACAATCAGTCTAATACTTTTTACATTTTTTCTTTATTTCCACTGTCTGTCATGGTTAGATCATTTTCGTTGTTCATGCTTCTGTGAGACTCTTTGACTGATAAATTTCCCTACTACATTTCTTTACACTTCGTCTTGTCTCGGCTGCTTCGATCAGTTTTTGCAGTCTATCCTGGTCATAGTCCATTTAGATTCTGCGCCTGATCTGCTCGTTCAGCTCGCATGGCATGATCTTTTTTAGCTTACCACTGTCTCGACGCCGTCTCCTTGTTGCTACAAGTTTCAAGATGCCATCACTTGTCGGATTGTATTTTATTCCGTTATGTTTTTTAGCAACAATTATTCAACATGCCATTAACGGTCATATGTGACAGGTGGAAGATTCTGTACACTGTTGGTGTGACCCCGAATTTGTTCTGTTAGCCTGATAGCATCACGTATTGTGGAAACTGAAATCATATACAAGGTAGCTCTAAACAGTTTGTGGTCGCTGCACATTTGTAGCCGATGAAACACGTCCATGTTAAAAACAAATTTGATATCATTATTCAGGACCTAGTCAAACTCGGCATTAGTTTCTCAGTTTGAGGAATGCCAGGTCCACCTTTTCCTAAAAAGTGTCAATACGTATATAGTCGTCTAATGTAATGTCTAAATGGCGGCAAAGATAGCTAAACACTGTCCTCTTACATTTTTTTTTTCGTCAGCAAAGGTACCAAGGTCGTGTTCACTTTATTGTTTTGGTACGATTCTTACATTAAAGTTTCCTGTATATACCAATGTCGTATTCACTTTATTGTTGTGGTGCGACACTTGCTCTGCAGTATGCTTTAAGGACTATCTATGCGCTGGTAGAGGAAGTTGCTATACTTGAAGTTCACACTACTAGTTTTGTTGAATAGGTAATTCAAAATTTACACTTTAAATTGATGAATATTACCTGAAATCTGTTTCCAGAATGCTTTGTCTTAGTTAGTTCGGTACATAAATATACTAATACTCGGCCCACATATCTGACTCTTATTTTAATACATGCTAAATTCCTGTGTGGTATTCTTTGATATCATCATATCAGCTCGTGGATATTCCACACTGGTATTTCCTGGTTGTCATTTATAGAAATATATATATATACCCAGTACTTACTTACTTACCTAGTCGCTCCTCTTCTACCGCGAGGCGTAGAGGTCATATAACCATTTAAAAAATTAAAAACCCTTGTATTGCACAATTGTACGAGGCGTATTTAAATTAAACCGGACCTAAATGCACCAAGTGAACATACGTTCGATGCGCATAATTACGTAACTTCTGATCTAAACAGCACATACCAACCGTCAATATTGCAAAATGTCATTGTCCTCCGACTCATATTTTTTTTCAGCAGACCGTTGAAAACATGGCGGGTGTGATACGGAATCCATCCAGATCAGAGATGGGTGATTCGGTTTTTAACAGCTGAAGGATGTCGACCAGTAGACATTCTTCACATAATGCTTGCAGTGTATTGGGACAAAAGTGTGTCGAAGAAAACAATGACGAACTGGAAAACGATGTTTAAAGAAGGACGTGAGTTCACGAAAGATCTTCCGAGACCAGGACAGACGAATATCGTTGCGTCAAAAGGTGCCAACGTCAAAATTGATGCAGTAATTAGGGTGGACCGTCGCTGGAGCTTAAATTCACCACACTTTTGTTACCATACACTGCCTGCATTCTGCGATGAATATCAACTGGTCGACGTCCTTCAGCTGTTAGAAACCGAATAACCATTCACTGATCAACTCTGGATGGATTCCTTATCAAACCCATTATGTTTTCAACTGTCTGACGAGGAAACTATGAGTCAGAAGATAATTACATTTTGAAAACTTGACGGTTGGTATGTGCTGTATACATCAGAAGTGACGTCATCCTGCGCAATGTACGTATATTCACTTGGTGCAGTTAGGTCCGGTTTCATTTGAACACGCTTCGTAGTTTCAGCATCATTCTTCATGAAACATGATCTACCTACACGCACCAATAGAGGCGGCTAAACAGTTTTCAAATGAGGTGTCTGCGTAGGATCATGGGAGGTGGGTGGCAGGACAAGATCACAAACACAGAGGTGTTGGAAAAGAGGGCACAGACGCGGTCTTTTCCATGCCTGGCCTTTGAAGACTCAAATGGCTGGGATACACTCGGAGGATGGAGCATATCAGAATACCAGAGAATCTTCTCTATGTGGAATTGTTGAGTAAAAGGTATCATGACCGGTTTCTTCTTCTTCTTCTTCTTCTTCTTCTTCTTCTTCTTCTTCTTCTTCTTCGTTCGCAGTCAGACAGTAACCATTATTTTTTCGAAAAAAGCGGCGGTCATCCTAAGGCTGTCGACACTGCCATAGAGCTTGTCTTGTGGTTCCACTGGTGATGGCTACATCTGCTCTCTCTGATCCTCGTATGTCGGGCAGTTCTGCAGCAGATGTTCAGCGGTCATTTTCCCGGTACCACACGGGCATTCGTCAGTTCCACCTATCTTCAATTTGTTGAATAGGTGGTACCTCAGTCTATTGTGGCCAGTGCGAAGTCTGAAGACCACGACCTGCTCTCTTCTGTTCAACTGGTAATAAGCATCGTCTTTGGTGTAACCAGTATGTTCGGTTTCCCATTAATGACCGGTTTCAATACAAGGATGTATGCAAACGAGATATGAATGATAAAAACAGAGATTTAGAACCATGGTAACAGAACGCTACGGATTGTGTTGTATGGAGGGGCAGGATTACACATGTAATACAGAATTAGGAGATTTGCATTGCGGATAGTCTAAGGACAGCGTTTAAGAAGACACAGCATACCATGCGATGCTGCAAACAGTCCTTGCAAACACTGTGGAAGACGCTACTCTGCTCGGATTGGTATTACGAGCCACATTCGTAATTGCCATGGACTAGAGTAACATCTCTGTTTTTTCAAAGCACAATTTAATATCGTCTGATAAGACGGAAAGAGCCAATGAAATAAACAGTGTACGTCGTCAAGTAACAAACCACAACAGCAATTTAGTCATGGTTGCCCCTAGCTACGTACGTTTATGCGAATAAAATGCCGTTATTATCAACAAATATAGATACTTCTACCATCATTATGTCTCAGAGTGACGAAAGACATGTTTTACCATGTGTTTTACGGGGGCACATCTCTTGGTGCCTGGTTTGTGGTGAATAACGCTACTTGAAACATTTAGCTTTGAGGCTGAATTGAAATGTGCGGCTTTATTGTGAACCGGATACACAAATACACACACACACACCTATGTATGTAGGTGTGTGTGTGTGCAAGTGTGTGTGTGTGTGTGTGTGTGTGTGTCTGTGTGTGTGTGTTTTGAATTTCAAATTGCTCATTAGCAATTGACGGAGGTAATACAATGGGACTTCCTTCCAGAAAACAGAAGTAGGTTCAACATTAAATATCAGCCATACATGAACGAAGACTGTACCTCTCCAAGCCGCTTAAGGGCATATTTGGGCAAATAAAACGATACTCATTATGCACCTGTTCAGAAAGACAGAAACAAAGACAATGGACGCTGAAGAGTGACAAAAGAAGTCTGGATAATTCGAGAAAGTGTCTGCATCGAATGTTAAGTTTAGCTACTTCTGGGCGTTCCAGAGAAACAGATTTACTGCCCCTGGCTAAATATTATTTACTGTGGCCTTCTAAGTTGTTGTTATGGATAAACATTGATTGGTCTGGCCGTCTGGATGGGGATTCCCCAAGAGAGGTCACCAAGTCGGAGAGGATGACAAGCTTCAAGAGAGGGCCCTGTTTGTCAAGACAGACGTGGCGGATAAAAACAAACAGACCGTTATTCAATTAAGGCTGATGAAGTTTGCGCCATTTTAACTGAGCAAACATTGGCTCATTCATACCAGTTCCGTGAGGTAAATTTCGACCAAGGCAATGATTAACTCAGGTTTCCAGACATCCTTCCAGTTATGTCTCATTTCAGGCTTACAGATGTCCACCGACTAACCATCCGTCACACTGCTAACCTTCTGTTATGTATTGCTCTTTGTTCATTCTTGTAGATAAGCACTTTTGGATAATAAATGAAATAAATATATTAACTGTGTGTATGTGATTTCTTTCTTCTTTAACTCGTGGTGTCATCTTCCTTTTTAAATATTAACCTCATGTCAATCAAAATTATAAAGCTCCCTATGGATTATAAAAACTTAGTTGCCCATCGCAATCGATGATGACGACATCTTGAGACGTTTTTTCTTGAAGTAACTTGCACTGTATTTGGATTATAGTGACAGAGATGCTGCGCTGGTCACCAACCTCACTCTCTGGTCCCGAGTTGTCTTGGACGAGTGGCAGAATGATAAGTTGAGACGACTGGAGGTAATTCAGGCATTCTAGTCCCACCTCCTTTGAGACCAGGAGTCGGCTGAAACCTGCCTTGCTCGAACCCCCTTCGTTCTCGTTTACCGTTTTGAGAGGCAAGTGCCTTACACCACGATCACAGAGACACAAGTATCAACCAACAACCGCCGTGTCTGTCCTTTGTGATCTGCTCTAGCCTAGATTCGTCTGTCATGTGATGAACATCGATAAGAGTGGACTGTTAGTACTTGTCCAAGCAAAATTCTTAGCAAGTATTGACAATTCTACCCATTAGCCACATACCTTTGACTGGGCAAAGTAAGCTTAAGAAAGTAAGTAAATCTAATATAAGAACGAAGCAAGGATAGCCTTCAGCTACCTGGCAGCAATTGTGCACATTATATAAATATATATATATATATATATATATATATATATATATATATATATATATATATATATTATAACAGTCCTTGAACACCTGTATAACAAGGCGAGGAGACTAGTTTCGCACATCAGTTGGCGTGAGACAGGGGTCTACACTCTCTCTAACGCTTTTCAATATATTCCTTGAGGGAATTATGACAGTACTGTCAAGATAGGGTGCCGAACGATTACCAACCTTCGGTTTGGAGATGATATCGACTGGTCAGCGGGTTCAGAAGCAGAACTCCAGGAATGGGTCAGAAGATTCGATGAAACAGCTCTTGACTATGGCATGAAGATAAACGCTGGAAAGACAAAATTAATGACCAACAACGACAAGGGCTTCAACAGCAGGATAAAAGCTAACAGTCAGGAACTCGAAGTGGTTTACCGTTTTAAATATCTAGTGTCGATTGTCAGTGATGAAGGATCAAAATGTGAGGTGTTGGCCAGACAATAGCACAGCTTAACAAAATCTGGCAAGATAAACGGTTAGCACTATGCACGAAAATCAGATTTATGCGTACACTGGTCCTGTCAATATTCCTCTATGCTTGTGAGACATGGACAGTTACAGCTGACCTTAAACGAAGGATATAGGCAATGGAGATGAGATGTTTCCGAAGACTCAAACGTCACGTACAAAGATCGAGTTATAAATGAGGAAATACGAGGTAGAATTACAACAGCAATAGGGCCTTTTGAAGACCTCTTGGAAACTGTCAAAAGAAGGAAACTCGCTTGGTACGGTCACATATTGAGATCAAATGGTCTTGCAAATACAATCCTCCACGGAAAGGTGCGTGGCAGACGACGAAAGGCCGTCCCAAAAGAGATGGGAGGACAACATAAAAGAATGGAACAATCTCCGACCAGAAGAGTCACAAGCAGCGGCCACTGACAGATAAGGATGGCGTGGTGTTGTGATGACCTGACCTGACCTTAAAAATATATATATATATTCTTAGTTCTTAGTCGATCTGTACTTCTACAGGGGAATATGCTCCTGTGCAGGTCCCAGTTCTGGTAAGAGCTGGATGTAGCCGGAAGAAAGGCATCCTGCCTAGCGGGCTAGACTCGAGCAGCTTAATTCTCCGCTGCTTTGGGACAAGCGCTTACAGAGTGTGGTTAACCGATGTGGAAATCCATGTTAATAGACTCAAACACTAGAGCAAAGTAGAACCGCAGCCTGATAGGCGCCATCTATTCTGCTCTATCTGAAAAAATCACCTAGCTATGGAGTGTATTATGCCATGTCACACAGTTATGTATGTATATATATATATTCCCCAAAAGAATTATGAATGATGTCATTAAAGATCACGTTGCCACCGTAGGGATAGAGGACAGAACAATTACCAACTCACGCTTTGCGGACATTGACGGCCTAACGGGGATGGAGACAGAACTTCGAGAATTGTCCTTCTCTGACACCTTGCCACTGGAAAGTTTATTTCTGGCTTCGGGGAGTTCCAGCACAGTAGGTTCCTTCTCAAGTTCCGTTATTTCCAAATGTTTAGGCATGCTCTGGCCTAAGAAAGAATCAGCTGGTTTGTCCACAAAATATAGCTCAGAGTAATGTTCGACCCACCCTGCAAGTTGTTCATTCTTCTGTGTTATAGACACGCCCTTATCAGATTTTTAGTGGGGCAGTTTTAGTGGGGTGGGACAGTTTTAGATGGGCAGTTTTAGTGGGGCAGTTTTAGTGGGGCAGTTTTAGTGGGGAAGTCTTAGTGGGGCAGTTTTAGTGGGGAAGTCTTAGTGGGGCACTTTTAGTGGGGCAGTTTTAGTGGGGAAGTTTTAGTGGGGCAGTTTTAGTGGGGCAGTTTTAGTGGGGAAGTTTTAGTGGGGCAGTTTTAGTGGGGAAGTTTTAGTGGGGCAGTTTTAGTGGAAAAGTCTTAGTGGGGCAGTTTTAGTGGGGCAGTTTTAGTGGGGCAGTTTTAGTGGGGAAGTTTTAGTGGGGCAGTTTTAGTGGGGTGGGGAAGTTTTAGTGGGCCAGTTATAGTGGGGCAGTTTTAGTGGGGCAGTTTTAGTGGGGCAATTTTAGAGAGGAAGTTTTAGTGGGACAGCTTTAGTGGGGGAGCTTTAGTGGGGCATTTTTAGTGGGGCAGTTTTAGTGGGGAAGTTTTAGTGGGGAAGTTTTAGTGTGGCAGTTTTAGTGGGGAAGGTTTAGTGGGGAAGTTTTAGTGGGGAAGTTTTAGTGGGGCAGTTTTAGTGGGGCAGTTTTAGTGGGGAAGTTTTAGTGGGGCAGTTTTAGTGGGGAAGTTTTAGTGGGGCAGTTTTAGTGGGGAAGTTTTAGTGGGGCAGTTTTAGTGGGGCAGTTTTAGTGGGGCATTTTTAGTGGAGAAGTTTTAGTGGGGCAGTTTTAGTGGGGCAGTTTTAGTGGGGAAGTTTTAGTGTGGCAGTTTTAGTGGGGCAGTTTTAGTGGGGAAGTTTTAGTGGGGCAGTTTTAGTGGGGCATTTTTAGTGGAGAAGTTTTAGTGGGGCAGTTTTAGTGGGGCAGTTTTAGTGGGGCAGTTTTAGTGGGGAAGTTTTAGTGGGGCAGTTTTAGTGGGGCAGTTTTAGTGGGGTGGGGAAGTTTTAGTGGTGCAGTTATAGTGGGGCAGTTTTAGTGGGGCAGTTTTAGTGGGGCAATTTTAGAGAGGCAGTTTTAGTGGGACAGCTTTAGTGGGGGAGCTTTAGTGGGGCATTTTAATTGGGGCAGTTTTAGTGGGGAAGTTTTAGTGGGGCAGCTTTAGTGGGGCAGCTTTAGTGGGGCAGTTTTAGTGGGGCAGCTTTAGTGGGGAAGTTTAAATGGGGCAGCTTTAGTGGGGCAGCTTTAGTGGGGCAGTTTTAGTGGGGCAGCTTTAGTGGGGCAGTTTTAGTGGGGCAGTTTTAGAGGGGCAGCTTTAGTGGGGCAGCTTTAGTGGGGCAGTTTTAATGGGGCAGCTTTAGTGGGGCAGTTTTAGGGGGGCAGTTTTAGTGGGGTGGGGAAGTTTTAGTGGGGCAGTTTTAGTAGGGCAGTTATAGTGGGGTGGGGAAGTTTTAGTGGGGCAGTTTTAGTGGAGTGGGGAAGTTTTAGTGGGGCAGTAACAGTGAGGTGGTAATGTTTAAGTGGGGCAGTTTTAGTGGGGCAGTTATAGTGGGGAAGTTTTAGTGGGGCAGTTTTAGTGGGGCAGTTATAGTGGGGCAGTTTTAGTGGGGCAGTTATAGTGGGGCAGTTTTAGTGGGGCACTTTTAGTGGGGAAGTTTTAGTGGGGCAGTTATAGTGGGGAAGTTTTAGTGGGGAAGTTTTAGTGAGGCAGTTATAGTGGGGCAGTTTTAGTGGGGCAGTTTTAAAGGGGCAGTTTTAGTGGGGTGGGGAAGTTTTAGTGGGGCAGTTTTAGTGGAGTGGGGAAGTTTTAGTGGGGCAGTTATAGTGGGGCAATTTTGGGTGGGCAGTTTTAGTGGGGAAGTTTTAGTGGGGCAGCTTTAGTGGGGCAGTTTTAGTGGGGCAGTTATAGTGGGGTGGGTGAGTTTTAGTGGGGCAGTTTAAGTGGGGTGGGGAAGTTTTAGTGGGGCAGTTTTAGTGGGGAAGTTTTAGTGGGGCAGCTTTAGTGGGGCAGTTTTAGTGGGGCAGTTATAATGGGGTGGGGTAGTTTTAGTTGGGCAGTTTTAGTGGGGTGGGGAAGTTTTAGTGGGGCAGTTATAGTGGGGCAGTTTTAGTGGGGCAGTTTTAGTGGGGCAATTTTACAGGGGCATTTTTAATGGGGCAGTTTTAGTGGGGAAGTTTTAGTGGGGCAGCTTTAGTGGGGCAGCTTTAGTGGGGCAGTTTTAGTTGGGCAGATTTAGTGGGGAAGTTTTAATGGGGCAGCTTTAGTGGAGCAGCTTTAGTGGGGCAGTTTTAGTGGGGCAGCTTTAGTGGGGCTGTTTTAGTGGGGCAGTTTTAGAGGAGCAGCTTTAGTGGGGCAGCTTTAGTGGGGCAGTTTTAGTGGGGCAGCTTTAGTGGGGCAGTTTTAGGGGGGCAGTTTTAGTGGAGTGGGGAAGCTTTAGTGGGGCAGTTTTAGTGGGGAAGTTTTAGTGGAGCAGTTATAGTGGGGCAGTTTTAGTGGGGCAGTTATAGTGGGGCAGTTTTAGTGGGGCACTTTTAATGGGGAAGTTTTAGTGGGGCAGTTATAGTGGGGAAGTTTTAGTGGGGAAGTTTTAGTGAGGCAGTTATAGTGGGGCAGTTTTAGTGGGGCAGTTTTAAAGGGGCAGTTTTAGTGGGGTGGGGAAGTTTTAGTGGGGCAGTTTTAGTGGAGTGGGGAAGTTTTAGTGGGGCAGTTATAGTGGGGCAATTTTAGGTCGGCAGTTTTAGTGGGGCAGTTTTAGTGGGGCAGCTTTAGTGGGGCAGTTTTAGTGGGGCAGTTATAGTGGGGTGGGGGAGTTTTAGTGGGGCAGTTTAAGTGGGGTGGGAAAGTTTTAGTGGGGCAGTTTTAGTGGGGAAGTTTTAGTGGGGCAGCTTTAGTGGGGCAGTTTTAGTGGGGCAGTTATAATGGGGTGGGGTAGTTTTAGTTGGGCAGTTTTAGTGGGGTGGGGAAGTTTTAGTGGGGCAGTTTTAGTGGGGTGGGGAAATTTTCATGAAGCAGTTATAGTGGGGAAGTTTTAGTGGGGTGGGGAAGTTTTAGTGGGGCAGTTTTAGTGGGAAAGTTTTAGTGGGTTGGGGAAGTTTTAGTGAGGTAGTTTTAGTGGGGACGTTTTAGTGGGGCAGTTATAGTGGGGTTAGTTTAGTGGGGCAGTTTTAGTGGGGAAGTTTTAGTGGGGTGGGGAAGTTTTAGTGGGGCAGTTATAGTGGAGAAGTTTTAGTGGGGCAGTTTTAGTGGGGAAGTTTTAGTGGGGCAGTTATAGTGGGAAAGTTTTAGTGGGGCAGTTTTAGTGGGGAAGTTTTAGTGGGGCAGTTTTAGTGGGGAAGTTTTAGTTGGGAAGTTTTAGTGGGAAAGTTTAAGTGGGGAAGTTTTAGTGGGGAAGTTTTAGTGGGGCAGTTATAGTGGGGAAGAATTAGTGGGGTGGGGAAGTTTTAGTGGGGCAGTTTTAGTGAGGACGTTTTAGTGGGGCAGTTTTAGTGGGGAAGTTTTAGTGGGGAAGTTTTGGTGGGGCAGTTTTAGTGGGGAAGTTTTAGTGGGGAAGTTTTAGTGGGGAAGTTATAGTGGGGAAGTTTTAGTGGGGCAGTTTTAGTAGGAAAGTTTTAGTGGGGCAGTTATAGTGGGGAAGTCTTAGTGGGGTGGGGAAGTTTTAGTGGGGCAGTTTTAGTGGGAAAGTTTTAGTGGGGCAGTTTTAGTGGGGAAGTTTTAGTGGGGAAGTTTTAGTGGGGAAGTTTTAGTGGGGAAGTTTTAGTAGGGAAGTTTTAGGGGGGCAGTTTTAGTAGGGAAGTTATAGTGGGGAAGTTTTAGTGGGGTGGGGAAGTTTTAGTGGGGAAATTTTAGTGGGGCAGTTATAGTGGGGAAGTTTTAGGGGGGCAGTTTTAGTGGGGCAGTATTAGTGGGGCAGCTTTAGCGGGACAGTTTTTGTGGGGCAGTTTCATTGGGACAGCTTTAGTGTGACAGCTTTAGTGGGACAGTTTTAGTGGTGCAGTTTTAGGGGGGTGGGGCAGCTTTAGTGGGACAGTTTTAGTGGGATAGCTTTAGTTGGACAGCTTTATTGGGACAGTTTTCGTGGGATAGCTTTAGTGGGACAGCTTTAGTGGGACATTTTTAGTGGGATAGCTTTAGTGGGACAGCGTTAGTGGGACATTTTTAGTGGGACAATTTTAGTGGGACAGTTTTAGTGGGACAGCTTTAGTGGGACGTTTTTAGTGGGACAGCTTTAGTGGGACAGTTTTAGTGGGACAGCTTTTGTGGGACAGTTTTAGTGGGGCAGTTTTAGTGGGACAGTTTTAGTCGAGCAGTTTTAGTGGGGTGGGGCAGTTTTAGTGGGGCAGTTTTAATGGGGCAGTTTTAGTGGGACAGTTTTATTGGGACAGTTTTAGTGGGGCAGTTTTAGTGGGACAGTTCTAATGGGGCAGTTTTAGTCGGACAGTTCTAGTGGGGCAGTTTTAGTGGGGTAGGGCAGTTTTAGTAGGGCAGTTTTAGTGGGAAAGTTTTAGTGGAGTGGGGCAGTTTTAGTGGGAAAGTTTTAGTGGGGTAGTTTTAGTTGGACAGCTTTAGTGGGACAGTTTTAGTGGGATAGCTTTAGTGAGACAGCTTTAGGGGGACATTTTTAGTGGGATAGCTTTAGTGGGACAGCTTTAGTGGGACATTTTTAGTGGGACAATTTTAGTGGGACAGTTTTAGTGGGACAGCTTTAGTGGGACGTTTTTTGTGGGACAGCTTTAGTGGGACAGTTTTAGTGGGACAGCTTTAGTGGGACAGTTTTAGTGGGGCAGTTTTAGTGGGACAGTTTTAGTCCAGCAGTTTTAGTGGGGTGGGGCAGTTTTAGTGGGGCAGTTTTAGTGGGGTAGTTTTAATGGGGCAGTTTTAGTGGGACAGTTTTATTGGGACAGTTTTAGTGGGGCAGTTTTAGTGGGACAGTTCTAGTGGGGCAGTTTTAGTGGGGTGGGGCAGTTTTAGTAGGGCAGTTTTAGTGGGAAAGTTTTAGTGGGGTGGGGCAGTTTTAGTGGGAAAGTTTTAGTTGGGAAGTTTTAGTGGGGAAGTTTTAGTGGGAAAGTTTTAGTGGGGCAGTTTTAGTGGGGTCGGTAAATTTTAGTGGGGCAGTTTTAGTGGGGAAGTTTTAGTGGGGCAGTTTTAGTGGGGAAGTTTTAGTGGGGAAATTTTAGTGGGGAAGTTTTAGTGGGGCAGTTATAGTGGGGAAGTTTTAGTGGGGTGGGGAAGTTTTAGTGGGGCAGTTTTAGTGAGGAAGTTTTAGTGGGGCAGTTTTAGTGGGGAAGTTTTAGTGGGGAAGTTTTGGTGGGGCAGTTTTAGTTGGGAAGTTTTAGTGGGGAAGTTTGAGTGGGGAAGTTTTAGTGGGGAAGTTTTAGTGGGGCAGTTTTAGTAGGGAAGTTTTAGTGGGGCAGTTATAGTGGGGAAGTTTTAGTGGGGTGGGGAAGTTAAAATGGGGCAGTTTTAGTGGGGAAGTTTTAGTGGGGAAGTTATAGTGGGGAAGTTTTATGGGAGCAGTTTTAGTGGGGCAATATTAGTGGGGCAGCTTTAGCGGGACAGTGTTTTGTGGGGCAGTTTCATTGGGACAGCTTTAGTGTGACAGCTTTAGTGGGACAGTTTTAGTGGTGCAGTTTTAGGGGGGTGGGGCAGCTTTAGTGGGACAGTTTTAGTGAGGTGGGGCAGCTTTAGTGGGACAGTTTTATTGGGACAGCTTTAAGGGGACAGTTTTAGAGGGACATCTTTAGTGGGACAGCTTTAGTGGGACAGCTTTAGTGGGACAGCTTTAGTGGGACAGTTTTAGTGGGATAGCTTTAGTTGGACAGCTTTAGTGGGACAGTTTTAGTGGGATAGCTTTAGTGGGACAGCTTTAGGGGGACATTTTTAGTGGGATAGCTTTAGTGGGACAGCGTTAGTGGGACATTTTTAGTGGGACAATTTTAGTGGGACAGTTTTAGTGGGACAGCTTTAGTGGGACGTTTTTAGTGGGACAGCTTTAGTGGGACAGTTTTAGTGGGACAGCTTTTGTTGGACAGTTTTAGTTGGGCAGTTTTAGTGGGACAGTTTTAGTCGAGCAGTTTTAGTGGAATGGGGCAGTTTTAGTGGGGCAGTTTTAGTGGGGTACTTTTAATGGGGCAGTTTTAGTGGGACAGTTTTATTGGGACAGTTTTAGTGGGGCAGTTTTATTGGGACAGTTTTAGTGGGACAGTTCTAGTGGGGCAGTTTTAGTGGGGTGGGGCAGTTTTAGTAGGGCAGTTTTAGTGGGAAAGTTTTAGTGGGGTGGGGCAGTTTTAGTGGGAAAGTTTTAGTCGGGTAGTTTTAATGGAGCAGTTTTAGTGGGACAGTTTTAGTTAGACAATTTTAGTGGGACAGCTTTAGTGGGACAGTTTCATTGGGGTGGGGCAGTTTTAGTGGGACAGTTTTATTGGAACAGTTTTAGTGGGACAGTTTTAGTGGGACAGTTTTAGTGGGGCAGTTTTAGTGGGACAACTTTAGTGGGGCAGTTATAGTGGGGCAGTTTTAGTGGGACAGTTCTAGTGGGGCAGTTTTAGTGGGGTGGGGCAGTTTTAGTGGGGCAGTTTTAGTGGGGTGGGGCAGTTTTTGTGGGAAAGGTTTAGTGGGGTAGTTTTAATGGGGCAGTTTTAGTTGGACAGCTTTAGTGGGACAGTTTCAGTGGGGTGGGGAAGTTTTAGTGGGACAGTTTTATTGGGACAGTTTTAGTGGGACAGTTTTAGTGGGGCAGTTTTAGTGGGACAACTTCATTGGGGCAGTTATAGTGGGGAAGTTTTAGTGGGCTGGGGAAGTTTTAGTGGGGCAGTTATAGTGGGGAAGTTTTAGTGGGGCAGTTTTAGTGGGGACGTTTTAGTGGGGTGGGGCAGCTTTAGTGGGATAGTTTTAGTGGGATAGCTTTAGTGGGACTGTTTTAGTGGGACAGCTTTAGTGGGACAGTTTTAGAGAGACAGTTTTAGTGGGGTGGGGCAGATTTAGTGGGACAGTTTTAGTGGGGCAGTTTTAGTGGGGTGGGGCAGCTTTGGTGAGACAGTTTTAGTGGGGCAGTTTTAGTGGGGTAGCTTTAATGGGGCAGTTTTAGTGGGGCAGCTTTAATGGGGCAGTTTTAGTGGTGCAGTTTTAGGGGGGTGGGGCAGCTTTAGTGGGGCAGTTTTAGTCCGTGGGGCAGCTTTACTGGGACAGGTTTAGTGGGACAGCTTTAGTGGGTCAGTTTTAATGGGACAGTTTTAGTAGGACATCTTTAGTGGGACAGCTTTAGTGGGACAGTTTTAGTGGGACAGCTTTAGTGGGACAGTTTTAGTGGGATAGCTTTAGTGGGACAGCTTTAGTGGGACAGTTTTAGTGGGATAGCTTTAGTGGGACAGCTTTAGTGGGACAGTTTTAGTGGGACAATTTTAGTGGGTCAGTATTAGTGGGACAGCTTTACTGGGGCAGTTTTAGTGGGACAGCTTTAGTGGGGCAGTTTTAGTGAAGCAGTTTTAGTGGGGAAGTTTTAGTGTGGCAGTTTTAGTGGGGAAGTTTTAGTGTGGCAGTTTTAGTGGGGCAGTTTTAGTGGGGTGGGGAAGTTTTAGTGGGGCAGTTATAGTTCGGAAGTTTTAGTGGGGCAGTTTTAGTGGGGCAATTTTAGAGGGGCAGTTTTAGTGGGACAGCTTTAGTGGGGGAGCTTTAGTGGGGCATTTTTAGATGGGCAGTTTTAGTGGGGAAGTTTTAGTGGGGCAGCTTTAGTGGGGCAGCTTTAGTGGGGCAGTTTTAGTGGGGCAGCTTTAGTGGGGAAGTTTTAATGGGGCAGCTTTAGTGGGGCAGCTTTAGTGGGGCAGTTTTAGTGGGAAAGTTTTAGAGGGGCAGCTTTAGTGGGGCAGCTTTAGTGGGGCAGTTTTAGTGGGGCAGCTTTAGTGGGGCAGTTTTAGGGGGGCAGTTTTAGTGGGGTGGGGAAGTTTTAGTGGGGCAGTTTTAGTAGGGCAGTTATAGTGGGGTGGGGAAGTTTTAGTTGGGCAGTTTTAGTGGGGTGGGGAAGTTTTAGTGGGGCAGTTACAGTGGGGTGGTGAAGTTTTAGTGGGGCAGTTTTAGTGGGGCAGTTATAGTGGGGAAGTTTTAGTGGTGAAGTTTTAGTGGAGCAGTTATAGTGGGGAAGTTTTAGTGGGTCAGTTTTAGTGGGGCAGTTATAGTGGGGCAGCTTTAGTGGGACAGTTTTAGTGGGGCAGTTTTAGTGGGACAGTTTTAGTCGAGCAGTTTTAGTGGGGTGGGGCAGTTTTAGTGGGGCAGTTTTAGTGGGGTAGTTTTAATGGGGCAGTTTTAGTGGGACAGTTTTATTGGGACAGTTTTAGTGGGGCAATTTTAGTGGGACAGTTCTAGTGGGGCAGTTTTAGTGGGGTGGGGCAGTTTTAGTAGGGCAGTTTTAGTGGGAAAGTTTTAGTTGGGTGGGGCAGTTTTAGTGGGAAAGTTTTAGTTGGGAAGTTTTAGTGGGGAAGTTTTAGTGGGAAAGTTTTAGTGGGGCAGTTTTAGTGGGGTCGGTAAATTTTAGTGGGGCAGTTTTAGTGGGGAAGTTTTAGTGGGGCAGTTTTAGTGGGGAAGTTTTAGTGGGGAAATTTTAGTGGGGAAGTTTTAGTGGGGCAGTTATAGTGGGGATGTTTTAGTGGGGTGGGGAAGTTTTAGTGGGGCAGTTTTAGTGAGGAAGTTTTAGTGGGGCAGTTTTAGTGGGGAAGTTTTAGTGGGGAAGTTTTGGTGGGGCAGTTTTAGTTGGGAAGTTTTAGTGGGGAAGTTTGAGTGGGGAAGTTTTAGTGGGGAAGTTTTAGTGGGGCAGTTTTAGTAGGGAAGTTTTAGTGGGGCAGTTATAGTGGGGAAGTTTTAGTGGGGTGGGGAAGTTAAAATGGGGCAGTTTTAGTGGGAAAGTTTTAGTGGGGAAGTTATAGTGGGGAAGTTTTATGGGAGCAGTTTTAGTGGGGCAATATTAGTGGGGCAGCTTTAGTGGGGTGGGGCAGTTTTAGTAGGGCAGTTTTAGTGGGAAAGTTTTAGTGGGGTGGGACAGTTTTAGTGGGAAAGTTTTAGTCGGGTAGTTTTAATGGAGCAGTTTTAGTGGGACAGTTTTAGTGGTGCAGTTTTAGGGGGGTGGGGCAGCTTTAGTGGGACAGTTTTAGTGAGGTGGGGCAGCTTTAGAGGGACAGTTTTAGTGGGACAGCTTTAAGGGGACAGTTTTAGAGGGACATCTTTAGTGGGACAGCTTTAGTGGGACAGCGTTAGTGGGACAGCTTTAGTGGGACAGTTTTAGTGGGATAGCTTTAGTTGGACAGCTTTAGTGGGACAGTTTTAGTGGGATAGCTTTAGTGGGACAGCTTTAGGGGGACATTTTTAGTGGGATAGCTTTAGTGGGACAGCGTTAGTGGGACATTTTTAGTGGGACAATTTTAGTGGGACAGTTTTAGTGGGACAGCTTTAGTGGGACGTTTTTAGTGGGACAGCTTTAGTGGGACAGTTTTAGTGGGACAGCTTTTGTTGGACAGTTTTAGTGGGGCAGTTTTAGTGGAACAGTTTTAGTCGAGCAGTTTTAGTGGGGTGGGGCAGTTTTAGTGGGGCAGTTTTAGTGGGGTAGTTTTAATGGGGCAGTTTTAGTGGGACAGTTTTATTGGGACAGTTTTAGTGGGGCAGTTTTATTGGGACAGTTTTAGTGGGACAGTTCTAGTGGGGCAGTTTTAGTGGGGTGGGGCAGTTTTAGTAGGGCAGTTTTAGTGGGAAAGTTTTAGTGGGGTGGGACAGTTTTAGTGGGAAAGTTTTAGTCGGGTAGTTTTAATGGAGCAGTTTTAGTGGGACAGTTTTAGTTAGACAATTTTAGTGGGACAGCTTTAGTGGGACAGTTTCATTGGGGTGGGGCAGTTTTAGTGGGACAGTTTTATTGGGACAGTTTTAGTGGGACAGTTTTAGTGGGGCAGTTTTAGTGGGACAACTTTAGTGGGGCAGTTATAGTGGGGCAGTTTTAGTGGGACAGTTCTAGTGGGGCAGTTTTAGTGGGTTGGGGCAGTTTTAGTGGGGCAGTTTTAGTGGGGTGGGGCAGTTTTTGTGGGAAAGGTTTAGTGGGGTAGTTTTAATGGGGCAGTTTTAGTTGGACAGCTTTAGTGGGACAGTTTCAGTGGGGTGGGGAAGTTTTAGTGGGACAGTTTTATTGGGACAGTTTTAGTGGGACAGTTTTAGTGGGGCAGTTTTAGTGGGACAACTTCATTGGGGCAGTTATAGTGGGGAAGTTTTAGTGGGCTGGGGAAGTTTTAGTGGGGAAGTTTTAGTGGGGCAGTTATAGTGGGGAAGTTTTAGTGGGGCAGTTTTAGTGGGGCAGTTTTAGTGGGGTGGGGCAGCTTTAGTGGGATAGTTTTAGTGGGACAGCTTTAGTGGGACTGTTTTAGTGGGACAGCTTTAGTGGGACAGTTTTAGTGAGACAGTTTTAGTGGGGTGGGGCAGATTTAGTGGGACAGTTTTAGTGGGGCAGTTTTAGTGGGGTGGGGCAGCTTTGGTGAGACAGTTTTAGTGGGGCAGTTTTAGTGGGGTAGCTTTAATGGGGCAGTTTTAGTGGGGCAGCTTTAATAGGGCAGTTTTAGTGGTGCAGTTTTAGGGGGGTGGGGCAGCTTTAGTGGGGCAGTTTTAGTCCGTGGGGCAGCTTTACTGGGACAGTTTTAGTGGGACAGCTTTAGTGGGTCAGTTTTAATGGGACAGTTTTAGTAGGACATCTTTAGTGGGACAGCTTTAGTGGGACAGTTTTAGTGGGACAGCTTTAGTGGGACAGTTTTAGTGGGATAGCTTTAGTGGGACAGCTTTAGTGGGACAGTTTTAGTGGGATAGCTTTAGTGGGACAGCTTTAGTGGGACAGTTTTAGTGGGACAATTTTAGTGGGTCAGTATTAGTGGGACAGCTTTAGTGGGGCAGTTTTAGTGGGACAGCTTTAGTGGGGCAGTTTTAGTGGGGCAGTTTTAGTGGGGAAGTTTTAGTGTGGCAGTTTTAGTGGGGAAGTTTTAGTGTGGCAGTTTTAGTGGAGCAGTTTTAGTGGGGTGGGGAAGTTTTAGTGGGGCAGTTATAGTGGGGAAGTTTTAGTGGGGCAGTTTTAGTGGGGCAATTTTAGAGGGGCAGTTTTAGTGGGACAGCTTTAGTGGGGGAGCTTTAGTGGGGCATTTTTAGTGGGGCAGTTTTAGTGGGGAAGTTTTAGTGGGGCAGCTTTAGTGGGGCAGCTTTAGTGGGGCAGTTTTAGTGGGGCAGCTTTAGTGGGGAATTTTAATGGGGCAGCTTTAGTGGGGCAGCTTTAGTGGGGCAGTTTTAGTGGGGCAGTTTTAGAGGGGCAGCTTTAGTGGGGCAGCTTTAGTGGGGCAGTTTTAGTGGGGCAGCTTTAGTGGGGCAGTTTTAGGGGGGCAGTTTTAGTGGGGTGGGGAAGTTTTAGTGGGGCAGTTTTAGTAGGGCAGTTATAGTGGGGTGGGGAAGTTTTACTGGGGCAGTTTTAGTGGGGTGGGGAAGTTTTAGTGGGGCAGTTACAGTGGGGTGGTGAAGTTTTAGTTGGGCAGTTTTAGTGGGGCAGTTATAGTGGGGAAGTTTTAGTGGTGAAGTTTTAGTGGAGCAGTTATAGTGGGGAAGTTTTAGTGGGTCAGTTTTAGTGGGGCAGTTATAGTGGGGCAGTTTTAGTGGGGCAGTTATAGTGGGGCAGTTTTAGTGGGGCACCTTTAGTGGGGAAGTTTTAGTGGGGCAGTTTTAGTGGGGCAGCTTTAGTGGGGCAGTTTTAGGGGGGCAGTTTTAGTGGGGTGGGGAAGTTTTAGTGGGGCAGTTTTAGTAGGGCAGTTATAGTGGGGTGGGGAAGTTTTACTGGGGCAGTTTTAGTGGGGTGGGGAAGTTTTAGTGGGGCAGTTACAGTGGGGTGGTGAAGTTTTAGTTGGGCAGTTTTAGTGGGGCAGTTATAGTGGGGAAGTTTTAGTGGTGAAGTTTTAGTGGAGCAGTTATAGTGGGGAAGTTTTAGTGGGTCAGTTTTAGTGGGGCAGTTTTAGTGGGACAGTTTTAGTCGAGCAGTTTTAGTGGGGTGGGGCAGTTTTAGTGGGGCAGTTTTAGTGGGGTAGTTTTAATGGGGCAGTTTTAGTGGGACAGTTTTATTGGGACAGTTTTAGTGGGGCAATTTTAGTGGGACAGTTCTAGTGGGGCAGTTTTAGTGGGGTGGGGCAGTTTTAGTAGGGCAGTTTTAGTGGGAAAGTTTTAGTTGGGTGGGGCAGTTTTAGTGGGAAAGTTTTAGTTGGGAAGTTTTAGTGGGGAAGTTTTAGTGGGAAAGTTTTAGTGGGGCAGTTTTAGTGGGGTCGGTAAATTTTAGTGGGGCAGTTTTAGTGGGGAAGTTTTAGGTGGGCAGTTTTAGTGGGGAAGTTTTAGTGGGGAAATTTTAGTGGGGAAGTTTTAGTGGGGCAGTTATAGTGGGGAAGTTTTAGTGGGGTGGGGAAGTTTTAGTGGGGCAGTTTTAGTGAGGAAGTTTTAGTGGGGCAGTTTTAGTGGGGAAGTTTTAGTGGGGAAGTTTTGGTGGGGCAGTTTTAGTTGGGAAGTTTTAGTGGGGAAGTTTGAGTGGGGAAGTTTTAGTGGGGAAGTTTTAGTGGGGCAGTTTTAGTAGGGAAGTTTTAGTGGGGCAGTTATAGTGGGGAAGTTTTAGTGGGGTGGGGAAGTTAAAATGGGGCAGTTTTAGTGGGAAAGTTTTAGTGGGGAAGTTATAGTGGGGAAGTTTTATGGGAGCAGTTTTAGTGGGGCAATATTAGTGGGGCAGCTTTAGCGGGACAGTTTTTGTGGGGCAGTTTCATTGGGACAGCTTTAGTGTGACAGCTTTAGTGGGACAGTTTTAGTGGTGCAGTTTTAGGGGGGTGGGGCAGCTTTAGTGGGACAGTTTTAGTGAGGTGGGGCAGCTTTAGTGGGACAGTTTTAGTGGGACAGCTTTAAGGGGACAGTTTTAGAGGGACATCTTTAGTGGGACAGCTTTAGTGGGACAGCTTTAGTGGGACAGCTTTAGTGGGACAGTTTTAGTGGGATAGCTTTAGTTGGACAGCTTTGGTGGGACAGTTTTAGTGGGATAGCTTTAGTGGGACAGCTTTAGGGGGACATTTTTAGTGGGATAGCTTTAGTGGGACAGCGTTAGTGGGACATTTTTAGTGGGACAATTTTAGTGGGACAGTTTTAGTGGGACAGCTTTAGTGGGACGTTTTTAGTGGGACGTTTTTAGTGGGACAGCTTTAGTGGGACAGTTTTAGTGGGACAGCTTTTGTTGGACAGTTTTAGTGGGGCAGTTTTAGTGGAACAGTTTTAGTCGAGCAGTTTTAGTGGGGTGGGGCAGTTTTAGTGGGGCAGTTTTAGTGGGGTAGTTTTAATGGGGCAGTTTTAGTGGGACAGTTTTATTGGGACAGTTTTAGTGGGACAGTTCTAGTGGGGCAGTTTTAGTGGGGTGGGGCAGTTTTAGTAGGGCAGTTTTAGTGGGAAAGTTTTAGTGGGGTGGGGCAGTTTTAGTGGGAAAGTTTTAGTCGGGTAGTTTTAATGGAGCAGTTTTAGTGGGACAGTTTTAGTTAGACAATTTTAGTAGGACAGCTTTAGTGGGACAGTTTCATTGGGGTGGGGCAGTTTTAGTGGGACAGTTTTATTGGGACAGTTTTAGTGGGACAGTTTTAGTGGGGCAGTTTTAGTGGGACAACTTTAGTGGGGCAGTTATAGTGGGGCAGTTTTAGTGGGACAGTTCTAGTGGGGCAGTTTTAGTGGGGTGGGGCAGTTTTAGTGGGGCAGTTTTAGTGGGGTGGGGCAGTTTTTGTGGGAAAGGTTTAGTGGGGTAGTTTTAATGGGGCAGTTTTAGTTGGACAGCTTTAGTGGGACAGTTTCAGTGGGGTGGGGAAGTTTTAGTGGGACAGTTTTATTGGGACAGTTTTAGTGGGACAGTTTTAGTGGGGCAGTTTTAGTGGGACAACTTCATTGGGGCAGTTATAGTGGGGAAGTTTTAGTGGGCTGGGGAAGTTTTAGTGGGGCAGTTTTAGTGGGGTAGCTTTAATGGGGCAGTTTTAGTGGGGCAGCTTTAATGGGGCAGTTTTAGTGGTGCAGTTTTAGGGGGGTGGGGCAGCTTTAGTGGGGCAGTTTTAGTCCGTGGGGCAGCTTTACTGGGACAGGTTTAGTGGGACAGCTTTAGTGGGTCAGTTTTAATGGGACAGTTTTAGTAGGACATCTTTAGTGGGACAGCTTTAGTGGGACAGTTTTAGTGGGACAGCTTTAGTGGGACAGTTTTAGTGGGATAGCTTTAGTGGGACAGCTTTAGTGGGACAGTTTTAGTGGGATAGCTTTAGTGGGACAGCTTTAGTGGGACAGTTTTAGTGGGACAATTTTAGTGGGTCAGTATTAGTGGGACAGCTTTAGTGGGGCAGTTTTAGTGGGACAGCTTTAGTGGGGCAGTTTTAGTGGGGCAGTTTTAGTGGGGAAGTTTTAGTGTGGCAGTTTTAGTGGGGAAGTTTTAGTGTGGCAGTTTTAGTGGGGCAGTTTTAGTGGGGTGGGGAAGTTTTAGTGGGGCAGTTATAGTGGGGAAGTTTTAGTGGGGCAGTTTTAGTGGGGCAATTTTAGAGGGGCAGTTTTAGTGGGACAGCTTTAGTGGGGGAGCTTTAGTGGGGCATTTTTAGTGGGGAAGTTTTAGTGAGGCAGCTTTAGTGGGGCAGCTTTAGTGGGGCAGTTTTAGTGGGGCAGCTTTAGTGGGGAAGTTTTAATGGGGCAGCTTTAGTGGGGCAGCTTTAGTGGGGCAGTTTTAGTGGGAAAGTTTTAGAGGGGCAGCTTTAGTGGGGCAGCTTTAGTGGGGCAGTTTTAGTGGGGCAGCTTTAGTGGGGCAGTTTTAGGGGGGCAGTTTTAGTGGGGTGGGGAAGTTTTAGTGGGGCAGTTTTAGTAGGGCAGTTATAGTGGGGTGGGGAAGTTTTAGTTGGGCAGTTTTAGTGGGGTGGGGAAGTTTTAGTGGGGCAGTTACAGTGGGTTGGTGAAGTTTTAGTGGGTCAGTTTTAGTGGGGCAGTTATAGTGGGGAAGTTTTAGTGGGACAGTTTTAGTGGGGCAGTTTTAGTGGGACAGTTTTAGTCGAGCAGTTTTAGTGGGGTGGGGCAGTTTTAGTGGGGCAGTTTTAGTGGGGTAGTTTTAATGGGGCAGTTTTAGTGGGACAGTTTTATTGGGACAGTTTTAGTGGGGCAATTTTAGTGGGACAGTTCTAGTGGGGCATTTTAGTGGGGTGGGGCAGTTTTAGTAGGGCAGTTTTAGTAGGAAAGTTTTAGTTGGGTGGGGCAGTTTTAGTGGGAAAGTTTTAGTTGGGAAGTTTTAGTGGGGAAGTTTTAGTGGGAAAGTTTTAGTGGGGCAGTTTTAGTGGGGTCGGTAAATTTTAGTGGGGCAGTTTTAGTGGGGAAGTTTTAGTGGGGCAGTTTTAGTGCGGAAGTTTTAGTGGGGAAATTTTAGTGGGGAAGTTTTAGTGGGGCAGTTATAGTGGGGAAGTTTTAGTGGGGTGGGGAAGTTTTAGTGGGGCAGTTTTAGTGAGGAAGTTTTAGTGGGGCAGTTTTAGTGGGGAAGTTTTAGTGGGGAAGTTTTGGTGGGACAGTTTTAGTTGGGAAGTTTTAGTGGGGAAGTTTGAGTGGGGAAGTTTTAGTGGGGAAGTTTTAGTGGGGCAGTTTTAGTAGGGAAGTTTTAGTGGGGCAGTTATAGTGGGGAAGTTTTAGTGGGGTGGGGAAGTTAAAATGGGGCAGTTTTAGTGGGAAAGTTTTAGTGGGGAAGTTATAGTGGGGAAGTTTTATGGGAGCAGTTTTAGTGGGGCAATATTAGTGGGGCAGCTTTAGCGGGACAGTTTTTGTGGGGCAGTTTCATTGGGACAGCTTTAGTGTGACAGCTTTAGTGGGACAGTTTTAGTGGTGCAGTTTTAGGGGGGTGGGGCAGCTTTAGTGGGACAGTTTTAGTGAGGTGGGGCAGCTTTAGTGGGACAGTTTTAGTGGGACAGCTTTAAGGGGACAGTTTTAGAGGGACATCTTTAGTGGGACAGCTTTAGTGGGACAGCTTTAGTGGGACAGCTTTAGTGGGACAGTTTTAGTGGGATAGCTTTAGTTGGACAGCTTTAGTGGGACAGTTTTAGTGGGATAGCTTTAGTGGGACAGCTTTAGGGGGACATTTTTAGTGGGATAGCTTTAGTGGGACAGCGTTAGTGGGACATTTTTAGTGGGACAATTTTAGTGGGACAGTTTTAGTGGGACAGCTTTAGTTGGACGTTTTTAGTGGGACAGCTTTAGTGGGACAGTTTTAGTGGGACAGCTTTTGTTGGACAGTTTTAGTGGGGCAGTTTTAGTGGAACAGTTTTAGTCGAGCAGTTTTAGTGGGGTGGGGCAGTTTTAGTGGGGCAGTTTTAGTGGGGTAGTTTTAATGGGGCAGTTTTAGTGGGACAGTTTTATTGGGACAGTTTTAGTGGGGCAGTTTTATTGGGACAGTTTTAGTGGGACAGTTCTAGTGGGGCAATTTTAGTGGGGTGGGGCAGTTTTAGTAGGGCAGTTTTAGTGGGAAAGTTTTAGTGGGGTGGGGCAGTTTTAGTGGGAAAGTTTTAGTCGGGTAGTTTTAATGGAGCAGTTTTAGTGGGACAGTTTTAGTTAGACAATTTTAGTGGGACAGCTTTAGTGGGACAGTTTCATTGGGGTGGGGCAGTTTTAGTGGGACAGTTTTATTGGGACAGTTTTAGTGGGACAGTTTTAGTGGGGCAGTTTTAGTGGGACAACTTTAGTGGGGCAGTTATAGTGGGGCAGTTTTAGTGGGACAGTTCTAGTGGGGCAGTTTTAGTGGGGTGGGGCAGTTTTAGTGGGGCAGTTTTAGTGGGGTGGGGCAGTTTTTGTGGGAAAGGTTTAGTGGGGTAGTTTTAATGGGGCAGTTTTAGTTGGACAGCTTTAGTGGGACAGTTTCAGTGGGGTGGGGAAGTTTTAGTGGGACAGTTTTATTGGGACAGTTTTAGTGGGACAGTTTTAGTGGGGCAGTTTTAGTGGGACAACTTCATTGGGGCAGTTATAGTGGGGAAGTTTTAGTGGGCTGGGGAAGTTTTAGTGGGGCAGTTTTAGTGGGGAAGTTTTAGTGGGGCAGTTATAGTGGGTAAGTTTTAGTGGGGCAGTTTTAGTGGGGCAGTTTTAGTGGGGTGGGGCAGCTTTAGTGGGATAGTTTTAGTGGGACAGCTTTAGTGGGACTGTTTTAGTGGGACAGCTTTAGTGGGACAGTTTTAGTGAGACAGTCTTAGTGGGGTGGGGCAGATTTAGTGGGACAGTTTTAGTGGGGCAGTTTTAGTGGGGTGGGGCAGCTTTGGTGAGACAGTTTTAGTGGGGCAGTTTTAGTGGGGTAGCTTTAATGGGGCAGTTTTAGTGGGGCAGCTTTAATAGGGCAGTTTTAGTGGTGCAGTTTTAGGGGGGTGGGGCAGCTTTAGTGGGGCAGTTTAGTCCGTGGGGCAGCTTTACTGGGACAGTTTTAGTGGGACAGCTTTAGTGGGTCAGTTTTAATGGGACAGTTTTAGTAGGACATCTTTAGTGGGACAGCTTTAGTGGGACAGTTTTAGTGGGACAGCTTTAGTGGGACAGTTTTAGTGGGATAGCTTTAGTGGGACAGCTTTAGTGGGACAGTTTTAGTGGGATAGCTTTAGTGGGACAGCTTTAGTGGGACAGTTTTAGTGGGACAATTTTAGTGGGTCAGTATTAGTGGGACAGCTTTAGTGGGGCAGTTTTAGTGGGACAGCTTTAGTGGGGCAGTTTTAGTGGGGCAGTTTTAGTGGGGAAGTTTTAGTGTGGCAGTTTTAGTGGGGAAGTTTTAGTGTGGCAGTTTTAGTGGAGCAGTTTTAGTGGGGTGGGGAAGTTTTAGTGGGGCAGTTATAGTGGGGAAGTTTTAGTGGGGCAGTTTTAGTGGGGCAATTTTAGAGGGGCAGTTTTAGTGGGACAGCTTTAGTGGGGGAGCTTTAGTGGGGCATTTTTAGTGGGGCAGTTTTAGTGGGGAAGTTTTAGTGGGGCAGCTTTAGTGGGGCAGCTTTAGTGGGGCAGTTTTAGTGGGGCAGCTTTAGTGGGGAATTTTAATGGGGCAGCTTTAGTGGGGCAGCTTTAGTGGGGCAGTTTTAGTGGGGCAGTTTTAGAGGGGCAGCTTTAGTGGGGCAGCTTTAGTGGGGCAGTTTTAGTGGGGCAGCTTTAGTGGGGCAGTTTTAGGGGGGCAGTTTTAGTGGGGTGGGGAAGTTTTAGTGGGGCAGTTTTAGTAGGGCAGTTATAGTGGGGTGGGGAGGTTTTACTGGGGCAGTTTTAGTGGGGTGGGGAAGTTTTAGTGGGGCAGTTACAGTGGGGTGGTGAAGTTTTAGTTGGGCAGTTTTAGTGGGGCAGTTATAGTGGGGAAGTTTTAGTGGGGCAGTTATAGTGGACAGTTATAGTGGGGAAGTTTTAGTGGGTCAGTTTTAGTGGGGCAGTTATAGTGGGGCAGTTTTAGTGGGGCAGTTATAGTGGGGCAGTTTTAGTGGGGCACTTTTAGTGGGGAAGTTTTAGTGGGGCAGTTATAGTGGGGAAGTTTTAGTGGGGAAGTTTTAGTGAGGCAGTTATAGTGGGGCAGTTTTAGTGGGGCAGTTTTAAAGGGGCAGTTTTAGTGGGGTGGGGAAGTTTTAGTGGGGCAGTTTTAGTGGGGTGGGTAAGTTTTAGTGGGGCAGTTATAGTGGGGCAATTTTAGGTGGGCAGTTTTAGTGGGGAAGTTTTAGTGGGGCAGCTTTAGTGGGGCAGTTTTAGTGGGGCAGTTATAGTGGGGTGGGGAAGTTTTAGTGGGGCAGTTTAAGTGGGGTGGGGAAGTTTTAGTTGGGCAGTTTTAGTGGGGAAGTTTTAGTGGGGCAGCTTTAGTGGGGCAGTTTTAGTGGGGCAGTTATAATGGGGTGGGGTAGTTTTAGTTGGGCAGTTTTAGTGGGGTGGGGAAGTTTTAGTGGGGCAGTTTTAGTGCGGTGGGGAAGTTTTAGTGGGGCAGTTTTAGTGGGGAAGTTTTAGTGGGGCAGTTATAGTGGGATAGTTTTAGTGGGGTGGGGAAGTTTTAGTGAGGTAGTTTTAGTGGGGAAGTTTTAGTGGGGCAGTTATAGTGGGGTTAGTTTAGTGGGGCAGTTTTAGTGGGGAAGTTTTAGTGGGGTGGGGAAGTTTTAGTGGGGCAGTTATTATAGTGGGGAAGTTTTAGTGGGGCTCGTTTTAGTGCGGAAGTTTTAGTGGTGCAGTTATAGTGGGAAAGTTTTAGTGGGGCAGTTTTAGTGGGGAAGTTTTAGTGGGGCAGTTTTAGTGGAGAAGTTTTAGTGGGGCAGTTATAGTGGGGAAGTTTTTGTGGGGCAGTTTTAGTGGGGCAGTTTTAGTAGGGTGGGGCAGCTTTAGTGGGACAGTTTTAGTGGGACAGCTTTAGTGGGACTGTTTTAGTGGGGTGGGGAAGTTTTAGTGGGACAGTTTTATTGGGACAGTTTTAGTGGGACAGTTTTAGTGGGGCAGTTTTAGTGGGACAACTTTAGTGGGGCAGTTATAATGGGGAAGTTTTAGTGGGCTGGGGAAGTTTTAGTGGGGCAGTTTTAGTGGGACAGCTTTAGTGGGACTGTTTTAGTGGGACAGCTTTAGTGGGACAGTTTTAGTGAGACAGTTTTAGTGGGGTGGGGCAGATTTAGTGGGATAGTTTTAGTGGGGCAGTTTTAGTGGGGTGGGGCAGCTTTAGTGAGACAGTTTTAGTGGGGCAGTTTTAGTGGGGTAGCTTTAATGGGGCAGTTTTAGTGGGGCAGCTTTAATGGGGCAGTTTTAGTGGTGCAGTTTTAGGGGGGTGGGGCAGCTTTAGTGGGGCAGTTTTAGTTCGGTGGGGCAGCTTTACTGGGACAGTTTTAGTGGGATAGCTTTAGTGGAACAGCTTTAGTGGGATAGTTTTAGTGGGATAGCTTTAGTGGGACAGCTTTAGTGGGACAGTTTTAGTGGGACAATTTTAGTGGGACAGTATTAGTGGGACAGCTTTAGTGGGGCAGTTTTAGTGGGACAGCTTTAGTGGGGCAGTTTTAGTGGGGCAGTTTTAGTGGGGAAGTTTTAGTGTGGCAGTTTTAGTGGGGAAGTTTTAGTGGGGCAGTTTTAGTGGGGCAGTTTTAGTGGGGCAGTTTTAGTGGGGCATTTTTAGTGGAGAAGTTTTAGTGGGGCAGTTTTAGTGGGGCAGTTTTAGTGGGGCAGTTTTAGTGGAGAAGTTTTAGTGGGGCAGCTTTAGTGGGGCAGTTTTAGGGGGGCAGTTTTAGTGGGGTGGGGAAGTTTTAGTGGGGCAGTTTTAGTAGGGTGGGGCAGCTTTAGTGAGACAGTTTTAGTGGGGCAGTTTTAGTGGGGTAGCTTTAATGGGGCAGTTTTAGTGGGGCAGCTTTAATGGGGCAGTTTTAGTGGTGCAGTTTTAGGGGGGTGGGGCAGCTTTAGTGGGGCAGTTTTAGTTCGGTGGGGCAGCTTTACTGGGACAGTTTTAGTGGGACAGCTTCAGTGGGATAGTTTTAGTAGGACATCTTTAGTGGGACAGCTTTAGTGGGACAGTTTTAGTGGGACAGCTTTAGTGGGACAGTTTTAGTGGGATAGCTTTAGTGGAACAGCTTTAGTGGGATAGTTTTAGTGGGATAGCTTTAGTGGGACAGCTTTAGTGGGACAGTTTTAGTGGGACAATTTTAGTGGGACAGTATTAGAGGGGCAGTTTTAGTGGGACAGCTTTAGTGGGGGAGCTTTAGTGGGGCATTTTTAGTGGGGCAGTTTTAGTGGCGAAGTTTTAGTGGGGCAGCTTTAGTGGGGCAGCTTTAGTGGGGCAGTTTTGATGGGGCAGCTTTAGTGGAGAAGTTTTAATGGGGCAGCTTTAGTGGGGCAGTTTTAGTGGGGCAGCTTTAGTGGGGCAGTTTTAGTGGGACAGTTTTAGAGGGGCAGCTTTAGTGGGGCAGCTTTAGTGGGGCAGTTTTAGGGGGGCAGTTTTAGTGGGGTGGGGAAGTTTTAGTGGGGCAGTTTTAGTAGGGCAGCTTTAGTGGGGCAGTTTTAGTGGGGCAGTTATAGTGGGGTGGGGAAGTTTTAGTGGGGCAGTTTAAGTGGGGTGGGGAAGTTTTAGTTGGGCAGTTTTAGTGGGGAAGTTTTAGTGGGGCAGCTTTAGTGGGGCAGTTTTAGTGGGGCAGTTATAATGGGGTGGGGTAGTTTTAGTTGGGCAGTTTTAGTGGGGTGGGGAAGTTTTAGTGGGGCAGTTTTAGTGCGGTGGGGAAGTTTTAGTGGGGCAGTTTTAGTGGGGAAGTTTTAGTGGGGCAGTTATAGTGGGATAGTTTTAGTGGGGTGGGGAAGTTTTAGTGAGGTAGTTTTAGTGGGGAAGTTTTAGTGGGGCAGTTATAGTGGGGTTAGTTTAGTGGGGCAGTTTTAGTGGGGAAGTTTTAGTGGGGTGGGGAAGTTTTAGTGGGGCAGTTATTATAGTGGGGAAGTTTTAGTGGGGCTCGTTTTAGTGCGGAAGTTTTAGTGGTGCAGTTATAGTGGGAAAGTTTTAGTGGGGCAGTTTTAGTGGGGAAGTTTTAGTGGGGCAGTTTTAGTGGAGAAGTTTTAGTGGGGCAGTTATAGTGGGGAAGTTTTTGTGGGGCAGTTTTAGTGGGGCAGTTTTAGTAGGGTGGGGCAGCTTTAGTGGGACAGTTTTAGTGGGACAGCTTTAGTGGGACTGTTTTAGTGGGGTGGGGAAGTTTTAGTGGGACAGTTTTATTGGGACAGTTTTAGTGGGACAGTTTTAGTGGGGCAGTTTTAGTGGGACAACTTTAGTGGGGCAGTTATAATGGGGAAGTTTTAGTGGGCTGGGGAAGTTTTAGTGGGGCAGTTTTAGTGGGACAGCTTTAGTGGGACTGTTTTAGTGGGACAGCTTTAGTGGGACAGTTTTAGTGAGACAGTTTTAGTGGGGTGGGGCAGATTTAGTGGGATAGTTTTAGTGGGGCAGTTTTAGTGGGGTGGGGCAGCTTTAGTGAGACAGTTTTAGTGGGGCAGTTTTAGTGGGGTAGCTTTAATGGGGCAGTTTTAGTGGGGCAGCTTTAATGGGGCAGTTTTAGTGGTGCAGTTTTAGGGGGGTGGGGCAGCTTTAGTGGGGCAGTTTTAGTTCGGTGGGGCAGCTTTACTGGGACAGTTTTAGTGGGATAGCTTTAGTGGAACAGCTTTAGTGGGATAGTTTTAGTGGGATAGCTTTAGTGGGACAGCTTTAGTGGGACAGTTTTAGTGGGACAATTTTAGTGGGACAGTATTAGTGGGACAGCTTTAGTGGGGCAGTTTTAGTGGGACAGCTTTAGTGGGGCAGTTTTAGTGGGGCAGTTTTAGTGGGGAAGTTTTAGTGTGGCAGTTTTAGTGGGGAAGTTTTAGTGGGGCAGTTTTAGTGGGGCAGTTTTAGTGGGGCAGTTTTAGTGGGGCATTTTTAGTGGAGAAGTTTTAGTGGGGCAGTTTTAGTGGGGCAGTTTTAGTGGGGCAGTTTTAGTGGAGAAGTTTTAGTGGGGCAGCTTTAGTGGGGCAGTTTTAGGGGGGCAGTTTTAGTGGGGTGGGGAAGTTTTAGTGGGGCAGTTTTAGTAGGGTGGGGCAGCTTTAGTGAGACAGTTTTAGTGGGGCAGTTTTAGTGGGGTAGCTTTAATGGGGCAGTTTTAGTGGGGCAGCTTTAATGGGGCAGTTTTAGTGGTGCAGTTTTAGGGGGGTGGGGCAGCTTTAGTGGGGCAGTTTTAGTTCGGTGGGGCAGCTTTACTGGGACAGTTTTAGTGGGACAGCTTCAGTGGGATAGTTTTAGTAGGACATCTTTAGTGGGACAGCTTTAGTGGGACAGTTTTAGTGGGACAGCTTTAGTGGGACAGTTTTAGTGGGATAGCTTTAGTGGAACAGCTTTAGTGGGATAGTTTTAGTGGGATAGCTTTAGTGGGACAGCTTTAGTGGGACAGTTTTAGTGGGACAATTTTAGTGGGACAGTATTAGAGGGGCAGTTTTAGTGGGACAGCTTTAGTGGGGGAGCTTTAGTGGGGCATTTTTAGTGGGGCAGTTTTAGTGGCGAAGTTTTAGTGGGGCAGCTTTAGTGGGGCAGCTTTAGTGGGGCAGTTTTGATGGGGCAGCTTTAGTGGAGAAGTTTTAATGGGGCAGCTTTAGTGGGGCAGTTTTAGTGGGGCAGCTTTAGTGGGGCAGTTTTAGTGGGACAGTTTTAGAGGGGCAGCTTTAGTGGGGCAGCTTTAGTGGGGCAGTTTTAGGGGGGCAGTTTTAGTGGGGTGGGGAAGTTTTAGTGGGGCAGTTTTAGTAGGGCAGTTATAGTGGGGTGGGGAAGTTTTAGTCGGGCAGTTTTAGTGGGGTGGGGAAGTTTTAGTGGGGCAGTTACAGTGGGGCGGTGAAGTTTTAGTGGGGCAGTTTTAGTGGGGCAGTTATAGTGGAGAAGTTTTAGTGGTGAAGTTTTAGTGGAGCAGTTATAGTGGGGAAGTTTTAGTGGGTCAGTTTTAGTGGGGCAGTTATAGTGGGGCAGTTTTAGTGGGGCAGTTATAGTGGGGCAGTTTTAGTGGGGCACTTTTAGTGGGGAAGTTTTAGTGGGGCAGTTATAGTGGGGAAGTTTTAGTGGGGAAGTTTTAGTGAGGCAGTTATAGTGGGGCAGTTTTAGTGGGGCAGTTTTAAAGGGGCAGTTTTAGTGGGGTGGGGAAGTTTTAGTGGGGCAGTTTTAGTGGGGTGGGGAAGTTTTAGTGCGGCAGTTAAAGTGGGGCAATTTTAGGTGGGCAGTTTTAGTGGGGAAGTTTTAGTGGGGCAGCTTTAGTGGGGCAGTTTTAGTGGGGCAGTTATGGTGGGGTGGGGAAGTTTTAGTGGGGCAGTTTAAGTGGGGTGGGGAAGTTTTAGTGGGGCAATTTTAGTGGGGCAGTGTTAGTGGGGCAGCTTTAGTGGGGCAGTTTTAGTGGGGCAGTTTTAGAGGGGCAGTTTTAGTGGGGCAGCTTTAGTGGGGCAGTTTTAGGGGGACAGTTTTAGTGGGGTGGGGAAGTTTTAGTGGGGCAGTTTTAGTAGGGCAGTTATAGTGGGGTGGGGAAGTTTTAGTCGGGCAGTTTTAGTGGGGTGGGGAAGTTTTAGTGGGGCAGTTACAGTGGGGTGGTGAAGTTTTAGTGGGGCAGTTTTAGTGGGGCAGTTATAGTGGGGAAGTTTTAGTGGTGAAGATTTAGTGGAGCAGTTATAGTGGGGAAGTTTTAGTGGGTCAGTTTTAGTGGGGCAGTTATAGTGGGGCAGTTTTAGTGGGGCAGTTATAGTGGGGCAGTTTTAGTGGGGCACTTTTAGTGGGGAAGTTTTAGTGGGGCAGTTATAGTGGGGAAGTTTTAGTGGGGAAGTTTTAGTGAGGCAGTTATAGTGGGGCAGTTTTAGTGGGGCAGTTTTAAAGGGGCAGTTTTAGTGGGGTGGGGAAGTTTTAGTGGGGCAGTTTTAGTGGGGTGGGGAAGTTTTAGTGGGGCAGTTAAAGTGGGGCAATTTTAGGTGGGCAGTTTTAGTGGGGAAGTTTTAGTGGGGCAGCTTTAGTGGGGCAGTTTTAGTGGGGCAGTTATAGTGGGGTGGGGAAGTTTTAGTGGGGCAGTTTAAGTGGGGTGGGGAAGTTTTAGTGGGGCAGTTTTAGTGGGGAAGTTTTAGTGGGGCAGCTTTAGTGGGGCAGTTTTAGTGGGGAAGTTTTAGTGGGGCAGTTATAGTGGGGAAGTTTTAGTGGGGAAGTTTTAGTGAGGCAGTTATAGTGGGGCAGTTTTAGTGGGGCAGTTTTAAAGGGGCAGTTTTAGTGGGGTGGGGAAGTTTTAGTGGGGCAGTTTTAGTGGGGTGGGGAAGTTTTAGTGAGGCAGTTAAAGTGGGGCAATTTTAGGTGGGCAGTTTTAGTGGGGAAGTTTTAGTGGGGCAGCTTTAGTGGGGCAGTTTTAGTGGGGCAGTTATAGTGGGGTGGGGAAGTTTTAGTGGGGCAGTTTAAGTGGGGTGGGGAAGTTTTAGTGGGGCAGTTTTAGTGGGGAAGTTTTAGTGGGGCAGCTTTAGTGGGGCAGTTTTAGTGGGGGGGGGGAAGTTTTAGTGGGGCAGTTTTAGAGGGGTGGGGAAATTTTCATGAAGCAGTTATAGTGGGGAAGTTTTAGTGGGGTGGGGAAGTTTTAGTGGGGCAGTTTTAGTGGGGAAGTTTTAGTGGGGCAGTTATAGTGGGAAAGTTTTAGTGGGGTGGGGAAGTTTTAGTGAGGTAGTTTTAGTGGGGAAGTTTTAGTGGGGCAGTTATAGTGGGGTTAGTTTAGTGGGGCAGTTTTAGTGGGGAAGTTTTAGTGGGGTGGGGAAGTTTTAGTGGGGCAGTTATTATAGTGGGGAAGTTTTAGTGGGGCTCGTTTTAGTGCGGAAGTTTTAGTGGGGCAGTTATAGTGGGAAAGTTTTAGTGGAGCAGTTTTAGTGGGGAAGTTTTAGTGGTGCAGTTTTAGTGGAGCAGTTTTATGGGGAAGTTTTTGTGGGGCTGTTTTAGTGGGGCAGTTTTAATAGGGTGGGGCAGCTTTAGTGGGACAGTTTTAGTGGGACAGCTTTAGTGGGACTGTTTTAGTGGGGTGGGGAAGTTTTAGTGGGACAGTTTTATTGGGACAGTTTTAGTGGGACAGTTTTAGTGGGGCAGTTTTAGTGGGACAACTTTAGTGGGGCAGTTATAGTGGGGAAGTTTTAGTGGGCTGGGGAAGTTTTAGTGGGGCAGTTTTAGTGGGACAGCTTTAGTGGGACTGTTTTAGTGGGACAGCTTTAGAGGACAGTTTTAGTGAGACAGTTTTAGTTGGGTGGGGCAGATTTAGTGGACAGTTTTAGTGGGGCAGTTTTAGTGGGGTGGGGCAGCTTTAGTGAGACAGTTTTAGTGGGGCAGTTTTAGTGGGGTAGCTTTAATGGGGCAGTTTTAGTGGGGCAGCTTTAATGAGGCAGTTTTAGTGGTGCAGTTTTAGGGGGCTGGGGCAGCTTTAGTGGGGCAGTTTTAGTTCGGTGGGGCAGCTTTACTGGGACAGTTTTAGTGGGACAGCTTCAGTGGGACAGTTTTAGTAGGACATCTTTAGTGGGACAGCTTTAGTGGGACAGTTTTAGTTGGACAGCTTTAGTGGGACAGTTTTAGTGGGATAGCTTTAGTGGGACAGCTTTAGTGGGATAGTTTTAGTGGGATAGCTTTAGTGGGACAGCTTTAGTGGGACAGTTTTAGTGGGACAATTTTAGTGGGACAGTATTAGTGGGACTGCTTTAGTGGGGCAGTTTTAGTGGGACAGCTTTAGTGGGGCAGTTTTAGTGGGGCAGGTTTAGTGGGGAAGTTTTTGTGTGGCAGTTTTAGTGGGGAAGTTTTAGTGGGGCAGTTTTAGTGGGGCAGTTTTAGTGGGGCAGTTTTAGTGGGGCAGTTTTAGTGGAGAAGTTTTAGTGGGGCAGTTTTAGTGGGGCAGTTTTAGTGGGGCAGTTTTAGTGGGGAAGTTTTAGTGGGGCAGTTTTAGTGGGGCAGTTTTAGTGGGGTGGGGAAGTCTTAGTGGGGCAGTTATAGTGGGGAAGTTTTAGTGGGGCAGTTTTAGTGGGGCAGTTTTAGTGGGGCAGTTTTAGTGGGGCAGTTTTAGTGGGGCAGTTTTAGTGGGGCAGTTTTAGTTGGGCAGTTTTAGTGGAGCAATTTTAGTGGTGCAGTTTTAGTGGGGCAGTTTTAGTGGGGCAGTTTTAGTGGGGCAGTTTTAGTGGGGCAGTTTTAGTGGGGCAGTTTTAGTGAGGTAGTTTTAGAGGGGCAGTTTTAGTGGGGCAGTTTTAGAGGGGCAGTTTTAGTGGGACAGTTTTAGTGGGACAGTTTTAGTGGGGCATTTTCAGTTGGGTGGGGAAGTTTTAGTGGGGCAGTTTTAGTGGGGCAGTTGTAGTGGGGCAGTTTTAGTGGGGTGGGTAGGTTTTAGGGGGGCAGTTTTAGTGGGGCAGTTTTAGTAGGGCATTTTTAGTGGGGTGGGGAAGTTTTAGTGGGGCAGTTTTAGTGGGGCAGTTTTAGTGGGGTTGGGAGTTTTAGTGGGGCAGTTTTAGTGGGGCAGTTTTAGTGGGGCAGTTTTAGGGGGGCAGTTTTAGTGGGGCAGTTTTAGAGGGGCAGTTTTACTGGGACAGCTTTAGTGGGGCAGTTTTAGTGGGGCAGTTTTAGTGGGGCAGTTTTAGTGGGGCAGTTTTAGTGGGGTGGGGAAGTTTTAGTTGGGCAGTTTTAGTGAGGCAGTTTTAGTGGGGCAGTTTTAGTGGGGTGGGGAAGTTTTAGTGGCGCAGTTTTAGTGGGGCAGTTTTAGTGGGGCAGTGTTAGTGGGGCAGTTTTAGTGGGGCAGTTTTAGTGGGGCAGTTTTAGTGGGGTGGGGAAGTTTTAGTTGGGCAGTTTTAGTGAGGCAGTTTTAGTGGGGCAGTTTTAGTGGGGTGGGGAAGTTTTAGTGGCGCAGTTTTAGTGGGACAGTTTTAGTGGGGCAGTATTAGTGGGGCAGTTTTAGTGGGGCAGTTTTAGTGGGGCAGTTTTAGTGGGGCAGTTTTTGTGGGGTGGGGAAGTTTAAGTGGGACAGTTTTAGTGGGTCAGTTTTAGAGGCGCAGTTTTAGTGGGGCAGTTTTAGTGGGGCAGTTTTAGTGGGGCAGTTTTAGTGGGGCAGTTTTAGTGGTGTGGGGAAGTTTTAGTGGGACAGTTTTAGTGGGGCAGTTTTAGTGGGACAGTTTTAGTGGGGCAGTTTTAGGGGGACAGTTTTAGTGGGGTGGGGAAGTTTTAGTGGGACAGTTTTAGTGGGGCAGTTTTAGTAGGACAGTTTCAGTGGGACAGTTTTAGGGGGACAGTTTTAGTGGGGCAGTTTTAGTGGGACAATTTTAGTGATGTAGTTTTAGTGGGACAGTTTTAGTGGAACAGTTTTAGTGGGACAGTTTTAGTGGGGCAGTTTTAGTGGGGTGTGGAAGTTTTAGTGGGACAGTTTTAGTGGGGAGGTTGTAGTGGGACAGTTTTAGTGGGGCAGTTTCAGTGGGGTGGGGCAGTTTTAGTGGGACAGCTTTGGTGGGACAATTTTAGTGGGTTAGCTTTAGTGGGACAGTATTAGTGGGACAGCTTTAGTGGGACAGCTTTAGTGGGACAATTTTAGTGGGACAGTTTTAGTTGGACAGTTTTAGTGGGGTGGAGCAGTTTTATTGGGTTGGGGCATTTTTAGTGGGGTGGGACAGTTTTAGTGGGACAGCTTTAATGGGACAGTTTTACTGATGGTTGGGCGTAGGCCACTTTGATCTTTTGATTTTCCCTTTCAGCCCTAAAATTTGGATAGCGGAGAACAGGTTTGTCCAGTATTCGTTTCCACCTCTCATTGATTCCCCTTGAACCACTGATCTCATGTGACTTAGGTGGTCATTGTGACCTTGAAAGGGATCTTGATTGTAACTTAGTTGAGCCTTTTACAACCTGCCATGAAGAGTGTTGTTGAATATTCTTCAACCCAGCTCTTGTTTGCGAATTGTTTAGTGTCAAATGACGATACTGCACTGTCATATATGCTGGTTTGTAGAATGCTCTACATTTTGTCTGTGGTGTTTTCCTTACCTTTCGACTCTGCTAGAGAGCTAATTCTTCTCTGAAAGTTTCCTTCATTTCTGGTATGTTCAATCCATTGATGTTGATCTTTGGTTTAAATGGGCCAAGCCTGATTAGTAGGTTTTTTTCGGTTGCGCTTTGATCTTGTTGATCATTAGTGCTTGGTCAGTGTTGAGGTCTGCACGTGTGATTTTTACTGCATTGAAATGTTTACTCCGTGTCAATATGAAATCAATCTGGCACCAGTGCCCTGATCTGAGATGACACATATATTTCCTGTCAGCTTCCTTGACAGCAAAGAACGCGTGCTACACATGTTTTTGTGTGTTTATTTGTGTGTTTTTTTAGCGGATTTCAAGCAGTCTTTGACCATTTAGCTTGAGTTTTCCAACGTCATGTTGTCCTAGACATCCCAGCCAGGAGCGATGCTCAGACCCAGTACGTGCGTTCAGGTCGTTTAGTATCTCCAATGCCTTTTCCCCTGGAATTGGATTTACGACGTTATGTAATGAGTCATAGAATCTGTCTTTCTCTGGTGCAATTGGTGCTTGCATTGCTTAGGCGCAGAAAACATCATATACCCACTCTTTGCGGGAGGGACACTATTTACTCAGATACAGCAATTAGTGTGCTAATAGAGGTCACAAGTCTGTTTTTCATAGGGAATGGCTGAAATGCAGGACCTGCCAGAAAAAGTGTAGTCTTTTTCTTACTGATCCGCAGCCCGGAAGCATTCTTTAATGGAGGAAAGAAATATCCACTTGCAGCCGTTTAAATTCATTGTTGATAACACAAGTTTTCCTGATTTCTGCAACGCTTGTAAGGTCCGCATTTACTGGACTGGACACATTGTTCTGATGCTCCATGTTCCAAGTCTGGATGGTCTTTGCTTGGTTTCCTTGACTTCAGAAATTGAGCAGGTTTTTCAACTTAGCCTAAACAGCTCGATGTGGTGATCGTGATCCCCGGAGGCTCTTGGGGAAGAGCAGGATACTCCACTGCCTTGGGACGGGGCTACAAGGAGGGAGTTTGTAAGGAGTACGCCGTCTCCTGTGTGCCAAGCCGGTGTCCATGTATGTCTTCTTACAATATCACCGCCTTGACATCCACATCTCTAACGACCGAAGGACCAAGAAGGAACTCGACCACATCCTTGTGAGGTCTCAATCGGGTAACTTCATGTCGTGTCATTCGCGGTGCTGAGGCCTCTGCCAACACTGACCATCGCTTGCTGATGATCGCGTGCTCCATAGCCGAAATGTCCCTACAAAATTTGTGCCGACCCCCAGGTACAATATCCCGTTTCTCAAGGCTAACCCAAGTGTCATCGATGATATCAGGGGAAACCTGGCTGCATCGGGCCTCCTTCCAGATTACCCGGAGGCAGAATGGGCAGTCATTAAGAACGTCACATGCTAGGCCGAGTAGCTAATCACCGGCTCTTGGACCCCAAAGCGCCAGCAATGGCTCTCCGATACCTAGTATGGCATAATACTCCAGAAGCCCTCAGCCGACCGACGACGGCTGAAAGGCCAGCTGAACGTGGAGACCAGGGCAGACAAGGAACGCTTCCCCAACGAAATTGCTGATGAAGTCACAGCTGGTCCCAGATCTCAGGACTTCAGACCCGCATTTCATGCTATCAAGCTCCTCCACCCTGGAAACCAGCAGAACGAGAAAAAAGCAAAGAGGTCATCAATCAGTCCGACGGTCCATGAGCTCGTCATAGGAGAAGGTAGCGAACAGGTGGAAGGAGAACTATACATAACGAGGAGGTAGCGAACAGGTGGAAGAAGCACTGTACATAACGAGGAGGTAACGAACAGGTGGAAGAAGCACTACACTCAAACTCCTAACTACCCACCAGTAACGACATGCCCTGATCTGTCTGCTGAATCTCCGGACCCTCCCCCAGATACGGAAATTAACATCGACCCCCCTACTTTAGCTGAAGTCCTTGCTGCCATTTGGAAACTCTGAGATGGACGGGCGGCAGGCCCTGATCACATCCAACGGGTGCTGTTGAAACACGTTATCAACCCGATCAGCTCTGTCCTCCATCATTTATTTCTGCGCATGGAGGACGGGGCATGTCCCGGCTGACTGCAGCCATGGAATCGTCGTCTCCCTGTACAGAGGCTAGGAGAGTCGCAAAGACTTCAGCAATTACAGGCCTATAACACTACTCTCGGTACTGGGGAAGGTGTTTCCCTACGTTCTTCTGGCTAAACTAAAGCCTCTCTTGAGCACAAAACGTCGCCCAGAACAGTCTGATTTCATCCATGATCGTTCTACAACCGACCCTATCCTTGCTCCTCCTCACCGAACTGCACCGGGTCTTTAATCGCCTCTTGTTCGCTGCATACGTGCACTTGAAGTTCACCTTCGATTCGGTCAATTGGCCGGCTTTATGGAAAGCCATCTAGGGAATAGGCACCCCGGTACCCCTGTTGAGCCTGATCAAGGAGCTACACAAGCACACCTGCCAGAATTCGATTGGGTGGCATTCTCTCTGACAGATTCCCTACCACTTCGGGTGTCAGACAGAGACGTGTTCTTGCCTCCGACCTATTCTCCTGGACCTCTGGCTTCTTGACCGCCTCAGCGCACATCTGAAAGGTATAGCTATTGATCAGTCAATCTTCACTGATCTCATTTACGCGGACGACATTGTCCTGTTCTGCACAGACATATCTGCGCTGCAGTGCTCTCTAGAAATGTTAGACAGTGAAATGCCCTCGCTAGGTGTGTCTATATTCTGGGCAAAGACCAAAGTTCAGATTCTCATTTCCGACACAGCACCCCCTAGTATTGAAACTTAAAGTCACACTGTGGATGGCACCAACGAATTTATATATCTCGGTAGCATGATATCATCCAATGGGCGCAGTGGTCTCGGTATATCAAGGCCGATTGGACTAGCTGCGCTCGCTATGCACGACCACCGACGAATGTGACAAGATATCCAGTGGAACAAAAATCCACATCTTCCAGTCCTGCGTGGTCCCAGTCCTGCGTGGTCCCAGTCCAGTATCACGGCTCCGAAACCTGAACATTGCTGAAACATGTCGAGATTGGAAGCCTTTCACATGCGCAACCAGCGGCGTATCCTGAGCATCCGATGGCATGACTACATCCGCAACGTGGAGGTCTGTGCTAGACGAGGCCTCCACATAAACTCAGAAACACTTAACCGGCGCCCTACGTTTGGAAACAAGCACGGACTGCAAGTAATGCCAGAAATTGGTTTGGTATACGCCTAACCACTGACTGTATTAGTGTTCCTCACCTTTCTGGTGGTAATCTAGGTTTGGTTATGTTCTAGTGCGATGTTGTTTGGTTGTGCTTGTTAACGTTGTTTTCAACATATATACATTTTTAAATGGGAAAATCCATTCTTTGTTGAGTGTATGCTAGAAAAACTGATATATTAACATATGCACCTCTGTAATGCATATTCAAACTGTAAATTGTATATTTATTTTTCTTTAATAAATAAACTTAGTGACATTCTAACTAATCACAACTCTATCAGCAAAGAGACAAAATTATCGACACGATCAGCTTATCTACCTGCAAATTGGTAACATGAAACTAGTCACCTCAATCAGAGATGCTTTATAAAAATATATATGTAGCCCTATTGAACATCTGTCCTCACATTACACATAGTCGATAAAAACATATTTAGGTCATGGCTCGGTGATCTCACCTAGACAAAAACAAAAAGATACTTTCATCACGGCCACAAGGTCTTCGTCAGAGACAAAGAACGAATAAAAACAACTGACAAATCACAACAGTAAAAAACAAGACACATTCCAGCTTCAGTTGTTATAATCAATTTCTCTGTGTTCAAAACGTGATAGCAATCACATTAGGCTGTCATTTGTTTACTTTCCTTTTTCCCCCAGTTCAGTCAACCGTACTTAACTCACTGTTAACATCAGATAGCGTTTTTATGAGTTTACGTTTAGGAAACTTGTTCCTAGTGGAAATTAAAGAAAAAAGATCGAGACTGTGAGTATATTCGGCACATTTTGTTGGTAAGGGTTGTTGGTACGTTGCGAGTTGACTTCAATCTGAAACATGTTTTGTTTGTATAATTCTGTTTTTCCTACATCCTGTCCGTGTCGGTTAAATTAACTAAACTTAACGTCGTTATACTGGATTAGATGACTCTGCAGAGTCTGTATACAACCAGTTTCTTTTACATTACCTTGCTATAAAAGCTATGCGCATCCAACCTATTCTTAAATGCATTAATTGTCCTTGCCTCCACTACTTCCTCTGGGAATGCATTCCCCGCATTCACCACTCTCTGACCAACAAACTATTTCCTAATATCTAATCTGGACCTTTATTTAGTTACTTTGAAGCTTTTTCCTCTTGTTCTTGTAGGTGGTTGTATTTTGAAAAACTTGTTATAATCTAATTTATCCGTTCCTTTGATTATCATCACAAATTATTCTCTTTTCTAGACACCGTAGGCGAGTTTTTCTTCATAACTGTAATTCTACCAGCTTTGTCGCTCTTTTTGTATCCTTTCCAGCATGTTTATATCCCCTCTACGATAAATACTCCAAACCTGTACACAGTACTCCAATCTAGGTCTAACTAATGCTTTATACAGTTTTACTATCACTTCCTTGCTCCTATGTTTAATATTTCTTTTTATCATGCCTAACATTACATTTGCCTTTTTCACTGCTACCTGGACTTGCTCACTCACCTTAACTGTATGATCTATTATGACCCCTAGGTCCTTTTCCTATTCTACCCTTCTAATATTGTTCTCTCCCATTCTGTAATTATGTTCCATATTGGATCTAACCATGTGGATGACTGTACATGTATCTACATTAAACTCCATTTACCAGCTTACAGACCATTCTCGAATTTTATCTAAATCCGATATCAATATATCCACTTCCGCTTTAGATGAGACACTACTGCATAGTTTTGTGTCATCAGCAAATTTTGCAATCATGGATCTCATATCAATGTGCAAATCATTTATATATATCCAGAACAAAATTGGTCCCAAAGCCGAGCCCTGTGGCACTTCCCTTTTCAATTCACACCACTCAGAATACTCCTTATTTATGCCCACTCTCTGCCTTCTTCCCATTAACCAATTTTCATTCCATTTGGCAACTTCCCCACCTATTCCATGTGATTTTAACTTTCTAAATAATCTTTGATGAGGTACTCTATCAAACGCCTTTGCGAACTAGAAAAATAGCATCCACAGGCTCCCCTTTATCTATTATTTTAATTCTCTATGAATTCTAATAGATTTGTTAAGCACGACCTCCCTCTAGTAAACCCATGCTGACTATTTCTGATTAGATTAAACTTGTCTAAATGCATTACAATGTTTTCTTTGACTATTGACTCAAGCAATTTACAGACTATGCTCGTTAAACTCACCAGTCTATAATTTGCTGAATCTGAATTTTTTGCCCTTTCTGAATAAGGGGATCACTCCTGCATCTTTCCAATCCCGTGGAACAGTCCCTTTTACAAGTGATTGAGAACATAATACAACCAATGGTTTTGCTAGTTGGTCTCTAATTTCAAACAGCAATTTTGGAAAAATACCATCTTGCCCTGGACATTTATCCACTTTCAACCCATCCAAACCCCATTTCCTCTGTAATACAGATTGATCGTAATCCCGCTGTTTTCATGTCTCTTTGAAATATATATATAGGCTCTGGGATCTTGGAGCAGTCTTCTTTTGTGTAGACTGTGCCAAACTACTGATTCAGTAGATTAACTGACTCCCTATTCTCAGTTATTATTTTTCCTGTGCTGTCTATGAGATGGCCTACTTTGTCTTTCGTGCTTTTTTTTATTTCTTACATAAGAAAAGAAGCTTTTACTATCAGTATTGTTCCTCTGAGCAAGTATTTTTTTTCCAAGTCTATTTTTGCTGATTTATTCGCTTTTTGAGCAATGTTATGCTTGTCCAAATATTTTAAATAAATTACATTTGATGTACCGGTCTCTATTTATTTTTATCTATGCTTTATTAAAATTTTTATAAAATCTTTTACATGTAACTATAAATCTAGTTATCCACTGTTTATGCTTGGGGTTTACCTCTCTACATAGACCACATTCCTATTTTAGCGTTTCTAGAACTGTTCTAAAACTCTCCCACTCTTGTTCAACATCTGTTCCTCCGACAATATCTTTCCAGATTATGTGACTGGCTGCCTCTTGCGTCTTCTTAACATCTGCCTTAGAGTAGTCGTATATTCGCATGTTTATGTTTACTTCTTTCCCTGCTATAAGATCCCAAAGGATGGTCTGATGATCAATTGAACCAAACAGTTCCCCAACGGTAACGTTTTCAAATAAATTGTTAGGGTCCACATTATGGCTCCACTCTAAGAGCTAAGATCCACAAACACTTCATGTGATCAAACACTTCATGTGATCAAACACTTCATGTGATCAAACACTTCATGTGATCAAACACTTCATGTGATCAAACACTTCATGTGATTTTGTAGATTTGGTTTCTGTTGCAATCCGTTGTACTCGTTTATTAATTCTTTCTCTCTAAAAGAATCACTTCTATTCCTCTCTTAAAACTGGAAGTCCGCTTGAGGTTCCTCTTGTACGATGCAGTTTATCCCTAAGCAAGATTGGACAAGGCGATGTTTTCACGATGCTCCTATCAGGATATGTTCTTTCAGCCCGAAACACAGCACATCATGTGGAATTCAATGTACGCCAGATAGATCGGTCTAATGTCACTCATAGTTTCTGCACATCGTTCAGAACTATCATCTACGGCTCTCTAAAGATTGCCCTGCAACTTTATTTCTGGTGACACCTGGTCTAAGTGTAATTGCTTAAAATGGAAGTTTGTTGCTTTGTGTTCTAAGGACATGTCCGACGGACGTCTAAAGTTTTTTTCTTGATGATAGTAGAAACAAATTGTTGTTTGGTCTCTAGTCATAATTATTTGTTTGTCTTCAATCTTCCTGATCAACGTTCAATATTGTTATAGTGCATTCAGTCTATTGTCAAGAGTTTCAGTCATTTTCTAGCTTTCAGATCCATTTGTTAATATTGTGTTGGAGTTGAGCATAGTTTGATGTTATATTCTCAGTGTTTTCTTTACTTCAGTTATTTGTATTTTGGTTTTAGGCAGATGAGATCAAAGTGGTTCGAGTGAAGAGTTCATTAACCATGTCCGTCCTGTCCCATTTTGCTGCTCTAGAAGGTGAAATGTTTTAAACTATTTAATATATTTCCATTCCTTTTTATACAAGAAGCTTCGTTTGTGATATTCGCGACTTCTGTTTTCGAAGCATTTATCTGAAGGCGTATCTATTGAGATAGTGGGTAGAATGTGTCCATCTTGTCCTGTGTCCCCTCAACACAACACTTGTACTCAGACGAACCAAATCATCTGCGAAGGAAAGATCTTGTAAGGTCTTAGCGTCTGTCCATTTTAATGACTATATGTTTGTTGTGTGCAGACATACACCAAGACATATTACCAACTCTATGGATTTACTAAAGTATATATAAATACGAGGAGCGCTCCGAAAGTAGTACCTCATATTTTATTCCATGAAAGTCATAATAGATTTTTTTTTAACACATTAACACCATTTGATAGCGCAGTGTCTTGCTATTAAAAAAACTATTTTTCAGCATAGTCCCCACCCTTGGCTATTTATTTTCCCTAAGGATGTACAAGAATGCAGCGCTCGTAAAGAGTCTGCACCAGCGGAGGTGACCCACTGTCGTCTGTAACGAAGTCGCTGGTAGGAAAATGTTGCCCCTCCCCCCCCAATTCAACTTTCATTGACCCGAACAGATGTAGTCCGTAGGCGCCAAATCGGGACTATCTTTTGGGCGTGGTAGAACAGTACAGCCAAGACTGACAACGTAATCAACGATCATCAAGCTGGCATGGGTTGATAAAGACACGCTGTCTTCTTCTCTCGCCTGACCCTGGAAATTCAAGCCTTCAGCTTAGTCAGCGTCGAAATGTAGTGACCAGAGCTGATGGTTTGTTCAGGTTCCAGGAAATTAAGAAGGATTACCCCTTCCTTATCTCAAAAGACAGTGTACATTACTTTGCCCTCTGGTGGCTTCGTCTTGAACTTTTTCCTCGATGTAGAATTCCCACATCGTCACTCCATGAACTGTCGTTTTGACTCCGAATCGTAGTAGTGGTACCACTTCTCAGTGATGGTGCGATCCAGGAAACTGTCACTTTCATCCTCGTAATGGTTCAAGAGATTAAGACAAACTTGCATGCGATGTTTTTTCTGTTCCTGTGTGAGCATTTGTGGGACGCACCTGACGCAAACCGTGTGCCATTCCAGCGTTGCTAGCATCGTTTCCACTACATTAAAGCCGATATCCAGCTCCGTAGACAGTTCCCTGATCGTAATCCTCCGGTTTGCGCGGATGTACCGATCGAGACGTTCTTCATTGCATGGTGTGACAGCTGCGCATGACCGGCCATGTATGTAGCTTGCCCTTCATGACGCTGTCGCCACTTCTGAAACGCACAACACATCGCCTCACTGTACTAACGCTCAATGTTTTATCTTCGTAAACGTTCAGCAAGCGTCGATGAATGTCAATTGGTGCAACGTTTTCCGCTTTAAACAATTCAATAACGCACCTCTGTTTAAAACGCACTTCCATGACAGACGCCAATTTGCCAGACTGCTCCTCCACTACCACGTGTTGGACGGAAACCACATTTATGGAAATTGACCGGAAGGTTCAAACTTTACTCATTAGCTCTTTTGGTCATGTCAGACGATAATAATTGTGCTTTGAAAAGGTATGCAACTACAGTCCATAACGGTAACGGATGTGACTCGTAAGACCAATCCGGGCAGAGAAGCATCTTCCACAGTGTGTGCAAGAAAAATCAGGACCGTTTGCGGCATCGCATGGTGTGGCGTGTCTTCTCAAACTCTGAGTCTTTAGCCTATCAGCAATCATCATCTACTTTTTCTGTATTCCATGCTTAATTCTGCCCCTCCATGTAACAGGATCCATGGCGTCCTGGTCCCATGATTCCAAATCGATTTCTACGTCATTCATATCCCGCTTGCATACATTCTTGTACCGAAGTAGTGGCCGGCCCCGAGACTTTTTCCCAACTGTAATTCACCATAGAGAAGATATTTTGGTATTCTGCCATCATTCATCCTCCGAATGTGTCCCAGCCAGCGGAGCCTTAGATGACTAAGCATGGACAAAATTGTGACAGTGCCATGTTCTCTCCAACACCTTTGCGTTGGTGATCTTGTCTTGCCACCCAACGCCAATGATTCTGCGCAGGCACCTCATGTGATAGCTGTTTAGCCGCCTCTCCTGGTGCATGTAGGTAGACGATGTTTCACTGCCATAAAGAAGAATGCTGACGACACAAGCCTAGTAAATAAGTGTTTTTGTTTTAACAGTGAGTTTCTTGTTCTCCCAGACCCTTTTTGTTAATCTGGTCATTGTTGTTGCTGCCTTTCCTATCCTGATATTGATCTCTTGGCCCAGGGATAGTTTATTATTGACTGAAGATTCCAAGTAGGTAAAGTGATCTACTACATCGAGAGCTTCATCATCAATTGAGATTACTGGTGGTTTGTTTGCACCCTGGACCATAACTTGTGTTTTCGTTTTGCTGATTGTTAACCCGAACTCACAGCAGGCATCTGAAAATGCAGATAGTAAGCTTTGCAGGTCCTCCTATGAATGAGTGGTAATTGCAGCACCATCCGCAAAGAGCAAACTTTACTGCTATACTGCTAAACCCCACTTCTGACGTCGTGGGACATCATAATTAAATAGGAGCCCTTACTTTCGGAATGCCTTTCGCATATATATATCTTCTTGATCTTGATGAACTGTTTCTTATTAGAGCTGCGAGTACCAGCTTCATCTTAAGCGGACCTTATCTTGAGCCACGGAAGTTCAGTGCATGGTAAGCCCTCCGCCAGATGAGTATAAGATGTTGTTGCGTACAGCGAGGGAGTCTGACCAACACATTCGAGGTCTTCCCCTTTGTCTCTTTTTTACCTCCGGGGTACCATATTGCTGTTGCCTTGCTCCATCGTCCATTGACTTGTTGCAACATGTTGCCTGCCCATCTATGTTTTGCCATGTCTGCATAGATTACGGCATCATTCACCATGTACAATCGTCGTATGTGAGAATTGTGGAGATTTTGCATACTTTGGTTCCAGAGAGTGATTACCACCAAGCATTTTTCAAGAGTGGCCTGAATAACTCTAAATTTTTCCCTTAATGATTTTGTTAGTGTCCATGTCTCAGCAGCTGTGCACCACAGGAAGCATATTGGAATTGAAGATAGAGGCTCGTGGGATCTGGTCATTGTAATTGTCCAGGAGCGTATTAATGGGTTACGTAGTTGTTATGGAAACTTGGAATACATCTATGTTAATACTGCTTTACAATACAATAATATTGATTTTAAAACAATAATATTAATGTTTACTTTTACTCGATAGATGAATAATTAAATTAAAGTTCATTTTCTAATCAGATATTTTATGTTAATTTTGGGCGCAGCGAAATTAAGGTTAATTTTCCATCCAACGATATTTATTTTATTTTTTGCCGCATAGTTTATATGTAAAATTTTAACGCGGAAATACACTAAGTTAATATTAACACGGAGATTCATTATGATAAAGATTATCGCTGGGATAAAATATGTAAATTTATAATGCAAACACACGTTCTGCTTTAACATATACTTTCTACTATTGTTTCACACAGAGATGCCATCTGCTCACGCGTAACGGAGATACAATCAGTCTGTGTTTGGCCTTAGAGGTAGTTCCATTTCAGTGTCGCTATTTCGTTCCGTAATTGGCGAAGGGAGGAAGAATGGCATGTTTTTATTTTCTTCTCTGTTTTCTTCTTTACAGTACTCTGATCGCTGTAAGATCTCACAGAAACCAATTTGTTTACACATTTGAATAGCGAAATAACAATGACAAAGAAAAATACTCAAACGAGACTGGGAGAAATGTCGGATCTGCAATCAACAAACTCCCAGGAGTCTGATTGTAAATAGATTGCTGCGCTTTCAAACAGAACATGAAGGTGGTCGATTGCTGAGAGCATGCCAGGTACATGTGACAGACATTTGAAAGCGACTCTCAGGCTCGCTTATTGGTGACCTCTCTAGGGACGAGCTTCAACGAGAACCTTGTGGTTTGCTACTGTTAAGAGATGTTTGTTATATGCCTGATCTCCATCCACTCTAAGTATGAAGGGACACGCTCTCAGGATGAGTACACTTTCGTTTTGTTGGCTGTAATGCTGTGTGCATGTGTGAGTGTTGTCTGGTTGTTGTGCGTTGATGGACGTAATTGTTTCTATTTGTTTCTCTTGCTGTTGTCTACTGTTTGTACTGCTGTTGTTGCTAGGAGACAGAGTTGGGTGATAACTTTCACAATTATCTCTGCTTTCATTGACGTTTGCTGGGAGGTAAGCTGGAGGAACATTTTAGTTTAGAAAGTAAGCACTCTTGCCTACCTGTCTTCTGCTTTACGTAACAATGTTGTTTTTGTTGTAATTGTTGTTGTTGGGTATCCACGATTATTAACTTGACTTTTCTGAGTACCCGGAAAGCGTTTTGTGGTGGGTTGGAGTAGGCCGAGCGTGTTGATGAAGGTGGACCAGGAGTCCTGCAGACTGTTGTGTTACTCTTGACTTGATCTGCGTGACGCTCCCTACTATGGAGATCACGTCGATTAACATCTCGTCAGTCAGAATGTCATGCAATAGGTCTGTTTCCAGGGAAAACTGCATGTAAAGAGGGGGGGGGGAGTTGTGGGGAAAGGGCGGGGGTGTTCTTGGTCAGTGTATTTTATCTGAACCTGACTAACATAGCTTGCCATAATGTTTTGGCTGATCATGAATAAGATGTATGATCAGTATGTCTTGCCTGACCCTGACTAACATGTCCTGACTAACTGCCTGCATTCTGTCATGAATGTGAACTGGTCAACATCCTTCAGCTGTTAGAAACTGAATCACCGCTGATCAACTCTAGACGGATTCCGTATCACACCGGCTATGTTTTCAACGGTCTTCTGAGGAAAATATGAGTCGGATGATAATAAAATGTTGCAAACTTGACGGTTGGTATGTGCTGTTTACATCAGAAAGTGACGGTTTCATTTGAACACGCTTCGTGTATATATATAAAAATATATCTATATATATTAAGAATGTAGCATGTCCTTTGTAGAATGTCACTCTTTCAACCTCCAATTTTATATTCGGATGTTATAAGTTTTTTGACAGGTGTGCAGTACGGTAGGTTTCTATTACTTTTCGAACAAGGAGAAGCGATCGTACCATGAAAAAAAACGTATGCTAAACTGGACACGTCGCGGAGCTTTAGAATTGTGAAACGGTTTTTTGACCTCTAGACCACTTGTCTCCCATATATACATGTTTTTAAATTAATAATTTAAAATTAAGATTGTGGCAACATACTGAGTTAACCGTCTAGTTGAAGCCACAACCATTTGGATTAGTTTTCTCAGGCTTTATATCACGTGATATCTATTTATATCAAAGAGCAGGGTACCGAACCCAATTAAAAGTGAAGTTGCTAAGTGTCAGACAATTTTTCGGATAAAAATATTATTAAGGTCTCCGAAGGTGAACGTAATTTTTGTCACCTCTTGGCTAAACACAATTGCGAAAGCCACGACAACTAACATCTGCGCAAACAACTGATGCAAATCAAGTCATACATTGAAAATGTGTTTTTCAGAATAAAGTCAATTTGTAGAAATAATAAACGCAATCGTGCAACACTGACAGATCGGCAAGAGTGCATCTCGCTCGACATCTGCTATACTTAATAGCAAACACAGACAATTAATGCTGGGATTTTGTATTATTATTTAAATCCATTACGCCAGTTTCGAAAAGGCCTTTAATTTAACCCAACCGTGAATGTTCTCTGCGCTGATCAACATCAATCCCAGTAGACATTGCATCGCGACAAACTGACACTGTTCTCAGATTGCCTGGGTTCCAGTCTGATTGTTCACATTTTTGGTTCAATTCTCTGGACCCCAGTATTCATTCCCTGGCTACAGGTAGGCTATATATCCCACGTGGTGCGATCCGAACAGGTATCAATTGGAAACGATCCGGGCATGAACAAGGAACTTGATTACAATCTACCTGCTGCCGTTGGTCCCCATACAACAGGAGCGGCGTAGTTTTATTGTCCATTGTTAGATTAAAAGCTGCGCCTGGTTTCTAAGGACGCTTTCCAGTTTCCATTTATTTTGTCCCATTGCTTTTTGTTCAGTTGGAGATGGAAGGCATTGCTAATCGAAGTCTCTCATTTTTTTTGGTTTTTAGTCATTTGTCACACACCATTAAGATATATAACGGTTGTCAAACACCACTCCAAACGATGGTAATGGTGATCGTAATGGTGACCATTATCACGCTGATAATGTGAAGGATGATGCTGTTATAAATGTAAAGTGTCGTTTAAACCTCTCAATGGTAGATGTTTCTCGAACGCTTGGGGTTGAACACACTCTGTCATTCACACAAGTCAAACAAAACCTACCTGATTGTGGAGTAGCCTTCGAGGGTGGAAAGAAAGCTCCAAAAACAATCTTATATATGAGGCAAGAATAACATGATTACTGACATAATCGTTCCACTTCTACCCTGAGATTATATTTCTCTTGTTGCCGATAGTTCTTCAACGATACAGTAGCCAGTACCATGCCCAACCCTGAGTAGTAATCGCTTAGCACATGCCTGGCAGGACACGAAGGCGATTACTCTTCTGCTCCACTTTTTCGCCCCGGTAACACGCAAACAATATAAGAGTGCAAGAGAACATAACATATTTCACGAGTATTCAGAATCAAAAGAAGTGTAGAGTCCTTGGTCATCGCTTCTATTGTTGGACATGTTTTAATCTATAGGAATAATTTTCTTCGAACATAGCTGGAATAGAAAGATATAAAAAAATAAGGCGAGGCTGCAGCGGTTCTGTGGATGTGTATAATGGGAAAAAACATGAAAAAAAAAACTAGTAAAAGTTGATTAAGGTTGAGCTTAATCAAAATTTAATAATGGGTATGGTCAGATACCGCACCGAGACGAGAACACAAACAAAACCTACGTTACGACCAATAGGCCTTCATCAGGGACAACAACACTGAACTAACAAATCAACATATAAGAAAAAAAGGGTCAACTCATCTGTTTCAGGTAGGAGACGCTTTCTGTCTAAGCGACCGGTTGTGCCAAGTACTCGATAGAAACTGAAATGGGAGCGGTAAAACAAAAAGTGCGAAATAGAAAGAAACCAGCCTCTTTAGAGTTCACAATATACTATTTTCACGCTTGGTTATAGAGTGTGAGAGTTGGGCTAGCTTTGTGGACATACAAACACAAGCCAAAATAGTTTTATGGACATACAAACACAAGCCAAAATAGTTTTATGGACATACAAACACAAGCCAATATAGTTTTAGGACATAAAAACACAAGCCAAAATAGTTTAAGGACATACAAACACAAGCCAATATAGTTTTATAGACATACAAACACAAGTCAATACAGTTTTATGGACATGCAAACACAAGCCAAAATAGTTTTATGGACATACAAACACAAGCCAATATAGTTTTATGGACATACAAACACAAGCCAATATAATTTTATAGACATAAAAACACAAGCCAATATAGTTTTATGGGCATACTAACACAAGCCAATACAGTTTTATGGACATACAAACACAAGTCAAAATAATTTTATAGACATACAAACACAAGCCAAAATAGTTTTATGGGCATACAAACACAAGCCAAAATAGTTTATTGGCATACTAACACAAGCCAATACAGTTTTTATGGACATACAAACACAAGCCAATATAGTTTTATGGACATACAAACACAAGCCAAAATAGTTTTATGGGCATACAAACACAAGCCAAAATAGTTTTATGGGCATACAAACACAAGCCAATATAGTTTTATGGACATACAAACACATGCCAAAATAGTTTTATGGACATACAAACACAAGCCAAAATAGTTTTAATAAAGTACACAAGCTAGACAATATAGTGTTATGGAGAAACAAAAGCTAAATAGTATTGTTTTGTGGGAACCAAAAAAAAGCTAGATAAAGAAGTTCAATGAAGGTACCTACTTACCAAACAATATAGGGCACAAAACTAGACAATATAATGTTATGCAAGAAAAAAATAACTAGGCTACATAGTTTTATGGACATACTAAATCACAAGATAATACAGGGTTATTGAAATACTAAAATAAATAGACAACATAGTGTATAGATATACAAAATACCTATACAATTTAGTGTTATAAAGGGGACGGCGTGGGATAGTGGTTAAGTGACACGGCTCACAACCGAAAGGTGCTAGCTTCGTTCCTCATCACAGCACCGGCCGTTACCCCGGAGAAGCAAATTCTTAGAAAATGAAGACCGTGCGCGTGGCACCATGTGAGTAGTCTCTCGGGGAGGAAGCCTGGGCACTGAATATGGAGACCCTGGACTGCCCAAATTGCAGGATCACCCTATCGGCCACACTGGTGTCATCCAAATGAATGCAAAGCATGACAATTGGGCACCAGCTCAGCTGCAGGAGCTGCTGGAATGAGTTCGCAATTTTGAAACCATCCGCCTTAGGTGCTACCACTACATATTTTCTATCTGGGTTTACTCCCGTAGCCCTAACTTCTCCCAAGTGTCCACAAGGCAGTGGATTCGTTGTCCGCAGATGCTCGTTACTCGAGACATCCGATGATACTCTCATCGTCCCAAGACTAGCCAGAACTCTCTGGGACTTGTAGGTTTAAAATCAGAGTTCCTCCTCTCCTAGGCGAACTGTCTGAACAAGATGACAAGCTTCGTCTACCCGGGTTTAGAGTCGGAGTTTACTTTCTCTTAGATTGGCTGCCAACCAAGGCTAATGAGCACAATCTGACTGCCCAGTAATACCACCGGGCACTTGGTCACACCCCACGGCAGGCTCTGTAAGAAATAGGGGGCCCCTCATGAAGGTGCTGCTGGGGACACAATAATGTTGGAGAGGTCATTGGAATGGGAACTCCTGAACGGCAAGCCGAACAGTGAATCCAGCGGCGATCTCTACACCTGGAAGGGAAAGGCTTTATCAGACGCTTCGCCTTTCCTTTAACGAGCAGGACGTCCAGCCCAGACCTCGCTATCCCGTAGTGTAATAGGGCTTGGAGAAAAGGGAAAGTAGTAGAAAAGCAATCCCGGTGCTCCACACAAAAAACCCAGCTGGTACAGGATGTGTAGCCCAACTGGTACAGGATGTGTAGTGCGAAAAGTCAAGATAGTGTACCAAGTACCGCACGCATAGAATAGCCCACAATGGCCCAAACCCTGCACGAAGAAAGCTTCGATTAACGGAGAGAGCACCAGAATTAAGCATGTCCGCTCTTGACGAACTTCTGAATAGAGAGTGATAGCCCATGCTCGCTTTTCATAGTAAAGGTTTGGCTTCCGTTATTTATACGCTCCATTTGGTCCAACTGTAAATGGTTATGTGTTTTACGGTTAAAAGAGTAAAACGAACATTGAAGTGAACTGTCTAATAGTGAACCTAATAGCTGAAGCCTAGTACAATGAAGTATAAAACACACTATCCGTGATAACATTATCTGCTGTGTGCTTACTTTCACATTTACCCTACTTTCCCATTTATTTAACTTTCACATTTACCTTACTTTCACATTTACCTTACTTTCACATTTACCTTACTTTCACATTTACCTTACTTTCACATTTACCTTACTTTCACATTTACCTTACTTTCCCATTTACCTAACTTTCACATTTACCTTACTTTCTCAATAAGAACAATTTGGTTTATTTGATTGGAAATATAGTGCTTCTCTAATTCTATCGTTTAAATAGATTCCGCAATATTCTACATATAGAATTATATCTTATCTTGACATTACATCAGTAGAAATAATGATTAATGTCTGGTCAGACAAAATATACTGATCAGATATGTTAGTCAGGCTCAGGCAAAACATATTGGACAAGACCCTCACCTTGGCTTTCTCGTAGCCCTTCCCAGAAACGGGCTGTTTTCATGACAGCGTAACTAACAAGCTGGAGGATCGACGTAATCTCTGTAATAGTGTGCGACATACAGATGAAGCCAAGTATAGCACAACCGCCTTGAGAACCCCTGTCCACCTTCATCAGCATACTCCGAATGTGAAGAAAGCCACGACAACCTGGCACTTGACGTTCTTTTTAGGCCGCACAAAGGAGTAATCCTACTCATGGTGGGCACTCAACAACAACAACAATTACATCAGCGCTTTCTCTCCTAATATTTCCATTGAATATATGTTAAAATATCTCTATATTTTATATTGCTTAGTTTTACAACATTGTATAATTGTTGATATCACTTATCTAACATTGGGATGCTGCTAATTTTGTGGATCATACGATAAGACTTGGCGCTCTGCGTATTTGATACACCGGTAATGTTGGCCGATGCTTTCAACTGTTTCAAATTGCGCACAGTATTAGTTAATCCGACCGTGGATTCCAAATTTACTCTGCTTCTGTGTATATTTATTTGTGGATAAGACGTCAACGGGGCAAATAGTCTCTGGGGTGTTCCTAACGAGTGGCGCCCTCTTACTTAAATATTGACCTTGTTCTTGATAAAACGCCTCCATGGAGTAGCCGAGTCTTGTAATGGAGGAAGTGGGAGAAGTGTGGACGAGTTTGGAGAGACAACATCAGATAAAGCCCAGTTTGTTTGCTCGTTTGTGTTAATTATTTGCACATAAGCGGAGTCGATGATAACGCACATTCCATGTAAAAAACAAAACAAAAAAACAAAACTTCCATCAGTTTAATCTCGCTATCGCTAACTCTTTCACCTCACTTTTGTTTATACTCCACATCGCGAATATATACACTGTCACCTGCCAGGTACGTCCTAATATGCGGCCAAGTAGGGTTGGCCATGAGATACAGTATAATCTGAATGCCAATTAAGTAACGAACGCCCTGCTAGTAACTGCATTGCAATAATAGAAGAGGTTAGATGAAGGAGAAAAAGCACATATACGTAATGTCTAGTGACCATACCAGGACCTAAATACAACGATACATACGATACAGTTACCAGGCCTTCGTAAGGACCTAAATACAATGATACATACGATACAGTTACCAGGCCTTCGTAAGGACCTAAGTACAACGATACATACGATACAGTTACGAGGCCTTCGTAAGGACCTAAATACAACGATACATACGATACAGTTACCAGGCCTTCGTAAGGACCTACATACAACGATACATACGATACAGTTACCAGGCCTTCGTAAGGACCTAAATACAACGATACATACGATACAGTTACCAGGCCTTCGTAAGGACCTAAATACAACGATACATACGATACAGTTACCAGGCATTCGTAAGGACCTAAATACAACGATACATACGATACAGTTACCAGGCCTTCGTAAGGACCTAAATACAACGATACATACGATACAGTTTCCAGGCCTTCGTAAGGACCTAAATACCACGATACATACGATACCGTTACCAGGCCTTCGTAAGGACCTAAATACAACGATACATACGATACAGTTACCAGGCCTTCGTAAGGAGCAAATAACGAATGAAAACGACTAATAAATCACAACAGCAAAAAACATGATGCGGTTTAAGTCTTTCTCTGGGTACGGTGAACGCTTTTATTCATGAACATTTGCCTTTTTGGAATTTAGAAGATAAGTGCACGTTGTCTGGCCTAGACAGCTTGTGACCGGCAGAGAATAGTTCAAGCCTGCATTAAATTGAAAGAAAGTTTTGACATGGAAAAGTTAGACTTTTTGGATCGCTTCATTACATGTGACGGAACCTTGGCGCACCATTAAACTCCTGAATCGAAACCAGCAGTGGAAGCATACGCAATCATCACCACCCAAACAATTTGGGACAATTGCGTCTGCAGGTAAAGTGATGGTGAGTGTTTTCTGGGACAAACTTGGCATCATTCATGCTGATTTTCTACCCCGTAGTGCCACTATCAACATTGAACAGTACATTTGCATTTTGAATAATGCGCATAACCGTCTACAGAAAAAAAAAAACGGCCTGGCTTGATCACAAAGGGGGTTCTACTTTTTTCCAGATAACGGTCGCCCTCATACGGCTCACAGCACTATGTGCCCTCTGCTGCAATTCGGCTGGGGGGTATTACCATATCCACATTACAGCCCAGAACTCGCTCCAACCGATTTCCACCTGTTTGGAGCCCCCAAAAGAATTTCTGGGAGGTCAGTATTTCATCACTTATGATGAAGTGAAACAGGCTGTCCTGGAATAGTTCATACATACAGACACATTTTTCTACACTGAAGATTTTCAAGTAATTACTTAAACTCTGGGAAAAGTGCATAAACGTTGCAGGAGATTAAATCGAAAAATAAATGGCATTTTTACTTCTTGAAACAAGTAATTTTTTTTCTTACAAAAAAGTCCCTTTTTGACTTGAACGTCTCTCGTACATTAAGGAATACACAGTAATAAGAAGAGAGAGATAGAGATACATAAGGTTAATAAATGGAAGGAAAAAGGAGAAGAGAAAGGAAAAGGAAGCCTTCGTAAACGTATAGAATGTGTTCCAGCCATGAGGTTTGAAAATAATTTTATCATGCATGGTTTCTTGTGACAATCCTCTCTTCAGTCATGATTTCTTGTGATAATTCTCTCATCAATCATGATTTCTTCTGTTAATTCCCTCATAAATCATGATTTATTGTGATAATCCTCTCTTCATTCATGATTTCTTGTAATAATTCTCTCATCAATCATGATTTCTTCTGTTAATTCCCTCATAAATCATGATGTCTTGTGATAATCCTCTCTGCAATCATGATTTCTTGTAATAACTCTCTCATCAATCATGATTTGTTCTGTTAATTCCCCCATAAATCATGATTTCTTGTGATAATTCTCTCATTAATCATGATTTCTTCTGATAATTCCATCAACAACCATGATTTCGTGTGATAACTCCCTCATCAATCATGATTTTTTTCCGAATATTCCATCAATCATGATTTCATGTGACAATTCCCTCATCAATCCTGATTTCTTATGATAATTCTCTTATGAATTATAATTTCTTATGATAATTCTCTCATCAATCATGATTTCTTGTGACAATTCTCTCATCAATCATGATTTCATATGACAATTCTCTCATCAATCATGATTTCTTCTGATATTTCCCTCATCAATCATTTCTTCTGATAATCAATCATGTTTTTGTGTGATACTTTTTTCATCAATCATGATTTCTTGTGATAATTCCTTCATCGATCATGATTTCTTCTGAACAATAGCGAACATTGCTGTTGGCGATAACGTGTTAGGAACGTCATTGTACTAGGTCTCAGTTTTATCAAATTATGTAGAGTGACCAGTTTCCTTCCTCGTTTTCTTACCTTCTTTAAAAGTAAGATAGGTACCCATATACAGCAGGTAAAATAGTGTATGTCAATAACTTAGCTCAAAAAAGCTACATTGGGTCGTAGATGCAGCGGGTGAATGAGTTGACAGCAGTCAATCAATCATAGCTGTATCTGTACATTTTGATCAGCTAACCAGAGCTGACCATGGCTCTATTCCACATTGAAGTAGCTGTCCTGAAAACAGGCTGCGCTAACGTAGTCTGAATAAGAGAATACGGGTCGCGGTGGGATGGCAAACGTGAGTTTATAAATAAGTTAGCTGAAACAGGAGTATGGGACCGAAACGTGCAGATATCACAGCCTCGCTGTAAACTACAACAAAACCTCCTTTTCAGGACAAACCCCGATGCTGGAGAAGATTAACCCAATACCTCTGCTGTGGGAAGCAAACGCTCTACCACAGTACTTTTGAAACGCTTAGCTGCTCTGTACAGTGTGCTAACCTGGAATGTGATTCAACTGTTTCATTTGTCAGCAGTCCAAATTTGATTACCTGTTACTCCTGGACTACTCTTGACACAATATATCGCAATCAATATTTGTCCTACCGTCAGTCCTGACAGCTAAAACTATAAGCTCGTTGTCACCCCTACGGGGACATTTACTTTGTATAGAAATACCCTCGCAGAGAAATAGTTCATGAAACCCAGGGGTCTTATCAATATTTGTACGTCTTTCCAGCTTCAAGCTTTCAGCAAACTCATCTGGATGAGGTCCGTACAGTTTGAACAGGAACCCGGTTCAATATTTAGATTCTGATATTAAGAGAATAATATTTATAAACACCAGGACAGATTCAATATTTGCGAGACAACAAAGGGTTTATGGAGCACTGTGGGTATAAAACTGCTCTAGTGCGCCAGGAGATTGCACACGCTAGGAGTGAGTGCGACCTGTACAGTTTATTGTGTGCTTGGCGAAAACTGTGGAGGCTAACAAATATCCTTTAGCTGTGTAGTTGCATTGCTTCATATTGATGGTTTTAATTTTGCCAAACCGGAACAACTTCTACCTATATGCAAGAATGGCAACTGATATGCGGTCAACAAATCGTATGTTTATTCAGAAGCGGAGACGTTCATGTGATGTTCATCTTCCCATGTTAATCACAAGAGACAGGTAATATCCTTAAGTGCCTATAAGTACGTTTAACCTAGTATAACCATACACAAAACACAAGGTAACGTACACAAATATTGAAAAAAATTATGTGTTGGTAGTTAAAAAGAAATGTTGGTGTCCTCAAAAGTCTTAATCATAGAACTCATTAAACGGACTATTTTATTGGCCACGGTTTACATCATGAACTATTTTATTGGTGAACTTTTGTCAAGGGCGATTTCATTGGTCAGCATTCGTGAAAAAGAATATTTCATTGGTGAGATTTTCTTACAAGGACGATTTCTAATTTCTATGAGAACATATTAAACCTACATTTCATTGTCTAGAATGTACCAAAGGAGTAATTTCATTTGTCAAAATTTATTACAAGGGTTATTTTATTTGTGACTAAAGAGTTACAACCAATTTATTGGTCGTAATTAACTACAAGAGGGATTTTGTGGTCACAATTTGGTAAAAGGACGATTTTATTGGTCAGAATTTATAAAAAAAAACGATGTTATTTATTAATAAATTAACAGCGCTTTATTTGGTACTTTAAAAAATTAAAAGAACGATCTATCTGAGAAGTTATTTAAATTACTTCTGTAATAGTCAGAATGAATGACACTGACAATTGTGCTGGCGAAATCTGTCAACCAAACAATTGATTGAAGTGTTACATTTGTTTAGATACAATATGAATGGAATTTCCAATTATTCGATGGAAAAACAATTCAATTCATCTGAAGCTGGTCATCATTTAAAACTTGAACTTAAAACATGAAGAGATCAATATTTGCAATTCTAATCGACATTTGTTGACGTAAATGAGAAGTCTCATATTTATTAGTGCAAAATCAAAATGTTAGTATTATTGATCCACGCCGATATTATTGATTGTTTTCTTGTAGCGTAAACAAGTCGTAATTACCCAAAACTCAAATACGTTTTCTGTAGGGATAAGCAGTCTTAAATGTTGATTGGTGTCATTTTACCGTTTATTGTAGCTGATAGTGTTGCATCTTTCATATGATAAGGGACATTTTACTTGTCATTTGTACTTCTGGTGCTTTACCTCACAAATCAGATGAGGAAATGTTACTTTACATTTCTTGTGGTTTTACACTTTTGGTTTACTATTGTGATGTTATCTTACATTGTGGCTTAGTATTTTTTAAATTTCGAAGTTAGTTTTGATAATGTTATATTGCAATACAGATCTATCTTTAAAATAAAATTATTTTTAATATGTTAGTTCGGTCTAGGTGTTTAATTTGTGTATGCGATTGTTATAAATACCTTAGCGATGAATGGCTCTGGGTGCGTCATCTTTGACATGAGATTGTGTTATTTTACCTTTCATTGTAGATGATGGTGTTTTACCTTTCACGTGAGTTAGTGCCGCTGTAGTTTTCAAATAGACCAGTGAATATTTACATATTGTCTGCAAACATTCATACAACTGGCAACATATATATCTCAAATAACTGGCAACAGACATATCTCAATTATACTGACAACAGACATATATCAATCATACTGACAACAGACATATCTCACTCATACTGACAACAGACATATCTCAATCATACTGACAACAGACATATCTCAATCATACTGACAACAGACATATCTCAATCATACTGACAACAGACATATCTCATTCATACTGACAACAGACATATCTCAATCATACTAACAACAGACATATATCAATCATACTGACAACAGACATATCTCACTCATACTGACAACAGACATATCTCACTCATACTGACAACAGACATATCTCAATCATACTGACAACACGGTATCAAGATGCTGAGCAGCGCAAGAGCTGCAGTGGTTAGCGACCCATAGCTGACTGCTAGCGTCAGGGCCAGCGAACCATACCTGCCAAGACCCTTCTACACCTCCACGCGGTGATCCTGGATAACAGGCTGCATCAGGACAGACTGGCCAAGGAGAAGGGATCGAAGAGGGAATGCTAACCCGGTACTAAAAAAATGCTTGCTGAAGTCGGATGTGTTGGACCGAAAGGTGCAAATATCGCAGCCAAGCTGTAAACTACGACACAACGCATTCCGTTCTCTGGACTACATTCTACTACTTAAGCCCTTTCAGTGTTTGGTAGTGGGAAATTGAGAACGAACGAAGAAGAAGAAGAAGATACTGACAACACGCAATTCACAATCATACTGACAATAGCCATATCACATTCATATTGACTGGAGATATTACACGTTTCATATTTATTTGATTCACTTCAACCTTCAATTTCGTTGGTATCGTTTCATCTTTAAAATATAGAAGCGAAAAGTAATCGTGGTCCGGTGACACATACGGCTCTAGACTTCATCTCATGTTCTCGTTAGTACTCCTAGAAGCAGGCTACATTGTAGCTCTAGCTAGCCAACAAAAGGGGAATCGACAATGTAATCCCAATAGCGGTGAGCTTAACGAAAAGAGTCATATTGCATTACAGCCAGTGAAATTCTGGTGCACCTTTACAAGTATGTTTCAGATTCTAAGAAGAGTCCCTGTAAGCCGCTACCAAAGAAACGCTAAGTGCAAATTCAACTGAGCACGAGTGGCTTCCAAGAAACGACAGCGACAATATCTATATTATTTAGTGAAGACATTTCACCTTCAATAATGATTGGCGACATTTCGCTTTCAATAATGATTGGCGACATTTCGCTTTCAATAATGATTGGCGACATTTCGCTTTCAATAATGATTGGCGATATTTCACCTTCAATAATGATTGGCGACATTTCGCTTTCAACTTCCATAATGATCGAAGACAATTCACCCTCCATAATGATTGAAGACATTACACCTGTGATATTGACTGGACGAGTTTCACCTTTCACGGTGACTTTAAAAGTCTTTGTTGCATGGTTTATTTATTCTCGCGTCCTTTTGAAAATCAGTGACATCACTTTCAAGAGGTTAAGCTAAGTACGTATGTCATTAATTGTGAAATATCCAGTGATTGTCACTCAAGTTCTATAGGTATTAAAGTTCAAGATAATATTTTCTGGGGAAAAACGATCTTCAAAGATTATGAAAAGTTATAGCAATAGGATGTATAACACTTGATAAGATTTTCTCATTGATCCTATATATTTGTGTGGTAATGATTTATTTCCAAAAGAAAGTAGAATTTCATGAAACCACCAATTGATGTTACATCAATATAGATATATCGAGTTTGTTCAGTCAATATTGACATATCACTGATATCCAGTCAAGAATATATGTTGCATAGTTCTGAAATGTGGGTATCTTTTATGTAAATTATACCTGAAGTTAACATTTAATTGGCGAGCCTTGATCGTTTGCGTAAAAATATTCCACCATCCCCACCACCATTACCATCCTTACCAACACCATCATCGTCAACAGCCAGGTACTGTATACAAGAACAAAGGCCTCGTCGTCGATCCAGATCGCGGGAGCCAATCGTAACATTCCTACAAGATTTCAGATCGATATGCCCGGAGTGAAACCCAAAACAAAATAAAAAAATAAAAAAGAAGAGTAAATACGTTGACAACACAAAAACATTCAATTCCAAGCTTAATGAAAAGTCGTTGTTTACATTTCATTTAGAGGGAACATTGTTTGCTCAGTCTAGTCCTGGGCGTCTTTGTAGCTAAAAGATAAAAAAGTCCCAAATCTCAGTAGAAAAGAGCGTATGAATCGAAAGCTGCTTTAAGTTAAGTCCAGATAAAACCATACATCGCCCCCCCCCCCCCCCCGGACTGTTGACTCAACTTTTTACTCTTAATTAGTGAGCGATATTGTTGACTATATTTAACAAAGAATTAGCAGAGTAATGTTGAGACAGTAATTAGGAATTTTAAGAAGCAATGAAATGTTAATGGAAGTAAATAAACGCTTCATATACGTATGTATGTATGCATGCATGTATGTATGTATGTATGTATTATGTATGTATGTATGTATGTATGTATGTATGTATGTATGTATGTATGTATGTATGTATGTATGTATGTATGTATGTATGTATGTATGTATATATGTAAGTATGTATGTATGTATATGTATGTATGTATGTATGTATGTATGTATGTATGTACAATTACACCCACACAACAAATATATATATAAGAGACGTATTCAAATGAAACCGGACCTAACTGCACCAAGTGAACATACATACGAAGCTCATGACAAAGTCAATTCTGGAGTAAACAACACATACCAACCGTCAAGTTTGCCAAATAAATTTAATTATCCTCCGACTCATAGTTTTCTCAGCAGACCGTTGAAATCATGGCGGGTGTGATACGGAATCCGTTCAGAGTTGATCAGCGAGCGGTGATTCTGTTTCTAACAGCTGAAGGATGTCGACCAGTTGACATTCATCGCAGAATGTAGACAGTGTATGGTGGCAAAAGTGTGTCGAAGAGAACAGTGAAGAACAGAACAACGATGTTTAAAGAAAGACGTGAGTTAAAGAAAGATCTTCTGAGACCAGGTCAGGCGCATATTATTGCATCAGAAGATGCCGTCGCCAAAATTGATGCAGCAGTTCGGGTCACCTTAGACTGCCTGCATTCTACGATGAATGTCACTGGTCGACATGCTTCAGCTCTTAGAAACCGAATCACCGCTCATTGATCAACTCTGGGCGGATTTCGTATCACACAAGCCATATATATATATATATATATATATATGTCAGCATAAATTTGCAGTGGGTGGTGAGGAAATAGATGAGGTCACATTATGAATATCTGGGCTCCAGAATTCAGTAATGCTTTCTGCTGATGTCTCGTCACTGAGTCAAACTTGAATTCATTAATGTTCAAACTCGAGTTAAGATAGATGGGGATTTCTGTCACAACAAATTGTAGAAGGAGTGCTTCCGAATACAGTTACACTGCTCACTCAGACATCATATAAATTCATTAAAAAGAAATATTGACCACCAAATAGTTTAGATCTGAACATCTTGGACAATGCGATTTTGGCCATTTAGTAAGAAAATGTAAACTTTAAATTGAGCTATTAACAAATTCGTGCTAAAGTCAAGCTAATCAAAACTTTCCATGTGTCAAGAAAAATCAAGCTTTTCATATATCACGGTAAATCATGTTTTCTATATCTCAAAGATTATCTAGCTATCCATATGTTAAGGACAACCTAGCTTTATATATTTACAATGAAATCGTGACTTTTAAAATCGTTTAGATTCATACCGGCATCTAACGTATTACACCACACACATTCCCTTTGAAATGAATTTCATTAAGTAGCCACTGTGCAATGCTGCCTTTAAGTCTCTATATTATGTTTTATTGAATCCGCCTATAAAATGACATAAACACCGCGACGGTATTGCATAATTTCTGAGATTTTGTGGTTGAATTATATCATCTGGGACTTACGATCGCTGACGACAGTGATGCAGTCGGTAGTTGTAATAGAAGTCTCGTAGTCATTTGAGCGAATCCTATTTATCCTTTTGTCACAAATACAACACAATCAATCTCAGCAGCATTGATGCATCGTAGTTGTGTTAGCAGTGGAGATAGCTTATGTCACATTTGTGGGGAAGTTACGTTTGTGGGGAAGTTACTTTTGTGGGGAAGTTACGTTTGTGGGGAAGTTATGTTTGTGGGGAAGTTACGTTTGTGTTGAAGTTACGTTTGTGGGGAAGTTATGTTTGTGGGGAAGTTATGTTTGTGGGGAAGTTACGTTCGCAAGCCAGAGAAAGATCACCACTTCAACAGTGATAATCCCCTATGAGCTTTTATCGCGTGCAAGACTGGTGACCATGATAAGGTGTGTGTCCCACACATACTCTGCAGCACGTGTACAAGAAATCTTCCGAAGTAACTGAAAGGCAAGAAAGGGGCAATACCATTTGCTGTTTTTACGACGCGGCGAGAACCAAACAATCATGTAAATGGCTGTTACTTTTGTATGGTTCCCCCTGTTTCTGCAGGCATCCCCAGAAAAATGAACTGGGCAATTGTGTTCCTGGATATATCATCTGCAATCTGACCAGTTCAGCACTGGGAAGAATTTCCTGTTTCCTAACCTACAAAAGAAATTTATATCAATCAGTCGATGAGGATTCAGTTGAGCCAACATCGGATTATTCGCAGTCTTCGAAGTCTATTGAAGATCCATGCTTTTGCAACCCACATTCTTATTCAAGAAGAACTGAGTGATCATGTTTCTCAATCTGGAGATGCCCAAGACCAAAGCGCAGTTATTTGGACCAAGTCTTAAACAACGAAATCTCTTCAAAGAAAATGTCCAGCACCGAAGATGAAGCAATGCAGGAGCTGACAATAGCCAACCGGTCACACCTGGCTGCGTGCATCCAAATTAGTGATACGTCACTCACCAAGACCCTGTTCTGTTGTCAAGTCGCGGCCATGGAAAGACACTAAAATTATGCAGCATTGCTAAGAGATTTGGAATCAAAAAGGAAAGATAAGCCCGGTCCGAAAAATGCCGTGCTGGAGTCTTATGTGACGGGCCGAAAGACGCGTATATCGTAGCATAGCTGTAAACTATGCCACAACGTAACAAAAATCCTTTTTGAGGACGAACGCGTAGGAATAAAAGAAGAAGAGGAAAAAGAAGAAGAAGAAGAAAAACAACAACAACAAGAAAAAGAAGAATAAGAAGAAATAAAGAAAATGTACGGATTACTTCGTTCCGGAGCCGTCATGATCAGCTTGCAGTTTAGTTGAGAAAGAAAGATGGCCTGGTGAATAAAATAGAAATCATACACGACCAGCAAGAATGATGATCCTTAAATTGAGTCTCAATGAAGTGTAGCTGCGTAATGGAAACCGACTTCTCCGCGTTCCATACAGACACGATGTATACATGAAAGAAACCTATGATAACCTCGAACAGCGCTTGAACGGTCGTAAATGCACCAGTACCGCTGACATCTCTGTGGTGGCCTCAAGGTTGTACCTCTGTTGACAGGTCTGCTGCTAAGATATACGAGGTACTGCTGTTTGTTACGAAAATGGGACATTCGACCAAAGACTTTGCACTACGTAAAGAGAGACTGGTCTCAGATAAAAATAAAATTATGGTAGGAGAGAAGAATGTACATCATCCAACACTGGCAGAAAGCACAAAATAAACTTGGAACGATTTTCGTCTTGTCTCAGTTTACTTCCTCGAGAACGTTAGGACAGAAAACTACAATGATCGGTTGAGGATATGCTGACTGTATCACAAATTTGACTGCAAAATATCCATAAAGATCCACTTTCTTCCCCGATAACTGGGGCATAGCTAGGGATGATCTTTGTGACCAGGACGTTTTAATCAGGACATTGCCACGACGAGGAAACAATACCAGGGAAACACTAGTCCACTTCCATGTTGGCTGACCACTGTTGGGCGATCATTAGAGGTGATCCTGAGCTGATATTCAACCGACAGGCAAAGCGATGTCGGACGTAGAAGCCGACTTTTATCCCTACATGATATATATATATATATATATATATATATATATATATATATATATATATATATATATATATATATATATATATATATATATAAATATTGAGGCATAACACTCTATACTGGATAAGGTGTCTCCAAAAATGTATACACACATTGATTGCTAAAAACTTATGTGTTCATTTCCATAATTTAAATATTGTAATTTTATAATACATCGAGAAAAAATATGTATGAACGCAAGTGCTCAAAATGTCTTCCATTCGCATTCAGGCATTCTTGATATCGGAGAACGCTCTGTTTGCCAATAACATCGTTTGGAGTAATGAAGCAACATTTGACCTGAATTGTACACGACATCGGCATAATTGTTCGTACTGGGCAAACGAGAGACGGAACGTTACTGTGGAACAACATGTGAATGTATCATGTATTACAGTTTGGGGTGGACTATAATTCTTGGATTGGATTGGACCAATTTTTTATTCAGCTGTTATTGGTGCTGTGTCATCTCAACTTGTTTTTTGAATCAATCGTCCAACAAGCGCATACATCGGCATCCTTGTCTCACATAGGCCTTGGTTGTCCGTCCCGAGCATGACTGCTCAATTGTAGATTTGGTGTCCTTCTCAGCCTTGACTCTGCCCTTCGACATGTCAATCTTATGTTATCTTTCTTGTTGGTATGATAAGTTATTGTCCATCGCAAGCGATGATGGCCACAACATCAGACGGTTTTGTCTTAATAATGTGATGTGCGCTGTATGAGGATTATAGTGAGGGAGTGAATGCGCTGGTCGTCAATCTCACTCTCTTGTCCCTATTTACCTTGTATCACTGGCAACTCGGTGTGCAGGTACTTTGGTCTTCCCTTCCGGAAGACCAGGGGGTCGCTTGAAGCTTGCGGGATTCGATCGTCCACCGTTTCCGTTCATCAATGTGAGAGGCGAGTGCCTTAACCTCTTGACTACCGCGACCCCCTTCAGTATGATACCACCCTCATAGCCATTGAGGTGATATGTAAAATTGTTTCTGACATGACAATGTGGATACACGAGATGGGATGCATGTAAACGATGTAGAGGTCATGGGGGAGATAGAGTGTGTGTGCGTGCGTGCGTGTGTGTAACTCAGCGATACGCTACAAGCTGGGCATATGTCCACTACAAAAGATGGACTCTTTACACGCAACACGTATTCCAGCAAACAGTTGGCCATTTCATAACAATAATGTTACAAGCCACAGCTTGCTTCATGTAACACTCTCATTAGTCACCTTTTACAATATGTTGAGAGGTTGCAGTGGTTTTATTCGTGTCTGCTGCGATCGTTTGTGTATGTGTGTGTGTGTGTGCGTGTGTGCGTGTGTGTGTGTGTGTGTGTGTGTGTGTGATTGTGTGTGTTGACAGACTGTCTGTGACAAAATAAAATATTGAATGAATTAAGCCATGTCTCTTATGATGTGCGGTTTTGCGGGCAACTTTCATGGCATCCTGAACACAATCGGGTCAGAATGACTGGGTCGGATATGCGGGTCCAACTGTTCCACATCCTCTCACCGAAGTGTAGTGCCTATTTATGTGTAGTCATGGCTCTCTTACCGTTTGTTGACACAATATTAGCGAGCACGCCAAAGTAGGACACTGCTCTAATTGCACCAGCCACCATGATTAGGCCAGGCCCGAAGCCATAATCAAACACCTGAAACAAACGCAAGGACTGGCAAATATTTGTTCAATGCATAGCGAGTTTTGAGTCACAGAAAGCTCTCAGTGCAATTTATAGCCATTAGGACATGCCAGTGTGGCTTTTATTCGTCTGTTCAAAAACAAAACAAAAACTATGTTTAACAAGCTTGGAAAATTCATACCTGGTTTTCTACCAAATGTCCTTGCACATTAATTATATTTATTCAAATCATTGCTGATTTCAATTTTTAATCGACAGACAAATGGTTTTTGAAATGTCCTCCATCAAATGGCAGCAATCGTGATTTCTCAACATTTCGCATTTGATGCAAGGGAAGTTGTTTATCTCACTAAAAGCGGACAGTATTAAAGTTTAGAAAAGTTTAGTAAAAATGTATAGATCTAAGAGCCTCTTATTATACACAACGAAAGAATACGTTTACTATACTCTACTAAGCATGTCGCCAAAATCTATGATAATGTTAACCTTTGGGGTTTACAACCTTATTATGTGAACCAAAGTGCTAAAGATGTCATCTGTGCAAGAGCTCAGACATGCTTTCATGCATCGATCATGTCAGAAGACTAGTTAAAGTGGTAGCTAAGTCTTTCTATAACAGCCAAACAGAAGGGGTAGCTCGTAACAGATGGCATGTATTGTTCTGATAAAAGAAAACGTGTATTCCTATTTACTTCGTGTCAATTAGTATATCAGATGTCAGTTTTGTGTATAATTGCTGGTACTTTAATAAAATTGTGGTTCATTATTGCGCTTTTGTAGAAAAAAAAAACACAGATTATGAGGTTTTGGAGAAATTAAATAGAGAAAGATAATTAATTATTCAGCGAAATGAAAAACACACAGTATAGATGGAAATGTCCAGTCAGGGGAAACCAGGGAGACAACTGCAAAAGTTCTAGGGGAAACAAGGATAAATGTATTTGGACAACACCAAAAGTAGAACATGGAATGTTAGTAAGATTGCACTATCAAGACCCAAGACAGGGAGCATTGCAGATTGTTACAACCACAATTCGATGTGAAGATGTTAACTAAACGGATCGATTACCTGTTTCAGTGATTTGTTAATGTTTTAGTCAGATCAAGTTTCGTTAGATGATAAATTCCTCATCGATAAATAACAAATATACGTAAGTGTCATCCCTGTGAAAGGGAAGTATTCTCCTTATAGCATTTACATGATATGTGGATAATGACAGAAGAAAGAGATACACTGAAAGCATGTAATCAATGAATGTATGTCCCTGGGTGTTAAGGCACATGTTATCGGAAAGTCCCAAAATATTTACCTGTTGATGGTTAATCTAAAATAACTGAAGCCTAAGTTGGCGTAAATAAAAACAAAATAAAAACCAAGACACATGCTGATGGTAAATTCTAAAAAATTGAGGCATATGTCGAAGGTAAATTCAAAGACAGGACTACGTTGGCGGTAAATCCCAAGAAACTAAGACCAATTTTTGGACATAAATCTCACGAAACGGAAGCATATGTTATCAGTGAATACCATGGAACTAACGCATATGTTGACAGTAAATCCCAAGCAAAAAAAGGTATATGTTGGTGGTAAGTCCCTAATCTCAAAAATTAAAAAAATATGGCGTATGTTGGTGGTAAATTCCAAGAAAACAAGTCATCGCTTTAAGAGTTCAGAAAGTCAAGGTCGCAAGAAAAGTGGCTGGTTACACAACTTCAAAAGTTGTGACATTGTTCATTAATGTCGATAGCTCTTCATCTCCAACTCTAGTGGTCTCCTGGTTGGTTGGTTGGTTGGGTTTTGGGTTGTTTTTTTTTGGTTATTGAAGCAGTGACCTTTGGGATTCTGCCCTTTGGTACAATGTCTTATAGTGGTAACTGCAAGTGTTTGTGAGCTGATGTTTAGTTCCGTATAAAGTGTTACATTTATCTGGCCCCATAGGAAGAAACTCTTTCCAAACACCGGCAAGCGCCCAAGATTCAAAATGATGGTGCTCAACAGTTTCATAGATGTGTGTGCACAGCCGACACTCTGAAGTACGTTCTGATTGGATTATGTTCAAGTGACAGTTAAGTTGTATTTGTTGAGCGGTGTCATAAAAAACCCTTTTTGAAGTATAAACGACGCTCTAACAGTGCAGTGCACTGCAAAGAACAGGAACATTTGTCGTAAACATTATACTTTACTATGATTAAAAGCTGATTTTTCTTCACATAAATTGATCAAAGCTGCAATGGTACTTTCGGTACAAAGTCGATAAAAACGAAAATAGGTAATTGATCAGTGACCACATCAATACAAAAATAAAACAGTTCCTACGTTACAGCCACAATACCTTCGTCAGCGACAAAGAACGAAAGTAAACAACTAATAAATCACAACACAATAACACGGCTTGGCGTAACGAACAGTTTCAGTTTGCCCCCATACTATGATCTGCCAGAAATGTGTTACACGACATACCCGTTATGAAATATAGTTGACCAAGGGAAGTAGGGCCAGAGTGCCTGCATCCTGAGTTACCTCCAGTTACCTCAATGTAGCTCGGACCAAACAGAGTGAACGGCTCAGTTTCTTCCTCACTATAATCTTCTTCCTCTTCTTCGTTCGTTCTCAACCTTCGGCTACCACGTCCTTTGCAAGTAGCAGGGTGTAGTCCTGAGAACAGAATGTGTTGAGCCGTAGTTTACAGCTTGACTTCGATATTTACACCTTTCGATCCGACACATCTGACCTCAACATGGTGTTTTTTGCCTTACTTCTTCGATCCCCTCTCCTTAGTCAGTCTGCCCTATTTCAGTCTGTCATCCAGGATCACCGCGTGGAGGTGGAGAAGGGACTTGGCAGTTCTCAGTAACTGGCCCTGACATTAGCCCTTTGCTCTGTGTCACTAACCGCTACCGGTCGTTCACTGCTCAGCATCTTGATCTTATAATCAATTCTCAAAACACAGTGCAAGTGACATCATCAAGACAAAACCGTCTGATGATGTAGCCATTGCAACTTGCGATCGGCAACTAAATAACTAACATAGTAGACAACAATGAATGAACTGTATGATTGCACACAGACACAACCAGAAGAAGCATGATCATTATACAAGAATCAACACAAATAAACATATATTAAAAGACACACATACACAAAAATATGGAAACAGAAGTTAATTAATGAACAATAATAATACAAGAGAGATATGGAGCACGAGAAATTGGAGGGACAAGCGAACGAAATGAGAAAGGAAGCCAAGGCAAGTCATGAGGTTTTTTGTTGGTTTTTTTTTGCGTTCGCCTTATTTATCTATTCCCCAAGGCCTGTGTGCGTTACACTGTGGTTTTTATTTTGCGCCTGTCGGCCCAGTGCATACGACTTCAGCATGCATTTTATGTAAGGGTCTGCTTCCTCCTGCATTTTCTAAGGGTTTGCTTCCCCGGGGTACCGGCCGGTGCTGTGATGGGGATCGAACCCAGCACCTTCTGGTTGTGAGCCGTGCCACTTAACCACTAGGCCACGCCGTCCCAGTCATGAGGTTTGAAGCAACCAATACGGCAAATCTCCGTCCCAAACTGGTGTCGATCATTGGAGGAGAAGGAAACTCTGCCGGGAACTCTGATGTCTGATGTCCAGGACTGTTGAAGTGACTGATGTCACTAGCTGTGTTTGTTTTCTTCTTCATCTAAAATGTAATTCGGTAAATCATCAATATTCTTATCTGTCTCTTATCAAACATGTTTTGTTTTTCTCATAAAAATCACAAGAAATGGACGATACAGTGAGGAGAACCTATGCGATCAGATTTACTGACATTCCCAAATTCCTCTTACAGATTACCTAGTTTTGGAACCGATAAAGAACATAAAAACTGAAACTGTTTTATTTACAGCAATGTTTGTGACAACAGTAATATAAAAGGTGTACATGATTGTGCGAGATTTTAAATAATAAATCATTTTTTATATCGATTGAAACAAAACTCACTTTACAAGTAATGCAGAAAAATGGTTTGTTTACTAGTGTCACACACTCGTATTGGGGAAAGGGCAAAGAATTAGAGTTGAGTGTACACAATGCGCAGCTCTTAGGTTACATCCCCTTCGTAATGTTTAGCATTGACGCTGTTCCTTTTATGTGCTCTATCTGCACTATCCAGACAAGACGTAATTAAGTTAAAATATGCACATGTCAAACCCGTCAACGGGAGCGCAGAGTAACATCCGTCAGGTGAAACATACTGATTAAAACTCCCCTTCTCGCACGCCCACGACCTGGCCCTACCTGGAAACAAGCTGGGTTACCAACAAGATTGGGATTGACATTGTGATCCTCATAGTGGTGAGCTTTCTGGGGTGCCCGGTATTGCACTAGAGCCAGGAATAATTATATCCATTTGTAAAGTTCTCTTCGCGATGTAAGACAAGGCTCTGTAAACTGCCACCAGAAGACATTTGGTCAAGAGTTTAAATGAACTCAGTACGAATAACTTAACTTAACGTCTTTATGCTAGTTTAGAAGACCCTGCAGAGTCTGTATACAACCAGTCACATTTACATCACCTTGCTCTAAAAGCTATGCGCATCCAGTTTATTCTTAAATGCATTAACTGTCCCTGCCTCTACTACCTCCCCTGGCAATGCATTCCAAGCAGACACCACTCTGACTAAAAAATATTTCCTAATATCTAATCTGGACCTCTCTTTAGTCAGCTTGTAGCTATGCCCTTATGTTATTGTAGGTGGCTGTATTTTTAAAAAAAATTGTTATAGTCTAATTTATCCATTCCTCTGATCGTCTTATAAACCTGTATTAAGTCACCACGAATTCTTCTCTCTTCGAGACACTGTAGGCCGGTTTTTCTGAGTCGTTCCTCATAACTGTAATTCTGGAATCCCACTATCATCTTTGTCGCTCTTTTTTGTATTCTTTCTAGTATGTTTATATCCCCTCTATGATAAGGACTCCACACCTGTACACAGTACTCCAATCTAGGTCTAACTAAAGCTTTATACAGTTTGACGATCACTTCCTTGCTTCTATGTTTAATATTTCTTTTTATCATACCTAACATTGCATTTGGCTTTTTCACTGCTACCTTAACTTGCTCACTCACCTTTCCTGTATGATCTATTATAACCCCCAGGTCCCTTTCCTTATCTATCTTTCTAATATTGTTTTCTCCCATTCTGTAATTATGTTCCATATTGGATCTACCCATGTGGATGACTGTACATTTATCTACATTAAACTCCATTTGCCAGCTTACAGACCATTCTCGAATTTTATCTAAATCCGACCTCAATATATCCAATGGCGTACAACAATAAACGCTTTCAACGCGATCCTTACATTTCCTTAACTCTTGTTTATTTTCCGTTCTTGTCAAGGGACATCCTGTTTCAGTGTTGATTTCTGGTCTTGTGTCGTCAAGTTTTAATTTAACTCTATGAAAGGTCTAATCTGCAAGTACCTCAAACATCTAACCCATGTAGGCTCACTCAATACCCAGAGACGTCCGTTAAGATTGGATTTGACACTACAAATGTTTGAAGGCATGCTTCATGCAACGGAACCAGATGTAGTAGTGGCTTTGTGCTTCATTTTGAATTGTTATCTGACTGACATATACTTACTTAACTGTGTAAGTGTTAAAGTTGTAGAGAGAGCTAGTCGCCTTTCTTGGGTGGTTTTTTGTTTTGTTTGATCAATAGTTTGTTTTTCTGAATTGTAATAGTGAAGGGATGTTAGCTCCTTCTACCTCAGACCGTAGTCCTTTGAGCGATATGAATACGTATTTGCCAGTGTATTGATGCGTGTGAGGATATGTTTGTAATGTGTTCCTCTATGGCAGCTTTTGTAGTAAAGTAGTTTTGAAAATTCTTGCTGTACGTGGAGAAGTAGTCATACCGGAGAAAAATCCTAGTCAAACTGAACACGAAGTGTGTATTGCGTAGTTTGTTTTAAATCAGCTCAGCTGTAGGATTCATGTTTTATCATCGAACCATCTGCCACGCTGTCTTCTTCGTGCATTGCAGTCAGATCTTCTTGTGTTATATGCGGCAGTGGTAGTTGATCAATGTCGCTTTCTCATGAGATGACAGTACAATCATGTTTCTCAGTTCTTAGCCGACCTGTACTTCTTTCGGGGCAGATGCCCCACCTAACCATGGCCGGAGTTATGCCATGTCACGCAGTCGCCTCTTACGACATATTCTCTGTTATGCAGTAGCGCTATTCTTGCCCTTGTCATACACAAATATCCCGGCAGATCAATTGGGCAGTATATATATATATATATAAAGAATACGCTGACTTTTACTTTCTTAGCATGTAAAAAGCAACACACGTATGTTGTGTATGGGCTAGCAATCTCTTCACATAGATGCATTTCTGCAGAAACCACCATTGTAACTGCTTTGATAAAGACTTCCTGTGTGATGACCAGCTGTTTTGGTGGCACTATGTTTCAGATGGAGTGTAAAAACAAAATAGTGCTCAATATATATATATATATGTGGTGGTTAGTAAGAAACTGAAGTATCGGTACATATTGTGAACACCTTCCGATACATCAGTTTCTTGCTAACCCCTATTTGAACTGACCCTAACGACACAGCGAATTCCTCTGCTAGCGAACGTAAACTCTGGCGACGGTCCACCCGAATTGCCCTACTCAATTCTGGCGATGGCATCTTATGGCGCAACAATATGCTTCTGACCTGGCCTCGGAAGATCTTTTGTTAACTCACGTCCTTCTTTAAACATCGTTATCCAGTTCTTCATTGTTATCTTCGGCACACTTTTCAGTCTGTGATGTACTCATATTCCTATCACAAATTTCACAGACAGGTCGTGGTGCATTAATATGATTTCGAACTTGTTCCATCCTTTTTCAGACATGTCACGAGAAGAGGCGGGTTTGAACATACTTGACACCGGACATAATCTCAGGGAACAATTGTTTATCATTTAAATATACATATTGTCATTATTTAGTCCACGCCATTTTACTCTCTCACATATTATCACTTTTAGTAAACACCATTTTACTCCTCTGAGTTAAAAAGCGAATACCTCGATGTACGAAGAACAGACGAGGCTAAAACGTGGATTTACACGGGAATATCACAGACGTGTAATGTCGACCTAAGTAGGTTTTTTTTTATCAAGGCTCGATTATTTTCAACCAACATTGTGTTGAATTGTAATGCATCCCTTCATATCAGTATTTCCTTAGAATGTGACAGATATAGTTAATTAATTAACCTTCTTTCACTAAAGGGGATGTAAAGTCGCTTGTGTCGAGGGCAGGTGAAACATACTGACCGCACGCCGGTTACCTGTAAGCAGGCAATATTTTGAGAGCAGCCATATCAGTCGTGTGAAGATTGACGCTATGACCATCTTAACCTGGAGTCTACTGAGAAAATATGCTTTGCACAACAGCTAGAATGGCATGTTCACCTTCTTCAGAACTCCAAGGAATAAATGAAGATCCACTAACACTTGTTAATGTTAACAGGGCCCAAAAGGGGAGCAAAGAATATGTCCACTGTAATCTGCATGCATTTCTTAAGAGGCGTCTAAGAAGGGTTTGTTGAATGCACACAATGTGTAGATTTGATCTTTTGTGTGCCCTGAAAGTGGCGGGTTACAGTAGCTTTCCTCACATCCCAAACGTTTTGATGAAGGTGGACCGGAGTTCTCTAGGCTGGCGTGCTATGCTTGGCTTCATCTGTGTGACACTCACTACTAGGAGAACAACTCAATCCATATCTTATTAGCCAGACTGCCTTGAAAACAGCCTGATTCCAGAGAACGCTACATGAAAGAGAGATTTAGATATTGGTTCGTTGTCCTCGATACAGGTTTATTTAGTTCGAAACGTCAGTTCTCGTCTGTCACTGTTCTTATCTCCAACTGCTATTTAACCACGTGTTACGTTGTACTGCGGTCACACGTCTAGTCACTTATCATAATATATTTAACACTTTGCCTACTTTCTTAAACATCAGGAAACTGCAATGCTCTAATCCAGGGGCCTCAGACGTACTGTCGTACTGTCTGTCAAGTCGTATTGTGCGATCCACAATGCTATTGCTAACTCAAAGTGGGATATATGGGTAATAAAGGTAGAGCTAGAAGAATTGCATGTGATAAAATGTTAAAAGGATAAAGTCGTGGAACAAACTGATTGCTAAAGCCATTAGGTACGACACGTGCTGATGATGATGTTAGAGACTGATCTGGAACTGCGTGAGTGTTTCCGTCAATAATATATATAATCGTACGGGTTCCCTATTCCCAGCCACTTCAATGGTCCTGGACATTAGTGTCACAGGCTTAGTTTCTGGTTTCTTTGACGATCGTCATCGATTCACCCTTGAGAACAAACTGGTCTCCCGCATAGACTGGCCCCAGCTACATGGTATTAATATCTTCCACACCTTTTCTTGAATCTCCGTCTCATACCGGCCTCTATCTGTCTGCTTTCTCCTTTTCTCTTTCCTCCGCTCTTAAATCGCATTTTGGTGTTACCGTAGCTGGCCGCCACTGGCTAACCCGGCTTCTTGCACTTTTTACCCTCTTCTGGTCACCTCATCCCGTCTTTTTTCCGTCATTTGGGTCTCTGCCCCCATCTCGCAATTAGTGATCTGACTTATTCTCAAGTAAGTAAACCCTTTTTTCACCTCTATTTATGGACATTCCTCATTATGTATTAATCCCTTCTTCTTTGATTCGTTAGTTAATTATTGTTGTTATTCGTTGTCTCGGATAAAGTCCTATAGGTGGAAACGTAGCTTTCGTGCGTGTTTTCTTCTAGGGGCGATATCTTATCATACCAATTTATAAAACTTGTTTTTTCATTTTGTTTTTTTACATTAACTGAAACTACCGCAGTTCATTGTTTGTCTTCCTGCGACAGAAACATTTAAAGCCGGTATATTGTATATGCTTGATGGCAGAAAGATTAGGAAATAAACGAGTCTATAAATGTGTACGGATCGAACTCGAATGATATCTCATTTTCACAAGTGTTGAAGGACGAAAGGCTAACCCAGGTGTAACACATTTTAGTGATGGTCTAGTACCTTAACATCTTTTTCATGGCTAGATACATTCATCATCTTGAGGGATGGTGTTCGAAGTCCAGACTGCCCATTGCTTCACTTTCTTTTATGTTGTTTTGTTTTGTTTGCTACCTGCTACTCTAGTGCAGATACAATAATGTCTTTTGGTCGTTATAACGAACAAACATTCCCGACCAGCTGCTATGTCTGTGAGAGAACTCACTTTCTATCGTATTTCATTATATATATATATATTATCATCATCATCATCATATATCATGAAGCATGTCCTTTGTAGAACGTCGCTCCCATCACAGTCTGTCTGAAAGAAACTCATTCTCTTGCCATAACTCCAGCCTCTGCCCCATGTTTTGGCATTCCTGGATATCTTGGTGCCATCGTCTTCTCGGTCTACCCCTTCTTCTTTTGCCTGGCACTTCCATCACCTTTCTATCGAGACCGTTGTGTCTCTTGATGTGACCAAAGTATTTGCATTTTTTAGCAAAAATGGAATTGATAAACCAGTTCTCCTCTTTGCTCAACTCTTGCAGAATGTTTACATTTGTTCTTTTCTCTGTCCAGGGTATTCTGAGGATCTTTCTGTAACATTTTGACTCCAAGGATTCGATTCTTTGTCTAGAAGTTTTGGTAATCGTCCATGATTATCAGCCATAAGCTGCCACAGGAAAAACACAGGCTCTCAAGACTTTTACTTTTATTATTTTGTTGGTGCTCTGCCATAATTTCTTCAGGCTGTTCAGTCTCTGCATTGCCATGGCTAGTCTTCTTCTGATTTCGTTCGAGCAGTCGCCATTTTTGTTAATTCTGTAGCCCAGATATTCAAAATGTGTGACCTGATCTATTTTCTCACCACTCACTGGTCATTATCTTTGTTTTATTTATGTTTATAAACAGGTTTTGATCTTTACTATGTCCATTTACGGCTCTAGCCCTTCTGTTTTTTTTTGGGTAGTATCACTGTGTCATCTGCGTATCGTAACTCTGGAATCTCGTGCCCCCAAATCGTAAATGGGTCAAAACTTTTAATGTTCTCCCTTCTCGAACATTTCTCCTTATACATTCCGCATATATGTTGTACAGATAAGGGGAGAGGATACATCTCTGTCGTACTCCTTTTTGTACTGCAAACCAATCTGATGTTTGCCCAGATACTCGGACAGCGGCTTGTAATCTTGGTATAATGTTTCAATGAGATGGACAATATGCAAAGGAAACCACATTTCACATCGTGTTTCATTAGCACTTTTTAAATCTTGTGGCGTACTGAAGAAAGTGGACCTGCGCATGTTCGCTGTAATGCAATACAAGACTTTTCAGCATGTTTGTCACTACGGTGATCACAGTGTCCCTTGTCGTATTGTTGTCCAGGCTTCTGTAATACATTATGTTTCCAGGACGTGAGCTTGGATTTCCGTTATTATGTTTCCCCTGGGCATGGCGTGAGCAACATAGCACCCCCCCCCCCACCCCCCCCCCCCCGAGTATCATCTGTTGGTTCTGATCACGGAGCTGACAAATACGCACGTAATAACAGAGGTGATGAAGACGTGACGATGTGTATTCACTTGAGTAGGTCATCGTATGACGAGTTGTAATCATTTGAGTAGGTCTTCGTGTGACGAGTTGTTTACATTTGAGTAGCCCATCGTGTGACGAGTTGTAAACATTTGAGTAGGTCTTCGTGTGACGAGTTGTTTACATTTGAGTAGCCCATCATGTGACGAATTGTAAACATTTGAGTAGGTCTTTGTGTGATGAGTTGTAAACATTTGAGTAGCCTACCGTGTGACGAGTTGTAAACATTTGAGTAGATCTTCGTGTGACGAGTTGTTCACAATTGAGTAGCCCATCGTGTGACGAGTTGTAAACATTTGAGTAGGTCTTCGTGTGACGAGTTGAATACATTTGATTAGGTCACCGTTAATGAGAGTAGCATGTGTATAATAGTTTCGTTTGAACTATTAAGACTAGTTGGTTACTCTCAATAGTTATGCTTCTGATGACGTCCTTGGGTATAAACGCAGAATATTGTTTTATTTTAATTGTGATTTATGCCCCTTTAAAACAGGCACTCGAGGCCTTTGAACTGTGGATACGGGGTAAAATCTGGGACATCTGGTCGAAAGAAGAAGAAACGAAATTATAAAGTGGAAGCTAGACAATAAGTCAAGACTGATAAAATATGTTGGTTGTAGCACCTTTTGGGAAAACCATTTTGGGAGGAAGCGTAAAAGTGGAAGGCAAAACTGTAAGTCGCATAATAACATCAAAACATGGACAGATTGCACCGCCAAGGCAGGAGAAAAAGGGCAATGGGAATCCCATACAGTCAACATTTGATACACTGACTTACTTTCTATGTCCTGTGCACTACGTCAGACATCATGTTTCAATGTTCAGCAACGTGGATTGGTTTGGCGTTTCCTCTCAGCATGTCATCCATTTTGGATGTTTCCAGAAGGTTTTGGCAGATTATCAGGTGGTTTTGGTCCTGTGTTAAGAGTCCTACGATGAATTACAATCAACAAAAGAGCTTTTATATAATCCATGGTGCTTCGGTAGTGCTTTGCTAGTGAAAAGATTGGTCAACTAAAAGGTGGTTTTCATGTGATGCCCATTGTTGTGTTAATTACAATAAACTGGACGCTCCTTTCGTGCCCTACCATGCAGAAATGGTAACTGATCTTATAGGTCAGCGTATTTATGTTCTTATAGGCATTTGTAAGAGGCTGCGTGGCCTAGGGGTGAAACTGGCTCGGTTTTCACAATCCCAACGTTCCGGGTTCGATTCCCACTTGTGTCCAGTCTTACCACTTAATGGGTCTGCCACTTTGTTCTAATGTGATTGGGGACGTACTTCGTCTGAGATAGAACATTATCCTCTAAATTCGGAAAACCAAAAGCTGGGTCAACAATTCTAATTGATCGAAACATCAAATTGTACTCTGACCTCTGACCTTCCGACCCCCAACTAATCTAATTGTGACTGTCAGATCAATAGTTATAGCTTCAGAAGGATTCCGTTAATTATATGAGCTAGCCTTAGGTTCATCTTTAAGGCTTATAAGAAACAGAATGTCCCTCTGCAAACATTACGTTCATAATCAATACAGTTTTAATGCTGTCTTTCTTGATAAGGTTTTACCTTAGCGCAGCAAAGTGTTTGCTCAACCGACGTCCACCCAATATTCTCGGCATAAATGAGGCTCCGTTTGAAAGAATTCTAGAGTAAATCACCTTGAGGCCTTAATGTAATCCCAGGGATGCAAAGTCTTAAGCTGGAATATTTCAAATCGAGACAATTATTTGTTGAATTCCTATAATAGTTGAAAGTCACATGTTCTGATTATGTAAGAGTTTTGAGATTTGAGGGAAGAAAGAGCCATCCTCGCGTATGATTATTAAAAATTGTTTAGTTACTATATTGTTTATTTTGTATTTATATTTTTCTGGATCCTTATATTATTTGTTCCTATGTATATATATATATATATATATATATATATATATATATATATATATATATATATATATATATATATATATATATATATAAGCTATTAAGGTTGAGGTCTTCATTGTACATGTCTGGTATTCTTATATACTTCTAATGAAGACAAACAGACACACGGTCAACCTTATCTGTGAACCAAATCTCTGTTATCAATTACATATACTGTTATCAGTGCCAGGCAGGACCCTGACCAACTTTGTTATCAGTGCCAGTTATGGACCCTACCAACTGTGTTATCAGTGCCAGACAGGGACTATGGTTCAATCTGTTATCAGTGCCAGACATGGACCCTGGTCCACTCTGTTATCAGTGCCAGACATGGACCCTGGTCCACTCTGTTATCAGTGCCAGACATGGACCCTGGTCTACTCTGTTATCAGTGCCAGACATGGACTCTGGTTCACTCTGTTATCAGTGCCAGACATGGACCCTGGTCCACTCTGTTATCAGTGCCAGACATGGACCCTGGTCCACTCTGTTATCAGTGCCAGACATGGACCCTGGTCCACTCTGTTATCAGCCCCAGACATGGACACTGGTCCACTCTGTTATCAGTTCCAGACATGGACCCTGATCCACTCTGTTATCAGCGCCAGACATGGACCCTGGACCACTCTGTTATCAGTGCCGAACATAGACCCTCACCGACTCTGTTATCAGTACCAGATATGGACCATGACCAAGTATGTTATCAGTACCAGATATGGACCATGACCAAGTCTGTTATCAGTACCAGATATGGACCATGACCAACTATGTTTTCAGTACCAGATATGGACCATGACCAACTCTGTTATGAGTATCAGATATGGACCATGAACAACTCTGTTATCAGATGCTTACGATGGCGACCAAGTCTAGTAGGAGATACAAGATCGGGAAACGAAGAAATCTCACTGACAGTGGGGACAAGACATTACATGACATGACATATGTAGACAAACCAATTGTGGCTAACCAATTGAATTATCAGTTTGTCTACATATGTCATGACATATGACAGATAGCAAATTGTAATCAGGGTAGGTGAAATAATTGATCAAGGGCCCATGTCATGTTGTTGCTGAATGAATGCTCAGAACGGGTAGATTTTACCATTTTGTGCACCCTGAAAATGACTTTTAGTGCCGGTTTTTTGTAGCTTTACTCACATCCCATGAGTGCTGCTAAAGGTGGACCGGGGCCCTCAAAGCGGTTGCGCTTTGCTTGGCTTCATGTGCGTGTCGTTCACTACTACGGGGATGAAAACAGCCCGTTTCCAGGAAGGACTGCGGGGAATTCGGATGTGAGGGTCTTGGCCAGAACATTTTGCCCGACCCTTTCAAATATGTCTGATCAGTATATTTTACCTGACCTGACGTTAGTCTTTATTTCCTCCCATGTCACGTCTACGTTCTGGTTCCTTGAAACAGACTGTGTTCCAGCAACCTGGCAAATGAGGTGGGGATTGACACTGTAATCCATATTGCAGTGAGCTTACTTACTGAGAAGTCTCACAATGCACTACATCTAGTAGGACCCAAGTCCACCTTCACAAGTACGTCTCGGGATGTAAGAAGAGCCACCGTAAACCGCTACCAAAGATATATCGTCAAGAGCTAACTGAACTCAGTAAGAGTAGCTTCAAACAGCGATATCAACAACATATGCCAAGAATATATCCCAAACCTGCAAGCAAGCCTGTAACAACAGACGTCAGTATCACAGCAAGAACTCTAGAAAAAGATGGGTTGACAGTGTTTGGAAAAATGGCAGAGGAATTGAGTGAAAACGACAAAGATGATTATACGCAATGAAATAAGGCTGTACCACTTTCCATTTCCCTCCCTTCACCCTCTACCTCATAAGGACGTATATTTGCAGAAGTAGACAAGTGCGATCTTGATAACCAAAGCAATCGTACTGTGCATATCACTTTAACTTTCTTTTGTTAACTCTGTGTCGTCGGATATCTAACGATGTTTGTATTCTTCCTCTCTAAATGAATATTCCTAGCACGTTGTCTATCGACCTCAACATGTTTTCACTGAACAGACAAAATCCAGATCATGTGATAGAACATGTCTTTGATGATTATGAGTACCGAATTCATCTCCACGGGATCATAGATTGACCCTCTTTCTTCCAGGCCTGAGAACTATTCCGCTTGCCACAGCCAGGAGAGTTTTCTCGCAAGCAAGTACAAACCCCAGGTATGATTCTTGTTAATATTTCAGCACGTTAATGGACAAAAAAAACCTTAACTTAAATTTGAACTAACTCAACGAAGAGAACTTTGTGTACTCTCAGAATAATGAGAGACGCAAATTTTCAGGAGGGCCCATAAATTATTAAGATGCCGAGACCTATATAATGATCTGGCTGGCATGGAGGACACCACAAGGAAAAATGTTTGCACAGCATTAAAATGGAAATCCTAGTCCAAGCAGGAAGACCGTGATATTTTTCAAATTCACTAGTGAAGTTTGTTTTCAGCTACGGTCGGACTCCGTTACCAGAACGACCCAATTAAAATCAAATCTAGTGTCCGTTTTACTTTCACGGGAAGAAATGTATTTATTTTTATTTTTCCCAAGAAGCAGATGTTCTGTTCAGTTCTCTAGTTTCCCGTTTCTTTTTCCGATGCCCATGAAAACTGGAAACCCTCTTTTCTTTGCTTTAGATAACCAACAAAGAGTGGCGGTACTTAAAGGGACAAATAAACCAGTCAGTGAAATGGATATTATGAGACATTGATGGCTGAATTTTGCATTGAATTTGGCTAGGCTGTGTATGTGTCTTGTCATTTTTTTAATAATCTCAGCAAAGTCGGAACAAATAATCATTTGGTCACAATAAGTTGTAATATAAAGGTTAGAAGTAACAGTTGGAAAGAAATTTGGTTCAATAAGTAAGCTCGTAGTATTATGATGACAAATTATCTACGAGTATTTACGGTATTGTGCATTTTAGATTGAACTCCTGGAATTTTAAAGTTTCAGTAACAGTATCGACTTAAAGTCTCGAATGAGGCTTCACACTCTGGGTTCGCAACGTTATCGCAAGTCCAAGTGAGTTTACATGCAAACAAGTGTTAACAAGACAGCGGATAACAGCTGCTTGAGGTTATTATGTTTTTCTTCTTTTTCTTCTTCTTCGTTCGTTCTCAATCTCCCACTACCAAACCATGAAAGGGTAAGTAGCAGAATGTAGTCCAGAGAACGGCATGCGTTGTGTCGTAGTTTGCAGCTTGGCTGCGATATTTGCACCTTTCGGTCCAACACTCCGACTTCAGCAACCATTTTGTGAGTACCAGGTTAGCATTCCCTCTTCGATCCCTTCTCCAAAGCCAGTCTGCCCTGCTGCAGCCTGTTATCCAGGATCACCGCGTGGAGGTGTAGAAGGGTCTGGGCAGCTTTGGTTCGCTGGCCCTGACACTAGCAGTCAGCTATGGGTCGCTGACCACTGCAGCTCATGTGCTGCTCAGCATCTTGATCCCTTTTGATGTTCAATCATGTCATGTTGCAAATCACACAAAGTGCCCAGTTATCGATAGATTAATACCAAGATGTTTAGGTATTGCAGTCCAACCTTGGCGATGGAAGTAAAGGTTGAAAGACAGTGTTACTTAAGAACTGTAACTGGCAGAGACAATGTTTCGACGATTGTTAGTTGAAATTACTCTTTCTGGGTATTTTCATTTTTGACTATTTGTCTATGGTAGCAGGTGCCGGTGGCTCTTCTTATACACAGATAACGTTGTCAAGCTTTAACTCAGCACGCGTAGCTTCAAACAACAACAATGTTGAGGCGTACCGAAAAGGGTGAATATTAATGCTCTTGGCTGTAGTTAAATGTTAGTCTTCTGACAAGTCTCGCTGTGTTGATCCTCACCTTACGACACACAGTTTTCCAAGTGCACGGCAGGGAAGTGATGTAGAGTGTTGGTCAATTTGTTTCACCTGGCCTTGGTGTAGAATAAAGTTTTGGTCAATATCTTTCACCTTAGCCTGGTGGAAGATGGAGATTCGTCAATATGTTTCACCTTAGCCTGGTGGGAGATGGAGATTCGTTAATATGTTTCCCTTGACTCCGATGTGAGGTGGAGACTGGTCAATATGTTTCACCTGACCCTCACGTTAAACCTTACTTCTGCTCCGACCATTAAAGGTCTTTAAGTAACGGATACATGAAACAGCACAGAAGACGTGTTAAGTAAGCTGAACGAATATCACCCTATGGTGAAATGTAGGAAAATGTGACAATCAACACATGCATACTATTCATACTTAATTTTTTTTTAACAATCGATGCAATGTATAAGGTAAAGGGCACCTGGTTTGTAATTAGGAAGGCAATGTGAAGACACCGGTTTGGGGGGGGGGGGGGGGGGGGGGTGGGCTGATATTTCCACAAAACAAAGCTGAGACCTAACACAATTAAGCCGATAACACATGATCTCCGACAACAGTGTTTGCAATAAGTAGGTATGCAGCTAGGTAGGTTGTAAGCTAGGTAGGTATGTAGGTAGGTTGGCAGATAAGTAGGTAGACAAGTAGGCAGGTAGATAGGTCGCTAGGGCGACAAATGCCGTCTCGCCAACCGTCCATGAATACGAGGAGTGGCTAAATCTCAGACTTCATGCAGTGAGCATCATGTCGTTCCGATTTGATCTGACCTGACGGTGCTCGCGGACGGCCGCGGCGAAGGGATCATGGTGGACTAGGTTGTTTTCTGTCCTTGATGTCCATGGTCTGTTTTACAAGCTAGTGGGCGGAGACGTCCTGGACACAGAGGAACACATGTCCAAATAGGACCATACAGCGACAGTTTAGCATGGTGAATGTCCTTCCAAGATCTGTCCGTCATGTGACTTCGTCGTTTGAGATCTGGTTATACCAGTGGATCGTTAAAGGCCCCATTGACTGCCCATGCTGAAGATTTCAATGCGCATTTGGCTTGGTTTCATGGCTTGGCTTCGTTCGTTCTCATTCTCCCGCTACCAAAATCTGAAAGGGCCTAAGTAGCAGAATGTAGTCCAGAGAACGGAATGCGTTGTGTCGTAGTTTACAGCTTGACTGCAATATTTGCACCTTTCAGTCCAACACATCCGACTTCAGCAATCATTTTTTTAGTACCTGGTTAGCATTCTGTTATCCAGGATCACCGCGTGGAAGTGTAGAAGGATCTTTGCAGCTCTGGTTCGCTGGCCCTGATGCCAGCAGTCAGCTATGGGTCGCTGACTACTGAAGTTCATGCGCTGCTCAGCATCTTGATCCTCAATGCGCATTTGATCGAATAATGGATTATTGTGAACCATTCAGCAAGGTGTGCAGATTATGCACATTCGTTGATTAATTTTCAGTGAAAGAATCTGGTGGTACATGACGTTCAATAGGCGGTAGCAACACCGACTCTTTGAATCATGTCCATGTTTGAAATGGTACTACATTTATTAATCATGTTGTCTTTATATTAACATATGCCTCGATGACAATCTTTTTTTTTCCTCCACCAGTAATGACGATAGCGACGTATCTTAATCTTCGCACACGAGTCAGATGTTTGTCCCAAGAAAAGGTAATACAGCTGGCAACTAATCAGGAGGCGTTAATCTGCAGCTGATTTCCACAGAGGTTAACACACAAGCCATCATTATCTTGGACATGGAATGCAGAGAGAGGAACAGGAGGAAGGTTAAACAACTAATAAATACTAATACCCAGGACAATGATGGTGTCCTAAATACCGATGAATCTGCTCAGCGAGGGGAGAAACTTAAGGCCATTACCCAGCGGAACCTGCTTGAAGAACATACCTTCCAGCATGGTATGAAGATTGGGGCAGCCACATCAGCTTGCAGATTCTTATATGAGACTTGTTTAGTGAGAGTTGCCAACGTGTCGGACTCGCAATCCATCCTTCTTCTCCTTCTTCTTCTTATTATTATTTGATGTTCCTCTTCTTCTTCTCACTCATCCTCTTTGTTGATCTACTCTCTTGTCATTATTCGCCGCAGAGAGGCATGGGGCGTAGATTTCTTGTTATCACCAGATGGGAGGCTTGTGCTGTTGTTAAGTGGAACTTTCAGAGACACCCTCGATCCAGCTATGTTGAGGTCGGCTCCTTGCATGTGGATTGGAAACATGCATACGATATGCTCCGGCTGTTGTCTGATCATAAGACACTGTGACTAGAACACCCGTCCTTCGCAAGGTATGAAAGGGCTACCTATGGCATGAGTGGATAGCGGACATGGAGATATTAATCCCTCACGGGCATGTGTGGATCTACTGTCCTCTTTATGCTTGGGTTTACGAAAGTTAAAGAAGTGACACCCTAACTTCAAAGCACTCGTTGGAATAGTGTGAATTCAATCGAGTGCTGGATATTGAAATGGCAATTCACAGATTGCCAAATTTTGATTTCGAATGTGACTAGTAAGAAGGGGCGTCTGACCGAATAGAGCAGTATGTACCATTAATAACCACGCCTTTAGCATATTGCTGAGCAAGGTTGAGCACCTATGGGCATGTCCGGAGTTCAGTGATGTAGATTCTGAACAGAACAACACTCTGAGCCTTACACACTTTTCCAGCAAGAGCTCTGCGCCAGATAAAACCATTCAAAGCGAGACCCCTCTAGACGATTGTATTAGCAGTATGTTCCTATTGATGTTATTATTATCCCACAGCTGCAAAGCAAGACTGCTTTTGGTAGCCGAATGCTATTCTTATATAAGCACATATCTTCTTCAGTTGTTACTATGTATCACGGTGTATTGACAATTGTCAGCGGCACTTGTAAAAATGTTACCCTCATGACTGCAAGCGCTTTGCACTCAATGAATAGGTGTCTTAACTATTTCATCAGGATGAGAGCAGTGTCCACACAAGGGCAGGTGCTGAGGGTTGTTGCGGTTTAAGTGGCTATTGACACCAGTGCGCTTTATCCGGGACTGAAAGATGAGACTTTGTTCTCTTCTGTGTAGTTTAAGTATGTCATCATTATTTTTTGGCTGTGACATGTCGCAAAATACACTACGACCCGATGTTCTGCAGAACTTGACATCCATTTCTATCCAGTCCACCTCAATGATGTGCCGAAACAAACAATATATTTGTTCTGTTTGTATGCAGGTTGACAAATAATGTTGGATGTTTTAATATAACCCAAGGTAATGAAGGACTGGAGTTTTGAAACAGTCGAAAATCTTGCAAAATGTGTTCTAGTAAAGACACATACTTTGTCACATAAACAGTTTTTATTGATCATTTTTACAGTATTTCTAAAAGTGTTATGCTTATTTCCACCTTTGTTTTTTTAAATTGCAAATTGTAATGTGCTTCCTACATTAACGTGGCACCACTCACCACTCACCGCTAACTACTCACCTTTCGCCATTCACCACCATTCCCCACTCAACATTCACCACTGTCCACTCACCACTAACAGCTAACCACTCACCATTCACCACTCGCCATTCACCACCACTCACCGCTAATCACTCACCATTCACCACTCACCATTCACCACTCCCCACTCACCGCTAACCACTCACAATTCCCCACTCACCGCTTACCACTCATCATTAAACAAATCCCCAATCACCATTCGCCATTCACCACCATTCACCACTCACCATTCGCCAATCGCCATTCGTCACCAGTCCCCACTCAACCATTCACCACTCCTCACTCACCGCTAACCATTCACCCCTCACCACCACTCACCACCATTCACCAATCACCACTCCCCACTCACCGCTAACCACTAACCACTCACCGCTAACCACTCACCATTCACCGCTAACCACTCACCATTCACCACTCACCATTCACCACTCACCGCTAACCACTCACCATTCACCACTCACCATTCACCACTTACCACTCACCACTTCCCATTCACTATGAAATGGAGATTTGAAAGTGAACAAAGCAAGAGACGGACTAAAAAAGCACATGAGGCTAGCGCTAATCCATCGAGATCCAACTGATCCAAACAAACGGAGTGCAGGAACAAAATCTCTGTATTGTGCGCCATTCTACTTTCCAATACATTCTTTCCGAGTACAACATTGCTGGCAATCATAGTCCGTCTTTTAATTAATGAACAAGGTTCGAAGCAATTCTCTACCAAACTTCATGTCAGGTACCCATTTTTCGCCTTCTGTACTAGAATATCTATGACGTTATGGATATTTGTATATTTTTCTCTCTAAGAAATTTGATGTATTTTGAAAAAATGTATTCATTAGTCTATATTAAAAGCAACCTCAGTAAATTTGACATAATTTTAACATGTTTAAAGTATACAGACGTGATGTTTTAAAAATAGATGTTTTGATCTTCAAATACAAACAGTAAATATAAATTCCCAATTTTCACGTGCACAAATTATACACTTTGTCGAATGCGGAAAACAACAAATGTCATTCGTACAAAACTGTCTAATAGGTATAGGCGTATACGCTAGTGTTGGAATGAGAGGGTCGTATCACAGGACATGAGAGACGCCAACATAATCACCTTTTACAAGAAAAAAAGAGACGGAGAAGACTGCAACAATTACAGGGGACTATCGCTCCTCAACACCGTAGGCAAAGTGTATGCTTGCATCATCCTGAGCAGGCTGCGAAAGCTGGCTGTCAGGGTATACCTAGAGTCTCAGTGAGGTTTTTGCGCAAAAAGGTCTGCCGTCGATATAGTCTTTTCAGTGAGACAATTGCAAGAGATATGCAGAGAACAAGACAGACCACATTTCTTGCCTTCATCGACCTCACCAAGGCATTCGACCCGGTAAACAGAAAGGGTCTTTTTAAAGTATTGTCTAAAGTTGGCTGCCGATATAAACTACTCAGCATGATTAAGTCTTTCGTGTGAGGATGAAAGGTACAGTTCTGCATGACGTTCAGGAATCTGAGACGTTCGACATTAACAGCGGAGTTAACCAAAATTGTGTCCTGGCTCTGACTTTAATCGACATTATTTTGGCCATCGTGCTTAAACATGCCTTTGGAACTGCCACAGATGGAATCTTTCTGCACACTAGATCAGATGGGAGACTATTCAATATAAACAGAATGCGGGCAAAAAGAAAGAGAAGGTAAACTGTCACTTTCACTGGACGCGGAGCTGCAGAAGCGGTTAGGAATGTACTCATTAGCACTTGTCAGACTCTCAGATAGAGTGTGGATTAACATCATGTTGAACATCTCCACAATGATTGCTGTGTATAGGCCCCATGTTATTAGTACCCTGCTCTATGGCAGCAAAACATGGACTCTGTATGTCTCGCATCAATTACGGCTAAATGCTTTTCATATTGCTATTCAAGTGCGCTGCCTGAGATGCATACATGGAGTGACAGAGTGACTAACAGCGACGTGTTGGACCGTGCAACGATTACCAGTTTAGGGACGATCCTCCGCCAGCGCCGCTTGCGATGGCTTTGTCACGTGTGCAGAATGGAGGATGGGCGAATACCAAAAGATATCCTATACGGAGAGCTGACCACGGGCAAACGTAAAATACGTAGAACCTTCCTCCACTATAAAGATATTTGCAAACGTGACCTAAAAGGTGTTGGATATGAACACCTGCAACTGGGAAGAACTAAGTCAAAGACAGACCTGGCTGGGAGCAGGCTTTGTGTGTTGGTCTGTAGGTAGGGAAAGAGAAGATGCGTCAAGATGCAGACTCCAAACGTGTGCGGCAAAAACAAGGGCAACAACTGAATTCCCCCTCTCTAGCCTGAAGTCCATTGTCTCCTGAGACTGACAGGATGTCAATCAATACGCATTAATAGCTTGAGGTCTGGTTATTGTGACATGTAATTGCTTTTTCAAAACTTTCTTTGATATCAATTTCAAAATGAGTTTGAAGTGAACATTTAAAACAATGCTCAAAAGTTACCGTTTTACTATAACAGTTTTTCCGCCGGGAATCTAAGATGGGTAATTTAAATTGCGATATCCATGACCCAGAGAAATGAACCCAATTGGCTTTTGGTCTGGATAGATCATTCTTTTTCCGTTGGATTAGACGAGACTCAGAGTGCACTCATATCGAGCAAGGAAGGCAAAGAAAATTTGACGGAAGATATTGAAACTGTTGACGAAAAATCAACTTGTCACTCTCCAGTAAAATTAACATTAGAGCTTGTGTGGGGTAAAGTCAAAGGACAAGTTTCCGAACGGAACAGAACATTTAAAATGTGTCACGTTGAAGTGCTGATACGTTGGTACCTTTCAAAAATAGACATTTAGTTCTGGAAGAAGTGTGTTGAACATGTGCTCATGGAAGAAGAACAGTACTGGCAACCAGATGTATTACAATTTGTCCAGCCAGTAACAATTATCAACCTCTTTGAATCGACAGATTCAGATGATTAATATCATCTTTTGGGGACATACAGATTAACAGACTTGGATGAATTAGAGTTTGTTTATGAAAACAATTAGGTGTATATACAATAGCAACAAATATATTGCAATATTTAAATGCATTATAAAATTAGCTGCGCAGTTGATACAACCTTGGGGGTCTAAGGATGGCCTAAGGGCTGTACTAACTGTTGCATATTGGTGCAATTTTTACGAATGTGCATAAAGGCAACACAAATAATCGATTGATCTATCAAGACATTAAGGAGATACGCCTATAAACAAAATGCTGATAAATTCAGATACGTACTGTAAAATCTTTAATGTCATTTCTTTGCAATGGTCCTAAAACATCAAAAGAATTCGCCGATGTGCAAATGCCTTAACATCTATAGACTAAATAATATCAATGTCTTAGTGTTATGGATATTCTATTGCTGCATGCGAAAAATCATTTAGATATGACATTCAGTTTAGTAGAAATTTGCTTCGGACTTGTTCCTGAATTAAAAGACGGGCTATAGCCCAAAGTTAGCAGAAAATATTTTACTTGAATGTGTAGACTATGCGCAAGAAAGGGATGCTTCAACAAATGTAATAGAAGATGGTATGTTTGATTATACAGAAAAGAATATTCCAGGTGGCAAAGATTCAAGAGCAACAGAGAACACTACACTACCAATATCTAAAAATGATGTCAGTATGGTTAATTAGTTGCTCATCACAAGCAATGATGCTATATCATATTACGCTTTTGTCTTGATGATGTGTCTTGCGCTGTGTTTGGATTATAGTATGAAAAAACTGCGTTGGTCATCAAACTCCCTCGCTCGTCCTAAGCTACATTGGACCAGTGGCAAGACTATCTGTTGAGACGATTGGAGGTAACTTAGGATGCAGACACTCTGGTCTTACGTCCTTTGAGACCAGTATAAAACGATATATTTCTACCGACAACAGAGTCATCATCAAATCTTTATCGTGTACTGGAAGATCATCAGCAACCGGAAATCTTACATATGGCTTGGCTTGGCTTGGTTCATTCTCAATCTCCCGATACCAAACTCTAAAAGGGCTTAAGTAGCAGAATGTAGTCCAGAGTACGGAATGCGTTGTGTCGTAGTTTACAGCTTGACTGCGATATTTGCACCTTTCAGTCCAACACATCCGACCAGTAAGCATTTTTTAGTACTGGGTTAGCACTCCCTCTTCGATCCCTTCTCCTTAGCCAGTCTGCTCTGTTGCAGCCTGTTATCCAGAATCACCACTAGGAAGTGTAAAAGGGTCTTGGCAGCTCTATTTCGCTGGCCCTGACACTAGCAGTTAGCTATGGGTCGCTGACCGCTGCAGCTCATGCGCTGCTCAGCGTCTTAATCCCAAATCTTACAAATTATTGAATATTTATCAGTACTAGCACTTAATTTGTGAATTACATTAGAGATATTAATAACAGCAATGTATTTCAGATGCAATCTGAAGTTTTTTAAATCAAAATCATAACTTTTGAGATTCTAAGTAAGATTCCACATGGTGCTGAAAGTGATCCTGTCCCTACAAGAACTGAGAGAAAAGATTCCCAAACACGACAGACGTACCAGTGACTGGTTATGTTAGGAGTAAAAGTAAGTAGCATGTCCTTTGTAGAACCTCGCTTCTTACAACCGCCAACCTATCTGGTTGTTATAAGTTTCTTGGCACATGTGGAGTACGGTAGGTTGCCATTACTTTCCGTACGTTGAGGTACAATCGCCCGAGAAAGAAAAAAACAGTCTCTGCCAAACTGAACACGGTGGGAATCGAATCCAGAGCTTTAAGATTGAGATAACAGAGCGAGTTTCACCAATAGGTCACGCAGCCTCATGTTGAGAGTACAGAACAAAATCTCTGTATTGTGCGCGATGCTACTTTGCAATCAATTCTTCCCGAGTACAACATTGCTGGCAAATGTAATATATTCCATTATCAGTTCAAAAGCTGGAAATATTTTAAAGACAGAATACCATCACCTGAAATTTTAACATCCCATAAGAAAACGATATGGCCTAGAAGTAAATAAGAATAGATTTATTGGGCTGATCGATCACTTGGGAGTTTAATTTTGGCTAAACTTATATACATTATGTCTTCATCTATTTCAAAAAGGCGTTCGACAGAGGTGATATAGACAACAATGAAGCATTACAAGATCAATAGTAATATTGTGAAGGTAATTGAGAACCTTTATGAGACGGAGTAAAGTGCAGTTTCTGTTGACGGAATTTTAGGCAAATGGTTCCCTACGTCTGTTCGGATGAGACTGGATTGTATACTTTCTTCAACTCTCTTCAATGTATTGTTGGGGAGAATAATGGTAGGCTGTCCTGGATGGACATGTTGGTACGGTCAGGGTAGGTAACAAGACGATTATAAACCTACAATTTGCAGATGATATAGATGGTCTGGCAGGCACGGAAACGGAACTCCAGGAGCTGATTAGTAGATTGGACAGAGCGGCGCAGAGCTATGGTATGGAGATAAATGCCGACAAAACAGAGCTGATGGAAGAGTACATCTGTAATAAAGCTGTGTACACCAGTTCAAGTATCTGGGATCATTGATAAGTGACAAGAGCTCACCGCCTGAGATAGTTGCCAGAATAGCACAGACAAAGCGGCGCTTAAGCGTTTGAAACCCATATGGCAGGATAAGTGGCTTGCCCTCAGCGTCAAAGTTAGACTAATGCCCTCATTGGTGCCTTCAATATTTTTGTGTGTCTGTGAGACTTACTATAACAGCAGATATCCAGTGCAGAATACATGCAATGGAAATGAGGTGCTTTAGAAAACTCTTAAATGTTACATATAAGGATACGTGTCAAAAACGTAGAAATACAACGAAGAGTGGAAAACTCAATTGGGCCTTCGGATAATATTGTTCACGGCTATCAAAAGGCAAAAGACGGCTTTAAATGGGCACGTCACGAGGTCCAACGGAATTATAAATTCGATACTGCATGTGTCTGTATCGGGAAAGAGAGGGCGGGGTCGTCCAAGGAAGAGATGGGCAGACAGCATCACCGAGTGGTCAAATCTTCGCCCCAATGTGAGGCACGACTGGCGGCAGCGGACAGAGAGTGATGGCGTGGGTTTGTGGGAGTGTCTTCAAGTGTGCCCCAACGATCTGATGGGTCACGGGATGAACTGAACTGAATCTTACTACAGACGTCATTTTCGGGAAAGGAAATTGTTGAGCAGACTCTGGATATTATTATGTTTCTTTCCAAACTAGGACTGGCGTACTTTGTTTCTAGTATCCGTATAGGTAATCACTGCAAATTGAAATTTTCTAGGCATAATTAAACAGCTTCGTGAATGTGATGCACTTCTCTTGGCACGTGTGGAAAAGACAAGCACTTTGTCTTTCCACACACATCATGAATGCATCATAGAACTAGTCGCGTTCTTTCTTTCTTCACCCGTTCTAACCATTTACACTATATTCTTGAAAATATGAGGAGGCCCAGCTCAAAATCAGCAATTGACAGTACCAATGGACGGCACAACATGAATAACAGTTGTTTCAATTTTGCCGCTGCAGTCTTTTTTGGGTGCGTCCAGGCCTTACTTGCATGTTCTGGTTGACAAGGTTATTATTTGAGAGGATACGATCAAAGGTTTCCCCGAGGTATTTCAACCTGTCACACTTATGAATGACACATCCATCAAATGTAACATTCCGGAAACCAGCCTTCACTATTGAATTGTTCAAAGAACAGCACATCATGCAGGCCTTGTTAGAATTGATCAGGGCGATGGAACCAGCACACAATTGTGAGATTGACTGCAAAGTCTCCTGGATGTCTCTAACCATCTTATGTCCTAGCCAGGTATCTACGTCAGGACTCTGCAAATGTTAGTGTTAGTCCTGGACCTGTGAGTTGAATGAGGGAAACCTATATTATGTAGACGTTGAGCAGCATCGATGAGAGTAGAGAACCTTGCGGCAGTCATGTGCATATTTGCATCGGCTATGTTGTCCAAGATCCAAAGTGGAGTTCTTAAGTTCTTTCCATCAAGTCCGCTGATATCTAACTCACCAGTCATTGGTTGCTTCTAACTTGCTTCAAACAATGCATCTGGGTTCCAACATTGATTTTGTTATATACATCCTCGAGGTGTAAGGCAACTACGACCGTTTCCTGTCTGGACAGGAAGCTATCATACACAGCATATACAAATGTCACAGCATTAATCCAATTATCCTTAGTTGGTTGTTAACTCCCAATGGTACCATACAGAATGTATTCACTTTCTAGGTGGGAAATTATTTTTCTGGCGAATTTCTTCTTGAGCAACTTGCCATTGACATTCTGTAGAGTAATTATTTTTTAGCTACTGCGGAGCGTGAAAATTTGCCAAGCCTAAGGAGTAGACGCAGATAGTTATGGGACCAGTCTGCATGCACCGATGTTTTCTCAATACTGCTAATGAAATCATTCACATATTTTCTAATCCCTGCCTCACTCAGCTAGCTGTTTAATGTGGCATTGCATCGATCTAAAGCTTACTGCTTGCGACAGAAACAGAGAAACAAAGCTGTCAAGACCCTTCTCCACCACCACCTGGTCATCCTGGATAACAGGGTAGACTGGTTCAGGAGAATGGATCGAAGAGGGAAGACTAACCAAATACCCAAAAATTGCTGTTGAAGTCTGATGCGTCGGACACAAAGGTGCAAATATCACAGGCAAGCTGTAAACCACGACACAACGCATTCCGTTCTCCAGATAACATCCTGCTATATGCAAAGCCCTTTTTAGGGCTTGGTATGGGAATTTGAGAACGAGCGAAGAAGAATGTGTCAATGTTGTAATACACTGGGACCTTGTGCAGTGCTCTTGCCGGAGCGTATATGTGCCATCTCTGCCTCAGTTATGAAGACTACATAGGACCTCTCCCTCATAGCAGCGTCTAGAACATATTTACTTATTTCCTGGTGCACACCTCTATCCTTTTTATCTGGGCAGCATTAAAAGGTGTGAAGGTGGCCACAAATTATCCAAGTAGCCCAAATCTCCTTGGATCTCTGTGAGAACGTCTATGTGTGTTTGTGTATTCAAGGTTACGTGTGGGTACGTGTGCGTGGTTGTGCGCGTGTGGGTACGTGTGTGTGGCTATGTACGTTTGTACCTCTGTGTGTGTGTGTTCGGGGTTGCGTGTAGGTATATGTGCTAGGGTATGTGTGTGTGTGCATGTGTGTGGGTATATATACGTGGGTGTGTACGAGTTTGTTGGTTTGTGTGTATGTGTATGAATGGTATGTGTGTGTATGCATGTGTGTGAGTATGTGTATGGGTATGAGTGTATATACATATGTAAGTTGAGCGAAACCTTGTGTGTATGTGAACATGTGTATGTGGTTGTGTATGTATGTGTGTGTTGATATGTGTGTGTGTGATTGTGAGTACGTGTGTTAACGGGTGTCTGAGTTGGTATGTCTATATTTGCATGTGATAAGACAAACAGAAAGAGAGAGAGGGGGAGAGAGCGAGAGAGATAGAGAGAGAAAGCGTAGTGGATAAAAAATATAACCATCGCCATGAATTCATGAACCCAGTGCCTTCTACACTACCCAAGTATTTTCATAATACTTGTTAAGACATTGGTGATTTGGCGTAACTGACAAAAAATGCAGATGTCAGACTTCCAACTCAGCGTCATTCTTACGAGGGCTTAACATTACCCTGGTGAACGTTCACAAGATCCTGTGTGGGTTGGCTCCTGTCAGACACTTATAAATGTCACAGTTCCGCCAGCAGACAAGCTGGAGCACCGGTGTCAACGTGTTGTCTTCTAGCCCTGCATAAACCAAAGCTCCATTTTCCTGAAGCCGACTACGTGCTGCTTATAAGCGTAAGATGGCGTATCGGAGATTGGTATTAGTTGTAGTGAGGTCACAGCTTAAACATACAAACCGTTCTAAAACTGGAACACTCTGATAACAGCCATTCCACGCAGGCCATGTCACTTCTACAAGAGTGAACTATGATAATCCATTAGCTATAACGACATATGGAGTTTCATTCAATTCAGAGATAGGGACCCTTTTATATTTTAAAGTTGAGTAAGGAATGTCTTCGATTTTTTTAATAATTCAAAATGAATTTGCAGGGGAGAGAACACGGATGAAGTATTTGCTATTTATTATACAGAAGCTGACATTTTTCTTCTGTCTATTGTACAAAAAAGACTATTTTTTAAACAGGGCCATGTTTTTTAATTGGTGAAGAGATTATATGAGTTGTAGACTCATTGACTGAGTCACTTGTCTTCTACCGTGGAGTGCGGAGATCTTTGTTTTTTATTGTGTGTGCTGCTTATAGTCTCTTCCGTGATACAGAAGTCAACTCACATCCCAACTCTTCTCAGTGTATCACAACATACCTGGCAGGTTTCAGTGTTACTATTCTTCGCTACCCTTTCGGACCTTGATAACATTCGGTCGGGATTCACTGTAGCCATCAATGTGTTGCTTTACACAGCGACAAGAGTATGAGGCCACCTATACAGTTTGACTGCTTGCATGAAGACAGCGCCAGAAGTATAAAGAGATGGTATTTGTAGGATTTTGTTTTACGTACATAATGAGGACGCCAGTTTCACATGCAACCTTGTTTTGTCTTTGATTTTGTTTTACGTACATAATGAGGACGTCAGTTTCACATGCAACCTTGTTTTGTCTTTATAACGACGTGTATAGTTTACTTAGTGGGCTGGAGTTTATTCCATTACTTGTATAGTTTATTCCATTACTTGTATAGTTTATTCCATTACTTGTACGGTAAGTAAAGTAAAGTAACCCATAGCATTACTGCCGTAGGGGTGTGAGGTGTTAGCGATCTCCCATTTCAAAGGCTCGGCTATATGAGGGCGGTAGCCATCTCCCTCGTCGATTTTACTTCCCGTTACCCATTTAAAGCTGGGTCGACCCGGGATCCGCTACGGTCTGAAAAACACATTTCCGTATCATCTCGGGAACCTCTCAGATGACGAAGCCAGCTCGCTAACCACTGCGCTACGGGGCTCCCTTTTACGGTCGGCTGCACTTTACTCATTACATGTATTGTGAGCTGGAGTTACCCATTACATGTATAATGGGCTGGAGTTTACCCATTACATGTATAATGGGCTGGAGTTTACCCATTACATGTATAATAGGCTGGAGTTTGTCCATACGTATAATGGGTTGCAATGTGGCTATTATTTCCTCATGAAAGGAGCAACCCGAAAGCACAAAAGCAATACACGCCAAAGTTTAACAGCAGGTCATTCTGCGGATCTGCGGATTTAAGGTCTAGGACCAGACCAGCGGACAAAGCTTAACCGTTTCACGAGGTGGTGTACCAATATACCTATTCATCAACTGTGTATTTAACATTTACTCGATGAGGTTAAATAAAGTTTTCTTCATCGGATGTATCTGCAAAAATGGCTTCAATTGTGCTTCCGTGTTTTGTTTATTGAAAATAAGAAATGAACACCGCAGGGACCTATATAACTTATAATAGCAAATAAAAGTCAAATAAAGTAGTCCCTTAAAACGCTTTGACGTCAAAATGAAGTTTTCTTTTTTCCTTTCGTCTTGTTTCCTAAGGCGGTTGCCTTGTACAGTTTTCAGAATGGAGTGGGGTGTAATTCCTTTATAAGCCACTTTTCCTTCCGTAATTGTAACGCAGATGTTAGTTTCCATTTGAAGTGTAATATAAGTTATATTAATAAGCTTTAAGCACGTTTGATTTTGTTTACCCTTTCTATTAACTAACATCTTCTTTAACGCGCCAAATGTTTTCACTAAAAAATATCTCGTTTTGGCTGTACACACCCGACGAGAAGCGTGTGATACAGTGGTGTAAATTGAGTGCAATCTTGATTTGCACTAACAACATACCTAGTTCGAAATCTATTCGTGTTCAGCCTGACTTGGCATGTCCGGGATATTTCTCGGTATGACCACTTCCTCGCATACCGAAAAGATTTTCAAAACTACCGAACTGCAAAGTTGCCATAGTGAAACACACACAAACAGAATCACAAACGCATTCATACACTGACCAATACGTCTTGATATAAAAAAGGTCTGAGATTGAAAGGACGTGTCTTCGCCAGCAGAAGTCAGAAGGGATACTTCAACAAACTCCCTCCAAAAAATGTACACACTCAATTGATTTGAAACTCCAATCGGGCTTTCCTAAGAGCTGGTTAGGGCAAGCTAAATGTAGGGTCTGACATGTGATTCAACTAATGGTGCGACGGGACGTGGATAATTTTCCAGTTATCTCAGTAACATTTCTCCTGGACACATCGCTTTGATATCGTGTAAAGCGTGAGGATACGGATTGATCTATGCCGTTAATGGCCTCCACTTCCACATTCAGCGACCAGCTATGCTTTATTTTTCTAATGTCTGCTTGTAGTTACTTGCAACATTTCCCATCTGTATCTTAACTTACCATTTATTTTTCTTTACAATAATCCCGTATAATATTTTGGATATTTGAAGCTAATGACCTAGCTGTCTTCATGGTGTTGATGACCAGTACCTTGTATCGACCACAGTTCAATATTGACTGAGCCATTTGCTGCAATAACTCGTATTCAAGTCGACCATTTTACAGGCCGTGAAAAGTGAACTGAAATGGCAGATCACTGAATATCATCACTCAATCCCACTTGTAGCTAATGGCGGTCTATTTTCCCTGATAGTTGTTCGTTTGATCCGCCTTTTCATCTGGTTCCTCCGTGATATTGTCTTTTCTTCTACATTCCACGCCAACATTTTATCTTTATTTGCTCAAAAAAGGGTTATGGATTTTATAATCTGAAGCATTCGTAGATCGACTAAATGTAAAAAGTACACATAATCCCAATGCATACACACCCGCCAGAAAAGAAGTGTGAACGAGTTCTAAGCGTCACATTGGCGTCACTGGGTGGTTCGGTTAATGCGGACGGCAATGTGTGACACCATCTCAGAGAGGAACTAAAATGCACAATATATATATTTCCCTATATGGCTTGGCTTGGCTTCGTTCGTTCTCAATCTCCCGTTACCAATCCCTGAAAGGGCTTAAGTAGCAGAATGTAGTCCAGAGAACGGAATGCGTTATGTCGTAGTTTACAGCTTAGCCGCGATATTTGCACCTTTCGGTCCAACACATCCGACTTCAGCAAGCATTTTTTGAGTACCGGGTTAGCATTCTCTCTTCGATCCCTTCTCCTTAGCCAGTCTGCCCTGCTGCAGCCTGTTATCCAGGATCACCGCATGGAGGTGCAGAAGGGTCTTGGCAGCTCTGGTTCACTGACCCTGACGCTAGCAGTCAGCTATGGGTCACTGACCACTGCAGCTCATTTCCCTATATGAGATATTTTTGTGTAGTGTTTCAGCACAACGGCAGAAATATGTTATTTAAACAAATATCACTGTTAGTTATAACCACAAATACGTTTTTCGTAAGCCTGGCTAACATGCACTGTATCGATATACCTATATATAAAATATACCTGCATATTAATTTATCAATATACCTTAGTACAAACTGTATAGTGCATAATTCCTGTAGCGTAGTAGCGAGCAATAGCTAGAACTACTTATTGCATTTGCTTCTTTGTAGTAGTTGAAGGAATTCAAATCGTTGCATAATCAGCACAGCTGTCAAGATCAGATTAAGAGCCATCAAAGAAGTAGGGTGTGTAAGGCCGTTCAAGATAAAAGTCTCATGTCTGTCACTGAAAAAGAGTTAATTGTGTCCATTCCAAAATTGTCCACTATCTATTATGAGTATCCGAGTGTGAGATTTCAATAGAAATATCAAGGCTGAGGTAGCACCTGAAAGCAGAAGAGTTTAAATTTGAAGAAGCCAAAGGCTGGTCAGTATTTTCCGTTTTGAAATTCATAGCTGAATGGGACTTCCTAGAATCTCTCCCAATCCTCTCACTAACTGGACCTAACTAAATGTTTTCATACTGGCTCAGAAGACTGCAGAGTATGTATAAAACTAGTTTCTTTTACATTCACTTGATCTAAAAATACCTATGCGCATCAAATATATTATCCAATGCATTAATTGACCCTGCCTCCACTATTTCCTGTGACGATGCATTCCAAGCAATCACCACTAAGCCTACAGTTGTTTCTTACGATATGTGTGCCTGTAGTTTCATGTGTGAGGAGTTTTTCCAAAGTTTAAATGTATAAAGAACTATTTGCAATCTACCATCCGACAGTCAAGGCTTTCCGATCTTGCGATTTTATGAATGGAAAGTGGTTTGGGGAAAGGCGTTGATTTCGATGAAGTGGTTCACAAGTTTGCAGCCGTGAAGGCCAGAAAAGCAAAGTTCTGATTTATTCAATTCAATGTCAGGTCAGGTAAGGGTAGGTCATCCCGTAACCGGTGAGATCGTTGGGGTACACATGAAGACATCCTCACAACCCCACGCCACCCCTCTCTGTCAGATGCCGCTGCCTGTGACTCTTCTGGTCGGAGACTGGTCCATTCTTTTATTCTGTCCTCCCATCTCTTTTTGGTCTGACCAACACCTCACATTTTGATCCTTTATCACTGACAATCGACCCAAGATAGTTAAAACGGTCAACCACTTCGAGTTCCTGACCGTTAGCTTTTATCCTGCTGTTGAAGCCCGTGGCGTTGTTGGTCATTAATTGTGTCTTTCCAGCGTTTATCTCCATACCATAGTCAAGAGCTGTTTCATCGAGCCTTCTGACCCATTCCTGGAGTTCTGCTTCTGAACTTGCCAACCCGTCGATATCATCTGCAAAACGAAGGTTGGTAATCGTTCGGCCCCATATCTTGACAGTACCAAAGTGACCTCCAAGTGCCTCACTCATAATTCCTTCAAGGAATATATTGAAAAGAGTTGGAGAGAGTGTACACCCCTGTCTCACACCAACTGATGTGCGAAACCAATCCCCCCGCCTCCCATTCACAAGAACTGCGCAAGACGCCTTGTCATACAGGTGTTCAAGGACCGTTATAATATTTCCGTTGATATTATACATCCTCATGGTAGCCCAAAGCGCTTTATGTCATACCCTATCAAACGCCTTCTTAAAATCCACAAACACGTGATAAAGTGTTTGCTGCTGTTCTAGATGTTTCTCGCTTAGCAGCCTTAAATTAAATATCTGTTCTGTAGTGCGTCTTCCCTGTCTGAACCCTGCTTGCTCCTCGGCAATAATGTTCTCTGCTTCGGGTTTCAATCGGTCGAGGATTAATCTAAGCATGACCTTGCTAGGGTGGCTGATGAGGCTTATTGTTCGTGTAATTTTGGCACAGCTTTAGGTTTCCAGACTTATGTAACGGTATAACTATTGATTTCGTCCATAAGTCCGGCCAGTTTCCTGTCGCCCATATTTTATTGTAGATGTGTGTCATGCCTTCCACCACTACCTCTCAACCTGCTTGTAAGAGCTCTGCTGGTATATAGTCCACGCCGGCCGCCTTCCCTCTTCTCAATGTCTTTACCGCTGCAATTACCTCTTCCTTCGTTAACAGTTGGTTATGCTCTATATTTGTTGGTGTTGGGGGGATTGTTTTCTCAGGTTCGTTTCGCCCTTCATAGTTATATAGATCAGAACAGTACTCTGTCCATCATGCCAGTACGTCATTTTCCTAAATAAGGCACTTGCCGCTGTTACCAGGGTTCATCGCTGTAGCTACGGAGTTCGTGCTTTGTACGATGCTCTTGACAGATGTCGAGAGAGACCGAGCTAAAATGGGAAAAAAAAACCGAGGCAATGAAGTCGAGCCCCCGCTTAAAATGTTTTTTTCTTCTTTTTTTTGGGTCTTACCAGTTCTTTGACAATCTTGTATGCTCCTTTAGCATCATTTCTGTTTCAATGTAATGTGTTTATTATTTGAGTCGGTACTGAATGTGCAAAACCAACCAAGATACGTATCATATGACTGTCAAGTTTAATGTTAAATGTTTAATGTTTAAAGTTTAATGTTAAAATGTAAAAGTTAACATAACTTTGATGTTGTTCTTAAACGCTTTTACCTCCAATTATATGTCATTTTAGGATTTAGGTATTACATTTTTACAAAAATTACTAGGAATTCTGTGTGGTCTGGTACAAGAGGACTCAGAGGAAGTTCACAGAGGAAGTCAGGAGGGGGGGGGGGGGGGTGATACCATGAGTTCAACACCAACGCTAGTGACGTCACTGAATCTTCAGTAAGTTGGGGTGACCAGTTTCTTTATTTGATGCCTCGTTTTGCATTACTGTCAGTCACATAACTTATTTTGAGTAACTGTCAGTCATGTACCCTTTTACAACGACAATACTATTCAAACTCAGAGTACCAAGCGAAAGACTCCGTTAATAGGGTATAGCTTTTAAATTAGAAAGAAACAGGAAATTCGGGTTCAGCAGAATATATTCTTACAACGGTCGTGGAGTGAAGTACAGGCTATCTGATATCAAGGTGTGGTGGGAAATCAAGGCAAATAACCAAAAAATGTTTTAATTAGAAGGACACATTAATAAGTTTAAACATGTAACAAGAGAGAGCATTAGTTAAAAAACATGACTTCTGCCTCAATTTTTAAGTTACAATATTCACATCTGCGAAGTATGTTTGAGGAATAAAAAAAACGCAACATGTTTCGTTTAAAAAAAACAACATGGTTTAACCACATACCAAAACAAAAACTCATTTTAACGAAAAATAACTTAACACATTTTAAAATACACCCCAAAAAATCCTACAAAACAGAGCATGTTAGATTCATAAAACGACATAAATTTGTTTTTAAAAACTAGCAGAACATAATTATTCTGTAATAACATACTATATTATAACAAATATAGTTCAATAACAGAATTTATATAACAGCATAAATTATATATATATATATATATATATATATATATATATATATATATATATATATATATATATATATATATATATAATAATAATAATAATAATAATAGCTGTCCATCGTTGTCGATGAGGACCGCCGACATCATCCTTGTCACAGATTTCCCTGTTGGGTGTGGGTGCGCATGTGGCTGAACAGGCCAATGCGAGCACGAAAACATCTGCTACATATCGGGCACACGAGGTTTGTAGAAGGGGATGGTGTTCCCGCTGCTCGGGATTTCCGGGTCTCGCGTCTGCTCTGGGCTTTTACAACACGGTCGTTTTCACCAGCAGCTACACCCGATTTGACTGCGCATCTCCAGTCAGATCTGTTTTGCGCAAGACATTCCCAGGTGTCGATGTCTATCTGGCAACTTTTCAGTGAGTCCTTCAGACCGTCTTTAAAACGTTTCTTTGGGCGCCCTCTCTCGCGCCATCCCTCTCTCAGCTCGCCGTAGAGAAGCTTCTTTGTGAGCCGCTCGTCTGACATACGGACGAGCTGTCCGGCCCATCCTAGTCGTGCTTTCTCTATCAGTGCATGTATGCTAGTCATGTATTTTTCGCCAAAACAATAGGATAACCTGTCGTTTAACCAAACAATATGAGAATCTATGGACAAAAGAATATTTGGTGGATCCCATACAAACAAAAACACAATGGATTCAATGTTTGATTCACCCCCTCTCTCCATCCCATGCACCGTTCCCCCTCACACACCCAAGAAAAACAAGAAAACCAGAAACAATTTTTGAATCAGCTCTGCCCCTAGATTCCATACCATCCTCCCCATTTTCGCATACCTCTTCGCAACCTAACCCCAACCTTCACCCGAACAACTGTAATTTTTTTTTTTAAATGAAAGTTTTTACGAACAAAACATTAGAACACGTGAGAATTCAAATTAAATATATGTTCAAACAAACAATATATTTAATTTGATTTCTTACATGTTCTAATGTTCTGTTCGTAAAATCTTTTCTTTTCTTTTTTTAAATTTGCAGTCGCTCGGGTGAAGGTTTAGAACATGAAAGAAATCACATTACATATATGTTCAAACAAGCAAAAAACATAAACAGAACCTTTTTTCAACCAAACATACAACAACACAACCTATTTTTAGAACTCACCAAAGCACTACACAATTTATGTTAGAACCCCAAAAACTAAACAATCTTTGTTAGAAGCCTAAAAACTACACAATTTATGTTAGAACCCCAAAAACTACACAACTAATGTTAAGATCCCCCAAAAAACTGCTCAATTTATGCTAGAACCCCCAAAAACCACATAATTTATTTTAGAGCCCCCAAAATCTACACTTTCTATCTTAGAACCCACAAAACTACACAACTTTTGTTAGGACCCCCAGAAAACTGCACAATCTATAATAGAACCCAAAAAAACTACACAATCGATGTTAGAACCCCCCCCCCCCCCCCCCCCGCCAAACAAAAAAAATACAATCGATGTTAGAACCCAAACAAACAACACAACTTATGTTAGGACCCCCATAAAACTGCACAATCTATGTTAGAACACCCAAAAAAACTAAATAATCGATGTTAGAACCTCAAAAAACCACACAACTTAAGTAATAACCCCCAAAAAATTACACAATCGGTGTTAGAACCCCAAAAAACTACACAACTTAAGTTAGAACACCCAAAAAACTACACAATCTATGGTAGAACACCCAAATAACTACACAATCTATGTTAGAACCCGAAAAAACTACACAATCTATGTTAGGACCCATGAAAATCTGCACAACCTGTGTTAGGACCCCAGCAAAATGTTTTAATTCCCCCCTCCCGTCTGAACCACCATCAACCTCAACCCCAGCTTCCCCTGTCCTTTTTTTTCCTACCCCCTCCTATCCTACCCCTACTCCCACTCCCCACCCCCACCCTCCCCCCTTAAAAAGAAAAAAAATTTATAATAATAATTATTGAACATATGATATATTTTTTTTTAAACAGAACCCAAGTTCTAACAACCAAATAAAAAGATCAACAACAAAACATACGCTTCAAAAACAAGATAAACAAGCAAACAACAATTACACAATCTTAAGGTCTTCCTAAATAACCACAGAATCTATGCTATACTTGAGGGGAAAACGCACAGTGTCATAAAGACTTTGTGTTTAGACAACAACAAAAACAAAACAGTGACAATCCTAACAAACTATCTAAGCTTGCCCGCCCCCAACGCCCCATTTGTTACAGCATAGATCCGACACTGTCCAACTGGGTCATTCGCTGCATGCCTGTAGCCGGCGTTGAGCCTCGTATTTTTACAGTGAAAATCGAGTACTCTACTACTACACTTATCAGATCTACCCTACGGTTGGGGAAAGAAAGGCGGCACGGAAGGGAACTGCCCAGCACACCTCACAAACTGTGGCTTAATACAGTGAAATATCTAATACGTTATCCACGACGGCTGTTACTGCTACTAGTCTTTATTATCTTTTAACCAACTTATATGAAAACCAGATTCCAATCATTTGTAGTTCGGTTTTATAGAAATAGATGTTACATATTGTGGGTGACAACCCATCTGCAGCATTCTTTAGACGCCTCTTACAACATGCAAGGAAGAAGCCAGTGGGTCTATTATGTATGCCCTTGGAACCACTCGGTTGAAACAATAACGCAGTCAATACTTTTTGTTAAGTTCAGCAGGGCTTAAATGGGCGAATGGGAAAGTCACCGCTAACTAACTACTACTCTCCCAGAAAATAATATCTTTAAGAAAAATGTAGACGCTCATTAAAGAGTGTGTGTGTTATCTCCCACATTGCGCAAAGTTGTATGCGCAGAGAGATGGATGTGCTTCCTCTTTGAGTTGAGACACACAGGTGTTGCTGAGACTTGGTCGTTCCGTCATAAGAGCAAGAAAGTGTTAGTCAAACTATATCAATCATTGGTGATACCTAAATTGGAAAGCTGTGTTCAGGCGTGCAATCCTTATCATAGAGTAGATAAAGACATGCTAAAAATGTAACAAAAATTAGCTACAGAAATGGTCCTGGGATTCCCGAATTGTAGTTACCAGGAAAGAAACTGGTCTACACTGTCTAGAACAGAGAAGAATTTGAGGTGACTTAATACAAGCTTATAAATTAATAAGGAAATGATAAATAGACCGGTCCAGATCAGATATTATGAAATATTTTGTGTAAGCAAGAGAGTGGTAAATGCTTGGAATGCATTGTCACGGGATGTGGTGGAGGTAGAGTCAGTTAATGCTATCAAAAATAGATTGGGTGCTCACAGTTATTTTTAATCACAGTGGAGTGGAATAAACTGGTTGTATACAGGCCCAGTAGAACCTTCTAAACTACCATAATGATGTTAAGCCTAGTTTGTGTCAATTATTTTATAACACTTGAACTAGCCGAATTCAAGAAAAGACAGGGATGTGTGATGTCACCATGTCTGTTTAAAATCTACACCCAACATTTTAAAACAAATTCAAAGGATGCCAGAGCCACACATTAATAGAAGAATAATCTGAGACTTAGTGATGACACAGTAATGTTGGCTGAAAGTGATCAAGAGTTACAGGAACTGATGGATACAGTCTATAAGAAAAGTAACGAATATGAATTGGACTTTACATTAGGAAAAAAAAACTATGATAATTTGCAAAACATACATAGTAAACAAGTAGATACTGGAACACGAAAAGAGTTCCTTGTATCTAGGACAGATAATAACAAGTTACGGTAAACGTGAAAGGAATGAAATAGGAAGGGGCCAAAAACCGATTCAACAACTCCAGTAGTACATTTATATTCAGACAATTCACAAGTAAATTAAAAATGAAAGTCATCAAGTGTTTTATTAATATATATTTATATATATATGTATTTCATTACTATGAGGGTCATCAGATGTTTTATATATATAAGTATATCATTACTATGAGATCATCAGGTGTTATTTATATATATATATATATATATATGTATATCATTAATATGAGTCATCGGATGTTTTATATATATATATATATATATATATATATATATATATATATATATATATATATATATATAAGTATTTCATTACTATGAGAGTCATCAGATGTTTTATATACATAAGTATATCATTACTATGCGGTGCGGGGCCGTGCACGACCAGCAAACAGTTGAAGAACAAAATGGATTGCCTTGAAATGTAGATACACGGGAGATAATCGTGAAAAGAAAATCAAACAAATGAAGAGGTGGGCGACGTGGGCTAGTGGTTAAGTGACACGACTTCCCATCTCAGCACCGGCCGTTACCTCTAACATAAATTCATGCCGAAGTCGGATCCACTGGAAGGACAGGTACAAAATAAAAACATAGTGTAATGCACTCCGCCTTGGCGGAAAGAGAAATAAGTAAACGCAAAACAAAAAGCAACAACAAATTAAGAAAACACAGCAAGATTATGGAGATGGATACACTGAAAGACATACAAGTTAGGCGGAACAAATATTTAAGCGAATACACTGCTGAACACAGCGATATGCACGGACAAGCTGTCTTTATTCTTTAACACTTTAAATCGTCCATTTCGACCTCAGCAATGTTAATAACAACGCAACAATAGATTATAGGTAGGATAGAATTTAGATGATAGGTAGGATAGAATATAGATTATAGGTAGGATAAAAAATAGAAGATAGGTAGGATACAATATAGATGATAGGTAGGATAGAAAATCGATGATAGTTAGGATAGAAAATAGATGATTAGTAGGATTCAATATAGATTATAGGTAGGATAGAAGATAGAATCAGCATCCCGCTATATAGACGAGATTTCCACGAGGGCATGGGAAATAACAAGGCGTAGCTAGCGGTGACTAACATTTCTAAGCCGAACATACCCACACTACAACACGGCGAGCAACCTAAGTGGTTTGGATCGAGTTTCAAACGCAGTAAGATAACCCTCGCCATATTGGCCACACTGTTGTTTGCTGTTTGAAATTGAATATTTTAGACAATATTTACTCTGTATTGACATACTTTTTATTGATCTTATACATTCTATCGGTAACCTACAAGGATAATATCAGATATCAAATTGACATCGCTGCAAAGGCTTTCGTCAGGGTCAAGCGAAACATACTGACCAAGACTTCCATCTGATATCCACACCCTTGCGAATGGGAACAGACGTTCTTACAGCAGTCTGTTCAACAAGGTGGAGATCGATACCTTGAAATCCGTATCGGTGAGCTATTGAGAAGAATAGTATTGCCTAAACCCACCATCTTCAGTAAGTCAGTAAAGTCAAAGTTTGTCCCGTGGTAGTTACACTACTGTCAGGGAATGAAGTTGTTAGAGACTTCAGTAAACTAAGTCAAGGTTTGTCCCATAGTAGGTACATTACTATCAGGGAATGTTGTTATTAGAGACTTCAGTATACTTAATCAATGTTTGTTCCATAGTAGTTACACTACTGTCAGGGAATGAAGTTGTTAGAGACTTCAGTATACTTAATCAAGGTTTGTCCCATAGTAGTTACACTACTGTCAGGGAATGAAGTTGTTAGAGACTTCAGTATACTTAATCAATGTTTGTCCCATAGTAGTTACACTACTGTCAGGGAATGAAGTTGTTAGAGACTTCAGTATACTAAGCCATAGCTTGTATGTGGTACGGTGGCTAGTTCCTGTCATCGTTGTCTATAACTTTCTAGTAGTATGCCAGGTACCCATTTACAGCTGGGTCTCTAAGAGCGTGGCGCTCATGGTAATTGAACCCTGTACCTTTGCCGTGAAAAGCGAGTGCTCTACCACTACACTATTCAGACGCTCTTGTTCAGTGCGGCCCGGGAAATAAGAAGGAAGAAGGGCAAATACGACTAGCTACCAGAGACAAGTTACCACAAGTGAAGAGCTCAGCTCGTGAAAGTTCGAGCTAACTTTTGCTCGGAAATTTACAGATATGATTTCATCGTTGTAACTATGATTTATTAGCCGTTTTCATTTGCGTTGTTTTTGTCCCTGACGATAACCTTTGGCCGTAACGTAGGTTTCGTCATTTGTCTGTACCGATGCGGCGTCGGAGACATGCTTGAAGATATTGTGATGTACCTGCACTCATCACGTGGGAGATGATAACAGGAATAATACAACATTCTTCATCTTTTTGTTGCCCCTTCAACTCTAGCCGGAAGCAGAGGGGCACCACTGCACTATAATTGGTCTCCTTTAACAAGACTGCACCAATGCCCTTTACGTGTGGTAGTTTCCGTAGCAATTTGTTCTACACGATGCAGTTGCCAGCTTCTGTGACATGCATGGAGGTGCAGTGGTCCTAATCATTCCTCCCCAGCAAGGGGACCAGAATCTACTCAGGAAAACATATACTTAGGTAGATATAACTGAGTTAATTATTAACAGAATAACAGACTCGGAATTTGAGTGAATCGCAAAATTATAGAAGACTCCAGCTCACCCCAGATCAAACCTTATGCCGTTCTTCCTGCCGACAGTCCGTTCTTTCTTCTTGCGCTCGTGGTCAAATGCTTGACGCACACCCTTTCGATAGAAACATCACCCCATGTCCTTCTGTTCGCTAGAGAATTTGATTAAAATTCGCAGGATGGCTCCCATCCACAGAAGGTTAGCAAACATAGTCGTCCGATAATCGAGTTATCTCACAATTTAAGAGAACCCGCTATCTTTGAGGTGCCCGACGCATGTCCCATCTCTGCACGTGTACTCCATGAGTGACAGACGATGTTGAAGAGCGCGTGCAAACATGAACCCCCGACAGGCATGGTACATTCTTCTTTCTATCAAATTTTGTTTTTCATGTCTTCTGTTCTGGATAAATTTCCAAGATATAGAATTCTTCCAATCCGGAATTGTGTATTATATTTACCCACAAGTCGTCTGTTTCTCTTAGCAAATGTAGCAGGTTCGAGTTTCACAGTCTAGAAACGTTTCCATCCGCTCAGCTGTCAATTGGTACCTGATTTACAGTAGCTAAGGCGGCATGAAAGAGAACTAGTCGGCTTACCTAACAAAAAAGCTGCGACAAAGTAATTTCTTCTTCTTCCTCTTTATCATTCGCTCTCAAACTGCCGCTACCAAGCCCTGAAAAGGGCTTAGCAAGTTACAGGATGTAGTCCGGATAACGGAATGCGTTGTGTCGTAGTTCACAGCTTGACTTATATATTTGCACGTTTCGGTCTGACACATCCGACTTCAGCATGGACTAAGTAATATAGTTTCCAACCCTTCATCCTCGATGGCAGTGCATGCTGTGGGATGCCATTACGTAACGTCTGTGTACTGATTTAGAAGACTCTGCAGTCTATATACAAACAGTTTCTCTTACATTCAGTTCAGTTCAGTTCATCCCGTAACCCATCAGGTCGTTGGGGCACACATGAAGACACGAAAATCCCACACCAGCTCTCTCTGTCTGTCGCCGCCTGACGTATCTCACCGGGACGAAGGCCTGACCACTCAGTGATGTTGTCCACCCATCTCTTCCTTGGACGTCCTCGCCCTCTCTGCCCCGGTACGGATCCAAAGAGTATCGAGTTGGGAATTCCGTTGGACCTCGCGACGTGCCCGCACCAGGCCATCTTTCGTCTTTTGATTACATTTCGTCTTACATTCACTTGATCTAAAAATACCTATGTGCATCCAAAATACGAGGTAGCTTCAAAAAGTTCCAGGAATAGTCGACTCGTGTTTGAATAAAAGATGATATTATGGAGAATTTATATTCATAAGTTGGTAGTGACCTTGTCGAAATGACATGGTAGACGGGACCTTAACATATACTCTCGAACAGAATTTACAGAATGTTGTTTGTGTGTTGTGCTCGTTGCATCGTCGGAGTTCAAAATGTCCAGATTGAACAACGTACAAGTGTCAAATTCTGTGTTTTGCTTGAGAAGTCACTATCAGAGACACAAACATTGCTTAATAAAGCATATGCTGATACCGCAATGAAGACATCGCAAGTATTTGAGGGGCACAATCGTTTCCGTGAAGGTCGTTTTTAGTGCTGATGATGATGCACGTAATGGACGACTGTCAAACTTCGATCAACAATGAAAACATTGAGCGTATTCAAAACGTTGTGTGTGTTGACAGAAGACTTAGTGTCAGAAGTTGGAATATCAGTTGAAAGTTGTCACAGTATTCATCACAATGCACCGTGTTTGTCAACACATGGTTCCTAAAATGTTATCTCCTTAACAGAAAGAAGCAAGATTCACCCTGACAGGAGACCTTATCACAATGGCTGATCAAGATCGCAATTTTCTCAACAACACAATCACAGGAGATGAGACCTGGTGTTTTTTGTATGATCCTCAGACTAAACGTCAATCCTCTGAATGGAAATCTCACCCATCTTCCCCGGCACAGAAATGTCATTTGGACAAGAGCAAAGAAAAAGTTATGTTGAATGTTTTGTTTTTTTTGTTGTTTCCTATGGGATTGTCTACCATGATTTTATTCCTGAAAGCCGAAGAGTTAACAACGAAATGTACATTGATATCCTCCGTCGCCTAAGAGATGCAATCAGGAGAAAACGACCAGAAAAATGGAGAACAAACAGTTGTATCATGCTGCGTGACAATGCGCCAGCAAATCGATCCCTACTGGTGAAGCAGTACCTCGCAAAACACAACGTGATTACCTTGGAACATCCTCCATATTCTCCCGACCTGGAACCGGCAGATATTTTCTTGTTCCTTCGACTGAAATCGGCACTGGAAGGACAGCGATTCAAAGATGCTGAGGACGTTATCACCAATGCCACAAGACAGCTGTGAGAGGTGTCAAAGAATGGGTTCCACGAATGTTCCCAGCAGCTGTATGCACGTTGCTAAAAGTGTGTAGTTGCCGAAGGGAACTACTTTGAAGGAAATGTAGTGTCGATAATTCTATTGTAACTTATTTCTATACAATCCACTAATTCCGGCAACTTTTTAGAGTTATCCTCGTATTTTTGAATGCATTAATTGGCCCTGCCTCTACTATTTCCTGTGATAATGTATTTCAAGCATTCACCACTCTCTGACCAAAAGATATTTCCTGGTATCTAATTTGGGCCTCTCTTTAATTAATTGGTGCCTGTATCCTCATGTTCTTGTAGGCGGCTTTATTTTTTTTTTAAACGTGTTATAGTCTAATTTATTCTTTCCGCTGGATATCTTATAAATCTGTATTAAATATCCTCGAGTTCTTTTTTTTTCCAGACACTGTAGGCCAAGTTTTTGTTTAGTCTTTTCTGATAACTATAATTATGGAATCCTACTGTCAGTTTTGTCGCTTTCTTTGTGTCACTTCCAGCATGTTTATATCCCCTCTACGATAAGGACTCCATATCTGTAAACAGTACTCAAATCTAGGGCTTACTAATGCTTTATACAGTTTGACTATCACTTCCATGCTCCTATATTTAATACTTATGTTTATCATACCTAACATTACATTTGCCTTTTTTACTGCTACCTGGACTTTTATGTTCACCACACCTGTATGATCTATTATTACCCCCAGGTCCTTTTGATTGTAAATCTTTGTAATATTGTTCTCTTTCATTCTGTAATTATGTTTCACATTGGATCTACCTCTGTGAATTACTGTACATTTGTCCACATTAAACTCAATTTGTCAGCTCTCGAACCATTCCCAAATGTTATCCAAATGTTATTGTGGCTTAATATCTTGCTGGCAAAGTCAATAGCAGGTACTTTCATACCTGTCTGTTTCGGTATCATTTATAAACATATGTAGACAGACGGAGAATTAAATGGTTTGATTGTATCACAAGAATAACTTCTAACCTTTCGTCGAGGAAAATACCAGCAGAAAGTTGAGAAAGCATGGAACAAGAGGAAGATAAAGAAACAAATGAATTGATGGTGTTAATGAACACTTGAAGTATGGACTGAAAATAAAAATGAGCATACTAATGGCACACGAAAGAATATTGAACCTCACGTCAATTAGCGACATAATTGGACATATGAGATAATAACCATGTTGACACCGTCTGATTCATTGGGTCCCTCATATGTGATGACAAAATTATAACATCTGTGCTTTATCTAAAAACGCATAAATCGCAGCATCGCTATAAACTACGACAAATCACGTCCTTTTTAGAAGTAAAAAATAAAGTGAAAAAACAATTATATATGGGCATAGTCTGATACCGCACCGAGTCGAAAACACAAATGAAACCTACATTACGACCAATATGCCTTCATCAGGGACAACGAATAACAACAATAATTAACAAACGAATAAAAAAAGTAGAGATTAATACATAAATTGGGAGTTGTCAATACATATGGGTGAAAAAAGGGTTTACTTAACTGAGAAAAAGTTCACTACTTTCAAGACGGAGGCAGGAACCCAAATGACGGACAAAAGCGAGAAGAGGTGGCCAAGAGTGCGTAAGAAGGGATAAAAGGCTGGGTAAGCCAGTGACGGTAAGATACTGAAAGACCAAAAAGTGATTTAAGTAAAGAGAAAGCAGAGAAAGGGGTTAAAAATAGATGGAGGCCGGTGTGAGATGAGGATTGAAGAAAAAATGTGAAAGATATTAATGCCATGTGTTTGGAGACAGCCCATGTACAAGGACACCATAAAGAAATATACCATTCGATGACAGCGTCTAATGAGGCTTGTACGTGAGTTGGTAATAGTAACAGTTGCCCAGCGCAAGCAAAGATGGCGACAGCGTCAGACCAGTGTATTTATATTCCCGCATATGACTGCACAATCCGATTCTCCCGCAATAAACTCTACCGCACAGAGCACACGTCAGTAATTGAGGCGTCTTGCATGCTGTCCTTACGTGTAGCACGCTTTTTCTATGCCACGATCATGCATCTCTCCTCTCCGATGAAAGCACCATGTGTTATTATGTCAGTGCGCCAGACTGAGCGGTTCGCAGCAATCAGATCCCAGAAGACGATATCAATGGCGAACCTATTCACATATACTTTGTGTCTTTATATCGTTTTTTCTATCCCTCTGGAATGAGCTTGTCGGTCCTTAGTCCTCCGTACAACAGCTACTTATAAAGGGCCCATCGTGGTGATGGTAACATCATTATAGCATGCAAAGTACAAGAACACATGGGTGCGTTGCCGTAGATTTCGTGTAAAGATATCAGCTGTAGCGGCGGTACAGTTGTCTTAATAGAGTTGGTTTTTTTCATGATAATATTTAGTGGAATTGAGACGCTTGTCTGTTTAGGCACAACGTCCTGACCAGGACGTCGCGACTGGGTCAATCACAATATACTGGCCAGGACGTCGCGACTGGGTCAGGCACAATATACTGGCCAGGACGTCGCGACTGGGTCAGGCACAATATACTGGCCAAGGCCACTATCTCCTTTCCGTGCAGCGTTGTCTGGAAACAGGCCGTTTTCAAGATAGTCTGGCTGACGAGATGTGGATCAACGTGATCCCCGTAGTAGTGAGTATCACGAATATAAAACCAAGCGTATCACAACCGCCTAGAAGACCGCGGTAAACCTTCATCAGAATGCTCGGGATGTGAGGAAAGCTACTACAACCCGCCACTTAACGCCCTCCTCAGGGCGCATAAAAGAATAAACTTACTTATTGTGGGCATTAAACAAAAACAACAACATAATGGTAATCTTGAAGAAAATCATTCTTCCTCATTTCACTTAGGGACTTATTATTTCGGGTTATTTCGTTCCTTATACCCTTCTTCTTAGTCTACTTTACAATTAATTTCGATCAGAGAGATTTGTAGTGAATGGGTTTATGTTGTTTCACCCTATTCCATCATTTTCCATTACTGGTGTGTATCGTCGTGCCTAGTGACGTTTGGGAGCCGCGTAGCGCAGTGGTTAGCGCTCTTGCTTCGCATCTGAGTGGTCCTGGGATACTTTCCCAGTTGAGGCGGTAATATTTTTCAGATCGCAATGGATCCCGGGTCGACCCAGCCTTAAATTAGTACCGGTTCAGTCCGGGAAGTAAAAGCGGCGAGGGAGAGGAGATGGCTACCGCCCTCGTATAGCCGAGCCTTTGAAATGTGAGATCGCTAACACCTCACACCCCTACGGCAGTAATTCTACGGGTTACTTTTCTCTACTTTACTTAGTGTCGTGGAAGAGGAGATGACTACCGCCCTCATATAGTCGAGCCTTTGAAATATGAGATCGCTAACACCTCACACCCCTACGGCAGTAATTCTATGGGTTACTTTACTTTACTTTACCTAGTGCCGTTTATAAAGCATGTTGTTGATGTTGTTGGCTCTTCTACCACTAGCATTTTCCGCTCACCTTAATTTGAAGGATATGGTGTCCCCTACAATTACACCAAGCCTGTTTTAGATATAGAGCAAAATAGAGCTAGTTTAAGACAATGAGATATCTAACGCCATGAACAACTTTCTTTAATTGGCTATTCTGATATGCGTGTGAGGTCACAGTGGACTTATTCTATATTTCTAACCCATTGTTACAATCTGATGTCTCTCTTCTATGCTTTAAGATTAAACTGTTCCTCTATTATTTCTCCTTTGTCCTATGCATCTGTATCTAGCAATACTATGTTGTCACTGCGTGATTTAACCCGACTTTTCTCAAAACAAACTGTTTCTGAAAGTTTGAATGTGATATTTAGTGGTGACTCATCAATGTTTACATAGGGCCGATGATGCAGCACAATTAATGAGCTGATAGTTGAAAGCGACTCATAGCTGTCTGAATCAGGGCCAGCGAACCAAAGCTGATCAAGACCCCATTCCGCCTCCCAAGTGGCGACCCTGGAAACGGGCTGCTCGAGTATTGTCTGGCGTAGAGAATTAGAAGTGCAGTGGGAATACAAACTAGCTGAAATCGAATATCTCGGGCCTAAATGGGTAGATATCACAGCCTTGCTGTAAGTTATGACCCAGCGTAACAATATCCTTTCCATCTCGAACGAGGAAGAAGGCGAAGAAGTATTTATATTTAATTGATCCTTAATTAATTGGCTACATTTTTCTGAAAAATAGATTCCTTTAAATTAGAAAAACTGTAAAGTGTCTACAAGAAACATAGAATTTCCCCATCAACATCATCATAGGCGTCTCAGTTTCTATAGACCATGCGCGTGGCGCCCTGTAAGTTTTGTCCAGCTTTGTCTCCTGTATTTTGACACTGTCTGCTATAGCTGTAAAGGCCGATCCGCGAGTGACAGTCACTGCCACAGATCGTACAACACCACTGAGGATGTTGGCTTGCCTGGCTATTCCTTGATCTCTTCAGTCTTTCTCTTTTCTCTGCAGCCAGAACCTCTACGAGGGTCAGCAGCCACTATGCCCCTTCCAACTGACTGTCTCCAGATAGCTCGATCCTGAGCAATGTCTTCCCAGCCCTCGGATGGGATGTCGCATGACTTCATGTCCCCCTTGCATACGTCCTTGAATCGCAGTGTGGGGCGGCCGATTCTTCTAACTCCAATGACTAGCTGCCCATAAAGGATATCCTTTGGCAGTCTCTCATCTTCCATGCGATAAACATGTCCCAACCACCGTAGAGGTCGCTGGCTCAACATCGAGTACATGCTGTGAGTGTTTGCTCTCTGTACGACCGTATTATGTGACACTCTCTCTTACCACCCAATCCCTAATATACGCTTAGACACCTCATGGGAAAGGTGTTCAGCCGCCGTTCCTGTTTAGTTTAAGTGCTCCGAGTCTCGCTTCCATACATGAGAGTGCCAAGAACGCAGGTCTGATAGACCCGGACCTTGGTGTAGAATATATATATACACATTGAATATATAGCTTACTAAATGTAAGGATTCTCAGATACCAAATACCAGAGCAGGGACAGAAGTTGAGAAGTGGCAGGTACCCATTGTCACCGCTGGGTTGGATGGAATGTGTAGCGAACGAGTCACGAGAAAGATACGTTTGAGACAAGCGTTTTAATCGTTCTTAAAAACCAAACGATGCTTATGACAAGGGAAGTAATCATGTTTTATCATCTTGAGTTAGTATTTTAAATTATGCTTCCCTTAATAAAAACTTCAACACGATGTCAGGAGGGAACATCGGTAGGTCACAAACTGATTGATATGGGATAGCTGGAAAATGTAGTTGGTAGTTCCTAATGACGTCATTAGGTGACCGCAATGCCCAGCTTTGTGAATACTGTAGGTAGCAGACGCTAAGGTGTTTCAGACATTCGCGCATCATTTAGATACAAACAAGGAATATCTATAATATGGGGGAGGGGGAGGGGGGGGGGGGGAAGAGAGATTGAGAACCCCATATCAATGATATTAATTAGGACATGCTTCCTGTTTATGGTGAGAAGTTTGACACATTAAGTCTGCCGAAGACGGATGTGTCGAACCAAAAGGTGCAAATATCACAGTCAATCTGTAAACTAGTGACACAACGCATTCCTTTCTCCAGACTACATCCTGCTACTTGTAATGCCCTGTTCAAGGCTTGATAGCAGGATATTGATAATGAACACAGTAGAAGAAGAAGAAGAGGACACATTAAGTGATGTATAACTGGGCCGATAAATCTTCTCAAGGACGTTCAAAATGTGCTGCTGAAACCAGACCTGGTTGTCCTGTTCAGACTGCAACAAAAGCACATGTGGGAGAGATGATTCAGCTGCTAGGCAAGTGATGGTAGACAGGGTAGCAACTGCAATAGGGTGTTCTCATGGTTTAGCCTACAGTTTAATTGTATGATAATGCCTTGGGAGGCGATGCTTGGCAAATAAGGAGGATCTTTGATGGAAATACAAATATGGCTGAAACAGCAGACAAAATACTTCTATGCTGCAGGTTTTGGTGCACTGATGAAGTGATGGGATAAATGTATCAATTTTGGTGAAAATTATGTTGAGAAAAAAGGGACAATGTAATTGCAATAATAAATGTTTTTTTTTGATGTTCGTATCTCACTTAAATATTTTAAATGGGAATTAATTACCTACTTACTGATGTGCTCTAAAAAATGTCAATCTAGTAGTTGAATGAAATGAAAAGAATAGACCCACTGTCACCTTCCAATTTATCAGAAAGTTATCACAAGTATTATATCTCAATGCAACAGAAAGTTATCACAAGTATTTTATCTCAACGCAACAGAAAGTTATCACAAGTATTTTATCTCAACGCAACAGAAAATTATCACAAGTATTTTATCTCAACGCAACAGAAAATTATCACAAGTATTTTATCTCAACGCAACAGAAAATTATCACAAGTATTTTATCTCAACGCAACAGAAAATTATCACATGTATTTTATCTCAACGCAACAGAAAATTATCACAAGTATTTTATCTCAACGCAACAGAAAATTATCACATATATTTTATCTCAATGCAACAGAAAATTATAACAAGTATTTTATCTCAACGCAACAGAAAATTATCACATATATTTTATCTCAATGCAACAGAAAATTATCACAAGTATTTTATCTCAAAGCAACAGAAAGTTATCACAAGTATTATATCTCAAAGCAACAGAAAGTTATCACAAGTATTATATCTCAAAGCAACAGAAAGTTATCACAAGTATTATATCTCAAAGCAACAGAAAGTTATAATAAAGATTATATCTCTAGGTTAATCAAAGACATTATATCTCTAAGTTGCTGAAGCTAGTCAAAGATATTATTACTACAACTTAAATAAAGTTATCACAGCTAATATATCTCAAGCTGCAATAATCACAGATATTATGTCTCCAAAAATGTAAAGTTATCTCAGACAGTATAGTTAGCTAGTTTTCTTCCCACCTATGCCTTTGAGAGTTATGGGCAGCTTAAGCCGTCTGTCCTGCACCAAGAGCCTTGCTTTGGTCATTGTGAGCCCATGTCACTGCACTATCACTCTAATGTCATCTATCTATCTGCCTCATGGTCAACCTCTTATCCGGTAACCCAGATAAAACAATGTTGTAAGCCATCAGTGGAAGTTGATGAGGGTGTATTCTCATGAGGTGACCGAACTAGCGTATTCTGTGCCTGGGAATGTACTCTGAATAAGACATAGTGCCAACCATACTGTGAATGTTATTACCATTTCGCATTCTTTTTTTTCTGGTAATACCAATGACTTTCCACAAATACTTAATTTCACATGTCAAAATTCTAATCATGCCTCGAACAGGGGCAATGGATGGCATTGGTAGCACAGAGTCAACATAAATATACTGTTTATCAGTTGTTGCCTTATTTCCAAACTAATGCATACATACAGTATACGTAAAGGTAATCAATGGTGTCACAGACACTATATCTCCAAGCTACAGAAAGTTATCACAGATTTTATAACTTCATCTAAATAAAGTTATCACAGATATTATAACTTCAACGACATAAAGTTATCACAGATATTGTAATTCCAAGCTACAGAAAGTTCTCAAAAACAGTATGTCTCTGAGCAACAGAAAGTTATTGCAGATATTATATCTCAATGTTACAGAAAGCTATCACATATATTATAACTCCAAGCCACAGAAACGTACCATATACAATACATCTCAATGTTACAGAAAGTTATCACAGATATTATAACTCTAAGCCACACAAAGGGACCACATACAGTATATCTCAATGTTACAGAAAGTTATCACAGATATTATAACTCCAAGCCACACAAAATTACAACATGCAGTATATCTCCATGTTACAGAAAGTTACTGCATATATTTTAACTCAAAGCCACAGAAGGGTACTACACACAGTATATCTCAATGTTACAGAAAGTTATCACAGATATTATAACTCCAAGCAACATAAAGGTACTACATACAGTATATCTCAATGTTACAGAAAGTTATCACCGATATTATAACTCCAAGCCACAGAAAGGTACCACATACAGTATATCTCCATGTTACAGAAAGTTACTGCATATATTTTAACTCCAAGCAACATAAAGGTACCACATACAGTATATCTCAATGTTACATAAAGTTATCACAAGCTCCAAGCTAATGGCAGCTCTCACTAATCATGACTTTATCTAGATTTATTTGTTTTCAGCTACTTCAATAATGTGTGAAAACATTTAACTTCCAATTATATCAACGAATACAATTCCAGTATACAGGTCACAGTATTTGAAACCAATATTACTTTCAATGTAAATCCTACTTCCAAATATCTGGCTTTGAGTTTGTTGATTTTGTCTCATGCATGCCATCAATGATCTAGGTCAGTGCACCAATTAGCAATCTCCTCTTCATCAAACCAGCAATCTGAGAGTGTATCTTCTGCCTGCATAAAAGAGCATAAAACAGGAACAAGTATAATTCATATATCACATTAGAACAAGAACAACATGTATGTTGCGGCCAAAAGGCCTTCATCAGGGACAAAGGACAAAACACATACAAACTACTAAAATTATAGCAGTAATGATGAACACATAAAAAAGATAGGTAGCTGGGAATTGTATGGGACAATTGTCCAGTCATGTTGGGTGAAAGGCAAAGTAGCCAGATCGATCAGGAATGTATAAGAAGTGCAAATAGTAATAGAAAGAACCAGATAGACCAGAGTTCAAAAGGGAAATGACCACATGGTGAAATGTATGCATACAGTCATAATATTATATAACACATTCATATATCTATAGAGGAAAGGGATAGCTCAGTTCATAGAGAGAAATCACTATTTTCTGTGGTAACAGTGTGTCACGGTTCAAAACGCGTGATATCAAGCGTGATATCAAGCACTTATTTTGGAAAAGCTATCAAACATATTTGGGTGACATTGTGACATTTAACACAGTCATGCTTGTTGCAGTGTATGGTGTCCAGGCAGTTCTTGGACTAGTGCTGATACGACTTCTGATCAGCATCAGTATTTGGGATAATTTTAGATTAGATTATGTTTTCAACATTGTTACACTTATCGCATCACCTGACATTTAAAATTAATCTCCCTTATGTGTCATAACAATTCTTCTGTTGCAATCTGAACAGGATGACCAGATCAGTAATTTGTGAACATCCTTGAGAAAATATATCAATCTAGTCACATATCACTTTTGACAACAAATACTTCTCACTATAAACAGGAAACATTTCCTTATGAAGGTCCTTTGCTTTGTAGGAAGTCTTTCTTTCTTACTTCCTCCTCCTTCCCTTCCCTCCACCTAAAAAACCAACACAGCAACATTCTGTTGTTCGGTCGTACAGTTCACGAGCATGGACACCTTAATCATCTGAGCTGCACCCAGTTATGTGACATCTATCATCTGTTACCTAAAGTAATCATCAAGTTGGATGCAACTGCCACCTAACAACATTTTTAGAACCCACCTATTGCAATCTCCATTTCAGTTTGCGACCTACTTACTGACTTGTCCTCGTAGGTAAAGGTAGCCTTTCATAGAACCCAGTTTAGTTGGGGATGATAACTTAAAAATTGTATTGTACCAGGTCTCAGCTTTTTGTGAGAGGACTCATCAGTTCCCTTCCATGATGTCATGCCTTCTCTAACAGTAGGCTAGGTACTCATCTAGAGCTGGGTAGACTGCAGCATGCTGTAACCAGGTTGTAAACTCTGTACTTTTGCACTGAGAAGCAAGTTCTCTAACCACTCTGCCATTAATATCTTCTTCGTACGCAGTCAGACAGTAACCATTATTTTTTCGAAAAAAGCGGCGGTCATCCTGAGGCAGTTCCACTGGTGATGGCCACATCTGCTCTCTCTGATCCTCGTATGTCGGGCAGTTCTGCAGCAGATGTTCAGCGGTCATTTTACCAGTACCGCACGGGCATTCGTCGGTACCACCTATCTTCAATTTGTTGAATAGGTGGTACCTCAGTCTATTGTGGCCAGTGCGAAGTCTGAAGACAACGACCTGCTCTCTTCGGTTCAACTGGTAATAGGCATCGTTTTTGGTGTAACCAGTATGTTCGGTTTCCCATTTGGTCATGTATCTGGCTTTGATAAGCCGTTTTGACTCTTCGTACGTCATACTAGTATCTGTTTGTGGTAGTCTTGCACCTTCTTTTGCCAGTCTGTCTGCCTCCTCGTTGCCTTGGATGTTGCAGTGTGATGGGACCCACTGTACCACTACCCTTTTTGGTGCGGACTGCTGGCACAGTTTGCAGAGTGCTGCTCTTAAGTCATTAAGCTCAGTGTTTTTCTGGCTTTTTAGTGCTGTGACTACGGCGAGAGCATCTGTAAGCAGCACTATATGGCTTTCTGCCATTAATATGCTTTATTGGATTTATAATATAACAGTATATGTAAAGGAAATAGGGACGACAGCATGCAGAGAGCTGGAGTGGATGGTTCAGGAAGGGAGAAATTGGGTATATTTGTTAAAGACCTGTGCTCCATAGGAAGCTGAGAGTGTTTTCACTTGATTGATTTACATACTTACCTGATCAAAATAAATAAATTCAGGTCCCACATTGACATGGCTGTCCAACTGCTCTGTACATAGTGGCACCAGCCACTTGCTGGGAGACACATTACTGGCACTAGAGAAATCAGCATTCTGAAACTTTTGTTTCTTTCTGTCAATGAAAGTTTCTGTATTACAAGCATTTGTTGATTCAGAAACAAGGCAAGTTTCAACATCAGCAGCATCTTCTACATATTGTAAAAATCTCTTTCTTGGTATTTTATCCAAATACTCCTGTATGGATGGGGTACAATCATCTGTCAGGTGTTCAAGTGTTAGATCCTTACAGTATTTGGAAGTTTCAATTTTATTTGGTTTATTTATTGGTAGTGGTTCAGAACTTTCTCCTGACTGAAACAGTATGGAATCAGTATTGTCTTGTTGTTTGACTGGAGGAAAGTCAAGATTTGTGGTATGTATTTTGGTGGAGCAGATATTGGTAAGTTCTGATGTTAAGGAATCCCCAGAATTCTCCCACAGTTCAAGCTCATTCTCAGAGCTCAGAAAATTGTCAAAATCAAAATGAGGTGGCATTGACAGACTTGGAATTGGTTGGAAGTTGTCAGACTCGATTTCATGAGTGATTGTTTGTCGTGTATCAAGGCTGCAAGTAGTTTCCCTCATTTCATCAGGCAGGGGTTTCATATAAGAGCTAGCTATCTGATTTAAAGTGTCAGAGGCTGAACTTTCCCATTCAAAGTCCAAGCTATCTGGACTCATAGCCTTGTCTTCTTCTGCTGAAAACAAACTGTCTTGACTAATATCCCAGTTGTCTAGTGGTGATTCTTCTATGTTATCTGCAGTCTGTGAATGAAATAAAAACATGTGTTTATGTGAGTGAATTTAATTGCATATTACAAAGTTGAAATCTTGATCTTGACCCGTTCCTCAGCGTTGCTGCGGGCACCAACTTCGTTTCCAGTAGACCATGTCTTGGGCCACGGAAGTCCAGTGCATGGTGAGCCCTCCTCCAGAAACATCTCGGATGTTGTTGCGTTCAGCAAAGGGAGGCTGACCAGCACATTAGAGGTCTTCCCTGCAATCTCTTTTTAAATCGGGGGGGGGGGGGGGGGGGGGGGGTTATCTGATTTCTGTCACCGTGCTCCATCGTTTCGTTGCAACATGTAATCTGCCCATCTATGTTCTGCCTTGTCTGCATAGATTACCGCATCATTCACTATGGGCAATCGTTGTATGTCAGAATTGTGAAGTTTTTGCATATGTGTTGGTTCAGGAGAGTGATTCCGACCAAGTATCTCTTTCAAGAGAGGCCTGAACCCCTCTCAATTGTCCTCCAGTGATTTTGTTAGTGTCTATGTCTCAGCCATGTCACAGCCAGTCTATGTCACTATCTATAGGAAAAGCTCCAGGAGCGAATGCAATACCAGCAGAGGTATATAAGACAGCTGGCACATCCCTCACCAGAAGGATCACTGAACTCTTCTGTCACATGTGGGCTGAAGGAAAAATTCTGCAGGAGCTAAAGGACGCCTCAATCGTTCACCTGTACAAAAGAAAAGGCAACCGTCAGGAATGCGACAATCATCGTGGAATATCGCTACTCTCCGTAGCAGGCAAGATCCTAGCGCGCTTACTGCTAAACAGACTCAACAAACACCTTGAACAAAGCCACCACCTCCCAGAAAGCCAATGTGGATTCAGAGTCGGAAGAGGAACAGTGGACATGATTTTTGCCGCTCGCCAAGTACAAGAGAAGTGTCGAGAACAAAATCAGGCCTTGTACACCACATTTATTGATTTGACAAAGGCATTTGATACAGTTAACAGGGGAGGGCTGTGGATGATAATGTCTAAGTTTGGCTGCCCCAACAAGTTCATAACAATGGTTAAACAGCTACACGAGGGCATGTGTGCTCGTGTACTGGACAGCGGTGCAATCTTTAAAACGTTTCTAGTATCAAACGGAGTAAAACAAGGATGTGTACTCGCCCCGACTTTGTTCAGCATGATGTTTGCGGCCACGATGACAGACGCCTTCAGATCATTGGAGCTTGGAATATCCATAAAGTACCGCACAGATGGCAAATTACTTAATTCCAGAAGAATGAAGGCCAAAACCAAAGTGGCTGGTGACATAATCAGGGAACTTGTATTTGCTGACGACTGCGATCTAATGAGCAACTCAGAACTGAACATGCAGGTTGGAATGGACCAGTTCTCTGCCGCAAACAAAAATTTTGGCCTGACCATAAATGCCAAAAAAAACAGAGGTCATGTACCAACCAGCACCAGGCATGCCGTACACAAAACAAGAGACTACAGTCAGCGGGCAGACGTTGAATGCCGTAGACAAATTCACATATCTGGGCAGCACGCTGTCGAGATCTGTCAGCCTAGATGATGAGGTGGCAAGCAGAATAGCAAAGGCCAGCACAGCCTTTGGTAGAAAGCGCTCGATGGTCTGGGCACGTCGTGGCATCAGCGTCAAGACCAAACTCAAAGTCTACCGTGCAACCATCATTCCAACCCTACTATACGCTTGCGAAAGCTGAACTGTATACTCTGGACATGCAAGGAGGTTAAACCACTTCCACACAGGTTGCCTGAGGCGAATATTCCACATCCGATGGCAAGATCATGTCACTGACATCGAGGTTCTCTCGATGGCTAACATGCCCAGCATCCATGCACTGCTAGAAAAAGCACGACTAGGATGGGCCGGACACCTCGTCCGTATGTCAGATGAGCGGCTCACAAAGAAGCTTCTCTACGGCGAGCTGAGATAGGGATGGCGCGAGAGAGTGTGCCCAAAGAAACGTTTTAATTAAAGACGGTCTGAAGGACTCACTAAAAAGTTGCCAGATAGACATCGACACCTGGGAATGTTTTGCGCAAAACAGATCTGACTGGAGAAGTGCAGTCAAATCGGGTGTAGCTGCTGGTGAAGACGACCGTGTTGTGAAAGCCCAGAGCAGACGAGAGACGCGGAAATCCCGAGCAGCGGGAACACCATCCCCTTCTACAAACCTTGTGTGCCCGATATGTAGCAGATGTTTTCGTGCTCGCATTGGCCTGTTCAGCCACATGCGCACCCACACCCAACAGGGAAATCTGTGACAAGGATGATGTCGGCGGTCCTCATCAACAACGATGGACAGCTATTATTATTATGTCTCAGCACCATAGCATACAGCAGATTTAAATGGATGTTTAAAGAAGGAAGACGTGATTTAATGCAACAATAAGCGCCTGACCTGGTCTCGGAAGATCTTTTATTAACTCACGTCCTTCTTTAAACATCGTTCGTTGTCCAGTTCTTCACTTTTGTCTTCAACACACTTTTGTCACTATATACTGACTGCATTCTATGATGAATGTCAACTGGTTTACATCCTTCAGCTGTTAGAAACCGAATCACCGCTTGCTGATCAATTCTGGACGGATTCCGTATCACACCCGCCATGTTTTCAACGATCTGCTAACAAAACTTTGAGTCAGAGGATAATGAAATTTTGCAAAATTGTCGGTTGGTATGTGCTGTTTACACCAGAAATGACGTCATATGCGCATCGTAGGTATAGTTACTTGTTGCAGTTTGCTCCGGTTTCATTCGAACACGCCTCATAGTAAAAGGCAAATAAAGAGAATAGTGTAATATGATAACAAAATTATCAAGAGAACAAATTGCTACATAAACTGCCACAACAAATAGCACTGAAAGTAATATAACGCATGCTTTCAGTAGGAAGCCATCTACAGTGGTGACCCTATGTTTCTCTATGATCAAAATAAAAAAAGAAGATATAATTTGTTTATAGTCAGTAGATAAACTGTTGACATAATATAGAATAGATAGCCTGTGTGTCTGTTCTATGGATGGCAAGTGCACAACATATATACAATATTAAAAGATATTTTTTTTAAACAATTAAATACACAACAACCTTACCGGGTCAGACGTGGTAGCATCCTTGGAGATATCTATTGGTTTACCTGCTATCTTCCATAGTAGCTTCTCCAAGTATGATGACATACTAACTCTTGAAGATGTCTGTGAATTTTAAATATTGTGTCGATGAAACCAATCAAAACCCATACAATAAGTGAAAAAGTAGTCAGTGAGGAAAGATGCATCTGTAAATTAAATTTGTTTCCTGTGAAATTATGGACAGAAAGGTACAGTTTTAACCAAGCAAAATTAATTGTAACTATACAATTTACAGTGGATTTCTTTAAATGTGTAAATTGAGCAGATTTCAAAATTTGCAGAGTATTTATTTTTCTATCATCATCATTGAGTCACATAAGTATTGCCAGAGTGCAAAATGGAAGCATACAATATTAATACTGTAAACCTGCTAAGAGTGTCATAGAGGCGACATAAGGAGGATTGGGCATGGAGTCGGCTACCTCTCCATGTTGAAAGTTTAAGCCATAAAAACCTCAATGAATATGGACGATTCAATTAGGAAAAAGAATTCAACTCACACATCCAGACAGAAGCTGGTCTTCTATCAAGACTGCAAATTATACAATGCAGAGAAAAACACATTCCAGAGACAGCAGCAGAAAATCTTCAAGGAAAACTTCCAGGTTTAGTAGATAAAACGTTCAATAATTGTATAAGCAAGGAAAGTCCGACAAGTGGTAGCAGAAATTAGGATTTAGAGAAATGATATCCTGGGACCAGCTGAAAGAAAGTGAAAGGGAGTGGAGAGGATAAAACTGAGCACAGAGGAAATGTTGCTGTACTCAGACAAACTGAGAAAGACACACACCATAGAGAAAATGTAACTGTAATGCTTTCAAACAAGGCACAAAATGCACTTATAAAATGGGAGGCAGTAAGACCAGAATAACACTAGCTACTTTCAAAACTACCAAAATGAAAATACAGATAAACATTATCCAATGATGAACATCAACAAATTACAAAGAAGACAGCAAAAGAATAATTTTACACCAGATTTCAAAGTATCATTCATCAAAGGAGAAGAAATTGCATTACAATTTTGGTAGAAGATCTAAATGTTAAGGTTCAGGTCAGGTCAGGTCAGGTTATCCCACAACCAGTGATACTATTGGGGCACACATAAAGACATCTTCACAATCACATACCACCTTTCTCTGTCAGCGGCTGCTGCCCGTACCTCTTCTGGTCGGAGATTGGCCCATTCTTTTATGTTGTCCTCCCATCTCTTTTTGGAACGGCCTCTTCATTGTCTGCCTTGCACCTTTCTGTGCAGGACCATATTTGTAAGACCATTTGATCTCAATATGTGACCATACCAAGCAAGTTTCCTTCTTTTGATAGTTACCAAGAGGTCTTCAAAAGGCCCTAATCCTGTTGTAATTCGATCTCTTATTTCCTCATTTGTAACTTGATCTTTGTACGATTTTTGTTGAGGTTGGGAATGATAATATTGGTTTTGAAGAGATCAGATACAAAATATATGGAATAAGACTTGTGGAGAAGTTCTAGTGAAAACAGAACTTCAACAAAAAGCATGCATAACAACAGTTACCATAACCTAGATAAAGAAAAGAAAAATTAAGCAGGCAGATTTGACAAGAAACAGAACCAGAAATATTAAAGCCAAGGTTCAAGAGATGTACACTTGAGCCCACAAAAACATAAGAAAAAGCATCAGAAGAAACCAGAGAAAATATATTCATGAGTCGGCAAGTGAGTCAGAAGAAGCTACAAAAAAAGGACAGACTATAAATATATATATAAGTAATAGTCCAACGACCACACCATAACAAAAACATAATGAAACTTGCATTGCAGCCACTGAGCCTTCACCAGGGACAACGAACAAATAAAAACAATAAACAAATCACACAAAAAATATAAAACATGATGTATTATTAAAATACAATATGGTTTGAGTTGGGAGTCATTGCTAGGAAGTGGCCAAGAAAATGTGAGTAACAGTATGTCAATTATTAAAAAGAGTAGACCAAACTAAAATTGGTCAATATGATATACCAAAAGGATATATAAAAGACCTGTTCAACAGCACAAAGACATGAGCAAACTATTTTTTAAAAACAAAATGCTTTATTAAAGATATGGATGGAAATTTGACATTGCAACATAAATTAGCAGATGAAGAGATGAGCAGAATATTTACAAGAACCTTAAAATAGACCAGCTCTACATGATCCCCTGGGAAAATATTGAATAGGATAATACTAGTGATATTAAAAGCAGTCATAGACAAACAGATGAGAGAAGAACACGCACACTTTCAACAAAATTAGTCCCCTGCAACTTAGAATAATAGTTTAAAAAAGCGTGTTCTATAACGAATCCCTTTTTACCAGATTGTAAAAAAACTAACTTTATGAGAATAACGACAATCAGATTGTGTTGAAAGACACACTGCTACAAGATATGGAATCATTCATACATCTTGAAGGTAATAATAGACAAAGCAAGAAGTACAGATACAAAAAAAGTAAAGTAAGTAAAGTGGATATTCAGCAGAATTAACTGCTGGTTGGAAATGGAGTTTTTGAAGACTCCATCGTACTAAGCCGCAGATTGTAAGAGGTGGAGTGACCAGTACCCTCCCTTGCTGTTTTTACTTTTCCTAACTATTGCATCAGGTATCCATTTACGGCTAGGTTTTACCACTAGAGAAACGGTTCCGATTAAACTCACGACCCGGATTTTTTTAAGTCTCCGGATGCAATTCGAACCTAAGTGTGCTGTTACCACAGAAAATAACGAATTGATGGCTATGAACTATACAGATAAAGATGTTAATATAGTCATTCAAGCAGTGAGAACTGCATTGGAAAACTTATGGAAATCAAAAGAAATTTTAAGTGCAACACAAAAATAAAAATCTTCAACTCTAATGCTGCCCATTCTATTGAACAACTCTGAAACACGAAGAACAACAAATACAGACAAAAAGATACAATAAATGAGTGCATGTGCAAAATAGAATGATTGAAATAGTATGATGTATGATAAGATCACAAATGTTGAACTTTTTCAGCTACCAGACAGATATCAATGGAACATCAGATGAGGAGAAAACTCTGGCGTTAGATAAGGACAAAAGATGAAAATCAGCAGATAAAAATACATGGCAGTCTCTGTTCCTCTGAATCATCAGGACAAATAGAAGTAAAGGCAGACAAAACCACACATAAAGAAGAGAGATCAAAACAAGCATATAGAAAAATGTGAATTCATGAACAGAGTTGGTGTTGTTTGCTCAGGAAAAGAGAACTTGGTATGTTTTTGTTGAACTCATGTGCTCCACAGGAAACTGAAAGGTTTTGATTATGTTCTTTACACTTTATTATCATTGTGCTTTTTACAAAATGCAATAAATATGGATTTCAACAAATCTCTTGTGACTTTTCCTGTCTCATAATTTTTATTTAGGAGATTTGTTAGTTATTATCTTTAGCAAAATGATCAGCAGAACTATTTTCCTTGTTAACTAAAACTATCATTATGAGTTTAATCCTATAGCTGAGGTCCACCAAGAAAATTTATTTGGCTGAGAAATAAAGGATGCTTGCCCCTACAGTCACCATGCAGTGTACAGGCTAGATTTTTATTTTACCCCTGATAGAAAATTCTATACTTTACCAAGATTTCAAACATGTGGTCAGAAGACTGACATTCAAACCATTTGCTACCCACTCCCAGCTGTACGAGTAAGATTATCAAGACGCATATTTTGGATTGATTTTATAGATTGTTTTAGGGAACCTTAATGGTTGAATTCTTGATTTTATTTTCCAAAATTCGGAAAATAGATTTTGAACCTGTCTATCTACCAAAGTAATGTACAATGTGGGTGTTAAATCAGAAAAATTATAAGTGAAACAGCATTAATTATAATTTGTTTATAATATAGACAAGTATCTTACTGGGACAAGAGTACCGACTTGTGATCTGAAGTCCACACATGTGCTTCTTATAAAAACATCTGTCAAAGAGCTCGCTACATCAGGGATCATCTTCTTGAACAGATCTGAGTGAGTGGCCTGTTAAAATTAAGTATATTTAATATAAAGATGATAGGTACATTTAAGTAGATGGAGCTGAACCAATCAACACTTGAGGTATACAATACTAGATCAGTAGGAGAACTATAATAATACTAATAAGTGAAGGGGTGGATAACTTAACAAGTACAATATGATAAAAGATGAGGCTTCACATAATGTATCATTACATAGAATGACTAATAGATAGATGAGGCTTCACATAATGTATCATTACATAGAATGACCAACAGAAAGATGAGGCTTAACATAATGTATCATTACATAGAACGACCAACAGAAAGATGAGGCTTAACATAGTGTATCATTACATATAATGACTAATAGATAGATGAGGCTTCACATAATGTGTCATTACATAGAATGACTAATAGAAAGATGAGGCTTCACAAAATGTATCATTACATAGAATGATCAACAGAAAGATGAGGCTTCACACAATGTATCATTACATAGAACAACTAATAGAAAGATGAGGCTCACATTATGTATCATTACATAAAATGACCAATCGATGATACACATGAATTCAATTTTTGGCTGTAAATGTTCTTTTTGCACCAGGTGAGCCAATCAAGATTTGATAGCCAATGCTTACACTATGCACACCATGAAATAATACATTATGTTTATGAAGGTCTTTCAGAATATAAGGGTTGCAACAGATAGGCCACCACTAATTCACTTTCTGGGCCATCTATTTTAGTTCTGCTTATGTGGCCCTCAATTCTGTGACTCACTTTTTCACAGTTTTCAGTTTTTCCTCAGCTTCTCTTTAGTCACCTCATTAATCTCTTTATTTTTCAGTTCCAATTTAGTGCATATCTGGTTGTATTGTACATTATTTCCTTCAGGTATCTCATTTCCATCATATTGTTTTTCCTTAGTCTACAGCCACATAAGCTGTTATCGTGTTATCTTCTTTGTTTGTTTTTGCAGAAAATGTTTATACCATAAATATATTTGACCTATTAATAATATATTACATTTAATTATCTTGATTGAAAATTGGAAAATGGTTCATAGAACTGACTTAATTGGACATGGACACACCCATATGTATTCAGTCCCTTTCATTGTTGAAAGTGTTGATAGCAAAGCATGAAGTGCAGCAGCTTCTAAATTCTCTCCTAATGTCATCAGGTACCCATTTGCAGCTGAGTCAACTACTGGAAAAAGTAGTCATACCATGAAAAATCCACTAACATGCCAGTCTGTCAAACTGAGCATGATGTGATTTGAATCTGGCACGTTAGAATAGTAAACCAAGCTCACAACCCCTAGGCTACCTAATCTCTTGATATGTTAGTTGCCTATCGCAAGCGATGATTGGGAACATCGTCAGACGGTTTTGTCTTGATTTGATGATGTAACTTGTGCTGTATTTGGATTATAATGAAGAAGAACCTGCTCTGGTCAACAACCTCACTCTCTGGTCCCAAGCTACATTTGACCAGTGGCAAGAAATAGGTCAAGATGACTGGAGGTAACCCAGGATGCAGACACTCTGGTCCTACCTCCCTTGAGCCAAAGAGTCACTTGAAACTTGTGAGATTTGACCGCTTACCGTTTCCGTTCATCGCTATGAGAGGCGAGTGCCTTACTTCTCAACAACATCATTCACTTTGTAAGTGATGTGTTATGGACAGGTTGCTAACTCGGCAGGGATCAATCTCTCTAAGGTGATGTGTTTGCCCATTATTTGTGCTCGTACATTTCCCAGTCACACTCAAATTTGCACAGTCAGCAAACAGGACGCCAATCTCATAAAGTTCAGCAGTGTGCACTGGACAGTGGAAATACGACAGAGTGTAAAGGAATACTATTGCAAACAGTCGAATATCATGCCAGGATTAGCAAAGAGAAAAACACCACAAAATGAACAAACTAACTCATCCAACTGGAAAAGTGCAACGCATTTCCATGGACAAAAGTTTAACTCATCAACTAGTGTGAATTTCAGCCAAATCTACAACCTGGCCACATCAATAATGGGCTAAAACACAAGAACAAGACTAGATCGCGGCCGGCTAGGTGCCATCTTGATATAAGCTGAGCACAAACATTATGCTCCCCTGTCAATTCCTATTAGAGTATCCACTATGTAAACTAGCTGACAAGCAATCAGCAAAGACATATTTTACCTGAAATACTGGGCCGGGTTGTCTTGGCTGTGCTGCCACTGTTTCCAACTTATTGTGTGATAACAGATCAGTTAGACAAGTATATGCGGCTTCTTGAAATGTTGAATATACTTCCTTGATAAGCACATGCTGTTCAATGTGTTTGAAAATCTCTGAAATTTCAGTATCGGAACCATGTCAGGGGCAACATAATATTTGTTCTTTTCAGTTTTGGCCGATATTTCTTTTTTAAATAGACTAATATTTCTTAAAAAACTTCCTATGTACCTAAACTGGGAGGATTGAGAGTCAACATAGATGGTGAGATGAGATGCTCTCACACCTATTTTTTTATGAATGAGATTGCAATCTTCAACCACAGTTTTGCAGAAGCCTTAAAAATCATAAATGAGCTGAATGAAGCAGGCAAGGTGGTTGGACTGAACATAAATAGAAAGAAGACCCAGTTTCTACTGAACACTAACTGCTCTCAAGAATAACTGTTATTGGAAAATAAGCCCATCGAAAATGTCAGTGCATATGTCTACTTAGACCAAGAGTGAAGAAGAGGATAACGTCTGGTCAAGCAAAACATCCTGATCGCATAATGTTTGCGAGGGTCAGGAAATATATACTGATCAAGACACCCACCTCACATCTCAGTTTTTTAAGTTAATGGCTAATGTGGTGGGGGATCAACATGATCCTCATAGTTGTGATCGACATGCAGAGATGAAGCCAAGCGAGGCACAACCACTTGGAGGACCCCAACCAACCTTCATCTGCCCACTTGGGATATCAGGAAAGCTAATGAACCCGTCACATAATGCCCTTTTTAAATTAAAGTAACTCATTGTGTAGTATTCAACAACAACAACCTAGCCCAGGAAATCAAAAACAGCCACAGCACTGACAAGGAGCTCTCACGCAAGATCTAATGATTAAACCGATACTCCAGCAGATGACTGACATCAAGGGGCAGGGCTCACACATTCAATGGCATGGTCATCCCAGCAATGGTATGTGGGTGTGAGGTTTAGAGTCCACACAAGTCAGACACAGAGATGATCAGGGCTACCAAAAGAGCAATGGAGCAAAAGTCCTAAATATCTCCTTGGAAGAAGACCTCTGAAATGTCAACAACTGTCACAAAACAGAGTTTCAGGTTGTCGTATACTATGCATCAATACAAAAGTACAGATAGGCCGGCCATGTGATCTTCATTACTGACGATAGATGGACAAGAAAAGTGTCTTTCTGGTGGCCATTCAACTACAACTGCCTACGCAGCCGTCCACTAATAAGATGGGGAAGGAAGACTGATATCTCATCAGGCAAAATATACTAATCAGACATGTTAGACAGAGTCAGGCAAAATATACTGACCAGGATCCTCACCTTGGCTTCTAAGTAACCCTTCCTGGAAACGGGTGTTTTCATGCAGCCTGACTGACAAGGTGAGGGATCGACGTGATCCCTGTGAGCAACATGCAGATGAAGCCAAGCATTGCACAACCACCTGGAGGACTCCAGATCACCTTCATCAACATGCTCGGGATGTGAGGAAAGGTACAACATGCCACATAAACGTCCTTTGTAGGGCACACAAAAGAGTAATCCTACTCATTGTGGGCATTCAACAACAATTAACAAAATGGAGAGATGATCTGCATCATGCCTTTGAAACTTCATGTAACCACAGGTCAAAGGACAGATACAGATTCAAGCAGCTTTTGGCTAACTGGCATCAAGCAAGCATGCCTGGTTGAATACCGGATTCAAGTAGCAAGTAAGTAACATTTCTTTCAATTCTTATTTCAGTTGTATACTTTTTTTAAAATAGAATGAAGTGTACACTTTTATCACAGCACACATTCCTGGATGACTGTTTGTAGATGAGCTGGGAACAAACAGTCAAAGGCTAACAAAGCAGCTCCCCAAACAAATCCATGCTGGAGATGGATATACAGTTGTGTATAATGCGATTAAGTTAATTTAATGTATACATATTATTTTAATGGTTTGTACCAAGCAATTCACATACTCTTATGTGCTCCAACAAATAATTCACAAACTCTAATGGTCCGTGCCAAAAAATTCACGTACTATAATGGTCTGTACCAAGCAATTCACATACTCTAATGGTCTGTACCAAACAATTCACATACTTTAATGGTATGTATAATACAATTTACACACTATAATGGTCTATGCTAGACAATTCACATACTTTAATGGTATGTATAATACAATTTACACACTATAATGGTCTATGCCAGACAATTCACATACTTTAATGGTATGTATAATACAATTTACATACTATAATGGTCTATGCCAGACAATTCACATACTTTAATGCTTTTGAAAATAAATGACTTCAAGAATTCTTCTTCTTCTTCTTCGTTCGTTATAAATCTTCCGCTACCAAACCCTGAAAGAGTAAGAAGCAGAATGTAGTCCAGAGAACGGAATGCGTTGTGTTGTAGTTTACAGCTTGGCTGCGATATTTGCACCTTTCGGTCCAACACATCCAACTTTAGCAAGCATATTTTGAGTACCGGGTTAGCATTCCCTCTTCAATCCCTTCTCCTTAGCCAGTATGCCTTGCTGCAGCCTGTTATCCAGGATCACCATGTGGAGGTGTAGAAGGGTCTTGGCAGCTATGGTTCGCTGGCCCTGACGCTAGCAGTCAGCTATGGGTCGCTGCTCGCTGCAGCTCAGCATCTTGGTCCCCTTCAAGAATTCAAGACTAACAAGCTAATAATAAAAACCACCAACCAGCCATTTGTTTTTACCATCATAAGAAAAATATGGTGGAAATACATCAGGCATATGCTTAGAATGAAGAACAACAGAGTTTCCTTACAGGCAGTTATGTGGGCTCCTGCTGGCAGCATAAAGAGAGCAAGGCAAAGAAAAATTCTTCAGGGACTGATCATCAGAGAGGGTCCAACTATAGGTCTAAATAACATATAAATTATTTAAACAGCTGGCGCCACACCGAGCAAAGTGGAGTGTACTTACTTCTGCCATGTTTGATGCTCAAAGAACTTAGATAGAATGCTCTGCACCAAACAATTTACATACTCATTAGTTTGTACAGTACAGTCTATATACTCTGTTTGTTCCAAATAATTATTGTACTCTAATTTCTGTAAAAGACAATGTATTAGCAAGACAATATAAATGCTCTAATGCATGTATAATATAACTCAGTGTCTGTACAAAAAATACCACATACTCTGATTTAATCAATCTTACACTCCATGATGATTGATCAATACAGCCTGCTCATTCTAATCTATCAAAATCCACACATCTACCTTGATGTCTGCGAATGGTATCTTTGTCATCTGTTGAATCCTCCTTCTTGTTCAAAGTGAATGCTATCATCATACAGAAACGATGACATTTAGCAGCCCATGAAGGGACAGCATCTTTATTGGAAACTCTTGCTGAACAATGCAGGTCATAAGAAGCTGTGATTAAATTACATCAGATGAACATTATTTCTTTAAACTGCTGTTTTGATTAGTAAAATATGTGTTCTTCTTCTTAGTTCTTAGTCGACCTGTACTTCTACAGGGGCAGATGCCCCTGTGCAGGTCCCAGCTCTGGTATGAGCTGGATGTAGCCGGGAGATGGGTTTACTGCTTAGTAGGCTAGGTTCAAGCAGCTTAATATGACATGCTCTCTGTGAGGCAGTGGTGCTATTCTTGTCCTTGTCATATACAAATATATATAAAACTGCCTGCCCAAGCTATCCTCTTCACAAAATGTTTTAAAAGTCTGCCTGTCCTGGAAAATTTATCGACATATATTGTTAGCTACATGTCATCTGGCAGCCTTTCAGAATGAGTTGTATGCAGCTTGCATAAAGTTATCAAAATCTGTTTAAATTGTTTAGACAAAATCCTGTGGCTATTTTTAGAACATATGACACCTTCATATGATTATGTCAGGATTATTTATGTACCTATTTGGAAGTACTGGATTGCATGTTGTGACTTGATGTTAACATACCCCCTAGAGGTAAAGATTGGAAACACCATGTAGCAAGACCTCACACAATGACAGCTTAACACCTAATAGCATTGTCAAAAGGTAGAGGTACAGATGCTATACTGCTGGGTGGGCTAAGTGTCAACACCAAAAAGTCTGGGGACTGAAAATCCCAGAATTATCCCTTCTCCAGGGCTAGCAGAAGGAAACCACCCAATAACATACTACTAAGAGCCAAATGTAAGTCCAAAAGCAAACTACTAGAGACATGGCATGTCACATTCTAAGAGATGGCCAGATGGTTGTTGTTGTTTGGTGTTGTTTGCGAATGCCCACAATGAGTAGGTTTCTCTTTTGTGCACCTTGAAAATGACGTTAAGTGGTGGGTTGCAGTAGCTTTCCTCACATCCCGAGCATGCTGATGAAGGCAGACTGGGGTCCTCCAGGCAGTTGTGCTATGCTTGGCTTCATCTGTGTGTCACTCACTACTTCAAAGATCACACCGATCCCTCACCAGGCTGCCATGAAAACAGACCGTTTCCAAAGAGGGCTACTAGGAAGCTGAGGTGAGGGTCTTGGCCCCAATGTTTTGCCTGACCCTGACTAACATGTCCGATCAATATATTTTACCTGACCAGATGTTATATATTTTACCTGACCAGATGTTATATATTTTACCTGACCAGATGTTATATATTTTACCTGACCAGATGTTATACATTTTACCTGACCAGATGTTATATATTTTACCTGACCAGATGTTATATATTTTACCTGACCAGATGTTAGTCTTCCTCCCAAACCAGATGGATTTGCAGAATAAAAGTATAGCTTCTGGTTGTCTGGTAACATTTACTGACCTGATTGAATACAACAATGCCAATGTTCCAGAACATGTCTTAGACACGCTGACATACCTTTGAAACTAAAACACTATGGATGTACTTACCACACGAAAAGGATTTTTTAACTTGAACTCCAAACCTTTGCCAGGGCAACAGAGAATCAGGGCTAAGAGTAAGTTTTCTGGTGACAATGTTCATATCAAATGGTAAATTTGCAGGTCCATACACCTGAATCTTTCACCGATGTAAGGTTAATATATAAAGAAACAGTTTGAACAGACAATTTATGACAAACCACACAAGAAAGTTTCCATAAAACTAAGACATGGCTACCCCAAAAGATATTACCATTTAAAATTGGATATTGATTGCTTCATTTTTTGACTCCAAGTGAAGCATGGGGCCACTACTACAACTGGCCCTATACAGGAAGCCTGTATCTCAGAATTTGCAGTGATGGATTCAATAGCAATGGTTTCATATTATGAGGCCTGCTAATGCCATGCACAACCTGCTTTAGCTACCTTTAACAACATGCCTGGAAGAACAAAGTGGTTCTATACTTTTCAACCCTGGTCCCAGTCAGGTTAAACTTTGATACAACCCTGTCAATATAACAATGGTCAGGACACCATGAAAGTTAAACCATAAGGGTGGTCCAGCCTCATAGCAATAAGGTACTACAGTGCAAGAGAAACTTAGAAATAAGAGTTTATTCTAAGAGCCTTTGAACTCATGGCTTGCTTGCAGTTGCCATTTCCAAGACAACATATATACTAGGTGTAATTGTTTCAGTGACTGTAACAAAGGTAGCTATTGTTATGTTATATCCATTTTACAAGGGTAAGTCAGTAAATATGTCACACATTGCTATTTTTTTATAAAACTAAATACGATACAAGCTTGAAAACCATTTATTATTGCACTTTAATTCTTGATTATTTCTCAACATAACTTCCATCAACATTTATTCACGTATCTCATAATTTTTTCACCACACGAAAACTTGCAGCTTAGAAATCTTTGATCTGCTGCCTCAGTCCCATTTGCACTTCAACCTCTTCATCATTTGCAAAAAATCTCAGACAAGATGAGTTTTTAGTGCACCAAATAGATGGAAATGACTCAGGGTTAAGTCAGGACTGTAAGATAGATGTTCAAGAAGTTGTCCCTCTAGTTGGTAAATTTTCTCCTGGTTTAATGAAGCCATATGTGGAAATCTAAATAGGCTGACCAGGTCGAGTTTCATCAGCAACGTTTTAGCATCCTTGAGAAAATTTATCAACTCAGCTATGCACCCCTTTACAGGACAAATACTTTTCACCATAAACAGAAAGCATTTCCTGATGAAAGTCTTCTTGCAGCCAAAAAATGCACAACAGCACGATGTTCTTTGATTGATACTCTATGAGCATAGACACCATTTTGAATCTGAGCTGCACACATGCATGCAATACCTAGCATCTGCTACTGTAATCACAAAGTTGGTTATTGCTTCCACATAATGACACTTTTAGAAACTACCAAATACATTTTTCAGCTATCCAATGTCAGTTTGTGACCTATTTACTGACGTCCTCAAATAAATACTAAAATGCAGTTTAACGTGGGAATCATTAGTATCAAAGACATCAAAAAGACCAATGATATATTTTTAATTCCAAAACAAAATATAGAGGCGCTCATTCAGATCAGGTCATTGGGGGCACACATTAAGACATCCTGACAACCCCACGCCACCCTTCTCTGTCAGCGGCTGGTGCCTGTGCCTCTTCTAGTCGGAGATTGGTCCATTCTTTTATGTTGTCTTTTCACCTCTTTTTGGGACGGCTTCTTCATCGTCTGCCTTGCACCTTTCCGTGCATGATCATATTTCCAAGACCATTTGATCTCAATATGTGATCGTACCAAATCAGTTTTCTTCTTTTGACAGTTACCAAGAGGTCTTCAAAAGGCCCTATTGCTGTTGTAATTCTATCTCGTATTTCCTCATTTGTAACTCGATCTTTGTACGTGACGTTTAAAAGCCTTCGGAAACATCTCATCTCCAAGTCTGAAGGTCAGCTGTAACTGCCCATGTCTCACAAGCATAGAGGAATATTGACAGGACCAATGTATTCATTATTCTGATTTTCGTGCATAGTGCTAACTGTTTATCTTGCCAGATTTTGTTAAGCCATGAAAGCGCCGCTATTGCCTGTGCTATTCTGGCTAACGCCTCACATTTTGATGCTTCATCACTGGCAATCAAACCCAGATATTTAAGAATAATGTTTTCTACGTATATCACATGAACCTTATAAGAAAAGCTACAGGGAAAAACAAAATAAGGTTAGCAAAACACTGAGTTACCACAGATAGGAAGCAAACAGACGAATGAAAAATCTGAAACAAAATGCACTAGTTACACATTAGTTCAATTTGAAAATATCTTCCATAATTTGTGATTCAAAGAATAAGACGGAAGTGTCATGATTTCTGGGGAAGTGTTTTTTGTTCACCTTGTATTTTAAAGTGGAGTGCTTTATTCAGTAATTTGCACATCACGGCTAGTGTATCTGACTTCAGCACACATTTTTGGTATGTTCAAATTTGTTTAATTTTTTTTTTTCGTTTGCCTTATTTCTCTATTCCCCAAGGCGGGTGTGCGTTGCACTGTGGTTTTTATTTTGCGCCTGTTGGCCCAGTGCATCCGACTTCAGCATACATTTTATGTAAGGGTCTGCTTCCTCCTGCATTTTCTAAGGGTTTGCTTCCCGGGGTAATGGCCGGTGCTGTGATGGGGATCCAACCCAGCACCTTCGGATTGTGAGCCGTGCCACTTAACCACTAGGCCACGCTGCACCCCTATGTTCACATTTCATAGTAGTACCATGTTGCTGGTTCATGAATCCAAAGACATGCAAATCTGGTTTTGTGAGCCATGCCACTAAAGATTTAGCTATGCTGCCTCACATGTGTCATGTGCAATCACCAATTAATACGAGGATAGTAATGAGAAAAACCATACCTTTGCATTGTAGCTTGTTAATATGGTTGCTAAGAATGTCAAGAATGTTCTGCATGTGGCATCCCAGTGCAGACGGACAACATGACGTCATAATTGCAGTTAATTGCCGCCCCACTACTGACATGCAATGAAGAGGAGCTGCGCTCTGTTATCCATTATTTTAGCAGCAAAGGTGTGAAACCTATAGAAATTCATTGGTGAATGAAGGTCCAGTATGGTGATGCATGACTTTCACTCCAAACAGTGTGTGAGTGGAGTAGCAATTTTCAAAATGGCATGAGTTCTGTGACAGACTGTTACGACTGGGTCAGGCACACAGAGTAGTGACCCCAGAGTCGATTGCAGCCGTTGACTGTCATGTGAAGGAAACTCGGCAATTGACTGTGAATGAAATTGTCACACATATGGACATCAGTCAAGATTTAGCACACCAAATTAGCCATAATGTGCTATAGTACCACAAACTGTCTGCAAGGTGGGTACCATGGCAGATTACTGCAAAATTGAAACAACAACTCGTTGATGATTGTCAGGAATTTTTTCTGCACTTTGAAGCAGAAGATGATTGTTTCTTACCAAAAATTATTACTGGAGATGTTACCTGGTTTCACTACCATCACCCTGAAATGAAGCAAGAAGTGGTGCCATCCCTCCTCACAGAAACTGAAGGAGTTTCACACGCAGCAATTTGCAAGGAAGATTATGCTGACTCGCTTTTGGGATGAACGAGGCGTTATTTTAGAGCACTACTTGCCCAGGGGGGATACTGACACTAGTACAATGTATACAGATCTTCTCAGAAATCATCTCAACCTACAATCTAATCCAAAATCGTGGACTTCTGAGTAAAGATGTCCTTTTGGAACATGACAATACTCTACCCCATACTGCCAGTGCAACAGTTGCAACCATCGAGGACCTCCATTTTCAGTGTCTGCCATGTCCGCCATACTCATCAGACCTAGCATCCCAGCGATTTCCATGTCTTGGACGACTAAAAGAAACATTGGGAGAAAAGACTTTCAGGTACAATGAAGAGGTCCAGCAGGTGGTTCATGAGTGGTTACACACGCCACCAAGAGAACTTTTTTCTACAGGAATTCATGCACTTTATAAGCACTAGGAAACTAGTATCAAACACAATAGTAACTACATTGAAAAATCATAGACCTATATTTCCCTTTTTCCTAATAAATTTTAAAAAAAAAACATATTTCAGGTTTTCATTTGAATATTATCCAGTTTCAATAAGCTGTGTTGAAAGGAAGAGCGATGCAGTGGATAGGGTCAAATGGAGAGACATGCTCAGACAACCTTTCAACCAGTCTTAATACTGATCCGCCATATGATGATGATGCATATTATTTGGAGTCAGACAATCTTGGAAGTGAGGAACAGCATTCTGATATATGGTGAAATTGATGCAAGGAGCAAAAATGGTTAAATACCAAGGAAACCTTTATCCAAACATTTGTTGTAACAATTTCATAGTGATTTTCCGTGATGAGATAACTAATCCTATGCACAGTTTCTTTAGTCACCTTTTGTAGCATGTTTGAAAGACTAGTAGTCCTATTCTTTTCAATATTTATAACACTCACAATAACTCCTTTTTTTCAAAACTATCTTTAGTGTTTTCTCTGATTGCCAGTGTCTACCGGGAGGATTCATATTGCTGAGAAATAAAGGTCACTGCCACTGCAGTCACCATGTACAGACTAGGTTTTAGTTTACATTCAATGAAAAAAAAAATACCATGAATTATCAAGGATTTCTTCTTATTCTGCATTTGTCATGAGAAGGATGTTGTGTTGTAGTTTACAGTGAGGCTGCAATATCTGCACCTTTCAGGCCGCACATTCAATTTTAGCTGAATTTTCTTCTTTTTTTTGGGGTGGGGGGTTATCATGCTTTCTTTCCCACTGTGAGATAATTTTCTATTCTCATGATCTATTATATTTGCCAGGCTACACTAGTGCAGCTTGTTTCTAGGGCTGCCACTTGAAAGCATTAATAAGATCTTTGTCAGCTCTGGTTCGCTGACCCTGACATAATCAGCCAGATATGAGTCGCTGGCTGCTGTCAGCTCATTCACTATGCTGCATCTTCCGCCCTCACCAAGGATTTTAATACATCTCCTTGTGGTCAATAACCGAAATCGAAATAACTCGACCAGCCACTCCTCTAAAACCTCTATACCAGTCACAGATATATGAATGGAGCTTATGATGTCTTTTGCAAGCATTGATTACTTATAAGTAGCATTAGAATGTCACTACCCATGTGTAACAAGTATCAAGGATACTCTGACCTGGCCATGAATCTCCTGCCCCTTGTTAGGATGACAATTAAAGTCCCCATCAGTAATGCTATGTTTTTGAGTTGCACATATGGGAACTAAGCATGTAATACAGGTCAGATATACAGTTTCTGTCACATTGTCTTTGCTGTGAAACTGTATCTCAAAACTTTTACTGGACTTTGCTTTCAGCATCTGGCATGAGAATTGTGATGTACTTTTTCTGAGGAAAAAGTTAAAATTAATATTACAGTAAGGAGTAAAGGTAGTTCCATGGCAGACACCCGCTATCTAGAATGAGGTGATAATGACTTTAGTTAAAGAGGTCTCACCTTGTTTTAAGTTGGTGACCAACTCCCTACCTAGCTGCTTAACCTTAATGTTGACTGCTAGTCAGCTCAGGTACTCATTATTAATGTGAATCTGAATTTCTTTCACTGACTGCATATACTATAAGCTAGCAGTTTTATTATTTTTTAAATCTAGTTTATAGTTTGAAGCTAGATGTTGTGATATTATATGTATCTTTAAGATGTCTGTTATTCATTGTTGTTTTGCTACATCTATTCCAGCCGTTTTTTATTGTGATGTTATATGACAATAATGCCTTCATCATTTGTAATGTTTCCATATTGGTGCTGTACAAAACTTGTAAATACTTTTTTTATTATTATTATTGCACATCTGTGTTTTTCCAGTTTTTTGTTCTACCTGGCTAAATGGGGAAAAATCATGTGATTAATTATCATGCTTTTATATTAAAATAATGCAAAGTTACTTTAGTTTGTGATTTTTTTTCCAATAAATACCAATATGTTTTAATCCCTTTTGATAAGGTTCATATATTTCAACTTCTCTCGATAACAAATATATGGTCATGCCAGAAAATCATTACAAATTTAAATGAACAATCAATCAATAACAACATCAACAATATTACACTTAAGCAACCAGGGTCCGTTGCATCGAATGACCATGTCCATGACCACGTCTGATGACTGCGTCCCATGCGGCCTGCAGTTCTGTTAAGGAGGTGGCGATTTCTTTTAGCCAGATGTTGCGCGCGCGGCTTCGAAAAACTGAGATGTTACTCTGGTTTTGAACCCAACTACAAGATGAGTATCCTAACAACTAGCCACCGCTTTTCTATTGTCACACAGTCTTTTTTCCTTCTATGTATTGCTATATTCTTATCAAAGCAAATTCAAGATGATGATAATCATAAGCCACATCTTTAAAATAGTCCTAACACCTCTCTATACAAAATAGAAAATACATATAAAATGTTGCACAACAACTGCCCAACCTATAGTACCTACCCCAGAAATAAATCCTGTCCACTGTAGATATCAAAGTTCTCACAAGATATGCTGTATGTATTGCTGCAATTTGAAAGAAGAAGATCACAGTTAATATGTTAAATTTTGTTCAAGTTCATAATTCTAGTGATTCGTTCAGTAACATATATTACCTAACATCATACATGTCAAATTAAGTCCATGAAAATGGGTGAAGAGGATATTTGTCCCTCAAATACTTAATTTGATGGTATTAGTGTGATACTGACTCCGTGGGGGATTCCATGGCAATGTAGTTAAGCCATCAGCCTCGTGATCAAGTGGTGTGGGTTCGAATCCGGACTCCGTTGTCTTTTTCATGGATGCTTGATGCAGAGTCTCCTGCATCTCGTAGTCGCACTCTAGTCGTCTTGTCCTTGACTTGCCCCTAGGGTCGGGCGGCACGAGACGAGAGAGTGAGGATAAAAGGTAGCGCAGTTAATCCTTACTAAAAATAGCACTAGCAAAATTAATTATGCCATCATTGTCTACGATGGACGACGGCCCTTGCCTTTTGATAATGGCAGCATGGTTGTAAATGTAATTATAGCAATAAGCTTATTGTTAATACCATAGGTCAACTTCCACAGATGTCAAAGAATATAGTGAGAATGTCAACTGGACCTGAAAATTAGAGAAAAAGAGAACATATATTTGTAAATGTCCCATTTCTGACTCTTTTTAAAATAAAATTTCTGAAAGAAAATAATATTACAGCAATAATATATATTGTAACATATATAATAATAATAATAATAATAATAATGTTCGCTTAGGCCTCTGAGGCCCGTTGCGTCGGATGAACACCACCATGTCCAGTTGTAACTGCATGCTGCCAGGCCTCTTCTAAGGCAGATGGGGAGGCTGCTACCTGTTGGAGCCCCGTGTTTCGAGGTCGACCTCTCTGGCGCTTCCAGCCAGCAGGGTGGAGGACGTTAGCACTGTTGACTGTCTTTTGAAGAATCTGGTGAGCTGGGACCTCCTTGTCCAGTCAGACAACATGACCGAACAGGGAAATGCGGCGACGTTCCAGAATAACTGAGACAGGGGGAGATGTGTTTTTGCGGAAACATCCACATTCCGGACGAAATTGTACCAACGAACGCCAAGGATGCATCGCTGATTTCGCATATGGAAGGCCTCAAGTCTCGAGGTGTCGCTTATTTTCAGGGTCCAGATCTGGGAGCCATACACGAGGACCGGGATCACGCACGACTGGTAGATGCACAGTTTTGTGACCATGGAGAGCCTCCTGTTCTTCCACACACGGCGGAGATCATTCATCGCCAATGCGCTAGACCAATCCGCTTGTGTATGTCGGAGTTACTGCGGCAGTCGGGTGCAATCGTGCTGCCAAGGTAGGAGAGATCAATTGCACCCCCCACAGTGTGATCATTGACTACTATGTCCTGAGGCCGTTTGTCAGAGCCAAGATTCTGGATTTTGGTCTTTGCATATGATATTGACAGGCCCATATTTCGCGTAATGCTGTCCAGGTTCTCAAGGGACTGCTGCAGTGCTGTACTGTCAGAACCGAGCAGGACTATATCATCGGCGTAAACAAGGTCTGTGAAGAGTGTCTGATCTAAAGTAATTCCATGGAGGTGGGTGCTGGCGCGGTGCAGGAGCCAGTCAACAGCCCAGCAGAAGAGATCTGGAATGAGTACGCAACCCTGTCTGACACCTGTGGATGTAGAGAACCTTTCTGAGAGTGTGCCTCCGAGGCATATTCTGACGCCGGTGTAACATATATACTTTTAATACATACAAATTATAATTTATTCAATGTGAAATATGCCTTATAAAACTATGATTTATATATTAACTGGGACAACATTAAAACCTGAGTGGTTCGTCAGGGTTTTGGGTAAAACAAGAATAGCATCAATGCCCCACAGAGAGCATGTCGTAAGAGGTGACTAACTGTGTGGCACGGCATAACATCAGTCATGTTAAAAGCAGCTTAATTCTAGAACATGGCATACCACTTCCACTCCAGACTTAGCCTTCTCCACGGGGAATATTCACCACAAAATAGATCGTCAGGTGCTCGAGCAGCTGGCAGGTAGCGACCCCAGGCCAATTAGGCTAGAAATTGATATGGAAGTAGGCCCTAAGGAAATAAAACCGCTGTCAGGTTGGAACTATAGACGAGCCGACTGGGACAGATCTGCAATGCTGACAGATGGACTGTGTGAAACTATCAACACACAAAATAACAATATGAAACCGATGGTGGAAAGCAATACTGCAAGCAACCAACGAAACCATGCCAAGAGGGGCAAGGAAAAACAAGCCATATTGGAATCATGAACTGCAGAAAGCGGAGGATGAAGTCTAAATTGCTAGGAACATGGCAGAGAGAGAGAGCAATCTATGGAAGCAAATATCGCCCTCAAGGCCATCACTGCGAAATACAAAAGAGCACTGAACCAAATAACAAGAGACAGCTGGAAAAACAAAACAGAAAGCCTCAATCTAGATAAAGAAGGGAACAAACTATGGAATTTAGTCAGAGCCATGAATGACGAAACACCATCAAATAAACAAATTACCATCAAGCAGGGCGACAACATGCTTACCGGAAAAAAAAAGCAGCAAACACCTTTATAGAACATTATGCCAGAGCAAACCACATTGATGTCCCTACAGACAGGCATACAGACATTAGTGAAGAACAAAAGAGCCACGACAACATCAAGATGGCACCAGAGGAGCACATGATGGCAAACTAACAATGAATGAAATGGATGAGGCCATGAGAACTTTAAAGAAAAAGAAATCGCCAGGAAAAGATGGGGTAACAAACGAAATGCTGATGAGGTTGGGCCAAACAGCAAAGAGGAAGTTACTATCAGTCCTGAACCAAAGCTGGAAAGGGGGAATTGTACCGCAGGCATGGAAAGATGCTGTACTTATACCAGTACCAAAGAAAGAAAAAGATAGAACAGATCCAAATGGATACAGGCCCATCAGTCTACTGAGCTGTGTAGGCAAACTGATGGAGCGTATGATAAACACCAGACTGATGTGGCACCTGGAAGAAAAACACATATTAATTCCACAGCAAGCAGGATTTAGACAACACAGATCCACTGAGGACCCCGAGGACGTCCCAAAGTACGTTGGGAAGACAACATACGACAGTCCCTAAGTGATAGAGGGCTGGATTGGAAAGAAGCCAGGAAAAAGACGGCAGATAGAGCAGTGTGGCGTTCTCTTTGGCAAACCTCTACACCTCACAGTAGAAGAGGAACGACTAAGTAAGTAAGTAAGTAAGATCCACTGAGGACCAGATCACTCTCATAGCACAGGAAATAGAGGATGCTTACCAAGAGAAAAAGCATACAGTATCGTTTTGGGTGAATCTAGAGAAGGCATTTGACAAGGTGTGGAAAGAGGGACTTAGTCAAGCTACAAAAAAATGAAGTATCTGGGAAAATGTACAGATGGATCAGCCACTACCTCGAAAACAGAACAGCCAGAGTTCAAGTACAAGGGCAGATGAGCAAAAAGGCGACACTGCAGCAAGGAGTACCCCAAGGGGGGTACTGTCACCCACACATTTCCTGGTGTATATAAATAACATCACAGAGAATATACCAAGAAGAGTCTACAGCTCCATGTTTGCAGACGATCTGGCTATGTAGACCTCTGAAAAAAATCTCACCGTAGCAAACAATCGGATGCAGCAGGCCCTAACATCGTTGGAGGAGTGGGCGAACTCATGGCTGGTCAAAATAAATGAGGAAAAAACAACATGTACGATATTCTCGCTTTCAAATAAACCACAGAACACCAAAATTAAGTCTTAACGGCAAATATCTGCGGCCAAACGACGACCCAAACTACTTGGGAGTCACATTTGATCGGCGCATGACATGGAAAAGTCAGATCGAGAGAAACTGAATGAGAGCCAGACAAAGAATGGCAATCATGAGGAAACTTGCTGGGACAAGCTGGGGAGCAGATGAAAGAATACTAAAGAAACTGTACACTGGAAGAGTGAGACCAGTTCTCGAGTATGGCATTGCGGCATGGACAACAGCAGCAAAGGCGAACTTTGATAAAATTAGCAAACTTCAAAACCAAGCTATGAGAGTTATAACAGGAGGCATGAAGTCAATGCCAATTGTAGAACTTGAAAAGATTACAAATCTGCAATCCATGACCGACAGAAGAGTCTGCAGAGCCCAACAGCAAGCAGAGAAACTCAGAAGACTGACAGACCATCCAATCCATCAGAGACTAAATAGATTTGGAAATGGGAAACTAAAGTGGAGAGACTTTGCAGAAATAGCCAAAGCAAAGATGAGCGAAGACCCTATGAGCACCATAACAACACCAAAGCCCATCCCTACTGTGCACAAACCCACATGGAAGCAGCATATCATTCCGGAGATGGTGCAAAATATACCAGGTATTGGAAACAAGAACAGCCAGACTGGAAAAGAAAGAAGAGACATAACCCTGAGGTACATAACGGAAAACCTCCCAAGCATGGACTGGACCCATGCTTACACCGACGGTTCTGTAACAAACACAACACAGAACGGAGGGGCAGGGGCATTCCTGAGCCTAACAAATGGTAGAAAGATAACACTGTCAGTAGCAACTGGAAAATGCTCAAGCAATTTCAGAGCAGAGGCAGAGGCACTGAAGGGTGCAGTAAAAGCAATGCTGACAGGCGAAAGCAATGAAAGCCAGATAGTCCTGTTACAGATGCCCTGGCCGTAGTTACAGCACTAAAACGCCAGAAAAATACTGAACTTAATGATTTAACAGCAGTACTCTGTCAAAAACTGAAGATGTGTGGCACTGACGAATGCACTTGTGGTACAGGGAAAATGACCGCTGAACATCTGCTGCAAAACTGCCCGACATACGAGGACCAGAGAAAGGACATGTGGCCATCACCAGTGGTAACATTAGACAAGCTCAATGGCAGTGTTGACAGCCTCAGGAATACAGCTGCTTTCTTCGAACAAATACAAGTTGACGTCTGACAGCGTACGAAGAAGAAGAAGAAGAAGAAGAAAAGCAGCATAGATGGCACCTAGCAGGATGCGGGTTTTCTTTGTTCTAGTGTTTAAGTCTATTAAGATGGACTCACACATCAGTTAACTACTCTCTGTGGTACTTGTCCCAATGCAGAAGAGTATTGTAAGCTGCTCAAGCCTAGTCCACTATGCAGAAACTCCTCCTCCCGCCTACTTCCAGCTCACCCAATAGCTGAGACCTGCACAGGGACATCTGCCGTTGTAGAAGTATAGGTTGACTAAGACTAAGACTAAGCCATAAAAACTTAACAGATGACTGACAGAAAATTTGTTATTTTAAACCGCTATTTACTCTCTCAATTTTGGTGCAGACATGAATAGAAGTAAAAAGGATCTCAACAATTAACAAACATTAAGCTCAATTAACTTACTTACTTACTTACTTAGTCGCTCCTCTTCTACCGTGAGGTGTAGAGGTTTGCCAAAGAGAACGCCACACTGCTCTATCCGCCGTCTATTTCCTGGCCTCTTTCCAATCTAGCCCTCTATCACTTAGGTACTGTCGTATGTTGTCTTCCCAACGTACTTTGGGACGTCTGCGTCCTTGACTTTTGATCTCCCATGACCGCTTTGGTATCCGATCTTCTTCCATTCTACAGACATGGCCAAACCACTGTAGTTGGGACTGCTCCACTCGTGTCTGCAGGGGTTGAACTTTAAAATTGCTACGTATTGTCTGGTTACGGATCTTGTCCCTTTTCGTCACCTGAACCGCCTTTCTTAGGTACCTCATTTCTGAAGTTTGTAATTGCCTTTCTTGGGCTGTAGTCATTGCCCATAACTCACATCCATATGTCAGGACAGGCACATAGGTCGAGCGGTATACATCCATCTTTGTTTTCCTGCTTATTTCTCTTTTACTGAGGAAACCTTTGTTTATTGCATGGAAAAGGATGCTGCCCTTCGTGGAGTTAACTCTTTTTTTTTTTAAGCTCAATTAATTACTGTTTAAACAGAGAATTCGGGGGAGGGAGGGAGGGGGAGGGGGGGAGACTAACGTCTGGTCAGGCAAAATATACTTGCCAAGACCCTCACCTCGGCTTCCTAGTAGCCCTACCTAGAAATGGGCTGTTTTCATGGCAGCCTCAGCCTGGCTAACAAGGTGAGGGATAGATGTGATCCCTGTAGTGAGTAACACGCAGATGAAACCAAGCATAGCACAACCACCTGGAGGGCCTGAGTTCACCTCCATCAGCACGCTCAGGATGTGAGGAAAGCTACTACAACCCGCCACCTAAGGCCTTTTTCAGTGTGCACAAAAGAGTAAACTACTCATTGTGGGCATTCACGAACAACAATAAACAGAGAATTCTGGCAATGCAAACTTGTTACTAAGAATACTTGTGCATTACCTGGGGGTTTAAAAACTTGATTCTTTCCAGCAAATCAAGAATCCCTTTACTGAAATGAATTATATCACTCACTGGCATAAATGCCTGTAACAGAAATTACAGTGTCTGATATATAATATGTTGTATTTTTAAAATGTGAACAATGAAATTTCAATTAGCAAATAAATATTTGTATTCACTGAAACACTTTCTCATTTATCATTAAATGCTAAAGAAATGTATCAATTAACACTATTTTGTCTTTTGATTCATTTAATGGTATTATTCTTACAGCCTTATTGAAACTCGGAAAGCTCTGCTTTTCTCAATTGGCATGCTTTTGGTGAATGATCCACAGACACTGCTCTCACTCTGATGAAACAGTTAGATACCTACTCATTAAGATTTGTACAAGTGTCATCAATAATCGCAAATACACTGTATGGCACAGTGGAACAACTAAAGAAAGCCTGTATTTATATAAGAATAGCATAAGGCTGCCAAAAGCAAGCTTGCTCAGCAGATATGGAATAGCAATAACAACTACAACAAAGGTTCAACTGCATTGCTGGTAACCTTTTATTAAATGCTATCAGCATGGCAGCTATCTTATTATTGTCTTTGTCACACAAAGAGTCTTTCTGGAGACTATTCAGGAACTTTAATTTATTAATTTTTCTAAAGTTCTCATTAACCAAATATTTAATGAAAAAGAAGAATGTTTATAAATAGGAATATTTATTATGGAGTGTATGCTTAGTCTACAAAAGGCAGCTTCAAACATCAAAATTGAGATTTCAAATAATATAGATGGTCCAAGCAACAAGAATGACAAGGTTTGCTACTAGACAATATATCACAATTTTTAAATAGAGCCCATTCAGACTCTAGTGGAGCAAATTCAGTTATGATGATTTGGTCCTGTCTGCAGTATTAAACAATCAAATGTAGATAAGAACCAAGAATCTAGTGTCCCAGGAAGACATCAACCTTAAAACAATAACATAAGACAATGCCTGAGTGGAATTACATCAAGTGGAAGACAGCTAATAGAATAGTCTAGAGGCAACTATATCAGAGAGGTAAAGCACTTGCCCCTGAAGGAGTGAACAAACAAATGAAAGCACAAAACAGCAAGCATTCAAAAAGTTTCAAGAAGCCCCTTGTCTCAAATGAAAGGGAGATCAAGCACATAGTCTTATTGGAGGTGTACAATAAATTTGGAGGTCCCATGTACATAGTATGCACATAAAAGATCCCTTAGAACTTTAAAATCAAAAGGAGCAGGCTGTTGGCTGCTGTGTATGGAAAACAAATGATATAATAATAATGAAATTCCAACCCAATATGCTACCTTCCATCCGTCATGATTAATAAGCCACAGAAAGTAATATCACAAAATTAACCTACTATGGATTATCCTTGGCTACCTGGCAGCAGACATACACATGCCTGTTTGAATACCATGTTTCCAAGTATTCCAAGAATAGTCTGCTGTTCTGTCTGTCAAACCTCTACACCCCAGGTAGAAGAGGAGCAACTAAGTAAGTAGCACATGTATACAGCCTATAAAGTTTTTGCTAACACTGTGGTTCCCTTTTCTTTACCTGCTTAGCTACACAGACAAATAAATAATCATTCTTGGTGTTCAATGACCAAAATGCTGTTATGAATTTATTCTTTTGTTTTGTCCTGAAATGCCATGATGGATCACAGGTTTTACTGTCAATTTCTTTTTTTAATTAGTGCACAGCTGAGTGGAGACTCACAATTATCTGACCCCAAGAATGTCACTTTCCATGTTAATTTATTGCAAGACATGATTACCACATGCCCAGTCTAACTGTATTTCCTTATTAATGCAGTATCTCTGATGTCCTTGAATGACATAATTTAGTGTATGGAAATGGTCCCTTAAACTCTCAGCATTTTTGTGTGTTTTATTGCCCTTTCAGTAACTCAAAGCTTATCAGCTTTACATAGATTCTATACTTTGCAGATATATAATATTGTTGGAAAAACCATGCTATTAAAGGAATGAATCCTTGCTTTGATGCTTCTTATCAGCTGAATTATGGGTTTAATGTGACTGAAGCTGAGCCATTCCACTGCTTCCTTTTGCAAAATATTTTAATTTCTTTCTTTATACAGGTCATCGTCATGTAGCATGTCCTTTATAGAACATCACTCCCATCCCAGTCTGTCTGAAAGAAATTCTTTCCTTTGCCAAAACTCCAGCCTCCGCCACAATCATACCCAGGCATTCCTAGATATCTTGGTACCATCGTCTTCTTTGTCTACACCTGCCTCTTTTGTCTGGCACCATACCTTCCACCACTGTTCTCTCAAGACCATTGTGTCTCTTGATGTTACCAAAGTATTTACATTTTCTAGCCATAATGGAATTTATAAACCAGTTCCCCTCTATGCTCAACTCTTGCCAAATGTCTACATTAGTCTTTTTCTCTATCCAGGGTAAATCCAGATAAATGTGCAAATTCACATTTTTTTTGGTGATTATTTTATTAGTTTTCTTCTTATTAATTTTAAACCAACAGTTATGCGTTCTTCACTGAGCTAGTTTAAGCCATCAGCAAATCTTAGGTAAGTTACCATTTGTCCATATATATTGATGCCTTTATCATTCCAGTTCAGTTTAGTCTTCTAAAGACTTTCTGACAGAAGTCACATCCTCCCCTTTCTCCCTTCCATCCCCAGTACAACAGATAAGAATGAGAGAGAAAGGTTACAATCGATATATCAGTTATATGAAGCATGAATGTCAGGAGCATAGAAATATTGTAATATGCATGGATTAACTTTCCAGAGATTAAAAAAACAGATACCTCTTCTTTATAGAAATACAAGTCATAGGGGTGATGGAGGAGGGATGTGCATGGAGCTGACAAAGTCATTATACAAAACACAGTACTACAAAAACTACTAATGTCTGATCAGTCAAAATGTACTGATCAGATTATGTTAGGACCAGGTGAAACATACTGATCAAGACCCCCACCTCACTTCCAAGCAGTGTTCCCTGGAAACAAGCGGTTTCATGGCTAATGAGGTGGGGATCAGCACTGAGATCACCATAGTGATGAGCTTACTGAGGAGCCTCATATTGCAATATATCCTGGAGGATCTCGGTCTACCTTCTCAGGTATGTCAAAGAAGAATCACTCTAACCTACCATCAAAGAAAGTCATCAAAAGTACCTAACTCAAGAACAAATGACATTAGCAACAACAATGATGACTGCAAGTGCATATTAATGCTTTGGCATAGACTTCCTGCAAAGAGGCTAACAGCAATGTTGTTGAAAATATTCTTCTGAGTCAAAAAAGGAATCACATTAATGATGAGCTGAAATGATAATCTCCAAATCAGACAAGCTACATGAAGAGAAAGATCATGATAACAAGTTCACATTACCCTCATTTCTAAAACTGTAGATATGTGATCAGCAACTTTTATTTCAGTGATTGTTTCGCTCAAAATATGAACAGCCACAGTACTAGTTTCTGTTTTAGTTTTAAGCCACAACAACATTGTTTTTTGCAGTCCACAATTGCATTCATCAACTGTTTGAAGAGCTAAGTGACTGTCATTTTCTTTAGCTTGTATTTCACAAATAATCTGGCAAAGTTGAGGCAAATAGTTTTCTGGAATGAGAACAAATAAATATGATAGTAAATACTCTTTTTTTATTTTCAAATTATTATTTTTTAAATTGATAGATAAAATAGGTTTAATTAATTGTGTGTGTGTGTGTGTGTGCATTTGCCTTTGTTCTTCATGCAGAGTGGATTGTACTGTGTATGTGCATGTTTGGCTTGTGAGCTGTGTCCCTACTGATGTTCAGCCTATACAGCCTATTGAAAAGTATGCAGCAAAGATGGCATAGTAACTAGCTGCACATAACTTGTTGGAGTCAATAATAAAAGAAAACATTGTAATGTATTTAGACAAATTTAATCTAATTAGAAATAGTCAGCATGGGTTTACCAGAGGGAGATCATGCTTTACAAATCTATTAGAATTCATGGAGAAGGTTACCAAAATGATAGATAAAGGGGAGCCACGTTATTTATCCAGATTTTGCAAAGGCCTTTGATAGAGTACCTCATCAAAGATTATTTCGAAAGTTAAAATCACATGGAATAGGTGGGGAAGTTGCCAAATGGATTGAAAATTGGTTAACGGGAAGAAGGCAGAGTGTGGGTTTAAATAAGGAGTACTCTGAGTGGTGTGAAGTGAAAAGAGAGTGCCACAGGGCTCGGTTTTGGGACCAATTTTGTTCTTGATATATATAAACGATTTGGACATTGATATTGGATCCATGATTGCAAAATTTACTGTTGACACAAAACTATGCAGTAGTGTCTCATCTAAAGCAGAAGTGGAAATATTAAGGTCGGATTTAGATAAAATTCGAGAATGGTCTGTAATCTTGCAAATTGAGTTTAATGTAGATTAATTTACAGTCATCCACATGGGTAGATCCAATATGGAACATAGTTACAGAATGGGAAAGAACAATATTAGAAAGATAGATAAAGAAAGGGACCTAGGGGTTATAATAGATCATACAGTTAAGGTGAGGGAGCAAGTTCAGGTAGCAGTAAAAAAGGCAAATGCAATGTTAGGTATTTTTTTTTTTTTTTTTTTTTTTTTGCGTTCGCCTTATTTCTCTAATCCCCAAGGCAGTGTGCATTGCACTGCGTTTTTATTTTGCGCCTGTCGGCCCAGTGCATCCGACTTCAGCATGCATTTTATGTAAGGGTCTGCTTCCTCCTGCATTTTCTAAGGGTTTGCTTCCCCGGGGTAACGGCCGGTGCTGAGATGGGGATCGAACCCAGCACCTTATGGTTGTGAGCCGTGTCACATAACCACTAGGCCACGCCGTCCCCACCAATGTTAGGTATGATAAAAGGAAATATTAAACATAGGAGCAAGGATGTGATAGTCAAACTGTATAAAGCATTAGTTAAACCTAGATTGGAGTACTGTGTACAGGTGTGAAGTCCTTATCAGAGAGGGGATATAAACCTGCTGGAAAGAATACAAAAAAGAGTGACAAAGCTGATAGTGGGATTCCAAAATTACAGTTATGAGGAAAGACTATTAAAAACCGGCTTACAGTGTCTAGAAGAGAGAAGAATTCGTGGTGACTTAATACAGGTTTATAAGATGATCAGAGGAATGGATAGATTAGACTATAACTAGTTTTTTAAAAATACAGCCACCCACAAGAACAAGAGGGCATAGCTACAAGTTGACTAAGGAGAGGTCCAGATTAGATATTAGAAATTATTTTTTTAATCAGAGAATTGTGAATGCATTGCCAAGGGAGGTAGTGGAGGCAGGAACAGTTAATGCATTTAAGAATAAATTGGATGTGTATAGCTTTAAGAGCAAGGTGAAGTAAATGGAACTGGTTGTATACAGACTCTGCAGAGTCTTCTAGACCAGTATAAAGACATTAAGTTAAGTTAAGGTCTACATTACTCTGCTGTTTTAGTTCATTATGGAGGCTGCCAGACCACGGATTTTCCTGGAATTCACACTTGTCGACGACTTATACTTGTGTTCCCGAAAATGTGTTGTTTTCCATTTTTACTGGTTAATTCATTTTTTTTTGTGTTTTCTTCCGTCCGGTTATCCTGGTCTGGACATCAGCTATATTAATAGCACTACGCTTGGACCTGTGTTGTATTTCACGGTCTAGTTCACACGGCTGAAATTCACAATATTGGCGCCCTTCACCCTAGCTGCAAACATTGTCTGTTTTGGTGTGTGTGAAATTTAGACATAACTATAATGGACTAGAATACATCCTGGCAGAGATGCATTAGTCACTCACATGCCGAGTGATGTGCCTACGACCTCTTCCAGTTATGGGAAGGGCATGACACACAAAGTTAGATGTCATCCCCCCTCCGTTGCCTTGTGGAATGCTTGTTTACAATAAAGGCTTCGGGTGTGAATCCTGAGAAAAAATCTGCATCCTGTGCTATCTCCAGTCATCTCGATAAATACCTGGCCACTGGCCAAGGGTAGCTTAGGACCAGAGAATGAGGTTGACAAAAGGCGCAGTTTCTTCCTCACTTTACTCCAAATCACTGTACAAGTCACCCATTTCAGCGGACACAGCAAGAGAATAGACTTTCCCCACGACTGAACAAAGAGAGTGGTCTTCATCACATCTGCAGTAGGGGAGGCGTGGCCTAGTGGTTAAGTGGCACGGCTCACAATCCGAAGGTGCTGGGTTGGATCCCCATCACAGCACCGGCCATTACCCCGGGGAAGCAAACCCTTAGAAAATGCAGGAGGAAGCAGACCCTTACATAAAATGCATGCTGAAGTCGGATGTACTGGGCCGACAGGCGCAAAATAAAAACCGCAGTGCAACGCACACCGCCTTGGGGAGAAATAATGCAAACGGAAAAAAAAAAAAATCACATCTGCACCTGAGTGGTACCTGGATTGAAAAGAATAGGATCACTGTATCATTCCAAGCACACTGTATGAGGCAACTAAAGAGGGTTGTGAACGAGGCTGACAACCTCATCATGTAAAATCCTTACTATGAAGCTGCCATTGTTTACTGCATGCATGACAATCCTAGTTGACATGGCACCATTAATTTTTTCAGCTTTGGCTTACATTTCAGATCCAATTTCATATATTTACTTGCAAAATTTTCCCAATGGCTTCTACACTTTTTTACTCGATCCATGGATCCTAAACAAATTTGTCACTCTCTGGTTTACTGCAACTGTTACATTTTCTAATGTTAGTGTTATGACAAGGCTTGTTTTCATTGCGAGTTTTTTGACAAATTCTACCAATTGGTCTAAAATATGGAAATTTTAAATGACCTTTTGTGTATAATTATTGATAGTAAGCCTTGAAAGCTGTAGTATATTCTTTGTGTCTGTCTGTGTATTCCAACTTAAGTCTACTACTTATCTTATTTGTCAGCTCTCTGCTGCTTGTTTTGTTTGATCGCAATGTATTGTTTGCTGGGATTTTCTTGTACGATTTTATTTTGTTTTGTTCGGAGGAGGGCTCATGAAATCTATGGTGTTTGTTTTCTAGCATCAGTATGTGAGATGCATTTTTGTCTATTTGCTTTGTAACTTGAATTGCTTCTTCTAGTATCCTTTTCTGTCGCAGTTTGTCCCTATGTGAACCAAGTAGAATCAATATTCCAAACCAAAGCCGGTGGTAAGTCAAGCAGATGTGTGTCATCCATCAAATCTAGTCTTTGGATCTCCAGTTGCCCACTCTCAGTTTACAATATTTGAAATAAAACTTGACAACTCTGTTAGATAAAAGGTAGTCTCATTGCAGACATTGTTGCTGATGATGAAGTGTTAGAGACCTCAATGTACAAGTCCTCAGCTATTTATGAGGTTCCCTACCTTGATACCTTTTCCTCCTTTGCAGTAAGCCAGGTATCGATTTACAGTTGGGTCATCTGGAAAGTGCCACGCCTGTTGAATCTGGTACCTTTGCTATAACAAGTGAGTGCTCTACTATTCTGCTACTCAGACACTCAATGTAGCTAGAGAGACACTAACAAAAACACTTGATAAAGCGTATTACCCTCAAATAGATTGATGAATGGCACTGGTTCACTGCTAGTGACTGGGGATCAAAAGAATTGTAATATATGTGGAATTAGAATATGTTTGGTTATTTGTTCCGGACATAGTCACAAAGTTGTAAGCAGACCTTTGTATTGTTAGTCCATATATATAAGGAGGAAAACATTTATCAATCACAAATATTACTATTAACATACAAAAATAGACTCTGCAGATGTGAGGGAAAATTTATATTGGAATGAAAATGAGGATTACAATACTTGAAAAATATATCCTTGTATAGGTAAAAGAAGATGGTTTCTAGCTTTATGCAGGTCTTTCTCTTTCTCTACATATATATATATATATATATATATATATATATATATATATATATATATATATATATATAAATGAATGAGAATATGTCTGTATACCTGCTTTTTTAAATACAGCACAAATATGCTACTCAAGCAGGTAACTGCTGAGACTAATTATGTAAAGAAGACACACACAAAAACTCTGGATGGATGCTATTGTGAATAATGTACCTGATTGACATTCATGCTATGATTAAAATACTGATTTTTTAAATAACTAAATGATGAAACACTTTGATGGCACTGTTCCAAAGATGAGACCAAGCACATGAGTACTCAATTTTAAATAAACTTCCTTAATAAAATTTCCAAGTCAAAATTTGTGTCCCTAGTACACCATTTTTGTTATTCATTATTTACCTGTCTTTCTTTTGTCTTCTTTCTCTCTCTAAGCACACACATATATATAAATGAATGAATGAGAATATGTCCGTATACCTGCTTTTTTGAATACGGCACAAATATGCTACTCAAGCTGGCAAATTCATCAATCACTATATTAAATAACACAAATTTATCATTGTAGTATTTATTTCCATTGTTAGGGTCTGTCTATAAAAGGAGGTGGAGGGGAGGGGGTGTTATAGGACTAAGAAGTAAAGATTTTAGCCCCTGCAGTCACCATGCAGACTAGGTTTTTATTTTATGCCTGACTGATGAAAAGTTTCACCTTGCTAAGGTTTTTGTAACTATTGTCACCTTGGAAAGGAACTAGTATCCAATCCATTTGGTCACTCTCTCGGGTACTTACAAAGTTCTAATCACATGTTTTTTGGTTTTTTAAAATTAAATGCTACAGTTTTCTAATGGAAGTGATATGTCATAATATATTTTTGTGAAGCTTTATACTCACCTTTAAAAGAAAACAAATTTTGTCCGGCATGTCTAGTGCTGCCCTTGTTCTTAATAGAAACTGTAACTTTTGGTGCATTCTGTGTTCTTTTACTTAATATTAATATCTGACAAATCTGAAGAACAAAAAACTACACAGCTGTTTGAAAGCAATAAATGTATGACACAATGCTATATACAATTGGCATTTCTGCATTGCAAGTGTCTAAATATCACATTATTCTCTAAAATTTGGTTATTGACACTGTTAAACTAAGGTAAGTTATCAAAGTTTTAGAAGGCTTAAGCATTGACAGCAGAGACATGATAGTAATCAGCATCATCAAGTGCCCTGCTAGTTGGCATTGGTGATCGATCATGGACTTCCATTTCCTCTTATCATGTTTGTCATTTATCAGTTCCGCCATTGATCGCCTACTATGCTATGCAACATTTTCTTTCTCTGCCTCCCTCTGTCCCTCTTCCCTGCGATTCTGCCGCTGTCATTGTGTGTTCCAAACCTGCCTCTTCTCTTTACATGCATGAAAAAGAATGATTGTCTTGTACTTATTTTTGCCATAAACTGTCTTTGTGTCTGGGCCTCATCAATAACCCCTTATTAACTTTCTTTGCAGTTCATATAATTTTCATCAGTCTTCTGTAAAACCCACTTGCCATTGCCTCTAATGAGCCCTTTACTTGCCTACTGATTGCCCATGGCTCGCTGCCATATGTCAGCACTGGTTCAACATAACCTCCAAGAACTTCATTTCTTAATTCCAATGATCGGCTTTTGTTGCACACGATTCCACTCATACTCTGAAAGACTGATTGTTGCCTTGGCTATTCCGTTCTTTATTTCATGAGTGCATCTCTCATCAGAACTGATTAGGGTGTCTATGTAATGAAGTGAGTGTACTTGTTTTAGTTCTGTCTCATTTATCTTTATGCAAAATTTTGTAGATTTGTGATTCTTAGTCATCTGATTTCTTTTGATTTAAGCTGAGGTCTTTATTTTCGCTTTGAATAACTACCATATTGACCATTTCTTTTAATTCATTCTGCTTTATCAACACAGCGTCATCAGCGTAATATAAGTTGGTTTTTTTTTTTTGCGATCGTCTTATTTCTCTATTCCCCTAGGCGTTGCACTATGTTTTTATTTTGCGCCTGTCGCCCCGGGGCATCTGGCTTCGGCATGCATTTTATGTAAGGTCTGCTTCCTCCTGCATTCTCTAAGGGTTTCCTTCCCCGGGACAATGGCCGGTGTTGTGATTGGGGAACAAACCCAGCACCTTCAGATGGTGAGCCGTGTTACTTAACCACTAGCCGTCGCGGTCCCTGCAACACAAGTTGATTATGTTCTGTCCACAAGTTGATATTCCTGGCAGTGCCTCTATAGATTTCAATATAAATTCGCTGTACAGAGAGAACAGGTCAGATGATAGCACACATCCCTGCTTCACTCCATTTGTATCTGCCTAAAGTTCCCTTTTGTGTTAACTGTTCGTATAGCTGCAGTCTGTCCTCAGGACAAGTTCTGAACTACTCTCAGGTCCTTACCATTGACAAGTAGCTCTTCCAGTATATTCCTCACTTTTCTCATGATATGCTATGAACACTAAATTCATCAAGATTGTGTGAGTCATATTATTCTGGTAGATGGGGCTTGAAAGCCTAGGAAGGCAGGTCATGGCATGAAGACGGTCAACATCAGAGTTGTCAAATATAGCTAATCATAAGTAGCCATGTAGATCTACACATTCTAACTTAGTTGTGATGATATACGAAGTTTGAGAAATTTCGATTTTTCAATTAAAATGCAATCAGATTTAACTGTATGATATGTAGGTATTATATAATAAATGATGTAGGTCTATGTCTAAACTAATAATATAGAATAGTATAATACATAAGTTTGATATAGTGCATGTAAATATATAGAACCGTATCATCTCTTCTCTGATCTAAACTTGTTATTAATGTTATCTGTAACTAAAATTCTAGAGCTCCAATTTGAAAGGGAAAGGCCCATGTAGGAAATTCCGAAATACTATGATGATGTCTATATTATAACTTATTATAACTATAATACACTAGACCTGCCTACGCTATAAATATATTTTTATTCGCACTTTTCTAGAGCAATTTTAAACAATTACGACGTATTAATACTATTATGGTAGCCGTAAACATCCACGCTTTATGAAAATATAATGTCAGAGTTTAAGCAACAAAAGACAAAAACCTCATTAGCAGCTCCAAGAATATTCAAAGTGGGGTGTAGAACTTTAGCAGGTTCCATAATATAAAACAGTAACACGATTACAAATTTGTTTTAAAAAATAATAAAAAACCTAGCGTGTGAACCTAAATGTCATCGAGTTATACTCGAGACTTGTTACAAACTGTACCGATAACTAATTACTGCCATGATTCAAAGAGAAACTTAGTAAAACTAACTATACTACTTCTTTCACTTGCGATTGCCATTTGTCGTCTGCTATTAATACAAAACAGTAACTCGGAACATTATCATCAGCAAGTGCCATATCGGTTGGTGAATGCGAAATTTCCATTCCGGCTGCTATATCCTTGGATCCCTTTACCAATTTCTGTGTAAACTGGTTTGGATTTAAACACGCGTGTGTTCACTAGAGATCTTCTTTATTTTTCAATTTATAGTCTCTGGGTGTAGGCTTAAAATATTCCATAAATCATGTTGTAGAAAGATCTACAGTATCCAGGTATTTTGATTGATCTGTAGTAGACCAGCAGGATAGACTTTACAACAATCCTCGTGCGTCTATGATTTTCAGAACAATCGATTATCATTATTTTCAACTTACAATAAGCAGCTGCATTCTCTACTTACACGACTGTTAACATATATGTTGCCGCTTTGAAGCCATCCATTGACTTCTCCTTAGGTCATAAATGACATTTTCTTTCCGTACAGGGTCGGGCCATCAACATTTGATGTTTAACGTAATGTAGCCACCATTCTGTATGATTTTTGCAAGCTCATCTGAATATCGGTCTGGAGCTTCAACATCAGCAAAATCAGATTCTCCTTGCACTTTAATTGTGTATAACCGACAGTCACAAGATGGCGATTGACGTCCCCAACACCTTTCTCGAGTTATGCGTCCTGTCAGATGTTGTGAGCGTGGTTCTGAGATCCATGGATGTGTTTATATGCACAGAAACGTTAATAAAGTTGTATTGGTTAATATATCGTTATGGTACCAGAAGTGAATATGTTGTTATATACCTATGTTGTTATTACGTATAGTCTCACGTAGTTGTATTAGATGATATGATAGCTAGATATTTCATCTTCTTCTTCCAAAACTCGAATGAATTCAAGAAGTGTTTTATAGACGAAACACCACACGAGAACCGTTCTACAATTAGTATATGTGAAATAAAATACACATATTTTATAATGTGCCGTATTCTAGTTGTAGTCGAACTCTAAGCCTATCGTCCCCTATTCCTGACAACGCGTGAAAGCAAAATCGTTGAGCCGTGCAGCGATAATGAACACGTACTCTCGAGGCACCTTGTTGACACTTAGACCGGAGGAGTGTAGGGGTCACTCGTTACCACTGGAGGTGACAAGACGTCTTACCTACCTCGGAGTCCGTGTCAGTGAGAGACATAAACAAACGTACGGAAAGAAAAGGGACAGGAGAGGTGGTAAAAGAAAAAGTAGGAAGCCAAGAACAGGGAAAGATTTTTTAGATTTGCCCTGCCCTGCTCAAGCCCAGCCAGCTAAGCAGGAAATTCGTCACCAGGCTACCACGACAGCCAGCAAGTGTGCTGAGTGGTGTGGACCGCACAGAACACGGCGAGGCACTTGAGCAACCGTGGTCATCCACTGCACCCACATTCAGTCGTTCCGACGTGTCTTGCCACTGGTTAAAGTTGGACTCGGGCGAGAGAGTGAGGTCGACGAACTATGCAACCCTTCCTCACTTAAATCAAATTCATCGCGCAAGTCATTCTCTTTTCATTTATCAAATACTAACACAGTCGAGTCCTATAACGACAGACGAGCGGCAAAGCGGAGAGCGTAAGTCCGCTGACAAGCTAAGCTACAGTAAAAAAGTTGCGTCAGTTGCGGGACTCCTGGATTAGCAATAAAGCGGATGAGATACATGGATTTGCTGGCAATCAGGATCACCGTCTCGCGAAGCGGACTTTCCATGCTTTCACTGCCTGCGAGTGTGCAGATACTAAATCGGACTCGTCTGCCATCTCCGCACCCATCCACAACCCGGAATGACAGAATACTCGACTGGAGGGACTGGTTTAGTGAAAAAAGAAAAAGTCCTCATCACTCGTGATGGACGAACAACATACATACAATAACTAGTCCCGTCTAGAAGGTTAACACATTATATCTAATAAGATTGGCAGTTATAGTCCAATGAACGAGATCTGTAATAAAGCTGGGTCCTTTACATATAAGGTGTACGCTGGCTTTCGGTTCAGAGAGGAAACAATCAGTTTCCCTCGACCTGAAGGATACATATTACCAGGTCGACTTTGGGACCTTGATGCATTGTTTGAAGCCGCATGTAATCTTCCCATGGCTGGTGAGCTGGATATCAGCTGCCATAATAGAAAGAACAGTTGCACTTCGGTTGGGATTGTGGACATAAAAACCCATGCGAACATGTTCATGACTGTCACAAGGTCTTCCCCTCTCACCTGTGCTGTAAAAAATCTACACAATAATGAGGACAGACATTCAACTCACAAGACCATGGTGAACACTCACATTTGCAGATGACATTCTGACGTGCATGACTTCCTAAGATAGGCATCCGATGGTCAGATACGTCCAAGAGACATTGCATGCAATCTCACAGTGGAGTGAGGATTCCAGTGTCCACATTAATCATGACAAGGCCTGCCTGTTCTTTGATCAATTATAGTGCTGACCTATCTGGTGTTATCTTTCGTGGATCGCTGTGGTCGAGAGGCAAGGCACTCACCTCTCAAAGCGATGAACGGAAACGCGTGGGTTCGAGACCCGCAGGTTTCAATCAACCACTGGTCTCAAAGGGGTGGGACCGGAGTGCCTGCATCTTACATTACCTCTAGTCGTCTTGATTTAAGTCTTTCAACTGGTCCAAGGTAGTTCGGGACCAGAGAGTGAGTTTGATGACCAGCGCAGCTTCTTCCCCACTAAAATCCAAATACAGCGCAAATGACATCATCAAGACAAAAACCGTCTGATGATGTCGCTATCATCGCTTGCCATGAGCAACTAACTTTTCTTAACAAATCTTTGGTGGACGTGCCAACAAAAAGTTGAAATACCTCAGAGTAACTTTTGATCGTAGTTTCTCAAATAGATACGACGTCGATCAGACCATATAGAGATGCAAGCGACATCTCAGTGCACTCAAGACTATGGCTGCGGGAAACTTGGAACAACGACTGTTTTTCGTCCTATGTCGTCAGTTAGTGCTGTCAGTTGTTGATTACGAGCTTTACATTTTCATACTATCAAGATTACAGTGGGAACGGTTATAACGGCTGAGGTACATGCGGCTCACCCTGGGGGCGACTCTTCCCCTTCTCTCTCTTCTCACCTCACTCTGCTTCATTTGACTCTGTCCTACAGTCACACCCTTGCACAACTTTCGTGGTAAAGCCCTTCCATTGCACTTTGCTTGGGCTAGCTTCTGAGGGCGCACAAACCTAGCATAGGTACATACAGACGCACACATTCATCCAAGCACTGGTTTATGCGTCCTGATATCGCACAATTGACTACGGTCTGGGGTGGAAAATGGCGCGCCTCCGCCAGTAGAAACTAGTGAAGCAAACTTTTAAGCAAAACAAAAAACAAAAAAAAAACGTATCCAGCATGAAGAGATGCGACTGGTTCTGGGCTGCACTAGATACCCCGATCTTTAAGATGCGGCAAATACTAGAACTAATATCTGTGGCCTGCATACATAAACTGGGATTCCGTGCGAAGTGGTTAAGCTGGTCAGCCTCGTGATCAGGTGGTGTGGGTTCGACTCCGGACTCCGCCGTCTTTTTCACAGGTGCTTGATGCGGAGTTCCCTGTATCTCGTAGTCGCACCCTAGTCGTCTTGTCCTTGACTTGTCCGTTCACACTGGTGTCTGGCAGCACGAGGCGAGAGAGTGAGGATAAAAATTAGCGCAGTTAATCCTTACTAAAAATAGAGCTAGCAAAATAAATTATGCCATAATCGTTTACGACTGACGGCGGCCTTTGGCTTTGTCTTGCACACATAAACTGGCACATACTAAAGTTTATATGCGGGTGGTCATAGACAGATGTCACCTACTGAACAATTCCACCTCAGGCATTAAGGGATCAAGAATGAAATGATGAACATCATCGGTGACACAGGCAAAGGGAACGATTGAGCATGTGACAACAGTTGATACGATAGTTAAGGGAGAAGAATGGTGTCCGCGCTGGTGGTTGAAAAAACATATTATCACAGAGTTATTATAACTTTAGGCAGGGAATGCAGAATGGTGCAACGGGAGGGATGAGTTCGAGGTTAACCAGATGATAATTGACAACACTCAGTAAAGTGAAGCCAATATATACACCGATATATCGGTGTTACACTAGTAGATATATGTTTGGGGTGTTTCTGATAGATTGAGAAGTTAGATGGCTGCTGAGCAGAACGGAATATACGGAACAACAATCTCCAGTATGGGAATGGAGATGGAAGGAGTGACTGTGGATTTGAGATGGCTTTAACAGGGGCAATCATTGTGTCAGACTCCCAATCCTTACTTCGGAAGGTACAGAAAGGCTGGCTATAGAACGATGGGATGACAGCTGTGGAAGTCTCAAACCTGCAGAGGGGGACTGCGTGGGTTAGTGGTTAAGTGATACGGCTCACAACCAGTAGGTGCTGGGTTCGATCCCCATCACAGCACCGGCCGTTACCTCGGGGAAGCAAACCGTTAGAAAATGCAGGAGGAAGCAGACCCTTACATAAAATGAATGCTGAAGTCGGATGCACTGGGCCGACAGGCGTAAAATAAAAACCACAGTGCAACGCACACCGCCTTGGGGATTATAGAAATAAGGCGAACGCAAACAAAACCCACAAAAAAACCTGCAGAGGCTGGTTTCGCTCGACTGTCCTGGTCATGCTAGGTTTCAGGGCAACGAAAGAGTGGCCATCCTGACTTTACAAGCACCATTTATGGGGGCACTAGATATGAATTAGAGTGACGTTTTGAAGTATATAAATGAACGTCTGTTAAATGAATCTACCTTCAGCCCACTTGTGTTGTTAGGTGTCGTAGGAAGATGAACACCCCTACCCTAGTAAATTAATCAGCAATTCATAGAATGTGAATCTTTGAAATCGAACGAGGTTCGAACCGAGTTGTGCACAAGAAGGACGGAATAGAAGTATGTACAACCAGCGAGCTGCAGATACCATTAGCACCCGCAGCTTTCGACATATACACAGGAAGACTGATCACCTATAAGTATGTCCGTAATGCAGTGAAGTTGGTTCTTAGAAACAGAACAGAACAGAACCCGCCAATAATAACGGAAATAAATACAAAACACTTCAAAATATATTTTGAAGTAAGCAGTACAAAATTATCAACAGTGCTGTATTCTTCCTTAATGTATAAAATTGATACTAAATAATTATATTCACATACCAAATTCACTAATTTGTATTACACAATTAACCTACTCACAAAAATGGATGTGTTCAATATTCAGTGTATAAAGATTATATTCTGAAATTGTGAATCAAATTCACTTTTTTAATAATTACGGAGGTAAATCAAAAACTTCATTATATTAATAATTAATTTCACAAATCCAGGTCAATCTAGAATTCTTGACGTCACAGGAGCGATGAACCAACGATACTGTACTGTAACCGTCGTACAGACCGCTATAATAATGTTATTTGATTATGATCTGTTTAATTAACTTAGGCCACTGAGTATATTACACAATGCAACCAAGAATACTTAGATAGGTCTAATCCTGGTCAATATTGTCTTGTTATTCTTTACAAATATGACTTATTACAGTAGTAAGTAACATTCCCACTCAACTTTCCAGTTACGTTTTTCGGTTCGTTAAGTAACTCACATTTTGCGTAAGTCGACTGAAGATTACTCAAGTGTAACTTTATAAGAAGCTGCAATATTACAAAAGAAAACTGTATTTGTTCACACTGGCAATAAGAGGGACATCTCATGGTAGTATTTACTCTGATATACATTTTAAAAAGTAAGACATATATAGAGGAATGAAACACACACTAAAGTATTCACTGTTCGTATAAACACATTTCAGTAGTAGAGTTGGCTCTGTAAGGGAGAGTGGTGGAGAGAAATGTTGTTCTGATGCAACTTCTACTCCACCCCCCCCCCCCATTCCTCTCTCGATGTTAAAGACTGAGTGTCGTCGGTGTCGTCTGAGTTGTCATCTTGACTTTGTTATAAGCGACATCTGGATTGGTTGGCAGGACAGATAGCCCAACTCTGAAGTCCTCAGCAGGACTAGACTCTGGCGCTCAAACACTGCTACAGAGAGCCAGATCAGATGAACAGAGCATGTTGTTCCCATGTCAGATTAGCGCCTCCCTAAACAACTGTTGTACGGTGAGCTCATGACAGGACAGCGCTCTCGCAGGGAGGGGGGGGGGGGAACGATACAAAAACACTCTAAAAGTTTCTTTGAAAAGTTTCTCCATTGATGTTGCTGACTAGGAGCCGCTTGCTCCGAACCACTCAGCCTGGCGTACATCAGTCACACATGGTGCTTGCACTGCTGAGCAGAGGACCATCGCGGAGGCGCAGGAAAAGCGAGCTGCACGAAAGGAAAGAATGCAAGACTGCCCAACTATAGATGCTGTTCATGTGTGCCATACGTGGGTTAGAGTTTGTCACGCTAAAATCAGACTCTACAGTCATATGCAGTCACATCTGAATAAACATGTCTGGGGCTGTCGCCATCTTTGCTTGCGATGGGCTTCTAACTAACTAACTACACATGTGGCTGAGTTTTACATTCGTAGCTTAGTGTTTTCATTCGCAGCATTGGTAAACTGAGTTTCACTAAGTGTAATATATTTGCTAATGAAAAGTGCCGATATAGAGAATGAATGTAGCTCGGAGCGTCGCATATTTAGGTACAGTGGTATCGTAGATTGGAAATAAGGGAGGGGCATACTGAAATCAATTATTTTCTGCGGGTAAGCTGATGTGGTACTGCGTGCTTTTTATAATAAGACATGGCAAACAGATAGAGGCCCCTGAGAGTATGGGATGTGAGCTCAAAAAAAAAAAAAAGCATACATATGGCCAGAGGATGTGAGAAACATAACACCTAAGAGTTTTCCTGGTATGCACTGATATCGATTTTTCATAACAGATAACTCTGACATTTATTTTTATTTTAAAGGTAGAAATGTCCGAGTTATTCCCCTGAATTTAACCGGCCTTCCCAAGAAGTTTGATAATATTAAATGTTTTTTGTATCTGAACATAGCATAAATGTATGATATTCTGAGATTTCACCGACGAACAAAGTAATATTTATAGCTTCACGACCACTACATTCTTGAGGCATGGCACATGTAAATAAAATGGTGACTTGTATTATGTTTGAAACGGCCTTTTCGACATCCAGATTTTATGAATCATCCACATAATAGTGATAAACAACAATACATCGGCTTCCGGGTCTATCACTTGATTCTTGACACAGCGCCAACTTCTGATTACTGGTTATGAGCACATTAGAAACTTAATACTTCTTCTCACACGAAGATGGCGCAGGATACGAATTTAAATGTGCACGATATTATATGGCACTTCTCTGTAACAGATCCTCGACTTCATTCGAAAGGCTTCACTGTTTACAAAGTATCGTGCAAGGTAAGCAGTGACTACTGACTCACTAGTGACTGAGTGAGTAAGTGGTTCAGTAGATGAGTGGGGTGGTCAGTGGTGTCTGTAGAATTAAGAATAGACATACGCTACGGCACGTCACGGGCGTGTACACACAACACTCGCTGGCACAGTTTCATATTAATTCACAATCACGTTTACACACTAACACAGATATCTTTATTTTGTGTTGCTGTTGCCATTTATATGTACAGTACTGACTGATGTCGATGTGAATCATTCACTGAATGACTTCAAGAGACTGACAGTCACACACTCTATCTTGTTATTGCAATGTTAAAATAATAATAAATGGCCTTTTTCGTCTATGCAGACGGTCATGAAGGAGGTATGTGTTTTTTCACTAGATGGGTCTTTTCTCCTTTCGACATACGATTATTTTCGAGTTTCTCTCTCCGAGTAGCTTCAAATGTTGTTAGGCCATTTCGGAGTGATGTCTTCCATGTGGTTCGCACCGCAGCTGAGTTTTCCCAAGCATTGTGGTCAATGGAAAAGTCTGTCATTGATGCCTTGTAAACATCTTTATATTTGAGCAGGGATCTGCCTGGGAGTCTCCTCCTCTCTGACAGCTCACCATAAAACACCTGTTTTGGAATGCGCCCATTGCCCATTTTACTCACGTTACCCAGCCAGGCTAGTCTTCAAGCACATAACAGTCCTATAGTAGAAGAAATATGTGCGCGTTGCCGTACTTCTGTGTTTGTTTTCTTGTCCTGCCACCTGATGTTCATAATTTTCCACAGGTAGCAGAGGTGAAAAATGTTAGCCGTCTCTCGTTCCTAGAGTATGTCGTCCATGCCTCTAATAGGTACAGCAGGATGCTGAGAAGACAGGGCTGATATAGCTGCATTGTTGTCTGCAAAGTCAGTTTAATATTTCTCCATGCCCTCTTGAAAAGGCCCCCAAAAGTAGTTTCTACTCTTCCAATTCTTACATTTATTTCCTTGTCTAGAGAGAGGGCACTTGTAATAGTTGACCCAAGATAGCTGAAATTTTTGGTTGATGCTAGGAGATTGCCATGGAGAGTGATGTTTGCTGGAATGACGGTACTTGACTCAGAACCACTGTCTTTGAGACATTTATTGATAGCGAGAACAAATCGAATGCCTCAGCAAAACTGTCAGTTAAAGATTGCAAAGTGGCCTCATCGTTAGCCACAAGGGCAGCATCGTTATAATATACTATAATATGTAATAATATATTATATAATATAGTATATGTAAAATAATATGTTTGTTGTCTACACTGGAAATAATCATCTAAAATAGGTGCTGTCAGTACTCTGGCTTGACTAATCAACTAATGCTTAGTAGTAGTACAGTAACTAAGGTTGACTGACGACAGTTTTGTATTTTGAATATTACCTCAGAATGCCATGTGATAAAGTAAGTTACATTATTTCAAGTTATTAACAATTCCTATTAATTTACAGTGTTACATGTAAATTTATGATGATGAAAGAAGTATATAGTCTACTGTAATGATGTATAGTAATAGATACCTTTATACAAGTGAACAAAACATTGTCAGTGGTGAATGTTCTTATGTCTCAAATTTTGTATTTGATGCTTCAATTATTAGTTTCATTTCACATTAGGAAATATATAAAGTTAATTTATGTGTATATAGACCTTGTTCTGTCAGTCACTATAGCTAGTTATGCTTCTGCTATTGTTAGATAAGATTAGTGCGAAGTTTAGCGAGAGTTAGGTGGAACATATAGACCAAGACCCCCATCTCATGTCCAAAGCGTGCACATGAAAACAGGATGTGTTACAGCAGCCTGAATTACAAGGTGGTAATCAACACTATGATTCCATAGTAGTGAGCATGCTAAGAAGCTCTACATTATCATTACTGCGAGGGGACACGACTACAGCCTCCACAAAGATTGCAACCAATAAGGCAGTCGGGCGTCCCCTGGAAACGATTTTCAATCGGCTAATCCTTTTAACATCTAGGCACTAATCATACCATGGAATTTAAAAAAGGCCTCGTGTTGATTTCAATCAACATTGAAGGACTCTCCGTCAGCAAAGAAACACTGCTGTCTGAAATATGCATTCAGTGTAAATGCGATGTACTAGTGGTCCAAGAGACCCATCGCGCAATCGCTGACAAAAGACCAAAAATAGACAGAATGACGATTGATGCGGAGATACCACATAAGCAATATGGGAGTGCCATTTATGTCACACCAAACCTAGATATAAGCTCAGCAGGCCAAACCTCCTGAGGAAACACAGAGATCCTCACGATTCAAACCCAATCACGCACAGTGATATCAGTATATAAGTCACAGAATGACAACTTTGTTTTTGAAGAACCTGACAACTTCAGATCACAAAGCAACAAAATAGTAATGGGAGACTTCAACTGTCACAGCACTGCATGGGGCTACAAGGAATCAGATGCTAACAAAGAAGAGCTGGATAATTGGGCAGAGCAGAATGGACTGCAGCTCTTCACGACCCAAAATTGCCTCCATCTTTTAATAGCTGCAGATGGGGAAAAGGTTACAATCCTGTCAACATATTTGTTAGTGACAGGATAATACACAGAGTGGCAACATTTTTAGAGGAGCCCATACCACGGACGCAACACAGGCCCATATCATGTACCATCACTGCAGTTGTCAAGCCGGAAAGCGCACCATTCAAAAGATGCTTTCCAACGAGTCAAATGTGGTCCACCTACCTATGATCTAGACAAAGAGGTACATTTATTAGAACCAGCCATTGCAAAATATGAGGCCTTTGTCAAACTCGTAAAAAGAATTTCTAGACACCACATACCAAGAGGCTGCAGAACTCAGTATATTCCAGGCCTTAACGATGAATCAAAGGCGCTATACCAGCACTACCAAGTACTATTTGAAAGTGACCCTCTCTCTAATGAAACCATCCAGGCTGGGAAAGACCTACTACATGACATATAAGAGTAAAAAACAGAAAAATGGAGCCACTTGGTGGAAGACCTTGATATGAAACAAAAGAGTAGACATACCTGGAAACTTATTAAAAACTTCAGTAATGCGCCAGCGAGCGCTCCTGCAGGCATAACACATCTGCCCCCAGTCAAATAGCCCACAAATTACTACTGAACAGAAAAACCACTCAAAAAAGCAGAGCAAACAAATATTCAGCGAGATTGTAAACAGGAGAATGACATATTGGCGATACCTGTCTCCTTGCAAGAACTAAATGATGTAATACATCAAATGGAAAAACAACAAAGCAGCTGGCCCAGAATACTTGAGGAGAGAGCAAATTTGAAACTTTGGACCAGAAACCATCACATGGCTGCTGAAGCTTTTCAACACATGCATCGGCTCTAAATTCCTAAGATCTAGAGAAAACCCCATGTGGTTGCTCTGCTTAAACCAGGAAAAACCCCATCAGAACCTAAGAACTTCCTGTTTTCACCACTGTGCCATGTGCCATCTGTATAAAGTCTTTGAAAGCATGATCCCGAATCGTACCGACCCTCTCATAGACAAGAAACTCATCAAAGAGCAAGCAGGCTTCAGGCATGGAAGATCATGTTGCGCCCAGATTCTTAACCTGGCACAACTAATCGAGGACAGGTACAAACGTAAACAGATCACAGGAGTAACTTTGATTGACTTAAGCGCAGCTTATGACACCATAAACCACCAGAAGTTGTTTGCTAAGCTATAATCCATGGCACCATAAACCACCAGAAGTTGTTTGCTAAGCTATACTCCATGACAAAGGACTGGCATCTCACAAACCTCATTAAATGTATCCTGCAGAATATGAGATTCTACGTCACTTTGAGAGGTAAAAAAAAGTTGATAGCGAAACCAAAAAAAATAGGCTGGCACTAAGAAGTGTTCTGGCACCTAGGCTGTATAATATATACACCAACAATCAAGCTATAGATACAGAGATGACAAAATTCATATATGCTGGTGATACAGCAGTAGCTGTCCAGGGAACTGGCTTCAAAGAAGTTAAACAGAAACTGACAAACGCCTTGATGTCCTTGCTCTATATTACCAAAAAAATCACTTCAAACCAAACTCCAGCAAAACTCAAGTATGTGCCTACCATCTCAGAAATAGAGAGTAGCAAATCAAAATTACTTGGGGGTAAAGTTGGACTGCATGCTGTCCTATGCCGCACATTGTCAGAAGACAAAATAGAAAATACATACGAGAAATAGTATCATACTGACTGGCACAACGTAGGAAGCAAAGCCAGATGTCCTCAGAACATCAGCACTTGCTCTGTGTTTCTCTGTAGCTGAGTACGCCACACCAGTCTGGGAGAACTCTGCACATGTCAAACATATAGATACAGCAATAAATGAGACAGGCCGTATAGTTACTGAATGCCTAAAACCTACACCAACTGAAAAAATGTACTCCATAATTGCCATAGCACCACCAGAGATACGAAGAACTGTCGCGTCAGATATAGAAAGAGAGAAACAAGTAAATGACCCAAGACACTCTATGTTCGGACATCAGGTGCAGCGCCCAAGACTAAAGCCAAGACGGAGTTTCTTACAGTCAATCCAGTCCCTAAAGACTAGTCTAGGAAATCGATGCATCGAAAGTTGGAAACAGCTGACACAGGTCCCCTTGATCAAGTTACGGGAGGAATCTGTGCCTGGACATCTCCTGCCCTACGCAACATGGAAGTCACTAAATAGACTTCGAACTGGTGTATCACGGTGCAGAAAAACCTGAAAAGGGGGGATACAGGGTTGATGAAACATGCAAATGTGGAGTAACACAAGACCACCCATCTGATGATCTGCCCAAACCTCCCAGAGACTTGTAGCATGGATGACCTGCTGCATGCCAGTGACAGGACAATCCACGTGGCTGAACACTTGAAGAAAGATGTGTGACGTAGTGCCTAGGACATGGAAAGTAAGTGTTACTGCGAGGAGAATCTAAGTCCAGTTTCTTCAGTAGAACCAGGAATGTAAGAAGAGCAACTATAAACCATTAAACAGAATACATTCATCAAGAGTATTTGAGAAACAAATTCTGAAAACATATTTTGAATTACTGATTAGCTGTTTTAGCACATTCATTTTTATATCATGTGCAAAGATGGTAGCAAAAAATTGCAAAATCAAGTCTATTTTACTTGGGACTTGGAATTCTGATAGTGGTCTCAAGGTAAGGTGTCCGCCTCGGATGCCAGAGGCCACAGGTTCGAATCACAGTGGAAACTGATTTTTTTCACATGGATCTTCTGGTAAAAATTTCCTTGATCTCTGGTTAGCGAGATCAGACTCCCGTGTTCAGTGGTAGGCACGTTAAAAATTCCTTGGCAGTTAGAAATAAAAAAGAGTAGGCACGTGTTCAGTGGTAGGCACGTTAAAAATTCCTTGGCAGTTAGAAATAAAAAAGAGTAGGCCTAATGACAGCTGCCCAGACAAAATTCCCAATTCTGGCTAAAAATCGCCCCAAAAATTATTTTTACATTTGCCCAGTTAGTTTGTTAAGAGCAGCATATAGATGGTGCCTAACTGGCTGCGGGTCTACTTAGATCTAGCATTTGAGTCTATTAAGATGGGCTTCCACATCGGTTAAACCACCCTCCAAGAAACTGGTTGTATACAGGCTCTACAGTCTTCTGAACCAGTATAAAAACATTAAGTTAAGGTGTATGCCTGCTACCTAGTAGTTGAAGGCTATTCAAAGTGGGTTCTTTTCCCAATTTTACTTTCTGTGGCTTACTAAACTTGTGAAGGGTAGGAATTTCATTAGTTTTCAAATTTTTTGGCCCAGACAGTGACTAACAGTCTGCTCTTTTAAATTTTCAACTGCCAAGGTTTCTTTTACATGCAAAGCATGTACACAGGACCTCCAAGTTAGTTGTCCATCTCCAATAGGACTAGACACTTAATAACATGGAAGTCTTGAGTTTGGACTAGAATTAATACTCTACTTATTTTTGTTATTGTTTCATTTATATGTTTTGCTAATGCTTAAAGTATATATGTCTTTGTGATCATCGTCAAGATTTTGATTACATATTTCTTGAACATTGAGCTTTCTCTTGTTTCTATATCATCTGCACAACAATGTAATATGCTGAAACATCAACTATAACAACATGGTGAGGGTGAAGGGAAGAAAATGAGTCTGACCTAACTTAATACAATGTTTGCATTAGGGATACACTATTAGTTATTTTATTAAAGTAAAATGATGGGCTTGTCAGATGCCACAAATACCATTCTTGCACTTAATGCACATAATGAATACGTATGTCTAGCAGAAGCTTGGTGTTTTTGAACATTTTCTGTTGTTGAAAAATTTTAGGGGCTTATGTGCATTATCTGAAAAAATAATTCCTGTCCATGTTAATGTCAAAATGTTCAGTTTTAAATTACGTGTAATAAACATGCATAGATATGGTTCAAATCCATGCTGGTACGAAAACAAGAACGAACGTTATTATAAAATGCCTTCTTTGGGGACAACACATATGTAAGCTAACACATCATGGAAAAATATATAATCAAAAGGAGATTGGAACACATAAAAAGGATACAAAATTATACTTTTTGAATGTTGCATGTGTAAATTATGCTGATCATTCGCTCAATATGATCACCACAGTCTACACATGCGATCACCACAGTCTACACATGCGATCACCACAGTTTACACATGTGATCACCAGTCTGCACATGCGATTACCAGCCTGCACATGCGATCACCACAGTTTACACATGCGATGATCACCAGTCTGCACATACGACCACCACAGTTTACACATGCGATCGCCACAGTCTACACATGCGATCACCACAGTCTACACGCGTGGCATTCAATAGTTCTCATTTGATATCCTTTTTATGTGTTTCCATCTCCTTTTAATGTATTCATCTCTTCTTCCATCATGTGTTAGTTTATATGTATATTGTTCGTTGTCTCCGAAGAAGATCTTTTGATCATAATGTAGGTTTCGTTTTTGTTTTCATCTGAGCTGTTTTTTTTAACACTTTATTTTAATCCACATTTCTGCCGCAGCCTCACCTTACTTTTATTTCTATTTAAATGGCTAGGCAATGATTTTGTCAACCTATGTTCTTGCATGAAGTTTGCTCCTAATTACATTTATGCAGGAGCACACATTAAGAAGGATCTAGCTTGATACAAGTGAAGTTAGATGGTAAACGAGGAGCTAGATAACATAAGAGGAGCTAGATGACATAAGAAGAGCTAGATGACATAAGAGGAGCTAGATGACATAAGAGGAGCTAGATGACATAAGAGGAGCTAGATGACATAAGAGGAGCTAGGTGACATAAGAGGAGCTAGATGATACATGAGCTAGTTAACAAACGAGGAGCTAGATGATACATGAGCTAGTTAACAAACGAGGAGCTAGATGATACATGAGCTAGTTAACAAACGAGGAGCTAGATGATACATGAGCTAGTTAACAAACGAGGAGCTAGATGATACAACAGCTAGTTAACAAACGAGGAGCTAGATGATACATGAGCTAGTTAACAAACGAGGAGCTAGATGATACATGAGCTAGTTAAGAAACGAGGAGCTAGATGATACATGAGCTAGTTAACAAACGAGGAGCTAGATGATACATGAGCTAGTTAACAAACGAGGAGCTAGATGATACATGAGCTAGTTAACAAACGAGGAGCTAGATGATACATGAGCTAGTTAACAAATGAGGAGCTAGATGATACATGAGCTAGTTAACAAACGAGGAGCTAGATGATACGTGAGCTAGTTAACAAATGTGGAACTAGATGACATAAGAGGAGCTAGATTACAGAGGAGTTAGATAATATATGAGAAGCTAGATGATACAAGAGGAGTTTGATGATACATGATAAGTTAGATTATACATGAGGAGCTAGATAGTACAAGAAGAACTAGATGATACAAGAGGAGTTAGATGACATAAGAGGAGCCAGATAATACAAGAAGAGTTGGATGATACATGAGGAGCTAGATAATAGAAGAGGAGAAATGATGCAAGAGGGGTTAGATGATACAAGAGGAGTTAGATGATAAATGAGTAGCTAGATGACATAAGATCAGCTAGATGATACAAGAGGAGCTAGATGATACAAGAGGAGTTAGATGATAAATGAAGAGCTAGATGATACAAGAGCTAGATGATACAAGAGGAGCTCAATGATACATGAAGAATTAGATGATGCATGAAGAGTTAGATGACACATGAGGAGCTAGATGATACCTGAGGAGCTAGATAATACAAGAGGAGCTCAATGATACATGAAGAGTTAGATGATGCATGAAGAGTTAGATGATACATGAGGAGCTAGATAATACAAGAGGAGCTCAATGATACATGAAGAGTTAGATGATGCATGAAGAGTTAGATGACACATGAGGAGCTAGATGATACAAGAGAAGCTAGATAATACAAGAGGAGTTAGATGATACATGTGGAGTTAGATGATACAAGATGGGACAGTTTTATTACATCTACAGCTTCAAGCATTTTGTTTTGAGCAAACCTATTAAGTTCTTGTAATGCTTTCTTGCAGTTTTCTTGTACCAATTTCTCAACTGTATGTTATTTTGGTTGACTTTACCATGTGTTTAATAGTCTCTTCTCCGTGTGGTTTAAGTTTTCCATTTATTGTAGGTCTTCATGTATATCTCTTACCCTAGAGGTTCCAGAACAATGTATGTCTGATGTTGAAAGATGACTTTCTATGTCCACTGTCAGTTCTTTTGTCAAGTTTAACAAAAATATATCTAGTTTGACTAAATAATTACTTTTACCTTAAACGATATGATACCTATTGATCTAACAGTTTCGTACAGATTTGTTGTGTATTGTTACTTGAACTAACCCTGTTTCCTTTTTCTTGTTTAATTTAAACTTTGAAATATCTTGTCTATTTTTATACATCTTTGTTTTGTACATAGGTCGTCTGTATAATTAAATATGTTTTATGTCAGTGCAAAAAATATGTTAACATTGAATTTAATATATTAATACATGACCGTCTGCTGGGTGATGGATGATACTACAGTTGATGAATTGGCAATCAACAGACTGCATGGATTTCTACTTTGGAGTTGGTCTTGCAGGGAGAGGCTCCTGAGAGGTAGCAACAGGATTGTGTACAACCAATGAGTTACTAAAACCATCAGTATCAGTACACTTTATTATTTGCTGAGGCATAGACAGAGCACCTATAGGTCTGCCAGGAATGCTGTGATGTTAATTACGTATGAAATAACAAAAATATGTTTTATTTCTCTCTTATTGAAAAAAATATTGTGATATCTGTGGATTAGAAGACATATTTGTCTGCATTACAACATGTTGTATTGTTGTCAATCAATTTTTGAATCCCCGAAGCTTATTTTCTGTTTTGCAATTGTGGACTGGATAAGCTCTGTACGTTTCTGTCAATAAAGGCCAAGGCAGACTCTGTTGTAATGGTTTATTGATTATTAACTCTACTAAGAAGTTTACCTGTGTGTGTGCGCATGCACCCACCCCTCACCACACACATTAATGCACACACACATGAGCATGTGTACATAACAGACTCACTCACCACACACATGCATATACACACACAGAAACACATTGGTATGTATAGCTTAGCGTGCATGATACGTTCTATGAAATAGGACGTTATGTGATTTGGACGTTGTGCGAAAACCATACTATAAACTTAGGAAAGTTATGTGGAGTACTGTAGTGTACTTGTATTGACAAAATAATTGCTTCAAAGCATACATTGTAATACTGCAAACCTTTTATTTGTAAGTACGGAAAGTTCACATTATAATATTGATAGCAAGTACATTACAATGCATAGATATGCCAGTAATATAGGTGTTTATTATGAACATCAAGACATATATTGTATAATAGATTATATATGCACTTTACCATTATACATCTGACATTGCATTTACTTTGTACTGTATACATGAGATACACATATTGCTTGTGTGTGGAAAGCTGTTGCTTTTACTATATTTGCTGTGTCCTGTTCTCTGTCAGAGTCGCTGAACTTTATTATAATCCTTTGGAATCACATATATTTGTGTGGTTTGTTGTTGGACATTGCCCGGGCGGAGGCTATGTATTGTATGACATATAGCGCTAAAAAGCCAGAAAAACACTGAGCTTAATGACTTAAGAGCAGCACTCTGCAAACTGTGCCAGCAGTCCGCACCAAAAAGGGTAGTGGTACAGTGGGTTCCGTCACACTGCAACATCCAAGGCAACGAGGAGGCAGACAGACTGGCAAAAGAAGGTGCAAGGCTACCACAAACAGATACCAGTATGACGTACGAAGAGTAAAAACGGCTTATCAAAGCCAGGTACATGTCCAAATGGGAAACCGAACATACTGGTTACACCAAAAACGATGCCTATTACCAGTTGAACCGAAGAGAGCAGGTCGTTGTCTTCAGACTTCGCACTGGCCACAACAGACTGAGGTACCACCTTTTCAACAAACTGAAGATAGGGTGTACCGATGAATGCCCGTGCGGTACTGGTAAAATGACCACTGAACATCTGCTGCAGAACTGCCCGACATACGAGGATCAGAGAGAGCAGATGTGGCCATTGCCAGTGGAACTGCAAGACAAGCTCTATGGTAGTGGCGAGAGTCTCAGGATGACCGCCGCTTTTTTCGAGAAAATAATGGTTACTGTCTGACTGTGTACGCAGAAGAAGAAGAAGAAGAAGTATGACATATATATATATCTTTGTTATATATATATATATATATATATATATATATATATATATATATATATATATATATATATATATATATATATATATAAATATATATATATATTTAAAAAGTTGTTAGCTTCTTCTGTGGTCATTCTCAATCTCCGGCTACCAAGCCCTAAACAGACAGGGCTTGCAAGTAGCAGAATGTAGTCCGGAGAATGGAATGCATTGTGTTGCTAGTTTACAGCTTGACTACGATATTTGCACCTTTCTGTCCAAGATATCTGTCTTCAGCAGATAGTTGTTAGCATTCCTTGATGAGACTGTTTAAGGGTTCCCTGATATAAAATAGTTGCAGAACTATGAATGTATTAATGTAGATAGCGGAAGGCTTTATCAGTTGCTAATGTGAGTAATCCATTGAAAGAAAGTATGGTGATAGTGTTTTGAATTGTGTGCAATATGATCTAGATTAACCAGGACAAGATAACATCTGTTTCTCAAGTTGTTTTACTGCTGACTCTTCAAACATGATAGATTAGCCATTTCAACAACTTATGGCAGTATGTCATAACTATTTAAATTTTAATACTAGTTGATAACTGATGATAGATTTTGTTTTGTTTTTACGTTCGCCTTATTTCTCTAATCCCCAAGGCGGTGTGCATTACACTGTGGTTTTTATTTTGCGCCTGTCGGCCCAGTGCATCCGACTTCAGCATGCATTTTTATGTAAGGGTCCGCTTCCTCCTGCATTTTCTAAGGGTTTGCGTCCCCTGGGTAACGGCTGGTGCTGTGATGGGAATCGAACCCAGCACCTTCTGGTTGTGAGCCGTGTCACTTAACCACTAGGCCACACCATCCCCTGATGATAGATAACATGTTTTCAATTTTATGGCTATTTTTAAACACAGTACCTTAATATGTATCTATCTGCACTTAAAGCAAGCAGATTAAAAACCATCATGCACCATGTTTGTACCATGCAATGCTTAGATGCACAGCTGCAGTTAGGCCCTTACAGGAAGCTTGTATCAGAGCATTTACATGTGCTTCTGCATTGATGGTTATGGTAGCAATTAATTTTACATGAGGAGGTTGTTATCTCCATACACAGCCTTCTTTAGTCACCTTTTACATGTTTGAAAGGATAAAGTGGAACTGTTCAGTCCTCCTAGGGGACCACTTGAGCAGAATTGAGAATAACAGTGTGAAATTGTGTAAACTTGTATTTGTATCATTTTGCACTTACTTCACTTCATTTTGCTTGTCTTTCTCCGTTTCTTTTTCTTACTGCATGTGTATTTATCTGTGTCACTACCCCGCACAATCAACTAAATACACAAATTAAAATCTGCTTGTTTTATCGTCCATTTTTTTAACTATTTGTATGTGGCCGAATAGTACCCTGCAACCGAATGCAAACAGATCATTTTTACCCAATTAATTGGAATACTTTGCTTCCATTCACATTTGTGACATACCTGAAGCTATTTGAGCATATCACGTATGAGATCAGCAGTGTAAATGAATGTTTGTCAATAGTGTTGCCAGTCATTCAAGCTATCTTTCTGTAACTGAAGTAGAACATACGTGATGCTGGAATAAAAAAGTAGGTTGCAGAAATTGTGTCCCCGTTGCAACACAGGCTTTTAGTCTGTTTAATCAAAAATGTCTTTTTTACTCCTGCAGGATTAGATCTAGGATTAACTTCCCTTCTTAATTGTAGTATACAAATTAAATGCAGGGTAGAAATAATGGAAGCTGTATCATCATTATGTCAATTACAAGACGTCAGCGCTGTCGATGACAACACTGTGTAAGTGAAATATGAAAATCTGCATAGTAAAGAAAAGCGAGATCACAACCAATGATTTTTGGTCCTCCTGGGATTCTGTACAAACATGCAACAACCAGCTAGAGACCAGAACCTCTAAACTTATTGAAAAACAACAACTGAATATGTTTCAGAATGGATTGTGTGTCTTTCCTTTGCTTCTTTTTCTCTCAAGCGGGAGAATAGGACCCCAACTACAGTTTACCTCCTTTATGAAGTCTGTACCAAAACACTGTGTGGGCTGATGCAGAGGTGGGATTTGTAGCAATTTGTTTTACATAATAATGTTGCTAGCACCATGCATAATTCTATTTAGTCACCTTTTGCAACATGCAGGGAGGCTCAGTTGTCCTATTATTCTCATCCCGCCACCAGAAAGGGATACCATGATCCACTTGAGGATATTGATTCAATGTGGAGTGGCAGAACAAGCCTACAGGTTTCCTGTTCTTTGCTCTTGTGCATATCAAGATCTTGTCCCACCTCCAACAAGTGTCCCAAATGAAAATCTGTTCAGCACTGACAGCAACATATTTTCAGATAACAGATGTCGTCTTTGGCAGAAAATGTTGAGAAACTCATATTTTCTCAAAGTGAATGCACATTTCATGCAGCAGTTACATTTTAATTAAATTTTAAAAAAAATCTTTAGTGATTAATTCATAGCAGTAAATAGTTTTAAGATATTTGCCCCATTGTTGTAACTATATAACACTTCGAAATGTCTGTCATTGATTACTTTATTATTATAGGAAGTGTCAGAAGCCGTATTGAAGACAACCTGTGACAACTTGTGTCAGACCTTCACTCACTATTTGTAATCATACTTGCATTTGACTGAATAGTAAAAACCCCTTTTCCGTGCACACAACTGCTTTTGTTGATAACTATCAATATATATTACCTGTCATTTCTCACAGTGCATCAGCTGATATTTTGAACAAAGTACATAATTTTGTATTTACTGATGTTAGCATTTGCAATGATTGTGGGCTTAAATATTGTTCATATAATATGGGGCATGGTATTTATAAACATTGTTTGAGACATATAGATGTTTTAGAGTTCTTCAGAGCTTCATAAAACCAATTCCTTCATTTCATAAAGGCCACTGATTGACATATCGATGTAGATTTTTCATAATTATATTTTAAGAATACAACAGACAACTAAAGAATGATGTTGTTATGACAGAGTCCAGCATAGATGTAAATCATACCCATATTTTTTCGAGGAGCATGTTATAAGAAAGGGAATCTTATAACACATTATGACAACAGGCAAACTTGATAAGAAAAGGGATATAGAACAACACAATAAATATACTGTGGAGTTTAACGATAGGACATTTAACAACAGAATTCATAAACTGCATTAATAACTAGAATTTATGAGGACACATAGTTGTTTACACCACTTGTTATGATACTTGGAGAGCAATGTGAGTGAAAGAACTGATTTAAGTGCTCTGGTGTGTTCTTATTTCATTTTTCAGACCAATTTGTTCTATGTGTTCTCATACAGCCTCTTTCCATGTTTATATATCTTCATCAGCATACTGATCATACATTGCTGATTATTTAAATCCAGGAAAGCACTTTTATAGCTTTCTGTAGAACATTATTCTCATATATTCTTTTTTTTTTCTTGAAAGAGAATTACAGGACTTGTTTATAAAAAAAAAAATAATTCAAATACATGTCTTATTTCAGTTTATGTTTAAACTTATTCCTTTTCAGAGCTTCTCTGTCAAATCCCCTGAATTATTAACAGAGGTAAGTAACATTTTAAGTAACTTATTTATTATAAGTTCGTTTTCAGATTACAGTGTCACAAATCACATTGAAGCTACTGATCCTAAGCAATCTGCAGGTTTCTAGCTTATTTGTGTATCCTTTTAAGCATAAATGTCTTGAACAATCAGGCAGATGAGTCACGCCATTAATTGTAGATACTGCTTAAAATTATACTGGAGAGAAATTATGCATAGAGTAGACAATGAAGTTCAGGATGAGCAATTTGGATTTAGACAGAACAATGGAACAATAAAAGCAATATTCTGCATAAGGATACTAGCAGAAGAATATATAGAGGTACAACAAAACATTTATATGTGGTTTATAAACCAGAAGAAAACGGGCTAGATAAACGGTTAGCCATATACACGAAGATCAGATTGATGCGTACATTAGTCCTGTCAATATTCCTCTATGCTTGTGCGACATGGACAATTACAGCTGACCTGTAGCAGAGGATACAGGCCTTGGGGATGAGATGTTTCCAAAGACTTCCAAACGTCACGTACAAAGACCGAGTTACAAATGAGGAAATATGAGAACCAATTACAACAGTAATAGGACCTTTTGTCAAAAGAAGAAAACTTGCATGGTACAGGCACATATGGAGATCAAATGCGATCCTGCATGGAAAGTTACAAGGCATTCGACGAAGAGGTCCCAAAAAGAGGTGGAGGACAACATAAAAGAATGGACCAATCTTCGACCATTGGAGACACAGGCAGCGACCGCTGACAGAGAGGGATGGCGTTGGGTTGTGTGGATGTCTTCATGTAACCTCAACGGTTACAGGATGACCTGACCTGACCTGACCTTAGACCACAAAAGGTCTTTCACAGAGTCTAGCATGAGAAACTAATTACATGTCTTGGAAACAACTGTGGATGGAAAAGACACAAAAATATTCAGTAACCCATACTGGATGCATACTACCAATGTAAGATCTGGCAAGTTTTACTCACCATGTTTAGTGGGACAAAGATGTGTATGCATGATTGACACAGAACATGTCTTTGTACAGCTAAGGGAAATACTAGGCCTCGTTGGTGGAGCATCAATAAATAATCTCAGAAATGCGTATGACACAGTGCCGCTGGCTGAAAGTTAACAAGAACTACAGGAATTGGTGATTCAAGTAAAGAACAAAAGTCAAGTTTATTAATTGAACATTAACCCTTTACAGTCCAAACTGTCCATTGCTGTAATAGTACCACTTACAATACAATTTATCTGAAGTCGCATATCAATCATTTCTTGTTATTTAGTTAAATTTGATTTTTAAACAAAAGCTGTATCTTGAAATTTAAAAATCAAAATTTTAGTTTTAACGGCTTTTTTCTGTTAACCATGAAAAATATACAATTACTGTTCTTGTCTTGCACATTTAGATTAAAATCTTGTAAATTAGGTTGGACTGTAAAGGGTTAACAGTGAGAAAACTAGAGTAATTAGTAAGACAGACTTGAGATATGCTCTGGCGATAAAAATAAATAGTCAAATACTGGAACAGATTTAAGAGCTTCTCCTATCTTGGAAAAATAATAACAAAACATGCCTTTGAAACTTTAATAAATAGAAGAATGGGGCGCATCTCAAGGAAAGAAAGAAAAAAAAACAAATACGAATGTCTTAGAGAAATTATGGGTGCAAAGAGAATTGATAAATGAAATCAGTCAGACAGTTAAAACAGTTTTGGTCTTAGAAAGATATCACGCTAAAAATAATACTAGAAGGAAAAGTGTAGGTTAAATGTGCCAGAGGTTGTAGTTGTTGTTTAATGCACACAATGAGTATATCTACTCTTTTGTGGGTCCGGAACAGGGCGTTAAGTTGCAGGTTGTAGTAACTTTCCTCACATCCCAAACGTGCTGATAAAGGTGGACCGGGGTTCTCCAGGCTGTTGAGCTGTGCTTGGCTTCATCTGCTTGACGCTCACTACTACGAGGATCATGTCAATCCGCATATTGTCAGCCAGACTATTTTGAAAACAGCCTGTTTCTAGGGAACGCTACATGGAAGAGATAGTGGTCTTGGTCAGTATATTGTGCCTGACCCTGATGCGACATCCTGGTCAATTTTTTGTTCTTTACCTTGACCTAACATTCTGGTCAGTATATGTACCTGACCCTGACGGAACATCCTGGTCAGTATGTTGTGCTTGATCCTGACATGGCGTCATGGTCAGTATGTGTGCCAGAGGGAAACACACTTTAAGTGTTAGGAAAATGTCAAAAGGAACACAGAAAAGCGTACCAGAGTGTACCATCAAAGCAAGAAACAGGACGTTTAGATCCAATACAGCCGGCCTTCAATGTGGAGATGGCACCAGAACTGAACTAAATTGTATAGGCAGGATATTATTAAAAGACTGCTCCAAGATAACATAAGAAAACTTCATGCTGTCTTGTGACCTCTTTTTATGAGTTTAAAAAAATGATTGCTTCACTTGTAAAACTTACATTCAAAATCTTAGTGAAGTTGTTGAAAACTTTCATCTCATTCAGTAGTTTATTTATACAAACATGACTATATAACTGAATATGAAAGCCATGTGATGTCTGCCATTACAACACATGCTGTTGTCAGCTCGAATCAGCTTCATGTATGATTTATGTACAGTAAACCTTTGATTAACACATGTGAATGAGAGGCAAAACTGTGTTATACACTATTTTTATTTTATATTAAAAAGACAAGGGCTATTATTAGACAAGGGCTTAGCTAATAGTTTTGATAGGAGGAAAAGGCTAGTTTTTATTTGTTTATTTGTTTTTTTACAACAAATTTACCATAGCATTGTCACTCAGTTTCTATCCTTAAATACCATTAACCATGCACTACTACAGTCCATTTTTATCTGCCAATTGCAATTGGCTTCTTTAGTTTTCACCAGGCAACATTTGAAGCTTTTTTTTTTCATTTGCTTTATTTCTCAATTCCTCAAGGCGGTGTGCGTTGCACTCTTTTTTTTAATTGTGCGCCTGTCGGCCTAGTGCATCCAATTTTGGCATGCATTTTATGTAAGGGTCTGCTTCCTCCTGCATTTTCTTAAAGTTTGCTTCCCTGGGGTAACAACCGATGCTGAGATGGGGAGCGAACCTAGCACCTTCAGATTGTGAGCCAGAAGAGCATATGATGGCCAAATTAACAATGAGTGAAATGGAAGAGGCCATGAGAACATTAAAGAAAAGGAAATCTCCCGGAAAAGACGGGATAACAAACGAAATGCTGATGGGGCTGGGCCAAACAGCGAAGAGGAAACTGCTATCGGTCCTGAACCAAAGCTGGAAAAGGGGAATTGTACCCCAGGCATGGAAAGACGCAGTACTTGTACCAGTACCGAAGAAAGGAAAGGACAAAACAGATCCGAATGGATACAAGCCTATCAGCCTACTGAGCTGTGTCGGCAAACTGATGGAACGTATGATAAACACCAGATTGATGTGGCATCTGGAAGAAAAACGAATACTAATTCCACAGCAAGCCGGCTTTAGACAGCACAGATCCACTGAGGACCAGGTCATCCTCATAGCCCAGGAAATAGAAGATGCCTACCAGGCACAGAAACACACAGTAGCAGGTCGTTGTCTTCAGACTTCGCACTGGCCACAATAGACTGAGGTACCACCTATTCAACAAATTGAAGATAGGTGGTACCGACGAATGCCCGTGTGGCACCGAGAAAATGACCGCTGAGCATCTGCTGTAGAACTGCCCGACATTCGAGGATCAGAGAGAGAGCAGATGTGGCCATCACCAGTGGAACCACAAGAGAAGCTCTATGGCAGTGTCGATAGCCTCAGGATGACCGCTGCTTTTTTCGAAAAAATAATGGTTACTGTCTGACTGCGTACGAAGAAGAAGAAGAAGAAGATTGCGAGCTGTGTCACTTAACCACTATGCCACGTCGTCCCCATTTGAAGCTTTTTTATTTTAGATCTTATGACAGGTGAGATGTTTATAAAAAGCATAGAAGGCTAAACAATTCATGTTATTGATGTCCATTTAACACTGTGCACATGGCTGCCCAAAGACATGGTTCATATAGTGAAAAATTTACACAAATGGATACTGTGTCATAATAAAATCTGACTCATGTGTGCACCTGGGTAATGTGAAAGGTGCAATCTGAGCTATTCGTAATAGCTATTATTGTGTTTCTCAATTATAACACATCTTCACATTTTGACTGCACTCTTCAAGTTTTTTATCCTTTTTGGCCAACCAACATCTCAGCCTTCCGCATACAACATCTAGCTTTCCTTAAACTTCATGAATATAATTACAAGATGAGAGAGAATAATATTAGGAAGATAGAAAAGGAAAAAGACCTAGGTGTTATGAAAAATCATACATGTAAAGTGAGAAAGCAAGATCAGGTAGCAATGAAGAAGGCAAATGCAACGTTAGATATGATGAAAAGAAACATTAAACATAGGAGCAAGGAAGTGATAGTCAAACTGTATAAAGCATTAGTTAGACTTAGATTGGAGTACTGTATTCAGGTGTGGAGTCCATATAGAGAGGATATAAACATACTGAAAAGGATACAACGGGGAGCAATAAAACTGATAGTGGTATTCCAGAATTCAACTTATGGGGAAGAAAAACAAGCCTGCAGTGCCTAGAAAAGAGAAGAATTTGAGATGATTTAATACAGGCCTATAAGTTTATCAAAGGAGAGCCTTAACTAGACTATAACAAGTTTTTAAAATTACAACCTACTACAAGAACAAGAGGACACATCTACAAATTAATTAAAGAAAGGTCCAGATTAGATATTAGGAAATATTTTTTTAGTCAGAGATTTATAAATGCTGAAAATGCTGTGCCACAGAAAATAGTTCGGGCAAAGTCAGTAAATACATTCTTCTTCTTCTTCTTCGTTCGTTCTCAATCTCCCACTAGCAAACCCTGAAAGGACTTAAGTAGCAGAATGTAGTCCAGAGAACGGAATGCATTGTGTCGTAGTTTACAGCTTGACTGCAATATTTGCACCTTTCGGTCCAACACATCCGACTTCCGCAAGCATTTTTTGAGTACCGGGTTAGAATTACCTCTTCGATTCCTTCTCCTTAACCAGTCTGCCCTGCTGCAGCCTGTTATCCAGGATCACCGCGTGGAGGTGTAGAAGGGTCTTGGCAGCTATGGTTCGCTGGCCCTGGCGCTAGCAGTCAGCTATGGGTCGCTGACCACTGCAGCTCATGCGCTGCTCGGCATCTTGATCCCAGTTAATGCATTCAAAAATAGACCTACTACTCATCATTATTTTTAGATCAAGTGGAGTAGAAGAAACTGGTTGTATACAGACTCTGCATAGCCTTCTAAACCAATATAAAGAAGTTAAGTATGAGCAGAAATTCCTGCAAGTCCCCCATCTATCTTATCTAAGATTTTTAGATGATGTTAAAACTTTTCATCTTTCCTGCAACAAATAACAACTGTTTCTCAAGTATGCATTTACCAATCATTGTAGTTCAGTCCAGGTACCATCTCCACATTATAGGTTGGCTGAAATAGATGTCCAGAGTCCTTTGTCTCTTGTCTTGATGGTACAATCTATCAGGCTTTCGTCTGTCTATTTTTTTACGTTATCCTTCATAGCATTATTTACCTGTGGCATGTCTGTCCTGCACTTTTGAGAGTGGTGAATGCATGCATTGTCACAGGAAATAGTGGAGGCATTCAAGAACAAATTCAATGTGCATAGGTATTTTTAGATCAAGTGAATGTAAAAGAAACTAGTTGTATACAGACTGCAGAGTCTTCTAAATCAGTATAAAGACATTAAGTTTATGTAGGTGAAAAACAGATTTGGCTATTCTTAATACTCTTCCTGATTTACATTTCACATCTCCCATTTTAAGTTATTATATTGCCAAGATATGATGAGCTTTTGACCTGTTCCATCATTTGACTGGCTATTTTGATCTTTAGACCAGATGTTGTGTCTACTTTGCTAATTATCATAGTTTTCGTTATCTCAGTGTTAATGTCCAATGCATACTCCTGGCTTTTGTTCTTTACTGTAGGGTAAGGATTAACATGTTATCCAGCTTTGTTGTGCAACTGCTAGAAAGAAATTATTTCATTACTTTGCCGCGATGTTTGTATTACCTAGTACGTTACCACCTTGAAGCAGAGTTCATCTGTAAGGGTAAAGGTAGTCCCATATCAGTTTCTGCTGATGGCAATGGCATGTAATGACTTCATAATATGAGGGCCTCAGCAGCTTATCTGATATGGAGTAATCAGTTCCCTCTCTTTCTGCTTTGCGTTCCCTAACTGTAAGTCAGGTAATCTATTTGCAGCTGAGTGGGCTGGAGCATGCCACAACTGAGACAGATGCCACAACTAAGAAACATGCCATGGATTATGTAGGCTGTGCATGCAAAATATAGTGATTAGGATTTTCAATATTTCGACAATAATTAATGGATGCGAAGTGTGGAACTTGCGCAAAAACAGATCCTGAGCTGAGAAATTCTGAGTTACTTTGAGAGCAGTGGAACAACGCGTGCTTAAGATTTCAGTAAACGATAACATCTGAAACTAAGAAATTCAACATCAAACTTTCATAACTTTGTGGAAGCAGCGATATCATGCAAACATTGATGGGCTGGACACATAGTATGCATGCCTGACAACAGTGGGACAAGTAGAACGTTTTTGGTGGCGATGTGTCTGTACACATCCACGGAGCCACCCATCTATGGGATGATGAGATTAACTGACCAAAAGCCTACATCCACATTGGTATACCGCTGCAAAAGATGAGATGCATATAGAATATTATTGGCTTCCCAGACAACATATTTGTCAGATGGACTCCAAGGGTGATGTGAGGATATTTATGCTTATCCCCTTCACCTTCATTCTACCTGTTGGGGGAGGGAGGGAGAGAGAGACAGAGTTAGAGATGTATGCATGGAAAGTTGTTATGAGCACGAAACAGTATTAGAGATAATATTTAGAATACTAATGAAAAAATTATCACTACTGAAACATTTGTCTTTCTCTATTGTAGATTGTGTGTTGGAAAAGGTACAATGCCTTCAAAACATTACACCAATATTTAACGACTTTACATAAAGCCCATCACATAAGTGACCCATTCCCAGAATTTGCAAAGCCTAGACTATTTGGTAAGTCATTCTTTCATTCTGTTTGAGTACTGTTTTCATACAGTAACTTGTTATGTGAATGTACTATTAATTTATTCTCTAATTGATGATTTCTATATTATTTCATTTATTCTGTAACTGGTGATTTATGTATACTTTCATTTATTCTGTAACTGGTGATTTATGTATACTTTCATTTATTCTGTAACTGGGGATTTTACATTCCTTCCTTTTTTTCTGTAACTTGTGATTGTGCTATATTCTTTAATTTATTCTGAAACTGGCAATTTCTGTATTCCTTAATTTATTCTCCAACTGATAATTTATGCATTCTTTTACTTATTCTCTAACTGGTCATTTCTGTATTCCTTCAATTATTCTTTAACTGATAATTTCTGTATTTCTTCATTTATTCTCTAACTGGTAATTTCTGTATAGTAAGTAGCATGTCCTTTTACAGAACATAGCTTCTTACAGCCGCCACCTATTTGGCTGTTATAAGTTTCTTGGCAAGTATGCAGTTCGGTAGGTTGCCATTACTTTCCGTACGTGAAGGAGCATTCGACTGAGAAAAAAACCCAGTCTGCCAAACTGGACACAAGTGGGAATCGAACCCGGAACGTTGGGATTGTGAAAACCGAGCGAGTTTCACCCCTAGGCCACGCAGCCTCCAATTTCTGTATTCCTTTATTTATTCTCAAACTGGTGATTTCTGCATTCTTTCATTTTTTTCTGTCACTCCGCAAGATTACTCGTCACTTTTAGAAATTTTACTTAGTACTACAAATTATGCTGTTGTTTCTTTATAAAATTATTGTTATTATCATTTATACTAGAAATTAATTTAAAATGTCAAAAATATCCCATGCAGATTATTAGTCAGATAATTGAATAAGTATGCAGATGTTGCTTATTTTGGGAATAACAAATGTACATAGAGTGTGTTGTGTGTGCTACAACGAACAACGCTACAGTGTAAAATGTTACTTGAACAGTTGTTGTCAATAAAATCAGGATGTTACAAAGAACACAGATGATGCAATGAACCGTGTGGAAAAAATAACCTTCACCAACAAGGTACACACTTGCGAATGGCGTATCGTGTCTGGGATTTTATGATTGTTTTTAAGCTCAGTATTCAGTTAATAATTTAGTTCAGTTAACTGTTTATTAATGTCTTTATTAATGCGATCCTGCATGGTAAGGTGCAAGATGGACGATGAAGAGGTCGTCCCAAAAAGAGATAGGGGGACAACATAAAAGAATGGTCCAATCTCTGACCAGAGCATGCACAGACAGCGGTCGCTGACAGAAAGATGTTGTGGGGGGGGGGGTGGGGGGGGGGGGGGCGGGTGTATGTGTCTTCATGGTGTACCATAACGATCTCACCGGTTATGGGATGACTTGACTGGATTACACAGTGTTGTTGGCACTAGTGCAGATAAGGAGCAATATCATGGGAAATTTAAGAAAATAATTGAGTATGGAGGCTTTGTTTTGCAGCAGATGTTTAACTTAAATGAAACTGGCCTTTTCTAGAAGAGAATGCCACGTAGAACATATATCACTAAGGGAGAGACCAGCTAGCCTCACCATAACCTGATGAAGAACCAGCTTACATTGATCATTTGTGTCAATACTTTGGGGGACTGCCAGATCAAACCACAATTTGTGTACCATTCTGAGAACCCCAGTGCTTTTAAAAACATCAGGGAAACCAACCTTAAAGTTTTGGGGCATTCCAACCAAAAGGCTTGGAAATCAAAGCTCTTTTCTCTGACTGAATGACTAAGCTGTTTGGCCTCGCTGTCATTGACTACTTTAGTGAGAAGGATCTTCCGTTGAAGGTACTTTTGATCATGGACGATGATCCAGTTCATCCTTCTAATTTGATGAAAGAATTATCAGATGTCAGTTTCATCAAGGTCTAGTTCTTGCCACTGAATACAACACCTCTCCTCCAGCCTATGGACTAGCAGGTAATCACAAACTTTAAATAACTCTACACTGAAATACTGTTCAGGAAATGTTTTGAGGCCACTTCTTCCAGTGATGCGACTCTAAAGGTTATTTGAAAGAGTCACTTCAATATAGTGAAGGCTGTTTTCTTAAATGTGGTTATTTGGAAAGGATTCTGTTTGGTGCGTGACTTCAACTTGAAGGTGATTGTGGCTTGAGTCTGTGCGACCAAAGGATTGTGAAGACTTTCAACAGGTTAGAGCTTGATATGCAAGAAATTGTGTGTCAGGGCAGTTCCATAGTCTTGAAGATCAATGAGGAAGATATGGAGAATTATATTGATCACAGGAACAAGCTACAATTTGAATAGCTAATAGAGCTTCACAATGAAGAGGTAGGGACACTGAAGCAGAATTTGGCTTTAAGGGACGATAAGGATGATAATATAGTTAAAAGTCATATGATTTTAGCTCAGATCTCCAAGAGTCATTCTCTTCCTGAAATAAGCTATCAAAACCTATGAAAGATTATCATCCGGATATTGCTGCTGTGGGAGAAGGCCTTAATTATTTTATTGACACCTTGAAGACCCACTTTTGGATGGTCCAAAAATTCAGAATAAAGCAGTCAACAGTGGATTCATTCTTCAAAAAGGTGGACAAACGTCCTCCAACTGATGAACTACTACTTATAGAACTACTATGGAAGATAGGACAGTCACCCAAAGTAGTAGGAACGGTGATTCCGGTTCATTCACATCTGTGTGATTTTGTCATGGTTGTTATTAGAGAAGGTCTGTTTATATTTTCACAACGAAAAGATTGTTTATGTTTTCTTCATAAAAATCAAATACATAAATTGTAAATTATTTTTGGTTACATTTTTTATTATGCATTATATTTTTCCTGTTAAAATGTTTGTGTTGAATGGTAACTTTGGTCTAGACTGTGGGCCTGAAAGGATTACACCTATATAAATATATTTGGATGAATGCTAGAATGAATAGATGCTAAAATGAATGAGGTCTTAGAACCAATTAGTTTGTTGTAGCATATCCCACTGCATAAAGAGTGTAGAAAATAAATAGGGCCATCAGTGGTGCCGTGCCTCGGCAAGTTCTATGTAACCTTCAATAACCAATACTTTATTTAGATATATATCCAGGTTTTGAACTGTAAGCGTACAAAGAAGTAACAAATTATTTGATGGTAAAGTTGCTTGTTGTGTATGTTGATCTTCTTAGTTGCCTTTTATGCTATACTTGAGATACTCATTTGACTTATTCTTTGTTCCCAGGGGGAAGCTTCTTTTTTAAGACTTGTAAATGAATATAACTTGTTGTTTTTTAAATTTGCCTGCAGGTCGTTTTACTGAAAGTGTCATCGAGAAAAGGAGAGAGAGTGCAATTGAGCTTCTGAACTTCATAAGCTCACAGCCACATCTTTACAAGTCTTCATTTTTTAAGGAGTTTTTAGAAGTATGTGAGAAACAAGTAAATTTTCTCTGGTTATTTGAACTATTTCCTTTGTTATTTTAAGCATTGCATTGTAAGGTTTTTATTCTAATCAGTTTTCATTGCACAATAAATATGTGTGTGGTATCTTCTTCTAATTCTGATTGTTGGAAAAATTAGACATTCCGTCTTTGTATTCCTGAATCATATATGGGGTATCGTTTCTAGATATTTCTTCCAAATACAGAAGTCTATTCCTCTCAGAAGACTTTTGACCTGTAGGAATCCAAACCCATGAGTTGGAAAGCCTTTTACTCCACTTTGGTTGACTGAATTTTTGTCACCGTCTGCGACATGTTTTCATTAAACACCACCACACCAGTCATCTCTGTCACACACATATTTCACCTGAAAACCACATGGACGTATGCTATATTTGTAATATATCCTTTAGATTAGTAGTCTGCAACTAGTTTTTGTGACAGGACAGATAGCATACCTCAGAAACAGTTTCCTGGTTCCACCTGTCTATCTTAATCAGTGCTTTAACACCTTACATCCAACAGGATTAGATGAGTAGTCAAGGGAATGTGTGATCCACCCAGTTAAAACTGAAGAGACTTAACTAAATCTAGCTTATATGTAATGTTGTGTTTGGTAATGTCTACTTTCCTCCAAATGGTTCCTGGTGCCCATTACTGGAGAGAAGAGAATAGAACCAATGCCTCTCCATGCATGTTGTAACAGGTGACTGATGAGAGGTGTGCAAGGGGGCTAGAAACTACAAAGTGTAAAACAAATTGCTAAGACAATGCTTTGGTGCAGGATTCCCGAAGGAAGCCAACTGTAGTGGTGATCCTATACTCCGACTGCAATGAAACAAGGGACAGCAACGATGTCATCCTAGGTTCTTATTCAATGACTGTCAAAGCAATCAGCGACCATCACGCCTGATGCTGTTATAGTGAGGTTAGCAGCAAACATTCTCCAATTCTCTGAGTTTTGATCTACCATTGTTCTGTGTCCCAGCTCTGGTTAATGACATTCATTTCAGCTTTCTGTGGTTCTTTAATAAATTGCTTTAGGATATTCTCAGGAGAATGTAACCTATTATAATTTATTTTTTGGGTAAAAATTACCCATAGGTTATGAAAACTGAAAGTCTAAGTTGACCTGTACTTCTACACGAGCAGACACCCCTGTGTAGGTCCCAGCTCTGACGTGAGTTGGATGTAGTTGGGAGAAGGATTTCCTGCTTAGCGGACTAGACTCAAGCAGCTTATTACTCTGTTGCGTTGAGACGAGTGCCGCAAAGGGTGGTTAACTGATGTACAAGTCCATCTTAATAGACTCAAACACTCGAGCAAAGTAGACCCACAGCCTGTTACGCGCCAGCTATGCTGCTCTAAATAAACCACCTAACCATGGTCAGTGTCATGCCATGTCACACAGTTGCCTCTTACGACATGCTCTCTGTGGGGCAGTGGTGCTATTCTTGTCTTTGTCATACACGAAGACCATGGCAGACCACTCTGTATAAACTGGAAGTGGACCATGCAAAAACCTGCTTTTTATCATATCTGAACCATGGGCCACATCTTCCCTATTTATCAGATACTTCTGATTTGATGTTTAACACCTGAACTACAGGCTGGAAGATCTTGATAATTGCTATTGAAATCCAAATCACCCTCTACTTTGTCATTCAAGTGTTCCTTCATTTTTGTCACACCAACTTCTTTGATGTAAAACAAGTATATGCCTCAGTGGTCTCAAGGTAAGGTGTCTGCCTCGGGATCCGGAGGTCGCGTGTTCAAATCACGGTAGAGACTGGTAAAAATTCCTCTGGTCTCTGGGTAGTGAGATCAGACTCCTGTATTCAGTGTCGAGCATGTAAAAAATTCCTTGGCAGTTGGAAATCGAAAAGAGTAGGCTAACAGCTGCTGCCCGGACAAAATTCAAATTAAAAATCTACCCAAGTTATTTGTACTTTTCCGCAGGTAGTTTGTTAAGAGCAGCTATAGATGGTGCCTAACTGGCTGCGGGTCTACTTAGCTCTAGTGTTTGAGTCTATTAAGATTAGCTCGCACATCAGTAAAAAACCACCCTCCAAGGAACTGGTTGTATACAGACTCTGTAGAGTCTTCTAAACCAGTATAAAGATGTTAAGTTAAGTTAATGCACACAATTTTAACTGTCTCAGAACATCTTCTTTATTTCCTCTTAAATAATTAATCGCATCTCCCTCAGAAACCTGGTGGTCTGTCTCAGGTCTTTTCTGGGGAGGTCATTATATTATGATCCCATAGGAAACTGAGGAAATTTATCTTATCTCCGGCATGGTCCTGGTCTATCACAATGTCTATTGCAGCTAATGTTAGTGCCTCAGCCTCAGATCTGCATATGTTTGAGAATTTGACAGTGGTCACTGAGATTAAATGCCTTAGAGAAGACCAAGAAATATAGACATAATGGACGGAATACTGATTGGAACTATATATTTATGAGTGCCGAGGTGAACCAGAAAAAGCAATCACCACCTTACCTCCTGGAATTGACCAAAATTAAGCAATAAGTTAAGAAGAGGTCATTGCAGCGGTAATGATGCTGAAGACGATGAAAGCTGCTGGAGTGAATAATGTCTCAGCAGAGCTCATACAGTCGGGTGGGGATGCAATAATTGACATCCTGATATACCTCTACAATAGAAAATAGAATACAGGAAAATGGCCGGCAACCGTGTCAAAATTTATGGTCTTGACGATATCTAAGTCAGGAAACCTTAGGCTTTGTCAAAACTATAGACCAATCAGCCTTATCAGCCACACTAGCAAAGTCTTGCTCAAAATTAATTACTAACACTGTGAAACCTGAAGCCATAACATCATTGCCGAAGAACAGACGAGTTTTCGCATCGTAAGAAGCATCACAAAGTAGATCTTTAATCTGCAAATACTAAACAAGGAGTATTTGGAACACCAACAACACCTATACCACGTATTTGACTTTGAAAAAGCGTTGAATAGAGTCTGGCATGATGCAACAATGTTGACAACAATGAGGAATAATATCATCAACAGTAACATTGAGAGAGTTATCGAGAATCTGTATAATAAGGCAACGAGTGTGTGGATGGGAAAAATGTGTGAATGGCTCCGCACCAGAGATTATGGTCAGAATAACACAGACAACAGCAGGACTTGCATGATTTAATCCTATACGGAAAGATAAACGAATACCCTTGCATTAAATGTCAGAGTAATGTGCTCACTGATTCTTTCTATATTGTTCTATGTCTGCAAAACATGAACAATTGCAGCAGACCTCCAGAGAAGAATCCAGGCCATGGAGATAGATTTTAGAAGACACCTAAATGTCATCTACAAGGACCGTATCATTAATGGTGTAGTACGATGAAGAGTTGAGAATGCAAGTGGACTTTACGATGACCTCTTCACAATGATCAAAAGTTGAAAGCTGGCTTAGTATGACCATGTGTCAAGGTCAAGGCCTTTGCAAATACCATACTACAGGACAAAGTGCAAGGCAAGCAAAGACGAGGATGTCAAAACGATGGGAAGACAACATCCAGGAATAGACTAACCTATGACCTGAGGACGCACAAAAAGCAATCGCAGACAGAGAGGGTTGGCACATGATTATGGAGTGTCTGCAGGGGTACCCCAACAATTGCAAGATGTTACGGGATGAACTGAACTGAGATTCGGATTTCCCGTCTACTTAATTTTGTGTAAATGCCTCCTCCTCCTCTATTTTTCATGGTGTTTGAATTGTTACTAGCTTGGGGTATTTCAGTTAAGCCTTTTTTTTGGTTGTATATTTTACAATATGCCTACAGAATTTGCAGCTAAAAGTTGAGATAATGAAATACAAAAGGCTCACATATTAACAAAAAAAAGGCTGGTAATTTTCATTAGCAAGACTCTAGTAAAAGTAGTCTTGTAAAGTTAGTGACAGCAAGAAATATGGACGATAAAAGAAGCAGGGAATAACAGAGAAGAAAGGTTGGGAAGTCTGGTTAAACATTATCTTAAGTACTGGAGTTCTCGAGTGACAAATAGTTCTTGATGTAACCTATTAACACTACCAGGCACACTATACGAATATTTCTGCAGGTTCACATATATAGATTATTATATGTTCTTATATCTTATTTTTATATGTTATAATGAAATACCTAATAGGATAATGAGCACAGTTTGTCTTTTTTCTCTCTTTTTTCTATAAGCAAAACCTGTTTAGCTTTAATTATCATTTGGAATGAACATACCAGTCAGATATACATTGTATTTAAGCACCACATGGCTAGTTAAGTTTTTGAACTTGTGCCGGTAACTTTGGAATTAATTATGGCCATAAAAGTATCTGGCGAGTTAGTTATTTTACTTTGGAGCAAGGGACTGAGCAGTTAGGATATCAGTCTATCAACCATGGACACTGGTTCAAAGCATAATATTTTGCTACGGTAAAATAAAATCCAAGTCTGTACACTCTATTGTGACTGCAAGGACAAGCAACCTTTTAACCTGTAGCACTCCACCTTTTTTTCGATGAAAATTTTACCTAATTAATTTACTTAATTTCTCGCTATGGTAGTCGACTTTCAAAATTTGTAACTTTTTTGTTTGTTTGTCAATAAGTATGATTTTCTTATGTGTATAGACACAATTGAATAACGAACATGTGGGTGTTATTGTTTTTGTTGTGTGTTTGTTAGTTTCTGAGATACAAAAAAGATGAAGTTGAAAATTTATGAAAATCTCGGAAACAATTTTGACTAAACCACTAGGGCTAGTTGCTCCAATAGAAAACCATGGAAACCACAACAATGTATTGGTACTGTGTTTACAATATCGACACAACTGTTAGTTTCCAATTGAAACGTAGTTCTTTCATTTAAACAAACAAAATAAACAGATCTACTCGATAAAGATCTTTTCCAACAACCTACTTCACCTTTCGCAAAAAAGTCGGCTTGCTCCAAATGGCGTATACAAAATTAAAATTGTTCAAAAGCCATTTGTAATCGAACATACGATACTTTAACTGGCAAAATATCATGTATATATGGGGGACGTATTCAGCATTAAAAAATAGCTGTCGGGGGTGGCTCCGTTCATTAAATCCCCTTGGCCGATCTCAGAGATGGGAATAGATGTCGTAATAATATCTTTTGTTTGTTTTTACTTCAGTGTTTGTTGTTTCTATGCAAACTTATGATATACTTTTCAATCATTTCAGGAGGGAAGAGTCCAGTCAGACTTCAACAAGAGAGGGTCCTTGCTGTCATCCAGGTCTTCGAACCTGAACATAATATCCAGTGGACTCATAGTTGAAAACTCAAAACTTGACTTTGTTCCAACTTGTCCAACAGCAAATAGTCATGGGGAACTCAAGATTGAAGAATGTGTCTTGTCTGTAGGAAAACTTGACAATGAGATTACGGAACAAACAGGCAATTTTATGCAAGAGAAAAGTGTTTTAAGGGGCAGCATATCAGGGTAAGAAAGATTTCATAATTATTTCTATTCTTATGCAGAACTGTAATTTCTTTTGTGTTTTTTTTGGTTTTTGCTATTATGAGATTGCGAAGGAGTTGATAACTGAGTGTATTGATGTCTTTGTTTGGAGACATGGGTTCAAGCCTTAGAATGATATAGGCTTTTTATTCTTCTAGAAATGAAAAAAAAACCTTGCCTGTACACTGTGTAGGCAAGCAGCTTTTAGTTCTCAGCCCTATCTATCTACTTTCTGATCACATCAGTGGTCCCCAAAAGGAGAAAAACAATTTATTGGCTTTTAATGTGATCAAGTCAAACAGGGCATTTTTTTGTAAGGAGACTTTATTTTTTTCAATTAGTCAAAAAGCTATTAATTTTTTTATATAATCTCCTGCAACGTTTATGCACTTATCCCAGCGTTTTTTGTTGGTTTTTTTTTTTTTTTTTTGCGTTCGCCTTATTTCTCTAATCCCCAAGGCGGTGTGCGTTGCACTGGGGTTTTTATTTTGCGCCTGTCGGCCCAGTGCATCCGACTTCAGCATGCATTTTATGTAAGGGTCTGCTTCCTCCTGCATTTTCTAAGGGTTTGCTTCCCCGGGGTAACGGCCGGTGCTGTGATGGGTATCGAACCCAACACCTTCGGGTTGTGAGCCGTGCCAATAGGCCACGCCGTCCCCTGTCCCAGCGTTTAAATAATGCTTGAATAGCTTCAGCGTAGAAAGATTTGTCAGTATGTCTGATACATTCAAAACAGTAAGTTTCACTAATCTCAGTGGAATTATTTTAGTAGTCTAAACATGTGGAAATCGCTTGGAGTGAGGTCTGGGCTGTAAGGTGGAGCAATCCAAAAAGTTATGCCCTTGAAAACGTTCCTTCAATTCATTACAGGCTTGAATTCTTCTCTTTCAAAGGCGGAAAGCTGTCTTGGCACCCAATGTGCACTAACCTTCAGAAAATGCAAATGTTCATGAATAATACTGTTCATCGTACCCAAAGAAAGACTTGCCTCTTGTACAATTTTGCGACAGATGTTGCGTTGAATTTTCAGAATAAGGCATTCCACAATCTGGATATTCACAGGAATAACTGGTGGGTTGAGAGCCACCACAGCCGGGATCATCGCTCACAGATGTACAGCCTTCTCTAAAATGTTTACACCATTCAAATATCTTACTGTGGCTGAGTGTCTCATCATCATATTGTGATTGCTGTAAATTTCCGCAGGTTTCACACCTTCTTTCACATGAAACTTCATCACAACACTGTAATGATAGTAGTTCCAGCACGCTATAACCCATTCAAGTAGAACTAGAACAAAAAGTCCTGGTTTGACTTGAACGCCCCTTTTTAAGATATATTCTGAATGGTCACAGATCTGAGCATTTATTACAATGCTACAGAAAATATGCTTTTATTTAAAATCGTGTTATTTTTGTTTGCCTATCTTTAAATATTGTTTGATTGTATTCAAAGCTACTTGTGCTGAAAAAAAATCTTGACAACCTCATCTTTAAATAAAATATTAAATTTTTATTTTCAGATGTGAAGCATATATTTCTTCAGTACATTTCGCATTCCCTTAGTAATTGTTGTTAAACAGTTAAGCACACACAGCTGGAGAACCACTGATCTATATCATTTTAATTTAGTAAATTTTTAGATTGATTAAAAAAAAATTAATGCTTTTTTTATATGTTCTTCCATGTTTCTACCCCTCTTCCGTCTTCCTAAAAGTATTCTTAATAGAAATTGTATTTTTGTTCATCCGATTTTTATCTTCTCAGTTTATCTTTAATATTTGCATATCTGCTTTTGCAGGCGAATAATGCTAGAAGGTACCTGGAACTTTCCACAAGTGGCAGATGAAATCAGCCTTGGCTCTTCCACTGGAGATGAAACCATTGACACAGATGATGAATCAGTTCTAACAAGCTCACTACCTGACACTGACTTAGTATGTTATGACACCACAAGCCAAGATTGTACCATGATGGCTGGAGATGGGAGCAGTAGAACCATCTCAAGGAATGCCAGCTGGCTACAGGAAGGTCTGAACTTGTGTTCAGTGATAGGCTCTGAAGCTGAATTTAGCCTAGGTTTGTCAATTTTGTTTGGAATTCTTTTAATGAACCTTGGACAATCAGAAGCAAACACAATTGTAAATGGAAGAAAACCACAGAGATGTCCCTTGAGTGGTACCCGGGTTGGAAAGACTAGGACTGCTATAGCCTTGCAAGTATGTCGTTAAAGGTGACTAAAGAAAGTTGTGCATATGGCTAGTAATCTCATAATGTGAAATCATTACTATTGAAACCATATCTGTAAATGCTTGGATACAAAAAAAGTAGTGGTAGTAACATAACAGACACTGCTGTCAGGGATAAAGTGTTAGAGACTTAATTGTAATAGTCTATAGCTTGTTTATGCAGGAGGGTGGCCAGCTCCCTTCCTCGCTGCCTTTCCTTCCCTAACCCTAATCGAGGTACCCATTTACACCTGGATACAGGTTTCCTGTAAACGGACTTGCTTTAGTGGTGGCTTCTACTTCAAATGGAGTGGGAAAAACCAATCAATTGATAAAAATGTTCAAACTCTTATAAGTAAAGAAGACTAATGATTATATGCTAAGGGAGTTTTAAGTGTAAAGGCAACTTATTACACACATCAGAACAAGCAATACCTGGTACACTTTTGTAGGAGCAAGTTATAAGAAGAGGGTTGAGAAGAGAGACAGGATGTAAATGTGAGAGATAGTGAACAGTTCAACTCATGGTAGCAGTGTGGACAGCAAATGGCAGAATTGATCACTCAGAACAGGAACTTCCAAGATTGTCTACACTGTTCAGCATGACACATTATGATAATGAAAATGAATCCAGTTTATAACACTTAATACTGTTTTGCTTTTTTAAGACTAGCATCTTTCTTCTTCCATATTTTTGCTATCAGAAGATGATGGTCTGATGCAACATCTGCTTCTCTATACACTTTAACATCATGTAATGATGATCTCAAACTTTTTCTTTATTCATTTCTGTCTTGTGGTCAGGTAACACTCATGTTTCTATGTTGAAAAATGCTGCCACCAATCTCCAGTTGATTTAACCCTTTGAACCTTGGCTACCCAATCCGTAAAATCACATTCCCCTGTGTTACTGAGAAAATACGCACAGTGTAGACATTTGAGTTCAGTTTAGTTTAGTTGAAGAATCAACGTCATTGCACACGGTTTAACCTATAAGTGCTCTGTTCTTCTCCATATTTTTGGAGAATCTCAGCACAATGCATGAACTCTGTTGCAGCGGGAAGGGCCCATAATAAATTGGGTAGATTTTTAACATAATTTTGAATTTCAAAATTCAAACATTTGAGTAAAGCTATTTACTATTATAAAACTATGTGCTCTAATTTATTTATTCTATCTAAAATTTACTGACCTGCTAATCTTCAATGTTCCTACTTAAGTAGAGTATGGAATATATTCGTTCAAATAATAACTGATCCTTTTCAGAATAATCACCATCTGTCCAATTTATCAGCCTCAAAATACTTGAAATTACTTTTAACGACTTGTTCTTATGTTAGAATTTTAGAATGGCCATTTTCTGAATTTTCAAAACCTTTTTCATCATGAAAATCTTCCTGAGTTTATGCTTTGATATTTGCATTGCCATATTTGTTATTTCCGGAGCCATATTTGTTATTTCCGGAAGTGTGTGTACTGTGTAGACGTCACTATAATATGGCCAACATTCAAGCGGTATAGCCAAAATTGTGCCTTAAAACAATGGTCCACCCATCACACTGACAAACGGGAGGTTCAGGGAATGGGGTGTTTACACATACACCGATATATATCGGTGTCACAATTTAAAGAAATAAAGCACAGAAGTCCATATGCAACTTTCCATTTTCACTTGTAGTCCCGATTCCATGATTTCCCATGATCTCTTCAAAACCAATTACATTCTCAATCTTACAGTTGTCTCCCATCAAAAGTGTAATGTATTTCCTTCTCCTTTTGTCCAAGATACTTTGGAGTCTGGTGTAGAATTATTCTTTTGTTAAGTCTTCTGTGTCATTAGTTGGTGTATACCCTTGGCTAATGTTTATTTGTATCCTGTTTTTAACAGTTTTTAAAGTAGTTTTAGTTTTATTCTGGGTTCTACTGCCTTCCATTATATAAGTGTATTTTGCACCTCCTTTGATAAGTTAGGGCCACAACGCACTATGGTGTTCACCTTCATCTTTGTGCCCTATGAGCAGCATCACTTCTATTGTGTTCTCCATTCCGTAACATCCACTTTCAGCCAGTCCTACAATATAAATTTTTTGTAATTCCTCATTCCCAATGTCACCTGTAAAGCCTTTACCTGTCCGTACATTGCATGGTCTTTCCAGCTGCCAATTCTTGACATTTTCTTTTGAGAAAACAGGTAATTCAGCAATGCAGATTCCTCGTAGCTTTCTCTGCACCACATCATTAGCCCCCTTGACAAAGGTCCTTTTGCATGATTGAGTTGTATTTTTACTTTTGATTGACTTGTCCATATTTGTTGAAGTTTTTGTGGATTAAGATTTCTATAGGATTGCAGTGTTACTTTTATTTGCTCCACAGCATTAGAAACTGCATCCTCAATATTAGAAAACTTTCCGGCAAATCTGAGTGCTTTAGCTGGTAGTACTGACAGCATTGCTGGTAAAAGTAATGGTCAGGGAGTATGTGATTCACCAAGGAGAATGTCGCAGGGTTCAGGTTCATCAAAAGCAGAGTGTGGCAGGGGAGATCTAGATTTGTCAGTGGAATTGCAGATGCGATCATCCAGCCTTGGTCCTGGTGTAATTACAAGTTCAGACAGGTTAGTTTCAGAGAGTGATCATTATCATAGTCAACCCTAAAAGAATATTGGTTACTGTACCTTTCCATTTAAGTATTTGATAATGTCGCTGCAGTGTTTCCTTTTATCTTTATGTTATCGTTGTTGACCCCAATACTTTATCCCATCACTGTTCCTTTTCAGTTTGGAACATTAGAATGCTTTTTAGTGTTGCTGGCTTTTTCTTTTTTTGGGTTTATTTGTTTTCTTCCACCTGAAGCATAATGACTTATTCATTTGACCTTCTTATAGGAAGCCTGTATCAAAGCACTCGCATGCTATTTTACTGGGGTGGTTTCTGTAGCATTTCATTTTCTTCTTCTCAGTTGTCCTGAACAAGATGTTTCTGATGCTATGTCATTGTTAACAGCACGGCTGCGATATCTGCGCCTTTCGCCCAAATAAATGTGATTTTGGCACAGTATTTTGGAGACCTAGTTTGCCTTCCCTGTTTGATCCCTAAGTTCTTAGCCATGATGCATGGTTGTAGTCTGTTTCTAGGGCTATTACTTGGAGCCGGAATAGGGTCTTGGTCAATTACGATTCACTGACCCTAACGTAAGTAGAGTGCTATGAGTTGCTTCCTGCTGTCAGCTCATTCACTGCTGCATCTATTGCTTCTGTAATGAAAGTTGAATCTTGTACCTTTGTTATGAAAAGCAAGTGCTCTACCACTTTCAGATGCTTCTAATATACATATCTTTAAATGTGGTTCTTTGCGTTCAGGATCTTTTGTTCATGCTATTTCTGCAGGCCAGTCCAGTCGCCATGATGCAATCTGTAGTCTTCACCACGTCAGAGCGGCTGCTCCACAGCTTTTGTCTCAGCTCCGCACCCTCTGGCCAGGTTCCTCTGGCATCTCATTTCCCTTTAAATGTAGTTAATGAGGGTTATTCATATGGCTGGCAATATTTATTTTTTTTTTGCTTAGATGTTTGCCTCACTAGTTTCTACTGGCGGAGGCGCGCCATTTTCCACCCCAGACCGTAGTCAATTGGGCGATATCAGGACGCATAAACCATTGCTTGGATGAATGTGTGCATCTGTATGTACCTATGCTAGGTTAGTACGCCCTCAGAAGCTAGCCCAACCAAAGTGCAATGGAAGGGCTTTACCATGAGGGCGCGTGTGAAAGTTGTGCAAGGGTGTGACTGTAGGACAGAGTCAAATGAAACAGAGTGAGGTAAGAAGAGAGAGCAGGGGAAGAGTGGCACCCAGGGTGAGCCTCCTCGGGATCTGGCTGGCAATACTCATCATGTAAAACTATATATACATAAACCCATCACTGCTATGACACATACATTCTATGACTCCAGCTTCTTCTGTGGAGTCAAGCAACAGCAGTGACTCTTTTCGCTGGAGCAATATAAGGAAGCATTATATGGCCAAATGGTTTTGAGGCCTGTCTGCCGACCAGGAGGGCAGCGGTTTGAATCCTGGTATGGCATATGTTGATTTTCTGTTGGGGGTGAAATAAACAAACATAGCCAGCACACGACGTGGCAACAACAGTTTCGAAGTGGCCTGGAGTTCTCAGCCTAAAAAACCCCTTGACTACCCCGCTCCAGCAATGGGAAAAAGTATTGACAGTGTTTTGTGTATTTTTTTTTTGGTGTTTTTGTTTTGTGTATATCATTTACTTCAGTGTATCACTGCTTAGTTCTTGAGTTCCAAACTCTACCCTCATAGCATGAACACTGATCATTAGATTGGCCAAACTCTAACCTCGTAGCATGAACATTGATCATTAGATTGGCCAAACTCTGCCTTCATAGCATGAACATTGATCATTAGATCGGCTAAAGGGCTTATTCGTCTCACCTCTTTCAATTTGTGACTACGCTCTCCATCTCCGCTCTTTTTTTTTGCCTCTAACCTCGTTCTCTACTTTATCTGCTATCCTTACTTCTCAACCATACCTCCAATTAATTCCTTCTCACATTCCTTCTCACATTCCTCTTTGACACTTGTTACTGTCCTCCTCCTCCCTCCTCCCCTTCCCCTTTCACATCCGTTCACATAGTTATTACACTGCTGTAACAAATACCACCCTGTTTTCATTTATTTTATTCTTTCTTGGACTTTCTTTTGCATGAAGAAAAGCATTAAATGCTCAGAAAATTATTCTTGTTTCTCATATCTTCCATGCTGTGTTTTATCATAATATTAACAATAACAAAAAAACTGTATCCAGTTAGCGGAGCATAAACCCCAACACTGCATTTGGATTTATCTTATCCAGTTACAAGGAATCCTGGATCCATTTGTTTATAATGGAGTTTTACTGACAATAGTTTTTATGCAAGTGCCGTTGTTGGCTCCATCCCAACCATCTCTGTTTGTCCGTGTCAACCTTCCAGGAAGGGAAGTATTTTATCATACAAGCCAAATAAAGTTGATCCATATGTCCAGTTTATAGCTTAATATATGTATTCAGTAAGGTTGTTTCTTACTTGTGTGTACATGCCCCTTGTTTAGCCCTATACTGACTTTATTTTATAATTCAACATGCAGGTCACAGAGCCCATCTTACAGTCAGGCACAAGATAAGTTGCATTCAGGTCCTGTATTCTGGTCCTATTCAGAAAAATCATCCAGTTTTGGATCAGATTTGTCAGAAGACTTTGAGAAAACACCAGGCAGGAAGCTCACACAAAAGCATACTTCTAGAAGCTTGTTAAAGAAACTGGTCTCTGGAAATACTGTCTTCCACAGGCCTCGATCTGTGACTCAGCAGAGTGTTTCAACAATGAGTCTTGGGGGTGAGTAAAAATTGCTCAGTACTCAAAATTCATAGCATTGAATTTGTTTCTCTCATGTTGATCTGTGTTTATTTTTTCCGTGTGGCTAGGCTAAACTCCATTCTTCTTTTCTGTTCAGCCTTTGTTTTTTTAACTTTAAGACAACACAATAAATGTATCTAATTTCCTCTGCAGCTTATTTTACTATGGTTGTTGACTTTGAGAGCCTTTAACATTTTTATTAGTTGGTCTATAGATATGATTATGTTGTGAGTAGAGACATAAATGAATAAAGAACTTTTTGGTGTTATTTTTTCTGTTGTGTGTGTGTTAGTTTTTGAGATACAAGAAGATGAAGGTGAAGATTTATAAAACAAAGCACAAACATTTAGACTCACCTGTTAGTGAACGTAGTCGCTCCTCAATAAAATCCTTTGAAATCACCACAATGCACTAATACTGTTCTATTATAAAATTGGCATATCTGTTAGTTTACACTACAAACGTATTTATTTCATCTACATAAACAAACTAAACAGATCCACCTCACAAAGATCTTTTGCAACAACTAAACTTCACCATTCTCAATAATGGGCTGGCTCCAATCCGTGTGAAGAAGATAATAAAGTGTTTCAAATTCATTTTTAATTTAACACAAAAGGCTTTTCGTAGTTCAAATCTGTAAACAAGGAAGTGACGCTTTTAGAAACAAATAGTCTAGATTTCAGTCGTTTTCTATGGTAGTCTGGTTGTCTATATATGATTAAAACGGTGTATATTTGGCCATTCCTTTGAAGAGCATTTGGCCATAGCGTTGAAAGTTGTTGTCAGTCAAATAAAAGTGACAAAGGCTCAGTAAAGGTGAAAAGTGTATTGAGCATCATCTACTGACAGCATTCTGGTTTTAGAGCGCCATAGACTCATACATCATTTTTTCTCTTGCCAGTAGCAAGAGTCCTGCTATGAAAAGGCAAGGGACAGAACTATTGCTGCAATGTGCTATGTGTTACACATGTCATATGAGCATTTTGTTAGAATTGAGACTTCATCTTCATTTACTTCTCTAGAGTTTGACAGGATTTGTGACCTCTCACCCCATTCAATCCTACATAGTGTCTTTAGTTATATTAAGTTGTACTGATAACCATCTCTGATGCTGTGAGCAGATCATGGTAGTCAATGTGGCAATGTGCCGACATTAAAAAAATTTGTGGATTTTTCAGTCCAAACTGTTGATCATTACAATGTTACCAGTATACTTGTGTTCCAATTTTAGCCTGCATTAGTGGGTAATCATGGCTCTTCACATCTCCAAATCCTAAGAACCATTTATCACTTCTGCTATTTACTATCTTCAGTGATATAATATTAAACTATTTATTACTTCTATTATTGACTGTCTTCTAAGCTAAAATACAAACAATTTATCACTTTTACCGTCTTTTATACTTTAATATAAAACTTGTTATCACTTCTGCTATCTTCAACTCCAAAGTAAAATTAGTTCTTTTACATTGCTCGGAAACATGGAGGACACAGAACACAGATACTTATGAAAAAGGGACAGATCTTCATAAATGGTTGTCATCGCAAAATACAAGGATGGAAATGGTACGACAAGATCACCAACGTGGAACTGATGGAAAATACTGGACAAATACCAGTAGAGCATGAAATATGGAGGAGACCATGGCGATGGATAGGCCATACATTATGGGAACCAGTTAATAACATTACCAGACATGCTCTGTTCTGGAATTGACAGGGCAAAAGAAGTAGAGGAAGACCAAGACACTCATGGAAAAGAGAACTGTAAGTAAATATAAAGGCAGCAAACAAGACGTGGTCTGAATTGGCTCAGATGGCTCATGATAAAAAGACTTAGCGAGAATTTATTGAGGACCTATGCTCCACAGGGAACTGACAGGTCTTTGATTGATTGAATCTATGTTTACTGGGGGAATAAATCTCATAAGTAGTGTAATGTGTTGAGGAATACTGAATTTGTCTGTTGTTTAAACAGACCAATTTGTTATACAGTTGACTTACTGTTTGTATTGGACAGACTGGGTTTCTCTAAACTTATTTAATTCATGGCAGGTAAAGATGACTACATCTATCGGGCTGCAAATCAAATCTGCAAGGCTCAGAATAGTGAAGCCAATGGAGATTTTGAGGTTGCTTTTGCATATTACAAGAGTGGCGTGGGCATGCTTCTTCATGGAGTGCAAGGTACGCAAAACTTTAAAACTCATAAACAATTCCAGTAGTTTCTGTGTTGCATTTTGCTGCAATTTTATTGTTTAATGAGTTAAGTTTCAATGTAGCCTATATACATTTGAAGGGGGCCAATGACGCAGTAGTGAATAAGCTGACAGCAGCAGTGACAGCTGACCAGGATCCCATTTCACCTCCAAGTAGCAGCCCTGGAAACAGGCTGCACTCATGTAGTCTAGCTAAAAGAATATGAAACGAAGAGAGAAGGAAAACCAGGCCCCAAATATTATGTGCTGAAGCCGTATTATTCGGACTGAAAGGTGCAGATATTGCAGCCTCACTGTGAACTGCGACACATAATTATTAGGATGTTAGCCAAAAAGAAAGAAAGAAAGACATTTAATGAGGTGTACTGCACTGTTAGATCTCTCTGCACAATTTAGGTATAAAGCTGAATTGTACTTTAATAAAATATTCATCATAGTTGGACTGCCTAATTTGACACTGCAGAGGAAATATCCATTATGATATGCAGTTCCATTTTGATGTTACTATTGAATAAAGCAATCGTGGTTGTTGGGCAGCACAGCTTAGTCTTTATGACACCACATAAAAAAATGGACACAGTTTTCCCTGCAGCTGAATTAGTGGTATTTTAAATTGAACATTACAGCATTTATTCCCATTGCAGGGGACCACTGTAACCATCTAAGAGTGTCATAAAAGGCTACTAAAGATGGTTGTGCATGGGGCTAGCAACCTGTATCATGTAAAATAATTACTATGAAACTGCAAATGCTAGGATACATGCTCCTTGTTTTTTGGTCAGTTGCTGCACTTGACGCAAAAAGGTGAATAAATATATTGATCCTATAAGGTGAGTCAATAAGTAGGTCGCAAACTGATATGCAGTATATGAAAAATGTAGTTGGCAGTTTCTTCAGGTTTTATTAGGTGGCAGCAATATCCAGTCGGCTTTGTGATCACTGTAGGTAGCAGGTGCTCGCTGTCACATGCACGTGCACAGCTCTGATACAAAATGGTGTATAAGCTCATAAAGTGTACACTCAAAGAACAGCATGCTGTTGTGCGATTTTTCTGGGCCATAGAGCTCTGCAAAGGATATTCATATAGAAATGCATCCTGTTTGCGGTGAAAAGTGTTTGTCGTGTAAAACGGTGCATAACTGGGTCTATAAATTTTCTCAAAAATTGTTGCATGCATCCTGACCTAGTCGTCCTGTTCAGATTGCAACAGAAACGTCTGTGTGACAGGTGGAGAGATATTCAAGCTGAAAGGCAAGTATTGATAGTATAGTATCTGCAACAGAGTATTTGCATGGTTTAAACCTACAGCATAATACATGATCGATTGAATTTCCGAAAAGTGTGCTCAAAGAAGGTACCCATACAACTGACTGACAAACACAAAATAAACTGAATAGGCCTGTCGTCACACTGATAAAGCAATGGGATAAGTATCAATGTTGGTGGAAATTATGTTGAGAAATAAGGGACAATGTAAGTGCAATAGTGAATGGTTTTCATGTTCGTATCTTTAGGTTTTTTTAAAAATAGTTATATGTGACCTATTTACTGACTTGTATTCGTACAAATCAGACACATTTTGATATTTTAAAGTTTTTAATTTAAACGTGTTGCCTTACTTCATAAATTTAATGAATGGAAATATTTTCTAAATGTATATTCCAGTTGACACAAATAAATTTAGAAGAGATGCAGTGAGAAGAAAAACGGCTAAGTATTTGATGAAGGCTGAAGACCTTTTCAACAGACACCTAACAAATGAGAATGTTGGTGAGCCGAGATGGGGGGTAAGTAGCTGAATTTTATAGGTGTAACTAATATGGAACAAAAGAGTTAGTATTCGTGAAATTTTATAAAATAATTTTTTTTAAATTCAGTTTCTCTCAGAAAGGATTTTTTTTTTTTTTTGCTTAGATGTTTGCCTCACTAGTTTCTACTGGCGGAGGCGCGCCATTTTCCACCCCAGATCGTAGTCAATTGGGTGATATCAGGACGCATAAACCAGTGCTTGGATGCATGTGTGCATCTGTATGTACTTATGCTAGGTTTGTGCGCCCTCAGAAGCTAGCCCAACCAAAGTGCAATGGAAGGGCCTCACCATGAGGGCGCGTGTGAAAGTTGTGCAAGGGTGTGACTGTGGGATAGAGTCAAATGAAAAATAGTGAGGTGAGAAGAGAGAGAAGGGGAAGACCTACCTGATCTCTCAGAAAGGATACTTTTCTGTGGAAAGTGTTGTACAGATGTGAATATTATCAGAGAAAATAATAAAGTAATTGCTTTTTTTTTGTTTATTTATTTTTTATAAAAAAAGAAAATTGTTCCTTCTTAACAGTTCAGTTGACTATTTTCCTCCATAAATTTCTTCTTATATTAACTAACTTGTTGAACTTGAGATGGCCACATTTATCATTGAAAACTGATAGATCCAAACAACTAATTCACTTTTATTTCCCTTTATTAATGGAGCTTACGCTCTTTCTCCATTCTCCTTTGTTCTATTCATCGTCCTCATTCTTACCCTGATGGTGTTTTTGCCACAAATGTTCTCTTTTGTTGAGTAATTCCTCTTTTGTTGAGTAATTCATTATTGGCGATGATGACCACACCTTCAACTATGCTCTGTTGTGAGGTCACTATGCATTCCCACTTTTCCTAAATTACCTGCTCTGTCTGTGAGGAGTTGTCCTTATGGAATGTAAGGATATAGAGAATGCTCTCCATCTGATTTCTGGCCCAAGTTCCACTCATAAGGCCTCCTTTTGTACTTTTGGAAAATTATAAAAAGAGGTTGTTGATAGATTTTCTTTACTGATAACAAATGTGTGCTCCTTTCAACCACAGACAGATACGTTTTGATTACATCAGTATGTATGTGGATGTGCCTGTTTGTGGCTTGTATGTATGTATATGCATATGTAGTGAGGCCTGTGAACACTATTTCGCTCTTCCTCAAGTCTTTGCCAGATGTTTCTTGCCAGAAGTTTCTTTTATATTACTGTGACAACTATCAAGGTGGAAGTACTTATAAGAAGACTGCTGTTCAGTACTCTGTCAACTATGCCAGCAGTCCGCACCAAAAAGAGTAGTGGTACAGTGGGTCCCATCCCACTGTAACATCCAAGGCAACGAGGAGGCAGACAGACTGGCAAAAGAAGGTGCAAGACTACCACAACCAGATTCTAGTGTGACCTACGAAGAGTCCAAAAGGCTTATTAGGGCCAGATACATGGCCAAATGGGAAACAGAACATACTGGCTACACAAAAAAGGATGCCTACTACCAGCTGAACAGAAGAGAGCAGGTCGTGGTCTTCAGACTCCCCACAGGCCACAACAGACTGAGGTACCATCTATTCAATAAACTGAAGATAGGTGGCACTGACGAATGCACATGTGGTGCAGAGAAAATGACCGCTGAACATCTGCTGCAAAATTGCCTGACATACGAGGACCACAAAAAGCACATGTGGCCATCACCAGTGACAACACTAGACAAGCTCTATGACAGTGTCGACAGCCTCAGGATGACCGCTGCTGTCTTCGAACAAATTCAAGTTGACGTCTGACAGCGTACGAAGAAGATGAAGACTGCTGTTGAGTTATTTGTTGTGCAGCAGTTATTACTAAGTTAAAGATTTTAAACATGTTTTGATAACAGGTGCCATTAAAATTGTCACTAATGTAGACAAGTGAAGCGCTCACCAACCCAAATTTCACAGTTGACAAAATAATTGAAACATGTATTTTGTTATCTCTTAGACTGATAACTTTCTGTCCCCCTCACTGGATCCTTCCTTTGCATTTATCAGAGGATCTGCCAAAGAACTACGTAATTTTCAAGTCTTAGCCACAATTGATAGAGTGGTTCTTGTGCGACATAAGGTTACAGATGAGACTTTTGTCATCAAGGTAAGCTCGTGATATTCATTCCTCTCTTTCTCCATCACAAGAAGATTGCAAGAGAATGGAAGCAGGACAACTGAAGTGTACAAGCTGGCCAACTGAAGTGTGCAAGCTGGCCAACTAAAGTGTACAAGCTGGCCAACTGAAGTGTACAAGCTGGCCAACTAAAGTGTACAAGCTGACCAACTGAAGTGTACAAGCTGGCCATGTGCAAGCAGGCCAGCTGAGGTGTAAAATCATATCAGCTGGAGTGTGTAAGCAGGCCCACTGGAGTAGCAAGCAGGTCAACTGGAGTGTGCAAGCAGGCCATTTAAAGTATGCAAGCAGGCCAACTGAAGTATGCAAGCAGGTCTAATGGAGTGTGCAAGTCTGCCAACTAGAGTAGCAAACAGGCCAACTGGAGTGGGCAAACAGGCCAACTGGAGTGTGCAAACTGGAGTGTGCAAGTGTGCCAACTGGAGTAGCAAACAGGCCAACTGGAGTGTGCAAGTGTGCCAACTGGAGTGTGCAAACTGGAGTGTGCAAACTGGAGTGTGCAAACTGGAGTGTGCAAGTGTGCCAACTAGAGTGTGCAAGTGTGCCAACTGGAGTAGCAAACAGGCCAACTGGAGTGGGCAAACAGACCAACTGGAGTGTGCACGTGTGCCAACTGGAATGTGCAAGTGTGCCAACTGGAGTGTGCAAACAGACCAACTGGAGTGTGCCAACTGGAGTGTGCAAGTGTGCCAACTGGAGTGTGCAAACAGACCAACTGGAGTGTGCCAACTGGAGTGTGCAAGTGTGCCAACTGGAGTGTGCAAACAGACCAACTGGAGTGTGCCAACTGGAGTGTGTAAGTGTGCCAACTGGAGTAGCAAACAGGCCAACTGGAGTGGGCAAACAGACCAACTGAAGTGTGCAAGTGTGCCAACTGGAGTGTGCAAATGTGCCAACTGGAGGGTGCAAGTATGCCAACTGGAGTAGCAAACAGGCCAACTGGAGTGTGCAAGTGTGCCAACTGGAGTGTGCAAATGTGCCAACTGGAGTGTGCAAGTGTGCCAACTGGAGTGTGCAAGTGTGCCAACTGGAGTAGCAAACAGGCCAACTGGAGTGTGCAAGTGTGCCAACTGGAGTGTGCAAGTGTGCCAACTGGAGTGTGCAAATGTGCCAACTGGAGTGTGCAAGTGTGCCAACTGGAGTGTGCAAGTGTGCCAACTGGAGTGTGCAAGTGTGCCAACTGGAGTGTGCTAGTGTGCCAACTGGAGTAGCAAACAGACCAACTGGAGTGTGCAAGTGTGCCAACTGGAGTGTGCAAGTGTGCCAACTGGAGTGTGCAAGTGTGCCAACTAGAGTGTGCAAGTGTGCCAACTGGAGTGTGCAAGTGTGCCAACTGGAGTGTGCTAGTGTGCCAACTGGAGTAGCAAACAGGCCAACTGGAGTAACAAACAGGCCAACTGAAGTGGGCAAACAGACCAACTGGAGTGTGCAAGTGTGCCAACTGGAGTGTGCAAGTGTGCCAACTGGAGTGTGCAAACAGACCAACTGGAGTAGCAAACAGACCAACTGGAGTGTGCAAACAGACCAACTGGAGTAGCAAACAGACCAACTGGAGTGTGCAAACAGACCAACTGGAGTAGCAAACAGACCAACTGGAGTGTGCAAACAGACCAACTGGAGTAGCAAACAGACCAACTGGAGTGTGCAAACAGGCCAACTGGAGTGTGCAAACAGGCCAACTGGAGTGTGCAAGTGTGCCAACTGGAGTGTGCAAACAGACCAACTGGAGTAGCAAACAGACCAACTGGAGTGTGCAAACAGACCAACTGGAGTAGCAAACAGGCCAACTGGAGTGGGCAAACAGACCAACTGGAGTAGCAAACAGACCAACTGGAGTGTGCAAACAGACCAACTGGAGTAGCAAACAGGCCAACTGGAGTGTGCAAGTGTGCCAACTGGAGTGGGCAAACAGACCAACTGGAGTGTGCAAGTGTGCCAACTGGAGTGTGCTAACAGACCAACCAGGGTGTGAATGCACACCAGCTGTAGTGGTGCACCTATGCTCTTACTGGAGTGGAGAAGGAAAGTATTATATCACAGAAAATCCTGAAATAGTCTCATAAGTTAAAAGTCAAAGTCACTGCTTTCAACAAAAATATTCTTAAGTATAGTCTCTTCCATAATAATGATAAACTCACTCTTGAGAATTAAAGATAGTGTTTGATTAACTCAAAGAAAATATTTCTTGTCATTTATTAAACTATTAAAATGCCTATCATTCTAACATGTTTTTCCATTGCTTATGTCTGCTAAGGAGTTTAATAGGGCTGAGAAATATATGCTGCTTGCCTTTTCAGTCTATGTGTAGGCTGTAGTTTAGCTTTTTGTTTTACCAGATAGAAAAATACTTTGGGTTTGAACTGTCTCCAGACTCTTATGTGATCTATCTTAAGTCCACATATGTCATTAGATGTTGTGGGGGAGGTGTGACCTCCTTTGTTTCCTATTTTTTTGACAGGTGGTTTCCACTGGTGACTTGCCAGGTCAATCCTAGCATCTGTTAGCCCCTGGAATATATGATCTCCTATTTTTTGGACTGGTGGAGGTCGAAGCATAAATTAGAGCAAGGTAGACCCGCAGCCTGTCAGACACCATCTATGCAGATCCGCTAACCACATAACCAAGACCTGATGTTATAGCCACACAGTGTCCTTTTTGCAACATATTCTCTGTGGAGCGAATATCCCTAGAATAATTTGAGTAGGTTTTTAACTTGAATTTTCTTTGAGCAGTGGCCGTTAAGCCTACTCTTTTCAATTTCCAACTGCTAAGATATTTTGAACGTGCGTGCCACTGCACAGGGGTGTCTGATCTCACTACTCAGAGATCAGGTGAATTATTTACCAAATGATACACATGAAAAAATCCCGGTCTCAAGTCTCCAAACTATGAGGCTCGATATTCTGAATAATTATTAGCGATGCTGTTAGGAAAATAAACTGATTTTATGAACAGCACAATGGAGAATCTTTGATGTGTCAAAAAACTAAAAGAAATTTTTTTGAAATATTCAAACTTCTGACAAGATAAAAAAATCCTGGTCTCAGTCTCCAGACTATGAGACTTGATATCATGCTACTCACTCCTGTTGCTTGCCAATTATTTTTGAATAATTATTAACGATGCTGTTAGGACAAAAAACTGATTTTATGAACAGTACAGTGGAGAATCTTTGATGTGTCAAAAAACTAAACAAAGAAATTTTTGTGACATATTCAAACTTCTGACAAGATGTGTAGTTGTAGTGAAAGTTATGACCATATTAAAAAGAATGACTCTTGTACAAGCTTTAACTTTGCCATTTTTTAATTTCTATTCACAGTCCATTCTAAAGTCCACACTGGACATTGGATCAACACAAAGTGTGCTTCCCACCTCATGTCCCTACATGGTCAGCCTTCACAGATTTTATGAAACTGCAGATTCTGTGTTCCTACTTCTCCAATATGCCAGTGGAGGAAAACTGTGGACATATATTGGAGACTATCTGAGCAGTGGTAGAAGCAGTCTGGCAAAGTGGAGTATGGAAAAGGAGGCCATACAGAAAAACAGTCAACATCTTTATTCTAGTACTAGATTAACAGCAACTAATAACAAAGACATTCAACAAGATCATATAAAATTCAAGAATGCTTTGAAGGAAGATGGCATAAACAGTACAGACTATGATCAGAGTTTAGAAAGTAATTTAGAGGTACACGAGCAGACTTTAGAAATTGCTGATGCATTGAGGTTTCCTATGATAAATAAAGAATTGAGTGAATCATGTGCAGTAGATGAGTTAGACAGGAGGTCTAGTCAGAGTAAAAGCCTTGATGGTGAGGAAGTGGACATAGCTGATGGATCAGATGGTGTGGTCATTCAAAACATTTCAGACTTGAGTGATGTACTTACATGTTGTCACAAAATCCTGCCTTTGGATCGCAGACTTTCAAGTCTTTCAGGTGACTCTGCTGCTATTGGTGAACAAGACAGCAGTGTGATATCCCCAACCTCATTACCAGAAGACGGCAGCTTTCTGTCTCTTCTTCGACAGAATGAGACAAACTGTGAGGCTTTCTCCATCAACAGTGTTGACACAGAAGACACTAATCACAGTTTTTCTATTTGTGAGAAAATGTGTATCATTCCATCAACTGAATGTAGCAGTTCACCTCCACATTCAAACACAAGTCAAATAAGTGGTCTTGCAGTATCTCATATTACAACAGAAGAAAAAGTATCTGTGGATAAAGACAGCCAGGCAAGTGTGGATGGGGATTTTTCACAAAATGTTGCAAATGAATTTACCCTTGCTGTCAGCTCTGATGACATAATAAGAAAATCAAAAGAACTTCTTACACAAGTAGAGAAAGTTCTAGCACAAACTAGTGATACAACTGAAGAGAGTGTTAACAATTCCTATGAGGATAATTCAGACATGAAACGTTTATATCATATTTCAAGTGTTAGTGTGGAAGAGAAGGCCAAATATGAAGAAAATAGGTTATGTGTGGATAGGACATCAAATGAAAATAGTGATAAAGATTCTGATAGTGATTTATCAGATAGGTATTGTTTGTATCCAGCTGAGAATGACTTGGATGAAGCAAAGTTTATAAATAGCTCTGATACAAATGCTAACAAGACATGTTTGAATTCAGGTGAAGCTGAAAGTCCTGTTTTGAAAACCGTCTTGAAAAATGGAAAAATGAATCGTACACATTCTTTCACTAGCAACAGTGGCCTGCTGTTCAGACATACAAGCACCCCCCGAAAGTTGTCCATCAATCGCATGAATTATAAGGGCATAATACGATCTGCTTCATTTGAGTATGACTCCAGATCTCCGACACGCAGCAGACCTAGAACAGTCTCCGATCTGCTTGAACGTTTAGACTCCACCAATGTAGATCCAGCTCACATTCCAGAATCCTTTATCAGAAAATGGATGGCTCAAATGGTTACGGCTGTCTCTAGACTGCATTCATTGGGTGTAGTGTGCAGGCAAGTTTCACATGGGGACTCAAGGATTGGTAGTGTTTTTTTGAATGTTTTTAGTTTTAACTTCCTCTGTGATCTTCTTCCTTGGTGTGTCTTGTCTGCAGTTGGTTAGCTAGCTGTATTTAAAAAGTACACAAAATGAAAGCATAGAAGAACGGAAAACAATATTGACAAAAACAGAGTATATGTGTGCTGTTTTTCAATACTTTGATAAACGCATAATATTATTTTATTTCTGGTGTGTCATATTACCAGGACATTCAAACTTAGTAGCTAGTTGCTGCTTCTCTTTTGTCACTTAATAATAAATATATTGTTTTTGCATGTTGCCCCTTGTTATAAATTTAAGAAAATGTTTGACAATTTATGGAAAACTGCAAAATGCTGGTAAAATTTAGCAAATGTTAGATTGTCATTCATTGTTTTATTTATTGCTAGAATATGCTGGAGGATTTATAGGGCTAATAAATGGAAGCTGCTTGTATTGGTAATCATTGTATAGGCTAGGTTGTATTTTACACTGGATAGAAGAATTAAAACGTTCGACCCATTCCAAATTGACGGGAATGAAATACCAGAACTAAGATATGCAGATCTTATAGTTATCTTTTCTAAGAGTACTGCAGGACTGGAACCTAATGATCCTGTCGGTTAAACAACACAGCCAAGAAAAATAAATCTATACTTTAACATCAGCATGATTAGGAGATGATAAACACCTGTGAGGCAAAAACCAGACAAAGTTTTCCTAGAGAAGCATGAATGTCCCAATTAGGAAGAAAATGCTACAGAAAAGTGCTCAAAATACCACTGATGGTGAAAAAGAGAGGCAAATAAATCCTTAAGGAGCTGGATATAGAACCACCATCTTGAAAAACAAGAACAAAACTTGGAAAAACAACAAAATTACAAACCAAAATGTTTTATGCAAATATGAGAAGCATAGTAAATAAAAGAGAAGGATTGGAACTGTATGTAGAAGATGAAAAACCAGATATAATAGGGTTAACAGAATCATGGACATATGAGGAGATTGCAGATAGTGAACTTGAAATAGAGGGATATACGATGTTAAGGAAAGATAGGGTAGTTGGAGACAAGGCTAAAGTAAGGGAGGTGGCATTTTATTATACTGCACAAATTCAGTTAATATAACGATCAAAGATGATTTATCATGTGGTAACAAAAATGAAAGTGTATGGGGAGAAATAGAAAGTGAGGCTGAAAAAATAAGTGATTGGAGTATGTCCATCAAGTCAAAAAGAGGAAGATGAGGAGCTGATTAGTAGCATAGAAAGGGCAAGTGAATGGAAATTATTATTAATGGGGAATTTCAACTTTCCAGAAATGAAATGCTATATCGCAGAAGTACTTGTAGAATCAAAACCTTTTGTTAAGTGCATATCTCTGATTCAACATGTAGAAGCAGCCACCAGTGACAAAAACAAACTCAACTTAGTTTTTACTACAGAGGAAAATATTATTGAAAACGTTATAGTTGGGGAACTGTTTGGCTCAAGTGACCATCAAATCATCTGTTGAGATCTTATAGCAGGGAAAGAAGTAAACATAAACATGCAAACATACGACTACTCTTAGGCAGATGTTAAGAAGATGAAAAAGGCAGCGAGCCACATAATCTGGAAAGATATTGTCGGAGGAACAAAATTTGAACAAGAGTGTGAGAGTTTTAAAACAGTTCTAGAAAAGGTAAAACAGGAATGTGTTTCAGGTAGGGAGGTAAACCCCAAGAGTAAAAAGTGGATTTGTAGTTAAATGTAGAAGAGCTAAAAATAAAGCATGGAAGAAAATATAAAAAGACAGGTAAATCAGAAGAAACAAATTTAAAATATTTGGACAAGCAGAACATAGCTCAGAAAGTGAATAAAACAGCAAAATTACTTGGAAAAAAAACTTGCTCAGAGGATCAAGACCGATAGTAAAAGCTTCTTTTCTTATGTTAGAAATAAACAAAGAACGAAAGACAAAGTAGGCCCTCTCATAGATAGTTCAGGGAAAATAATAAGTGAGAATAGGGAGGCAGCTAATCTAACTAATCTCAATCAGTACTTTAGCAGTCTACACATTAGAAGACTACTCCAAGATCCCATTAGCCTATAGATATCTTTCAAAGCGACATGGATACAGCAGAATTAAGATCAATCTGTATTGCAGAGAAAATGGTTTTTGAAAAATTGGAGGGGTTGAAAGTGGATAAATGTCCAGGTCAAGATTGTATTCATCCAAAATTGCTGTTTGAAATTAGAGACCAACTAGCAAAACCATTGGCAATATTATGTTCTCAATCACTTGCAAAAGGGATTGTTCCACAGGATTGGAAAGATGTAGGAGTGATCCCCTCATTCAAAAAGGGCAAACAATCAGATCCAGCAAATTATAGACCGGTGAGTTTAACGAGCATAGTCTGTAAATTGTTAGAATCAATAATCAAAGAAAACATTGTAATGCATTTAGACAAGTTGTATCTAATCAGAAATAGTCAGCATGGGTTTACTAGAGAGAGATCATGCTTAAAAAATCCATTATAATTCATGGAGGAGATTACTAAAATGATAGATAAGGGGGAGCCAGTGGATGTTATTTATCTAGATTTTGCAAAGGCTGTTGATAGAGTACCTCATCAAAGATTATTTTGAAAGTTAAAATCACATGGAATAGGTGGGGTGGTTACCAAATGGATGCAAAATTGATTAACGGGAAAAGGCAGAGAGTGGGCATAAATAAGGAGTACTCTGAGTGGTGTGAAGTAAATAGTGGAGTGCCGTAGGGCTCCGATTTGGGACCAATTTCGTTCTTGATATAAAAACGATTTGGACATTGATTTGGGATGGATGATTGCAAAATTTGCTGATGACACAAAACTATGCAGTAGTGTCTCATCTAAAGCAAAAGTGGATATATTGAGGTCGGATTTAGATAAAATTTGAGAATGGTTTGTCAGCTGGCAAATAGAGTTTAATGTAGATAAATTTTCAGTCATCAACATGGGTAGATCCAATATGGAACATAATTACAGAATGGGCAAGAACTTCTTCTTCTTCTTCGTACGCAGTCAGACAGTAACCATTATTTTTTCGAAAAAAGCGGCGGTCATCCTGAGGCTCTCGCCACTGCCATAGAGCTTGTCTTGCAGTTCCACTGGTAATGGCCACATCTGCTCTCTCTGATCCTCGTATGTCGGGCAGTTCTGCAGCAGATGTTTAGCGGTCATTTTACCAGTACCGCACGGGCATTCGTCGGTACACCCTATCTTCAATTTGTTGAATAGGTGGTACCTCAGTCTGTTGTGGCCAGTGCGAAGTCTGAAGACAACGACCTGCTCTCTTCGGTTCAACTGGTAATAGGCATCGTTTTTGGTGTAACCAGTATGTTCGGTTTCCCATTTGGTCATGTATCTGGCTTTGATAAGCCGTTTTGACTCTTCGTACGTCATATTGGTATCTGTTTGTGGTAGTCTTGCACCTTCTTTTGCCAGTCTGTCTGCCTCCTCGTTGCCTTGGATGTTGCAGTGTGACGGAACCCACTGTACCACTACCCTTTTTGGTGCGGACTGCTGGCACAGTTTGCAGAGTGCTGCTCTTAAGTCATTGAGCTCAGTGTTTTTCTGGCTTTTTAGCGCTGTGACTACGGTGAGAGCATCTGTCAGCAGGACTATATGGCTCTCATTTTCACTGTGTGTCACCATTTCTTCCACTGCCGCCCTCAGTGCCTCTGCCTCCGCTCTGAAATTGCTTGTGTACTTACCAGTAGCGAATGACAGTGTTATTTTTCTGCCATTTGGTAGGTTCAGGAATGCTCCTGCCCCTCCGTTCTGTGTAGTGTTTGTTACAGAACCGTCGGTGTATGCATGGGTGGGCAAGAACAATATTAGAAGGATAGAAAAGGAAAGGGACCTAGGGATTATAATAGATCGTACAGGTAAGGTGAGTGAGCAAGTCCAGGTAGCAGGGAAAAAGTAAAAAAGGCAATGTTAGGTGTGATAGTCAGAATGTATGAAGCATTAGTTAGATCTAGATTGGAGTACTGTGTACATGTATGGAGTCCTTTTCATAGAGGGGATATAAACATACTGGAAAGGATACGAAAAAGAGAAACCAAAATGATAGTTGGTATCCAGAATTACAGATATGAGGAAAGAGACAAATCGGCATACAGTGTCTAGAAAATAGAAGAATTTGAGGTGACTTAATACAGGTTTATAAGATAATCAAAGGAACAGATAAACTAGACTATAACAAGTTTTTCAAAATGCAACCACCTACAAGAACAAGAGGGAATATCTACAAATTAAAGGTCCAGATTAGATATTAAGAAATATTTTTTTAGTCAGAGAGTGGTGAATGCTTAGAATACATTGCCACAGGAAATAGTGGAGGCAGGGACAATTAATGTATTTAAGAATAAATTGGATGCGCATAGCTTTTAGAGCAAGGTAATGCAAATGAAACTGGTTGTATACAGACTCTGCAGTCTTCTAAACGGGTATAAAGACGTTAAGTTAAGTTAAGAACAAAATTGTCTGGTAAACAATGTTGTATATAGGAAACTTAAATACTTTGGCCACCTAAATACTACAGTCAGTCTACAAAAAACGATACTGGAGGTCATGGTACCTGACAAGCAAGGCTGAAGCAAACTGAGTAGAAGATGGACGCAGAATATTAAAGAGGTTCTAATCGTTGACAGTGACAGAGGCAGGGATCTGGCAGAAGATGGAGAGGATTACAGATCTGCTGTTATGAGAAAGACCTTCTGCAAAGGTTATGTTGCAAGATGATGACTGGCTAGGGAATACAAATCTAAATCGTGGTTTAAACCTGAGTCTCCTGATTGTGAAATCTGTAATCTAAATTATTTGGGTACACACCTCCTCTTGTGAAACATTGGGTAGAAATTTATAGATCTTACCAAGTAACTGCATTTGCAAGCACCTGTTGGTTCATTTGATAGCAGTAACATAAATAGTTCTAAGAATTAAGAATATAACCTTACAGGTGTTCACCCTTATCCTATCTACTGAACTGATGTACGGATCAGTTTGACTAGATGTTTTGTTCACACATTGTAAAGTACTTGTTTACAAATTGTGCTGTGATATGTGTTGGTGTTATTTGTTTTTTTTTTTAAATTTCTATTTACTTATCTTTATCTGCTTATAAAGGCATATTTATCAACACTTGGGTATCCACCATTGTATGCTAACTTTTCACTATTTTTCAACTGAGGGGTCCTATGGGTTGTTGTTGTTTTGAATGCCCACAGTGAGTAGGTCTACTCTCTTGTGCACCCTGAAAAGGATGTTAAGTGATGGGTTGCAGTAGCTTTTATCACGTCGCGAGCGTGCTGATGAAGGTGGACCGGGGTCTTCCACACGGTTGGGCTATGCTTGGCTTCATCTGCATGTCGCTCATTACTACATGGGTCATATTTTAGCCACAGGCTGCCACGAGACCAGCATGACCCTGATTAACATGTCTGATCAGTTCGTTGTGCCTGAACAAACATTAGTCTGCCTCCCCATTGTATTGAATTACGTTCATTGGTTTAAAAGTTATAAGGAAAAACCCGTGTGATATCGTCAGCAAATCACACACATCACAGAGACACCCGCCGAAGTGGTACAAATGCTAGCATCGCTGGAAGCGGAGGACAAGAAAGTGGGCCTCATCATAAATATAGAAAAAGGCGAAAGCTATGTGCAACCGTTTTTCTGAGCTCAACCCTGTGTCACTAAACAATACACCACTGGATGATGTAGACGAATACATCTACCTCGGCCGCCTCTTCAACGTGGGAAATAACCTGAAGCCCGAGATTGCCAGGCGCTGACGAGCAGACTTGGCCGCCTCCAACTCGATAAAGGCAGCAACAGACGTCACAAGAGACACCAGACTTGTGAGCAGACGTGTGCGACTCAGTGGTGCTACCAGCGCTATGCTATGGAAGTGAAACATTGTCTCTGACAAAAGCCACTGAGAACCAGCTAAGGACAACACATGCCTCGCCTGAGCGCTGTCTCGTGGGCCTATCACGTAGGCAACATCGTCAAATGGGCTTACGCAACAGTGACATCTGGGCATTGTCACGTGTCAAGGATGTCATACATTATGCCAACAACGTCAACACCGCTGGGCTGGCCATGTAGTTGGAAGGAAAGACAAATGCTGGAGCACAGCGACCACTCTGTGGTATCCACGCAGCAAAAACATACCACCTGGCAGACCCCCTACTAGATGACAAGATTTGCTCGAGTTGCACAACACTCACGATCCTAAAACAAACAAGTTAGCCATCTACTGAACAACCTGAGACAGAATGGTCTGGAAACTGAGATGAGGCCAGCATAAAACTTAAAAACATAGCACTGCTCGAGCCCAGCCTGCTGAGCAGAGAAATGCACCTGGCTACTACCAACTCGCACAAGAGTTTGGACATGGAAAAGAGCTAATGCCCTTGTAGATGCACATGTCAACTAAGACTAAGGAAAACCAGGGGCTGATAGAGAATGGGACACCCTGTATCCGTACCATTGTAATAGCTGACTCATCCCAGTTACTATTAGAGCACATGTATCTCCCTGTAGTAAAGTCCAGTTCACGACCTGGTGGCATGATGCAGCAGACTAACCAGCCATAGAAATGGGTACCTGACTTATAGGTGAGAGAAGGAAGTGAACAGGGCCTTATGAAATTGTGACCCTACATAAAGGAAGACGACTTCTTCATCATCAGCACTTAGCACATCATCCTAAATGGAGTGTGTGGACTAGCGGTTGTGAGCTTAGTTTACAATCCAATGTACAGGTTCAGATCATATCATGCTCAGTTTCACAGCCCATGGTATGACTGCTTCTCTTAGTCGACCCAGCTGTAAATGGGTACCTGACAAGGTCAGGAGTAAATCAGAACCGCCTTAGGAGCTACATAGTTTGTACTCTGTCTTCAGCACTTTCAGCAATGAAAGAGACTGAGCACATATAGGGGCACAAACGTGCAATGAAGTCTGTTGTGTGATCAATTTTTCATTTAGCCTTCAATGGAAGTGAAATCGAAAATTTCAAATCTGATCTGTGCATGACTGAAACTAAATTCTAATTAAATATTTACAGAAAACATGTGATGACTCAGGTTTTTCCAGTTTTTTAAAATATATTCTTTTTTGAACATACAGTGAGTGACTTTCTATGTTCTGAAAGTGTGTTTTAATTTGTCACAGAGATTTGAAACCAAGCAACATTCTTCTTGGAGATGGTGGTCAGGTGTACTTGACTTATTTTTGCAAGCTAGGTCATAAAGATCACGGTCTGGATTGGGATGCCAAAGAGAACCTTTATGCTGCTCCAGGTGAGAGAAGAAAACATTTGAGATGAGTTTGTGCTTTCGTTTACTGGTCAGATGAGAGAACACTTGAGTCTTTCTATCATTTACTTGTCAGGTGAGAGAATATTTGAGTCTATCATTTAATGGTCAGGTGAGAGAATATTTTTCTGTCTATCATTTAATGGTCAGGTGAGTGAATATTTTTCTTTCTATCATTTACTGGCCAGGTGAGAGAATAATTGAGTCTTTCTATCATTTACTGATCAGGTGAGAGAACACTTGTCCTTCTGTCATTTTAATGAGAAGACACCAAATAATTGTTCAGTCTTAAGGTCAGATTAGTTCTCTCTTTTCCAATCCTCAACAGCTATATATATTAGAAAAATAAACACATGGGAGTCTACAATCATTCATGATTAGTGTGTGAAAGTTATTGATACAAATCTGTTCTCTTTGGGAAAATGTGCATTCTAAATTGTTTGTTTCATCTCTTATAGAGGTTGGCTCAGTCAACAGTTATGATAGGTCATGTGACTGGTGGAGCATAGGAGCTTTGCTATATGAGCTTGTAGTTGGACGGGTAAGCTATGATATTTAGAATACTGAAGTGGTCTGTGTTTTTATATATGCCAGTTTGCACATGGCACCACAAGGACACACATTAAAATCCTTAGTAATGCATAACTTTTTGTTTTCTATTGGAGGTAAAATAAAAGCCAAGTCTATACACTGCAAACAGTCTTTATTCCACAGCCTTATAAATCCTCGTAGATTTCAACGATGGGAACAAACACTGTAGTATAGTACACATGATTTTCTTTTTTTTCTGTCTGGTATTCATCCTGAAAAAGTTGTGTTTTAGTTTACAGCGAGGCTGTGATATTGGCACCTTTCGGCCTGGCATCCAGATTTATCACTGCTTTTTTTTTGGGACTCGGGTTCGCTTTCCTTCTATGATCCTTATTCTCTTAGCCAGAATTAATAGAGCTTATTTCCATGTTCGCCACTTGCAGTCAGATTAAGGTCTTGGTCAGCTATGAGTTACTGACCCTGATACAAGCTGCCAGCTATGAGTCACATGCTGCTGTCAGCTCATTTATTGGTGCATCTTCGGCTCCTGATTGTGTTTTTAAAATGAACAAACAAACTTTAGAGAATTTTCTCACTGTGTGTGGAAAGGGCAGTGGTGGTGATGAGGGATCTGCCTGATAGATGATGCAGATATATAGATCTAAGAAATAATTACACTTAAAAACTACTCTTCTGGAAGGGTCGTGAACCTAAGGAATCTCAACAGCATGGTGTTGGTTTTGCTATTAAAAACAGACTTATGACCTCAGTCAATCCTCCTTCAGAGAGCTTTGGGAAGGTTACTGGCCATTTGCCTCATCACCACTACAGGTTCTGTTAATATCCTCAGCGTCTATGGCCCAACCCTGACATCTCCGGAGGAAGTGAAGAATCAATTCTATGGACAGCCCCCGGGAAGAAGCATTCATCCTTCTCGGCGACTTTAATGCTAGAGTAGGTGGGGACCACATAGCATGGCTCATCTGCCTTGAACATCATGGTATTGGCAGGGTAAATGACAATGGTTAGAGGTTGCTGGAGCTGTGCACTCAACAAGGCCTATGTATCACAAATACTTTCTTCAAGGGCAAGCTGCAACATAAAGTATACTGGAAACACCCAAGGTCACCACATCGATAGCATCAAATCCACTTGATTGTCACCAGACGTTCAGCTCTAAACATGGTCCTCTCCACTAGAAGCTATCACAGTACAGACTGCGACTCTGACCATGCTCTTGTATGTAGCAGGGTACGCTTGCAGCTTCGCAAAATTTGTCACTCCAAACAGATGGGACATGCCCACATCAGCACTGTACAGATGGTGATTCCTTTCAAGGCGGAGAGGTTTGTGTCTGACCTGTATCTTGCTCTTCGGGGAGGATCTGAGTGTGACGTCACAGCTAAGTGGAACGTACTATGTTTGGCATGAGGGAACGGGCCAATCACGACTGGTTCAATGCACATCTCGCAAAAATGGAACCAGTAATTGAGGCCAAATGAGAAGCGTTCATCAATTATACAAAAAGTCCAAATGAGAGGACGCTTGCTGCCCTCATGATGGCTCGAGGCACCAATCAACGAACCGCTAGACAATGTGCGAATGAGTACTGGCAGAAACTGTGTGAAGAAATTCAGCTAAATGCAGAGATGGGAAATATCCAGGGCATGTATAGAGGCATAAAGATGGCACTGGGTCCTACTATGAGAGGTGCTGCCACCCTGAAATCTCTGACGGGTGTGAGAATCATGGACAGTGACCAGCAGATGGGTGGAGCACTACTCTCGGGAAACGGTGGTCACCGACTAGGCCTTGTGCAGGCTACAGGACAAACTTGACAGACCACCTACTCTGGACGAGCTTGAAGGCTATCAATTACCTCTCAAATGGCAAAGCACTAGGGGGAGATAGTATCCCACCCGTAGCCTTCAAATGCGGGGAAATCAGCACTAGTTCAGCCGATGTTTGATCTTCTATGCCTCTTCTGGGAAGAAGGTGCAGTCCCCCAAGATATGCGTGACGCCACCATTGTGACTATTTACAAAAACAAAAGGTGACAGCGGAGTGTGCAATAATTAGAGCTATTTATTATTTATAATTATACAAAGGGTCAACTGAAATGTGCAGGTAGCAGGAGTTGAACCCGTACTTTGACCTTGAAAAGCAAGTGCTCTACCACTACATTAACCAGACCTTGTAATGGGGCCTTAAAAAGATAATAGGGAGTGATGAGTAATCATGATCAGGTGAAATATTCTGACCAAGATGCCACCTCACATTGTCATTTGTGCTCCTGGAAATGGACTGTGTCACGGCAGTCTGATCCATGAGGTGGTGATTGACACTGTAATCCCCATAGTGTTGAGCTTACAAGAGCATTACACTGTTCTACGGCCAGGAGGACCCCTTGTCCACCTTCTCAAATACACTTCAGGATATAAGAATAGCCACTGAAACCGCTGCTAAAGAAACATCATCACGAGTTAACTCAACATGAGTAACGTCGAACAAAAAAGAAAATACTGCATAATTTGATTTGATTATTGTTCCTCTACTTTATTAGTCTCTTCTTCTTTCACCTTTTGCTACATGTCAAGCATATGACCACTACTACAGCTCATTCACTTGCAGGAAGACTGTATCTGAGCACTTGCAGTGAAGGTTTTAATAGTAATGGTTTTTCATGATGAGGCTGCCTTTTATAGCATGTTGCTACATATCTGACAATATACAAGAGTAAGTCCCTATATTGGTCACAAAACAATATGGAGCAGTTCAAAAATGTAGCTGGTAATTACTAAAGGTGTCATTAAGTGGCAGCTACATCCAGATTTGTGATTATTATAGGTAGCAGAGATTTGGTGTTATCTGCACCTATGCAGCTCAGATACAAAATGGTGTCCGTGCTCACTGGTGACCCCATTCCAATTATAACAGAAGCATCTATGCGGCGGGAGGGAAAGATGGTTCGAACTGATAGGCAAGTAATGATAGACAGTGTAGCAGCTGTAAGAGGGTGTTTGCATGGATAAACCTACAGCATAATGCATGATCTTATCTCGGCGGGAGATTGAACATGAATTTCTAATGTGGCTGAGACAGGTCACCAAAGACTTCTATGCTGCAGGTTTTGGTGCACCACTGATAAAGCAATGGGATATGTGTATCAATGTTGGTGGAAGTAATTTGTAGAAAAATTTGTATCTCATTTAGTTGTTTTTTTTAAATAGCTGTTTTAGATATGAATCATCATTATTGACAGAGTTGTTATCAAAAATATTTTTCTTGTTTATATATCAGAGCCTGAGTGAATGCCATCCTGGAGGTATCAATTCTCACACATGCCTTCACATTCCCATATTTGTATCAAACGAAACAAGAGCATTGCTTGAGGGGGTGAGTTTATCAATGTTCAAACATAGATTGTTCTAGAAATTTGACAATATATATGAGGTAGCTTCAAAATAGTTCTCGGAATTAGTGGGTTATAGAGAAATAAATTACAGTAAAATTATCTACACTACATTTCCTTCAAAGTAGATCTCTTCGGCAACTACACACTTTTGACAATGTGCATACAGCTGCTGGAAATATTTGTGGAACCCATTCTTTGACACCTCTCTCAGCTGTCTGGTCACATTGATGATAATGTCCTCAGCATCCTTGAATCACTGTTCTTTCAGAGTCGAGGGAACAAGAAAAAAATCAGCCGGTGCCAGGTCAGGACAATATGGAGGATGTTCCAAGGTGCTTTGCGAGGTACTGCTTCACCAGTAGGGACTGATGTGCTGGCACATTGTTATGGACCATAATCCAACTGTTAGTTTTTCTGGTCGTTTTCTTCTGATTACACCTCTTAGACAACATCAACGTACATTTCCTTGTTAACCGTTCAGCCTTATGGAATGAAATCATGGTAGACAAAACTTTTCCTTTGCTTTTGTCCAAATGAAATTTGTGTATCTGGGAGATAACCATTCAGAAGACTGGTGTTTTGTCTGAGAATTGTGCCACTCAAATACTTAGCGATTTCTTCATCGCGGTATCACCATATGCTTTATTAAGCAATGTTTGTGTCTCAGAGGGCGACTTTTCAAGCAAAACACAGAATTTGACATTTGTACGTTGTTTAACCAAGGACATTTTTCAACTCGGACGATGCAACGAGCACAACACACAAACAAACTTCTGTTCGAGAGTATATGTAAAGGTCACATCTTCAGTGTCCTTTCGTCAAGGTCCCTACCAACTTCTAAATATATATTCTCCATAATATCATCTTTTGTTCAAACACAAGTCGACTATTCCTGGGAACTTTTTGAAGCTACCTCGTACATTGGAGATATTTATAATCAGACAACACTATATTAGCTCAATTGTAAATAAAATGCGACAGCCAACATTCAGTAAACTGAGAATCATTTACAAATAGGTGTTATTGAAGTTTTAACAAAAATTAGGAATCAACATTTATGGTGAATCAAAGTTGTATAATGAATGTAAATGATCGAATACTTTGAAAGGGAAGACTAAGTTGTGTGTGTTTGTTTGTTGAGTAAATGTGTTAGAAAAATTAGAATCTAGTATGTTATATCAATACTTATAGAAGGTTGCCTGAGCAGATGGTATAGATTTAACCCCTCTCAACAATGTTCGATCCTCATTAGTACATTTCAGTTTATCTAGGTATAAAGGCACTCACCACCCAATCTCACAAAAAAGCTGAGGACTCATACAATGAAGTCTCTAACACTTCATCATTGACAGCAGTGTTTGCTATCGGACAGTTCAAATGGTTTGTATGACAGAGATGAGAATAGGATCACTGCCACACAGAGAGCACATCATTTGAAGTAGCTGACAGAGCAGGTAGAAGAAGACTCCAGCTCAGATTAGCACACCCTGATTTACACAAACCAGTGTGGACATCTAGAAAAAAAAAATCCATAAATGGCACAACAGAACTGAAATAATTGATAATATTCAGAATTGATGTAACATGGAATGAGCCCCAAGTGTTGAATGCTTGGAACTGTTGTATTGTAATGTTGGTATTGTTGCTGCAAAGTTGAGGGAATGTTGGTATTGTTGCCACAATCTTGATATTGATGGTCAAAGGTTGGTAATCCTTCACCAATGTTGATATTATTGCTTCAATGTTGGTATTGTTGCTACAATGTTGGATTGCTGCTACAATGCTAGTAGTGTTTGCTACAATCGCTTCAATGTTGGTAGAATCTTGCTACAATGTTGGAATTGATAGTAAAATGTTGCTAATGCTGCTACAATGTTAGTATTGCTGCTACAATGTTAGTAACAATGCAGGTATTCTTGGTACAATGTTAGTATTGTTGCTAGAATATTGGTACTGTTGTTTGAAGCTACTCATACTGAGCTCACCCTTAATGTTTCTCACCTAATGGGTTACAGTAACACTTATTTCCCTGAAGTGTGCTGAAGAAGATGAGCCTCATCTTTCTTGGCTGAAGTGCAATGTTAGGCTTACCAATGGACTCACTACTATAGTGGTCAAAGTATTGATTCCCACTTAGTTGGCCAGGCTGCTGTAATACAGCATTCTGTTGGCCAGGCTGCTGTAATACAGCATTCTTACAGGAGCACAGTGTGAATGTCAGGTGTGATCTTGGACAGTATATTTCACTTCATGTTTGGTAAAGGTTTTATATGCATACTTTTAAAAATTTATTTTAGTTGCTGCGCCACAATCCTAATGAACGACTTGGCTCAGGGATGGCTGGATCAGAGGAAATTAAGGCTCACCCATTTTTCGCTGGCGTTGACTGGCATGCACTGCAGTACTCCTAACATCAATACTGCTTTCAATGGAAGTATGGAAATAATGCTTACATAGAATAGGGTATACAGAACAGAACTTGTGAATTTATTTTGTCTAGAACAAGTTATTGTGCTTTGATATTACAACCATAAAAGAGCTGCAGATTGAGGAGAGAAGGTGGGGTGTAGGAGGAGTGAGTGGCTAATCCATTAGGGCACAGGTATTTTCTTTTTTTAACTTGGTGTGGTTGGGTGGATTTGAATTGGAGAGTTTGATGATTGTTGGGGTTGGTTTGGTTGGAGGCGTTGAATGGGTGGGTTTGGTTGGAGGCGTTGAATGGGTGGGTTTGGTTGGCGGAGTTGAATGGTTGGCGGAGTTGAATGGTTGGTGGAGTTGAATGGTTGGTGGAGTTGGATTTGGTTGGGGGAGTTGGATTTGGTTGGGGGAGTTGAATGGGTGGGTTTGGTTGGTGGAGTTGAATGGGTGGGTTTTGGTTTGGGGAGTTGAATGGGTTGGTTTGGTTGAGGAATTGAATGGGTGGGTTGGGGGGGGGGGTGTTGGATGGGTGGGTTTGGTTGAAGGAGTTAGATGTGTGGGTTTGGCTGGGGGAGTTGAATGGGTGGGTTTGATTGGGTGCATTTGGCTGGGGAAGTTGAATGGGTGGGTTTGATTGGGGGAGGGATGGGTTGGTTTGACTGGTAAAGTTAAAGGAGTATGGTGACTCATCTATAACCAAATCATTGGTTCTAAAATGCGAATCCATATAACTGTTGCTGGAGGTACAAGAATGAATACAAAGTGTACTGAGGAAGTGTCTGGTTACTAAAGAATAGTGGAGACTGATCCGAGAAAGGATACTGCTGTCAGATGAAATATACTGACCAAGACCCGACCTCACTTTTACGCAGTTCTCCTTGAAAACAAGACTTTCATGGCAGTCTAGATAACAAAGTGAAGGAATTGACTAGATCCTCGTAGTCATGAGCGACTTGCAGATGAATCCAAGCATAGCACAACCACCTGGAGGACCCTGGTCCACCTTCAACATGCTCAAGATGTGAGGAAAGCTACTGGAACCCACCAAATGCCAGGGCATACCAACAAAAAAAAATAATAAAGTTACTCTTTGTGGGCATTCCAACAACAGCTAAACAGTAAGAAATCACGGACAGAAAGGATTGATATTAATGACTGCTGGATTATTGTCGCATACTACATGCTTTTGCTTGCTTACAGCACAGCTATTGTTTTGTTCAAATGTTGCATTTCATATTAATTTTTCAGTATTATATATTATTACATTATCTCATTGGTTATTTTTATCAGTTTCTTGACCATGACCTACATATGTAATTAATTGATTGACTGACTACTAAAATGTGCATGCTGGCACATTCTCAAATGCTGCATTTGGTTATTTGTTGTTGTTTTTTTAACGCAATAGGAAATCCATTGGTTTTGTTTTTATTTGTATTGTTTTTAATAGCTTTGTGAGATAAGTAAAATAAAATTTTTGGATAAAAACCTGATATAAATAATTTTCTACTAAGATGTGCTTGTTGGCTTTGATAAAGGCAACGTTTTATTGAAATGCTAAATTGAGTGCTTTTATTACATTTTTTTCTTCAGTGCAATACAAAATTATTTAATTGTTTTGAGTTTGTCAGTTTTTTAACATGTAGCAAATAAACAAATATTGTGGACCAAGGCTTGTGTTGGCAAACTCCCTCTTATTAATATTGTTATTGACCCTGTATGCTCAAGTGATACATGAGGAAAGAATAGGTAGACTGAAGGTAGATAGCTTAACCAGTATAAAGATGTTAGTTAAGAACCTAACAAGTAGCTATAATAGGAAAATAAGGAAGGTTGGGCATAAAGCTAGCAACCTAATCATGTGTGTTGGGGAGGGGGGCATAGGTGGTGATATAATGTAAATAAGAATTTGGTAAGATTTGAAGTCTTTTAACACTTCATGGGAACTGTCACATCAAAGGCTATTATCAGGTAATGGGAATTTGTCACAGTTGCAATAACACTTCATCCATCATTCTTTCCCCTGAAACCAGTTATTTACTTTTTTTTTTTACTTGTATCTAGTATATGGGGGTATTATTTCTAGATATTTAAAAATAATCTAGATTGGTAGTTCACATTGAGTAGATAATTGGTCTGTGGGTACAAGATTTAGAAGTCTTTTTCTTTCAATTTATTACAATACATAATGCAGTCAATTGATCAAAAATAATAAACTTAAAACACTGCCTTGTATGAAAGGTCAAATGTAGATTTACATTAAGATAAAGGACAAACACTAGATGAGAAAATCCAAACAAATAAACGCATTAATTATCATGAACCTCTCACAGAGCCTGAGAAGTTTATCAGTGCGGCCTTTAATTGCAATAAAACAAATTTCAAAAATGTACCAAACACTTTTCAATCCAGTCCAGCATTTTAATTGACCACAGGAAGTATCATTTTTTAAAACTGCTGCTTAATTTGTACATTCACTTTTAATGTAGAAAAAAAAGCAAATAAATAATTACCCACTGCATATTTTTCGGCTCAGTGTGTTAAGAGTCGAGGCAGTTCAAAGTCTATTCAATTAAATTTGATGAGTATATAGAAACAAATACAGAAGCAAATAAGCAAGCAAGTTAATATAATTCACAAATTATGATTTTCTTCGTTAACCAAAATCATATGAATGCACTTGGTACAGTCTGTGAAAAATATCATATGAAGATTAGCACATCAAAGGTTGAAACTATGAAGATTAGAACAACAGCCCACATAACATAAGTGTAAACAATATCAAACCTAAGCAGAGCCAATAGTTCAATTACCTGGTAAGTATTTTTTACAGAAGATGGAAGACTTGATAGAGAAATTTAAACTAAATATCAGAAAGTCCCTGCTGTGCCTTATCTGTCACCTCTGCTTAATCACCCAAACAACAGCTTGACAACAAAGTAACATCTAATAAACTGAATATTGATACCAGCTCTGTGCTACAAATGTCAAAACATGGTCATTGTCCAAGGCACAGAAAAGGAAAATTACAATATGTGAAATGAAATGTCTAAGAGAAGTCATTGGTGTGACCAGGAAAGATTAAGAAATAATGACAGAAGTATGGTGAGTACTACCATTTGTGCTGAATATATTTCATGACAGAAAATATGATGGTTCGGCCATTTCATGAGAATGTAACCTGATCAACTACTAATGCATGCTTAAAATGCAAGAAGATCTGGCTACAAGGCACGAGGAAGGCCATTTGACAGATGGGTAGATGACATAAGGGACATTCTACAACAATATGGGTTTACAACAACTGATGCAACACATTTTACTTGATCAAAGATATACTTAAAACTGTCCATGTCTCTAATCAGCATTAGTGGATAAAAAAATTGTCAAGTAAGTAACCATGGTTTTCCTATACATCAGCTTTCTTCAATCAAACATGGTTTTCTTCGGAGAACATGAGCTTTATCAGTCAACCATGGCTTTCTTCAGAAAAAATGGGCTTCATCAATCAACCATGGCTTTCTTCAAAGAACTTGGGCCTCATTAGTCAACCATGGCTTTCTTCAGAGAATGTGGGCTTTAACAGTCAAGCATGGCTTTCTTCAGAAAACATCGGCTTTATTAGTCAACCATGGCTTTCTTCAGTGAACATGGGCTTCATCAATCAGCCATGGCTTTCTTCAGACAACATGAGCATTATCAGTCAACCATGGCTTTCTTTAGACAATGTGGGTTTATCAGTCAACAATGGGTTTCTTTTTATTTAACATTGCTTTATTTAGTCAGCCATGGCTCTCATCAGTAAACCACAGCTTTCTTTAGACAATGTGGGTTTCATGAGTGAATCGTGGGTTTCTTTTAATAACTATACATTTATTTTGATAACCATGGTCTTTTCAGTCAACCTTTAGTTTCTTCAGTCAGCCATGTGCGTCTTCAATCAATAATCAGTTTTTTGATAGCCTGGGTTTTTTTTTAAGCCAGCCATGCATTTCTTCAGTCAAAACCATGCGTTTCTTTGATAACAATGGTGTCTTCCAAAGGCGACACCAGTCAACCATGACTTTTCTTTTCAGTCAACCTAAGGTTCTTGTTATAATCATGAGTTTCTTTTGATAGCCGTGATTTTTTTTTTCCAGTCAGACATGTGTTTCATCAGTCAGATATGCGTTTCTTAGTCAATGGTGACTTTCTTCAGACAACCATGGACTTTATCAGTCAGCCATAGGTTTCTTTTGATAATCATGTTTTATTCAGTCAACCATCAGTTTCTTCAGCCAGCAATTTGTTTCTTCAGTCAAAATCACGGGTTTCTTTTAATAATCACGGTGTTTTCACTCAACCATGGATTTCACCAGTCAACCATGAATTTCACCAGTCAATCATGGATTTCATTAGTCATTAATGGGTTTCATCAGTCAGTTAAAGATTTCATTGGTCAACAATGATTTTCTCTTTATAACCATGGATTTCTTGAGTTTCACTTGTTCATGTGTTTCATTAGTCATCCATGGGTTTCATCAGTTAATCATTAATTTCTTCAGTCAGCAATGTGTTTCATCAGTTATTAATGTGCCTCATCAGACAATTATGGATGCCTTCAATCAACAATGAATTTTCTCTGTCAAACATGTGTTTCTTATATCAACTTTAAGTTTGATTGAATCACCTGTGGATTTCTTTGGATAACCATATGTTCCTCCAGTCAGTCATGATTATTTTGAGAACAATGGATTTCATCAGTCAACTGTGGATTTCTTCATTCGACCATGGGTTTCATCAGTCAACTGTGGATTTCTTCATTCAACCATGGGTTTCATCAGTAAACTGTGGATGTCTTATCAACCATGGATTTCTTCATCAACCATAGGGTTTCATCAGTCAATCATTGATTTCTTTAGTCAACATTGGGTTACTTCAACCAACCATAGCGTTTGTCCTGTTAACTACGTTTTTTGCTCGACAACTATGAACTTTATTCTACAAAGCATGTTTTCTACTTGCAACCATAATTTGCATATGCATCATTTTGCCTTTATCATCTTAAGTAGGCATAAGAACAAGAAAAGGTGAACAACTTGTGCATACACATAATATTAAATTAATTATTGAAGTTAATTGTCTGTGAAATTAAAGTCCTCTATCAATTATAAGAAAGAATGTTATATTTGTGATGGAAAAAAAAAATTGAATGGTATTTTTAAACACTATTGTAGTTTTATTTATTTACATCAAAATAAACAAAACTATTAATTTAAAAACAATTTTATATGTTCAATATCTTTATACTAAATACTTTCGAAGAATAGATTTTAAATAAAAAAAAGAGGCATTCATATCTAAAAATGAATATAGCATTTTTTGGTTTAATAAAACGGAATAAAAATTTAATGAAAACATTGATCAGTCAAATTACAGGTAGATGAATAAATGAATTTCAGTGCTTAAAATAAAATAAATTGATTGTCTATTGTTGAGTAGACCTGTGCTGTGCTGTGCCTATTTGCTTGTCAGGTCATCACACTTGTTAGCTATCAGACTGTTCCTGTAAGGCATTGTTTTCCAGTCCACCAGCATCACAGTTAGTTGACTGATAAAATACAGAAATATAAGAAGGAAGAAATGTTAATTAATGTCCAAATAAGCTCTATATGTGTCTCCCTCTCTCTCTATTATATAAGATTTTTCGTAGTCCCCTTCATTATACATGAAGACTCCAAACCATATAAAAGTACGGACTTCATATTGGAATTGAAATATCATGCCTGATCTAATATCCTTAGAATTCAATAACTTCAACACAATGAAAGTACCTTTTGTATTCACAATTTGTTAATTCTCTTGTACCCTATACCCAGTTGATATTACTACCAAGATATGTGTAAGAATGCATATTATGTAAGCATGTGGGCTCAGTACAATCAGTGTGTCTGAAGACGCATTTATTTACATAGTTACGCACATGGTCATGCAAATCAGTAACACAAACACTGCCAAATCACAATATTGTGTTAAGAAACAAAATTGGAAAAGAGAAATAGTTTACATCAGACATACACAATTACTGTCTATATGCATTTTCTTCAATGGGGAAACATGCATAAAAAATGGCAGATGATCAAAAAGAGTTTGTCTAACCTCATTTAGTCCATTGGTCACCCCTATGTCAGAAACATCATGAGGTGTGGTGGTTGTGGCAACAATTTCTAATGCATCTGATGAAGCTGCAGACATTTTTTCTCCCTCATTTCCTTCCTGGGTCTATTTGGCGATTTAAAAAATTGAGAAAGATTTAATATTAATTCCTCCAGAAATCCACATTGAAATGCAATCAGTGTATAGTAAGTATGCACACAACTAGAACAAGTATATAAAAATGCTAAAAACAGATTGCTTGAAGGCATTAAGGACCTGCAACCATTCTGGAGTTGCATGAGCATAAGTAGGATTACCCAAGCATTAAATACGATTGAGCCACAACAACATGCATGAAGATGAGCTGGAAGCTGTACTAACAAGCATGTGTAACAAAAGTTACAATAATTAAATCGAAGCTGCAGTGGTCCTGCAGGTTAAGTCAATATAAACATATATATGGAGGTAATGGCTCAATGACACCAGGTAGGCCAAAAGCAAAACAAAAGCCACATTATGGCTACAAGGACTTCATCATGGTCAAAGAGCAAACGAAAACCGAACAACAAATCACTACAAACAAGCAGGATATAAAAGATGTACAATCATGATACAATTTGATTTCATTTGACAGTCATTACATGAAAACCTTTAATAATCCAAGGACTACATCAGGACAAGCTTGATAACCAAAATCCTGCATAAAGTCAAGCTTGATAACTCCAAGGACTACATCAGGACAAGCTTGATAACCAAAATCCTGCATAAAGTCAAGCTTGATAACTCCAAGGACTACATCAGGACAAGCTTGATAACCAAAATCCTGCATAAAGTCAAGCTTGATAACTCCAAGGACTACATCAGGACAAGCTTGATAACCAAAATCCTGCATAAAGTCAAGCTTGATAACTCCAAGGACTAAATAAGGACATGCTTGATAACTGATATACTTCATAAAGTCTAGCTTTTTAACTCCAAGGACTGCATGAGGACAAGTTTGATAATTCAAGCCAAGCATGAGAACAATCTGGATAGCCCCAAGAACTTCATAAAGTCTAGCTTTTTAACTCCAAGGACTGCATGAGGTCAAGCTTGTTATCCTCACCAACCATGAAAACAAGCTAGATGATGCAAGAATTAAAACAGAGAAACATGTGCTTTATCTTGCTTGTTAAATGCATTTCTTGATTATGTTCCTTCAGTAATCTATTAACAAAATATCTACACAATTTTCACTTGTTTTCAATATATTCACTTCTACCTTTGTCAGATATTAAAAATTGTGTTTATTTTTCTGCTTTAGAAATATTAAGATTGACGTTTTGTAGCATATAATGTCACATCAAGCATTCAAATCCTCTACAGCCCCTTGTGTAGCATAGGCATAGGTCTTCAACAAATGCATGCCAAGTCTTCTTGTCATGGGTAGTCAATGCCAGTTCAATCCACGTTTTCCCAGTCTTTTATATTTGTGTCAATCTTTCTCTGCCAAGAATGAGTAGGCCTGCCTCTACTCGTCTCTGGAGTTCCAGAACATGGACTGCCTTGCAATACTATCAAATGGTTTTTTGTTTATATTTTTGTGTCGGATTTGATTTCCTTTGACATTCATAAGTTCTCCAGTACAATAAAGAACCCCACCTTTTGTATCAATATTCTGACATCTGTATCCTAGCCGCCTATATTGCTGCCAAGATATATGAAGTAGCTCACATCTGATAAGATAATATCCCCCAACCGAATCTGATCATTGATAGTTACATTGATTCTCAAAACCTGTGTTTTGTAATGTGTATTTGTACACCAAAAGTCTGGGAACCCTTCATCAAGCAAACATTTTATTTTACATCTGACCATGTGTATGGGACAGAAGAGACTAGGTCATAGGCAAAGTCCAGATCATCAAGTTGCTTAACTGAAGTCCACATAATTACAAGGCGTATTCAAATGAAACCAGACTTAACTGCACCAAGTGAACATACGTATGATACGCAGACGATTTCCTCAGTAGACCATTGAAAATATAGTGGACGTGATACGGAATCCGTCTAAAGCTGATCAGCGAGCGGTTATTCGGTTTTTAACTGCTGAAGGATGTCGACTAGTTGACATTCATCGCAAATGCAGGCAATGTATTGTGACAAAAGTGTGGCAAACATAAGCTCCGATGACAGTCCACTCGAATTGCTGCATCAATTTTGGCGATGGCATCTTCTGTACAACGTGACAACTCATATATTTGCATAAGTTTGTATAATTAGGTCAGCGAACTTTAGTGCCAGAGCAACGTCCCGTTTTTGCAGTCCAAAGAATTTTCTTTAGAATGTTAAGTTCCATTCCATACTCTGTTCAACAATTATGGGCAATCTAGCTATCTATTCTACACAAGATCAACATGAGTCTGTTCGTCATTGAAAGTGTCTTCACCGCTGAAAGTGTTTTCGCAACTGAAAGTGTTTCAACCGCTGAAAGTGTGTTCACCGCTAAAAGTGTGTTCGCCGTTGAAAGTGTTCGCCGTTGAAAGCGTGTTCGCCGTTGTCATTGAAAGTGTGTTCGCCGTTGTCATTGAAAGTGTGTTCGCCGTTGTCATTGAAATTGTGTTCGCCGTTGTCATTGAAATTGTGTTCGCCATTGTCATTGAAAGTGTGTCTGTTTGTCATTGAAAGTGTGTCTGTTTGTCATTGAAAGTGTGTCTGTTTGTCATTGAAAGTGTGTCTGTTTGTCATTGAAAGTGAGTCTGTTTGTCATTGAAAGTGAGTCTGTTTGTCATTGAAAGTGAGTCTGTTTGTCATTGAAAGTGAGTCTGTTTGTCATTGAAAGTGAGTCTGTTTGTCATTGAAAGTGAGTCTGTTTGTCATTGAAAGTGAGTCTGTTTGTTGTTCAAAGTCTGCCTGTTCGTTGTTCAAAGTCTGCCTGTTCGTTGTTCAAAGTCTGCCTGTTCGTTGTTCAAAGTCTGCCTGTTCGTTGTTCAAAGTCTGCCTGTTCGTTGTTCAAAGTCTGCCTGTTCGTTGTTCAAATTCTGCTTGTTCGTTGTTCAAATTCTGCCTATTCGTTGTTCAAAGTCTGCCAGTTCGTTGTTATTGTTGTTGTTCTTTTTCTTCGTTCGTTCTCAATCTCCCACTACCAAACTATGAAAGGGCTTAAGTAGCGGAATGTAGTCCAGAGAACGGAATGCGTTATTTGCACCTTTCGGTCCAACACATCCGACTTCAGCGAGCATTTTTTGAGTACCGGGTTAGCATTCCCTCTTCGATCCCTTCTCCTTAGCCAGTCTGCCATGCTGCAGCCTGTTATCCAGGATCACCGTTCGTTGTTCAAAGTCTGTCTGTTTGTTGTTCAAAGTCTGTCTGTTTGTTGTTCAAAGTCTGTTTATTTGTCATTGAAAGTCTGTTTGTTCGTCATTGTTGTTTGAGAATGCCCACAATGAGTAGGCTACTCTTCTGTGTGTCCTGAAAAGGGCGTTAAGTGGCGAGTTACAGCAGCTTTCCTCACATCCCGAGCATGCTGATGAAGGTGGACTGACTGCGGTACTCTAGGCGGTTGTGCTATGCTTGGTTTCATCTGCGTGTCACTCACTACTACAGGCATCACATCAGTCCCTCACCTAGTTAGACAGGGTACCATGAAAACAGCCCGTTTCCAGGGGGAGCTACGAGGAAGCCAAGATGAGGGTCTTGGGCAGTATGTTTGCCTGACCCTGAATAACATGTCTGATCAGTATGTTTGCCTGACCCTGAGTAACATGTCTGATCAGTATATTTTGACTGACCAGACATTTGTCTTGCTCCCCTTGTTCATCGTTGGACGTCAATCTGTTCGTCGTTGAAAGTGTGTCTGTTCAACGTTGAAAGTCTGTTTGTTCATTGTTGAAAGTGTCTTTGTTCATTGTTGAAAGTGTCTTTGTTCATTGTTGAAAGTGTCTTTGTTCATTGCTGAAAATCTCTTTGTTCATTGTTGAAAGTCTCTTCTTTTGTCGTTGAAAGTCTGTTTGTCATTGAAATTCCGTCTGTTCGTCGTTGAAAGTTTGACTTCTCGTCGTTTCAAATTTTCTTCATCTACGGCTCATTTAAATATCTCTAGTATGATCCCATTCAATATTTTCCAGAGTAGGGAAAATAACATTATTCCTGTATAACTTGTACGCTGTAATGCAACATGTTCTTGCCTAACCATTATTGTCTCTTATCACAACTTGAGTTGTGGGCAGTACAATAAGGCTTAGCAAGCTGAAAGATATGACTTTAGTGGTAACAAGGCATGGCTTGAAGGGCTGCATGGTTGAAAACCATGACCTTAGACTTGTGACAGTTTCATACATGAAGAATAAGTGATTATCACAAGGGTGGGGTTGTGAGACAGGGCCACTACCAAAACTTGCTTGTATTTAAATTCAAGGAACATCATGATTGTGCCTCTAAAGGAGGTATACCCATTGTAAAATGTGTGCTGAATTTGGATGAGCCTGGCAGTTTGGCACAAAACACAATACAACACATTCTGCTATAGAAAGCAAGGCGAATGGGAAAACAACAAATAAATTATTGTATGAGTAACTATACACCTTTTATGTAACCAAATCAAGATCAAACCAAACCAAGATGCAAACAAACCAAACCAAGATGCAAACAAACCAAGATGTAACCAAACCAAGATGTAACCAAACCAAGATGCAACCAAACCATTGTGTAAATGGATTTGCAGTGAACATTTCCTAGAAATTGACCGTCAAATAATACATGTGGTACAGGTAGATCGATGATGTGGACAGTTAAAAGTATAAACTCACATCAAGAGCTTCAGCTTAACAAGGGAGTAAGCACACCAAAAACACAAACTAGCAGAATCTATTGTTTCTAGCATTGTGTACCTTCTCACAACCAGTCACCACTTGCTCTATTGGGTCAGTACTGGTCTCTGTCACACAACTTTTTTTTTCCTCCGTTTGTTCTGGAGGATAAGGTTCCTTTTGGGAAGCTGGCTGTTCTAACTTCTCATGCACTTCTTCACGAATGAGTTCTTCTGATTTCGTCTCCTTTGGTGATTCTTTAGTTGAGGTTTCATTCTTGGAAGAATCGTGTACAACTGCTTGTTGAGTCTCTGCAGATGTAGTTTCTGGAAGCAATGATGTGGACTCTGCGACCAGCAATAACTGTGTAGATTCTTTCTCGCTCCTGCTGGCACTTCCATCTTCAGCTGTCTTCTCTGTCAGATCTGTTGCTGCTTCTTCACTCTGAGAAGACAATATTTATGTCTTCAGAAACCATCAATTGATTGAGGTTAAGTAAAAACGAAAACAAAATATTAAATAAGCTCTAAAAAACATGCTCAAAACAGCCAATGCAACATTTGTTCAAGAGGGGAAACTTGAGCTCTTCACATTTGCTAAGAAGGGAAACTTAAGCTCTTCACATTTGCTAAGAGGGGAAATGTAAGCTCTTCACATTTGCTAAGAGGGGAAACTTAAGCTCTTCACATTTGCTAAGAGGGAAAACTTAAGCTCTTCACATTTGCTAGGAGGGAAACTTGAGCTCTTCACATGTATTAGGAGGGCAAAACTTGAGCTCTTCACATTTGCTAAGAGGGGAAACTTTAGCTCTTCACATTTGCTAAGAGGGGAAACTTTAGCTCTTCACATTTGCTAAGAGGGGAAACTTTAGCTCTTTACATGTGCTAGGATGGGAAACTTTAGCTCTTTACATGTACTAGGATGGCGAAACTTGAGCTCTTCACATTTGCTAAGAGGGGAAACTTTAGCTCTTTATATGTGCTAGGAGGGGAAACTTGAGCTCTTCACATTTTCTAAGAGGGGAAACTTCTAGCTCTTCACATTTGCTAAGAGGGAAAACTTGAGCTCTTCACATTTGCTAAGAGGGGAAACTTTAGCTCTTTACATGTGCTAGGAGGGGAAACTTGAGCTCTTCACATTTGCTGAGAGGGGAAACTTGAGCTCTTTACATGTGCTAGGAGGGGAAACTTGAGCTCTTCACATGTACTAGGAGGGCGAAACTTGACCTTTTCCCATTTGCTAAGAGGGAAAACTAAAGCTCTTCACATTTGCTAAGAAGGGAAACTTTAGCTCTTCACATTTGCTAAGAGGGGAAACTTGAGCTATTCACATTTGCTAAGAGGGGAAACTTGAGCTATTCACATTTGCTAAGAGGGGAAACTTGAGCTCTTCACATTTGCTAAGAGGGGAAACTTGAGCTCTTCACATTTGCTAAGAGGGGAAACTTGAGCTCTTCACGTGTACTAGGAGGGCGAAACTTGACCTTTTCCCATTTGCTAAGAGGGAAAACTAAAGCTCTTCACATTTGCTAAAAAGGGAAACTTGAGCTCTTCACATTTGCTAAGAGGGGAAACTTGAGCTATTCACGTGTACTAGGAGTGCAAAACTTGAGCTCTTCATGTGTACTAGGAGGGGAAACTTGAGCTCTTCACGTGTACTAGGAGTGCAAAACTTGAGCTCTTCATGTGTACTAGGAGGGGAAACTTGAGCTCTTCACGTGTACTAGGAGAGCAAAACTTTAGCTCTTCACATTTGCTAAAAGGGGAAACTTTAGCTCTTCACATTTGCTAAGAGGTGAAACGTTAGCTCTTCACATGTACTAGGAGGGCGAAACTTGAGCAAATGTTGTCAAGAGCTGAAGTTAAATATAGCACAGTGACTCTTATAAACAAACCGGTTTTATCACCCACGACGAAGAACGGTTAACATGGATCTCTAGATGTCTTCATGTGGAAATATAACAAGCCTGGCTCAAACCCAACGAGTATGACATTCAGAGATATGCCGGTACAAATGACTCGAAGCGGTGTTACGATACCGTTAAAGCAGTCTATGGTCATGCCCTTCATCCCATGTCCTTAAACCAGATGGCACGATGAGTGCCCAACTTCAACAGGGCTATGCTTTCGGGCATCCATATGCTGCTGTAGAGATCTCAGAACAGACGGACTGAGCATGTTTTTTCGCGAAAAGTCTCCTTAAGAAACTGTTGTACAGTGAGCTCAGGACAATAAAACGCTTGTCGGGGAACAAAATAAAACGATAAATGACTCTCTGAAAGAACCACTGAATAGCTTTCACTTTGATGATGCCTCCTGAGAACTGCTTGCGCCGAATATCTCAGCCTAGCACATTGTCATCACACAACGATGCTCACATCGCCAAGAATTGAGTCATCACTGCGACGCAGTAAAAAAAAACCCAGCTGCGCAAAAGGGCAGAATGCAGGACGACCCAATCACAGACGCTGTCTACGTGTGTCTCATGTGTGGTATAGTTTGTCAAGGTAGAATAGGATCGTACCGTCATATGCGGCAACATGTTAACTCACATATCTCGCGCTCTCGCCATCTTCGCATGCGATGGTTAACTGGTATTATTATTATTAAGAATAATATTAACAATTACAGCAACAGTAGCTTCTGCGGAGATGTCATCAAAAAGCTCAAGCTGGCTAAGAATTGTTTGAAGTATACAATTTCTTAAGGACGTCTTGTGGATTTGGCAAGACTAAGCATTGAATCAAACATTGTCTGAACGATTAATGCTCATGCCGTGCTTCGACATTTTTTCATTAACACTGACCGAGGTACGAAGCCTATGTACCTTTTTACTAACAATTGTGTTTTAGGATGATCTGATCTACATTGCACTTTAAAATGATGTTTCGGTGATAATCTATATTGTAATATAAACTAAGATGCTCAAATCAAATATTCTCTATGATCTTGGTCTATTTTATTTATATTTATCAAGAAGGGAGCATATAAACTCAAGGCATCACATCGCATTATATCATTATCATATGTTTCAATCCGGCATGTATGCCGTCTGCAAGGAAACCAACAGCATTCAAATGCAGAAAATCAACAAAGAGCGACATTCCACATTTCTCTCTCTCTCTCTCTCTCTCTCTCTCTCTCTCTCTCTCTCTCTCTCTCTCTCTCTCTCTCTCCATACTCTTTTTGTGAATAAAAACAGGAAGACTAATGTAGGTTGGCAGGAGGTATGAACGAAACCATGTACCCCGAGATAACATTTCTCTAGGTGGCCTTAAAAATGTATTTTTTATCACTTCTCGTGTTACACACATATATAGCGAGTTAATCAACCAATATTTAACTGCCTCAGTCTACTCCAAGTTTAGGTTATATAGTAGACTGGTCATTTCCATCTATACCACAATGGTTACAGGTTTCAAAGACTCGGTGTAACTCTTCACGTGTAAAGTAAAGATAATAAACAAACGTTATACAGTATTGTACTGTGTACAGGCGTGGAGTCTTTATCGTAGATGGGATATAAACATGCTGGAAAGGATACATAGAAGAGCGACAACGCTGATAGTGGAATTCCAGAATTATAGTTATAAGGAAAGACTATGTAAAACAGGCCTACAGTGTCTAGAAAAGAGACGGATTTAAGGGGATTTAATGCAGGTTTAAAAGCTAATCAACGGAAAGGATAAATTATACTAAAAAACGTTACGTTTTCAAAATACAGCAACCTACACGAACAATAGCGCACAGCCAAAATTAATTAAAGAAAGGTCCAGACTAGATACCAACAATTATTTTTTTAGTCAAAGAGTGGTGAATGCTTGGAATGCATTACCACAGGAAGTAGTGGAGGCAGGGATAATTAATGCATTAAAAAATAGATTGGATGCGCATATGCATTTTTAGATCGAGGGAATGTAAAAGAAACTGGTTGTATACAGACTCTACAGTCTTCAAAAACAGTACAAAGACGTTAAGTTATATACACTATATATATATATATATATATATATATATATATATATATTTATATATATATATATAATCTGTTTCTATGCACTGTAATCATGCCCTTGCTCTGACTCATGTTTCTGTGTAGCTGATATAATCTCTTTAAACAATTAAAGTAAACACCATTGCTCCTTGATATATATGTAAATTAAATACCTTTTCTGTAGCCGTCTCAGTATCTTTGTCAGCATTATCAAATGGTGCGACTTCGTTCTGTGGCAGTTCTCCATTTTCTACTCCCTCCTTTTGTTCTGCTGATTTTCCTTTCTCTTGTGTCTGTTTCTCTTTTTCTGTCTCGATCTTCTTAATTTTCAGCTTACTGCTTTTCCCTCCCATTTTATTCCAATGAAAATGTCGATTCCAGCAGAAATAAGGCGAAGCTCTCCCTTTATCAATTTAAACTCTTAGCAGCCTCCTTTTTGTGCTTTCTGTAAAGAGATTACATTTCAAGGATTTATTGAACTATACCAATACAAATTTATTTGCTAGAAAAAAAACACAATAACACAAAACAATGCTACAGACAATATTATGATGTGTGCCTGTCAGGCAAACAAAAATAAACTTCTACAAATCTATTTGGTCGTCCCTTAGATGGTGCGTCCCATGTCGTCCACATTTTTCATTTTGTACTCTTATTTGACTATTAATATGAAGCATGTTCAAATGAAATCAGACCTAATTGCACCAAGTGAACATACGTACGATGCGCATAATGACGTCACTTCAGGTGTAAACAGCACATACTAACCGTCAAGTTTGCCAAATGTCATTATCCTCTGACTCATAGTTTCGTCAGCAGACCATTGAAAACATTGCAGGTGTGGTACGGAATCCGCGCAGAGTTGATCAGCGAGCGGTGATTTGTTTTCTAACAGTTGAAGGATGTCGACCAGTTCCCATTCATCGCAGAATGCAGGCAGTGTATGGGGACAAATGTGTGTCGAAGACAACAGGGAAGAACTGGACAACGAAGTATAAAGAAAAACGTTAGTTAACGAAAGATCTTCCGAGACCGAGTCAGGCGCATATTGTTGCGTCAGAAGATGCCCTCGCCAAAATTGATGCAGCAATTCGTGTGGACCGCCGCCGGAGCTTACGATTGCTATAAGAGGAATTCGCTGTGTCGTTAGGGACAGTTCAACTGGTGGTTAGCAAAAAACGGAAGTATCGGTACCCATTGTGAACACCTTCCGATACTTCAGTTTCTTGCTAACCACCATTTGGACTGTTAATAGCGACACAGCGAATTCCTCTACTAGCGAACGTAAGTTCAGGTGACGGTCCATCTAAATTGATGTATCAGTTTTCGTGATGGCATTTTTTGACACCAACAATATGCGTTTGACCTGGTCTCGGAAGATCTTTCGTTAACTCACGTCCTTCTTTAAACATTGTTGTCCAGTTCTTCACTGTTGTCTTCGACACACTTTTGTCACCATTCATTATCTGCAATCTGCGATGAATGTCAACTAATCGACATCCTTCAGCTGTTAGAAACCGAATCACATCTCGCTCGTCAACTCTGGACAATTCCGTATCATACCCGCCATGTTTTCAACGATCCGCTGAGGAAACTGTGAGTCGAAGGATAATTACATTTGGCAAACTTGACGGTTGGTATGCGCTGTTTACACCTGAAGTGACATCATTATGTGCATCGTACGTATGTTCACTTGGTGCAGTTATGTCCGGTTTCATTTGAACACGCCTCGTTACTAGTACATCTATGGGTGGTTTCCTACTTGTAGTTTTCTAGGCCTGGGGAAGAAATAGCTATGAGGTACTAGCCATGGAGAAGGTGTAGCTCTGGTGTCCTGTAATAGGCCTGTGTACGGTGTAGCTATGAGTTGTCTTATACTAGGCCTGAGGAAGGTGTAGCTATGAGGTGTCCTGTACTAGCCCTGGGGAAAGTATAGCTCTGAGATGTCCTGTACTAGCCCTGGGGAAGGTGTAGCTATGAGGTATCACGTGCTAGTTCTGGGGAAGTTGTAGCTCTGAGGTATCACGTGCTAGTTCTGGGGAAGGTGTAGCTATGAGGTGTCCTGTACACGTCTGGGAGAGCTGTAGCTCTGAGGTGTCATGTGCTAGGTCTGGGGAAGGTGTAGCTCTGAGGTATCATGTACTAGACCCGTGTAAAGTGTAGCTCTGAGGTGTCCTGTTCCAGATTTCCCCTGTTTACATTATTTCTACCCAGCAATATACGACACCACTCTTCTACTGAAAGCCGCCGTTGTGTGGGGTCTTGTTATATGGCATTTTGCACCATCATCTCTAGTAAGTATGTGAACAAGGATGGCGCATCTAACTGCAGAAATGTGATTCAATGGGAGAATTCTGCGATAGAGTTGCAATTAATCACACGGATCACAACAATGCACAAGAACACAAAACTGAAAGATCACAACTAACCCAAATAACAATCGAGACTGGCAAACTGAACTTTAGAAAGGATCAAGGAAACTTATAGACAACAGAAGCGCAAGAGATGTGAAGGTAAACCTAAAAGATTTGGGATTTCACTACATGTCAATTGGACAAATAAAAACCATCTAAAGTGTTGACATGCTTAAACGAGAGTTGTCTAATGGATGGGAATTCATGATCAAAACCATGAGGCAAACCACATGATAGTGAAACAAATGTTTAATCATTCACGTGAAGGCAGCAGTAATTGATGTGTGCTTGCGTGTAGGTATGCCGTTCCCATTAAAGGGCGTTCTCCATTAAGTTGTCTATTCACATGGGAACGAGAGATCTTGGAGCTATACACAATTAATGAACACTTGCTATTGATTACATTTGTTAAAAGAGTGGGCATTGCGTAACTGTACGTCCTGGATATATCTTACCACATAAAACTGGTTAAACAACGAAAAAGACAGTATACGAGTATGTGTTGAGTATTGAAAATTAAGTATATTTCTTCTATGTTTAGTGAGATGCAGTCTTTTCCAAGCAGAGCGTGGCCTACTTGACAACAATCTCTAGCGTGATAATGGAGGTACTGTGGCTCTAGGAAGGCTATCTGAAAGCAATTACAAGGGCAGCTATAGTGTTGCACTTTCAGTTCTTGCATCAGGGGTTCCATAAGTGATAGCTGTGACACGAGTCTGTCAAAGGCTTCAAAACTTCAAGCTTGAGAGAATCCACTTGACAATAGATGGGTTGAAATGTTCCCTTGAGAAGCATTACTGGTGGATGCACATAATGTGGACAGAGTGGACATTGGATGCACATAATGTAGATAGAGTGGACATTGGATGCACATAATGTGGATAGAGTGGACATTGGATGCATATAATGTGGATAGAGTGAACATTGGATGCACATAATGTGGAGAGTGGACATTTGATGCACATAATGTGGGATAGAGTGGACATTGGAAGCACATAGTGTGAATAGAGTGGACATTGGATGCACATAATGTGGATGAGTGGACATAAACCAATTAATCAATGACCCCTCCCTCCTCTTCCCCCCCCCCCCCCCCCGTCTTAAATAATTACAATACAATAGATGGATCAGCAATATGCATACTTCAGGAATAAAATCAAGCACAGGTCCAACAAGAAGAGCCATTTGCGACGATGTGTAGGAAGGAATATGTACATCAAGCGTGCTACAGAAATACCGTGCGCCGTCATAGTGAGGTGACTCTCCGGCACAAATACAGTGGAGCCTCCATCAAAATAAGGAGCCCCCATCAAAATAAAAAGCCTCCATCAAAATAAGGAGCCTCCATCAAAATGAGGTGCCCCATCAAAATAAGGAGCCTCCATCAAAATAAGGAGCCTCCGTCAAAATAAGGAGCCTCCGTCAAAATGAGGTGCCCCATCAAAATAAGGAGCCCCCATCAAAATGAGAAGCCCCATCAAAATAAGGAGCCCCCATCAAAATGAGGAGCCCCATCAAAATGAGGAGCCCCATCAAAATAAGGAGCCCCATCAAAATAAGGAGCCCCATCAAAATAAGGAGCCTCCATCAAAATGAGGTGCCCATCAAAATGAGGTGCCCCATCAAAATAAGGAGCCCCCATCAAAATGAGGAGCCACCATCAAAATGAGGAGCCCCATCAAAATAAGGAGCCTCCATCAAAATAAGGAGCCCCCATCAAAATAAGGAGCCCCAATCAAAATAAGGAGCCCCATCAAAATGAGGTGCCCCATCAAAATAAGGAGCCCCCATCAAAACAAGGAGCCCCCATCAAAATGAGGAGCCCCCATCAAAATGAGGAGCCCCCATCAAAATAAGGAGCCCCCATCAAAATAAGGAGCCCCCATCAAAATAAGGAGCCCCCATCAAAATAAGGAGCCCCATCAAAATTAGGAGCCCCATCAAAATAAAGTGCTCCGCCAAAAAAGGTGCCCAAAACTACACTAGTGCAGCTTGCGGAATAAGGTCTTGACTTAACGTCTTTAAACTGTTTAGAAGACTGCAGGGTCTGTATACAGTCAGTTTTATTTACATTTCCTTGCTCTAAAAGCTATGCACATCCAATCTATTTTAAAATCCATTTGTTGTCCCTGTCTCCACTACTTCCTATGGCAATGCATTCCAAGCATTCACCAATCTCTGACTAAAAAAATTATTTCCTAGTATATAATATGGACCTTTCTTTAGTTAATTTGTAGCTACGCCCTCTTGTTCTTATAGGTGATTTTATGTTTAAAAACGTGTTAGTCTAATTTATTAGTTCCTTTGATTATCTTAAAAACTTGTATTAAGTCACCTATGAATTTTTCTCATTTCAAGACACTAGGCAGGTTTTTTTCCTCACAGCTCATTCTGGAATACCACTATCAGCGTTGTCGCTCTTTTTGTGTATCCTTTTCAGCATGTTTATATATCTTCTACGATAAGGACTCCACACATGTACACAGTACTCCAATCTAGGTCTAACAAATGCTTGATATAGTTTGACTATCTTAGTCTATTCTGAATAGCTGACCCTTATGTAAGCAGCCAACTAAGCAGTAGCTGACTGTGCTCAGTTCATTCACTATGCTGCATCTTCAGTCCCGTATCTCTTCTCATTACAGACAAAAACAAAACGTATATTTTATATTTCTGGTTAGTTAGTTTAGCTAGTTTTCTTTCCACTTGTGCTATTAATCGTCTTGAGGAGCTTAAGTCGTCTATCCTGCGCCAAGTGCGTTGCGTCGGTCAATGTGAGCCCTTGTCGTTGTACAATCACTCTGTCATTTATCTACCTACCTCGCGGCCGCCCCCTTGCCCTGTAGCCAGATTTACCAGCATTGTAAGCCATCAGTGGAAGATAATGAGGATGCATTCTCATGAGATGATCAAACCAACTTATTTTCGGCCTGGAAATGTATTCGACACAAGACGTAGAGCCGACCATACTTCGTATGTCGTCGTTCCGCATTCTGTCTCTTCTGGTAACACCGATGACTTTCCTCAAACACTTCATTTCACAAGTCGAAATTCTGCTCTCGCACGCCCTTGACAGAGGCCATAGTTGGCACTGGTAGCACAGAATCGGCATAAATATACTGTTTATCAACTGTTGCTTGGTTGCCAAACTAATGCTCGGGTGTCTAAGCTGTGGGAACAGCTAATAAGTCACCGCATATGCTTTCTGACAACTTGTCTCAATTTCCCTGTCGATCCTACCGTCTGCCCAAAAAATACTGCCCAAATACTTGAACTCATGACCTGTTGAAGAGCAATATCATTTAGACTTATCTTGAGTGGCCCAGGAGTTCTACTGATCAAAGTTTTTATTTTGTTCTCGCTAATTCGCATATTGTATTTAGCACATGTAGTCAGTCGCAAGCACGTTCATGTGGTTTTGCAGTTTGTTTTCATCGTCGTATAGCAAACACTGATCATCTGCAAAGAGTAATTCGTGTATTGAGTTATGTTCTGCTTCAGATGTCTCAATTTGACCAGTCTCTGGTGTGATTTTGTCCATGTAGATAAACAACAGAGGGGAAAGCACACACCCTTGTCTCACGCTGGTAGTGATTTCAAAAGCATATGTGCACCATCATATTTCTGGTTAATGTATCAATCAACCAATTTCATTGTATCGTACGTGCTCGTCACTTTCTTTGCTCAAAATATCGGCGACATAGCGCGAACTCCGTAACAGACACCGCGGCTCCAAATTTTCCCTGACTTAAGTCAAGTACCCATTTACAGCTGGGTCGACTGGGAGAAGTGGTGATACCAGGAAAGAACCCACCACTTGTCCGGATTCTCAAACCGAGCGCTACGCGATCTGAACACGATAGGTTGGATTTGTAAACCACGCTCTCAATCCCTTGTCCACATGTGTCTAATAGGCTTCCTTTGTGCAATAGCTGCCCCAAAATACTACAGTGTTTTTGTTTGATTAGTGTTCGCATTAGACGTCCCTGAAGAACTGTTTACACTCTCAGCGCTGGAACATTTGTAAACAAAGTCCAGACTGAAAAGCTGAGGTTAAACCTTGGGAAGTGCAGGAGTGGACTAGATACTGTGACAGTAAAGACGAGTCACAACCCATTTATCCTATATACACATAGTTGTAAGAATTAGGCGAGAAGGTCCGACAATCAGGACGATATTAACTAGATCTGGCATTAACTATGGTCTATAGATGAAGTGAATCAGTGGGGTTTGTAAATTTAGCTTAGGTACACGTAAACACAAGCAAGCGGTGATGATGTAGTTCTAAAAAAAAATCAACAATAATAATTCACTCTTCTCGTTCATCCAAACAAATAACTCACTCTATTAGTCGCCTCGATCGTCTTCTACCCTGGCGGTGTGTAGGTATTTTGTATACATGCAATCTAATGTTTAGACACATATGTGATTGGCATCTTTGTGTTTAAATAACTCACAGATTATTAATGAACGATAAAGAAGAAAAAATGACACACACACCCCCACAACAGCAAATCATTACCGACCTACATCACCCACAGCAAAACACCCCACCCACACACACTCACATATATATATATATATATATATATATTTATATATAATGTGTGTATGTGTGTTATATATGTGTGTGCGTGTTATGTATATATGTGTGTGTGTGCGTGTTATATATATATGTGTGTGTGTGTGTTATATATGTGTGTGCGTGTTATATATATATATATATATGTGTGTGTGTTATATATATGTGTGTGTGTGTGTGTGTGTATGTATGAGTGTGTGTCGGCATGCGCTTAACTCAACTCAACGTCTTTATACTAGTTTAGCAGACTCTACATGATCTGTATACAGCCAGTTTCTTGGAAGGTGTTTTAAACAATGTGCGTCCATCTGAATTAGACTTAAACACTAGATCTAAGTAGACCTTGCTCGTAACAAAACACCTGGGGAAAGGTACAAATTGAGCAGATTTTTAACTTGAATTTTGGTCAGGCAGCGGCCGTTAAGACTACTCTTTTCCATTTCCAACTGTCAAGACATTTGTTACGTGCTCGACCTTGAACACGGACGTACGATCTCACTACCCAGAGTTCAGGGGTCCGATCTCACTACCTAGAGTTCAGGGGTCCGACCTCACTACCCAGAGTTCAGGGGTCCCACCTCACTACCCAGAGTTCAGGGGTTCGACCTCCCTACCTAGAGTTCAGGAGTCCGATCTCACTACCCAGAGTTCAGGGGTCCGATCTCACTACCCAGAGTTCAGGGGTCAGATCTCCCTACCCAGAGTTCAGGAGTCCGATCTCACTACCCAGAGTTTAGGGGTCCGATCTCACTACCCAGAGTTCAGGGGTCCGACCTTACTACCCAGAGATCATGGGGCATTTGTACCAAAAGTAAAAAGTAACCCATAGCATTACTGCCGTAGGGGTGTGAGTGTTAGCGATCTCACATTTCAAAGGCTCGACTATATGAGGGCGGTAGCCATCTCCTCTCCCTCGCCGCTTTTATTTTCCGGACTGAACCGGTACCCATTTAAGGCTGGGTCGACCCGGGAGCCATTGGGGTCTGAAAAAAATGTTACCGCCTCAACTGGGGAATGAACCCAGGATCAGTCAGATGCGAAGCCAGCACGCTAACAACTGCGCTACGCGGCTCCACATACCAGAAGATCCACGTGAAAAAAATCTTGGTCTCCACGTTGATTCGAATCCGAGGTCGATACCTTACATCGAAACCACTGAGCCCCCACACCCGAGGACGATACCTTACATCGAAATCACTGAGCACCCACACTGAGGCCGATACCTTACATCAAAACCACTGAGGCCCCACACCCGAGGCGGATACCTTACATCGAAACCACTGAGCCCCCACACCCGAGACCGATACCTTACATCGAAATCACTGAGCACCCACACTGAGGCCGATACCTTACATCGAAACCACTGAGGCCCCACACCCGAGGCGGATACCTTACATCGAAACCACTGAGCCCCCACACCCGAGGCCGATACCTTACATCGAAACCACTGAGGCCCCACACCCGAGGCCGATACCTTACATTGAAACCACAGATACCCCTGTGTATGTCCCAACTCTGATGTGAGCTGGATCTAGCCGGGAGTAGGATTTCCTGCTTAGCAGGCTAGGCTCGAGCAGCTTATTAATTCTGCTGAGTTGCGGTTAAGTGCCGTAGAGGGTGGTTAGCTAATATTCGAGTCTATCTTAATAGACTCAACCTTTAGAGCAAGGTAGACACACAGCCTGTTAGGCGCCATCTATACTGCTCTTAACAGATCACCTAACTATGGCCGGTGTTATGCTATGTCACAGTTTGTCGCCTCTTGCGTCATGCTCTCTGTGGGGCAGTGGTGATATTCTTATATCTGTCATGCACAAAGACTCCGGCGGACCACTCTGGAAATATATAATATATTTCACACACATATATATATAATGGCTCAGTGACAGGACCTGGTCAAAAACAAAACTAAAACCAGGTAACGCTCAGAAGGTCGTCATCATGGACAAAGAACAATTAAAAAAAACTAACAAATCGAAACACAAAAACAATACATGGTGTATGTCAATAACACAAAACTGTTTTCAGTTCGCGGCCATTACCAGGATGTTATGAGAATAACCAATTGTTGTGAATGCTTATCATTACTGTACTTTATGTGTTAAAAACATGGACAATGAATAACAAGTAGGAGCCGAGAATTAAGGGCTCTGAATGTGATATAAATAAGAATAGAGAATATTTCGTTGATCGAAAGGAGAACAAATAAAGTGATATTGGTAAAGTTAACAACACTTAAGTTACTTAGCAGACACCTCTGAAAATAAGTGTTAGAGTCGTCCTCGTACTAAATCTCAACTTGTGTGAGGTGGAGTAGCCAGCTCCCATCCTAGCTGCCTTTTCTTCTCTTACCGCAGGTCAGGTACCCATTTACAAATGAACAGCTGGGTTGACTGAAGCATGCCGGTAGCAGAAATTGAACCCCGTGCCTCTTCCTTGAAAAGTGAGTGCTCTACCACGACACTAACCACACAGATTGAAGAAGTTAGAGGTGAACTAATATAATTAACGACACCGGGTAAGACAGCTAAGATATATTGACCTTATCAAAAGTTCTAACCTCCGGCTGAAATCTGTAATTGAAATAATAGTAGCGGACAAACTCATCAGCGGAAGACAATGCTATCAAGACATGAACATGAAAACTTAAAAACAAGAGATAAAGGATGTTAGATATGTCTTCTTCTTCTTCTTCGTACGCTGTCAGACGTCAACCTTTATTTTTTCGAAAAAAGCAGCGGTCATCCTGAGGCTGTCGACACTGCCATAGAGCTTGTCTAGTGTTGCCACTGGTGATGGCCACATCTGCTTTCTCTGATCCTCGTATGTCGGGCAGCTTTGCAGCAGATGTTCAGCGGTCATTCTCCCAGTACCGCACGTGCATTCGTCAGTGCCACCAGTCTTCAATTTATTGAATAGGTGGTACATCAGTCTATTGTGGCCAGTGCGAAGTCTGAAGACCACGACATGCTCTCTTCTGTTCAACTGGTAATAGGCATCGTTTTTTGTGTAGCCAGTATCTTCTGTTTCCCATTTGGTCATGTATCTAGCTCTAATAAGCATTATTGACTCTTCGTATGTCACACTAGTGGGTGTTAGATATGATTGCAGCTGAGTTGATCTCGCAATTGGGATCAAGATGCTGAGCAGCGCATGAGCTGCAGTGGTCAGCGACCCATAGCTGACTGCTGGCGTCAGGGCCAGCAAAACCATAGCTGCCAAGAGCCTTCTACACCTCCACGCGGTGATCCTGGATAACAGGCTGCAGCAGGGCAGACTGGCTAAAGAGAAGGGATCAAAGAGGGATTGCTAGCCCGGTACTCAAAAAATGCTTGGGGAAGTCGGATGTGTTGGACCGAAAGGTGCAAATATCGCAGCCAAACTGTAAACTACGACACAACGCATTCCGTTCTCTGGACTACATTCTGCTACTTACCCATTCGGGGTTTAGTAGTGGGAGATTGAGAACGAACGAAGAAGCAGAAGAAGATCTCGCACTTTAGTTCAAAGCTAGCCGAGTATGGAGTAGCGATCTCGTCTTACAAATGGTAATCCAAAATGCCGGACCAAGACGCTGAGCAGGGCATGGGCTGCAGTTGGCGACTGCTAGGGTCAGGGCCATGCGTACCAGAGCTGTCGAGACCATTACACACCTCCACGCGGTGATCCCGGATAACAGGCTGCAGCAGGGCAGACTGGCTAAGGAGAAGGGATCGAAGAGGAAGGCAACCTGGTACTCAAAAATGCCTTCTGAAGTCGGATGTGTCGGACAGAAAAGTGAAATTATTGCAGTCAAGCTGTAAACCACGACACAACGCATTCTGGACTACATCCTGCTACTTGCAAAGCCATTTTCAGGGCTTGGTAGAGGGATATTGAGAACGTTCAGGGCTTGGTAGCGGGAGATTGAGAACGTTCAGGGTTTGGTAGCGGGAGATTGAGAACGTTCAGGGCTTGGTAGCGGGAGATTGAGAACGTTCAGGGCTTGGTAGCGGGAGATTGAGAACGTTCGGGGCTTGGTAGCGGGAGATTGAGAACGTTCAGGGCTAGGTAGCGGGAGATTGAGAACGTTCATGGCTAGGTAGCAGGAGTTTGACAACGTTCAGGGCTAGGTAGCGGGAGATTGAGCACGTTCAGGGCTTGGTAGCGGGAGGCTGAGACCGTTTAGGGCTTGGTAGCGGGAGATTGAGAACGTTCAGGGCTATGTAGGGGAAGATTGAGAATGAACGAAGAATAAGAAGTAATCCAAATGCAATAGAGGGAATTGAGTGAATAACAGTTTTGTCTGGGGAACGGAAGAAGAGGTTTAATTGATCATGCTGCCTTCCTTAGTGTACTACATACCTCTTCCTTCATGTTCTCTCTTTCTCTCTCTCCTTCTCTCTCTCTCAGAAGAATTATTTATAGTCATAAAAATACCGTCAACATATTTGTTTGATCACACAACTGTCTATTGCTTATTGCATTCCGTTATGTGTGACGTCAAATAAAATTCCAGTTTAAATAGGTTATTTTGTTCTCTGTAAAATCGCTAACCTTTTTAGAATTTCTATTTCTTTCTTACCGTCTGTGTATGTATTGGATATTCTGAACGTTGAAATGTTGCCAATATACGACACGATAAACACTGACGATGTTTTAATTTTAATTTTTTTTGTTTTTTGTTTTGTTGGTGTTCGCCTTATTTCTCTAATCTCCAAGGCGATGTGCGTTGCACTGTGGTTTTTATTTTGCGCTTGTCGACCCAGTGCATCCGACTTCAGCATGCATGTTATGTAAGGGTCTGCTTCCCCGGGGTAACGGCCGATGTTGTGATGGAGATCGAACCAAGCACCTTCAGATTGTGAGCCGTGCCACTTTACCACTAGCCCACACCGTCCCGTGAGACGATATAATTAAAGGCATTGAGCAACGTGGATTTATCAAAGGAGGAGATATCTTGTTTTAACAATAAATTAAAGGTTATATTGTTTGGCTGGATCAGTGCAAGACTAAGACAATGCCAAGAAAACACAGGACAAGCATGGTCACAGAACAACACAGGACGAACATGGTCACAGAACAACCATTTAGCCACATGGCTTGGTCACAGAACGGCCAGCCAGCAACAGCTCCTTGTCACGTAACCAGAATTAGACTAACAAGTTTTTATTCAAAATTAAACCGCATATAAAAACAAGAGGGCATAAGCTACAAATTAACTAAAGAAAGGTCCAGATTAGATATTATAAATTTTTTTTTTTAGTCAGAGAGTAGTGAATGCATGGAATGCATTACTATAGGAAGTAGTGGACGCAGGGACAATTTATACATTTAAGAATAGATTGGATGCGCATAGCTTTTAGAGCAAGGTAATGTAAATCGAACTGGTTGTTTACAGACTATGCAGAGTCTTCTAAACCAGTATAAAGACGTTAAGAACAACTAGCAAGCAACAGGGCTTGGTCACAGAACCAGCTAAAACACCGCCTGGTCTCAGAATAATTAGCTAACAACAGCGCCTGGTCACAGGATAACCAGTCAATAACAGCGCCTGGTCACAGAACAACAGTCAACGACGGAGCATAGGCACAGAACAACTATCTAACAACAGCGCCTGGTCATACTCAGAACAATCACTAACAGCGCCTGGTCACACTCAGAACAACCACCAAACAGTTTCTGGTCACACTCAGAACAACCACCAAACAGTTCCTGGTCACACTCAGAACAACCACCAAACAGTTCCTGGTCACACTCAGAACAACCACCAAACAGTTCCTGGTCGCACTCAGAACAACCACCAAACAGTTCCTGGTCACACTCAGAATAACCACCAAACAGTTCCTGGTCACACTCAAAACAACCACCAAACAGTTCCTGGTCACACTCAGAACAACCACCAAACAGTTCCTGGTCACACTCAGAACAACCACCAAACAGTTCCTGGTCACACTCAGAACAACCACCAAACAGTTCCTGGTCACACTCAGAACAACCACCAAACAGTTCCTGGTCACACTCAGAGCAACCACCAAACAGGTCCTGGTCACACTCAGAACAACCACAAACAGTTCCTGGTCACACTCAGAACAACCACAAACAGTGCCTGGTCACACTCAGAACAACCACAAACAGTGCCTGGTCACACTCAGAACAACCACAAACAGCGCCTGGTCACACTCAGAACAATCACAAACAGCGCCTGGTCACACTCAGAACAATCATAAACAGCGCCTGGTCACAATCGATCGCACTCAGAAAAACCACTTTTCCGCTCATCCTTACTGCGAGGTTCTCCATTCTCGGTATGAAGACGTGACCTCTCCCACGCCCTAACATTCTTCACTGCTCCTTTTGTGTTTAACATAACTGTCACGTCACATGAAGTGTTGATATAACATGGCAACCATCTTTACCGTATTCAAAACAAGCTATAATTATTGTTGGACTTGCTGCATTAATTAAACTGGTTGGCACTATGATCTCATATTTTTTCAATCTCACTAACCCATTGTGTTATTGATTTATGAGTCTTGCAACAACCGCCTGGTTACACTCGCAACAACCGCCTGGTTACACTCACAACAACAGGCTGGTTACACTCACAACAACATGCTGATTACACTCACAACAACAGGCCGGTTACACTCACAACAACAGGCTGGTTACACTCACAACAACAGGCTGGTTACACTCACAACAACCGCCTGGTTACACTCCCAACAACAGGCTGGTTACACTCACAACAACAGGCTGGTTACACTCACAACAACAGGCTGGTTACACTCACAACAACAGGCTGGTTACACTCACAACAACCGCCTGGTTACACTCACAACAACCGCCTGGTTACACTCACAACAACATGCTGATTACACTCACAACAACAGGCTGGTTACACTCACAACAACCGCCTGGTTACACTCACAACAACAGGCTGGTTACACTCACAACAACCGCCTGGTTACACTCACACCACCAGCCTGGTTACACTCACAACACAAGCCTGGTTACACTCACAACACAAGCCTGGTTACACTCACAGCACAAGCCTGATTACACTCACAACAACTGCCTGGTTACACTCACAACAACTGCCGAACAGAGCCTGGTAACACTCAGATCAACAACTGAACAGTGGCTGGTCATACTCGGTTGAACTCATAAAAACTCCAAGTATTCACCAACATTGACACATTACACACTCTTCATCCATGCACACTCTTCACACATTGGCACTCTACACACTCTTCGCACATTCACACTCTACATTATCTTTACACATTGGAACTACACACTCTTCGCACATTCATACTCTACATACTCTTTACACATTGGCACTACACACACTTCGCACGTTCACACTCCTCCCACATTGACACTCTACACACTCTGCCCACATTGACACTCTACACACTCTACCCACATTGACACTCTACACACTCTGCCCACATTCATACTCTACACACTCTGCCCACATTCATAGTCTACACACTCTGTCCACACTCATACTCTACACACTCTTCACACACTCATACTCTACACACTCTTCACACTCATATTCTATACACTCGTCACACATTGACACTCTACACTCTTCACACATTGACACTCTACGATCTACGCCCTTTTGATATCTGCGCCGCAGGCGGCTGCCTAATTAGTATAATGGTTACACCGGCCTTGCATACAACTGTGTATACGACCTGATATAACCAAGGAGACTATGTTTGACTGAACCGCGCCTCTTATACAAGTGTTATACAAGTGTTATTCGAGTGTTATACAAGTGTTATATAAGTGTTATACAAGTGTTATAAATGTGTGCTACCAGAGTCTGACAGAAGAGTAAGGATAGAAACAAAAACGTGTCCGACAAGTGGTAAGATGCGAATAAGGAAGGTTACGATTAAAGAAAACAAAAATAAGACCTAAATGTCCCATGGTAGTATAGAAGCGACTAGGAGTCCCATGGTAGTATAGATGCGACTAGGAGTCCCATGGTACTATACGCGCGATTAGGAGTCCCATGGTAGTATTGACGCGACTAGTAGTCCCATGGTAGTATAGACGCGACTAGGAGTCCCATGGTAGTATAGACGCGACTAGGAGTCCCATGGTAGTATAGACGCGACTAGGAGTCCCATGGTAGTATAGACGCGACTAGGAGTCCCATGGTAGTATAGACGCGACTAGGAGTCCCATGGTAGTATAGAAGCGACTAGGAGTCCCATGGTAGTATAGAAGCGACTAGGAGTCCCATGGTAGTATAGAAGCGACTAGGAGTCCCATGGTAGTATAGGCGCGACTAGGAGTCCCATGGTAGTATAGGCGCGACTAAAACAATCAAGCTCCGTAGAATTGACACACATTTGTTTATAATCGAATGAACGTCCAGCACTCATTTGCCCAGAATCCCCAATGATTGTTAATTTATGTCCTAGTCTCGGTGAACCAAACGTTTTGGAAAATGGATCCCGATTTTGTAGAAACATGTTTGCTGCCATCGGCCAACTTTGTAGATATCATCTTACTCTGTATTTAATCTCTTCTCTCTTCACCTCTTGTTACTTCCCCATATCTCGGCCTTGCTCTCATCTCACATCTGCTTCTGACGTAGACAAAACACAACCAGTTGAATTTAGCAAAGATAATTACACAGGTGCAACTGTTGACTCGTTCATGTAAACGTTCCGACCCAAAAAAAACCTCGTAAAATAAACATGCATGTAACCGGAGCCTACCATGAGCCTTACAATTTTCAATGGCTACCGGAGAGAAAGAGAGAGGCAGAGAGAGACATAACGTGGCCACTGTCAACATATGTGGAGAGAAAACTGAAACGTAATATTGATAGCAAGAGAAAAGATGGAATTAGCCTAGTTTATGTTGATCTCGGGACCTCGCAGTGGGGGAGCAGATTAGTACTTGGCACAAGTACAATGCGCCCTCCAGCCTGCGCGCTAGTGCATCTGTGCACTGAAAACAATTAGGTCGTACCCAAAAAAAAATTTATTCCGCAGCGCACGAATTGTTATATCATCAATCTGTGCCATGCCGACTAGCGTAGGCGTAACATGGCTGTCCAACTTCATGTTCCCAATGTTGTTAATCAATTTTGCCCCTAACCATCTTCAATTTCCTTCTTACGATGTAAACCGGTCAGCATGTTGTTGTTTATCATTCTTTGTTCCTCTCTAACAGCTTGTCCCTCTTGTTTCAGTATTCACCAGCTACGCTCTTCTCATACAAGTACAACCAACGGCATTATGATTGCTTTGTTTTAATATGTGCAATATGTTTTCGTTTTGCGTATACATCCACGAGCACATCCTTGCTAGTATTATAAATGATTGTGTCCATGAGGGATTCCGTGGCAAAGTGGTTGATGCGGAGTCCCCTGCATCGCGTAGTCGCCCCCTAGTCGTCCCCTAGTCGTCTTGTCCTTGACTTGCCACCGGGGTCGGTGTTGTTAATGTGTTTATATGGTCTTCGTTCGTCTTTGCTTTGGCTATTTCTGCAAAGTTTCTCCGCTTTAGTTTCCCATTTCCAAATCTATTTAGTCTCTGGTGCATTGGATGGTCTGTCAGTCCTCTTGAGTTTCTCTGCTTGCTGCTGGGCTCTGCAATCTCTTCTATCGGTCATGGATTGCAGATTTTCAAGTTCTACAATTGGCGTTGACTTCATGCCTCCTGTTATAACTCTCATGGCTTGGTTTTGAAGTTTGCTAATTTTATCAAAGTTCGCCTTTGCTGCTGTTGTCCATGCCGCAATGCCATACTCGAGAACTGGTCTCACTCTTCCAGTGTACAGTTTCTTTAGTATACTTTCGTCTGCTCCCCAGCTTGTGCCAGCAAGTTTCCTCATGATTGCCATTCTTTGTCTGGCTCTCATTCGGATTTGGGAGTCGAATATTAAGACTCTGTGTGAGGCAACTTTACACGAACCTCTGGCAGAGGTTGCCCGATCCACTTCAAGACCTCGACCAGGGAACAAACAGAGTTCTAGCAAGACCAAGTCTGCTTGGACGAGAGGTTCACCACCACAAGCAGGATGTCATGCATCCTCGTGCGGCTAACGCAGTTAAGAAGACTACCCACTAGCATATGTAAACAACTCTACGAATGAACAGAGTAGTAACAGACACACTCAAATAACACACACACCCAAGTAACAGACACACTCAAGTAACAGACACACTCAAGTAACACTCAAACAACACAGGTAACAGGCGCACTGAACCGACATGAGTAAAACCCCCAAAAATCCTACACATGAAAACCCTGACAAGAGATCCTACACATGAAAACCCTGACAAGAGATCCTACACATGAAAATTCTGACAGTAGTGTCCATTATTAAGGACCGTGTAGTCTAGCGGTTGTGATCTTGTCGCGCAATGATAACGTTTTGCTCTGTCCTACAGACCGGGCATTACGTAGTTTATGTTCATGTATGACCGCTTCTTCCAGTCGACCCAGCTGTAAATGGATACCCGAGAATTTCCATCCCACCGTAGGAGCTACAGAGCTCGGCCTGCGTCTTTGGAACTTTCCGTAATGAAATCTACTTCACATAGCGTGGTGCCCATGTGGACTGAAGTCGGTCCGATTAACCATTTTCAATTATTTTCATTATTAAGTCAATAAGCGAAGAATAGATAAAATGTATTTCTAAGTGAGGATGTGTAACCGTCACGATGTGGAAATATTTGAAAGGGATGACTTCCTAGCTGGCACAAACATGGTTTTAATGTCTTTATCTATTTTCACTAAATCTAGCATTCGACATTTAAAAAATGTTTAAATATTTGAATTATTTGTCGCTTTTCTGGCCAGCCAGAAAGTGTGTTTTAATTAGGACTGCCTACATATGACACCTCCAGGTATTCACGAGTCTGTAAACGGTGTTTGAGTTCACACTGAGTGCTCTGTCAACGTGCACGAGATGTCAAGTTGTTCTCCAGAAGTTTGAGATGGATACCGGCCAAGCAGCGAGAATCATTTCTAGCTGTGGAACAAACAGTTCTAGAAGTTAAGCTGACCTAGAAGGAATTCAGAAGACACACTGAAAGGATTGATCAACTGAGTTAGGCCTTTACAAATTGTCAGTGGAAGTTGGAGAACTAGAGTTACCAAATACCAAAGCATAACAAGCAGGGCGGATGAATATGGAAAGAAGGACATCGGTCGGTAAAGCAGACAGCCGTTGTTTTATTCTATCAAGTAACTTTAAAATCGTGATGAACTCATACGTTCATTTCACAAAAATTCAAACACATAAAAAACATCCTGACAAACTGATACGTCTATTTCACAAACATTGTTACAAACTGGTACAGTCTATTTCACAAAAATCATGACAAACTCATACTTCTAATTCATAAAAATCGTGACAAACTAAAACGCCTAATTCATTAAAATCGTGACAAACTTGTTTATTTCACAAAAATCGTGATAAACTTATGTCTATTTCACAAACATCGGGACTATCAGCTCTATCGCTCCTTTTTATATCCTTTCCAGCATGTTTATATCCCCTCTATGATAAGGACCCCATACCCGTACACAGTACTCCAATTTAGGTCTAACTAATGCTTTATACAGTTTGACTATCACTTCCTTGCTCCTATGTTCCTTTCCTTTTCTATCTTTCTAATATTGTTCTCGCCCATTCTGTAATTATGTTCCATTTTGGATATATCCATGTGGATGACTGTACATTTATCTAGATTAAACTCCATTTGCCAGCTTACAGACCATTCTCGAATTTTATCTAAATCCAACCTCAATATATCCACTTCTGCTTTAGATGTGACACTACTGAATAGTTTTGTGTCATCGAAATTTACAATCACGGATCCCATATCAATGTCCAAATCATTTATATATATCAAGAACAAAATTGGTCCCAAACCCGAGACCTGTGGCACACCACTTTTCACGTCACTTCACTCAGAGTACTCCTTATTTATGCCCACTCTCTGCCTATTTCCCGTTAACCAATTTTCAATCCATTTGGCAACTTCCCCACATATTCTATGTGATTTTAACTTTCGAAATAATCTTTGATGATGTACTCTATCAAAGGCCTTTGCAAAATCTAGATTAATAACATTCACTGGCTCCCCTTTATCATTTTAGTAACCTCCTCCATGAATTATAATAGATTTGTTAAGCACAATCTCCCTCTAGTAAACCCATGCTGACTATTTCTGATTAGACTTGTCTAAATACATTACAATGTTTTCTTTGATTATTGACTAACAATTCAGACTCGTAAAACTCACTGGTCCATAATTTGCTGGATGTTAATTTTTTGTCATTTTTGAATGAGGGGATCACTCCTGCATCTTTCCAATCCTGTGGAACAATCCCTTTTGCAAGTGGTTGAGAATATAATATAGCCAATGGTTTTGCTAATTAGTCTAATTTGAAAAAGCAATTTTGGATGAATACCATCTTGACCTGGACATGTATCCACTTTCATCTCCTCCAATTTAAAAAAAAACATTTCTCTGTAATTCAAATTGATCTTATTCCCGCTGTGTCCATGTCTCTTTGAAAAATATCTAAGGGCTCTGGGATCTTGGAGCAGTCCTCTTTTGTGTAGACTGTGCCAAAGTACTGATTGAGTAGATTAGCTGTCTCCATATTCTCACTTATTATTTTTCCTGTGCTGTCTATGAGATTGCCTACTTTGTCTTTAATTCTTTATTTCTAACAGAAAAGAAGCTTTAACTATTAGTCTTGATTCTATGAGAAAGTTTTTCTTTTCAATCTATTGTTGATGTTTCGGTCACTTTCTGAGCTATGTTCTGCTTTGTCGAAATATTTTAAATATGTTTCTTTTGATTTATCAGATTCTATATATTTTTCCATGCTTTATTGTTAGCTCTTCTCCATTCACCTACAAATCTACAAATCATGTTCAACATCTGTTACTCCGACAATATCTTTCAAGATTATGTGGCTCGCTGCCTTTTTCATCTTAACATCTACCTTAGATTAGTCGTATGTTCGCGTGTTTATGTTTTACTTCTTTCCCTGCTATAAGATCCAAACGAATGATTTGATGGTCACGAGCCAAACAGTTTCCAAACGGTAACGTTTTCAATCATTTGTTCCTTTGTAGTAAAAAACTAGTGTTTTTGCCTCTGGTAGTTACTTCTATCTGTTGAATTAAAACATTGTCAGTTATGCATTTTAACAGTTTTGGCTCGACAAGTGCCTCTGCCATATCTTATTTTATTTCCGGAAAGCTGAAATTCCCCAATAATAATAATTTCCCTTCACTTGCTTTCACTTACTAATCATCTCCACATCTTCCTCTTTTTGACTTGGACATCTATAGCATATCACAAACAGTGTTTGTTCACCCCCACTTTCTATTTTTCCCAATACGCTTTCATTTTTGTTACCAGATGATACATCATCTTTTATCGTTTTATTAACTGAATTTGTACAGTATTATAAAACGCCACCTCCCCTAGCCATATCTCCCCTATCTTTCCTTAACATTGTATATCCCTCTATTTAAAGTTCATTATCTGCAATGTCCTGGTATGTCCATGATTCTGTTAACCCTATTATATCTGGTTTTTATTTTTCTACATACAGTTCCAATTGTTTTATTCACTATGCTTCTCACATTTACATAAAAATATTTTACTTTGTAATTTTGTTGTTTATTCAATTTTTGCTTGTGTTTTATTATTTTTATTTTTGCTTTTTCAATACTTATTTCATACTTCCCTGACCCGAACTCTTCACCTTGACTGCATCCTCTACAGCACCCTATTGAATGCCTATTTTTAGTCTCATACTTCATAGGCCTTACTAGTTTAAATTTGTAACACAATGATTAAACTAATGTATCGCTACATCATGCTGTCCTATCTCATTTAGATGTAAACCTCTTCTGTCTAGCCTTTTACTTTCACTACTTTCGCATCAATAAACTCCATATCCGTGTCCGCAATCATCATCTGCAACCTAAGGTTGGTACCTGATACGTGACAAACTGATACGTCCATTTCACAAAAGTAATTTACTTTGCAATTACACGTTCGACTTGAAAGACTTGACTGTATTATATCCAAATTTACGTCCTCGACAAGAGGAATCGGCGAATGATGGCGTACTTGTATGTTGCTGAGTCGCTATGTAAGCCATTATGGTTATCCTGAGTTTCCCTGAAGATATTTGACATGAAGGCTTGGGAAAGTAACTCGAATTGACCTAGAAAGCCGTTAGTGGATTTCAAATTTCTTGGAAGTTATTAATTAGACACGACTTGCGTCAGAAAAAGAACAATGACCTAACGTCCCATTCTGGAAACAAGTTATGTTCCCACTGTGTGGCCAACGAGGTACGGATGGACACCGTGATCATCATAGTGGTGAGCATACTGAGCCAATGATAAGTGTTGCATTGCATTACAGCCAGGAGAACCCAGGATCAGCCTCATAAGTAAGAGTCATGATATTAGAATAGCCATTGTAACTTTCTAGCAAACAAACTTCTTCAGGAGTGAAAAGTGGAGCATGTGTAGCTTTCAGCAACAGCAACGTAAGACAATCAATCAACGAGACAATCAATCAGCGAGGCAATCAATCAGTGAGGCAATCAATCAAAACTATTTCAGTTCCAAGTTGAACATAGGTCTTCAACAAATACATATCAAGAAATCAGTCTTCAACAAATACATACCAAGAAATCAGTCTTCAACAAATACATACCAAGAAATCAGTCTTCAACAAATACATACCAAGAAATCAGTCGTCAACAAATACATACCAAGAAATCAGTCTTCAACAAATACATACCAAGAAATCAGTCTTCAACAAATACATACCAAGCAATCAAACGCTGAGGTGTATATCTATGGTGACGTTTTGGAGGCTTACCATTTCTACAGAATGAAGTAGCTAGTCCCATGTCTAACCCTCTGTAGTCGGTTCTATGACAACAATTACAGATTCGATCGATACTATTCGTTTCTCCCCTTTCGGGCTCCGGTAACACTAGGGTGAAGACAATAATAATAGATGTAATGAAGATGATGGAACTGATGCTAATGAATAAACATGGTATGATATTTTCTCGTATGGTTTCCTTATTTTTAATCATGCGAATATCGATTAGAATGGCTGTCTTCCTTGCCGCTTTTAATGGTTCTTCAGATTTGTCGTATACAACAGCTGTAATTTGTGTTTTCATTTCCACGAATGTGTTCTTATTGCCTTAGTAGATGTCGTCTTTCGGGAATTAATGCAGACAAAAAAAGGGAGATAATTCAAAACAAACGAGCTTGGTCAATCTAAGCCCCTCGGCGAGTTCCAGGAAATCGATTAGCGTATAAGATGCAGCGAAAAGCCCACAGAGGCAACAACGTTATAAGAAAAAAAGAAGAAATTTTTAAGTAGGAAATGTAACGGGGAAATAAACAAGATAAATAAACTATAATTTTACACGAGAACTGCAAACGGAAGTGTGTTGCCTTGTCAGCCCGTAAAAGTATATACCAAAGATTGGACAAATTAGAAAGACAGTACAGAGAAACTGGTCAAATCTAAACTATAACTGTGAATGTGGTCTTATAGCAGACACTGCAGTCCGGGATGAAGTGTTAGATAATTATTTATATTACACCTAAGATTTTCATGAGCTAGAGTTCCATTCTTCACCGCTTATCCTTTAATAAAACCAAGCGATGTACCCATTAACAGCTTTGTCGATTTCAGAATTTAAAAAACGGGGATTGGGCCCAGCACATTTGTCGTGAAAAGCTACGACTCTGCTATTCCAACGCTAAACGAGAACAAAAGCCACCTACAATGCAACAAATTTTACTACTCAAAATAAGTTGAGGATCACTGACATAATCTCGCCTTATAGAAAATCCCAAAATGAGAAGTCAATTATATTTAATGAAATTATTCTTCAGTAATTTAGGTTCTATGAAGATCTCGAGTCACTTATAACTACGGTCACAAAATCTGACAAATTGATTCTGCTAGGAGATTTTAACGCCAGAGTATGCGCAGCCTACACTGCGTGGGATGGTATCATTGGTCGAAATGACATAGGTAAATGTAACGGCAACGGTTACTCTTACTGATGACATATGCCACAAATGAGCTTATCCTTACCAACACCATCTTCCGACAACCAACTAGAAAAAACAAACCAACAACGTGGATGCATCCCAGATCTCGCCCCTGGCATTTTATTGACGCCATCATTATCAGACGTTGGAACCGAAGTGATGTCGAAATAACTAAGAGTGGGTGTGGCGCAGAATGTTGGACTGACCATCGTCTCGTGATAACTAAGTTGATTCTAAAAGTCCAACCCAAGAGGCGTCCTCGAGGGACAAAAGTACAGGGAAGACTGAATGTTGAGAAGTGGGAACCTACTGGAAACAGTTTCGCTGCTGAGGTAGAACCCAGACTTGACATTCATCTTGGAAATTCCAGCATCGATCAAAACTTGGCGACTATAAGGGACACTGTTTACTTTACAGACCAAAACACCTAGGTCCGTCCACACGAAAGCTCAGACTGACTCGACGAACATGATGGCGAAATTAAGATTCTTCTCGACACAAAGCGTCAAGCACACAGAGCTCTTCAAATTGGCACATCGTCCTTGTTAAAGAAAATGGCCTTCACTAGCGCTCGAAGAACAGTTCAAAAGAGACTCAGGGAGTTACAAGACTACTGGGTAAGCAGACAGGCAGATGGGAGAGGCGTTTCCTCTGCTCCATGACCTAAAAGTGCTCTACGCGGCTCTGAAATCACTATATGGTCCACAACCGTGTGGTAACTCTCCTGTTCGCAACGCCGATTGATTTCTGGTAACAGAATGCTCAGATTCTCGACAGGTTGGCAGAGAATTTCTGCAACGTTCTAAACAGTCCATCATCCATAAATGAAGAGACCACCCAATGCATGCCCCAGGTAGAAATCAACACGGCCATGGATGATATCATAATTGAGGCTGAAGTAGACAAAGCCATCAAATCTCTTTCTTCTGGAAAACCCCCTGGAGGAGACGCAATACCAGCAGAAGTGTATACAGCAGTGGGAACCTGTCTCACCAAAAGGCTCACTGACCTTTTCTGCTCCATGTTGGCTGAAGGAGTAGTCCCATGGGAAATGAAGGATACGTCGATAGTGCATATCTACAAGAGAAAAGGCAATCGCCAGGAGTGTGACAATCACCGCGGAATTTCACTGCTATCTATTGCCGGAAAGATCCTTGCGCGTGTGCTGCTCACTCGCCTGAACAAAAATTTTGAGCTAGACCATCTCCCGGAAAGTCAGTGTGGATTTAGAAATGGTTCGGGAACTGTGGACATAATATTTGCAGCGCGTAAGGAACAGGAGAAATGTCAAGAACATAACCGCGAGCTCTATATTACGTTTATTGACCTCACATAGGCATTTGATACGGTCAGCAGAGGTGGGCTATGGTAGATCATGTCTAAATTCGGCTGTCCTAGCAAATTTGTAACTGTGGTGAAACAACTCCACGAGGGCATGCGCGCACGTGTACTTGACAGCGGCGAGACCTCTCCACCATTCGAGGCCAAGAACGGTGTGACACAAGGATGTGTACTTGCTCCGACACAGCTCAGTATGATGTTTACAGCTATGTTGGTCGACGCCTTCAAGAATACCAAGTATGGCAGACCAATAAAGTACCGCATCGATGGTGGTCTATTCAATCTCCGCAGACTGAAGGCGAAAACCAAGGTGATGCGCGACACGATATGCGAACTCATGTTTGCAGATGACTGTGCTCTGAACGGAAAATGCAGGTGGGTGTGGATCGGTTCTCTGCTGCTTGTGACAACTTTTGGCTTGACAATTAGTGCAAAGAAAAATGACATTTTTGAAATTCTGCTTATGTTGTTCTTCAGTAGTTTGGACATCAGAGTGCCAGTTTCATGAGAAATTGATGGTTAATGAATGGTCAGTAACGTGTTTGACTTCAAATGACATTGATACAAGCTAGACAGCGATGTCTCATGGATAAAATCAACTTTCTGATAGTGTGCTGGACGATCGCCTGCCTTTCCTTAAGAAGATGTTAAAACAATCGGTTTTAACTTTGCTGAATAAAAGATGCTCAAAAGAGTTGAGAGTATGTGAGAAAGCTGGCCAGTCCAAACGGGTAGCATGTTGCTGCTGGGGGAAGGCTACATCACGGTGAAGAACGTTGACATCTTGAAGCAAGGCACCATGTCCCATAGTCTAAAGTGATGGGAGTGCAGGAGGCTGAAGAAAATCATCCCTGTAGATAATGCCTGTCAGGTTTCCATCGACACAATGCAGAGGTGTTTTGCAGTTCATGCCACAACCCCCATATTCCATGATTGAGCCACCTCCATAGCGATCATGCTGACTAATACCATATTTGTCTCAAAATGGCGGCCTGGGAACATACTGCAACCATGCAGCCTGGTGAAGAGATTAGGATTCGAAAAGGGAAAGCAAACCCAGTCCCAAAAATGCCTTACTGAAAAATGGATGTGTCGGGCCGAAAGCGTATATATCGTGGCTTTGCTGTAAACTACGATACGTCACAAACTTCATTGAGTAGAAGAAAAGAAAAGAAAAAAAAAGAAAAGAGAAGAAGAAAAGTGAAGAAAAGAGAAGAACAGAGTAGAAGAAGAGAAGAAAATAGTAGAAGAAGAGAAGAAAATAGTAGAAGAAGAAAAGAAAGAAGACGAAAAGAGAAGAAAAGAGAAGAAAGAAGATGAAAAGAGAAGAAAGAAGATGAAAAGAGAAGAAAGAAGATGAAAAGAGAAGAAGAAAAGAGAAGAAGAAAAGAGAAGAAGAAAAGGGAAGAAGAAGAAAAGAGAAGAAAAAGAAAAGAGAAGAAGAGGAAAAAAGAAGAATAGGAAAAAAGAAGAAGGAAAGAGGAGAAGAAGAAGGAAAGAGAATAAGAAGAAAAAAGAAGAAGAAAAGAGAAGAAGAAAAGAGAAGAAGAAAAAAGAAGAAGAAGAAAGAAGAAGAAGAAGAAAAGAGAAGAAAGACGAAAAAAAGAAGAAAAGGAAAGAAAAAAAAGAAAAGGGAAGTAGAAGAAGAAAAGGGAAGAAGAAGAAGAAATGGGAAGAAGAAGAAGAAATGGGAAGAAGAAGAAGAAAAGGGAAGAAGAAGAAAAGGGAAGAAGAAGAAGAGAAGGGAAGAAGGAAAGAAGAAGAAAAGAGAAGAAGAAGAAAAGGGAAGAAGAAGAAAGGGGAAGAAGAAGAAAGGGGAAGAAGAAGAAAGGGGAAGAAGAAGAAAGGGGAAGAAGAAAAAAAGAGAAGAGAAAGAAATGAAAAAAAAAGAAGAAAAGGAAAGAAGAAGAAGAAAAGGAAAGAAAAAGAAGAAAAGGGAAAAAGAAGAAGAAGAAAAGGGAAGAAGTAGAAGAAGAAAAGGGAAGACGAAGAAGAAAAGGGAATAAGAAGAAAAGGGAAAAAGAAGAAGAAGAAAAGGGAAGAAGAAAAGGGAAGACGAAAACGAAAAGAGGAGAAGAAGAAAAGGGAAGAAGAAGAAGAAAAGGGAAGAAGAAGAAAAGCGAAGAAGAAGAAGAAAAGCGAAGAAGAAGAAGAAAAGGGAAGAAGAAGAAGAAAATGGAAGAAGAAGAAAAGGGAAAAAGAAGAAGAAAAGTGAAGAAGAAGAAAGAAGAAGAGGGAAGAAGAGGAGGGTAGAAGAAGAGGGTAGAAGAAGAGGGAAGATGAAAGAGGGAAGAAGAAGAGAGAGGGAAGATGAAGAATAAAAGGGAAGAAGAAAAAGAGGGAAGAAGAAAAAAAGGGAAGAAGAAAAAGAGGGAAGAAGAGGGGGGAAGAAATAAAAGGGAAGAGGAGAGAAGAAAAGGGAGGAAGAAGGAGAAGGTAAAAGGAGAAGAAAAGGGAAGAAGAAGAAAAGGGAAGAAGAAGAAAAGGGAAGAAGAAGAAAATGGAAGAAGAAGAGGGAAGAAGAAGAGGGAAGAAGTATAAGCAGTACCATGTTAAAAAGCAGGTTTCAGGTGACAACAGTGCCAGCAGACGTTAACTGACATGTCAACCCAAACAGGCATTTATCTGGGTTTGTATTTCATCCATTATAGTGGTAACAGAATCGCTTTTCATGGCACATGTACTAGGTTGAACTGTCGTAATCGGCTTGCTCCAGTCGACCCAGCTATAAATGTGTACCGGGTTTACTGTTGGAAAGACAGCTAGGAAGAGGTCTGTCCACCCCAGCTAATAAAGAATGTGTAGTCTGGTACTATAAAGCGGTCATCCCCAACAACGGGTGCTATAACTGAGCGGTAATGGGCTAGCCTATCGAGGCGGGTGGCTTTAACTGAGAGGAAAGGCGTTCGTCTCTCAAGATCTGGGAAGGGAGTGGCGGGGAGTCGTCGGTATAACTGTCACAGAGATAAGGCGTTTGCCTCTCAAAGGTGGTCGATATAACTATGCGATAAGGCGCTCGCACCTCGTGGGAGTGGGGGGTGTCGCTATAACTGAGAGGTAAGGTGCTCTCCTCCACAGAACTTTCACACGCGCCCTCGTGGTAAAGCCCTTCCATTGCACTTTGGTTGGGCTAGCTTCTGAGGGCGCACAAACCTAGCATAGGTACATACAGATGCACACATGCATCCAAGCACTGGTTTATGTGTCCTGATATCGCCCAATTGACTACGGTCTGGGGTGGAAAATGGCGCGCCTCCGCCAGTAGAAACTAGTGAGGCAAACATCTAAGCAACAAAAAAAAATACTCCACAGAAACGAACGAGCAAAAGCCAAAAATGGTGGTTTTCGAAAGGCGGAAGCTTAATGCGTTCCCAGGTCTGACGGAAGTCCTAGTCCTCGCGAAGATAGATTATGAAGTCTATGTACACACTTTCCTTTAACAAAAAAAAAACCCAAACAGCAGAATGTTAGCCACTTTCACAGTAGACATTCTAAATGTAACAAAATTCCTACCGTGTGGGGCAGACATTCTAAATGTAACAAAATTCCTACCGTGGGGGGCAGACATTCTAAATGTAACAAAATTCCTACCGTGTGGGGCAGGCATTCTAAATGTAACAAAATTCCTACCGTGTGGGGCAGGCATTCTAAATGTAACAAAATTCCTACCGTGTGGGGCAGACATTCTAAATGTAACAAAATTCCTACCGTGTGGGGCAGGCATTCTAAATGTAACAAAATTCCTACCGTGTGGGGCAGACATTCTAAATGTAACAAAATTCCTACCGTGTGGGGCAGACATTCTAAATGTAACAAAATTCCTACCGTGTGGGGCAGACATTCTAAATGTAACAAAATTCCTACCGTGTGGGGCCGACATTCTAAATGTAACAAAATTCCTACCGTGTGGGGCAGACATTCTAAATGTAACAAAATTCCTACCGTGTGGGGCAGACATTCTAAATGTAACAAAATTCCTACCGTGTGGGGCAGGCATTCTAAATGTAACAAAATTCCTACCGTGTGGGGCAGACATTCTAAATGTAACAAAATTCCTACCGTGTGGGGCAGACATTCTAAATGTAACAAAATTCCTACCGTGTGGGGCCGACATTCTAAATGTAACAAAATTCCTACCGTGTGGGGCAGACATTCTAAATGTAACAAAATTCCTACCGTGTGGGGCAGACATTCTAAATGTAACAAAATTCCTACCGTGTGGGGCAGGCATTCTAAATGTAACAAAATTCCTACCGTGTGGGGCAGACATTCTAAATGTAACAAAATTCCTACCGTGTGGGGCAGACATTCTAAATGTAAAAAAATTCCTACCGTGTTGGGCAGACATTCTAAATGTAACAAAATTCCTACCGTGTTGGGCAGACATTCTAAATGTAACAAAATTCCTACCGTGTGGGGCAGACATTCTAAATGTAACAAAATTTCTACCGTGTGGGGCAGGCACTCTAAATGTAACAAAATTCCTACCGTGTGGGGCAGACATTCTAAATGTAACAAAATTCCTACCGTGTGGGGCAGACTTTCTAAATGTAACAAAATTCCTACCGTGTGGGGCAGACATTCTAAATGTAACAAAATTCCTACCGTGTGGGGCAGACATTCTAAATGTAACAAAATTCCTACCGTGTTGGGCAGACATTCTAAATGTAACAAAATTACTACCGTGTTGGGCAGACATTCTAAATGTAACAAAATTCCTACCGTGTGGGGCAGACATTCTAAATGTAACAAAATTCCTACCGTGTTGGGCAGACATTCTAAATGTAACAAAATTCCTACCGTGTGGGGCAGACATTCTAAATGTAACAAAATTCCTACCGTGTTGGGCAGACATTCTAAATGTAACAAAATTCCTACCGTGTGGGGCAGACATTCTAAATGTAACAAAATTCCTACCGTGTGGGGCAGACATTCTAAATGTAACAAAATTCCTACCGTGTGGGGCAGACATTCTAAATGTAACAAAATTCCTACCGTGTGGGGCAGGCATTCTAAATGTAACAAAATTCCTACCGTGTGGGGCAGACATTCTAAATGTAACAAAATTCCTACCGTGTGGGGCAGACATTCTAAATGTAACAAAATTCCTACCGTGTTGGGCAGACATTCTAAATGTAACAAAATTCCTACTGTGTTGGGCAGACATTCTAAATGTAACAAAATTCCTACCGTGTGGGGCAGACATTCTAAATGTAACAAAATTCCTACCGTGTGGGGCCGACATTCTAAATGTAACAAAATTCCTACCGTGTGGGGCAGACATTCTAAATGTAACAAAATTCCTACCGTGTGGGAGTAGACGTAAAGGTGACCCTTGATCATGTTAAAGACACAACAGACGAATAATCTGTCATCACAGCCGATTGCAAGTGTGTACAAAACAAACAAACAAATATCTCTGCACGCCCAATTGGTAGAAGAGATGTGGATAAGAGTCAATTTCATTTCAATTATCTGTTGTTTCAACATTCAATTTATCATTGACCTAGTAATCTTTAATGATAATAGATTAATTCCATTCACTGTTTGAGTGGGTTGTTGTTCTGAACTGTCCAGCCATGGCCATATGTAGTTTAGATTACAGATTGCCACGGTCCAGCCCTTGACAAAGGCATATTTAGGTCGAAGAGTCGGCTACCGTCCACGAGTGCTTCTTAACCTGGTTTGTATATCAGGATGTATTGCAATGACGTGGTATTGTACCAACCACTTAAATCTTTTAGAAGTTACAATTCTGATGCATGGGCGCTCCCAACATGGTTTCGTGTTACAGGTTACAGACCACCAAAATGTATTAAAATGTAGTGGTCTAAATGTTAGTTACGACTCGTTTCCTTTAACACGCAAACGTTAAGGGCAGCTTAAATAATTGTTCATCAATCAAAATTGCTCAGCTCCTTGTGGAGCCCCAGTTCTTCAATAAATGGACACTAAGTCTTCCTGTCCTGTACCATCAGTTCCAGCTCTGTCCAGACCTTCCCTTTTTATAAACGTTTGTCGATAGCACTCTATTCCATGAGTGTATTGTTCTGCCTTTACTTTTCTTGCCTTGAAGATTCCAGAACAACGACTCTCCTGTAATCTATCACCTGTTTTCCTTTAATATGTGTTTTATCCAAAGCTAGTGCCTCCTCCCCGCCTCATATTCATCCGATGTATGTCTGGCTCTTTCCAACAGTCCCACATTAGTGATCTCATACCATTTCGATCCATTTTTTCAGCCAAGGTACCCCTTAATCAAAGTCAAACTTTTTTGTTGTTGCTTTTGTTGTTCTGTACTTCTGAGCTATAAAAAAGAACATACATTACGTTAGAGAATTTAGTTTTTGAAGATATTACTAAGATTAAACAATCGTTGCTTTGTGATTTTGTTCAATTGTTTATTATATGTTTCTCTGTCGTTCGTGCTCTCTTCAACAAACGATTAGTAGGGTGGCCACGATTGCTGGCCCGCCCCCATACAGGAAGCCATGAATGCACGTATATGCACTCTTGCAGTACCGGTGTCTGTAGTGTTTTGCTCTGTTTGCTAACCCCATACACAACATACGTTATATGTCTTTTACAGGAGGTTCGATCGGCTCTACTGTTTCGTTTTCATGCACTAATCGGGTGAAAATATTTGATCACATATTAAACATGTGCACTGCATGAGCTGCAGCGGTCAGCGATACATAGCTGACTACTAGTGTCAGGGTCAACGAACCAGAACTGCCAAGACTCTTCTACACCTCCACCCTGTGATCCTGGATAACAGGCTGCAACAGAGCAGACTGGCTAAGGAGAAGGGATCGAGGAGGGAAGGTTAACCCGGTACCAAAAAATGTCATGCCGAAGTAGGATGTGTCGGACCAAAAGGTGCAAATACGCAGTCAAGATGTAAACTACAACACAACGTATTCTGTTCTCCTTACAACATCCTGCTACTTGAAATGCCCTTTTAATGGTTTGGTATCGGGAGATGAGATCACGTTTGACTGGGCATTTCGGGGATTCTTGTTCGTATAACCACTTCACTCACAGAATGGATCGTCAAAACTACTGTACTGCTAAATTGAAAAAGTGGAACATATTAAATACTTCAACCACTAACGCATTCACTGTCCAATACAATACGTTCACAGAACAAACTGATACACGCATACATCTATAGACCAATACGTTCACACAACACATACACGCATGCATCCACACACTGGTCAATACATTTGCACAATAAACACATACACGCATGCATCCACACACTGGCCAATACGTCCACACAAACAGCTACACGCATGCATCCACACACTGGCCAATACGTTCACAGAACAGAAACACTCACGCATCTACACATTGGCCGATTTGTTCAAACAATAAACAGATACACGCATGCATTCATACACTGGCCAATACGTTCACACAACAGAAACACGCATGCATCGACACACTGGCCAGTACGTTCACACAACAAGCACATACACTGGTCAATTTGTCCTGATATAACCTAAAAATTACGGGTTAAGATTGAAAGGAGCGTGTATTCGTCAGTAAGACCCAGAGAGGCAAACCCTTGAACAAACAAAAAATGATGCCTATAAAAATAGTTTACCGCTTCTACTGATTGCCCATCCTCGTCCCTAGACGATTTATATTTTCATAAAATAGACAGAAGGAAAGAAAAATAGTGATACACTCTTAGATTCACGGATCACTGAATCAAAGGAAACAGACTGTGTCCCGACATGCAAAATAATCATCGATAGAATCAAAATAGAAGACATGGGACAAAAGCGCGTCACAAGTGCAGAAATAAAGAAACCTCCAAACACTACAAGACTAGCTCGGGGAGGTGGGTGGGCCAAGAACAAGAATGGCGACATCTTGATTGTAGTAGCTGCGAAGTGTGTCGTACATATGTAGCATCATAGAGTTTAACAGTCAAATGTTTGCACTCTTTGAATGAAGAAATCACTTGTTCCTTACATTTTCTGCTGAGATGGAAGTTTTCTTTCACGTCCCTTGCATATAAAGGCAAGGAACTCATTCTTCTTCTTCGTCTTCTTCTGCGTACGCAGTCAGACAGTAACCATTATTTTTTCAAAAAAAGCGGCGGTCATCCTGAGGCTGTCGCCACTGCCATAGAGCTTGTCTTGCAGTTCCACTGGTGATGGCCACATCTGCTCTCTCTGATCCTCGTATGTCGGGCAGTTCTGCAGCAGATGTTCAGCGGTCATTTTACCAGTACCGCACGGGCATTCGTCGGTACACCCTATCTTCAATTTGTTGAATAGGTGGTACCTCAGTCTATTGTGGCCAGTGCGAAGTCTGAAGACAACGACCTGCTCTCTTCGGTTTAACTGGTAATAGGCATCGTTTTTGGTGTAACCAGTATGTTCGGTTTCCCATTTGGTCATGTATCTGGCTTTGATAAGCCGTTTTGACTCTTCGTACGTCATACTGGTATCTGTTTGTGGTAGTCTTGCACCTTCTTTTGCCAGTCTGTCTGCCTCCTCGTTGCCTTGGATGTTGCAGTGTGATGGGACCCACTGTACCACTACCCTTTTTGGTGCGGACTGCTGGCACAGTTTGCAGAGTGCTGCTCTTAAGTCATTAAGCTCAGTGTTTTTCTGGCTTTTTAGCGCTGTGACTACGGCGAAAGCATCTGTAAGCAGGACTATATGGTTTTCATTTTCACTGTTTGTCACCATTTCTTCCACTGCCGCCCTCAGTGCCTCTGCCTCCGCTCTGACATTGCTTGTGTACTTACCAGTAGCGAATGACAGTGTTATTTTTCTGCCATTTGGTAGGTTCAGGAATGCTCCTGCCCCTCCGTTCTGTGTTATGTTTGTTACAGAACCGTCGGTGTATGCATGGGTCCAGTCCATGCTTGGGTAGCTTTTCGTTATGAAGCTTAGGGTAGTATCTCTCCTTTCTTTTTCAGTCTGGCAGTTTTTGTTTGCAATACCTGGTATATTTTCTACCACCTCTGGAAATATATCCTGCCTCCAGGTAGGTTTTCGTACAGTAGTGATGGGTTTTGGTGTTTTTAGTGCGTTTATGGGATCTTCGTGCATCTTTGCTTTGGCTATTTCTGCAAAGTTTCTCCGCTTTAGTTTCCCATTTCCCAAATTGTTTAGTCTCTGGTGCATTGGATGGTCGGTCAGTCTTCGGAGCTTCTCTGACAGCAGCTGGGCTCTGCAGTCTCTTCTATCGATCATGGATTGCAGTTTTGTAATCTTTTCAAGTTCTACAATTGGCGTTGACTTCATGCCACCTGTTATAATTCTCATGGCTTGGTTTTGAAGTTTGCTAACTTTATCGAAGTTCGCCTTCGCTGCTGTTGTCCATGCCGCAATGCCATACTCGAGAACTGGTCTCACTCTTCCAGTGTACAGTTTCTTTAGTATTCCTTCGTCTGCTCCCCAGCTTGTGCCAGCAAGTTTCCTCATGATTGCCATTCTTTCTCTGGCTTTCATTCGGTTTCTCTCAATCTGACTTTTCAATGTCATGCGCCGATCAAATGTGACTCCCAGATAGGTTGGGTTGTCGTTTGGCTGCAGGAATTTGCCATTTAGACCTAATTTGGTACTTTGGGGTTTTAATGACAGCGAGAATATTGTGCATGTGGTTTTCTCCTCGTTTATTTTGACCAGCCATGAATTCGCCCACTCTTCCATCGATGTTAGGGCCGTCTGCATCCGATTTCTTGCTATGGTGAGATTCTTTTCAGAGGTCCACATAGCCAGATCGTCTGCAAACATTGAGCTATGGACTCTCCTTTGTATATTCTCTGTAATGTCGTTTATATATACCAGGAAGAGTGTGGGTGACAGTACTCCCCCTTGGGGTACTCCCTGCTCGAGTGTCACCTTTTTGCTCATCTGCCCTTGTACTTGGACTCTGGCCGTTCTTTGTTTGAGGTAGTGGTTGATCCACTTGTACATTTTCCCACAAACATCACTTCTTCTTAGCTTGACTCTAAGTCCATCTTTCCAGACTTTGTCAAATGCCTTTTCCAGATCCACCCAAACAGCTACTGTGTGTTTCTGTGCCTGGTAGGCATCTTCTATCTCCTGGGCTATGAGGATGACCTGGTCCTCAGTGGATCTGTGCTGTCTAAAGCCGGCTTGCTGTGGAATTAGTATTCGTTTTTCTTCCAGATGCCACATCAGTCTGGTGTTTATCATCCGTTCCATCAGCTTGCCGACACAGCTCAGTAGGCTTATGGGCCTGTATCCATTTGGATCTGTTTTGTCCTTTCCTGTTTTTGGTACTGGTACAATTCCCCTTTTCCAGCTTTGGTTCAGGACCGATAGCAGTTTCCTCTTCGCTGTTTGGCCCAGCCCCATCAGCATTTCGTTTGTTATCCCGTCTTTTCCGGGAGATTTTCTTTTCTTTAGTGTTCTCATAGCCTCTTCCATTTCGCGCATTGTTAATTTGGCCATCATGTGCTCTTGTAACAGATCCCACTGTTTGCCTTGGCCGTGATCTAACTTAGAACATTCTCACACTCATCCACATCATCATGACCATACTCAGTAAATGACATATCAAACAGCAGGTGGCATATTTATTATATCATACTCATATCATACAATGAGTAGAGAAATTACAAACACAATATAATACATATCTTAACTAAACATTCAACTAAAACGGGAATTGTAAGCATTAGCTATTGATGGAATTCCCAACTATCTAAAAACCCAGTTCTATTGCCTTGCAATTGCATCACACACACATCGCCTTAACTGCGTCTTCAACACACCTTATCAAATACTCTTCCTCACTGAAATCCCCTCAGGCGGGCGATCTCGACATAGCTCACTCACAATGTGTCCTTGCTTACAAACACACTTTCAGATTATCCATTAATGCAAAACTCACACACCTATTTGAGCGATCCTGTTCTATCACTAAACATTCGTCCAACAGTCTATCAATCGCTCCTCTACCTAAGTCGGTGAGTTAAACATACTATCCACATTCAGTCTCTCTCTCTCTCCAGCCCCACTCTCTCTCCCCTCACTCTCCATCTCTCATCCAGCCTCCCGAGCTAAACTTTGTCTCGAGTTATATATCCTCAAGCAAGGCCAGAGCTTGACCAATCGATCTCAGGTATGGTCATCTTCAATTCCAATTGGAACGAAACACTTTGCACACCTGTCAGTCATTCTCTCGCAGCAAGCCCCGTTGCCAATTTCGTCTGTCAATCAATCTCCCCCTACCAAAATCGGAAGGCCAGTGGTCAGTTTCTACCTGTCCACATTCCTTAACCCAACTCTGTTCTTCTTTGCTGAGACAGTGAGTGACCTTGACATGCATTCATGTAGCTTTAAGCTTTAACATGTTCAGGCATCCTAAACTCCCCTTGCTCCGGCGAGAACTGTTACACTCTTCAGGTGCCGTATTCATGTTTTCGTGCCCCTTTAGCTCTTCGCTAATGTCTGTATGCTTATCTGCAGGGACCTCGATGTGGTTTGCTCTGGCATAGTGATCGACAAAGGCGTTTGCGGCTTTCTTACTTGTGATCAAGTTCTCGCCCTGCTTGATAGTAATTTGTTTATTTGACGGGGTTTCGTCGTTCATGGCTCTGACTAGCTTCCATAGCTTGTTCCCGTCTTTGGCCAGGTTTAGACTTTCCGTTTTATTTTTCCAGCTTTCTCTTGCTGTTTGCTTGAGAGTGTGTTTGTACTTCGCCGTGGCGGCTTTGAGGGCGATGTTTGCCTCCGTGGATTTTTCTCGCTCTGCCATGTTCCTAGCATTTGTTACTGCATCTTCCACTTTCTGCAACTCATCATTCCAGTAGGGCTTATAGTTTTCCCTAGCTCCTCTTGGGATGGTTTCAGTGGCGGCTTGCATTATTGCCTTGCTTAGGCTTTCCACCATGGGCTTCATGGAACTCATTCGAATGGCTTCTCTCCAGTCAAAGATGATTTACGTCATTTTCACAGCTGGAGGTTTGATCAATTCTTCACCAATAAAATATGACTTTTTGATTTTAGGGTAATCAAGGAAGTCACTTAAAATGTATCTCACAGAGTTGCTTCCCGATCTCCCAATTTGATAGCTTTCCAAATTCTCAAAGTATTTCAACGTTTTTTCACGACATTTGTAAGTGCACATATTTCAAGTGTCTCATCAGCTGATTATATTTAAAAAAAATATGCATTCAGCACTTTCAAATGTTGCATTATGATCTGGTAGGCTTAAGTCACTATGTATAGAGAATAAGTCGCAAAAAGGGGACTGTGTGGTTTGAATATCATGTCTTGGTTATGTGGTAAGCGGAGAGGCATAGATGGCGCCTGACAGGCTGCGGGTCTACTTTGCTCTAATGTATGCTTCCACCACCACCAGTCCCAAAAATAGGCGATGTAATATTCCAGGGGCTACCAACCTAACAGTTGGTAACAGATACTGGGATTGACCTGGCAAGTCACCAACGAATTTTCGCTTGCCTAAAAAATGTCTGCCCATGACGTCTAACGACACAAGTGAACTGAAGATAAATTTTTGTTGTTGTTTAATGCCCACAATGAGCAAGTTTACTCTTTTGTGCGTCCTGAAAAGGACATTAAGTGGGGGAGGGGGGGGGGTGTAGTAGCTTTCTTCGCATCCCGAGCATGCTGATGAAGGTGGACCGCGGTCTTCCAGGCCGCTGTGCTATGCTTGACTTCATCTGCGCGACACTCACTACTACGGGGATCACATCGATCCACATCTCGTCAGCCAGGATGCCTTGAAAACAGCCTGTTTCCAGGGAACGCTACATGGAAGAGAGATTTTCTTGGTCAGTGTATTGACCTTGACGCGACGTTCTTGTCAGTAATGTGTGCCTGACTGGACTAGCGTCTTAGTTCCCCTAGATGGATGGATGGATAGATAAAGATGGATGGATGAATAGATAGATAGATAGATTGATAGATAGATAGATGGATGTATGAATGGATTGCTAGATAGATAGCTTTAAAAAGAGGAGTACGACAATGATGCATACTGGCCTATTGCCTGTTTAAGATTTACACAGAAAATGTTTAAACGGATAGAAAAACTGTCATTACTCTTTCCCCTTGTTATGCTAATTCATTATTCAGATATGATGATCACACATTTCTGCTGACTGAAAGCGAGCAACAATTAAATGAAGAGGATTCAAGTGAAGATTGAAACTCTGGTATGGATTGGACATATCACTGAGAAATCAACGATGATAATTATAGCAACGACGTCAAGAAATATGCACTACAGAAGATTAAATTATCAAGCCCTAGAACAGGTCAAGAGCCTTTCCTAATCTTGGAAATACAATAATGGAGGATAGAAAATGCGAAATCGAAATCATGAAGAATATTGGGAAGACGAAAGTGATTTTGATTATTCAGGTCAGGTCAGATCAGGCTAGGTCAGTTCATCCCATAACTGGTGAGGTCGTTGGGGCACACGTGAAGACATCCTCACAATTCCACGTCATCCCTTTGTGTCAGCGGTCGCTACATGTGCCTCTTCTGGTCAGAGATTGGACCATTCTTTTATGTTGTCCTCCCACCTCTTTTTGGGACGACTTATTCGTTGTCTGCCTACTTTGTCTGCCTAGCGTTGTCGTACGCTGCTGTAGGTGTTTAGTCTGAGAGCTTGATTCTGCACCCGGTCAATAGATGAGATGGTATTTGTACTCAGTGGTCTGAATGGGAAGGCTGTAGTCAATCAATCACCGATCGTACATAACCAAGGTCTAGTTGCCGAAGAGTTTGTTTATCAGCTCCCCAATTTGTACTAGCAAGTCTTTTGATTAAGTTTAAAAGCTTGGTTGCTTTACTTCTAACATTGCAGATGTGGCTGTCAAATTTCAACTCTCTGTCCAGTGTTACTCCCAGATAAACTGAGGTATCTTCTTTTACTAGTAATTTCCCATTCATTTTGTTGTTAATGGATCTCTTTGCTTCTATACGACTGCGGGAGAAGTTGGTATATGTGGAATTTTGTGTATTTATCTTTAGTTTTCACAGTTTTCAGTCTACTGAAATCGTTAGTAGTGCTCTGTTGATCTTGGCTTTTGCCAAAATGGGATATTTCTCAATGGTTCAAAAGGCAAGATCAGCAAACACTGCTTTTGACACGTTTAGATGTCTACTAAGGTCATTTACATAGATGTGGAAAAGGGTGTAGCTTAGAGGAGAGCCCTGTGGCAGTCCTCCTCCTAACGTTATTTTACTTCATGTTGCGCCTGCAAAGTTGGTATCTGTAGTTCTGTTGGTCAGGAAGGCCCGTATCCATTTGATCATCTTTCCTTCTATTCAGATTTTCCTCATTTTCATCTTCTGGTCGGAGATTGCTCCATTCTTTTATGGTGTCCTTCCATCTCTTTTTGGGACGGCCTTTTCGTCGTCTGCCATGCACCTTTCCGTGGAGGATTGTATTTCAGAGACCATTTGATCTAGATATGTGACCGTACCCAGCGAGTTTCCTTCTTTTGACAGTTGCCAAGAGGTCTTCAAAATGCCCTATTGCTGTTGTAATTCTATCTTGTATTTCCTCGTTTGTAACTCGATCTTTGTACGTGACGTTTAAAAGTCTTCGGAAACATCTCATCTCCAAGGCATGTATCCTTCGTTGAAGGTCAGTTGTTACTGTCCATGTCTCACAAGCATTGAGGAATATTTACAGGACCAATGTACGCATTAATCTGATTTTCGTGCATTGTGCTAACCGTTTATCTTGCCAGATTTTGTTAAGCCGTGCAAGCGCCGCTATTGTCTATGCTAGTCTAGCCAACACCTCACATTTTTATCCTTCATCACTGACAATCGACCCTAGATATTTAAAACGGTTAACCACTTCGAGTTCCTGACCGTTAGCTTTTATCCTGCTGTTGAAGGCCTTGGCGGTGTTGGTCATTAATTTTGTCTTTCCAGCGAGTATCTCCATACCATAGTCACGAGCTGTTTCATCGAGTCTTCTGACCCATTCCTGGAGTTCTACTTCTGAACCCGCCGGCCCGTCAATATCATCTGCAAAACAAAAGTTGGTAATCGTTCGGCCCCCTATCTTACAGTACCAACGTGACCTCCAAGTGCCTCACTCATAATTCCCTTAAGGAATATATTGAAAAGAGTTGGAGAGAGTGTACACCCCCGTCTCACACCAACTGATGTGCGAAACCAGTCCCCTCGCCTCCCATTCACAAGAGCTGCGCTGGACACCTTGTCATACAGGTGTTCAAGGACCATTATAATATGTCCGTTATTTTATACATCCTCATGGTTGCCCATAGAGCTTTATGCCATACCCTATCAAACGCCTTCTTAAAATCAAACACATGATACAGTGTTTGCTGCTGTTCTAGATATTTCTAGCTTAGCAGCCTTAAATTAAATATCTGTTCTGTAGTGCTGCTTCCCTGTCTGAACCCTGCTTGCTTCTCGGCAATAATGTTCTCTGCTTAGGGTTTCAATCGGTCGAGGATTAATCTAAGCATGACCTTGCTAGGGTGGCTGATGAAGCTTATTGTTCTGTAATTTTGGGACAGCTTTAGGTTTCCAGACTTACGTAACGGTATAACCGGCCTTCCACCACTACCTCTCCACCTGCCTGTAAGAGCTCTGCTGGTATATTGTCCACGCGGGCCGCCTTCCCTCTTCTAATGTCTTTACGGTATTTATTATTTCCAGGCAAGCGAGTTATGAGCAAACCAAGAGACATGAGTCGTGACCTCAATTAGTCCGCGAGTTATGAAGATACGTCGAGATTGGTAACAAATATAAATTTAAACATTACTGTTCAACCAGTGACGCATTCTCGGTTTCTGGTGGTTTGATCTTGTCCGTAATTTCGAGGTCTCTGCAAATACGAGTCTTCCCTTCATGCCGGACACTCTGGTTTGCCCCGTCTGTCTGTGTTTGGGCATGTGGTTCAATTGGACCAGGAAGTTCCGGCTCACCAAATCATGTTAAAGTCAGTTATGTGTAACAACGGTCCCCCACCGGTGGATTGGAGGCGGAGAAGGGGCCGCCCCCGTTAATGACGGCTCCGGCAAATAGCAGTCTCTCCTTCAGCACTGGTCGAGGTTTGGTTACAACCATCAGCAGTTGGACAGTGCAGTGGTCGATCGACGCCACTCGCCTTAGATGCGAAGACGAACACAATTATGTTCACCCCTCATGTAGTTTATATAGTTACACTTGGTTATCTACATCAAATAAGACTTCATGGAAAGACCACGAAATGGTTGCGCAACATGGACAGTGTTTACTACTTCCAGCAAAGTAAAGGTAATCCAGTAGCAGACACTGCTGTCAGTGATGAGTGTTAATAGACAATTGCACTATACTAGGTTTCAGTTTATTTTGATCTGTATAAGAAAATACTTCGACTGTTTTGTAAGGTGACGGTAGTCCTATAGCAGACACTGCTGTCAGAGATAAAGTATAAAAGAGACCACAGCTCGCTTATGAGTTCGGAAAGCAAGTTCTCTTCCTCGCTGCCGTTCCTTTCTTAAAAGTCAGGTTACCATTTACAGCTGGATCAACTGGGAGACGCGGTCATTCCTTGAAAAACCCACGATATGGCTATTCTGTCAGACATGTATAGCAAATAACGTTACGGGCACATGTCCAATCAATTTGTAGACACCTATTTCACCGAATTGTCTGGATTGTTTAATAGTATTGTCTATACACACAAATAACATATTTATAATGGCATTCCACTCTAAAAATAAGTCAACGAGACGGCGAGTTTACCACTCAACTCTTTTAGTCATTTTGTTTGAATCCACAGACCTCTGGGATCGTCTTATCTGTACATTGTTAAGTACGGTGCTCTTCAACCTGGGCGTCACCGCCTACTAGTGGGCAATTTGAGCTTTCAGGTGGGTGGTAGCAGAAAATTTCATTTTGTATAAAAAATGTATTATTATTATTGTTATTATGGCAATGCAGAGGTTACATAACCTGTGGAAACTATTGCAGCAAACCAGCAAACCAACAAACGAACATTTTGAGAATCTGTTTTCCTCGTGGCAGCTTAGGGCTATGAAATATTTAGTTATCCAAACCTCAAGAAAAAGAGTCGAGTTGTTCGAGTTGAAATGTCATAGAAAGGTCTTCAGAATACAACGAATCGACAACTAACCGAAATAAAGAAGAATATAGGCATTCGGCAAGAGTTTAGTATAAAGGGAAACTGGTTCACACATTTCATCATGAAAAAAAATTGAAATACGTAGACCACATCAAAAGACAACAATCTCGAGAGAACGGTAATGGAAGGTATGGTGTAGAGCAAAAAAGGCAGAGGCAGATGAAGAAGAGGATGGCTAAAAGATGTCAAGGAAGCTTGGGCATGACTGCAGCGGGCTGGAGATTTGACAAAGAGATCGAGTTTCTTTCAAACGGGCGGTGATGGGACGGACTTTCTGCAAAGGACATGCCACGTGATGATCTATTAAATACATACAAAATATACAAGGACATGCCACATGATGATGATCTATTAAAAACATACAAAATATACAAGGACATACCACATAACGATCTATTAAAAACATACAAAATATACAAGGACATACCACATAATGATCTATAAAAACATACAAGGACATACCACATGATCTATTAAAAACATTCAAAATATACAGACTCGTGGATAATGGTGAAATTTTCTTCAATTTAGATTTGAGTGGACGCTAAGATACATCTACCCTCACGAAATTTATGAAAGTAGGCGTCAAGTACAAAACAGGTCGACAAGCTCTGGTCTAGTATATGCTCCCATAAATCAGGATTGCCGATGTGTCAAATAACGCTGACAAAATACTGTCACGATTACCAAGACTACAATGACGGTGTTGACACTACGGCCATTAAGTTATGCTATATACACAATATAACGGCAAACAGCAGCGCGAAAAAAAAGCAAACCTTTAATCCAGTGATTCTTACCATGTTTATCCTTCAGGGCCGATATTATCAAATGCGCAGTCCGATTGAAGCATTTTAAGCACAGCTGCTTGGTCAAATTGATTTTTTGCTTTTCGATGTTTTGAAAAAATAGTCGTGTCATTCTATCGGCTCCCGAGACATCAATGTCTCAGAGAGAGAGAGAGAGAGAGAGAGAGAGAGAGAGAGAGAGAGAGAGGTCAGATGAGTGGTCAAACGAGAGGTCAGATTAAATTCAATTAGTCAAATGGGCCGACAATAAAACCGGGCCTTCTGCCCTTATACATACATCCCTTGTATGTGATACCAATGTTCACATCCCTTGTATGTGATAACAATGTTTACATCCCTTGTATGTGATACCAATGTTCCCATCCCTTGTATGTGATACCAATGTTCACTACCCTTGTATGTGATACCAATGTTCACTACCCTTGTATGTGATACCAATGTTCACTACCCTTGTATGTGATACCAATGTTCACTACCCTTGTATGTGATACCAATGTTCACTCCCTTGTATGCGATATCAATGTTCACTCCCTTGTATGTGATACCAATGTTCACTCCCCTGTATGTGGTACCAATGTTCACTCCCCTGTATGTAGTACCAATGTTCACTCCCCTGTATGTGGTCCTAATGTTCACTCCCCTGTATGTGGTACTAATGTTCACTCCCCTGTATGTGGTACTAATGTTCACTCCCCTGTATGTGATACAAATTATTGAACAAAAGAGAGACAATTAATATAATACATATTCTGAGTTATCTCACACCACACCTGGTTCTCGTCTCCATCTCCTCTGAGAATTCGCACCCAACAGTTTTAGAACCCTTGCTCTGAGCCGAATTTCAACACAGGCCCACACTTTTACCAGGCAATTTTGTCCCTATAGCCAGGCATGGTGGCAATCCATCTATTTATACGAAATGAGTCATTTCTGTGGGGGGTCGATATTTTGTTTTGTTTGCCTAAAATGTTCCACTTTGCTTTCAGAGCAATGTAACGAAACGGGCAAGGAAGAGAAGAGACACGTACATAGAGGGTGACAAATTTAAAGAGATGTATTAAAGGAGACAGCATATATTGCCAGCACGTGATTACACTGAAAATACACACACGTAAATGCTCTCGTAGCTACGTGAAAAATATAAAGATTAGAAGTGGGACAAGTGCAAAACAGGTTGAAATTAAAGGATAGACGAGATTATTTTATTTTGACCTTAACAAGACATCAAATCTGCTTGTGTAAGCATTGCGGTTTGGTCACCAAGAATATCCATGTCTTCTTGTCTGCCAGTGCCGTTTATCAGTTCTGGCCATCTTCCCTGTTTTTATCCACGCGCGACAAAATAGAAGTTACTTTTCCATACTCGCTTTTGTTTTTTTCTTCTAACAAAAGTCGTTTAAAAACCTCACATAATATTCGGACACGCATACACATGCATGTATTGGAAAGGCAAACAGAGCATGTACTCAAACCAAGATTGACGGTCCATCGAGAAGGTCTGAGTGACACCATTGTCTTACCCAGTCAGGCAATGAGATAAAACCAAGTCAGTCCGACAAACTGATGATTAAGAGAATTAGAAAGAAAAAGAAAAGAAAAAGAAAGAAAAAGAAAAGAAAGAAAGAGAAAAAGAAAAGAAAGAAAAGAGAAAAAGATAAGAAAGAAAAGAGAAAAAGATAAGAAAGAAAGAAAAAAGAAAAAGAAAAGAAATTAAGAGGAAAAAGAAAAAGAAAAGAAATTAAGAGAAAGAAAAAGAGAAAGAAAGAAATAAAATGAAAGAAATAAAGAAAAAAAAGAAAAAGAAAAAAAAAGAAAGAAAGAAAAAGAAGGAAAGAAATAAAGAAAGAGAAAAATAATGAGAAAAAGAAAGAAAGAGAAAGTCAAAGAAAAGAAAGAAAAAGACAGAAAGAACGAAAAGAAAGAAAGACATAGAAAGAAAGAGAAATAAAGAAAGAGAAAGAACAAAAGAAAGAGAAAAAAAAGAAAGAAAGAAAGAGAAAGAGAAAAAGAAAGAAAAAAAGAAAGAAAAAGAAAGAAAAAGGAGAAAAAGAAGAAAGAGAAAGAAAAAAAGCGAGAGAAAGAACAAAAGAAAGAGAAAGAAAGTATGAAAAAAGAGAAAGAAAGAAAGAACAAAGAGAAAGAAAGAAAAAGAAAAACGAAGAAAGAAAGAAAGAATAAGAAAAAGACAGAAGAAGAAAGAAGAAGACAAGAAAAAGAAGAGAAAGAAAAAGAAAAAAGAAAAGGATGAAGAAAGAAGAAGAAAGAAAGAAAAAAGGAAGAAGAAGAAAGAAAGAAAAAAGGAAGAAAGAGAAGAAAGAGGAAGAAGAAGGAAGAAGAAAAGAAAAACATGAATAAAGGAGGAAGAAGTCATACAATAGTTATCGGATAAAAAGTGTCACAGAAAACAGTTCAAAACTTTGGTTGATGTTTGAGATACAGAAACAATTGTGTAAGCAATCGACGAACGTGGATTCTTGATCATCATTATCAGTACTCTTTGATGGTAGCAGAAGCGACATCATTCTCTAGCAAGTTGACTACAAAAATGTATGAGCACAACCCAGTTTGGAAACATTGCCGCTTTTGATTCATGAAGCCCTTACTGGGAATTATCCAATGCCGCAGCTGCAACTCGAACCATGTCGAAATTGGTGACTAAAGATAGTTGTGCATGCGGTCAGGAACATCATGGCGTAAACTAATTGCTTCGGAAATCCTTGTTACAAGAGTACACAGAGGAGGAAGACTAAGGTCTTGTCAGGTACAACATACTGATCAGAAATGTTAGTCAGGGTCAAGCAAAATATACTGGCCAAGACCCTCACCACGGATTCCTCGAAATCCGCCCTGGCAGCCTGGCTAACGGGTGAGGGATCGACGTGATCCTAGTAGTAATGAGCGACATACAGATGAAGCCTAGCATAGCCCAACCGCCTGGAGGATCCGGTCCACCTTCATCAGGATGCTCTAGATGTAAGGAAAGCTACTGCAACCCGCCACTTAACGTCACTTTCTCATTAAACAACAAGAGCACACAAACACTTTATGTAAGGGGGCATCTATAGTAGTGATCTTCTTCTTTCTTCTTCTTCTGCGTACACAGTCAGACAGTAACCATTATTTTCTCGAAAAAAGCGGCGGTCATCCTGAGACTCTCGCCACTACCATAGAGCTTGTCTTGCAGTTCCACTGGCAATGGCCACATCTGCTCTCTCTGATCCTCGTATGTCGGGCAGTTCTGCAGCAGATGTTCAGTGGTCATTTTACCAGTACCGCACGGGCATTCGTCGGTACACCCTATCTTCAGTTTGTTGAATAGGTGGTACCTCAGTCTGTTGTGGCCAGTGCGAAGTCTGAAGACAACGACCTGCTCTCTTCGGTTCAACTGGTAATAGGCATCGTTTTTGGTGTGACCAGTATGTTCGGTTTCCCATTTGGACATGTATCTGGCTTTGATAAGCCGTTTTGACTCTTCGTACGTCATACTGGTATCTGTTTGTGGTAGCCTTGCACCTTCTTTTGCCAGTCTGTCTGCCTCCTCGTTGCCTTGGATGTTGCAGTGTGACGGAACCCACTGTACCACCACCCTTTTTGGTGCGGACTGCTGGCACAGTTTGCAGAGTGCTGCTCTTAAGTCATTAAGCTCAGTGTTTTTCTGGCTTTTTAGCGCTGTGACTACGGCGAGAGCATCTGTCAGCAGGACTATATGGCTCTCATTTTCACTGTGTGTTACCAGTTCTTCCACTGCCGCCCTCAGTGCCTCTGCCTCTGCTCTGAAATTGCTTGTGTACTTACCAGTAGCGAATGACAGTGTTATTTTTCTGCCATTTGGTAGGTTCAGGAATGCTCCTGCCCCTCCGTTCTGTGTAGTGTTTGTTACAGAACCGTCGGTGTATGCATGGGTCCAGTCCATGCTTGGGTAGCTTTTCGTTATGAAGCTTAGGGTAGTGTCTCTCCTTTCTTTTTCAGTCTGGCAGTTTTTGTTTGCAATACCTGGTATATTTTCTACCACCTCTGGAAATATATCCTGCCTCCAAGTAGGTTTTCGTACAGTAGTGATGGGTTTTGGTGTTGTTAGTGCGTTTATGGGATCTTCGTGCATCTTTGCTTTGGCTATTTCTGCAAAGTTTCTCCGCTTTAGTTTCCCATTTCCCAATTTGTTTAGTCTCTGGTACATTGGATGGTCCGTCAGTCTTCGGAGTTTCTCTGACTGCAGCTGGGCTCTGCAGTCTCTTCTATCGGTCATGGATTGCAGTTTTGTAATCTTTTCAAGTTCTACAATTGGCGTTGACTTCATGCCACCTGTTATAATTCTCATGGCTTGGTTTTGAAGTTTGTTAACTTTATCGAAGTTCGCCTTCGCTGCTGTTGTCCATGCCGCAATGCCATACTCGAGAACTGGTCTCACTCTTCCAGTGTACAGTTTCTTTAGTATGTCTTCGTCTGCTCCCCAGCTTGTGCCAGCAAGTTTCCTCATGATCGCCATTCTTTCTCTGGCTTTCATTCGGTTTCTCTCAATCTGACTTTTCCATGTCATGCGCCGATCAAATGTGACTCCCAGATAGGTTGGGTTGTCGTTTGGCTGCAGGATTTTGCCATTTAGACTTAATTTGGTACTTTGGGGTTTTAATGAGAGCGAGAATATTGTGCACGTTGTTTTCTCCTCGTTTATTTTGACCAGCCATGAGTTCGCCCACTCTTCCAGCGATGTTAGGGCCGCCTGCATCCGATTTCTTGCTATGGTGAGATTCTTTTCAGAGGTCCACATAGCCAGATCGTCTGCAAACATTGAGCTATGGACTCTTCTTGGTATATTCTCTGTAATATCGTTTATATATACCAGGAAGAGTGTGGGTGACAATACTCCCCCTTGGGGTACTCCCTGCTCGAGTGTCACCTTTTTGCTCATCTGCCCTTGTACTTGGACTCTGGCCATTCTTTGTTTGAGGTAGTGGTCGATCCACTTGTACATCTTCCCACAGACATCACTTCTTCTTAGCTTGACTCTAAGTCCATCCTTCCAGACTTTGTCAAATGCCTTTTCCAGATCCACCCAAACAGCTACTGTGTGTTTCTGTGCCTGGTAGGCATCTTCTATCTCCTGGGCTATGAGGATGACCTGGTCCTCAGTGGATCTGTGCTGTCTAAAGCCGGCTTGCTGTGGAATTAGTATTCGTTTTTCTTCCAGATGCCACATCAGTCTGGTGTTTATCATCCGTTCCATCAGCTTGCCGACACAGCTCAGTAGGCTTATGGGCCTGTATCCATTTGGATCTGTTTTGTCCTTTCCTGTTTTTGGTACTGGTACCAGTATTGCATCTTTCCATGCCTGGGGTACAATACCCCTTTTCCAGCTTTGGTTCAGGACTGATAGTAGTTTCTTTTTCGCTGTTTGGCCCAGCCCCATCAGCATTTCGTTTGTTATCCCGTCTTTTCCGGGAGATTTCCTTTTCTTTAGTGTTCTCATAGCCTCTTCCATTTCGCGCATTGTTAGTTGGGCCATCATGTGCTCTTCAGGAGCCGTATTTATGTTTTCGTGTCCCTTTAGCTCTTCGCTAATGTCTGTATGCTTATCTGCAGGGACCTCGATGTGGTTTGCTCTGGCATAGTGATCGACAAAGGCGTTTGCGGCTTTCTTACCTGTGATCAAGTTCTCGCCCTGCTTGATAGTAATTTGTTTATTTGACGGGGTTTCGTCATTCATGGCTCTGACTAGCTTCCATAGCTTGTTCCCTTCTTTGTCCAGGTTTAGACTTTCCGTTTTATTTTTCCAGCTTTCTCTTGCTGTTTGCTTGAGAGTGTGTTTGTACTTCGCCGCGGCGGCTTTGAGGGCGATGTTTGCCTCCATGGATTTTTCTCGTTCTGCCATGTTCCTAGCATTTGTTACTGCATCTTCCACTTTCTGTAACTCATCATTCCAGTAGGGCTTATAGTTTTTCCTAGCTCCTCTTGGGATGGTTTCAGTGGCGGCTTGCATTATTGCCTTGCTTAGGCTCTCTACCATGGGCTTCATTTTGGTGTTTCGTGTGTTGATGGTTTCACACAGCCCATCTGTCAGGATTGCAAATCTGTCCCAGTCGGCTCGTTTGTAATTCCAACGTGGGAGCGGTTTTGTTTCCTGTGGGCCTACTTCCATGTCAATGGTTAGCCTGATCGGCCTGTGGTCGCTACCTGCCAGTTGGTTTAGCACCTGGCGGTCTATTTTATAGTGTATGTCCTGTGTGGAGAAGGCCAAATCTGGAGTCGAGGTGGTATGCCATGTTCTTGAATAGAAGCTAGGGCTATCCTCCGGCCTATTGATTAGGGAGAGATTTGCATCTATCTCCCAATCTTCCACTTCGTCACCTCTGCTGTCTGTGTCAGAGTATCCCCATCTCTCCGAGTGGCTGTTGAAATCTCCAACTACTATGCAGTTGGAGTCTCTGACCTCCATACTCGAGAGCGATAGGTCTCTGTTTGGTGGTCCGTACAGATTGAAAATGCGGAGCTTCGTCTCTTGAGCCATTATGTCAACTCCTACAATTTCTGCTTGTCCGGTGTGATTGACAGGTACCGCGCTACTCGGTATGCTGTTTCTGGTCAGTATCAGGACCCCTCCTTTGTGGCCTTCTCTATCTAGACGGAAGGTCTGGTATCCTCTGATTGAGAATTTATGGTTATTGTTGAGGTGCGTTTCCTGGATACATGCCACGTCAATCTTACCTTCATGCAGGTGGTGTGTTAGGGAAAGTTTTTTGTTAATGACTCCCTCCGCATTCCACTGTAGTATTTTGAGGGTCTTGAGGTTTTGGCCAATAGACGTTTCCCCATAGCCATGTGCCTTGACTCCACGACACATGGATGGGTGACCACCAGTAGTCAAGGGTGGGCCCCTTCGAGGCGTGAGGCCCGGCGCTATCGCTGCCTGGCCTGTCTCCTCAGGATGAGCGCCATACGTTTTTCGAATAGGTTGTACTGCCATCATACTGTGATTTACGTTGCACTGTTTTGTTAGGCTTGCGGCCCCGTGCATCCGATTTCAACAGGCGTTTCTGTAGGGATGCCCTCCTTAGCCTTTGGCTGTCCCCAGCCTATCTGCAAGGCAGCAGTTGTTTACGATCAGAGTTTTCTCTCTTATGGAAGTTGTCTTACCAGACTATCGAGTCTTCACTACTCGTGTCTATAGGGTGCAATGATGATATGTGATATATGAGATGTACTGGTTTACCCGGAAGAGAGGCAGTCCAGTGTGTCTGTATCCCAGGATCGTCACGTCCTGCCAGAAACGTAGCATTTGCATGTGAGTGGGGTATCTCTTTTTCCCTTTATTTTCTTGGCTTCTATGCAGGGATGGTACGCCTAGCATTCCCCGCCACCTGGGGTGTTGACACAGTGGGGCAGGTGTGCAATGTCCGCTGGTCTGCATCTCTTCTGCGTCCAGTATGATAGTTATATGGCTGATAACGTACAGAGGTAGATATCGTAGCCGGAGTGCATTCAGCCAGAGGACAAGCCTGGTAATGTCACAGAGATGTTGTTCGCCTGGTGTGCGGACAACTCTCATGGTCAGTGGTTGAGTCTTGACAGTTCACAGTGAGGTGGCTGCTCTACTGTTTTCGACACCCCGACCAGGTACTAAGTCTTTGGTTGGTGTTTTTCGCACCCCATCGCCGTATAGGGTGAGTATCAAGCAGTTGTCCGCCCGCTTTGATTTGCGGGCGGCAAGGGCCTTTTACTGTGGCTCTACCTGATAGGGCTGGGGCGCAAGCCCCAGGTCCCGAGCATGTAGGAGCCTCCCATTGCAGTGGTGCTGAGATTTTGGGCGGGATTGCGGCTTACAAGGGTTCGGCCGTAATCCCCCACATGGTAGCCTCGCGCCCTTGGCTTATCAGCCTGGTACGTGAACCAAAGTGTCTGCGGCTCCTCTCGATTTGAGCTGGTTTTCCGTAGCAACGCCCTGTCATTTGTAGGGTAAAACTGGCCTGTCTTCAGAGGATCTATTTCCAGCACCCGTTCACTATTTGGTCAGACGAATTTATTGAGGGCTTTTGTTTGTCAATGACCAGGTACTTGAAATCTGCGGTTTCTGCAGAGTTAAACACGATTTCCGTAGCGTTCTTTCATTTGGGTGTTTCAGAGCTGACTTGTCGTCCGTGAGTCTAATACCAGCGTACGTTCATTATTAGACCCAAACGGCAGTGCTCTCGATTTGTCAGTTGTTCTACAGTATTGCTGTGTTCAGTCAAATTAAGCCGCAGGTTCCACACCTGGTGGTGCCCTTCCGTCAATTCCCTTAGCGAGACAATCAAGTTTCTTAGAGGGTAGCCCCAAAATTTTCGAGGGTCTAATACCAGCACATGTTCTCTATTAGACCCCAGGAAGGTGTACTTTTTGATAGTCATTCTGCAGTATTGGCGTGTTAAGTTAACTTAGGTCTCAGGCTCCACTCCTGATAGTGCTCTTCCGGCTATTGCTTTATCAAACACTGGATGCAGACAAAACCGGACCACAGGGGGCATAACCCCAGATTTCTGGGGGCCTAAGTCCAGCACCAGTTCCATATTAGACCCCAGAAGAGTGGTCTCGGCATGTCAATCATTTCAGTGTTGGCCGTGTTGAGTCAAATTAAGCCGCAGGCTCCACTCCTGGTGGTGCCCTTCCGTCAATTCCTTTAAGTTTCAGCTTTGCAACCATACTTCCCCCGGAACCCAAACACTTTGGTTTCCCGGAAGCTGCCCGCAGAGTCATCGAAGCAACTCCTGCGGATCGCTAGTCGGCATCGTTTATGGTCAGAACTACGACGGTATCTGATCGTCTTCGCGCCTCTGACTTTCGTTCTTGATTAATGAAAATATTCTTGACAAATGCTTTCGCAGTAGCTCGTCTTGCGGCGATCCAAGAATTTCACCTCTAACGCCGCAATACGAATGCCCCCGTTTGTCCCTGTTAATCATTACCTCCAGTTCCGAAAACCAACAAAATAGAACCGAGGTCCTATTCCATTATTCCATGCACCATTATTCAGGCAGCCGAGGCCTGCTTTGAACACTCTAATTTTTTCAAAGTAAACGCGCCGGCCACCCAGGACGCTCAGCGAAGAGCACCCGTGGGAGAGAGCCGGCAGACGGTAGGGCAGGAGACAACGGGCAGTGAACCGGCGCGAGCCGGACCGCCCGCCTGCGCCTGAGATCCAACTACGAGCTTTTTAACTGCAACAACTTTAATATACGCTATTGGAGCTGGAATTACCGCGGCTGCTGGCACCAGACTTGCCCTCCAATAGATCCTCGTTAAAGGGTTTAAAGTGTACTCATTCCAATTACGGGGCCTCGAAAGAGTCCCGTATTGTTATTTTTCGTCACTACCTCCCCGTGCCGGGAGTGGGTAAGTTGCGCGCCTGCTGCCTTCCTTGGATGTGGTAGCCGTTTCTCATGCTCCCTCTCCGGAATCGAACCCTGATTCCCCGTTACCAGTTACAAACATGGTAGGCATGTCACGTACCATCGACATTTGATAGGGCAGACATTTGAAAGATGCGTCGCCGGCACATGAGGCCATGCGATCAGCACAAAGTTATCCAGAGTCACCAGTGGGGACGCCGCAACCCCGCGAGGGGAAACGACGATTGGTTTTGAACTAATAAAAGCGCTCTTTCCGCGAGGGTCGGAGCTTGGTAAGCATGTGTTAGCTCTAGAATTGCCACAGTTATCCAAGTAGGATCGTGTCATCTAAGGAACCTCGACTGATTTAATGAGCCATTCGCGGTTTCACCGTGAGACAGTGTGAACTTAGACATGCATGGCTTAATCTTTGAGACAAGCATATGACTACTGGCAGGATCAACCAGATATCTGTCGGAGACGTACGTACAGCGCACACCGGTCGGCGGAGGAAGGGTGTGTAAAAAGCCTCACTGGGACGGCCGCAGGGACCGACTGACGGGACGGACGGACGGTTGTTCCACCCGTCCCTCACTCCGTCGACCTAGGACCGCCTGCTGACAGGGGCCTCCCACACGCACCAGACGACCGACCGACCGGGCTCGCTCGAGGAGGGATGGCAGCGCTCTGTGCAGAACGGATCCCAACGACCTCGGCGATGAATTTCACTGGGACTAGAGACACAATTTGGCCTGCCCTTCTCCGTAGGGAGAACGCAGGGCCTCGAGGCAACGATTCCTGCTTTCCATTTGCCGATCACAAGCTCTTTGCGAGAGTCGGACCACCAGCGAGACGTACTGTCGAGCTCTGCTATACGCCTTAGATAAATCACCACGGACGGACCACGTTTCCTGATACGGACCAGACTAGCGCACCTCGGTGGAGGAGCCACTACCACAAACCGCACCCAATTCGCACTACGGGGAAAGGCAGGCGAGCGTTTTCCGCAAGCCCGCGCTATCGCTCCGCCTGGCGGGACTGAGATCGCTTTACGAACACTGGTTGAAATTGAGTCGCTGCGGCGAGACAACTACCCCAGATTATAGTAGTGATCCTATACTTCGTGTGGAGCCAGGAAAAGAAAGACTAGAGTAGATAGCATGTCTCTTTGTCCCATTTTCTTTGAAAGCAGAGGTGGCTTGTCAAACTGGTTAGGTTTTCATTGTGTTTTTTTTCGGGACAATATGGGGAGGACTATCGTCTGGTGAGGTAAAATATACCGATCAGACATGTTAGTCAGGGTCAAGTAAAATATACTGACCAAGACCTTCACCTTGACTTCCCCGCAGTCGTCCATGGAAACAGGCTGTTTTCATTGCAGCTTGGCTAACAAGGTGAGGGATCGACGTGATTCCCGGAGTAGTGGGCGATACGCAAATGAGGCCAAGCATAGAACAACCGACTGGAAGGCCCTGTTCTACCTTCATCAGCACGCTCGGGATGTGCGGAAAGATAAGACAACCCGCCACTTAACGTCCTTTTTAGGGCTCACAAAGGAGTAATTCTACTCAGTGTGTGCATTCAACAACAACATTACGAAATGTTTTCTCAAATGGCTAGTTTTTTGCATTTAAAAGCCGAAGGCAAAAAAAGATTCGTACGACCTATCACCATCCTCCCAAAATATAATACTAGCATATTAATGGCAACTAAACTGTGTATGAGAGTAGGGGGCGGGAGGGGGGGGGAGAGTGCGTTAGATCTGAGAGTTCTAATGCACGAAATGGCGAAACGGAGTGTTCAAATCCCGCGTGTCAAACATTCCATGTCGTCAAGGCAGGCGAGACCTGTGTTTAGTCCTATCGAAGATGGACTATCAACTCGCATGTCCGGAGTGCACGATATGCATGTTAAAAAAAACACAAAAAAACCCGACATCTGAAATTCGGTAAGAGCAAACTGCTAAACGGTTTTCGGCAACGCAAGCTGAAAGTTGACAGATCTTAAAAGCATGCTATAGAGAAGGCAGACACACGAACGAGATACAAGAAGAGCATGTAAACGTTCATTCTAAGACTGATCGGATCGCCAACAGGTAAATACGAGCTAACACTGAAACCAATAACAAACTACGACAAATATTGTCAGATGTTCCTGACTCATCTAATCATAAACATCAACATTCTTCTTCTTCTTCTTCGTTCGTTCTAAATCTCCCACTACCAAACCCTGAAAGAGCTCAAGTAGCAGAATGTAGTCCAGAGAACGGAATGCGTTGTGTCGTAGTTTACAGCTTGGCTGCGATATTTGCACCTTTCGGTCTAACATATCCGACCTCAGCAAACATTTTTTGAGTACCGGGTTAGCATTCCCTCTTTGATCCCTTCTCCATAGCCAGTCTGCCCTGCTGCAGCCTGTTATCCAGGATCACCGCGTGGAGGTGTAGAAGGGTTTTGGCAGCTATGGTTCGCTGGCCCTGACGCTAGCAGTCAGCTATGGGTCGCTGACCACTGCAGCTTATGCGCTGCTCAGCATCTTGATCCCACATCAACATTCAATTTTGGACGCTTACCCAGAGTTGAATGATATCAAAGATAACGCATTGAACATTTACATTAATCTTCATTCAACATCCGTGTTCTTGTTCGATGTTTGACCTTATTTGACTGTTTTAATTAGTCACAACTACTATATCCGGGAGACTATTTACCTGTCCCGCTATTGACATCTGGACCTTTTCATGATTTTCTTAAAATTTATCGTGAAACTGCTATCTTGCAGATTTGTATTGTTGTGGTAGATATAGAGCAAGCAGTTATGTTATGTTTATTGACACTCCGGTATTTTTCATAAAATTAGTTATTCTATTGATAATTCTTATTTCAGTATCTATCGAAAAATCAGTAATGTTAATGGCTATTCTTATTGGAATATTTATCGCAAAATCAGTTATCTTATTGGTTACTCTTATTGCCACATTTATCGTAAAATCTGTGATCGTATTGGGGGGACTCAGGGGTCTCGGGGTAAGGTGTCCGTCTCGGGTGGGTGGACTCAGTGGTCTCGAGGTAAGGTGTCCGTCTCGGGTGGGTGGACTCAGTGGTCTCGAGGTAAGGTGTCCGCATCGGGTGGGGGACTCAGTGGTAAGGTGTCCGCCTCGGGTGGGGGACTCAGTGATAAGGTGTCCGCCTCGGGTGGGGGACTCAGTGGTAAGGTGTCCGCCTCGGGTGGGGGACTCAGTGATAAGGTGTCCGCCTCGGGTGGGGGACTCAGTGGTAAGATGTCCGCCTCGGGTGGGGGACTCAGTGGTAAGGTGTCCGCCTCGGTTTTGGGACTCAGTGGTAAGGTGTCCGCCTCGGGTGGAGGACTCAGTGGTAAGGTGTCCGCCTCGGGTGGGGGACTCAGTGGTAAGGTGTCCGCCTCGGGTGGGGGGCTCAGTGGTAAGGTGTCCGCCTCGGGTGGGGGACTCAGTGGTAAGGTGTCCGCCTCGGGTGGGGGAGTCAGTGGTAAGGTGTCCGCCTCGGGTGGGGGACTCAGTGGTAAGGTGTCCGCCTCGGGTGGGGGACTCAGTGGTAAGGTGTCCGCCTCGGGTGGGGGACTCAGTGGTAAGGTGTCCGCCTCGGGTGGGGGACTCAGTGGTAAGGTGTCCGCCTCGGGTGGGGGACTCAGTGATAAGGTGTCCGCCTCGGGTGGGGGACTCAGTGGTAAGGTGTCCGCCTCGGGTGGGGGACTCAGTGGTAAGATGTCCGCCTCGGGTGGGGGACTCAGTGGTAAGGTGTCCGCCTCGGTTTTGGGACTCAGTGGTAAGGTGTCCGCCTCGGGTGGAGGACTCAGTGGTAAGGTGTCCGCCTCGGGTGGAGGACTCAGTGGTAAGGTGTCCGCCTCGGGTGGGGGACTCAGTGGTAAGGTGTCCGCCTCGGGTGGGGGGCTCAGTGGTAAGGTGTCCGCCTCGGGTGGGGGACTCAGTGGTAAGGTGTCCGCCTCGGGTGGGGGAGTCAGTGGTAAGGTGTCCGCCTCGGGTGGGGGACTCAGTGGTAAGGTGTCCGCCTCGGGTGGGGGACTCAGTGGTAAGGTGTCCGCCTCGGGTGGGGGACTCAGTGGTAAGGTGTCCGCCTCGGGTGGGGGACTCAGTGGTAAGGTGTCCGCCTCGGGTGGGGGACTCAGTGGTAAGGTGTCCGCCTCGGGTGGGGGACTCAGTGGTAAGGTGTCCGCCTCGGGTGGGGTACTCAGTGGTAAGGTGTCCGCCTCGGGTGGGGGACTCAGTGGTAAGGTGTCCGCCTCGGGTGGGGGACTCAGTGGTAAGGTGTCCGCCTCGGGTGGGGGACTCAGTGGTAAGGTGTCCGCCTCGGGTGGGGGACTCAGTGGTAAGGTGTCCGCCTCGGGTGGGGGACTCAGTGGTATGGTGTCCGCCTCGGGTGGGGTACTCAGTGGTAAGGTGTCCGCCTCGGGTGGGGGACTCAGTGGTAAGGTGTCCGCCTCGGGTGGGGGACTCAGTGGTAAGGTGTCCGCCTCGGGTGGGGGACTCAGTGGTAAGGTGTCCGCCTCGGGTGGGGGACTCAGTGGTAAGGTGTCCGCCTCGGGTGGGGGACTCAGTGGTAAGGTGTCCGCCTCGGGTGGGGGACTCAGTGGTAAGGTGTCCGCCTCGGGTGGGGGACTCAGTGGTAAGGTGTCCGCCTCGGGTGGGGGACTCAGTGGTAAGGTGTCCGCCTCGGGTGGGGGACTCAGTGGTAAGGTGTCCGCCTCGGGTGGGGGACTCAGTGGTAAGGTGTCCGCTTCGAGTGGGGGACTCAGTGGTAAGGTGTCCGCCTCGGGTGGGGGACTCGGTGGTCTCGAGGTAAGGTGTCCGCCTCGGGTGGAGCACTCAGTGGTCTCGAGGTAAGGTGTCCGCCTTGGGTGGGGCACTCAGTGGTCTCGGGGTAAGGTGTCCGCCTTGGGTGGGGCACTCAGTGGTCTCAAGGTAAGGTGTCCGCCTCGGGTGGAGCACTCAGTGGTCTCGAGGTAAGGTGTCCGCCTCGGGTGGGGGACTCAGTGGTCTCGAGGTAAGGTGTCCGCCTCGAGTGGGGGAATCAGGTCTCGAGGTAAGATGTCCGCCTCGAGTGCGGCAATGAGGTCTCGAGGTAATGTGTCCGCCTCGAGTGGGGGAATCAGGTCTCGAGTGGGGGACTCAGGTCTCGAGGTAAGGTGTCCTCCTCGAGTGGGGGACTCAGGTCTCGAGGTAAGGTGTCCGCCTCGAGTGGGGGACTCAGGTCTCGAGGTAAGGTGTCCGCCTCGAGTGGGGGACTCAGGTCTCGAGGTAAGGTGTCCGCCTCGAGTGGGGGAATCAGGTCTCGAGGTAAGGTGTCCGCCTCGAGTGGGGGGCTCAGGTCTCGAGGTAAGGTGTCCGCCTCGAGTGGGGGACTCAGGTCTCGAGGTAAGGTGTCCGCCTCGGGTGGAGCACTCAGTGGTCTCGAGGTAAGGTGTCCGCCTCGAGTGGGGGACTCAGGTCTCGAGGTAAGGTGTCCGCCTCGAGTGGGGGACTCAGGTCTCGAGGTAAGGTGTCCGCCTCGAGTGAGGGACTCAGGTGTCGAGGTAAGGTGTCCGCCTCGAGTGGGGGACTCAGGTCTCGAGGTAAGGTGTCCGTCTCGAGTGGGGGACTCAAGTCTCGAGGTAAGGTGTCCGCCTCGGGTGCCGAAGGTCGTGTGTTCGAATCACCCTCATGACCGGGATTTTTGTCACGTAATCTTCTGGTACAAATTCCCCTGATCTCTTGATAATGAGGCCGGACTCCCGGGTCGAGCACGTTAAAAATGCCTTGGCAGTTGGAAATTGAAAAGAGTAGTCTTTACGGCCGCTGCCCGGACAAAATTCATGTTAAAAATGTTTGTTCCTAGATCTTAGTACTTCTATAGGGACAAAAAGCCTTGTGCAGGCAGGTCTCAGCTCTGATACGAGCTGGATGTAGCCGGAAGAAGGGTTTCCTTCCTAGTGGGCTAGGTTCGAGCAGCTTAATACTCCACTGCGTTGGGGACAAGCACTTACAGGGGGTGGTTAGCCGATGTGTGAGTGCATCTCAACACTAGAGCAAAGTAGACGCGCAACCTGTTAGGCGCCATATATGCTGCTCTAAACAAACCACCTAATCATGGCAGGTGTTATACCAAGTCACAGTTAGTCGAGGGTCTTCTTAGCTCTAGTGTTTTGAGTCTAATAGACTCGCGCATCTGTAAAAACCATCCAAGAAACTAGTTGTCTACAGACTCTGTAGAGTCTTATAAACCAGGATAAAGACGTTAAGCTAAAGATTGGTTACTCATTGTCGTATTTATCGCAAAAGAAACATGAATTTTGTTTTTTCCTTAAATTTCAGTATTTATCGCAAAAACATGAATCTTGTTTCTTCCTCTTATTTCAGTATTTATCGCAAAAGCTGTTGTGGTGGTTCACAGTCTAAGCAGTTTCTATGTGCAAAGGTAACTGTAAAGATAGTCACGCTGCAAAAACTGCTGTCGGGGATGCAGTGTTAGACTTCATTTTACTGGGTCTCATCAATTTAAAAGCTTCCTTTCTTTTTGCCTTTATTTGTCTAGATGAGTCAGTTTTTCATTCGCTGTTGGGTAGGCTGAAAAGTGTCGAGACAACAGATTGAATTTGGAACGTTAGGTGTGAGAAGTGCAGGCTCTATCCATTTTCTCTAGTATGAATCTGAGTATTGAGCGCTCTATCCTATCTGTCTAGTATGAATCTGAGAAGTAAGCGCTCTATCCACTCTGTCTAGTATGAATCTGAGTATTGAGCGCTCTATCCTATCTGTCTAGTATGAATCTGAGAAGTGAGCACTCTATCTTCTCTCTGAGAAGTGAGCGTTCTATCTTCTCTGTCTAGTATGAATCTGAGAAGTGAGCGCTCTATCTTCTGTCTAGTATGAATCTGAGAAGTGAGCGCTCTGTCTTCTGTCTAGTATAAATCTGAGTTGTCTAGTATGAATCTGAGAAGTGAGCGCCTTATCCTCTTTCTAGTATGAATCTGAAAAGTTAGCGCTCTATCTTCTCTAGTATGAATCTGAGCAGTGAGCGCTCTATCTTCTCTGTCTATTACGAATCTGAAAAGTGAGCGCTCTATCCTCTCTGTCTAGTATGGATCTGAGAAGCACCGTAACTGTATTTGTTGTATCAGGCTGTTTATTCTGAAGTCTGAACATTCGATTGCATGAGGTTGCGTGTATAGTTTTATAAAAGCTGATGTACTTAAGTCGCTCAGAATGGATCCTATATTGTAGGTGATAATGATTTAAATCTGCACCAAATTTCTCTTGAGCTTCTATCATATGTATCGTGTCCATGAATGTTACTTTCCCATTGATGATATCATTTAATGATTTATCTGGTCCACTGGCTTCTCAACTGAGCGATCAGGGTTCTGTTCCCTGTTGGTGAGGGATTTTTCCCGATCGCAAAACAGCTCCCGAAGTTCACTCAGCCTCAAAAGTTGGATCCCAGAGTTAATGGGAAGTAATGGCGGCCGACGCCATGCTGTTCACTGCCCTCTTCGTGTGCTGTTGGTCAAGAACAATGTGGGTCTGACACTTGCTTCCCAACATGCCAAACAGTCGTGAAACTGAGATGATTACTTGCCACAGTTGTGAAACATAGATTATTACTTGAGACACAGTCGTGAAACTGAGATGATTACTTGAGACACAGTCGTGAAACATAGATGATTACTTGCCACACAGTCGTGAAACTGAGATGATTACTTGACACAGTCGTGAAACTGAGATGATTACTTGCCACACAGTCGTGAAACTGAGATGATTAATTGACACAATCGTGAAACTGAGATGATTACTTGACACAGTTGTGAAACATAGATTATTACTTGAGACACAGTCGTGAAACTGAGATGATTACTTGAGACACAGTCGTGAAACATAGATGATTACTTGCCACACAGTCGTGAAACTGAGATGATTACTTGACACAGTCGTGAAACTGAGATGATTACTTGCCACACAGTCGTGAAACAGATGATTACTTGCCACACAGTCGTGAAGCAGATGATTACTTGAGACACAGTCGTGAAACTGAGATGATTACTTGAGACACAGTCGTGAAACTGAGATGATTACTTGAGACACAGTCGTGAAACAGATGATTACTTGAGACACAGTCGTGAAACAGATGATTACTTGAGACACAGTCGTGAAACAGATGATTACTTGAGACACAGTCGTTAAACTGAGATGATTACTTGCCACACAGTCGTGAAACAGATGATTACTTGAGACACAGTCGTGAAACTCAGATGATTACTTGAGACACAATCGTGAAACAGATGATTACTTGAGACACAGTCGTGAAACTGAGATGATTACTTGACACAGTCGTGAAACTGAGATGATTACTTGACACAGTCGTAAAACTGAGATGATTACTTGACACAGTCGTAAAACTGAGATGATTACTCGAGACACAGTCGTGAAACTGAGATGATTACTTGAGAGACAGTCGTGAAACTGAGATGATTACTCGAGACACAGTCGTGAAACTGAGATGATTACTTGACTACTTCTGATCGGAAGAATGTTAGGGCCGTCATTATTAAATGTTGACGGTTTGTTGCACTGCTGTCGTCTAACAATTCACTTATCTTTGTCATGGTCATCTTTTTGATATATCTTTCTGATCAAGCAATACGTCTCAATTCTAGTTCATAATGCATCTTTCTTCATAAGCCAGAATAGTCGTTTGTATGTTTGCTTTCTTCCAGCATGCATAGCTCTTGTGTTGTGCATCTTTCCTAAGTTCTCTATTACCTTAGTGTTATGATTATGTCCTCTGCTCTTTTGCATGTCGGCTCATACTTTAATCTCAATACATGTGCTTTTGTGATCATTTTCTGTTGTTTTTTTTAAATTTCTCAAACTATCTCCACTACAAGGTGTACACTATCTCCACTACAAGGTGTACACTATATCCACTATAAGGTGTACACTATCTCCACTATAAGGTGTACACTATCTCCGCTACAAGGTGTACACTATCTCCACTACAAGGTGTACACTATCTCCACTCCAAGGTGTACACTATCTCCGCTATAAGGTGTACACTATCTCCACTACAAGGTGTACACTATCTCCACTACAAGGTGTACACTATCTCCGCTACAAGGTGTACACTATCTTCGCTACAAGGTGCACACTATCTCCACTACAAGGTGTACACTATCTCCGCTACAAGGTGTACACTATCTCCACTATAAGGTGTACACTATCTCCATTACAAGGTGTACACTATCTCCACTACAAGGTGTACACTATCTCCACTCCAAGGTGTACACTATCTCCGCTATAAGGTGTACACTATCTCCACTACAAGGTGTACACTATCTCCACTACAAGGTGTACACTATCTCCGCTACAAGGTGTACACTATCTCCACTACAAGGTGTACACTATCTCCGCTACAAGGTGTACACTATCTCCACTACAAGGTGTACACTATCTCCACTACAAGGTGTACACTATCTCCACTACAAGGTGTACACTATCTCCGCTACAAGGTGTACACTATCTCCGCTACAAGGTGTACACTATCTCCACTATAAGGTGTACACTATCTCCACTACAAGGTGTACACTATCTCCACTACAAGGTGTACACTATCTCCGCTACAAAGTATGCACTATCTCCACTACAAGGTATACACTATCTCAACTACAAAGTGGTCACTATCTCCACTACAAGGTGTACACTATCTCCACTACAAGGTGTACACTATCTTCACTACAAGGTGCACACTATCTCCACTACAAGGTATGCATTATTTCCACTACAAGGTATGCACTATTTCCACTACAAGGTATATACTATCTCAACTACAAAGTGTACACTATCTCCACTGCAAGGTGTACACTATCTCCACGACAAGGTGTACACTATCTTACTACAAGGTGCACACTATCTCCACTACAAGGTATGCACTATTTCCACTACAAGGTATGCACTATTTCCACTACAAGGTATGCACTATCTCAACTACAAGGTATATACTATCTCCACTACAAAGTATTCACTATCACCACTACAAAGTGTTCACTATCACCACTACAAAGTATACACTAGTTATCCTACAAGACATGCACTAGTTCCACTACAATGTATACAATAGTGCAACTACAGTGTATACACTAGTTCTCATACAAGGCATGCACTAGCTCTCCTACAAGGTATACACTAGTTCTCCTACAAGGTATATAATATCACCCTTATAAGGAATATAATAGTTCTCCTTCAAGGTATTCACTTTCACGACTACAATGTACACACTATCACCAGTACAAGGTATACACATTCACCACTACAAGGTATACACATTCATCACTACAAGGTATACATTATCACCTATACCTACCCTTGAGCACGAACCCTACCTACCCTGGTCTCACTCGAGCACGAACCCTAGCCTGGTCTCCCTAGAGCACGAACCCTACCTACCCAGGTCTCACTCGAGCACGAACCCTACCTACCTTGGTCTCACTAGAGTAAGAACCCTACCCTGATCTCACTCTACCACGAGCCCTACCTTGGTCTACCTCGAGCACGAACCCTACCCAGGTTTCCCTCGAGCACGAACCCTAACTATGGTTTCCTTCGAGCACGAGCCCTAGCTCTGGTCTCCCTCGAGCACGAACCCTACCCAGGTCTCCCTCCAGCACGAACCCTAACTCTGGTCTCCCTCCAGCACGAATCCTACCTACTCAGGTCTCCCTCCAGCAGTACATTTTAAATATCGTAAGAGACGGGCGCACGTTAGCTTAGTTCATAGCCAGCAATTCGCGATTGTATGTTGTAATAGCGTGTCTCGGTTCGAATCTTGGACGATGACTAACAAAATCGGGATCGTGATTTTAATCGGGGACCGATTTTCCAGTCAACCCAGCTGTAAATGGGTAACTGACGCACGAGTTAGGGAAAGTAAAAACGACAAGGAAGGGCACTGGCCACACCACCTCACAGGCTGCGACTTAGTACAATGGAGTCTTCCAAAACTCAATTTCCAATCAGCGGTTAATTCTGCAGAATTTCCACTTTAGGTAGGGTAGATGATGACTGCCTGTGCAGCAAACGAGACACAATGAGCCCTTATCATCATAGCCTGTGTTTGCTCTTTTAATTAAGCAAAACTGACATCATGGCACTACAGCAGTCCCATAAGAGTCCAGTGTACTGATGCTGATAACTTAACTTAACGTCTTTATACTGGTTTAGAAGACTCTGCAGAGTCTGTATACAACCAGTTCCATTTACATCACCTTCCTCTAGAAGCTGTACGCATCCAATCTGTTCTTAAATGCATTAACCGTCCCAGCCTCCACCACCTCACTTGGCAATGCATTCCAAGCATTCACTACTCTCTGGCTAAAGCTTCTGGTCTGCCCTCCCGAACGCCCCTTTCATTTCAAACGCACGTGGAATGTTCAATGATGGTTCTTCGCCTGTAGTGTTACTAAACAGGATGTCATTTCAATATCAGCAAACAAGAAAATGGCGGACAGCAACAACAAATTAATGTTTAAAAAAATAAGGCAAAAATTATATTCTCCCCCCCCCCCCCCCCCTCACGCTAATTCCGGTAGATAGTTGATACCGACTGTGTAATGGCTTGTATACATTATAAAATTCACACCTCCACACTGCCGCGAAAACAGCAAAACAAAAGGAAACACAAAACAGAGCTTGAATGTCGTGGCGACACTGATACCTGTTGAAAGATAACAGTGAGAACGCTCAACAGGTTCTTGGCGGGTGAGAATGGACTTATAATGTACATCCTCCTGCGCGGTAAAGGTTATAGTTACAGCACATAAACCACATCAAAGGAGTGAACAGAAAAAAACATACAAAACAAAATTTGAATACGAAGCAAGAGCTCGTACACAATTTATAGATAGCCCGGACGAAAGCCCCTTCGGGATCAAGACGCTGAGCAGCGCATGAGCTGCAGTGACCAGCGACCCATAGCTGACTGCTAGCGTCAGGGCCAGCGAACCATAGCTGCCAAGACCCTTCTACACCACGCGGTGATCCTGGATAACAGGCTGCAGCAGGGCAGACTGGCTAAGGAGAAGAGATCGAAGAGGGAATGCTAACCCGGTACTCAAAATATGCTTGCTTAAGTCGGATGTGTTGGACCGAAAGGTGCAAATATCGCAGTCAAGCTGTAAACTACGACACAACGCATTCCATTCTCTAGACTACATTCTGCTACTTGAGCCCTTTCAGTGTTTGATAGTGGGAGATTGAGAATGAACGAAGCCAAGCCAAGTCAAGCCAAACATCAATTTTGGATGAATACATGGAGGGACAAAGTGATTAATACAGAGCTGCACTCTCGTACGGATCTCCAAAGCTTGTACAATCTCCTTAGGTTCCGATGAATACGATTGCGTGGCCATGTTCGTCGCATGGAATACGGTTGCATTCCCAAAGATATTCTCTACATGCTGCTACTTAAGCCCTTTCAGGGTTTGGTAGCGGGAGATTGAGAACGAACGAAGAAGAAAGCCCCCTCGATGGCTCCTCCAAAAAAACGTTTATGCTGGCTATCCCATTCTGTAGAAACTTCCCAATGTGTAGCTAGCTAGTTGAACGAAAGCCTCTTCGAGGGCGGCTCCATAGAAAAAAAATTATGTAGAATCTTTAAGCCACAAAAACTACAACAAAAACGAACATAACATTTGATGATGACATGGCACATTTGTGTTGAAGACCTATGCTCTACTGAGATATGACAAGGTTTTGATTGCATATTCAGTTATTATAAAATATATCATTTTCCCCATTTCTGTCTTCTGTGTTTGGCCCTTACAATCAGCAACTAAGCCAAAGAAATAGCATCAGCATCTAATCGACTATAGACCAAGCTAGTTGGAGAGCAAAACATGCTTCCTTACGCTACACAGGGGACAACATTTTTTGCGATTGTGACATAGTAATGTCCTATAAGTGAAACCTGATCACCAGTTAAGTGTACCCCAATGTCACCAGGCTTGCGAAGAATACGCCGACTGTAACCATACAAGCATGTCGCGAAGGCTACTGATGAGGGTTGTCATTTAGACCAGCAATATCATCATGAAAAACCATTGCTGTTTTTACGGCCAATGCAAATGTTTGGATACAGACTTCCTGCAAACAAAAAGCCACCTGTTGTGGGGCCGCCTGCTTCGATGAGAGAACGAATCAATTAAGCAATCAATCAGGCAATCTTCTTCTTTCTTCTTCTGCGTACACAGTCAGACAGTAACCGGCGGTCATCCTGAGACTCTCGCCACTACCATACAGCTTGTCTTGCAGTTCCACTGGCAATGGCCACATCTGCTCTCTCTGATCCTCGTATGTCGGGCAGTTCTGCAGCAGGTGTTCAGTGGTCATTTTACCAGTACCGCACGGGCATTCGTCGGTACACCCTATCTTCAGTTTGTTGAATAGGTGGTACCTCAGTCTGTTGTGGCCAGTGCGAAGTCTGAAGACAACGACCTGCTCTCTTCGGTTCAACTGGTAATAGGCATCGTTTTTGGTGTAACCAGTATGTTCGGTTTCCCATTTGGACATGTATCTGGCTTTGATAAGCCGTTTTGACTCTTCGTACGTCATGCTGGTATCTGTTTGTGGTAGCCTTGCACCATCTTTTGCCAGTCTGTCTGCCTCCTCGTTGCCTAGGATGTTGCAGTGTGACGGAACCCACTGCACCACCACCCTTTTTGGTGCGGACTGCTGGCACAGTTTGCAGAGTGCTGCTCTTAAGTCATTAAGCTCAGTGTTCTTCTGGCTTTTTAGCGCTGTGACTACTTCGAGAGCATCTGTCAGCAGGACTATATGGCTCTCATTTTCACTGTGTGTCACCATTTCTTCCACTGCCGCCCTCAGTGCCTCTGCCTCTGCTCTGAAATTGCTTGTGTACTTACCAGTAGCGAATGACAGTGTTATATTTCTGCCATTTGGTAGGTTCAGGAATGCTCCTGCCCCTCCGTTCTGTGTAGTGTTTGTTACAGAACCGTCGGTGTATGCATGGGTCCAGTCCATGCTTGGGTAGCTTTTCGTTATGAAGCTTAGGGTAGTGTCTCTCCTTTTTTTCTCACTCTGGCAGTTTTTGTTTGCAATACCTGGTATATTTTCTACCACCTCTGGAAATATATCCTGCCTCCAAGTAGGTTTTCGTACAGTAGTGATGGGTTTTGGTTTTGTTAGTGCGTTTATGGGATCTTCGTGCATCTTTGCTTTGGCTATTTCTGCAAAGTTTCTCCGCTTCAGTTTCCCATTTCCCAGATTGTTTAGTCTCTGGTACATTGGATGGTCCGTCAGTCTTCGGAGTTTCTCTGACTGCAGCTGGGCTCTGCAGTCTCTTCTATCGGTCATGGATTGCAGTTTTGTAATCTTTTCAAGTTCTACAATTGGCGTTGACTTCATGCCACCTGTTATAATTCTCATGGCAATCAGGCAATCAATCCATCGACATTTAGAGGCTGCAGTTTGTGTGTGTGGAGGGTGTATGGGGTGTGTGTGGTCGCGCGCTGTTCACCAAGGTTTCTTCTTTTATTTTCGCTGAAATCCATGCATTTCAGCTACTGTTAAATTCTGTTACCGAAGCAGAACTACTTGACGGCTTGATAGACCAGACAAGCTGTGCCAGTATGCCATAAGTCCGCGACTTTTCGGAGTGACCCTTTGTTTGTCCATCACAAGTGATGAAGACCACTCTCTTTGTTCAGCCGTGTGGACAGTCGTATCTCTTGCTGTGTCCGCTGAAATGGGTGACTTGCGCGGAGATTTGGATTAAAGTGAGGAAGAAACTGCGCCTTTTGTCAACCTCACTCACAGAGCCAAAGCTACCTTTTGCCAGTGGCAAGACATTCATCGAGACGACTGGAGATAGCATAGGATGCAGATTTTGCCTCAGGGTTACCACCGAAGCCTTTCCGTAAACATGAAACCCGCTGGGTAGAAAGGTGGGAAAGCATCTAACGCAGTTTGTCGTGCCTTTTCGATAACCACAAGAGGTCGTATGGACAACACTCAGCGTGTGAGTGAGTCTGGCATCTCTCCCCAGCTGTATTCAGTTCATCATAGTAGCATCTAAAATTCCCACACGCCAAATTCGTGAAGGTGAACCGGCAGAACTAACCCGTGAAACACGACACAGGTATAACTATAAGCGTAGTTCCATTCACTGATTGAAGTGATTCAGCCGGCGTCCAGACCAGGATAAACGGATGGAAGAAATCACAAAAAAAGAACGAAATAACAAGTCCCGACGGAAAACAACACCACGTTTCCGTGAAAACAAGTGTAAGTCGTCGACTAGTGTGAATTCCAGGCAAATCCGTGGTCTGGCGGCATCCATAATGATCCAAAACAGTAGAGAAATGTAGACTCGCAGCCAGTTATGGCGCCATCTTTGCCAGAGTGACCCTTACTACGTTCTATTCCCACCTCCTGCGACGTGAATTTAGGGCTGGTTGCAAATGGCATCATGAAATAGAAATAGCTAAACAAGCTGTAGGTGTGCAGTCCAGTGAGTCCACAGGTACAACAAACAGAGAAATTGACAGAATTATTCAGAAATACGAAACCCTACAAATTAACCTTTTCGCGCAAAGTGAATGAACATTAGAACTACCACTAGAGATGTCTTATTTACAGGAAGGCGTTATCATTCGAGCATTATAATTAAAAGGTTTCAGTAGAAAAAGTTGTACATGGTGAGTTGCTAGTCTCATACACAACCCTCGATTGTCGTCTTTTACAACTTGCTTGGAAAGAAACAACACTTCTACTCTTAACACAGATACCTTTTAGATGAAACCATACAGAGATGCGGTAATAACTGATACACATGCAACCCTACAGAGATGCGGTAATAACTGATACACATGCAACCCTACAGAGATGCGGTAATAACTGATACACATGCAACCCTACAGAGATGCGGTAATAACTGGTACACATGCAACCCTACAGAGATGCGGTAATAGCTAGTACACATGCAACCCTACAGAGATGCGGTAATAGCTGGTACACATGCAACCCTACAGAGATGCGGTAATAGCTGGTACACATGCAACCCTACAGAGATGCGGTAATAGCTGGTACACATGCAACCCTACAGAGATGCGGTAATAGCTGGTACACATGCAACCCTACAGAGATGCGGTAATAGCTGATACACATGAAACCCTACAGAGATGCGGTAATAGCTGGTACACATGCAACCCTACAGAGATGCGGTAATAACTGTTACACATGCAACCCTACAGAGATGCGGTAATAACTGATAGAAATGAATCCCTACAATGATTCGCTAATATCTGATACAAATGAAACCCTAAAGAGATACAGTAATAATTGATACACATGAATCCCTACAGAGATACGATAATAACTGATACACATAAATCCCTACAGAGATACGGCAATAGCTGATTGAAATGAATCCCTACAGAGATACAGTAATAACTGATAGAAATGAATCCCTACAGAGATACAGTAATAACTGATAGAAATGAATCCCTACAGAGATACGGCAATGGCTGATAGAAATGAATCCCTACAGAGATACAGTAATAACTGATAGAAATGAATCCCTACAGAGATACGGCAATGGCTGATAGAAATGAATCCCTACAGAGATACAGTAATAACTGATAGAAATGAATCCCTACAGAGATACGGCAATAGCTGATAGAAATGAATCCCTACAGAGATACAGTAATAACTGATAGAAATGAATCCTTACAGAGATACAGTAATAACTGATAGAAATGAATCCCTACAGAGATACAGTAATAACTGATAGAAATGAATCCCTACAGAGATACAGTAATAACTGATAGAAATGAATCCCTACAGAGATACAGTAATAACTGATAGAAATGAATCCCTACAGAGATACAGTAATAACTGATAGAAATGAATCCTTACAGAGATACGGTAATAGCTGATAGAAATGAATCCCTACAGAGATACAGTAATAGCAAACGATTGTAATGGACATCTGAAAAGGAATACATAGACGATACACAAGCTACGCAACCGACGTATAAGAATTATTCTATAACATCTAATAGGCAACTGTTGGGGAATTAATCTGATATAATATATGCATGACAAGCAAATTGGTAGAAACAACCAACACGAATGTAAAGATGAAATTGAACATAGTTTATATTCTACCAACGGACAATCGAAAACAAAGAAAAACATATTATGTCATGTAAAGGTCATGGAAGACACAGTAGACTCTATCATGTAATGGTCAGAGAGAAAGAAAACAAGATCGATTCATTAAATGAGCAGACTTTATGGTAAAATTAACTTTACAATGACAAGTCAGACGTAAAAACAGAGTTTAGCATGTAAATAGAAAACAAAGGGAAAGATATATACTTCTTCGTTCGTCTTCAGGCTTCGACCTCAATGACTAACAAAGCCATCGATCACATCGAGGCTTTGTACACTTCCATACAGTTTTTCATGGAAGAATATTGGTTGCAGCCACTTGCTACTCCTTTCACTAGTTTATGCTAGGCGTGACTGCAATCATGGGGGCTGTGCCACAGATACAAAGGTCCGCAATGCCAATTTTTTATGTATTATAAAGATGACATTTCGGTCACTTTTGTACTGTGCATAGCCGGAAGATGATCCAAACATCCCTACTCCAAACCAAACATCCTTACCATAAACCAAACATTCCTACTCCAAACCAAACATCCTTACCATGAACCAAACATCCCTACCATGAACCAAACATCCTTACCATGAACCAAACAGCATTGCCATAAACCAAACATTACCATGAACCAAACATCCTTACCATGAACCAAACATCCCTACTCCACACCAAACATCCTCACCACGAAACCAAAGATCCTTACCACGAAACCAAAGATCCTTACCACGAAACCAAAGATCCTTACCATGAGCCAAAGATCCTTACCACGAAACCAAAGATCCTTACCACGAAACCAAACATCATTGTACAATACCAGCATCTGCAATCAGTTGATAACTTTACCAAAAAAATCTAATGTCAACTCTGTGGTCCATAACAGGATTGCGCAGGCAACTGTTAGACTGTCAGCAAATGTTTGGAAATTGATAAAGACTTAGTGTTGCCCCCAAGATCATGGTCTATCGTGGTGTTGCGCTGGCCACCATTCTATACGTCTGTAAAACATGAACAGCATGTAGCAGACATGGCAGGAGACTTAAGTCAGGAAACAACCATTTTTATAGAAGAAATGTCATAAAACTCAACCATTGCTATATGATCTGTCTTCGCAGTTTCCTTGTAATCAGCCGGTGGAATAAAATATCCACAGAGTGCCTAAAAGAGATGAACTGAGCATGTTTCCATGGTCGATAAACGCCTCACACGGCAGCTGCTGAACGGGGAGCACACAACAGGCAAGCATTCATCAGAAGACAGAAAAAAGACTAAAAAGACGCATTGAAAGTGTCTTTGGACAGTCTGAACATAGATATCACATTCTGGGAGACGCTTATGCAGGACCGCTCCGTCTAGCGCATTACCCTAATACAAGGTGCTCATATCGTTGAGCAGACACAACCACCGACGCCATGAGAAAGCATAGTGTCTGAATGCATTCAATATGCAACAGCTTAACTACGGAATCCACCCATGCGCGTCCCACGTGGGGGTAGATTCTGTGGCGCAAGGATAGGTCTTTACATTTATCTTCGATCACATATCACAACGCTGATATTTCACCACCTTCGCTTGCTGCTCTCTATAAATCAGCTAAACTGTATGTGTCATTCGTCCCCTAAATTGGCACCATATGGCTCTTGTTCTATTAACTTGACTTGGTGCGACCATTTGTCTACGTTCGTGCTGCCTCTTATTTGTGACTCCCATTTGACATTGTCGCGCCAGAATCCTCAACCTTGTGAGTTTAACCAAGTGACCCGCATGTCGCCCCCATTCACCTGGTGAGGAAAGTCCCCCACCGTCATTTGTTTTTCTTTCACACTCAAAAAAGATTTATTCTCCTTCATTCTCGCCAAGCAAACATGGATCTTTTCTCATTTTCTCTCTAAAAACAGCACTTCAAAGACAAAAGCTTGTGAACAATCTCGAAAGTATCTTACTGGAATTTCCTTGTTTTATAAAAATATCGAGCTGACATGCTGCCTAAAGAGATACTTCACATGTCGATTGCAAGTTACGGCATGGTGACGTGTTGTCATTGTCTGAAAACCGAGCAGACTTTCGTTTCTCAGAAAAAAACCAGTCATCATTCTTCTCTTCCATCCATGTGTTAGATTATTTATTATAGATGATATTACCTTGAGTGCTTCCATAATAGTGTTTTGGTCTTTATAATTAAGTCTAAGTACTTTCATCATAGTGTGTTGGTGTTTATAGTTAAGTCTAAGTACTTCCATAATAGTGTGTTGGTGTTTATAGTTAGTACGAGTACTTCCATAGTAGTATGTTGGTTTGTATAGTTAATCCTGGAGCTTCCACAATAGTGTATTGGTCTTTATGGTTAGTCCGAGTGCTTTCCAACAGCTCATTGTGAGTGATAAGGACAAGAATATGCACACTGTCACGTTGAGAGCATGTCGCAAGGGCGACTAACATTGCAACCTGTCCTCTAGCGCACAAAACTGTCCCGATCCTGGTATTACACCGCCACAGATCTGAGACTAAAAGCTTAAACTCTGGAAAGCTCTGCTAGGTATCAATACTCCTGCTCCGTTGTTGAATCTGGTAATGGAGTTACAAACGGACACTGATGCCACAAACAGACACCGATGCCACAAACAGACACCGATGCCACAAACAGACACCGATGCCACAAACAGACACCGATGCCAGAGTCCGCATAGGAGGTATTTTCTCTAATAAAGGTTTCCTTCATTTTCTGGAGTCAAGACAGGCTGCTTTATTCCTACCAACCGTTTCTGCCGGCCTATCGACTGGATTCTTCACCCATCCATGACCTCGCCTATGCCGATGAACTAGTTCTGATTGTCTCAGACAACGCGTAGCACTGCAACAGTCCTAAATATCTAGGCAGCGAAACCAAAAATGTGGACTCTTCGATATCCTGGCTCAAAACTAAAGTGTAGAACCTCGTCTTCAACACAAGATCTTAGAGTAAAGCGGTCCATGGCCACACTGCGAGGGCATACATTAATATATATGCTAGGGCAGCATGATCCCACCTGACGGCCGCAGTGACTCAGAAATGTCTGGGCGGATTGGGCTCGCCGCCCCCGCAGTGAATGATATCTTTACCTGTGGAGCAATAGCAGGCTTTCCATACAATCCAAAAAACGCATCCTCCAGACATGTGATCCCAGTACTCTTGTAAGGCTCCGAGACATGGACACTGCCTAAACGTTACATATTAAGACTTGGGGCGTTTTATTTGCACAACTAGCGACGCATTCTCGGAATTTGATGGCACGACCTTGTTCGCAATGCTGAGGTCATCGCCCAGAAAAAAATGTCCCCCTCATCTTGAAAATCTGGTCCGAAGCCGCCATTCCATCATCGACTACGTTATCGGCAGGATCAGGAAGTCCCGACTCATCAGTTTCTTCTCAAATCATTTATCTGTGACAAGAACCCCCTACGGCCGGCTGGAGACGCGGGAGGGGTCACCCCCCCCCTCTCCCGCCCCGCACCTCATGGCTCCGACAGTTGACAGACTCCCCTTCAACTCTGGACGAGGCCTGTCAACAAGCTGCAGCGAGTGATAATGGTCGTAGTCGGTCGAAGTAACGGGCCAACTACACCTAAACGAACACATTATTATTATTATTAATAAAAGCTTCCGTGTGCAATATTCTTATTGACCTGAAAGAAATCGCTATAAATAATTTCCAAAATGTGATAACGGGTATAATACGAAATGACTTGTTTAGTTGAGATCAAAGAGTCAGAAATTTTCAGATTTGAAATTGGAAAACAATTGGCATCTTCCAATTACGTTTTATAACAGTTCGAAGTCAACAATTCTTCAGCGTTTTTCACTTCATAGTTCTGATCGAGGGGGAAGTCATGTCGTCAGATATGTCTAGTCCAATACAGTAAAATGTTTAGGTAGCTGCGTAATGCAGTTGGCTTCGCATCTGAGTGGTCCTGGGTTCATTTCCCAGTTAAGGCGGAAATGTTTTTTTCAGACCGCAACGGCGTCCGGATCGATCCAGCTTTAAATGGGTACCACCAGTTCAGTCCGAAAAGTAAAAGCGGCGAGGGAAAGGAGATGGCTACCGCCCTCATATAGCCGAGCCTTTGAAATGTGAGATCGCTAACACCTCATATACCTACGGCAGAAATGTGAGACCGCTAACATCTCACACCCCTGCGACAGTATTATGAGATAGCTAACACCTCACATCCCTGCGGGAGAAATGTGAGATCACTAACATCTCACACCCCTGCGGCAGAAATGTGAGATCACTAACATCTCACACCCCTACGAACAGTAATGTGAGATCACTAACACCTCACACTCCTGCGGCAGAAATGTGAGATCGCTAACACCTCACCCCCTCGCCAGTAATGCTATGGGTTACTTTACAGTAAAATAAGGACAGACTCCCACTTTTATCAAAGCTAGTGTTCACCCAATCTAAAGAATTAATAGGGCCACAAAATCTCTTGGGAATCAACTTCAATTAACGCTCAACTAATTTAGAACAAAGCTCCTATCTCTGTTGGAACCGACATTGTACGTTGAATGCAAGAAACATTTAACATACTATTGTGTATGACGCAGTTAGTGACAAAGTAAGATTGTGCATGAGGACACAGACAAGCTACTACGGAAATTACCACTAACAGATAGCATAATCGCTTTGCTGCAGGTTTCCCACACGACAAGGGAACACCTGCATCGGTGACGAAACGCTTATATTGAAGAGAATAAGGAAGGATGATAATAAATTATAATTTGCAAAAGTTGTCAACGCCTATTTTGCAGAACAAAGTGAGGTTCACGTGGAGTGGGCTTTCTAATGTCGTGTGGTCTAAATAAATTAACTTCCTGCCGAGGTTAGTTGCATGGCGCACTTTTAACATCCTGTTCTGAAACATGCATGTACAAGTGCTTAGAAGTACACACAGACATGCATACATAAACACACATACAAGCAAACACACACACATATACACATTCTAGCTTTTAGAAACAGTGAACCAAGCAAAACTTGAACTATAAAAACAGGATACTAAAACATTAAAGTTAAAAAGAAATCATATAGCAAGCACACAAATGCCGTTGGTATTAAGCGCTAGAGACTTGCTTGTTCTAGGTCTCTTCTTCTTGTGATGTAAGATGACTAATTCCTTTCCTCGCCGTCTTCCTTTCCATACCTGGGAGCCAGATAACTATTTACGGCTAGGTAGACTATAGTAGGGTTATGCGAGTCCTTTTCCCAATATTGACCGACTGCACATCGATGATGATAGTGTAGATGTATGTGAAGTGGAATTGTTCAGTTTTATTAGCTGTATCAGTAGATTGGATCTCATGATCCAGTTCACCTCTTGCACCTCATCTCTACCTCTTCTGTCAATTCCCATGACATTTCTCTCACCATAAACTATCAATGCATTTAGTTGTTTTACACATCTTCTCAGACTTCATCGTTTATGTCAGGATGGACAGGTGGGCGACGAGAACAACGTGTCTCAAAGTATTTTGCGATGTCCCAGCCAGCAAGTAATGAAACAAACTAGATAGAGATAAAAAAAACTCACATCTTTCAGTTCTGAACAGGACACACCAGAGTCGGTAGCCACTTGAGATGCATCAATCCTCAAAACCTACTCTAGTCCTGGTGAAAGATACCTACTCATTGAGTGCAATGCGCTTGCGGACATGAGGAAAAGATTTTAATACGCACTGCCGACAATTGTCAATACACTGTATGGAGCAATGAAACAACTGAAGAAGACCTATATATGTATAAGAATGGCATTGATCTGCCAAGAGAGGCTTGCAGCTATCGGATAGCAAAAACAATAACATGTGAGGACAATACTGATTTGATATACATTGTCAGTGGAATACTTGACGTTTTCTGAGTCAAAGAAGAGCGCCATGTCAAGTATTCAGAGCATCCCTCACAACAATAAAGAAAAACAAATCGGAGTTCATATATAGCAGAGTTTAGAAATGTCCATAGATTATAGAATAGACCTGATTGTACTAAGGCGACCCCGTACGTGCTGACCGTACCAACGTCAGAGCACAAACTCCAAATCTCTCGTAACGGCTCCGACATGTTCCCATTGTACCCATTTACAGTTGGTATCCTGGAAATGCGGTCATATCATGAAAACATACATGTCTGTCAAACTGAGCAAAACGTGATTCGAACCCATACGTTAGGGTTGTAAGTGAAACACACAAAGCCCTAGACCACCGAATCTCCGAGCTATAAACTCGCATTACATTTTCATCCCCAAAGTCATGTAGCTCAAAGGATTATATCACATTGTTCCACGTAATCTTTCTTTACTTCCTCCTGATCCACTTGCTTGTTATGTTTTTAAGGACAAACCTTTGGTGGCGTATAGACGTGATCAGAACATGAAAGACTCCCTAGTGAAAAGTCAACTAAGCCCTGTGTTCGTAATCAATATAAGTTATATCCGAAAGACACAGTCGTGATCAAGGATAGGTTTACTTGCGAATCAGACCACGTCACTACATATCGGCGTGATTTGACATTAAATGGAAAATGGCTGATAAAACGGGCTTAACTGAACCAGGGCGTATGTGTCCCTTTCATTACTGAAAGTGTCGACGACAGCGCACAAACTCCGTAGCTCCCGGTGTGGTTTTGACATTTCGCTTTGATTTCGTCAGGTACCCATTTACAGCTTGGTCGACTGCTGCAGCCGTCATACCAAGGAAGTACATTTAGGTTGAATCTCTTACTGGTCACGTGTCAAACTGCTTTTAAAGCGTGTTTGTATCCCAGCAGTTATCGGTTAAAACTAATACAGCTAGCCGTGTATATATCGCATTTGTTTCGGTTAAAACTAATACAGCTAACCGTGTATATATCATATATCGCATTTGTTTCGGTTAAAACTAATACAACTAGCCGTGTATATATCGCATTTGTTTCGGTTAAAACTAATACAGCTAGCCGTGTATATATCGCATTTGTTTCGGTTAAAACTAATGCAATTAGCATTGTTTGCGTATTTCGTTTCAGTTTGAGCTGTCTGTTAGTTTTCTACAAGAGTTTGAAATAGAACAAAGCTCGCTTCCTTGTGACTATCAGCTCCAGTTTATTCAATTGCAAACGGGTACCTCATGAATCGATAGTAAGGGCAATTTAGTATAGAATCGAACTTGCCACCTACAACATTGCAAGATCTGAGACCTAATACAGTGCAGTTTCAACGATCCATTCCCGATGGCAATGTATGTCACGAACATGCCATGCCCTTCCCTGTTACAAAAAATAGGCTATCTTTCCTTTGGTGAGAAACACGGCTTTCAAGCAGTCATATTGACTACATCAAGGGGTGAAAGCTAACACTAAATGTAAGGCCTTCAGGCCTGAACTCATTGAGCGAAATGTAAAGCATCCTGCATGATGTGAGCTCTGAGCTAAACGACGTAAAGGGATTGAGTTTAACATTATTTCGGTCATGTATTTACTCATTATACAGAATCGGCAGAACAAAAACACCTTACAATCGGATAACCATACCACTAACCTTCAATTTGTGTCCATTAAATTGTACACTTTTTTTTTGTCCATGTTTGACTATCGATATTTGTTTGGATCAACATATTTCAAAGTTTCAGTGTTTTAATAAAAATTCATAAAGTTATTTCTTTGTTTACTGTTAGCACTTTTTTCGAGTCACCTTGCATCTCTATAACTCAGTTCCTAATGGCCGCTACACTCACTCTTTAGTTCGGTGATTCGTTTAACTGCCAGAATCTATTCGTCGCGAGGAACCCTGGAGAATGTAATGCTAAAGTGGATGTTTGGCAGCAGTATTTAGCACACCAACAGGCTGACTCATTGGCATCAGTAAACACACACCAACATGCTTGAATGTTGGTGTTCTTTAGCCAGTCAAAGGCATCAGACACATTGATGGTCTTCCCGTTTCCCGCACAATTACTATGTTGTAATCAATACTCGTGAGCCAAAATTGAGGCAGTAAATTATGTCCCCCGGAAAGTCGAGGCGGGCGGTTGAAAGTCTGCAGGGACCTGAAGATTTATTCACAAGAGAGACGACCAATATTTCTGTAGGTCCGCCGGAACTGCTGACAAACAAATGGATCAAAGATTCATGTAATGTTGGGGCCTATAATACTGTCGTATTATTATTATTATTATTATATAATTCACTTACTCGGACTGCAACCTTTTTTAGTGAGAATATTGGTCTTCGCCGTGGCTTGGTTCAGTTGTGATAGGGAATCTATAAAGTGTTCAGAACGGTTTTGTTAGTTCAGTGGATAGTTGAGATCAAGCGAACGCCGCTGCGCATATCTATAGAAGTAGCAGCATGGCTCCATACAACAAATCGGGTGTCGGAGAGAAAGATGAGGAAAGTGGAATGAAGATAAAGACGATAAAATGTTCTATATATTGTTCTTGCTGTTTAAAGTTTCTTTTGCTGAGTTCTTCCCATTTGATGTTTGTATAGTAGCATGTTACTATGGCTCTTAGTATATCTCGAGGCGTACTGAAAAATGGAGGACCTAGGTCCTCCAAGCTATAGTGCAATAAGAGCCTTCCCAGTGTTGATTTCCACCCCATTGGCCAGGATGCTGTCACATATCCTATTTCCAGAAGCACGACAAATACGCGAGATCGGATCCTGGTCAGTGGGTGTAACCTGATCCTGAGTCCTGGATTCGATGCTCCATAACGGAGGTAGCCATAGTACGGCCCGCGGGCCAGATCCGGCCCGCCAATTAATGGTGATTGAACATTGCAGTATACTCCGACCACTGTGCTAACAAAATAGCACGCACAGGCACCAGAAACAAAATCTAAAAGACCCAAAATGTACGGTTAACATCACCCCACCTCCCACAACACCCCCAACTCTCTCTCTCTTTCTATCTCCCCCCTCCCTCTCTCTCTATCTCCATATATCTCTCTCTCTCCCTCTATATATATATATATATATATATATATATGTGTGTATATATATATATATATATCATTCCAATTGAGCTCTACTAGATAGTACCAACAAGACGGAAATGTTAATGTCAAATCTCTGATCGTGCACGTGGACAGTGTCAGTACCTACTTCGATAATGAGAAACTCAAAGCACTGACATCTTTTCTGCTGTCGGAAGTCTCTGAGATCAAATGAATTTGCTTTGTCTTTAGCATCGGTTTGGGAAAGTGATCGTGGGAGCGGCCTAGGATGGTAGGTACATTTCTATAGGAAGGTGTTGAGGTGCACAGTTGGCCTTGTGAAGTGTGTTAAGTATAAATCAGCCAGTGACACTTCTGAGCTTGTAGCTGTTGTGCACGTTTTCATGTATAAGAGTTAACATTTGCAAAATTGTTTTCTAAGCACAGAAAAGTGGACAGTGAAAATCGCGCATTTAAACCTGAATGGGAGTTGGATTATTTATTCATTGTCCATAAGGACAATAAACCGCAGTGCTTAGCTTGCGTCCAAGTATTAGCCGTTGTGTTGTTACGGCTCCAGCAGCATCCGGGCTCTCTCCCTTTGGCCCATTGACAAGGTAATGGTATCTACACGTGTTTACTAGCTGTTGTCTAGTGTCATACAAAGTGTTCCATGTACTAGGCCACGGGGGAAGAATTTATTTATTATTAGTTGGGAAATGGTACTCTGATCCTTCTTTGTGAATTGATTTACACTGTCATTTGGACTTGGGCTTGCCATATGTCTGTAGACCTCACTTTCCGTGATTCCCATGCCCATCTATTCAACCAAGTTTCTTTGTTTGCTGATCTTATGAGTTGTTTGGCTGTTTGTAAAGCTGTTGCTGTTATTGTCTTGATCCCTCCTTTGCTAGTCTGCCTGCCTTGTCATTGTCAAGTGTACTTGAGTGTCCAGGGATCAACTGTAGAACTATTTTGATAGCACTGGAAGTGATAATGTGACCAGTGTCTAAAGATGTTTGGTTAGCCGTTTTAAAGAAATAAAACTTAAAACGTCATTACGTCACAAATCATCAGGTAAACTAGGACAAGCATAGCAGCGAGTCGCAAAAGCTTGTGATTAAACAACGCGAGAAAAAAACGAAATCAGCAAAAGAGTATTTTTAGTATTGTAAATAAGATTCAGGAATCATCGCTAATGGCGTTCTATGGGATTAGTTAAGAGCTTGCAAAAGTAAAAAAAAGTTTACTGATGGAGAGTTTATGAAAAAGTGTGCAATTGAAATGGTAGAAGTGTTCAATGAAGAAAAATTAGTAAAATAATCTCAAAATCTACCTCTTTAAAAACAAACGCGCTGGCTTCGCATCTGAGTGGTCCTGGATTCATTCCCCAGTTGAGGCGGTAATGTTTTTTTTCAGACCGCAATGGCCCCCGGGTCGACCCAGCCTTAAATGGGTACCGGTTCAGTCAGGGAAGTAAAAGCGGCGAGGGAGAGGAGATGGCTACGGCCATCATATAGCCGAGCCTTTGTAATGTGAGATCGCTAACACCTCACACCCCTACGGCAGTAATACTATGGGATACTTTACTTTTTTTTTTTTACTAAAAACAAACCGTCCCTAGGAGAACAGAAGATATTAGTTTGCATTTGTCCCAGAACTTGAAATCTTTCACTGGCAATGGATGAAAGTACATACACTAGCCAGATTCTTATTTTTGTTAAAGTGATCCAGAAAAACATTCTGAAGAATTACAAAAAGTTTGCTTTTGCATGGTATAAGTAAAGGGGATGGCCTATTTTCTGCAGTTCAAAATGCTATGGAAGAATATGTAGTGTTTGATAAATTGCCTGCTGTGTGTACCAATGGTTGCAAGGCTATGGTTGAGAAAAATACTAGTTTTGTTGGACTTTCAAAGCAAAATAAAATTGATGTGCCTACATTACATTGCATAGCTCAACAAGAGGCCCTTGTGCAGAATCTGTAAACCTAAATGACACTATGGCTACTGTAGTGAAAGTAACGAAATTTATCAGAGGACACACTCTCTAGCTGACAGGAAGTTCCTTGCATTTTTAGAAGAAGTGGATTATATTTACGGCGATCTCCTGCTTCACGATGACGTGAGATGAGTTAGTCGAATAAAATGTTTAAGAAAATTGTGTAAACTGACTGATGAAATACTTGACTTCCTACGAGACAACTTACAACGTTCTTCTTCTTCTTCTTCTTCCTCGTTCGTTCTCAATCTCTCACTACCAAACCCTGAAAGAGCTTAAGTAGCAGAATGTAGTCCAGAGAACGGACTGCGATATTTGCACCTTTCGGTCCAACACATCCGACTTCAGCAAGCCTTTTTTGAGTACCGGGTTAGCATTCCCTCTTCGATCCCTTCTCCTTAGCCAGTCTGCCCTGCTGTAGCCTGTTATCCAGGATCACCGCGTGGAGGTGTAGAAGGGTCTTGGCAGCTATGGTTCGCTGGCCCTGACGCTAGCAGTCAGCTATGGGTCGCTTACCACTGCAGCTCATGTGCTGCTCAGCATCTTGATCCCACTTACAACGTTCAATTGATCTTCGAAATAAACTAAAACATATTCATTTTATTCAGCACTTGGCATTTCTCACAGATATAACATTTAGGTACACCGATGACATTAAACAGCTGATTTCTGAGTTTGATTCGTCGATTTTAAGATGTTTCGTCCACAAATATAACCTTTTAACAACCCATGCAAGTGTCCAGTAGAGTCTCAGCCAGCAGACCTACAATGACAGTTATGTGAACTCTCATATGACCAATTCCTCAACACAACAGAAGCAAATGTCATGTTAACTCCTGTGTGACCAATTCCTCAACATAACAGAAGCAAATGTCATGTGAACTCGTGTGTGACCAATTCCTCAACACAACAGAAGCACATGGGGCTGATTGGTGGAAATTACTACCAAAGGAACGTTACCCAACTTCTGAGAAACAGAGCCCTAAAAGTGTGCTCTATATTTGGAAGCACATATCTTTGAGATATTTTCTGACATAATTTTAGTCCGAAGACTGGTACACGTGTCATGGCAGGGGCAGTACAGTAGTTTGCCGTTGCTTTCTGTATGTGGTTCATTATTTATGTAAAACTAAATCTCAGAACGTTATTTTGTTTAAGGATGTTATAGGTCTGGCGTTACCGTTAACCATAACATGGCCCTCGTTCAACCTTAGCGTGGACACCAATGCTCTATAATGTCTAGGTTAAGTAAGTCACCGATGGACAAGTGGAAGGGCACTTAATACGGAAGTGAACTTTACCGCAAAACTTAAGACTGTCAAACGCAGAAAGATGCGGAGGACGGGCAGAAAGATGCAGAGGACGGGCAGAAAGATGCAGAGGACGGGCAGAAAGATGCAGAGGACGGGCAGAAAGATGCAGAGGACGCGCAGAAAGATGCAGAGGACGGGCAGAAAGATGTAGGGGACGCGCAGAAAGATGCAGCGGACGCGCAGAAATCGGTGTTACACGTCTGTGTGCAATTGCATTTATATGTGAAAGGAAACACGTTTTGGTAGAAAAGGTTAAGGAAGAGAGCCAGCTCTGCCGCTCGAACATCTTTAACAATAGTTGCTGATCTGTGTTGTGTACTGTATTGATATTTGGTGGTGCAACACCGCTGTCTGGGGTGGTGCACCACCGCTGTCTGGGGTGGTGCACCACCACTGTCTGGCTTTGTTTTTTTTTATATGTATTGTCTCATTTTTTTTGACCCCCTATTTAACATCCTTTTTTTCATTATTCATCTGATAAAGGGTGCAGTAAAATCAAGTATAATTTGTATGGTGTTCGCATATCGAGCACAATTTACATGCTGCAAAAGTTAACAGCTTTTGTAATGCGTCGCAAAACCTTACAATTAAGTGAGCTGTGTCGCAAAATCGTACAAGTTTTGCAAAGTGTGTCTCAAACGCATATAAATTCAGTAAAGTACGTGGACTATCAAGAAACTACCAGAAACACTATTAGGCAACGTGTACTGTCAACATATAGACAAACGGATTTTAGTTGAGTTCATGAGAAGAGTCAGTGAAAACATTAATTCAGCTATTCAGAAACAAGCAATATGACGGTTATTAATTTTAATTTTGAAAACAAATTTATGATCCTCGAGGTTAAGAGAATATACATGCATGGTTAGCGAAGACTGAGTTAACTCTTTACAGTTCACATTGTCCATTGCAGTCATCTAGAGTAGCACCACTTACCAGCCAAATTTATCTGAAGTCACATGTAGTGTTTCACTCATTTTTTGTTATTTAGCTAAATTACATTTATAAATTAAAATTGTATCTTTAATTTTAAAAACAATTTACGTTTTAATGACTTTTTTCGCTAACCATAAAATACATGCAATTACTGTTCTTGTCTTGGGCATTTAGAGTAACATCTTGTACATTAGGTTATACTGTAAAGGGTTAATGGCAGATGAGAATGATCGATCGTCAAAAGTAGGAGCCTAGATTAATATGAATTGATTTTTAGAGGAGAAGGCATGATGCCTAGCGGTGTTGTCCTAGATAGAAATGATATGTAATAACATAAATGGAAATGATGATAAATGGGAATGATAAGATGTAATGTTATAAATGGGAAGTGATGATGAGACGTAATGGCATAGATGGGATAGGTGATGAGATGTAATGTCATAGATGGGAATGGTAATGGTATGTAATGTCATGAATTGGAATGATGAAGAGATGTAATGTCATAATGAGAATGATGATGCGATGTAATGTCATAGATGAGAATGATATGCCTATAGTGTGACATTATGTGATATGCGATATATGTGATAAATTTATGTCATAGATTGGAGATTAAGTGCGATATATAGGTAGACCTGAATGCCAGTTTAAGCCTACAACAGAATGAATGAAATTGATGTACATGTGAGAACTGCAGCGATAGCGCAGAGGAGAGTGAGCAAAAGGGGCGGAGGGAGGATGCAAGCTTAGATGGAAATGATACGAGCTGCAGACTCACAAGAAAATGATAAGTTTTTGGTGAGAGCCTGAAGGAGAATGAATGACAGACGAAGACAAAGCCATTTTCAAAACAATACGGATATGCTCATATTAAGATCTTGACGGACACACAAAACAGGACAGTAGAAACTATCATTAAGTATGAACAAGAAAGTGATAAACACAATGAGGGCGGCATACAAACGTGATGTCTTTCTTTCTTTTTGACTCTCACCCCTCCGCCCGCTCTCGCCCGCTCTCTCTCTCTCTCTGACAACCCATCTCTCGTGCACACTTACTATCCATTATCCCATTCCCTTTTATAATAAATAAACGAATTTTTTTTTTATTACAGCGAAATATCAGCTGATCCAATTTTTAAAAAAAAATTGTTTATGACAACAGAACAATGTTTCAGATTCCTTAGTTGTGTTTGCAAATGAAAAATAACCCAACAAACATCGCCTTACCTCTTAACAGTAGACTCGATGTAGTTTATAAACTCCGCCGCCTGGACTTAACATCTAACTAAAACCGGTTCAGTCCATCGATGACCTGACACTGAGAACAACTGACAGACTGAGGGATTGCGCATCTGCGCGTCCTCGTGAATCACTGCGCAGTGGCCACGACGTAGCTGTGGCACGTGAGGCAGCTGGATTTCGGGGCGGGAGAGATGTGTAGTGGGAAGGTTTGTTATGAAGATTTAACTTTCTTCTGGGTCAGGTAGTCCTCCATATCAACCACAGACAGTCTTTTTTGTTTACAGCATGACTATAAGCCTCATTATGTAAGGTATATGTGTGTGTGGTTTTTGTGTATTTTGTGTGCGTGTGTGTGTGGGTGTGTGTATGTTTGCTGGTCCGTGTTCAGGCGAACCTGAAACTTAGCTTGACTGTGTCGGTGTTGGAGTTCTTGCCTAAACACGTGAGATCGGAAGTGGCCCAACCACGTGAGATCGGAAGTGGCCCAACCACGTGAGATCGGAAGTGGTCCAACCACATGAAATCCTAAGTGGCCCAACCACGTGAGATTCGAAGTGGCCCAACCACGTGAGATTCGAAGTGGCCCAACCACGTGAGATTCTTCCTCTTCTTCTTCGTTCGTTCTCAATCTCCCACTACCAAACCCTGCAAGGGTAAGTAGCAGAATGTAGTCCAGAGAACGGAATCCGTTGTGTTGTAGTTTACAGCTTGGCTGCGTTATTTGCACCTTTCGGTCCAACACATCCGACTTCCGCAAGCATTTTTGAGTACCGGGTTAACATTCCCTCTCCGATCCCTTCTCCTCAGCCAGTGTGCCCTGCTGCAGCCTGTTATCCAGGATCACCGCGTGGAGGTGTAGAAGGGTCTTGGCAGCTCTGGTTCCCTGGCCCTGACGCTAGCAGTCAGCTATGGGTAGCTGACCACTGCAGCTCATGCGCTGCTCAGTGTCTTGATCCCACGTGAGATTCGAAGTGGCCCAACCACGTGAGATTCGAAGTGGCCCAACCACGTGAGATTCGAAGGGGCCCAGCCATGTCAGACCCGAAGTTGGAAAGTAAAGACTGAAGCTCGGCCTACATTTGACGACCATAAACAAAGGAAACGCAGATCAATGCACTGCTCATCAGAAGCGTTCCCATCCCGATCGAGCAAGTGTTGTGATCCCCTTTATCTACTTGGCGCTCTAAGGAGGCCGGACATGTTTGGGTGATGACTCTCAAGTGTCCTGCCACAGTTGGGGTCATATTGTGTGTTTGTATATGAAGGTGTTCACAATGGTAGTCAACAAACAAAAATGTTGCACCTTAAATAATGGAATGTATTACTGCCCAGTAGAATAGTCTAAACGAATTGAGTGCAACGTTACACCTTGAAGTAGTAATTGGTTACTGCCCAGTAGAATAGTATACATGTGATGAGTGACGTGACAATAATACCAACCATTACAATCTACTAGATCCTCAACGGTATCGGCAATAAAAAATGAATCTGATACATTATCTAAACCACTACAACAAGGAAATAAATAATCAAATATGTGGTGGAACTGAAAGGGCAAAGTCAATAAGAGCATCTGTAGACAACAGTCAAATATCCAGGTAAATAAAAAAATTAAAAAATATTCTCGTTCACTCCTTGTTCCTGTCGAAGGTTTTATGGCCAAAGTGCGGGTTTCTTTCTGTTCTGTTCTGTTACGGTCACTGATCCATCACCTATATTTTGTTGTTTTTTTTCAAAAAATAAATCGCTTTAGTAAATTTAAAAAGACAACATACACCAAGAGAAACTCTGAAGCTAGTTACAGTTCATCTTTAAATACCAAGCCAGGATCAAGATGCTGAGCAGCGCATGAGCTGCAGCGGTCAGCGACCCATAGCTGACTGCTAGCGTCAGGGCCAGCAAACCAGGGCCGCCAAGACCCTTCTACACCTCCATGCGGTGATCCTGGATAACAGGCTGCAACAGAGCAGACTGGCTAAGGAGAAGGGATAAAAAAATGCTTGCTGAAGTCGGATGTGTTGGACCGAAAGGTGCAAATATCGCAGTCAAGCTGTAAACTACGACACAACGCATTCCGTTCTCTGAACTACATTCTGGTACTTAAGCCCTTTTAGGGTGTGGTAGCGGGAGATTGACAACGAACAAAGCCGAGCCATATACTGACCCTTTTGCACCAATCCATATACCAGAGGCCACCTTCATCAGCAGGCTCGGAATATGGAGAAAGCTACTGTAACCCGCCACCTAACACGCTTTTCAAGGCGCATAAAAGACTATACCTACTCATTATGGGCATTCAACAACAACAACCTGGGGTCCTTCATCAACGACACATTTCTCTGACCCAGAAATAGAAAGTCGCATTGTCAATGCTGCAGCAACACCTGCCTACCTCACATCCCGTGTTTGGCAAAACAAATACTTACAATTAATAAGAAGTTCATGGTGTCCAGCGCATATGTCGTCAGCAAACTGTTATATAAACTCCCTTTGCCCGCTCACAGACCATTCCAGAATTTTTTCTAAATCCGACCTCAATATATCCACTTTTGATTTAAATGAGTCCCTACTGCATAGTTTTGTGTCATCTGCAAATTGTGCAATCATTGATACGATAATATTGTCCAAATCGTTTAAATATATCAAGAACAAAATGTGTCCCAAAACCGAGCCCTGTGGCACTCCACTTTTCACTACACACAACTCAGAGTACTCCTTATTTATGCCCACTCTCTGCCTTTTCCCCGCTAATCAATTGTCATCCTATTTAGCAACTACCCCACCTGTTCCGTGTGATTTTAACTTTATAAATAATCTTTGATAAGGTACTCTATCAAAGGCCTTTTGCGAAATCTAGATAAATTACATTCTCTGACTCTCCTCCATCTATCATGTTTGTAACCTCTCTAGCTCCCCTCCATTTATAATGTTTGTAACCTCTCTAGCTCCCCTCCATCTATCATGTTTGTAACCTCTCTGGATCCCCTCCATCTATCATGTTTGTAACCTCTCTAGCTCCCCTCCATCTATCATGTTTGTAACCTCTCTGGCTCCCCTACATCTATCATGTTTGTAACTTCTCTGGCTCCCCTCCATCTATCATATTTGTAACCTCTCTGACTCCCCTACATCTATCATGTTTGTAACCTCTTCCATTAATTCTAATAGATCTGATTTTCTTCTCCCTTTTAAAATCAGTGGATCACTCTTTTTGCTTTCCAATTCAGTGGAACAATCCCATTTGCAAAGGATTGAGAATATAATTTAGCAGGTATCTAATGTCAAACAGCAATTTTGGATCAAGATGCTGAGCAGCGCATGAGCTGCAGTGGTCAGCGACTCATAGCTGACTGCTAGTCCCAGGGCCAGCAAACCAATGCTGCCTAGATCCTTCTACACCTCCACGCGGTGATCCTCGGTAACAGGCTGCAGCAGGGCAGACTGGCTAAGGAGAAGGGATCGAAGAGGGAATGCTAACCCGGTACTAAAAAATGCTTGCTGAAGTCGAATGTGTTGGACCGAAAGGTGCAAATATCGCAGTCAAGCTGTAAACTACGACACAACGCATTCCATTCTCTGGACTATATTCTGCTACTTGAGCCCTTTCAGTGTTTGATAGTGGGAGATTGAGAATGAACGAAGCCAAGCCAAGTCAAGCCAAACATCAATTTTGGATGAATACATGGAGGGACACAGTGATTAATACAAAGGTGCTCTCTCGTACAGATCTCCAAAGCTTGTACAATCTCCTTAGGTTCCGATGAATACGATGGCGTGGCCGTGTTCGTCGCATGGAATACGGTTGCATTCCCAAAGATATTCTCTATGGGCAGTTGACCGGTGATAAAGAACAGTCGACCGAATGAATTGAAAGTTGGTTAATTGGAAGAAGGCAGATAGTGAGCATAAATAAGGAGTACTCTGAGTGGTGGAAAGTAAAAAATTGAGTGCCATAGGGCTCAGTTTTGGGACCGATATTGTTCTTGGTATACATAAACGATTTGTACATTGATATAAGATCCGTGATTGCAAAATTTTAGAACGACATAAAACTATGTAGGAGTGTCTCATCTATAGCGAAAGTGGATATATTAAGGTCGGATTTAGATCAAATTCGAGACTGGTCTGTGAGTTGGCAAATGGAGATTAATATATATATATACATGTTCAGTCATCCAAAAAGCAGTAGAAACATAAATAATGTGTGGAATCAATCAATAAATATAATTAATAGATGATTGATGGTAGTTCCCAAATTCACGATTATTCATGAGTGTATGGGAAAAAGTTGGGTGGAAAGGGGGGGAGGGGAGCGTCGGTAATTTATGTGTATATGTAAGTGAACAGGTTCTGTCTCATACAATGTATGCTCTAGTAAAGCTGTGTTCAACTATAAAAAAATATGTGTGGAAGGATATATGTGCATATATTTATTTGTATATGTATGTATACACCCGCGAAACATGGACAATTACAGCAGAACTCCTGATCCAGACCATGGAGATGAGATGCTTTAGAAGAGTCCTAAATGTCACCTTCCCAGACGGTATCAGAAATGATAAAGCACGTGATAGAATCGAGAATACAAGAGGACATTGCGATGATTAACATACGAACGCTGACTTGGTATTGCCACATCTGGAGGTCCAATAGCTTCCAGCGATACTCCGATGAACAGTACATGCCCTACAAGAGCGAGGACGTCCGATTAAACGATGGGAAAACAACATCTTTGAATGGACTAACCTACGACCCGAGAAAGCACACAAATCAACCGCAGACAAAAACGGATGGCGCAGAATTTTGGAGGTTTCAGCCGGGGTGCCTCAACGACCTCAATGGTTACAGGATGAACTGGACGAAACATGTGCGTGTTTATATGTCATTGTGTATATCTGTACATATATATGTGTATACAAAATACCATGAATAGCGAAAAGAAAAATGAAAACGCATACATTCTACAGAAGCTCGGTATAGAACAAAACTAGCCAGTCAACAACATTACGTCTAGGAAATTAACATACTTTTGTGACATCAAATGTCACAATGGTCATGAACGAATGATACTGTCGGATTTGGTGCCTGGCACAAGATGGCAGAGACAGACCGAGGAGAAAATGGACAAGGGGCATTGCAGGGCCTCTGTGGTTGATAGTGTCAGGAGAGCTAGCCAGGGATTGATTATCTTACAGATCGGTTGTCATGAGAGCAGCGTTCTGCAAATGGCATGCTAGATGATGATAATTTTATGCTGTGAAGCTGTGTTTGGGGAAATCTGTATCATCTGACTATAAGGGGATGTGACAATATGTGACAATTGAATGTGACAAATCATGCACTGGAGATACTAATAAAGTATGTACTCGTACACTATGCATTCTAATTGGTCTATAAAAACCGTTTACCTTCAAGTTTGAGATGCGCTCAGTGGGACAGAGCGCTGACTATTTGAGAGTGTGTTATTTAACAAACTTCAAGATGGCCCTCGCCTTCACGATCACATACAAGCCATGTTTTCAAAAATGTGACCGTGTGACCCGCGTTTTTAACCAGTTCTTTGCCTTTCTGAGGTACGATGTCTATTTAAGTATCAACATTGTTGTGATGTGCTGCGTTTTGTCCTCGCTTATTCTCATAGTAGAGTGAATTTGACGTTACAAAGGTGGCGCCGAATTCTGTATACACCGGCCGATTCATGACCCTAGCGGTGAGGGAAAGATGTTTCAGTGTGTGAGGTGCGACCAGGAACCCCACCCCCTCCCCTCTCCCCCCCTCCCCTCTCCCCCCCCCCTCCCATCATGGATAGACGACACTGAGCAGTCGTACCTGTGTACAATATGGTTGGTCAGGGAGATGCAGCACTTTTGGTGGGGGACACGTCATGAATCCACTGGAAATAGCTCGCCAATCCCTAGTCCTCACCTGCCACCCGTGCTTGACATGTGGATTCAACCATCTGCAGCATGCGCAGCTTATACACGTTGAGACACCGTTTTGACCAGCGGGCGGAACCAGGCTTGGGTAGATGAGAGAGAAGTCATCTGGTGAAACAGGCTTTGTCAACCTAAACACGTAAAGTCAAGCCTCGGCGGATTGAGCGTAAGAGACAAATATCATTTCCAACGGCCAAATGGAGGAGCCAACAGGCCTTGAAGAATGCTAAGAGCACGACTAGACACAGATGAAACCCTGACCACCCGATGTATCTGAACCCTTCACCAGTCGTCTCGACATTGTCTTGCTGCTAGACGATGACGTCACAGCGTCCCTTTCAAGACGAACGCAGAAGAAGAAAAGAAGACAAAGAAGAAGAAAGAAGCATGTACAATTAGTCTATATAACTATACATGCATACCTATATTTTTTGACAGGTTAAGGACCAGATGGCCGATGAAGGTCGAAGCATAACCTTGATCTTATTCTCAGTTGACCTGCACATCTACAAGGGTTATTGCCCTTGTCCGGGTCTCAACTCTTGTGAGTTGGTGGTAGCCTATAGATGCGAGTTGGTGGTAGCCGATAAGGTGCGAGTTGGTGGTAGCCTATAGATGCGAGTTGGTGGTAGCCGGTAGGTGCGAGTTGGTGGTAGCCTATAGGTGCGAGTTGGTGGTAGCTGGTATGTGCGATTTGGTCGTAGCTGGTAGGTGCGAGTTGGTGGTAGCCGGTAGGTGCGAGTTGGTGGTAGCCGGTAGATGCGAGTTGGTGGTAGCTGGTAGATGCGAGTTGGTGGTAGCTGGTAGGTGTGAATTGGTGGTAGCCGGTAGGTGTGAATTGGTGGTAGCTGGTATGTGCGAGCTGGTGGTAGCTGGTAGGTGCGAGTTGGTGGTAGCTGGTATGTGCGAGTTGGTGGTAGCCTATAGGTGCGAGTTGGTGGTAGCTGGTATGTGCGATTTGGTCGTAGCTGGTAGGTGCGAGTTGGTGGTAGCCTATAGGTTCGAGTTGGTGGTAGCTGGTATGTGCGAGTTGGTGGTAGCCTATAGGTGCGAGTTGGTGGTAGCCTATAGGTGCGAGTTGGTGGTAGCCTATAGGTGCGAGTTGGTGGTAGCCTATAGGTGTGAGTTGGTGGTAGCTGGTAGGTGCGAGTTGGTGGTAGCTGGTAGGTGTGAGTTGGTGGTAGCTGGTAGGTGTGAGTTGGTGGTAGCTGGTAGGTGCGAGTTGGTGGTAGCTGGTAGGTGCGAGTTGGTGGTAGCTGGTAGGTGCGAGTTGGTGGTAGCCTATAGGTGCGAGCTGGTGGTAGCTGGTAGGTGTGAGTTGGTGGTAGCTGGTAGGTGCGAGTTGGTGGTAGCTGGTAGGTGCGAGTTGGTGGTAGCTGGTAGGTGCGAGTTGGTGGTAGCCTATAGGTGCGAGTTGGTGGTAGCTGGTATGTGCGATTTGGTCGTAGCTGGTAGGTGCGAGTTGGTGGTAGCCGGTAGGTGCGAGTTGGTGGTAGCCGGTAGATGCGAGTTGGTGGTAGCTGGTAGATGCGAGTTGGTGGTAGCTGGTAGGTGTGAATTGGTGGTAGCCGGTAGGTGTGAATTGGTGGTAGCTGGTATGTGCGAGTTGGTGGTAGCTGGTAGGAGCGAGTTGGTGGTAGCTGGTATGTGCGAGTTGGTGGTAGCCTATAGGTGCGAGTTGGTGGTAGCTGGTATGTGCGATTTGGTCGTAGCTGGTAGGTGCGAGTTGGTGGTAGCCTATAGGTTCGAGTTGGTGGTAGCTGGTATGTGCGAGTTGGTGGTAGCTGGTAGGTGCGAGTTGGTGGTAGCCTATAGGTGCGAGTTGGTGGTAGCCTATAGGTGCGAGTTGGTGGTAGCCTATAGGTGCGAGTTGGTGGTAGCCTATAGGTGTGAGTTGGTGGTAGCTGGTAGGTGCGAGTTGGTGGTAGCTGGTAGGTGTGAGTTGGTGGTAGCTGGTAGGTGTGAGTTGGTGGTAGCTGGTAGGTGCGAGTTGGTGGTAGCTGGTAGGTGCGAGTTGGTGGTAGCTGGTAGGTGCGAGTTGGTGGTAGCCTATAGGTGCGAGTTGGTGGTAGCTGGTAGGTGTGAGTTGGTGGTAGCTGGTAGGTGCGAGTTGGTGGTAGCTGGTAGGTGCGAGTTGGTGGTAGCTGGTAGGTGCGAGTTGGTGGTAGCCTATAGGTGCGAGTTGGTGGTAGCTGGTAGGTGCGAGTTGGTGGTAGCTGGTAGGTGCGAGTTGGTGGTGGCCTACAGGTGCGAGTTGGTGGTAGCCTATAGGTGCGAGTTGGTGGTAGCTGGTAGGTGCGAGTTGGTGGTAGCTGGTAGGTGCGAGTTGGTGGTAGCTGGTAGGTGCAAGTTGGTGGTAGCCTATAGGTGCGAGTTGGTGGTAGCTGGTAGGTGCGAGTTGGTCGTAGCTGGTAGGTGCGAGTTGGTGGTAACCTATAGGTGCGAGTTGGTGGTAGCCTATAGGTGCGAGTTGGTGGTAGCTGGTAGGTGCGAGTTGGTGGTAGCCTATAGGTGCGAGTTGGTGGTAGCTGGTACGTGCAAGTTGGTGGTAGCCTATAGGTGCGAGTTGGTGGTAGCTGGTAGGTGCGAGTTGCTGGTAGCCTATAGGTGCGAGTTGGTGGTAGCTGGTAGGTGCGAGTTGGTGGTAGCTGGTAGGTGCGAGTTGGTGGTAGCCTATAGGTGCTAGTTGGTGGTAGCTGGTAGGTGCGAGTTGCTGGTAGCCTATAGGTGCGAGTTGGTGGTAGCTGGTAGGTGCGAGTTGGTGGTAGCTGGTAGGTGCGAGTTGGTGGTAGCCTATAGGTGCGAGTTGGTGGTAGCCTATAGGTGCGAGTTGGTGGTAGCTGGTAGGTGCGAGTTGGTGGTAGCTGGTAGGTGCGAGTTGGTGGTAGCCTATAGGTGCGAGTTGGTGGTAGCCTATAGGTGCGAGTTGGTGGTAGCCTATAGGTGCGAGTTGGTGGTAGCCTATAGGTGCGAGTTGGTGGTAGCCTATAGGTGCGAGTTGGTGGTAGCTGGTAGGTGCGAGTTGGTGGTAGCCTATAGGTGCGAGTTGGTGGTAGCCTATAGGTGCGAGTTGGTGGTAGCTGGTAGGTGCGAGTTGGTGGTAGCTGGTAGGTGCGAGTTGGTTGTAGCCTATAGGTGCGAGTTGGTGGTAGCCGGTAGGTGCGAGTTGGTGGTAGCCGGTAGGTGCGAGTTGGTGGTAGCTGGTAGGTGTGAGTTGGTGGTAGCTGGTAGGTGTGAGTTGGTGGTAGCTGGTAGGTGCGAGTTGGTGGTAGCTGGTAGGTGTGAGTTGGTGGTAGCTGGTAGGTGTGAGTTGGTGGTAGCTGGTAGGTGTGAGTTGGTGGTAGCTGGTAGGTGTGAGTTGGTGGTAGCTGGTAGGTGCGAGTTGGTGGTAGCTGGTAGGTGTGAGTTGGTGGTAGCTGGTAGGTGTGAGTTGGTGGTAGCTGGTAGGTGCGAGTTGGTGGTAGCTGGTAGGTGCGAGTTGGTGGTAGCTGGTAGGTGTGAGTTGGTGGTAGCTGGTAGGTGTGAGTTGGTGGTAGCCGGTAGATGTTAGTTGGTGGTAGCTGGTAGGTGCGAGTTGGTGGTAGCTGGTAGGTGCGAGTTGGTGGTAGCTGGTAGGTGCGAGTTGGTGGTAGCCTATAGGTGCGAGTTGGTGGTAGCCTATAGGTGCGAGTTGGTGGTAGCTGGTATGTGCGAGTTGGTGGTAGCTGGTAGGTGCGAGTTGGTGGTAGCTGGTAGGTGCGAGTTGGTGGTAGCCGGTAGGTGCGAGTTGGTGGTAGCTGGTAGGTGTGAATTGGTGGTATCCGGTAGGTGTGAATTGGTGGTAGCTGGTATGTGCGAGTTGGTGGTAGCTGGTAGGTGCGAGTTGGTGGTAGCTGGTATGTGCGAGTTGGTGGTAGCCTATAGGTGCGAGTTAGTGGTAGCTGGTATGTGCGATTTGGTCGTAGCTGGTAGGTGCGAGTTGGTGGTAGCCTATAGGTTCGAGTTGGTGGTAGCTGGTATGTGCGAGTTGGTGGTAGCTGGTAGGTGCGAGTTGGTGGTAGCCTATAGGTGCGAGGTGGTGGTAGGTGCGAATTGGTGGTAGCCTATAGGTGCGAGTTGGTGGTAGCCTATTGGTGCGAGTTGGTGGTAGCCTATAGGTGTGAGTTGGTGGTAGCTGGTAGGTGCGAGTTGGTGGTAGCTGGTAGGTGGGAGTTGGTGGTAGCTGGTAGGTGTGAGTTGGTGGTAGCTGGTAGGTGCGAGTTGGTGGTAGCTGGTAGGTGCGAGTTGGTGGTAGCTGGTAGGTGCGAGTTTGTGGTAGCCTATAGGTGCGAGTTGGTGGTAGCTGGTAGGTGCGAGTTGGTGGTAGCTGGTAGGTGTGAGTTGGTGTTAGCTGGTAGGTGCGAGTTGGTGGTAGCCGGTAGGTACGAGTTGGTGGTAGCCTATAGGTGCGAGTTGGTGGTAGCTGGTAGGTGCGAGTTGGTGGTAGCCGGTAGGTGCGAGTTGGTGGTAGCCTATAGGTGCGAGTTGGTGGTAGCTGGTAGGTGCGAGTTGGTGGTAGCTGGTAGGTGCGAGTTGGTGGTGGCCTACAGGTGCGAGTTGGTGGTAGCCTATAGGTGCGAGTTGGTGGTAGCTGGTAGGTGCGAGTTGGTGGTAGCCTATAGGTGCGAGTTGGTGGTAGCTGGTAGGTGCGAGTTGGTCGTAGCTGGTAGGTGCGAGTTGGTGGTAACCTATAGGTGCGAGTTGGTGGTAGCCTATAGGTGCGAGTTGGTGGTAGCTGGTAGGTGCGAGTTGGTGGTAGCCTATAGGTGCGAGTTGGTGGTAGCTGGTAGGTGCAAGTTGGTGGTAGCCTATAGGTGCGATTTGGTGGTAGCCTATAGGTGCGAGTTAGTGGTAGCCTATAGGTGCGAGTTGGTGGTAGCTGGTAGGTGCGAGTTGCTGGTAGCCTATAGGTGCGAGTTGGTTGTAGCTGGTAGGTGCGAGTTGGTGGTAACCTATAGGTGCGAGTTAGTGGTAGCCTATAGGTGCGAGTTGGTGGTAGCTGGTAGGTGCGAGTTGGTGGTAGCCTATAGGTGCGAGTTGGTGGTAGCTGGTAGGAGCGAGTTGGTGGTATCCTATCGGTGCAAGTTGGTGGTAGCCTATAGGTGCGAGTTGGTGGTAGCTGGTAGGTGCGAGTTGCTGGTAGCCTATAGGTGCGAGTTGGTGGTAGCTGGTAGGTGCGAGTTGGTGGTAGCTGGTAGGTGCGAGTTGGTGGTAGCCTATAGGTGCGAGTTGGTGGTAGCCTATAGGTGCGAGTTGGTGGTAGCTGGTAGGTGCGAGTTGGTGGTAGCTGGTAGGTGCGAGTTTGTGGTAGCCTATAGGTGCGAGTTGGTGGTAACCTATAGGTGCGAGTTGGTGGTAGCCTATAGGTGCGAGTTGGTGGTAGCCTATAGGTGCGAGTTGGTGGTAGCTGGTAGGTGCGAGTTGGTGGTAGCCTATAGGTGCGAGTTGGTGGTAGCCTATAGGTGCGAGTTGGTGGTAGCTGGTAGGTGCGAGTTGGTGGTAGCTGGTAGGTGCGAGTTGGTGGTAGCCTATAGGTGCGAGTTGGTGGTAGCCGGTAGATGCGAGTTGGTGGTAGCTGGTAGGTGCGAGTTGGTGGTAGCTGGTAGGTGTGAGTTGGTGGTAGCTGGTAGGTGTGAGTTGGTGGTAGCCTATAGGTGCGAGTTGGTGGTAGCTGGTAGGTGCGAGTTGGTGGTAGCCTATAGGTGCGAGTTGGTGGTAGCCTATAGGTGCGAGTTGGTGGTAGCTGGTAGGTGCGAGTTGATGGTAGCTGGTAGGTGCGAGTTGGTGGTAGCCTATAGGTGCGAGTTGGTGGTAGCCGGTAGGTGCGAGTTGGTGGTAGCTGGTAGGTGCGAGTTGGTGGTAGCTGGTAGGTGTGAGTTGGTGGTAGCTGGTAGGTGTGAGTTGGTGGTAGCTGGTAGGTGCGAGTAGGTGGTAGCTGGTAGGTGTGAGTTGGTGGTAGCCGGTAGGTGTGAGTTGGTGGTAGCTGGTAGGTGTGAGCTGGTGGTAGCTGGTAGGTTTGAGTTGGTGGTAGCTGGTAGGTGCGAGTTGGTGGTAGCTGGTAGGTGTGAGTCGGTGGTAGCTGGTAGGTGTGAGTTGGTGGTAGCCGGTAGATGTGAGTTGGTGGTAGCTGGTAGGTGCGAGTTGGTGGTAGCTGGTAGGTACGAGTTGGTGGTAGCTGGTAGGTGCGAGTTGGTGGTAGCCTATAGGTGCGAGTTGGTGGTAGCCTATAGGTGCGGGTTGGTGGTAGCTGGTATGTGCGAGTTGGTGGTAGCCTATAGGTGCGAGTTGGTGGTAGCCTATAGGTGCGAGTTGGTGGTAGCCTATAGGTGCGAGTTGGTGGTAGCCTATAGGTGCGAGTTGGTGGTAGCCTATAGGGGCGAATTGGTGGTAGCTGGTAGGTGCGAGTTGGTGGTAGCCTATAGGTGCGAGTTGGTGGTAGCCTATAGGTGCGAGTTGGTTGTGGCTGGTAGGTGCGAGTTTGTGGTAGCCTATAAGTGCGAGTTGGTGGTAGCCTATAGGTGCGAGTTGGTGGTAGCTGGTAGGTGCGAGTTGGTGGTAGCTGGTAGGTGTGAGTTGGTGGTAGCCTATAGGTGCGAGTTGGTGGTAGCCTATAGGTGCGAGTTGGTGGTAGCTGGTAGGTGTGAGTTGGTGGTAGCCGGTAGGTGCAAGTTGGTGGTAGCTGGTAGGTGTGAGTTGGTGGTAGCCTATAGGTGCGAGTTGGTGGTAGCCTATAGGTGCGAGTTGGTGGTAGCTGGTAGGTGTGAGTTGGTGGTAGCCGGTAGGTGCATTTCTTTGCTTTGCGGGGTGGACCACAGCCATCTAGAATAATATTATCTAGATGGCCGTAGCTGGGCTCGAGCAGTATTCCGTATTTTGGTTTTGTGCGGGTTCCGTCGCAGTTTCTGTATGGTTCTGTCTCGGACACGAGATGTGCAATGGAAGGCTAACTTGTTTGTTTTGGGGTTGAGTGTGTTCTGCATCTCGGGGCGGGGAGACACAGTGTGTCGTCCTAGGAGTGTTTATTCGCCGCGCGGTTATAGAGTGGATCCTGTGGTGCATGGTTTGTCTCTCCTTCTGACGATTTAGCTTACGAATGTATTAAACCGCGAAAAAACCGGAAACTAATTATATAACGCATGCAAAAGCATGCAAAACAGAAATAAACATTAGAATAAATAAAGTAAACAATATGTAAATAATATTTTACTTTAATACGGTTATTATTGAGTAAGTAGGCGATGAATATATGCAGTATACAGTTTTTACAGTTGATGATTTAGAGAAAAGTTATAGATGAAGAGCAACCGATAGAGAAGATTTATAGATGAAGAGCACCTGATAGAGAAAAAAAGAAATGGTTCACCTTCAGAGATGCAGGAAATTCAATGTAATTCTTATAGGAGGAAAAAACAGGAACAAATGATGTTGATGACTTGGAATCTGAAATGTTACGGATGACTACAGTTGGTTGGGGTTGTTCTCTTTTTGAAAAAGGAGAGCAATGACTTATGCTTCATTGATGTCTGCTTTATTTTTCTAAGAAATCTTCTGCAACATGCCATTTAGTGTTCTGTAGTCTAAATTGGGATTTACCATTTCTCAATATGCAGTTGCGACTTGTATTTTGACGATCCCGTCTGCTAGTTCTCTGGTTGTCATCTTCTTAGTCTGAAGTGTGTCTTCTGTTTCATGTTCATTCAACAATCCTATTTGTTCTTCCAATTCTAGTAGATCCTAATCTGAAATAGCTCATCATCAAATACTTCCAGTTCCAACTGTTGAGCCATGTCCACAACATTTGAACTAATTACCACCACCCCCACAACCACCCCCCTTCCCCACCTCCACCCTGCCTCTTTTTCTCCATTAGCCAACTTCCAACTCCTGTGTCTTAAAATCCCTTGAAGTCGTCCATAAGAGAGTGAGGAAATCAGCTGTTTCCAAGCGTCTTTAAGATTGGATTCTTGGCCCACGCAGCTCTGATAGTTTTGATGCCATCCAGTATATTGAATCCTTTCCAAACGATTTTTGTAAATGAATTTTGGCTAGCCTTTTCAGGGTCCTAGAAATTTTGAATGTTAAATTATTATAGGATTTAACGCGTAGTTACCAAATACATTAGCGAATTGCAACAGATTAAGCTTATATTTGGCAGCTTTAAATTTCAGAAATTTATTTACCGTCTTTGACAATAAAAGTTCTGGATTGCATATTTTTCCTCTTCTTCTTCTTCTTCTTCTTCTTCCTTCGAAAACGTAATATGACCGAGCCTGAATGGCTGCGCTCTCGACTCGCTCCGGTGTTTATGTCGTTTTCTGATGTTTGCTGGTTCATGTTCGGATTATAATTAACAACTCCTTCTCCAGGTGCTATCAAGGACTGTATTCTGTTTAATTGATGTGCTTTCGATCGGTTATTCTGTTTGTTATGCTGATTTCATGCTTGGTTTAAATCGTGGGATACCCGTCCAAGATGGCGTTCAACATTCCACTTGACTGAACTAAGAATGTATTCCAGGTTATCACTACTTAAGGACCTTCCTTCTCGAACTGAAGCCGACTTCCTCCTGCTCGCCCCTCCCTCCACCGGAGGTTATACGATACCTCTCCAAATCTCGTATTTTCAGCACAGCAAGGGTCACGCTGAAGTGGACACAATCCAGAGGTCTCGGGGGCATAACACGAAAAAACATGGAGTCCGACACGGACAGACACAGAAAGCCTGACACAAACATTGGTCTAACACATACTCCTTGTTGCCCCAATTCCAACACAGCTGGGTACCCGGCTCCACCGGGGGAGTCTGTAGAGATTTCGGTCGACACGCTACGCATAAACATTGCCTTGGCAGTTGGACATGGTAGTGGCCGTTCGATGCAGCTGGCCTAGGACGCCTAAGTGAACATTATTATTATTATTATTGCTGTAACTTTGTAAAATATGACCACAAAAGTAATCTGGTATGAATAGTTTGGTTATTTTTATCGTAAAAATAAGTAGTACTGATATGGTTAATCACACAAATTTATAAATTAAATTAAACCAATATTTGTTTTTAAAAACAGCACACGAAACGGCTTTTTTTTAAAGACTGAATATTGAAGGACATAAGGTGGCCAGCGTTAATCATAATATAGCTAAAACAAATCTCCATTTGTAAAAATGCTTCCATGCATGTCAACAAGAATAGGTTCAGACGGGTGCAAGAGTTCAATTATCTGGAAAGCATTTTCACTGAGGAGGTACGATTGGACAGATAAAGCGAATCCAGTTGTCAAAAAGCAAGTGCAGTGACTTACAACAACTGCCATCACTACTCAAACGTCAGAGCATCCGTTTAGGAACAAAATGGCAAATGATTAGCACTATTTTCTTACAAACACTGTGCTATCAGTTGTCTCTGTTCAAGGCACAGGATATTAAAACTGCAATCTGTGAAAAGAAATGCCTTGAAAAGTCATCAACGTCACCAGAAGAAACAGAATTATAAATGTCGACATCAGAAAAATGGGGGGAATAACAGCCTTCCAGAATACATACACAAATAGAAGGTAAAGTGGTTTGGCCATTTCATGAGAATGAAACTAGATCGGCCACCATTAAAAACATACAACAGTAGAATATCAGGGTTTACAGTAAAGGGAAGACTACGGACGGGACAATAGTTAGATAACATCCAAGACATCGTATACCAGCATGGTCTCACACCAATCACAGCAACACATCTGGCCCAAGTACAAGATCGACAGCTCCCCACTACTCCCCACGCCATCGGTGGGAGGATAAAGTCAGTAAGTAAGTAAGCTTACAATTCATAACCGACAAAAGAGCCAAGCGACGAACGCGAAATATTGAAGGTACGCATATGTCATATCTTTCACAGGCTGCCTTTTGAAAAGTCATATACGGGTAGAGCAGAGAAAAGCGCATGACAGGACGGAGTAGGAATGTGTACAACTAGCGAGCTAAAGCAACATCCGTATCTACATTTTTCATCATTCTGTTTAGATGGACTGAGCACATATAGGGTTACCCTGACTAAATTGATGAGCTTGAATTTGAATTGTTTGAAGTTTTTACAGCAAATTGTGTGTGTGATAATGCGACTGACACCGCTGTAAGATTGATTGACTAGCATGATTGAGGTTCACGACCCAATGACGTCACGCCCGACTAGGTGTAAACATTGGTTATAACTGCGCTCTGAGCTCGGTATGTCATGAAATCGAGGTAGGAAACCGGCAACACCTTTATACAAGTTGAAGATCTAACATATTTCAGTCTATAACCCATCGTCCTCTTTAGCGTAAGGTTTTCCAACACTAGGTTGTCCAGGATTAGGCTCTCGAGCATTAGACTAGACCTGGGATCAAGACGCTGAGCAGCGCATGAACTGCAGTGGTCAGCGACCCATAGCTGACTGCTAGCGTCAGGGCCTGCGAACCAGAGCTGCCAAGACCCTTCTACACCTCCACGCGGTGATCCTGGATAACAGGCTGCAGCAGTGCAGACTGGCAAAGGAGAAGGGATCGAAGAGGGAATGCTAACCCGGTACTCAAAAAATGTTTGCTGAAGTCGGATGTGTTGGACCGAAAGGTGCAAATATCGCAGTCAAGCTGTAAACTACGACACAGCGCATTCCGTTTTCTGGACTGCATTCTGCTACTTAAGCCCTTTCAGGGTTTGATTGCGGGAGACTGAGAACGAACGCAGAAGAAGATGAAGAAGACTAGACCTGAGGTACACAATCCATGTTTCGCTACCCACTTTGTGGTTCTAAGTAATTACTAAAGAGTAGCTCAAGTTTTCAACAAGTAAATGTACAAAAGCTACGTTTCAGTACAAGCTTTTCGCACTAAGACACGTTTTTTTGTTTCTGTGGACTTCATTAACCTTTTGTGTCTTGTCAGATGGTGGTATTTTGTGCTCTGGGAAATGGAACTACTTTATATGATGCAATGTTTTTAATTTTCGTGTTTCTCTGGTGATTTGGTGTATTGGCGTTGTTGTTATTTTTGTGTGTTCCCTTTTTATTTGTTTTAGTGACAAACCTTGAAAATACATAATTTTGAGGCACATAAAGTAATTCAGGGCGTAATGAAACATTTTTTGACGTATAGAGAAATTTTGACATTGTAAAATGATAGTAAATGAAGGAATCAATACTGTAACGAATATACAATATGTAATAAACAACTGAAATTCTATAAGCTGGCCTAATTGTTACATTTCTTAGAATGTTTTCTTATTGCTTGCCATGTTAGCTGCTGTTCTGTTTCTAGCAGATGTGAGCATAGCGCAATCTAATGCTTCAATTTCAGAGAGCTGGTTTCGGGTCTTCTCATTCTAAAAGCTACAAATCATTTACACATGCATTACACGTCTCTTATATTATTTACCTGCTTGAGGGGAAGGCGTGTGCTAGTGGTTAAGGGACACGGCTCACACACCGAAGGTGCTGGGTTCGATCCCCATCATAGCACCGGCCGTTACCCCGGGGAAGCAAACTCTTAAAAAATGCAGAAGGAAGCAGACCCTTACATACCATGCATGCCGAAGTCGGATGCACTGAGCCGACAGGCGCAAAATAAAAACTGAAGTGCAACGTACACCGCTTGGAGAATACAGGAATTAGGAAATCGCAAAAAGTAAAAAATTTTTTTTAAATTTATCTGTTTAATACAATCAAGATTTGATAATCGGCTATAACGTTCCGACGAAGAATTCAGTATCACGACTAGGTGGCAAAAAACACGGAAAGCGCTTGGAATTCAGTCAAAATGCAGTCTCTTGTTTGGACTTACGTCTTTCTGTAAAAACTATAGAATGACCTTTCCAGAATTCGTCAAAAATTGAAAAATCAACAGGTCGCACTAGCAGATGATGTGTACAAAATGTCATTTGGTCACGAAGAAGATTATTAAAATAGGAGAAATAGAAGTCCCTGTACACGGATAACGGTCGTGTTCAGTTAAATTAAAGCTTGTAAAAATGTAACTGAGATATCATTGTTTATTCGTTACTAGCGACACCCGTGTAGAAGATCTGCCCCTTAACCGAACTGTACAATTTGACCGAAACGACAGCAGTTTAACAATTGAATGATCTCCCTCTTCCGGTACCTTTCGTCTGATCCACATCCCCCGCACATCTATACATACATATCTTACAGTAAAGATACAATCAAACACTTAGATTAAAGCTAAAATCAAACATTTACATTAAAGACAATTAAACACTTACATTAAAGATATAATCAAACATTTACAATAAAGATACAATCAAACATTTACAATAAAGATATAATCCAACACTTACAATAAAGATACAATCAAACATTTACAATAAAGATTCAATCAAACACTTACAATAAAGATTCAATCAAAAACATACATTTTAATTCAATGTTCCGTGGAAAACAGTCAACAGCAATAAGCTCTATTAAGATTTTATGATTCCAAGAACGCTGATGTTGCTAATTATTATAGGCCCAATAGAATCAGCTGAACTGACTGCAAGTGACGTATCACATGTCTTATAGAGGCTTGCATTACTAAGTGACGTCAGTACTACGTAATGTTGACAATTCGTGAAGTTTTTTTAATGATCATAAGCCACACGAATGTATTACATTTTTGACACTTTTCGGTCAGCAAAGATACATAGCAAACCTAACCTAGAGAATTGTATCAATGAATGTTGTTTACATTGTGATGTGATGACTTCTAAATTAAAAAAAAAAAATGCTTCGATGAGGCCCCATTCATATAAAGATAGCGCATCGCATATTGAGCGTGTACTACTAAAAGAATGCGCATCACATATAGTGCGTGCACCACATAAAGATTGAGCGCCACATAAAGAGGGAGTACCACAGATAGATTGCGCATTACATCTAGCATAAATAGAGCGTGCACCACAGAACGATTGCGCACCATAGTACTAGCATACTGTTTCTAGTTTTTCTTTTGAAGTCACTCAAATCAAAGTTTTTCACTCTTGTCGAGTGCTTCCAGTAGTGCACTAAGGAAGCTGGACTTTAAGCCATCTTAACTATAGTCTAATGTCAGGACTCAGCAGGTCCACAACTATGGGGATCACAGTGTCGATCTCTTCCCCGTTGGTTGGGCTGCTGTAACACATTCTGCTTCCTTGTGCATGGCGTGGACGTGAGGTGGGATCTTGACCTAATGGGTTGTACTTGGCCATTGCACAGGCCTTAACAACTACCGTTTTTTGTAATGACAACCCGAGATGACTTACCAGGATCGGGTTGAAGGCCTAATGTGCCCATAATGCTGACATCTCAAGAGGCTGTGTTTGAACACTGGCGGAACACAGACCGATGTTCTCAAAGTGTGACATCTTGAATAAATATTCTGACGCAACTGGCTTGACTTTGGTCAATATTTGACATGCAAATCAGACGTCTGGCGCAGCTGTAGCTTTAATTAACCTTTTTAGGTAATCCCTTTGGCTCTTTTTGTATTTGCTCACGCGAGTGGTAGCCGGATGGGGAGAACAGAACCACTGTAACCTTACAAGTCCGTGAACAACGGCGGCTAAAGAAGGTTTTTAATGAAGTTAGTAACTTCGTAATGTAAAATCCTTGCTGCAGAAAATGCGACTGCACATTTTCAGATTATGCGATAATTCGCACCACTTCAACAACCATCTCTTCACCACTACAACCACCATCCTCACCCCAAACACCATCCTCACCACAAACTACTATCCTCACCACTACAACCACCATCCTCACCCCAAACTACCATCCTCACCACAAACTACTATCCTCACCACTACAACCACCATCCTCACCCCAAACTACCATCCTCACCACAAACTACTATCCTCACCACTACAACCACCATCCTCACCACTATAACCACCACAAACCACCATCCTCCAACAACAAACCACCATCCTCCCACTAAAACCACCATCCTCCAACAACAAACCACCATCCTCCCACTAAAACCACCATCCTCCCACTAAAACCACCATCCTCCCACTAAAACCACCATCCTCCCACAACAAACCTCCATCCTCCCACTAAAAAACCACCCTCCTTCCATCACAAACCACCATCCTCCCACACAAACCACCATCATCCCACCATCAATTATCATCCTCCCACAACAAACCACCATCCTCCCACACAAACCACCATCCTCCCACAACAAACGACTATCCTCCCACACAAACCACCATCCTCATAGAACAAACCACCATCCTCCCACAACAAACGACTATCCTCCCACCATCAACTTCCATCCTCCCACAACAAACCACCATCATCCCACCACAAACCACCATCCTCCCCCCATCAACTTCCATCCTCCCATCACAAACCACCACCATCCTCCCACAACAAACCACCATCCTCCCACAACAAACCACCATCCTCCCACAACAAACCACCATCCTCCCACCAAAACCCACCATCCTCCCACCATCAACTACCATCCTCCCACCACAAACCACCATCCTCCCACCACAAACCACCATCCTCCCACCATCAACTACCATCCTCCCACCACAAACCACCATCCTCCCACCAAAACCCACCATCCTTCCACAACAAACCACCATCCTCCACAACAAGCCACCATCCTCCCACAACAAACCACCATAAGTGCTTCCAATTAGCGTTATTCTCTTCCGAGCAAAAGCTGCAAGTTTTTGATACATGTCCTCTGGTAAATATTACTTATAAAAGTCAATGAGACATACTTGATTCTTCAGATCTGAGTTCTCTCTCAGTTCAATTATTTCCATTTGCAATGGAAGGCGAAGCTTATTCCTCTTCAATAATCAATTCGAAAACAGAAGATTTGATAATGCGGTTCTTGTGCTCCAAAATCACAGAAACTGGTGTTGAATTTTTCATTAAAATATTTCACCTTTTCCACAAATGAAACAGAATCATTGTTATGGTTCGAAAATGTGGGAAAAGGACAAATACTGCCTGAAAAGTTGACTTTCTTAAAATCTAAATTTATTCTGAAATGACTTACTTTCATATGGTGTCTTGTAAATCAATTTCACAAATCATAAAAGTGCTTCAGCATATCCCCCCCCCCCCCCCTGCTCACATCACACCAGAATGTGAGGTCTTCGTGCTCAGATTGAAGGTCTTCCATATATTTTTTAAGTTGGCAGTTTTATAATAGATAAATGTTTGGAGGAAACTACCATAGTCATGACATGGGCAAATTTGTTGATTTTGCACACAATTTTTGTTGGTGTAAAAAACATCGAAACAAACACAAATCTTCAGTTTTTTGTTCTTTTTAATAACTCATCTAATTTGAACAAAAGCGTCTACTTTTGATCCAATGATATAAGACAACTCATCTGATTTGAATAACAATGTTTGGGATCAAGATGCTGAGCAGCGCATGAGCTGCAGTGGTCACCGACCCATAGCTGACTGCTGGCGTCAGGGCCAGCAAAACCATAGCTGCCAAGAGCCTTCTACACCTCCACGCGGTGATCCTGGATAACAGGCTGCATCAGGGCAGACTGGCTAAGGAGAAGGGATCGAAGAGGGAATGCTAACCCGGTACTAAAAAAATGCTCGCTGAAGTCGGATGTGTTGGACCGAAAGGTACAAATATCGCAGCCAAGCTGTAAACTACGACACAACGCATTCCGTTCTCTGGACTACATTCTGCTACTTACCCTTTCAGGGTTTAGTAGTGGGAGATTGAGAACGAACGAAGAAGAAGGAGAACAATGTTTACTTTTGACCCGATCAGATCAGATAACTCTCTTCTGATTTTGACAACGACTACTTTTGATCCAATTATATCATATAACTCATCTGATTTTAACAACCTATGACTACTTTTGATCCAATTATATCATATAACTCATCTGATTTTAACAACCTATGACTACTTTTGATCCAATTAATTCAGATGTCTCATCTTTTTTTTTTTCGTTCGCCTTATTTCTCAATTGCCGAAGGTGATGTGCGTTGCACTGTTTTTACTTTGCACCTGTGGGCGTAGAGACAAGGACTGTTGGAGGGACCACACATTCCTTTAACTGCATGGTCTTTATGGTTTATCAGGTACTGTGGACCATGACAAGAATGGCGACACACAGATCTGAATACTTGAGCAGCGCTGTAATGCAGAGCTGAAAATGGCTGTAGTACGAACTAATCACGTGACTTACCGTTGATAAGGACGGAGGTTATGTACTTTGCAAAGGCTGTGTCTTACCGTAAGTTAGGGGCACTGAGACGTTAGTCCGGTCAGACACAACATACTGATCAGGACGTCGCGTCAGGGTCAGACTTGACATACTGATCAGGGCGTCGCGTCAGGGTCAGGCACAGCATACTGATCAGGGCATCGCGTCAGGGTCAGACTTGACATACTGATCAGGGCGTCGCGTCAGGGTCAGGCACAGCATACTGACCAATATCTTCCTTACAGCATTCCCTGGAAACATGTTGTTTTCAAGGCATTCTAGTTCACGAGATGTGCATCGACGTGATCCCCGTAGTAGTGAGCATCAGATAGATGTAGTCAAGTATAGCACAACGGACTGCAGTTCAACTTCATCATCACGCTCGGAATGTGAGGAAAGCTACTACAACCACTTTGCACCCTTTTCATGGCGCCCAAAAGAGTAAACTTACTCATTGTGGACATTCAACAACAACAACAGGAACAAGAACAACAACAACAACAACAACAACAACAACAACAACAACAGCCGTAACTTATTATAACTTTCTAGCATTTTCAAATATTCTTACATAACTTAATATTTCCTGAGGGGGAAGAAAGGGGGGGGGGGGGGTAAATTGTTTGCCTCTCTGATGTATTATACTCGCGGAGGCACGCACCTTTCTACCACAGACCGTAGTCTATTAGGCGATTTCAGGACGTATCAACCAGTGCTTTGATACGTCCGTATGTACCTATGATAGTTAGAGACTATCTCAGTGGGCAACCCCAACCAAAGTGCAATGGAAGGGTCTCACCCTAAGGGCGCGTATCAGTATATATGCGCGAATATATGTATATATATATGTGTGTGTGAAAAGGGCTATAAATCCATCTAATGCCACCCTTATTTTGTTATTTTGTAAAAAAAAGTTTAGTGTTTTCCTCTACTGGCAGAGGCACGTCCTGTTCTACCCCGGGCCGCAGCCTTTTAACTGATATCAGGACGTATAACCAGTGCTTGCATGGATGTGTATGTCTGTATGTACATATGCTAGTTAGGGCGCTCTCTGAGGTCAGTCCAACCAAAGTGCAATGGAAGGAACACACAAACACACACTGAGGGCGGTGTGAAAGTTGTGTAAGAGTGTGATTGTGGGACAGAGGAACACGAAACAGAGTATGAGGTAAGGAGACAGAGATCAAGAGGGGATGTCCCATGCTCTTCTACTCACCCCACCCCACGCCTATCATAATTAATACCCCTTTATATTATCAATTGTGAGTTCATCGCTACATATAAGATGATGTTACATTCGTTATTAATTAAAACAAAGATCAGATCACATATAAAAATATATGTACATACACCTAAACAAGCAAACATTTATTCCTGGTAAACACCATAAACTGTGCCAATGGCGAAGTAGTTGGATCCCTCATAAGTCACAGTGGCGTATTTGTCACAGTTCTGGCTCCAGAGAGCATTGCTGGAGACTTGAGTACCTTGGTTTTTCTTCTGGATCACAGTTACCGTTATTATGATTTTGTACCTGTATACAATAACAGCATCATTAAACATCGTATTCTCTTTCTATTCAATAAATACATGAACACAATAACAGCATCATTAAACATCGTATTCTCTTTCTATTCAATAAATACCTGAACACAATAACAGCATCATTAAACATCGTATTCTCTTTCTATTCAATCAATACCTAAACACAATAGCAGCATCATTAAACATCGTATTCTCTTTCTATTAAATAAATACCCGAACACAATAACAGCATCATTCAACATCGTATTCTCTTTCTATTCAATAAATACATGAACACAATAGCAGCATCATTAAACATCGTATTCTCTTTCTATTCAATAAATACCTGAACACAATAACAGCATCATTAAACATCGTATTCTCTTTCTATTCAATAAATACCCGAACACAATAACAGCATCATTAAACATCGTATTCTCTTTCTATTCAATAAATACCTGAACACCATAACAGCATCATTAAACATCGTATTCTCTTTCTATTCAATAAATACCCGTACTGAAGAAAGTCCTACACCAGGAACTGCTGTCGGGGATAACATGGCGGAGACCGTGTCGTTTTATTAGGCGATGGTGACAATTAACGTCTTTGCTACTTTTTCTTTTCCACAGAGTAAGCCAGGCACCCATTTACAGCTGGGTGACCTGCGGTGTGTTGATAACGGGGATCTAATACGGTATATTTGTTGCGAAAATTGAGCGCATTACCAGTTTGATACTGTGATGCTCTTACCGTCAGTACATCTTATTTATCAGGCAACAGAATAACGGTCATATGTTTGTGGTATAAACATGACAATAACAAACACATAGTTATGGTAAAAACATGAGAATTACACATATTTGTGGCGAAAACATGACAATACTCGTACATACATATTTAAGGCAAACGCATAACAATAACAAACACATGTGTACAACAGAAACAGAATAACACAGATGCATGACAAAAACATGACCATAACAAACACATGCGCATAACAAAAACGTAATAACAGACTCCTCAACATGTGAGGTTTCGTGGGCGTTTTCCCAATGAGTTCGACTGCCATGCACGAACGCAGCTCAACATTACGTCACAGAAGTGAGTCGGTGAAGACTGACCTTTGAACTCCAATGTTATTCAGATACTAGAAAGAGAAAGTTCAATCAATTTGTCTTTTTACGTTCTCTTGTTAGAGTGTGTAGCAGATTGATAAAGATGTTGCTTCTCGTGGCAAAGTTACAAGATTCTATCCCTGTTATCGACACGCTCCAGTTTACCCACTGTAACTGTGCACGTCACTTACTGTTAGAGAATATACTATCCCCATCTTATGTAACAATGAGACCTAGTTCGATAACGCCTCTAACACCTCATCCTGGACAGCAGCGTCTGCTACAGGACTACCTTTACCGTTACCTTATAAATACCACCTCATCTGTTCACTCGTTCATCTTACATAGACATGTCTTTACAAGTCATTGTTTTCTTTTCTTTGTTGTTCTCTTCACATATATATTCTCGTCACGTAGAAAAACCGGTCTACATTGTCCAGAAGAGAGAAGAATTAGTGGTGACTTAATGCAAGTTTATAAGATGATCAGAGGAATGGCTAAATTAGACTATAAAACGTTTTTTTAAAAATACAGCCACCACAAAAACAAGAGGGCATAGCTACAAATTAACTAAATAAAGGTCCAGAATAAATATTAGGAAATATTTTTTCAGTCAGAGAGTGGTGAATGCTTGGAATGCATTGGCACGGAGGTAGTGGAGGCAGGGACAGTTAATGCATTTCAGAATAAATTGGATGCCCATAGCTTTTAGAGCAAGGTGATGTAAATGAAACGGTTTGTATACAGACTCTGCTGAGTCTTCTAAACCAGTGTAAAGACGTTAAGTTATGTTTTATCTCTTTTACATTTCGCATAGTGTCTTCGTTTTCATTTGTCACTCAATGAACATTTCTGAATCTCCCCAATCGTATAAATATTTTAGTTATAGCAGGGATCTCTCTACAATAAAATCTTTACAAGTCTACACTTCACGATGGAGCCATTTACAAAGACATTAAATATTTACACAGGGCACGTCTTACCTGGCAAGATGTTGACTCTTTACTCTGTCCTTGATCAAATCTGCCAATGTTTTGATCAGTTCAGGAAACATATTTGGATCATAGACCTTGTCATGCAGATAGTGGTGAAATACTTCACGAACGACCTTTCCAAAGATGAAAGCAATAGGTAATATATATATAAGCGGTAGCATCCGACGCTGCACGGAATAATTATGAAAGAATTCAACGTTCATTACCCACGTTCCGTCCTTGTATCTCCGATTCCCTCTTCCTTTCCCCACTAAGGTGTAACATTTAATAAGATATTTCAAGTTATGTCCATCTGTCCCACTACCGACTGTGCATCTTTGATCATCTTCAGAAGCTTCCCCTTCAACATTCCATCTCTTCCGCACCTCAACTTACCCATCCATCTCTTCCTCCAACTCGTTTACGCCCTACCTATCACTTTAGTCCTCAATCCGTAACACACACACAAACATCCCTTCCCCCATCACCCCCCCCCCCCCCCACCTCCCATCGCCCTTGATCTGTCTTAATCATCGAAAAAAGAAGCAGGTTCTCTGTGTCAAGAGGGCAAATTACGCGATGCAGAGAGATTCGTAAGGAATATCGTGCGTATATGGACTGCGCGTTACACCCCCAACGAAGCAAACTGAGTCATGGGATCACGTTTCATGTTTATATTTGCTACTGTTCTATGCAGGTTACATTTGTTTCGGGGATAGGCAAGGAGTATCTAAATGTCGTGTATCAAGGAGTGTCTAAATGTCGTGTGTCAAGGAGTGTCTAAATGTCGTGTGTCAAGGAGTGTCTAAATGTCATGTGTCAAGGAGTGTCTAAATGTCGTGTGTCAAGGAGTGTCTAAATGTCGTGTATCGAGGAGTCTCTAAATGTCGTGTATCAAGGAGTGTCTAAAAGTTGTGTATCAAGGAGTGTCTAAATGTCGTGTATCAAGGAGTGTCTAAATGTCGTGTATCAAGGAGTGTTTAAATGTCGTGTGTCGAGGAGTGTCTAAATGTCGTGTATCAAGGAGTGTCTAAATGTCGTGTGTCAAGGAATGTCTAAATGTCGTGTATCCGTTAATGTCTTGTGAAGGAATGAGGGTGTTTTAATAGGTAAATCTGCACAATGGGGATGCGATCGATGGAATAGTTTGGAATTGTAAAAGGAACAAACAAACAAACATGTTTAGCTTTACATATAAATATGTATATATATATATATATATATATATAGGTCCACACTTACTGCGGATCCCCAAGGCTGGGCATAGAGAGAGTGATGCAACGGAAGGGCAGAGCTCGAAGTTAACAGCTGACAAATTGATCACATGCTGAATAGTGATTCCTACCCAGGGAGATATTTGTTTGGGGCTGTTTTGTTCGAGCGTGAGGACAGGTAGTCTCAACTTCCAGTACCAGAAGGGAGATCAAAGCAGTGACTGCAGTTTTGTGATGGCTATCTGAGATCTCTTTAACAGGACCAATCATCGTGTCAGACTATCAAATCTTACTTCCGAAGGTACAGAAAGGCTGGCTAAGGCTAGGGGGATAGCAGCTATAGAGGCATCATACCTCCAGAGGCTGGTGTGGATATACTGTCCTGACCATTATGGGGGTTCCTGACAACAAAAGCGCTAACATTTTGGCTTCGCTGGAACCTATCACGGGCACACTAGATATAGAAAGGAGTGACATTTAGAAATCTATCAATAATCGCCTGCAGATCTTTGGTATCGAACGAAGTTCGAGCGGACTGGGGGGAAAGAAAGGACGGAGCAGAAATGTGTACAACCAGTGAACTGCATGAACCATCAGTATCCACATTTTTTACCATTTACTGAGAGACTGAGCACCTATGGATATGCCTGGAGTGCAGTAAAGTCGATTCTTGAGAACTGAACAAATATTAAATTTAAAGATAAATTAAACCTTATATGAAAAATATCCATTCTTGCAATAAAAATCAAACAATATATTTATAATGTATGACCCGCGATAACTCAGTTGGTAGTAGTAGAGGAATGTAATGGACAGTAAAAAATTTAGTGTCTGGGGGTCAGTTAGAACCAGACTCATGTCAGGGGGTCAGTTAGAACCAGATTCATAGTCAATTTTTTTTTAAAAGTATTTTTTATAAAAGTCTTTCCCTTTTTTAAATTGTGTTTTGAAAGCTTTTATTGAAGAGGTCATTTTATTATCTCATTTTCAGAATCAAACTTTTACACAATGAATATTTTACAGAGTAATATTTTTTTGTATTTTTCTGGGAACATTGGTTAGGAAAAATTCACGCACTTTCCGTCAAAAATGTTTTAAAGGCGCTTCTGATTTGGTCATTATGGACGATAAATTGCTGTTCCATAACCATTTGTTCCAGTTTTCAACAGTTTCTGGCAAAAACAAAATACAAATACAGCTGGGATTACTGATTTACTTTGAAGGGCAGATATATTGGCTCACAAAATGTATTAGAGTGTCATCTGGCTGATATAATGGCTATAACAAGGGTAACACATATTCAAGTTTCTCAAAATCAAGTTTTCCTCAATGTTTACTCTTTACTGTACTTCTTACCGATAGTTATACGTTGCAAAAAATTACATGACTTTGGAGTCCTGGTATTTAAACAGGCATGTTAATGTCTGTTGCCAGGTAGCCGAATGCTCCGGTTATACGTAGTAGGTATTTTACAACTTCCTGCCGCTTACTAGGCCTAGGGGAAGATACAAATAATTTTTGGTAGATTTTTAACTAGAAGTTTTGTCCGAACCGCGGCCGTTAAGCCTACTCTTTTCGATTTCTAACTGCCAGTGTATTTTTAACGTGCTCCACACTGAACACGGGAGTCCGATCTCACTAGCCGAGATCAGAGGAACTTTTACCAGAAAATCCACGTTAAAAAATACCAGTTTCGATCGTGATTCGAACCCATGAAAATCTAAATACCAGTAACTGCTAAAACAATGTTCATATTTTCAGCAAATGTGACTAGGACTATTTTTAGCAACAAGTGTCATTAAGACTATTTTCAGCAAATGTGACTAGGACTATTTTTAGCAACAAGTGTCATTAAGACTATTTTCAGCAAATGTGACTAGGACTATTTTTAGCAACAAGTGTCATTAAGACTATTTTCAGCAAATGTGACTAGGACTATTTTTAGCAACAAGTGTCATTAAGACTATTTTCAGCAAATGTGACTAGGACTATTTTTAGCAACAAGTGTCATTAAGACTATTTTCAGCAAATGTGACTAGGACTATTTTTAGCAACAAGTGTCATTAAGACTATTTTCAGCAAATGTGACTAGGACTTTTTTTTAGCAACAAGTGTCATTAAGACTATTTTCAGCAAATGTGACTAGGACTATTTTCAGCAAATGTGACTAGGACTATTTTCAGCAAGTGTGACTAGGACTAATTTCAGCAAATGTGACTAGGACTATTTTCAACAAGTGTGACTAGGACTAATTTTAGCAAGTGTGACTAGGATTATTTTCAGCAAATGGACTCGAACTATTGGCGACTTAACATTTCCATTTACACGGTCAATATATTCTCTATATTTAAGACTGTGACCACAGATCAGACCCAGATGTCAAGTAACTTGACAACTAGGTCATGTCAGTTTGAAACTTTAACCTTTATTCAGTGGCCATCGGTAGTCCGTTTTGTACAGCAACAGCGCTTCTCAAGATCTTTTCTGAGGGGGAAAGGGGGGGGGGGGGGAATAAGTCTTACATTTGGTTCCATTTCAACTTCTATACGTCATGCTGAAGTCGGATGTGTCGGACCGAAATGTGCATATATCGCAGTCAAGTTGTAAACTACGACACAACGTATTCCGTTCTCCCGACTACATCCTGCTACTTGCAAAGCTCTTTTCAGGATTTGGCAACGAGAGTTTGAAAACGGTTAAATAATAGCAATAGTAATAATAACAATAGTAATAATAATAGTATATTCTATACGATATAATGTTGTCGTCCGAGTGACATTGGGGCCGGAAAAGGAATCAAAGAATAGCAAAACTGTAACCTACTAGGTATCTTGTAGGAGGCGACTACTAAGGAGGTCTGTGTATGATGATCTCACCCTGAACAAACTAAGCATCAGCAACTTCAATGGACATGGGCAGGTCAACATGTGTTGACTAGACGTATATTTGTTGAAGCCTTGGTGATCTCACACTGAACAAACTAAGCATCAGCAACTTCAATGGACATGGGCAGGTCAACATGTGTTGACTAGACGTATATTTGTTGAAGCCTTGGTGATCTCACCCTGAACAAACTAAGCATCAGCAACTTCAATGGATATGGGCAGGTCAACATGTGTTGACTAGACATATATTTCTTTAAGCCTTGGTGATCTCACACTGAACAAACTAAGCATCAGCAACTTCAATGGACATGGGCAGGTCAACATGTGTTGACTCGACGTATATTTGTTGAAGCCTTGGTGATCTCACACTGAACAAACTAAGCATCAGCAACTTCAATGGACATGGGCAGGTCAACATGTGTTGACTCGACGAATATTTGTTGAAGCCTTGGTGATCTCACACTGAACAAACTAAGCATCAGCAACTTCAATGGACATGGGCAGGTCAACATGTGTTGACTCGACGTATATTTGTTGAAGCCTTATGCGTCTCCTGAAGCTGGAAAGGCTTTTGATTTGATTGATGGCATATTGTATTATTGTTAAACAAATCCGATATCACTTTAGACAAGACACAATGGCCAATCTATTTCATGAAATGGTAATGGACGTTGGTACTGATACCTCCTTTAGCTCGCTAGGTGAACACATTATTGGTCGATCCTCAAAGGCGTCTTTCTCTCTGCTCAACGTTCGATTCATTCCAAAATTCCATTCAATGCACTCCTGATGTCTCAATTGATATGTCATAATCTAACATACCATTGTTGATTCATTTAAGTTTACGCGTCTAACATACCATTCTTGATTCATTTAAGTTTACGCTCTCGGTCGGGAAGGAAGACTGACGTTTGGTCAAGCAAAATATAATGATCAGACATGTTAGTCAGGTTCAGGCAAAACATACTGGACAAGACCCTCACCTTGGTTTCCTCATAGCTCTTCCTAGAAATGGGCTGTTTTCATGACTAATAAGGTGAGGGACCGACGTGATCCCTGTATTAGCGAGCGACACGTAGATGAAGCCAAGCATAGCACAACCGCCTGGATGACCCTGACCTTCCTTCCTCAGCACGCTCGGGATGTGAGGAAAGCTACGACAACCCGTCACTTAACGGCCTTTTTTAATGCGCACAAACGAGAAATGCTACTCATTATGTGCATTCAACAACAACAACAACAACAACAACAACAACAACAACAACAACGCTCATATTCAACATCTAATGTCCTCACAATGAGTGCCTTCTCTTACGTGACCGAGAATCCTAACTGTATCTGCTGTTGACTTATGTCACAGTCTTCCGCTCTAAAATTGCCGGTGCAGAAATTAAGAGTCAGATCACATCCAATCAAAACATGTCAGCTCTACGTGCAACACAGAAGTTTGACAAATACACACCAAGTTCTGTGTCATCGATTCTAGATTAGTCCACGTCGTGTCTATTTTATTTATGTTTGTCTGGAGCTCTATTCTGGATGTGTGTTTAGTCATTGTCCCGTGGATTCCAGAACAGAGACTACCTTGCAATGATTTCAGCTGGTTTCCTTAATGTATGTCATATCCAGCGCCTTTTCCTCGCCTTATTATTCTTTCAACAGATCCATATTAATGATTTTAACATACCATTTCATCATATTTCAGGAAAAACAAAAACAACTGAAAGAAAACAACATTCAGAACAACGCAAACGTCAACAATCTGATCGACAGAAACACTCTCTTTCTCCCCCCACCTCCATCATCCAACCCCCCTTTCCCAATGTTATCTTCATAATCTCGTATTTTTCTCTCTCCCTTCGCTGTCATACTGGATGTCATTTACTATCTCTCCATTTCTTGTCAATCTGGATGTCACTTGCTTTCTCTCTCTCTTTGCATTCCTTGTCAATCTGGATGTCACTTGCTTTCTCTTTCACTTTGCATTCCTTGTCAATCTGGATGGCACTTGCTTTCTCTCTCTCTCTCTCTCTCTCTCCCTTTGCATTCCTTGTCAATCTGGATGTCACTTGCTTTCTCTCTCTCTCTCTTTGGATTCCTTGTCAATCTGGATGCCATTTACTTTCTTTCTCTCCATTCCTTGTCAATCTGGATGTCATATTTTCTCTTTCCATTCCTTGTCAATCTGGATATCAACTTAGTTCTCGACATTCTGTTGTTTATTGGTGTTGTTCCATCAAAAATAATTCCTTTTTGGCTGTTTCCGTGAGGTTTGTAAACCATTTCCACAATGAAACATTTCAGAACTTTCTACGAGACTTTTTTATTGCTGCCACTATGTTTTCATATGTTTCTGCGAGGTTATTTTGACTGTTTTCACGAAATTTCTTTGGTTCTTGACTTTCTTTATAGACTTACCAGTACTTGCTTTAGTAAGTCGCATACAAGCGTCCGAGTAGTCAGTGAGTAGTTACGAAGCTTGCTTGTCACAGCAAAGATACTGAGTTCAATCCCCGATCTCGACATATTTCAGTCAATCCAGTTGTAAATTGTTTCATGACTTTCAGTTAGTGTAAGCACGGCTGCATAGGAAAAGATTAGTAATCCTACCAAACCAAAACTGTATCACAATAAAATGAAGTCTCTAACACTCTATCCCGACGGCAATCTCTGATATGGTGTAATCTTTACGTCATATCTAGATGCAGCTATCAAAGAAAAACAAAACAAATACATTTTACCTGTTCAACACGGTCTGCTGAAAATATGACGTTTTCCGGCTGCATCCTGTACGTGTTCTCATAACCCACACATGGATGATGCTTGCAAACTGACTTGGACTCAACAGCATGAGACAGCCAATGCAATTGCTGATGGAATCGACAAGACCTGGCTTTGGAAGGAACACTTGTTGTTGAGTTTTCTAAGCTGCTCTCACTGTTACCGAGAGCATGCCCAGCTCTGGTCATGCGTTTTCTGAAGCCTTCCATTGCTTGCTGAATATAAATGAGCACAACGGACAATGTTATTTGTGAAAAATAACGACGAATAATAGAGTTATTTGGTTATATCACATGAAAGCTAAAATATGTGAATCATCCGGAAACGGTCTATAGTGGCGGTGTTTGTTTACATTTTTAGGACCACCGGCACAGGTAAGGTGTAAGGTGTTATGGACCAAAGTCAGGTAAGGTGTTGTGAAATAAAGTCAGGTAAGGTGTAAGGTGTTTTGGAACAAAGTCAGGCAAGATGTAAGGTGTTGGGGAACAAAGTCAAGCAAGGTGTAAGTTGTTGTGGAACAAAGTCAGGAAAGGTGTAAGGTTTTGGGGAACAAAGTCAGGTAAATTGTTGTGGAACAAAGTCAGGCAGGGTGTAAGGTGTTGGGAACAAAGTTAGGTAAGGTGTTGTGGAACAAAGTCAGTCAGGGTGTAAGGTGTTGTGGAACAAAGTCAGGCAGGGTGTAAGGTGTTGTGGAACAAAGTCGGCTTACACATGCAGTAGCCGCGCAGTGTATACGCTATGTTTTTATACATGTTATTGTGATTTGAACCCGTATCCCTTTAGTCAGAAGACTGGTATGGAAACCATTCGACCATCCATCTCCATATATAGACAATGTGAGGTAATAAATGGTCCCATAGTAGACACTGCCGTCGGAGATGAAGCTCTAGAAATGATTTTAATAAATGCTTTTCAGCTTTAGAAGATTTGGTGGCCTAGTTGTTAGGAACATGGTTTACACGTATCAGGTTCAATTCAAGTAGTGATCAGTTTGGCCTGGATTCGTTTGTTCTCAAACTCCCACTGGGGACGGCAGGGATTAGTGGTAAAGTGACACGACTTACAACCAAAGGGTCTTGGTTCGCTCCCCACCACAGCACCGCCTGTTATCCCGGAGAAGCAAACCCTTAGAAAATGCAGGAGCAAGCAGACACTTAGAAAATGAAGGAAGAAGCAAACCCTTAGAAAATACAGGAGGAAGCGGACCCTTAGAAAATGTAGGAGGAAGCAAACCCTTAGAAAATACAGGAGGAGCCAGGCCCTTAGAAAATGAAGGAAGAAGCAAACCCTTAGAAAATACAGGAGGAAGCAGACCCTTAGAAAATGAAGGAGGAAGCAAACCCTTAGAAAATACAGGAGGAAGCAGACCCTTCGAAAATACAAGAAGACGCAAACCATTAGAAAATACAGGAGGAGGCATACCCTTAGAAAATGGAGAAAGCAAACCCTTAGAAAATGAAGGAGGAAGCAAACCCTTAGAAAATGTAGGAGGAAGCAACCCCTTAGAAAATGTAGGAGGAAGCAAACCCTTAGAAAATGTAGGAGGAGGCAGACCCGTAGAAAATGTAGGAGGAAGAAAACCCTTAGAAAATACAGGAGGCAGCCCCTACAGCAGGAAACAGACCCTGCAGAAGGAAGCAGAAATATGAAATGCATGCCGAAATCAAATGCACTGGGCCGATAGGCGCAAAATAAAAACACAGTGCAACGCACACCGCCTTGTGGAATAGATAAATCAGTTGAACACAAAAAGAAACAACTCCTGCTAACAAAATCTGAAAAGGTTTTAAGTAGTAGAATGTAGTCCAGAGAACGAATGCGTTGTGTCGTAGTTTACAGCTTGACTACGACATCAGCACTTTTCGGTCCGACACATCCGACTTCAGTAGGCATTTTTTAGTACTTGGTTAGCCTCCCCTCTTCGATCCCTTCTCCTTAGCCAGTCTGCTTTGTTGCAGATGGTTACCCAGGATCATCGCGTGGAGGTGTAGAAGAGTCTTAGCAGCTCTGGTCTGCTGGTCCTGACGTTAGCAGTCAGTTATGGGTCGCTGACCGCTGCAGCTCATGCGCTACTCGGCATCTTGATCCCTGGGCTCAGTTTGACAGACAGCATGTCGTCGGTTTTTTCATGGTGTTATCGCTTCTTCGTCGATCTAGATGTAAATCGGTATTTGACAGTCAGGAGAAAGTTTTGCAGCCTTCACGGGAACTGCGGAGTTCATGGGCTGTCGTCGACACTTTCATCAATGAACGAGACTTGACATGCAGATCAAAATGAAGTCCGTTTTGTGAACTAGTTCTGTCCGTTTGCTCGCTGCCTAGACTTTCCTAACAATAAGTTAGGTACCCATGTACTGCTGAGTAGAATAGAACTGTCGGTAAGCGATCCGTGTGCCTTTTATAGGAAGAAACAAGTATTTTGACCACTCTTATAGGGTAATTGTTAGCAAAGTTCAGTGAATAATGTTGGAGCGTCTGGTCGAGTGTTTTAAAGTCGGTCTCGTTACCACGAGAACATGCGTTCAAAACATTGGTATACCAAAGATATATGTTTCTATCAACGGTAAAAGACAAATCTATCCTGCACTGTAAGTGACGACCTTTATTCCTTAGCCATACAAATCTCCAGCTGGACCTCAGCAATGTGAATAGGAGTCGTAGGGGCATTACGTAAGTAGTGCAAAATGTTAAGAATTCAATGAATCCCTTCAAAGTACCAACTATGGGGTACTTCAAGGGACTACGGTTTATCTATTTCATTGAGATCGAGGCGCTGAGCATGAGCTGCAGCGGTCAGCGACCCATAACTGACTGCTATTTTAAATTTGTCGATCTTCATATCTTCATTACTTTGTCTCACAATTTATTATCGTTTCACACATTCTTTATCGCTAGCAATATTTTGTTGAAGTCCATAATTTGCCGATTTGAAATGTAATTAATAATTAATGTTCACTTCTTTTTAAGCATTTCAACACAAGCAGCGATTTCAATTATCAAAATACGAGAGAGTAGAACAAACTGACCAGAGATCAAGCACAACGTTTATATAATTATATCATGATTATGGGAAATACTTACACCTGAATATTTTTATATTATAAAATACAAATATTCAAACCTGTTTCCGAAGAAGAGGCTATCACCACTGTGTTATATGGATACTATGTCTCGTGTTAGGGCTGGAGATATACACGCAGGCCAAAAAGAACAAAAAACAGCATTGAATTTCGTGCCTATTGTTATGTTGGCCACACTCGTTCAATTAAGAACCTCGATGACCTTTCGAACTCTCCTACCTGCCGTCGCTTTCTTAGCTTGGCCAATGTTTATATTGTGTTGTCCTGATGTAATGGGAACGGATTAGTGGAACCTGTCGTGAACATGTGGGAGTAGGGTGAGAAGTAACGGGAGCGTGGGGTGGACAGGGGGAATGTAGATCTGGAAAAGGGAGAAATGTAGAGGAAAGGGAGAGCGAGAGAGAAAGTGTAGGAGACAGAGAGAGAGAGAGAGAGAGAGAGAGAGCGAGAGAGAGAGAAAGATAAGATATTTGTTAAAAAAATTCTTTATTGAACATAATAAATTATAACAATTTTCAAATTTAAACATAAATCTTAAACAAGATTTCCTATCCCTGTATTGATTTCTTCGTCAAGTAAGATGGTGGATGTGGTTGTTTGACCCCAAATAGCAGAATTGTTGTTATTGCGCGATTATGTTGCGTTTAAAGTATAAATATGTATCATCATCATGTAGCATGTCCTTTGTAGAACGTCGCTCCCATCACAGTCTGTCTGAAAGAAACTCGTTCCCTTGCCAAAACTCCAGCCTCCGCCACTGTCATACCCAGGCATTCCTGGATATCTTGGTGCCATCGTCTTCTTGTTCTACCCTTCCTCTTTTGCCTGGCACCATACCTTCCATCACCGTCCTCTCAAGACCGTTGTGTCTCTTGATGTGACCAAAGTATTTGCATTTTCTAGCCAAAATGGAATTGATAAACCAGTTCTCCTCTATGCTCAACTCTTGCCGAATGTCTACATTTGTTCTTTTCTCTGTCCAGGGTATTCTGAGGATCTTTCTGTAACATTTTAAGTATATATATACATATATATATATATATATATATATATATATATATATATATATATACAGTAACACATTGATTGTTGTTGTTTGCGAATGCCCATAATGAGGAGGTTATTCTTTTGTGCGCCCTGCAAAGGACGTTAAGTGCTGGTTGCAGTAGCTTTCCTCACATCCCGAGCGTGCTGATCAAGGTGGACCGGGGCCCTCCATGTGGTTGTACTATGCTTGGCTTCATCTGCGTGTCGCTCACTACTACAGGGATCACGTCAAACCGCACCTTGTTGGCCAGACTGCTGTCGAGGCGACAGCAGTCTGTTTCCAGGACGCCCTGCGAGGAGGTCAGGTGAAGGTCTTGGCTAGAATATTTCTCCTGAACCTGGCTAATATTATAATCAGTGTGTTTTTTCTGACCAGACGTTAGCCTCGTCATCCCATATATAATTATATATTTTTATACATTACCATGGCGAAGTGGTTAAGCCGTCGGTCTCCTGATCAGGTGGTGTGAGTTCGACTCCTGACTCCGCCGTCTTTTTCATGCGGGGTCCCCTGCATCTCGTAGTCGACCCCTAGTCGTCTTGTCCTTGACTTGCCACTGGAGTCGGGCAGCACGAGACGAGAGAGTGAGGATAAAACGTAGCGCAGTTAATCCTTACTAAAAATAGCGCTAGCAAAATAAATTATGCCATCATCGTTTACGATGGGCGGCGGCCTATGCCTATTTATATATATACTACTCAACATAATTAAATGGGGACAGCTTACGAAATTTTACCATTTTAATAATGAAATTATCGCTGTATATTAAACAATTCATTTTTATTACGGTGAGATTTGTCTATTGAACTTCGAATTATTTTATGTAGTGTATATAAACATAAATCACAAATGGTTTCAGGCAGAATTTATTGGTCTGACATTTTCCCCAGATGGTTAGTCCTCTGACCAAGCTTATCGCCAATATAAATAGGATCAACAAGCTAGCCAAAACAAATTTTGCCGTGTTTTCTCCATTAATGACTGCCACAAACCGGCAAATGGATGTCAAAAGCCAATACGGCAAGGTCAGCGACTCCTTGAATGAATAGATTAAACGTAAGACGTTTTGCGTCCAACTGGAAGGTAACCATTGCCGTCCTACTACAGGTGGGACGGTTTTGAAGATAGGAGCAGCAAAAGCCGAAATCCTGCACCACTTGGCTATTCAGGAACTAAATGTTATTATATTAATTCGCTAGCCAAGACACATGTGTCGGATCGAAAGGTGTAAATATCGCAGTAAAGCTGTAAATTAGCGACACAACGCATTCCATTCTACATACTACATCCTGTTACTTGTAAAACCACGTTCCAAGGCTTGGAAGCACGAGATTGAGAACGAACACAGAAGACGAAAACGAAATATTAATACAACATCAATATCGTCGTTCTAACAAATTTGTACAGGTCCCCACTTTCACAATTCATTTTACGGGCTCACAACCATCCACACTTCACAGGCTTACAGCCACACTTCACAGGTTCACAACCAGCCATACTTCACAGGCTCACAGCCACACTTCACAGGCTCACAGCCACACTTCACAAGCTCACAGCCACACTTCACAGGCTCACAGCCCTACTTCACAGGCTTACAGCCACACTTCACAGGCCCACAACCAGCCACACTTCACAGGCTCACAGCCACACTTCAAAGGCTCACAACCAGCCACACTTCAAAGGATCACAGCCAGCCACACTTCACATGCTCACAGCCACATTTCCCAGACTCACAACCAGCCCCACTTCACAAGCTCACAGCCACATTTCACAGGCTCACAGCCAGCCACACTTTACAGGCCCACAACCAGCCACACTTCACAGACGAATAGCCAGCCATACTTTACAGGCTCATAGCCACACTTCAAAGGCTCATAACCACACTTCAAAGGCTCATAGCCACAGGTCAAAGGCTCATATCTACACTTCACAGTATCATAGCCATTGGCTCACAGGCTCATAGCCAGCTACACTTCACAGGCCCACAACCAGCCACACTTCACAGGCCCACAACCAGCCACACTTCACAGGCCCACAACCAGCCACACTTCACAGGCCCACAACCAGCAACACTTCACAGGCTCACAGCCAGCCACACTTTACAGGCTCACAACCAGCCACACTTCACAGGCCCACAACCAGCCACACTTCACAGGCTCACAGCCAGCCACACTTTACAGGCTCACGGCTGCCACACTTCAAAATCTCATCCCCACACTTCAAAGGCTTATAGCCACAGTTCAAAGGCTCATTGCTACACTTCACAGTAACATAGCCAAAGGCTCATAGCCAGCTACACTTCACAGTATCATAGCCAAAGCTCACATGCTCATAGCCAGCCACACTTCACAGGCCCACAACCAGCCACACTTCACAGGCTCATAGGCAGCCACACTTCACGTACCCACAACCAGCCACACTTCACAGGCCCACAACCAGGCACACTTCACAGGCTCACAGCCAGCCACACTTTACAGGCTCACAACCAGCCACACTTCACAGGCCCACAACCAGCCACACTTCACAGGCCCACAACCAGCCACACTTCACAGGCTCACAGCCAGCCACACTTTACAGGCTCACGGCTGCCACACTTCAAAATCTCATCCCCACACTTCAAAGGCTTATAGCCACAGTTCAAAGGCTCATTGCTACACTTCACAGTAACATAGCCAAAGGCTCATAGCCAGCTACACTTCACAGTATCATAGCCAAAGCTCACATGCTCATAGCCAGCCACACTTCACAGGCTCACAACCAGCCACACTTCACAGGCTCATAGGCAGCCACACTTCACGTACCCACAACCAGCCACACTTCACAGGCCCACAACCAGGCACACTTCACAGGCCCACAACCAGCCACACTTAACTGGCCCACAACCAACCACACTTCACAGGCTCATAGCCAATCACACTTCACAGGCTCACAGCCACTTCACAGGCTCACAACCAGCCACACTTCACAGGCCCACCCCCAGCCACACTTCACCTGCTCACAGGCAGCCACACTTCACAGGCCCACAACCAGCCACACTTCACAGGCCCACAACCAGCCACACTTCACAGGCTCATAGCCACACTTCACAGGCTCATAGCCACACTTCACAGGCTCATAACCAGCCACATTTCACAGGCCCACAATCAGCCACACTTCACAGGCTCATAGCCAGCCACACTTCACAGGCCCACAACCAGCCACACTTCACAGGCCCACAACCAGCCACACTTCACAGGCCCACAACCAGCCACACTTCTCAGGCCCACAACCAGCCACACTTCACAGGCTTATAGCCAGCCACACTTCACAACTAAACTTAGGCTTTATAATAGCTGTTTTTTTCGGTACTTCTTTTTAGTTACGAATGCTGGAGGATGAAGATGTCACCTTGCTACAGGAGAAAGGTGCGTTAACAGACCCTTTTTTGGGGAGTGTCCGGCTGCCTGAATTTCTTGACTCATCTCTCTCTCTTTCTCTTGTGGCAAGGCTTTCATCGACTGGAGGTCTGCGGTTCGAATCCATACTGTAATAAACCTTCTTGTCTATTGTTCATTGTTTATTCTTTCCTTCGTGATCGCTTTCACTAGTAAACATACTTTAAGGAAAAACATGCATTACCTGTGCGAATTAGCACAAGCGATGAGGGTGTGGCAGCTGAAATGCAAGAATGTTTGTCTAACATAACGAGGCAAATTGACACAGCTAGAAAAGTAAAGGTCTGAGCTAAGGAAAGTCAAACTAGACAGACAACCTCATGTCTATGCTGACAGAATAAGATTAAACAGACAGACACATGTGTGTAAGCAGACGTACAGATAGAAAAATGTAAGATCCAAGAGTGCGTGGGCAAAAAAAAAAACCCACACACACACACGCACTTCGGATATATGTAGTAGGTATTTGACAACTTCCTGTGGCTTACTAGACCTGGGGAAGTTACACATAATGTTGTCGGGGCAGCGGCCGTTACGCCTACTCGTACTATTTTTTCCTTATATGTTAACATCCCCCATACACGTATATTTGTATTTATCCCTTCTTCTATGATTTGCTAGTTCAGCATTGTTGTTATTCTTCTTCTGCGTTCGTTCTCAATCTCCCACTACCAAGCCATGAACAGGGCTTTGCAAGTAGCAGGATGTAGTCAGGAAAACGGAATGCGTTGTGTCGCTAGTTCACAGCTAGACTGCGATATTTGCACCTTTCGGTCAGACACATTGTTGTTATTTGTTGTCCCTGATGAAGGCCTATTGGTCGTAACGTTGATTTTGTTCGTGTTCTCGTCTCGGTGCAGTATCTGACCATACCCATAAAAAAATTGTGATTAAACTTAACTTTAATCAACTTTAAACATTTTGTTTCATTAATTTTTTCCCTCTGCCAAGGTATTTTTGTGATTGTGAGGTTATTCTCCAAGCAGAAATCAGTTAGTCTTTCCCCTCTTTCGTTGTTGTGTCCTAGGCCTAAAGGCCCTCGTGCTTCTTTCTCATTTTCTGCTCATATTTTTGCATTACAATCTTCAGTTATTACGACAATGTCTCTCCATTCTATTGTTTCAAAGCTTCCTGTATTCCATTCCAAGATCTTCTGCCGCAGTTGTTGGTACATATACTTGTATGACTGTGCACGTCATTGAAGTACGAAACAAATTCGAAGTATTAATGGCGGAACTGGCAACACACGTAAGAGACGCCTTATTCACAACAGCACAATATATGATACCTAAAAAAGTAGATAAGAAATAGAATTATATCACAGATGAGACACTGCAACTCATAGAAAACGAAGGATAGAATGCAACAGTGACGAATACAGAGACTACACGAGAGAAATCAGGAGGAAGATAAGAAAGACAAGAAACAATATATAATAGACATTTGCAACAAAATTTAAGACCTTCGACAGCAAGGGGATGAAAGAGAATTATTCAGAGAAATTAGAATACTGACGGGAGAATTCAAGCCCTCACTACAAGCAATCAACCAGAACACTGACGGGAGAATTCAAGCCTTCAGTTCAAGCATTCAACGATAAAAATGGCAATGTGATGTCAGAGAGCAAAGGTATACTTGAAAGATGGCAAATGTACTGTAGCGAGATGTATGAAGACAACACAAATAATAAAGACTTGATAACAAGTGATGGAGGGAGAGTTTGGACATTGGACGAGGTTCGTGCGGCAATAAAAGTACTGAAAAAAGGAAGTCACCAGGATGTGACGATATACCGAACTAATTCAAGCAAGAGGAGATGTATGCATTCGCATGTACCACACATTATGTACGAAGATTTGGTGTAGTTTAGAGTAGCCCACAACGTGGAGAAGTTCAGTATATCTCTCCATACCAAAGAAGGGTAACCTAAAACTACGCACTAACTACCGCTTCTGCAAATAATGTTCGTAAGGAAATGCTTCCTGTTTAGGATGAGAAGTGTTTGTCCCGTAAAACGTTCATAACTGGGTTGATACATTTTCTCAAAGGCGCTCCAAAATTGCTGTTGAAGAACGACCTGGTCGTCATGTTGAGCTTGCAACAGAAGCATCAGTGCGACGGGTAGAGGAGCACAATGCATGACTGATTGAATTTCCGGAAAGTGTGCTCATGGTGAGTACCCAGACAACTGACGAGCACAAAGTCAATTGAGTGGACCTGTGTTTGCACTGCTAAAGACGTGGGATAAGTGGATCGATGTTGCCGGATATTATGTTGAGAAATAATGGACGATGTAACTGGATTAATAAATGGCTTTCAAATTCACATCTCATTTAGTTTGGTTTTTAAAAATAGAAATTTGTGACCTACTTACTGACTTGTCCTCGTGTGTGTGTGTGTGTATGTATGTATTAAATAACACACACATATATATATATATATATATATATAAGGTCATGGGTGTCCGTCACTTCAGCAGGATTAACCGCTGCTCAAGAATGAAGTGTTAGACTTCAGTGTCTTAGTCACAGCCTGTGTGAGGTGAGGTGACCAGTTCCCTTCCTCGCCACCTCATTCTTCCCCAAACCATAACCCAAGTACCTTTTCACAACTTGATCGATTGGATCATGACGGTTGTGAGAGCTGCACCCTGTATATATTTATTTATTCCTAGAGATAGATTTCACTGATCTGGTCAACGAGAGTGCTGCTACTCTGTGAGTCTGGTATTTGTGCCTACATAAAGCGATCCAGAGGATATTAAGGAAATATTCAACGAGGAACTGAATCATCTTGTCAGTTCCAAGAAACGTATCGTCCCACTCAGCTTCAAGGCTAGAGGTGAGCCTGACCATATAACTTGGGAGGGGACAATTGGCATGCATGACATGAAAAAATGCATGGATTCCACTTGCTGAGCTTGTGTGCCTCAGACGATCTCGCTATAGCAAACACAATGTTTCACCTACCCACTTGTCAAAATACATCCTTGATGCATTCTCGTTTTAAGCAGTAGCACCTTATTGACTATTTCATCCACAGAAGAAGCAACATATGTGATGCGCGGGTCACATAGGCTACGTTTTTGGTCGAATGCTAGACTGACAGTTATCTGATTGTGTCTCAGTTTAACTTCAACATAGAGCCAGTGAGACGTAATCAAGACGGAAGTCCCGTGAAGGAATTACCATCACAAAACTGAGCGGATCCGTGGCAAAGAGTGTTTTAAGTGATCTGGACATTCAACCTATGAATGAATAGTTCTCTCAGTCTACGCTGGACGAGAAGTTGCAGCTCTGAAGAAGACACTGTGCTCTGCCAATTCAGAACACGTGGGTCATATTATATGCAATAAGTCCGACTGGTTTGACAAAAAGTATGAAGGCATCAAGACTGTCTGGCTGTACAGTTCCCACCAATATGATCGCTCCTCAACAATCAAGAAAAGCAGGGGGGGGGGGAAGAGGAGCAGAGAAAACAGACTAGCTTTTGGAGTACTCTGAAAAGACCATTGTTTCTGACCAAGTCCAATGCCTTGATCTAGGCGATGTATAATTGTTATTTAATGCTCTCTCAATTGTTCATGGAGTTGACAGAGGGAAAAGATCATATCTGTTGTTGGTCTACCAGATCATAATCCTCATTGTGCCTCTGTGTGTATGCGCTCAGCTAACTTGTGTAGCCATGCTCAGATAACCCTGATGAAGGCCTTACTGACAATACTAAGGAGACAGATGCCTATATAGTTGTTACAATCATTTGCATCCCTTTTATTTTTGTTAAGCATTACTAAAATACTATCTTGTAGTCCTGCATGTCTTGAGGGACAGTTGCTTACTCCCAATATTGACATAGTAAAGTATGCAGTTGGTATAACATAGCCCTTTGCGGGAATACCCAACCACGGAAAAGGCTTCAGGAGTAAACTCAGAGGAAGAATCCAGAGTCGGAGTCCCTAAGGCAGTCTAGTATCGACCAGCAATATTCTGGCAGTTCCTGTGACATGACTTGCACCAAACAGTATCCATTGTTTATCCTATGTATTTTCTAGCTATGTGTAGAGGGGGAGCATGCTACATGGGCAACAGCTTTATCTCCTGATATTTGTGCCCAAGCTTGCGACTTGGAGAGGATACTCCAGCTAAAACCCATTGTGTCTGCACAGCACGGGAAGTAGCAGTTACAGGATGTAGGGCATGAGCACGGGAAGTAGCAGTTACAGGATGTAGGGCATGAGCACGGGAAGTAGCAGTTACAGGATGTAGGGCATGAGCACGGGAAGTAGCAGTTACAGGATGTAGGGCATGATGTCAGGGGATACTTCTGACAATGGGAGAAATTCTAAGATTACATTGGATAGCCCCACACACATACACGCACGCACACATAGAAAGTGAGAGAGTACATTCTTGTCACAAAAACATAAAGTGAAACTGAATGCTATTATTTTATTCACTTATTTCTGTGTCAACATTTAGATAAAAATCAATACAAATAAGTTCATACACTAAAATACTTGAAGAGATAGAGAACACACAGTTTAAACAAAGAATACTACATTGTAAGGTGATTAGATTTTCTCATGTGAATCATGAGGCCCCTTGCTGGGGAGACAAATAAAAGGACCATTGCCCCTTGCTATGCATGTTGTCAAAGGGGACTGAAGAGTGTTATGTATGGGACTGGCAACCTCATCATGTCAAATAGAGTACTACAGGAACTACATGTATACTAGTACATAAATGTTTTCCTGATAAAGGGGTATATGCTGTTTATGCGGACATCTCATTAACACGTACAGTACGTACTGTCAGAATCAACTGTGATTTAATAATTTTGTCGACTGTTGCGTGTCTGAACAGACATGAAATTTTTGGATCCCAGGGACATTTTCAATTAGATGAGAGTGTCTTATTAGCCTATTGGTAGGGCATTCACTTGTCACATCAAAGATACAGGGGTTCATATCTTTTTATCAGTAAGCTCTAGTTAACCCAGCTGTAATGGGTATCTCTGCCTTACTGTCAGGGGAAAAAAAAGTAACAAGGAATAGAAATGCCCACACGGACAAGATGTGGCCTCATACAATAAGGTCTCTAACACTTCATCACCAACAACAGTGTCTCCTATGGAACTATTGACTACCATATCGTTACCTTTGTAGGAGGAGTAGGTGGTCAAACGGTTTGTAAGCCAGCCTCTTGATCAAGGAGACATGGGTTTAACACCTTGGAAAGACCCCGGGCTATCTCCCTTCTATTGAGCTTAAAAGAAAAACCTAGCCATGGAAAGCTCCATGGAAAGTGTCCTCCATTCCCCAACCCTATAAATTCCCCTGTCCCCCTTGGGAATAAATGGCAGAAATTTTGTTGTTTTTCTCACTGATTTTAAAGAAATAGTCAATTATCTTAGATAACTGTTTCCTTATTGATTTTATATTGATATTCAATTATCTTAGATCATTGTTTACTCACTGATTTTATATTCATATTAAAATATCTTAGATAACTGTATTGTCATTGATTTTATTTTGATATTCAATTAGATTAAATCAGTTTTCTCACTGATTTTATATTCAATTATCTTAGATTCCTGTCTTCTCGTGTGCTATTTTTGTATGTTCAGCCATCAAAGTCTTGAATATTGAAAGTTTGGTAAAAGTCTGCCACTATTCCTACATAACAACAAATAATCAACTAAATACACCGCTACAAAATTGCACATTAAAACATTTACAAATTTACTTGCGAGTCATCTAGTTTATTACAGAAGGATGTTTTAAAATTATTTTAAAGAAAGAAAGGCAGAACAAGAACTATTTGGAGAATCACAATGGATGAGCTGTGCTGCGCACCTCTGCGCGAAAAGTTGCCAATAAAAGAAATCCATCTGGTAATCTCATGTGCGACATGCCATATAGAATTAGAAGTGTATAAAGAAAGTGGGAAAATTCTACAAGCAGTAATTTACAATCCACTAGTGTCCACATAAGTGCTGTGTTTGCGGACGTACTCGGATTCATTCCCATGACATGTCCCAGTCATCTCCATCTTCTCTTTCTTATAATGCTATCCATATCTTCTTGGTTGGTGCCCTGTAAGAGTTTGTCATTTGATATTTTGTCTGGTCAAAAAGGTTTTTGAACTCTGGGTATCCCTCTTTGTCATCTTCCAGCATTCCGAACCGTATAGAAGTACCAGTAAGGCCCTACTACATATAGCGCAAGTTTAGTTTTATACCCTTGTCATTTGGCTACAACTTATGCTAATATCCTTATGTTTCTGTCTTATGTGCTACAGTAAAATTACTATTTTTATCCCTGTGCTTCTGTCTAATAAAATTACTATTTTTATCCCTGGGCTTCTGTCTAATAAAATTTCTATTTTTATCCCTGGGCTTCTGTCTAATAAAATTATTATTTACATACCTATATCTTCGTCTTGTGCTGCAACAAAACGACTATTTATATCCTTGAGTCAGTAATTTACAGCAATAGTGACATTAATAGTTTTGTGTTTGGTCATTGAACTACATTACATTTTACTTTTCTTTGTTCTATTAACTATATCAGCCTCATCTTTAATGGAAAACTATATTTCCATTACACTATACATAATTTTAAGGAAGAATCTGCATGCTGGTATCTGACTAGATCAAAGTGTCCTGTACCAGCTCAATATTCACAAACATATCACCGTCCATATCCCTAAATTGCCTCCAAGATGTGACTGTAGTGAATCAAATTAAAGATTTGGAAATGGCAGCAAATATGATCTCAATAATGAACAAAACAGTACAGAGCAATATATTGCACACACTGAAAACACAAGTAAAGCTGAACTTCATGTAAAAGTAAGCTGGTAGCCCCATCATTGTCAAAAGTGAATTGTCACAAACAATACTGAAAGCAAACAAAAGCTACTTTATTACATTGACTACTATTTATGGACTTTCAAAAAGTCACATAAAATTGAGATTCAACCTCAGTTTACCCAGATCTAAAAAAAAAGAATATTTTCTTGCTCATCATTACAGACATACATTTGTTAAAATGTTTTTTAAAAATTGGAATGGAAAATATTCATCAACAGATCACAAATAAATGGTAAAAAATGACCATACAAAAATGAGGCCAATAATAACATTTGATATTAGGCAGTGAATCTGTGTTTGAAATATTTTGTTGAAACAGACCTGGGATGATAGGATTTAGTGTCATTAACAGTCTTGAGATCGTGATCTTGATGACCCGTTCCTCAGCGTAGCTGCGGGTCCCAACTTCGTCTCCAGCGGACCATGTCTTGGGCCATGAAAGCCCAGTGCATGGTAAGTGCTCCTCTAGAGACATCTCGGATGTTGTAGTGTACAGCAAGGGAGTCTGGCCAACACATTGGAGGTCTTCCCCGCAGTCTCTTCTTACCTCGGGGGTACCAGACTGCTGTAACTATGCTCCATCGACCATCGTTTTGTCGCAACATGTGACCTGTCCATCTATGTTTTGCCTTGTCTGCATAGATTACCGCATCCTTGACCAGGGACAATCATCTTATGTCTGAATTATGGAGACCTTGAATGCGTTGATTCCGGAGAGTGATTCTGACCAAGCGTCTCTCAAGGGAGGCCCGGGTCACTCTCAATTTGTCCTCTAGTGATTTTATTAGTGTCCACGTCTCGGCACCGTAGCACATCGCAGGGAGTGCAATGGAATTGAAGAGGGACGCTCGTAAGTCTTGGTCATGACAACCATCCAGGACCGTGTTAATAGATGAGAAGGCTACCCAACCCACACAACGACGTCTTGTCAGTTCAGGTTCCAGGTTATTCTCTATATTGAGAAGATGTCCAAGATAAATGTACTCGCTGACATCCTTTAATCGTACCGCACCAAGAAAGACTGGGTCACAAGTGACGATTCAATTGCGCAACACTTTGGTCTTCGAGACATTCATCTCCAGACCTGCTTTCTTGCCCTCTCCATTGAGTAGCTGCATCATTTGGTTGGCTTCTCCTGCGCACTCTGTGATGAGCACTATGTCATCGGCAAATCGAAGGTGATTGAGGCGTCTGTCGTCAATAAGGATCCCAAATCTTGAGATATATACCTAAAATATATGTTCAGTTAATTCCCATGGAAGAAACATATTCATTTACACTATTCTGGCATAGGCTCTTCATTCTATGAATTGAAGGAGTAATAGCATGGCACAATGGAAATATCACATGTAATCACAGTGATACATATATATAACTTCTCTGTCAGATACATCTGTCATAGAAAAATATCAACTGAGATGAACATAAGTTGTTAACCTTATGCACGGACATATGCTGAGAGCCCAAAGTGTGAAAAATGGAAAGAAATAAAGCCAACTGTGAATCTTAAAATGTGAAAAATGAACAGAAACAATTCCATTTTGTGCACAATTATTGTTTTGCAATAGTTAAAATCCTGATCAAAAGGGTATTACCATCCGTGGCAACCATTAGCATTTTTGTGAGCAAAAACATTTAAATTGATTGTCCTAAGTAGACCTCTTGGCAAAATTTTATCCAACCATGTCACAGCATCTGAGGTACATGAAAGGTAATGAATGCTTTGACACTTTTATACTATAAGAAAGTAAAATTAAATGACTGCTCTAATATTAAACAGAAAGCTTAAAGTTATGTATCTTCTGTGAATTCTTTTTTTGATTTATGCTTTTCACTGACAGAACTCTTTCAGGTTTTTCAAATATTATTTCAGATATAAGAATTCGTGGTTAAATAACTGCAGAGTTGTCTGCTTATGACAATGATGGAAACAATGATGCTCAAGTGTTAATCACAGAAAGACATTTCAGAATATTTATCTCCTGTGTCTCACTTTAACGTGTATCAAATACATTTATTTCAAAGGGACATCTGAAGCTCACATTTACCTACGTCGATGTATATCCATGCTTGTCTAGTGCCTTGCATAACTTGATAATGCCTCTATCTTCCTTCAAGGCCAGGTGGATGGGGTACTTCATGTGGTGTTATACAGCAACTAACAAACACATGTTGGTTTCATTACAAGGCATTGGGCTGGAGGACAAGAGCCCTGTTGCTGCTGTATCTGTTTCAGCTATCTATAATCCCAAAGAGCTAAACCTTATAAATGAATTAGCTTAAAAAACATCCCTTCACCAAGTTTTACATAAAACACCAGAGAGGAAACTTTCAAATCTTATAGAAAAAAACTGATGTTTAAAACCTTCTTCTGGCACTGAACACTCAATAAATGAGAACAGTCCACATATACACAAAAATGTAAATGTATGTTCCTATTTGCCTCTATAAACGAAATGTCAAACAATATATATACAGCTAAGAACAATACTTTGCAGAAGCTAATATTGCCACTTTGACTATTATGCTGCGAGTCAACACACAATACTGTCATAGCAACAAATTTCTGGTATTACAAATGATATCAAATACATGACTCAGCACAAATACAAAGTACCACAAAAAGCACTACTGCAAAAACACATAAATGCTTTGGCAAAGGCTTCACATCTGTCGCAGTGACCTCCTACTCCAGGTGGAACGTAACAAAGGAATGATCAAATATCTTACCCAGTTGCGACTTTTATTTAGAGAAATTTAAACAAAAATTACCCTCAATCTGTTACACGAGTACAACATCATAATGATAGAAGTCAGATATCATATATAAGGACGCCAATAATTTGATCAAGAATGCAAACATTTGTATTTGCAAATCAAACATATCAAACCCCTTACACTGATTACCTTCATGAGACATGGATACTAGTGTTACGACAGACTTACTCAACATCAAATTACTAACACTGACAACATTCATCAGTCGTACACGCTAGTGCCACAGCAGACACCAATCAAAACCATACTGCACAAGCAACCAGCAAACAGAATATATTCTCTCTTATTTGTCTATTTCATGTTATCACATCATGTAGAGCATAGAACCATGAATAGTTGTTCTCCCATGTTGTTGATCTTCCAAGATTAGGAAGACCATCCTCAGAGTGCAGCGATGAAAATGCTGAAAGAGTGAAGAAAATCATTGACCAGGATAGGAAAATGACAATTGCAAAGATATCTAGGTCAGCAAAACTGAATGAAAGTACAGTTTTTAGAATTTTACACAACCGACTGAACATGAGAAAAGTGTGTGCCCGCTGGGTCCCGTGTCTGCTGACATGTGAACAGAAATAAACAAGGGTTGACTGCTGTGGCAATTTGCTCAAAATGTGTCGGTCGAAAAACATGTTGCCGACCATGGTGACAGTAGATGAGACTTGGGTTCACCATTATGACCCAGAATCCAAAATTTCCAGCATGCAGCAGAAAACCCCAGGCTCACCAACACATGTCAAGCCAAGAGCACAGAAATCTGCAAGAAAAGTGATGCTGACTGTTTTTTGGGACATCAAAGGTGTCATATTGAAAGATTACCTGCCTCATGGCAACACGGTTAATGGGCAATATTATGCAGATCTCCTTACCAAACTAAGAAAGACTGTGACCAGAAAACGAGGGATAGCGCGCACTCAAATTCTGCCTTTGCTTCAAGACAACACGCTCTCCCATAAAGCAAGGCTTGTGCTGTAAACAGCCAACGATTTGAATATTGAAATTCTTCCACACCCCCCATATTCTCTGGATTTAGCTCCATCAAACTTTTTTCTTTTCCCAAAACTTAAAAAACAGCTGAAATGAAATCATTTTGACAGTGACGAAGATGTCATTCTGTCTTGTGATAACTACTCCTTCATGGTCAGGGTAAATACTTATGACAAGCACCTTGGATATGGAGAAGGAAGAAAAAGTTACAAAAGTTGATGTGGGTAGGAGATTCATAGTTTGACTACGACAGAGTTTCATTACGGTCATTGACTGAACGGATGAGACAACGGTCTGCTAGCCATATTGGTGTGACTTCTACTTCTTCTTTTGCATATGTCCTGATAAGGATGTTATGTTATAGTTTGCAGTGAAACTGCGGTATCCTAATTCTGAGAAGCACATAAAATTAGTTGACACAGAAGGAAGGCACATGGGAGTCATGACCCAATTGTGCCCTGTCCACTTAGTGTGTCAAGAAGCTAAAGACTGAAACACTTGTTTAGCCCGGGTGTGTGGGGTAGTAAATTGCCCAGTGTGTACAATGCTGTACATATAGTTATCTATCACTCTACATATGGTGCTGTTAGTATATCAATAGCTTATGCTGGCAAGAAAAACATAAAATAACATTTGAAACATATTCTGGAAACACTTAATGAATAAAAAACAGAATAGTTTGAAATGTATACCAATAAAATGTACCCAAGTCACATACCCACAAAAAACCAAAACCCTGTTGTGGTTTCATAATTTACAAAAATGATATTGCCCCAAACATGTGTACAATATATCAGTTTTGATATTTCATACAGTAATAGAAGGTTGGAAACAAAATAAAACCATTGTAATATTGATCAATATATTTGCCCCATTTGATTACTGTGTTACTTAATGACAAATTCTTGTCATTGTCAGGTATAAGAAAAAGTAATTTCACATAATAACTGCATAATAAAGACACATGATTCCTAGTTTCACATGGGATAACTTTCACCCACTTACTGACATAATAAAGTCACAAGATTCATAATTTCACATGGGATAACTTCCACCCTCTTACTGACATAATAAAGTCACTAGATTCATAGTTTCACATGGGATAACTTTCACCCTCTTACTGACATAATAAAGTCACAAGATTCATAGTTTCACATGGGATAACTTTTACCCACTTACTGACATAATAAAGTCACAAGATTCATAGTTTCACATGGGATAACTTTCACCCACTTACTGACATAATAAAGTCACGAGATTCATAGTTTCACATAGGATAACTTCCACCCACTTACTGAAATTATAAATACACAGGATTCATAGTTTCATAAGAGATAACTTCCACTGACAAAATAAAGATGCACGATTTATAGTTCAACATAGGATAACTTCAACCCATGTAACAAAGATATTTTCACTGACCTTTGGAGCAACAATTATAATTACAAATTAAACACATTAGTAACAGACTGCATATGTTTGTCAATATTATTTTATGAACACAATTTTACATTAAGTTATTGACTATTGTATTAAATTAGTGATTCAACAATCATTGAGCTAATAATTATAATGAGTTGATGATTGTTGTGTATTAAGTCAAACATGGGGGAGGAAGACTAATGTCTGGTCAGACAAAATATACTGAACAGATATGTTAGTCAGGGTTAGGCAAAACATACTGGCCAAGAACCTCACCTCCGCTTCCTAGTAGTCCCCCCCCCCCCCCCCCCCTTGGAAACGGGCTGTTTTCATGTCATCCTGCCTAATGAGGTGAGGGATCGAGGTGATCCCTATAGTAGTGAGTGACACACAGATGAATCCAAGCATAGCACAACTGTCTCAATGACCCCTGTCCACCTTCATCAGCACGCTCGGGATGTGAGGAAATCTACTGCAACCCGCCACTTAACGTCCTTTTCAAGGCGCATAAAAGAGCACCCTACTCATTGTGAGCAATCGCAAACAACAACAAATCAACCATTGTTTTATTGAGTTGCCGATTATTGTGCATTAAGTGAGTGATTGATTGCTGTAATAAGTTACTGATTGTTTTAATAAGATAATAATATTTGTATAAAGTTTATGCTTGTATTGAATTACTGATTATTAGTTGAGTTTCCGATTGTTATATTAAGTTACAGAGTACTTCATTAAGCTACTGATTGCTTTACTAAAATAATTGCTGTAATTTATTGATTGCTGTTTTAATTAATCGATTGCTGTATTCATTTATTGATTGCTATGTAACATTATTGAATGCTTTATTAAGTTACTGTCTTTTCACTAGTACATCTTACTGCCTTCAAATATAATTCATACTTCATAATTTGGGATCATAAACTGCAGCGGTCAGCTACTCATAGCTGACTGCTAGCGTCAGGGTCAGTGAACCAGAGCTATCAAGACCCTTCTACACCTCCACGCGCTGATCCTGGATAACAAGCTGCAACAGAGCAGACTGGTTAAGGAGAAGGGATCGAAGAGGGAGGGCAACCCGGTACTCAAAAATGCTTGCTGAAGTCAGATGTGTTGGACCGAAAGGTGCAAATATCGCAGTAAAACTGTAAACCACGACACAACGCATTCCGTTCTCTGGACTACATTCCGCTACTTGCAAAGTTTTTTCAGGGCTTGGTAGCGGGAGATTGAGAACGAACAAAGAAGAAGAAGAAATATAATTCACATTCTGAACATTGTAACCAAATAATTCAAGCCACCACAAAGGAAACATTCAAAAACCTCAGACATCAACATTTAATTCATTTGTATAATCCTCAGCGCAGACATCCAACTAATTTGTGACAATGAGTCATTTATCAATAATATAATTTAAATCAATAATGAAACAACTAAGAAATGATTGTAAGGCTACTTGTTAATTCTTTACAGAACCTTGTGATCTGCCCCGTCCACATACAAAATGTTAGTTTTGGTACAAATTAACTTAACTTAATGTTTTTATTCTGGTTTAGAAGACTCAACAGAGTCTGTATACAACAGTTTCTTGGAGAGTGGGTTTTACAGATGTGCAAGTCCATCTTAATAGACTCAAACACTAGAGCTAAGTAGACCTGCAGCCAGTTAGGCACCATCTATAGCTGCTCTTAACAAACCACCTGAGGAAAGGTACAAATAACTTGGGTAGATTTTGAATTTGAATTTTGTCAGGGCAGACACCATTAAGCCTACTTTATTCGATTTCCAACTGCCAAGGAACTTTAATGTGCTCGACACTGAACACGGTCGTCCGATCTCATTACCCAGAGATCAGGGGAATTTTTACCAGAAGATCCATGTGAAAAAAAATCATGGTCACTACAGTGATTCGAACACACGACCTCCGGCACCCAAGGCAGACACCTTAACTGGAAACCATTGTTGAACATCGACATCTAGCAGGTGCTTTACATTTCATAATTTTGTTACGCAGTTTCAGGTTTTTAAATAAACTAAAACATGGGTGACAATCAGGTACATACTTTTCACTTAATGAAGAGTTTTTGTCCTCCTATCTGGTGGACATTTCCGTTCTCAGTGTTAGATTCTGTGTGATGGTATTAACAGTTCAAGAGGTGAGAAAGGACTTATTTGGTCAGGCCAATGATCATGTATCTGCATTACATGTAGATATTCAATACAAGTCCCATACAGACTCTAACTTTGGAACAGAGAACAACAAAAGGGGCAATGATTTAGAGGGGATAAGCAACAATTTCTATATACATGGTGAGTAAAAATAATAAAAGTTATGTTCCATCCCCTACTTCCGCATTAATGACATTTAACCCTTTAAAAAGTAAAGTAAAGTATTCCATAGCATTACTGTCGTAAGGGTGTGAGGTGTTAGCGATCTCACATTTCAAAGGCTCTGCTATATGAGGGCGGTAGCCATCTCCTCTCCCTCGCCGCTTTTACTTCCCGGACTGAACCGGTACCCATTTAAGGCTGGGTCGACCCGGGAGCCATTGCGGTCTGAAAAAAACATTACCGCCTCAACTGGGGAATGAACCCAGGACCACTCAGATGCGAAGTCAGCGGGCTAACCACTGCGCTACACTGCTCCCTTTACACAAATATATATTTTATAACGAATACTTCATGTCATAGATAGTTTAATTGTGTGTCTTAAGATGTTTAAATCATAGCTTTAGCTCAATTTGTTTAATATTAATTATTTTATTTGGAAAAAACAATATTTGCCATACAGAGCTGCAGCACTTGCCTTAGATCGTACGACAGAAATCTGCAAAATTAGGATAGACTGGAAAGAGTTAAACTGTTCATGAATGTTCACAAACAAAAAAGTCTAGCTTCACTATATGTGCATACTTCTTTGTTGGTAGCTCTATTCAAATTACCCCATCTATTTCTTTCATAAACTTTGCATTTTGTCTGAGGTTTCTCTCTAGTCACCATTTTTATCCCTCAATTTGGTTGGAAGAGGGCCTATGCTCCTCTCACATGTGCAATACAACAGTTCCTCTATCAGCAAAATAAGACTCACAACAAATCAGTTTAATAGGTGTACTGACCATTTTATATACCAAAAAAATATGATCTGTTTTGATGTTGTTTGCATACAAAATATAAACATTATTTCATTTTGCATATAAAGAGCTTACATTAGTTGTTAATGTTGAACAGATTACCAGTTTCACAAATGCATAAGTTTCCGTCAAAGTTTCATAATTTGTTAAACATTTCACATCCACTAAAATAAGTTAATATTTGTCCCATATACAAAAAAGTCTTTGGACATTCTGTTCTGGTCATGCTGGGATTCTCAGCAATGAAAGAGATAAGCTAACTTTGAAGGCAGAAGTAGCTGAAACATTAGATTTATATACAGCAACCTCATCATGTAAAATGATTACTACAATGAACCACAACTGCAAGCAAGACTGCATACAAGTGCTCAGTTAAGGACCTACTAGGGGGGGGGGGGGGGGGGGTGGTAGCAATTGTGGTGCTTCACATTAAACCAATAGGAGAAAGAACAATAAGACTTGAATAATGCTTCAAGTGTTCTAGTCCTACATTCAACTTGTTTGAATCTACAGGCTGCAATCAACACATCTCTAACTGAAAGTTTTCAAGCATTACTCAACCACCAAAATGAAGAATGGACAAGAGGACTTGTATAATGCTTCAAGTCGTTTAGTCCTACTTTTGATCTAACTTCTGTTTGTTTCTATAGGCAACACTAAATCCAGTCTGACAAAGTTTTACAGACAACACTCAACTCAGCTTTGACAAAGTTTTACAGATAACACTCAAACCAGCCCTGACAAAGTTGTTCAGACAACACTCAACCCAGCTCTGACAAAGATTTCCAAACACCACTCAACCCAGATCTGACAAAATTTTACAGACACCACTCAACCCAGCCTGAAAGTTTTCAAGTACAACTCAAACCCAGCTCTGACTGAAAGTTTTCAGTTGGGAGAAAACAATATTAGAAAGATAGATAAGGAAAGGGACCCAGGGATTATAATATATCATACAGGAAAGGTGAGTGAGCAAGTTAAGGTAGCAGTGAAAAAGGCAAATGCAATGTTAGGTATGATAAAAAGAAATATTAAACATAGGAGCAAGGAAGTGATCGTCAAACTGTATAAAGCTTTAGTTAGACCTAGATTGGAGTACTGTGTACAGGTGTGGAGTCCTTATCATAGAGGGGACATAAACATGCTTGAAAGAATACAAAAAAAGAGCGACAAAGATGATAGTGGGATTCCAGAATTACAGTTATGAGGAAAGACTCAGAAAAACCGGCCTACAGTGTCTCGAAGAGAGAAGAATTCGTGGTGACTTAATACAGGTTTATAAGATGATCTGAGGAATGGATAAATTAGACTATAACAAGTTTTTTAAAATACAGCCACCTACAATAACAAGAGGGCATAGCTACAAGCTGACTAAAGAGAGGTCCAGATTAGATATTAGGAAATATTTTTTTAGTCAGAGAGTGGTGTCTGCTTGGAATGCATTGCCAGAGGAGGTAGTGGAGGCAGGGACAGTTAATGCATTTAAGAATAAACTGGATGCGCATAGCTTTTAGAGCAAGGTGATGTAAATGTAACTGGTTGTATACAGACTCTGCAGGGTCTTCTAAACCAGTATAAAGACGTTAAGTTAAGTTAAGTTTAGTACAACTCAAACCCAGCTCTGACTGAAAGTTTTCAAGTACAACTCAAACCCAGCTCTGACTGAAAGTTTTCAAGTACAACTCAAACCCAGCTCTGACTCAAAGTTTTCAACTCAACCACTGTAAAGGCTCTGACACTAAGGTAAACAATTATACACAATGCCTTGTACGTGGACTCATGACTTTACACTTGTCTACCTAACCTGTTACATCTTCACATCAATTAACACCAGCTGCAACTTAGACATTCAAAATTGTGAGTGCAAAGGGCAACATCAATGTCAGGTATGACATACTGAACAAGAACTCCACCTCATGTCCACACTGTATACCTGGAAACAGACTCTGCTGTAGCAGTTTGCCCAGTAAGGTGGGGATCAACAATCTGATCCTCGTATTAATGAGCCTATTGAGATGCCTTGTAATGTACTACAGTGAGGAGAGCCCAAATCCACCTTCTTCAGTATAAGTAAAAGTAAAGTAAAGTATCCCATAGCATTACTGCCGTAGGGGTGTGAGGTGTTAGCGATCTCACATTTCAAAGGCTCAGCTATATGAGGGCGGTAGCCATCTCCTCCTCTCCCTCGCCGCTTTTACTTCCCGGACTGAACCGGTACCCATTTAAGGCTGGGTCAACCCGGGAGCCATTGCGGTCTGAAAAAAACATTACCGCCTCAACTGGGGAATGAACCCAGGACCACTCAGATGCGAAGCCAGCGCGCTAACCACTGCACTATGCGGCTCCACTCTTCAGTATGCACTGGGATATAAAGTGAAGCTATGGCAGACCTGCTACTGGAAATAATTAGTTTTAAAACACTGAAATAACTCATTATAAGTAGCTGAAGAACTCAGTACGAGTAGAACTCAGTACGAGTAGAACACAGTAAGAGAATATTCTAAACACATCAACTCAAAATGATATGTCAACATCATAGCCATATATTGAGTTCTTGATTGCTAATGACATTTCACCCAATGCTTTATTATCAATGGCTCTGAGCCATAAGTCCTTTCTTGTTATCAATGGCTCTGAGCCATAAGTCCTTTCTTGTTATCAATGGCTCTGAGCCATAAGTCCTTTCTTTTTATCAATGGCTCTGAGCCATAAGTTCTTTCTTGTTATCAATGGCTCTGAGCCATAAGTCCTTTCTTGTTATCAATGGCTCTGAGCCATAAGTCCTTTTTTGTTATCAATGGCTCTGAGCCATAAGTCCTTTCTTGTTATCAATGGCTCTGAGCCATAAGTCCTTTCTTGTTATCAATGGCTCTGAGCCATAAGTCCTTTCTTGTTATCAATGGCTCTGAGCCATAAGTCCTTTCTTGTTATCGATGGCTCTGAGCCATAAGTCCTTTCTTGTTATCGATGGCTCTGAGCCATAAGTCCTTTCTTGTTATCAATGGCTCTGAGCCATAAGTCCTTTCTTGTTACCAATGGCTCTGAGCCATAAGTCCTTTCTTGTTATCAATGGCTCTGAGCCATGTCCTTTCTTGTTATCAATGGCTCTGAGCCATAAGTCCTTTCTTGTTATCAAGGGTTCTGAGCCATAAGTCCTTTCTTGTTATCAATGGCAGTGTCAGAGTGGAGTAAGTGCGTGCCTCTTACGGCAAGGGGGCTAGTTTTATGGCAAAGGGGCTAGTTTTATGGCAAGGGAGCTAGCTTTACGACAAGGGGGCTAGTTTTAAGGCAAGGGGGCTAGTGTCATGGCATGCTCCTAAAGCCCATATAAGAAAAAACTATCATTACAGAGTTTTTGTTAATGCTGGACGTATTGGTCTTTACAAGGCTGAGGAGTAAAGGCCATTTATCTCAGTAAATGGTACAAGGTCAGCAGGCCAGGTTATTATCCTATTATCCTCTATAATAACACAGACACCTATTCATCCTCTGGATCTCCTGACTAGGAGATCTGTACGGTAACAGCTCATTGTATCATTACAAAACTACAAAATATATAATTTATATTTGGGAATGGCTGCCGGTGAACAATAAAATGAGTTATATTTTACACATCATGTCAAGATGAATTCATATACAGATATCCCCCACTTTTCGACGATCTACACTTTCGACGATTTTCAAGTTATAATCAGAACCCTACATTGGACACATGGTCCGCTCTTTGTACCCATTTTGTCACGTTTCTATGACAGTAAATGAACTTCTACGCCCCACATTGCTTTAGTTTTTCTCAATCAACTTTGCACCACCTTTTCATATACTCCATGTATAGAAGTCATTCAGTGCTTTTGCACAGTAATATATATAGTGCATTATTTACATTTTTTAGTGGTAAAAATGCATTTGCAAGCTAAAATACAACTGGGTTCTGCATTTTGATATTTTTTCAACAGTGCTCTGATACCTATCCTGACAAATTAGTGGAGACAATTTATATGTTCTAATGAGGTCACAAGATACAAAATAACACCAACTCCCAATCATATATATTGCAACAATTTCAGCACAGAAGGCCACAGATAATGAATAATACAAAAAAGCCAATTGACTTCAATATTACAACAAATAAAGTGCTCCGTGAACTGCTCTAAATGTATCAAATATTTAAATTGATACAAATGAGCTGGGATGAATCATCACAAATTGCAGTCAATTATAATTTAAACTGGTATACCATGTGCTCTTCTTGACGCCAATCAATAATTCCTGTTCCAGTCATTCCAAAGCATATGACCAGTCAACCAACCAATGACCTTCTCAATGTTGAAAGAGTTCTTATCTGGAGTAGTAGACTCTGTAGTACAGGGTCTTGGAGCGCCATAAGGAGTAAGAGTTGTCAAATTTGAGAAGATAGACACCCTGTCCAGGATATGTGTGGCTTCCACAGTAAACTTCCTCATGGCAATCTCTACGGTAGACAGGTATGATCTCATCTGTGGGTGGTTTGTTCTCGACTTTCTTAGAGGGACCTTTTTCAACATCTCCTCCTTTGTTTTCTGGGTACAGGGAGTAAAAATAGAAATATGAAAATAAAATAATTTAGATGGCTGGAAAAACTGGGAAATATGAAAAAACAAAAACTTTACCAAGACCATAACTTACGAGCCTCTTTCTTCAATTCCACTGTCTTCTCTGGTATGTGCTATGGTGCTGAGACAATGGGCTTGGTCGGAATCACTCTCTGGAACCAACGTATGCAAAACCTCCACAATTATGACATAAGACGATTGTCCTTAGGGAATGATGAGTAATCTATGCAGACAAGGCAAAACATAGATGGGCAGGTCATGTTGTGACGAAACAATGGTCGATGGAGCATGGCAATAGCAATCTGGTATCCCCAGAGGTAAAAATAGGCAGGGAAAATACCTCCAATGCATTGGTCATTCTGTACACAACAACATGAGATGCCTCTGGAGGAAGTCTTACCATGCACTGGACTTCCGTGGCCCAAGACTGGATCCACTGGAGACGAAGTTGGAACCCGCAACTACGCTGAGGAATGAGTCATCAAGATCAAGAAGAAGACTTTCAAAACGGCCAGAAATAAGACAAAGACATCAAATATTATGTACCAATCACAAAGAAGACAATGAAAGAAGAATTTTAAACCCTGACTCCAAAGTATCATAGATAAAAAGAGAAGGAAAGACATTACGATTGTGATGGGTCCTTGAATGCTATGATTGGGAACGAAAATACAAGTTTTTAAGAAATCACAAGCAAACATAGAATCAGGACTAAAAATGAAAAAGGAGATTTACTCGTTTACTTCTGTGCTTTAATGTATCAACTGGTGACATATGTAGATTTTTAAAATTTTTTTTGTGTTCGCTTTATTTCTCTATTTCCCAAGGCGGTGTGCGTTGCACTGTGGTTTTTATTTTGCACCCGTCAACCCAGTGCATCCGACTTCAGCATGAATTTTATGTAAGGGTCTGCTTCCTCCTGCATTTTCTAAGCGTTTGCTTCCCCGGGTTAACGGCTGGTGCTGTGATGGGGATCGAACCCAGCACCTTCTGGTTGTGAGCCGTGTCACTTAACCACTAGCCCACGCCGTCCCCAATGGAATTTGACAAAACATCTTGATGATCTGGACTTTGTCTTGGCTCTTCTGTCCCATAACTGAAATATGATGATTATGAGAGACTGTATTTGCAGATACAGTCTTACAGGATGGGGGTGGAATTTTGCAAATATTTTTAGCAGAAATATAAACGAAGTAGGAAGTTCAAACAAATATTTGAAAATAAAAATACAAAAGGCAAGAGAAGTTTTCATTTGCATTGGGGAACTTATTGAAATGACAAGTAATTAAGTACAACATGAAAATAAAAATCTTTAACTTCAATGTAAAGTCCACTCTTCTGTATGGCTCTGAAACATGGAGAACAAAAAACAAAACAACGATAATGGCACAGACTTTCATATATGGATGACTTAACAGAATAGAGAGATTGTAATGGTATCATAAGCTGGCTAACGTGAAACTGTTGGAGGTTCTGGCATTGGATAGGACACACATTAAGGAAACCAGTATACAGCATTACAAGACAGAGTTTCTTATCTGGAATCTCCAAGGCAACAGAAGCGGAGACAAACAAAAATACATATGGAGAAGAGAGCTTAAGACAAACATAAGGGAAACAGGGATAAAGAAAGAAACTAAATCTTATTCACAAAGAAAAGTATAGAAAGAAAATATATCATATTCACAAAAAAAAGTATAGAAATAAACTAAATCAGATTCACAAAGAAAAGCATAGAAAGAAAATAAATCATATTCACAAAGAAAAGTATAGAAAGAAACTAAATCATATTCACAAAGAAAGGTATGTAAAGTAACTAAACCATGTCCACAAAGAGAAAGAAACTATATTATATTCACACACAAAAAGTATAGAATAAAACTAATAAATCATACACACAAACAAAAGTATTAAAGAAACTAAATCAACCTAGAAAGATAAGATATTCTCTGGAGTAGAAAGTTGTGAAATTGTTATCTTAAGACAACAGTAAAATGTGTCATCTTTAGCTGCACTTTTTTTCTACCTATCTTTAGAAATGAAATTGAGCCCACAACCTTTTGCTCGCTAGAGCATTATCTTATTAAACCAGCCTACAGTGTTTATAAGATGATCAGAGGATGGATAAATTAGACTATAACAAGTTTTTTTAAAAATACAGCCACCTACAATAACACGAGGGCATAGCTACAAGTTGACTAAAGAGAGGTCCAGATTAGATATTAGGAAATTTCTTTTTAGTCAGAGAGTGGTGAATGCTTGGAATGCATTGCCAGGGGAGGTAGTGGAGGCAGGGACAGTTAATGTATTTAAGAATAAATTGGATGCACATAGATTTTAGAGCAAGGTGATGTCAATGAAACTGGTTGTATACAGACTCTGCAGGGTCTTCTAAATGAGTATAAAGATGTTAAGTTGAGTTAAGTTATCACATCAGCTTGTTTAAGACAATGAGGAAGCTAGTTTTAGGGTTGGAGTATTCCAAGATGGCGGCTACTAGTGCAGACTGTAAGAGTTTTGCCTAAATTAATGGTGTGATAGGGCATAGTGATGATCCAGAGTTAATTATCATTCCAGTAGGCTTTATCTTGTGCTACATTTGTTAGCTATCTTCTGCTTGTGTTGAACCTCTACTGTTCGGTGGATAGATCTGAAGGATAACATTGAATTACAAGACTGTTTTGCACTATGCTAATGAGTTGCACACATTCCTTTCAATAGGAATACTTGGAATCCTGGTATTCAAACAGGCTTGTTGTTAATGTCTGTTGCCAGGTAGCCGAAGGCTAGCAGCAGTAGGTATTTAAAAGAACTTCCTGCGGCTTACTAGGACTGGGGGAAGGTACAAATTACTTGGGCAAATTTTGACCTCAAATTTTTAATTTTGTCAGAGCAGCAGTCGTTAAGCCAACTCTTTTTGATTTCTAACTGCCAAGGGATTTTTTAACATGCTTGACACTGATCACGGGAGTCTGATCTCACTACAGAGATGAGGCGAATTTTAACCAGAAGAACCACGTGAAAATCTCCCGGCCACCAGCATGATTCAAACCCGCGACCTCTGGCACCTGAGGCAGACACCTTACCTCGAGACCACTGAGTCCCCAATAATAGTTGTCCATCACAAGTGATGAAGACTACTGTGTCCGCTGAAATGGGTGACTTGCGCGGTTTTTCAGATTAAAGTGAGGAAGACACTGCGCCTTTTGTCAACCTCACTCACAGAGCCTAAGCTACCTTTTGCCAGTGGCAAGACATTCATCGAGACGACTGGAGATAGCATAGGATGCAGATTTTGCATCAGGGTTACCACCGAAGCCTTTCCGTAAACATGTAACCCGCAGGGTAGAAAGGTGGGATGGCATCTAACGCAGTTTGTAGTGCCTTTTCGATAACCACAAGAGGTCGTATGGACAACACTCAGCGTGTGAGTGAGTCTGGCATCTCTCCCCAGCTGTATTCAACTCATCATAGTAGCATCTAAAATTCCCACACGCCAAATTCGCGAAGGTGAACCGGCAGAACTAACCCGTGAAATACGTCACAGGTATAAGCGTAGTGCCATTCAGCCGGCGTCCAGACCAGAATAAACAGATGGAAGAAATCACAAAAAAAGAACGAAATAACAAGTCCAGACGGAAACCAACACCACGTTTCAGTGAACACAAGTGTAAGTCGTCGACTAGTGTGAATTCCAGGCAAATCCGTGGTCTAGCGGCATCCATAATGATCCAAAACAGTAGAGAAATGTAGACTCGCAGCCAGTTATGGCGCCATCTTTCCCCAATAAGATATATATGAAATTAGCCAACTCACACCAAATGTACGAGAAATTGCAGCAGGAAAGAATGAGTGTTTCCACTTTTGTTCCAAACATTCTAACACATACTGACCATCTGTATAACGGTACAGATGCTGTGTACTGAGTATCCTTCTTTGTACAAACATGGAGTCTGTATGCTTCACAGAAAAGAAGACTAAATGCTTTTCTAATGCGCTGCTTGAAATTTCATGGAGTGACAGTGACAAACAAAGAGGAATGCGAAGAATGTCAGTTTAGTTATGATCCTCTACCAGCAGTGTTTAAGGTGTCTGGGTTATGTGTGCAGAATGGAGGACATGGGAATTTCAAAAGATATCCTTTATGAAAAGATGGCCTCAATCAACTATAACAATGGTGGACTCTCCCTACACTGCAATGACGTTTACAAGCAGACCTGACAATGACAAACAAGAACACCTTAAACTTGGAGAAACTTGCCAAAAACAGACCTGACTGGAGGCATGTCTGGTGTGTTGGCCTGCAGGCACGGGAATCTGTGACAAAATGCAGACTTCAAACATGTATGATGAAAGCAAGGGCAACATCTGACAAATGCCCCTCTCTAGCATTGAAGCCGATTGTTTCTCGAGACTGACATGATGGCACTCAATCAATTTCTAACACACAGTACTTGTCAGTACTTCGGAAAGCGATGAATGGAAACGGCATAGATTCAAGCCCCGCAAGATTTAAGGCAGCCCTGGTCTCAAAGAGATGGGACCATAGTGCGTGCATCCTGAGTTACCCCCAGTCACCTTGACTTATGTCTTGGCACTGGTTCAAGGTTGTTGTTTAATGCCCACAATGAGTAAGTTGACTCTTTTGTGCGCCCCGAAAAGGACGTTAAGTGGCGTGTTGTAGAATTCCTCACATCTCAATCATGCTGATGAAGGTGGACTGCCATCTTCCAGGTGGTTGTGCTATGCTTAACTTCATCTGCGTGGCGCTCACTACTATGGGGATTACATCGATCCACATCTCGTCAGCCAGGCTGCCTTGAAAACAGCCTGATTCCAGGGAATTCTACATGGTAGAGAGATTGTGGTCTTGGTCAGTGTATTGTTCCTGACCCTGATGCCCCGTCCTGGTCAGTATGTTGTGCCTGACACTGATGCCCTGTCCTGGTCAGTATGTTGTGCCTGACCCTGATGCCCTGTCCTGGTCAGTATGTTGTGCCTGACCCTGATGCCCCGTCCTGGTCAGTGTATTGTGCCTGACCCTGATGCCCCGTCCTGGTCAGTATGTTGTGCCTGACCCTGATGCCCCGTCCTGGTCAGTATGTTGTGCCTGACCCTGATGCCCCGTCCTGGTCAGTATGTTGTGCCTGATCCTGATGCCCCGTCCTGGTCAGTGTATTGTGCCTGACCCTGATACCCCGTCCTGGTCAGTATGTTGTGCCTGACCCTGATGCCCCGTCCTGGTCAGTGTATTGTGCCTGATCCTGATGCCCCGTCCTGGTCAGTATGTTGTGCCTGACCCTGATGCCCCGTCCTGGTCGGTATGTTGTGCCTGACTGAACTAGCATCTTAGTTCCCCCCTGGTCCAAGGTAGTTCGGGACCAGAGAGTGAGACTGATGAACAGTGCAGCTTCTTTCTCACTATATTCCAAAGACAGTGCAAGTTACATCATCTAGACAAGACTATCTGATGATGTCGCCATAATCACGTGCAATGGGCAAATAACTTGTCAGGAACATGCTTTCAGGTCCCAGCTATCATGCTCTCTCTACAGTATTTAAGCACTGAAGTTTGTTGGAACTAAATTCATTGTGTTCACATCTAGCTGTTTGATAGGATAAACTTGTTAGCCTAGTAAGACAGCTTTCATAGGAGAAGTACCTCTGACATCAAACAACTGCTGCCTTGAAGATTTGCTGGGGACAGCCAAGGCTAGGAAGCAGCTTTAAACAAATACATGCTGAAGACAGTTGTACTGAGTCCTGAGGTACAGAATACATTAAAATGCAACCCGACTACAGATAAATTACTGTTTAGAGCTTTTAATGTGTATATCTAGTGGTGAACAAGGAAGAAATACTTTTGTTGCAAATAAACTTGCTAAATTCCATTGTTCATTTTGTTCAGCATGTGGTTTTATCAAGTTTCCCTAAGCTCTTTCATTGCTCTTATTCCTGTTTGACCTTAATGAACTAAAAGTTTCTGTAGGTCGTATACTTCTGCTTCTTCTTCGTTCGTTCGTTCTCAATCTCCCGGCACCAAAAGGTTTTGTGAATAGCAGGATGATGTCTGGAGAAGGGAATGCGTTGTTTTGTAGTTTACAGCTTGAATGCAATATTTGCTCCATTTGGTCCAACACATCCGACTTCAGCGGTCATTTTTTGAGTACCTGGTTAGCCTCCCCTCTTCGATCCCTTTTCCTTAGTCAGTCTGCCCTGTTGCAGCCTGTTATCCAGGATCACCGTGTGGAGGTGCAGAAGGGTCTTGGCAGCTCTGGTTTGCTGGCCCTGATGCCTGCAGTCAGCTATGGGTTGCTGACCACTGCAGCTCATGCACTGCTCAGCATCTTGATCCCAGTAGGTCACATACAGAAGTGGTCATAAACTTGCTGCATCTTCTTCTACAGCTGTGACTAATCTTTTCTGAAATCCCGATGACTGTATTTGGCTACATCTTATCTGATAAGTACAATTTATTAGTCTATTACCATATTAGTCTTTTACATTAGTTATGTCTTCCCATTAGTACTGGCCTTAGTTTTTGATGAAGACTTTTTAGCTGCAGTGCAGGTTGTTATTTTGGTATCTCTCAGGTCAGGTCAGGTCACCCCGTAACCGGTGAGATCGTTGGGGCACACATGAAGACATCCTCACAACACCACGCCACCCCCTCTCTGTCAGCGGCCGCCCCCTGTGTCTCCTTCCGACCGGTTCACTCTCCTATGCCGCCCCCTACCCCCTCTTCCGGGTAGGACCGCATTTGCAAGATCACTTGATCTTGATATGTGACCGCACCAAGCGAGTTTCCTTCTTTTGACAGTTGCCAGGAGGTCTTCAAATGTAAAATATTGACATACATTTATGTCATTATTTACATCTTACATAAATGCACAGCTTCTGGCCTTCTCCTATTTTATTTTATTAAGTTCTCACCTTCTGTTTTCGCTGCCTCCTCTTCCTCATCTTCCTCATCGCTAGACTCGCTGACATGAACACTGACTGTGTTGGTCTGAGAGATGGTCCACTCAAAGTACACACCAAACCCAATGTCGTAGTAGTCAGTGGCAAACTCCCAGAAGAGACAGGTACCATCTTCATGTGTTGGCACCCTCACCTACTCACAGAAGAAACAATAAATATTTACTGTACACTTAGATATACAGTAAGTGATGAATTACTATAAAGGTACAATAAAATTTAAAGCACGAAATACGCAGTGACCATTAAAAGAAATGTTATACAAGTGCTGCCATTTCTTCTTAATAGATTATAATGAACATATATTATGTTAAACAGTTAATATTGTAGTATCAGCAGCAGTCTTGCAAGACGTGTCTTTCCTATCTCACAACACGCGTCTGGGGAAAACCCACACTTACAGCCAAGACCAAGGCCATGGCCTGCAGTGCCTGTGTCATCAGTGTGCTCCTATATGGTAGTAAAACATGAGCAGCCTATGCCAAATAAGAGCAAAGGCTCAACACCTTTCACCTACAGTGCATGAGATCCAACCTTGGCGTCTCATGGAGAGACAGGGTTACAAGGTGCGTTCTCGCACCAGTCTCCCAGGCATGTACCCGCTCCTTGAGCAGTGAAGACAGTGATGGCTTGGTCATGTTCATCGCATGGAAGATGGTTGCATACCCAAAAATATTCTGTATGAGCAGCTGGCGTGTGGCAAAAAAATAGCTGGTGGCTACAGCTGAGGTTCAAAGACATGTGTAAGCTCGACATGAAGGCACTGGATATGGATCTGACATATTGAGAAGACATAGCTGCAGACTGATCCAAATGGAGATGCAACCTGAAGATTCACCTCAGCTTGAATCAAAATAAGCTTATGCAACAAAGAGAAGTGAAAAGACAACGCCACAAGGAAAGGAAAAAACAAAAAAATCAGTAGAGAGTTGGTACTCCAAGATCGCATCAACCTATAGTCACATGACTGAAAAAGAGCTACTTATTATTAATCAGTATATGAACATGTTATATTAACAACATATACTATATTTTAAATGGTATTCAAACATGATTAATAAAACAGTTTTATTCATATATTTATTGTGATATTAAACAATTGATTCTAAATTGTAAACGTAATATAAACATTAAATATTAAACAGAAAAAAATTAATTAATCAAAGAAGATTATGAGCAGTATCTTACAACATGTGATTAAATACTTAATACAGGTTTATAAGATGATCAGAGGAATGGATAAATTAGACTATAACAAGTTTTTTAAAATACAGCCACCTACAATAACACGAGGGCATAGCTACAAGCTGACTAAAGAGAGGTCCAGGTTAGATATTAGGAAATATTTGTTTTAGTCAGAGAGTGGTGTCTGCTTGGAATGCATTGCCAGGGGAGGTAGTAGAGGCAGGGACAGTTAATGCATTTAAGAATAAAATGGATGCGCATAGCTTTTAGAGCAAGGTGATGTAAATGGAACTGGTTGTATACAGACTCTGCAGGGTCTTCTAAACCAGTATAAAGATGTTAAGTTAAGTTAAGTTAAGTTAAAAGCTGCTGAGACCAGGAATAGTATGAGCTTGATGACAGCCCTAAAATGGAAGATGGAACATTGACTGATAGAGAACTAATTGAGAAAGAGTGCACAAAGTTCTACACAGGTCTCTTTGCATAAAATACAGTAGTGATCAACAAATTACTAAATATAGATTCAGAATCACTACCCGATGTAAATAACGACGAAGTTCTGCACGCTAAAGTTAGACAAATTGCCTGGTCTAAATGGAATCACTGCAGAAATGTGTTTGTAGATTATGAAAAGGGCTTTGATAGTGGGAAATGTCTTGAGGAACCAAGGTATCGACAAAAAAGTGCGTCCAGCTTATAGAGAATTTAAACGAAGTCTGCTCAACTATGTTCACTCATTTCCACAAGCCACTTTCCATACCTATACACTGAGAAGTACAACAAGGAGATACCATCTCCTCAAAACTTTTCCCACCAGCACATGAACAAGTTTTCAGGTCTCTAAACAGACAGGAAGGAGGTGTCAACATAGATGGCGAGATGCTCTCACACCTACGTTTCACAGACAACATTGTGATCTTCAGCCACAGTGTTGCAAAAACCGAACAAAGCTTAAAAGAAATGAAAGAAGCAGGTAAGGCAGTTGGCTTGAACATAAATAGAAAGAAGAATCAATTTCTACTGAAGACTTTCTGCCCTACAAGAGAACTGTGATTGGAAGATGAGCCCATCAAAAATGTCTACCTAGGCCAGGATATCAACAAGAACCACACCATTGATAAGGAGATCTCACGCAGGAGAGTGACGGGTTTGCTCAGCTTCAACCACATTAAACTGAAACCAGCAGGTGACGGACGTCAAGTCCAGGGCTCACACCTTCAATATCATGGTTACTCCAGCAAAGGTATATGGGTGTGAGGTTTGGAGTTTATGCAAATCAGACACAGAGAAGCTCTGAATGATCATAAGAGCAATACATATTTGGAGTCCTAAATATCTTTCTAAGAGACCATATTCGAAACACCAACATCCGTGGTCAACCAGAATTTCAGGATGTCGTCGACTCTGCGCCAATGTGAAAGTACAGATAGTCCAGTCATGTGGTCTGCATGACTGACAACAGATGGACGAGGAGGGTGTCTTTCTGGTGGTCGTACAACTACAACGGCATATACGGCCGCCCACAGACGAGATGGTGCATTGACCTGAAGGATGCCTTTGCTCTGTCATGGTACTCCAAGGATAAGGACAGGCACAGATCAAGCAGCTATAGACTACCTGGCATCAGGTAAACTTTCCTGATTGAATACCAGGATTCAAGTAAGTATATTAAACAGTTTATGCTATACTATAAAGAGCACATAAACATGATACGTTAAACAATTTATGCTATATTATAAACAGCACATAAACATTATATATTAAACTTAACTTACTTAACGTCTTTATACTGGTTTAGAAGACTTTACAGAGTCTGTATAAAATCAGTTTCTTGGAGGGTGGTTAACCGATGTGAGAGTCCATCTTAATAGACTTAAACACTAAAGCTGAGTAGACCCGCAGCCTGATAGGCACCATCTATGCTGCTCTTAACAAACCACCTAACCATAGCCGGCGTTATGCCATGTCACACAGTTAATTAGCCTCTTACAACATGCTCTCTTTAGGGCAGTGGTGCTATTCTTATCATACACAAAGACCCCGGCAGACCACTCGGGTAAGCAGTTTATGCTACATTATAAAAAACACATAAACGTGACATATTAAACAGTTTATATTATTTTACAAACAAAAAGTATAAATGTATGGCCCCAGATCAAATCTTTAATTGGTTGCAACACCTATCGTCATCTGCTACTGTTCATTTATAAAACTGCATTTAACTCTTTTTGTGCTTTTCTTAACTCCATAAGTAAATATGTACAGATGCCAATTGAGCCATTATTTTTAAAATTAAAAGTCATTAATATTTCTACTTCTACAAGCTACATTTCTAAGTGCAGGCACTCTTAATCATAGAGATTGTCAAGACTTAAGTACATACACAAATAATCCTTGTCTTCCCAAATGAGTATGTATTAGTTACGAGTTGTTTGTTATGTTACAGCAATACCTTGACTTATGTCCACTTGATTTACATCCAATTGCTTTTATGTTCGATTTAAATTAAACCAACATTGACATCCAGAGACAATCCGCTCATGTCTGAATCAGACTGCATCAGCCAAAAGAAGTGCAACTAAGACTGCAGTTCATATTTTTCATTCAGTCAATTAATAAAAATTGTTCAGTGTGTATGGTTTTACAAAAAATGATACGCAATTAATCCCTTATATTTGTGCTGCTTTAGTTTAGATAACTGGATTACTGAACGACCTGTTCTTCAGTGGCGATTACACCATTCTCTTTTAATGGTATCTGTCTTGGGCCACGGGGGACCAGTGGATAATGAGTCGTCCATCTGTGGTATCGTAAAAGTTGTTGTGGGATGCAAGGAAGTCAGACCAACATGTTGGTGGTCGTCCCCATCGTCGTTTCTTATCTCTAGGGTATCACATTGCTGTCGCTGTTCTCCAACGATCGTCCGTTCTTCGCAGTAAGTGGCCCCACCAGCAAGCAATGTTTCATCTTGTCTGCATAAATAGCTGCATCATCCACCAGGGACAATTGACGTATGTCCGAGTTGTGAAGACCTTTGTGTGCTGGCTGTGAAGCGTGAGGTCGACCATAGGTCTCTTGAAGGAGGCTTGGGTCACTCTGAGTTTGGACTTCATCTCTTTCGTGATCGTCCATGTTTCCGCTGCAGGTAGTACTGTGGAGTTGAATAGAGAGGTGCGCAGGCTCTGGTTGTGGATGTTGTCCAGTACCGGCTTTATCGAAGAGAAAGCCGCCCAACCCGCGCAACACCATCTTATCAACTCTGGGCTCAAGTCGTTCTGCATGTTGAGCAGGCATCCAAGGTAGATGTACCTGTCCACGTCGTCTAATCTCTCTCCATCTCGGAGACATGACTTTCATTTTGGATATGTTCACTTCAAGTCCTGCTTTCTTTCCCTTTCGGTTTGAGTGCTGCTAGCATTTCATTGGCGTCTGTGGCTAACTCCGTGATAAGTACTAGATTATCTACAAAGCAAAGGTGATTTAGCAGACTTCCATTTATGTTGATGTTTACTAGTTTAAACTCAAAATTTTTGATACTTATGGACACTTAATTCATATAACTGTTTTTCAGCTGCCTAAATACATTTGCAAGCTACATAAAGATAATGCTTTGATTTTTATCCATTCTTTACTTAGTCTGAGCTCTGGTCCCTAACTGGATGTAAGAGCTACTATTGTATATATACATAACAAAATTTTAAAAAAAAGACTATTTTCCAAATTTAAACTAGTAAGACCTATGAAGTATGAGACTAAAGATAGGCCTACAATAGGGTGCTATAGAGGATGCAGTCAAACAGGAGAGTTGGAGTCAGGGTAGTGTGAAATAATTAGTGTAAAAGCGAAAATAAAAATGATAAAGCAAAAGCGAAAATAAAAATGATAAAGCAAAAGCAAAAATTGGAAAAACAACAAAATTACAAACTAAAATGTTTTAATGCAAATGTAAGAAGCACAGTAAATATAAGAGAAGAATTGGAACTGTACGTAGAAGAAGAAAAACCAGATATAATAGGGTTAACAGAATCATGGATATATGAGGAAATTGCAGATAGTGAACTTGAAATAAAGGGATATACAATGTTAAGGAAAGATTTGGTAGTTGGAGACAAGGCTAAGGTAAGTGGCGTTTTATTGTACTGTACAAATTCAGTTATTATAATGATCAAAGACAATTTATCAAAAATGAAAGTGTACGGGGAGAAATAGAAAGTGGGGAAGTAGGGGTGAAAAAACAGTGATTGGGGTATGCTATAGATGTCCATCAAGTCAAAAAGAGGAAGATGAGGAGCTGATTAGTAGCATAACAAATGCAAGTAAAGGGAAATTATCATTAATGGGGGATTTCAACTTTCCAGAAATAAAATGGGATATGGCAGAAGCACTTGTAGAGTCAAAATCTTTTGTTAAGTGCATAACTGACAATTTTTTAATTCAACATGTAGAAGCAGCCACCAGAGGCAAAAACATACTCAACCTAGTTTTTACTACAGAGGAAAATATGTTTGAAAACGTTACCGTTGGGGAACTGTTTGGCTTGTGTGACCATCAAATACTCTGTTGGGATCTTATAGCAGGGAAAGAAGTAAACTTAAACGCGTGAACATACAACTACTCTAAGGCAGATGTTAAGAAGATGAAAAAGGCAGCAAGCCACATAATCTGGAAAGATATCGGAGGAACAGATGTTGAGCAAGAGTGGGAGAGTTTTAAAACAGTTCTAGAAGACCTAAAAGAGGAATGTGTTCCATGTAGGGAGGTAAACCCCAAGCGTAAAAAGTGGATAACTAGATTTGTAATTAAATGTGGAAAAGCTAAAAATAAAGCATGGAAAAAATATGTAGAGGCAGGTAAATCAAAAGAAACATATTTAAAATATTTGGCCAAGCAGGACATAGCTCAGAAAGTCAATAAAACAGCAAAAATTTATTAGAAAAAACAAACTTGCTCGGAGATTCAAGACTGATAGTAAAAGCTTCTTTTCTTATGTTAGAAATAAACAAAAAACGAAAGACAAAGTAGGCCTCTCATAGACAGCACATAAAAAATAATAAGTGAGAATAGGGAGGCAGCTAATCTACTCAATCAGTACTTTGGCACAGTCTACACAAAAGAGGATAAAGGGGATGTTATTTGTCTAGACTTTGCAAAGAGTACCTCATCAAAGATTTTTTAGAAAGTTAAAATCACATGGAATATTGTGGAAGTTGCCAAATGGATTGAAAATTGGTTGATGAGAAGAAGGCAGAGGGTGGACATAAATAAGGAGTACTCTGAGTGGTGTGAAGTAAAAAGTGGAGTGCCACAGGGCTCGGTTTTGAGACCAATTTTTGTTCTTGATATATATATATAAACGATTTGGGCATTGATATGGGATCCATGATAGAAAATTTCACTAATGACACAAAACTATGCAGGAGTGTCTCATCTAAAGCAGAAGTGGATATATTGAGGTTGAATTTGGATAAAATTCGAGAATGGTCTGTAAGCTGGCAAATGGAGTTTAATGTAGATAAATGTAGTCATCCACATGGGTAGATCCAATATGGAACATTATTAACAAGATTAGAAAGATAGAAAAGGAAAGGGACCTAGGGGTTATAATAGATCATACAGGTAAGGTGAGTGAGCAAGTCCAGTTGGCATTGAAAAAGGCAATTGCAATGTTAGGTCTTCTAAACCAGTTTACGGGTGTTAAGTTCAGCTAAAGAGTTTTGTTAATCCGTTCTGCCGAGAAACGACATCATTCCACTCTTGGTAGACATATAGGTGCTCATACCCTCTCAGCAAATGATGAAGAGTGTAGATACTGATAGTACATATAGCTTGCTGGTTGTACACACTCTGGCTCCATTCTCTCAGGTGCCCCTCTCTGCTAGGCCCGTGTATAATTTCAAAATCTTGAAATCTGTGCATTGCTGGTTCATCAAGTGAGGTGTCTTCATTCAAAAAGTGGTCGTTGATCAACTTCAAAATGTTACCTCTATCCATTGCCAATGTCCCAACAGGGGGTGACCCTGAGACCAGGATGTTAGCTCTTTCATACCCGTCTGTAAACCCCAGCACGGCCTGGACAAGTTTGTAATTTTTTTTATTTGTCTGCATAGTTTAGTTCAATCACTCAAATCCCTCTTGGTGTATAGGCCATTGACAACAACCCACCACCATGCATGGTCCTTGTGTGGTTTTTCTGCGTCTCTCCGGGTGTAATAATTTCATTTTAGTTCCTTCTTACATTCACTTCTCCATGTATTTTGCATCTATATATCTCTCTCTTCCCTTAAGGATTCCATGTAAGAACCTGTCTGGCTATGTTGAACTGTGCCTTCTGCAGTGTACGTCCTATCCAGCATCACAATTTATGTGCTTAATTTGTTGTTACAATTTATTTTTGATTTGTCTGCATAGTTTTGCTAATATAATGATATTTTTAAAAGTTTTTTTTTTTTTCAAAATCTATTTTGTTTTGATATTTTTTAAAAAGTGTAGTTTCTGATAACCTACATTTACAGTGATTGATAACAGTACAGGAGAAAAATTTGCTAAAGAGAAAATATATTGCAGACAGTTTTCTAACTCACCCCAATTGTAAATTTCAAGAAACCCACAGTTAATCTTCTTCTTACTTCTCAGAGAATTGGTCGGTGACTGGCAAAATTGTTAATTATTAATATCTTAACACCCTGTTCCCTTGCCCTACTTTTTTATGAATGTTTTTTTTCTCTCTTTCTTGTATTACTTGATGACCAGATACTCAGCAGTGGTTGTACCATTACAGGTTCTAGATTCGTCTCTAACAACCTCTATCGTGGGTTACGAAGGTCCAGTGGGTAATAAGCTTTTCTTTGGACGTATCGTGGATGTTGTAGTGGAGTACAAGGAAGTCTGACCAATGCAGCGGGGGTCTACCCGACGGTCTTTTTCCACATCGAGGGTACCAGACTGCTGTTGGCATTTTCCCACACTCATCCTTTGTTCTGAGTATTAGCCTGCTCATTAATGTTTTGGCTTGTTTGTGTGAACTGCATTGCTTGACAATGATAATTCAGTTTTGAACAACGTGGTGTATCAGATTTCATTGATGTAAAGTTGACATATATGGAGAAGATAAAATGTATACTAATGTTAATAATGGTCTAGTTTGTTTGCAAGTATACATTTAGTAGATTAATCCATTAAACCTACAAGAAATACGTATATGGGGAAAAAATAGATCTTGATAAATAGGTCATGAATTGTTAAGTAACAACCGACAAGAAAAAAGAACACCATAAAACAAAGACAGTCTTTTTCAAACAGGTATTCATTAGCCCTTAGTTGTTTTCTTAATCAACCGAACTAAGAAAAACAAACATTCTTAAATAGAAAAACCAAAGAAAATTATTGATTAAATTCCCAGGTCACTCACCGTAACGGTTTCCCCTGAGCCTATCTTAATAACGGATTCTTTATCTTTCACCAGTGAATCCTTGAAATCTTTAATGTCCTTACGGGTCCACATAGATGCGGCCGCCAGGGAGTATTCTACATACAAGATTACATCAAGCCAATAGAAGGTGTTGGAAGTGATGAGACGTGTGCAAGGACAATGAGCAATGTGAACAACATCCAAATGGCAACACAACAAACAAATGAAGCAGTGCTGTGAGTTGCAGTGATCCATGAAACTTAGTATTATAGAAATGGCTATTTTTATGTGTACAGTGCTATATCAAGTGAAGCAACATTTTTACGACAGATTTTTAAGTTGCTAATGATGTGGAGCACGAGGTCAAGTAGTTCAGGATTCCAGCCTCATAGTCTTGAGAACACGGGTTCAAATACCAGCAAGGCTTTGATTCTTTTCTGTTGGGGTTGAAATTGTTTTTAAAAACTTAGCCGATACATTGCCTGGTGACTGCTGGTGCAAGTGACCTTTATTCCTCCAGCTCTACCCCAGACAGTCAATCATTTCCAATATCCATCCGCATTGTGGAGGGTCTCTCAACAGACGGTCAATCATCTCCGACATCCATCAGCATTGTGAAAGGTCTCTCAACAGATGGTCAATCATCTCCCACATCCATTAGCATTTGGAGGGTCTCTCAACAGATGGTCAATCATCTCCCACATCCATCAGCATTGTTGAGGGTCTCTCAACAGACGGTCAATCATCTCCCACATCCATTAGCATTGTGAAAGGTCTCTCAACAGACGGTCAATCATCTCCCACATCCATCAGCATTGTGAAAGGTCTCTCAACAGACGGTCAATCATCTCCCACATCCATTAGCATTTGGTGGGTCTCTCAACAGATGGTCAATCATCTCCCCCATCCATCAGCATTGTTGAGGCTCTCTCAACAGACGGTCAATCATCTCCCACATCCATTAGCATTTGGAGGTTCACTCAACAAACTCAACTGACACCTGAGTGGCTCCCAGAACAAACATGATAGGACCACTGTTTCACTCCCCAAAATGTCATGACAGTTAACTAGAAAAGGTTGTACATAGGGCTAGCAACCTCACCATGTGGCAATCATTGCTATTGCCACCACATTGCAAAAAACAGCATTCAGGCTTCCCTAAAGCTGGTTAGGAACAACCAAATGCAATGTTGGATCGATACTTCTGCATCTGGTGTGATTAGCATGGTAATATGAAATTACTGCAATTTGAACATAAACATTTGTATAACTTGAGAAACAGACAATATTGTTATAAATATTTGGCAGAGAAGACCGCAGATAATGAAATTTTAAGTGTGACTTTCGTAATACGATAATGAAAAAGTTGATGGTAGAGATTTTTTAAAGCATTCCATTTCTAATCACATGCATTGAGCTGGAAACATCAAAAGAAATCCATTACTATAGAAAGTTCCTGTGCTGAAGCATATTCATGCTCTGAAACCCCTTAAGAATGATAAAATGTCGGAGCTTAAAATATTCTTAGGTGAACTAAAAACCAAGCGACGGATATTGCTACAGTCAATACTACCACACTGTGGCATACCAGGAAATGAGACAACAGACAGGTTAGTAAAGGAGGGAGCAACACGAAAACAAACAGAACAAACAATCACCTTCCAAGAAAAGAAGTCCGTTACCCAAGCCATAAGGAAAGTTGATCAAACAAGAGACAACTATCACTGCTTTGATTAAATGAAGCAAATGATTCTTTTCTACTCGAGAACAGGGCATAACAGATTGAATGGCCACTTACATGTCTCCATCACCCATATTCATGTGCAGCAAAGACAACCGAACATACCCTGAAAAACTGTTATATGGTTAGCCAATTACGTACTGAGTACTGGCTCATGGAGATGAGCTTCCACACAAAGCTGTTTGGAAGCCTTGAAGCAACTCCACTATAACAACTGTTATCAAGAGAACTGGACTTCACATGTAGATGAAATTTTAAAAAAACATGGCGAATGAGAACAAGATAGTCTGGAACAGGCTTCCTTTGAAGTTTTGTCAAATGTAAATCTGGCCCATATTTGAATGAAAGGGTGGGGAGGAAGGAGGGGGTGAGCGCGGCTCGTGTGTTTGATCCACAAAATTAGTTCTATTCATAGAATGGATGTCTTCATCTTCAAGCAATTCAAGTTTGAGATTGTAGTCATCATTAATTAGTATCTATTGTAGGGTTCCATGAGAGGTCTCTAGGGATTCTGTGAGAGGTCTCTAGGGATTCTGTGAGAGGTCTCTAGGGATTCTGTGAGAGGTCTCCGGGGATTCTGTGAGAGGTCTCTAGGGATTCTGTGAGAGGTCTCTAGGGATTCTGTGAGAGGTCTCTAGGGATTCTGTGAGAGGTCTCTAGGGATTCTGTGAGAGGCTGTGATTCAATAAAAAATGTTAACGCTTTTAGTTTCACTGCTTTTCTTTTTTATCGGTTAAAAAAATTATGAGCACTTTAAAAATTGTCACTTTTTTCGCTATTTCATCATTGCTGCATTTCATCTTGTTTCTTGCATCATTCGGTCTTTGAAAAGAAGTAATTCAACAGGCACTAATTTTTTTGTATTTGTCTGCATTTAATCTATTATAGTTGTGAATGAACTAATCATTTTTGTGATTAAACATATTAACACCAGTCATTTTTGTGATTAAAATGACTAAAATATTCTTGTTATTATACTGTAAAAAGTTACAGTAATAGTTATGAATCCTAAATGTAATAGTAAAATTTAAAAAACCCATAAGAATTTTAATTTGTAATAATTTTGGGCATATTAAGCTTATAAAATACTGAAATAGACTCCAAGTTAAGTGTAAAGAGCAAAGCTAATGTGTTAGAGGAATTTAAAAACACAACACCAGTGCATAACAAACCTTTCAGAAAGAAACACAATTTAATTGGTGAGATAAAGAAAGTATTTAGTGTGTGGATTGGAAACAAAGTCAGCAACAACATTTCTCTAAGCAAGGTCTAATCTAGGTAAAAGATCAAACTTTATTTAATAAAATGAAGGCTGAAAAAGGAGAGGCTGAAAAAGGAGAGGCTAAAAATACATTTCGACCTATCTGGGTCTGATTTGACAAATTTAAGAAAATGTCAGTTTACAAAACATAGCAGTACAAGAAGAACCAGCTAGTGCAGATACTGCAGCTGTATAAGCTTTTTCTGTGGAGCTTGAACAAAGATTATACAAGAAGATTGCTACACAAAGAAGAGTAATGTTATCATATCTACATGAGCTGCAGCGGTCAGCGACCCATTGCTGACTGCTAGCGTCAGGGCCAGCGAACCAGAGCTACCAAGACCCTTCTACACCTCCACGCAGTGATCCTGGATAACAGACTGCAACAGACCAGACTGGCTAAAGAGAAGGAATCAAAGAGGGAATACTAACTCGGTACTCAAAAAATGCTTGCTGAAGTCGGATGTGTTGGACCGATAAGGTGCAAATATCGCAGTCAAGCGATATTCCGTTCTCTGGACTACATTCTGCTACTTAGGCCCGTGTCATGATTTAGTAGCGGAAGATTCAGAACAAACGAAGCCACGAAGCCAAGCCATATCTGTTGGACATTTGCCAAGGCTTTATCTGCATAAGACGGTGATGTTGATAAGGGGTCTAAACCAAATAAATTAAAAACATTTTTCACAGTTGAAACCTTTTTGAAAAACATATATTTCTTTATTATGTTAATTTGAAGTATTACTATATTTAAAATTCAGGAGTAATTCAGTAAATAGGTAAAAATCGGCTATTATTACAAAAATTTATGGAAAGGAACTTTAGAACTAATTATTCTGCAGCATAGAAGTCTTTGGTCTGCTGTGGCAGCTACATTCGTACTTCACATTCAACATCTTTGTCATTCGCGAAACGTTTCCTGCCAATGTGGGATCATGCACTATGCTGCAGGCTTAGCCATGTGAAAACTCTATTGCAGTTTACACACTGTCTATCATTACTCGCTTGTCAGCTTGAATTATCTCCCCCACCCACTGCACAGATGCTTCTGTTGCACCCTGAACAGCATTACTTTGAGAAAATCTATCATCCCAGTTAAGCACCGATTTATGCACCAAACATTTCTCATCCCAAACAAGATGTATTTCTTTATCAATATCCTTTGCAGAAAGTTCCTTTGATCCTAAAAAAAAGACACTGTTCTTTGATCCTACATTCTGTGAGCACGGATATGGCTTGGCTTGGTTCGTTCTAAATCTCCCGCTACCAAACCCTGACACGGGCCTAAGTAGCAGAATGTAGTCCAGAGAACGGAATGCGTTGTGTCGTAGTTTACAGCTTGACTGCGATATTTGCACCTTTCGGTCCAACACATCCGACTTCAGCAAAAATTTTTTTAGTACCAAGTTCGATCCCTTCTCTTTAACCAATCTGCTCTGTTGCAGCCTGTTATCCAGGATCACCGCATGGAGGTTTAGAAGGGTCTTGGCAGCTCTGGTTCGCTGGCCCTAATGCTAGCAGTCAGCTATGGGTCGTGAGTACTGCAGCTCATGCACTGCTCATCATCTTGTTCCCGAGCATGGATATCATGTTGTATCTGTACTGCACACATGCATATAACACGTAGTGTTTGCTACCTACAGAAATAAAAAAAGCTGGATATTGTTGCCATCTTTAGAAAACTACCAACTGTATTATTCAGCTATCACGTGTCAGTTTGTGACCTATTAACTGACTTTCCCTTGTACTTCTATTATAATAATCTATTTTCTTAATCATATCACAAATTTAATGAGAGATATAACATCCATTTTGAGCAACAAACTTCTTGTATTTCGAGGCCATACTTGCAGTAGACGTCTTCAAAATTAATCCTAAATAGCCATTTGTCAGGCACAAGAGTTGTTTGTTTTTATTTGTTTATATTGCTCCTTTTCTATGAGGTGTGCTCAAATGAAACCTGACCTAGTGAATTTATTACAAACATATGAAAGGAACGGAAGCAGATGTGACAGAATTAAACAAAGCAATTGTTTGGAAGCAAGCATGCACCTGAGTTTGTTAGAAAAAGTCGACATAGGCATTCAGACATGCATCCCTTGCTTGGGTAGGTGTTGAATGTTGTCCGAGAAGTCTGCCAACCTTACTAGCCGAAATCTAAGATTTGAATTTCTTATCTGAGAAAAATTGCTTTGGTTGCTCATTGAAACATTTGGTCACTGAAGCCATGATGTCTAGATCGGAGTTGAATCGTTGTCACTTTAGAAATTTTTGCAAGGGTCCAAACAAATGGAAGTCACATGGTGACAGATTGGGGCTATAGGCTGGGGTCATGCTTGCTGTTTTGCTGCATGTCTCAAAGTGGTGGCACCACGACTCATCACCTGCCAATATGCGCAACATGAATTCACCACCCTTAACCCAATAAGTTCTTCCTTATGGTGGTAGGACAGCATCCATGGGATCCCTTGTGAACACACCTTCCGATACTTCAGTTTCTTCCCAACCACTTTATTAACTGTCCCAAATGACACAGCAAATTCCTCTGCTAGCGAACGTAAGCTCCGACAACTGTTCACCCCATATTGCTGCATCAATATCGGTGATGGCTTCTGCTGTTGCAACAATATGCGTGTAACCTAGTCGTGGAAGATCTTTCATTAACTCACATCCTTCCAAAAACATCTGTGCCCAGTCCTTTATTGTTGTCTTCGACACACTTTTGTCACCTAAAACTCCTTGCATTCTGCGATGGATATTGACTGGTTGACATCCTACAGCTGTTAGGAACTGAATCACTGCTTGTTGATCAAATCTAGACAAATTCCATATCGCACCCACCCATTTTCTCAACGGTCGTCAGCAGAACTTATGAATGCAAGAATATTTAAAACACGTGCACACTTATACTTGTACATTAGAATGTCCTCATGTTCCTTGCACGTATGACCACATGGCGCATTACGGGTGGGTTTCATTTGAACACACCTTGTAGGTTTATTTTTCTTGTGACTTAATACTTTCTGCAGGATCGGGCAGCTAGACCCATGTTCAAACCCCATTAGCCTCCTCTTACACTGTGTATGCCAGATTACAGAGTGTGCTCCCTTTTCAGGCTCTGGAAACACTGACATGTCTAAGGAAAATAAATCATTTTTGTTCCATTTTTTTTTTGGGGGGTGCTTTCGTCTTATTTCTTAATTCCCCAATATGGTGTGCGTTGCACTGTTTTTATTTTGCGCCTCTCGGCTCAGTGCATCCAACTTCGGCATGTATTTTATATAAGGATCTGCTTTTGCCTGCATTTTCTAAGGGTTTGCTTCCCCAGAGTAACGGCTGGTGCTGTGATTGGGGAGCGAACCCAGCACCTTAGGGTTGTGAGCTGTGTCACTTAACCACTAGGCCATGCCGTCCTCAAATAAATTATTGATGAAGGTAATGTTTGTAAGCTGGCAATGTCTTGTCTTCTTGTCCCTTTTTCACACCAGCTGGAGCATAAGGCCACGACTACAGTAGGCTTACTTTAGGAAGCCTCCACCAAAGCAGTGCTTTTTTTGTATTTTCTGCTAGAATGTAGCATCCTCGATGTTTCATTATAGAATATAATATTCACTTCAGTCAAAATTATTGCTAGCAAGCTAGTAATATGCTGGTAAGGGACCAAAGATGCAACACAGTAAATAAGCTGACAGCAGAGAGCGACTCATAGCTGGCTGCTTGCATCAGGGTTAGTGAATATGAGCTGACCAAGACTTATTCTGACTACAAGCGACGACTACAGAAAACAAACTGTACTAGTGAAGTCTGGTTAACCCTACCAGACCGCTGTACCCATTTTTCGGTAATTTCCTTAACTGCAGCTAAACCGCTGTACCTAATTTTCGGTACTTTGGATAGTACATCATAAAAAGGCTCAGAATCTAAAAATAACCAACCAATCGTGGTCAATCCTCGTGATTAGTCATTGCAAATGGCTGCCCCCATGTTTGAATTGATTTTGTGGGGTTTAACGTGAACAAATTCGGAAAATTGACAATGAAACAAACGGCTGATGAACCAAGCACTTTAACAGGAAAGCAAAGTAAGTCTAGGCCTATGACAGTCCAACAGGTGATCAATAATTTGGTTGATTCAGACTCTGTTCAAGTGAAACAGACAATGAGAGCTCGAGTGATGAGACGAAGGCTTTTCTTGGACTGAGGATCTATATGGAATACTCATGTATAAAGCCCAGCTATCAGGATTATTGGACAAATGAGGGCTCTTAGTTGTGTTTACTCCCGGATTTCGAAATGTTTTATGACTCAAGACAGATTCTTTGCCTTTTGCTGGGTGGATTGGCACACAAAGGTGGAATATTGACGCTAGATGAAAGGTAAACCTATTTTCTACAATGTCTCCAAGTTACATCTTATTCTAACCACTTGTTTGCATGTAACTAACATTTTTCTATATCATGTTGGTTTTTTCTCTTTAATGCTCAGGAACCCAGGAATGGGGGACAGTTGGGTTCAGAGCCTTAGGTCTGGTAGGGTTAAGATATTAGGGTTTACAGTAGGAAGACCAAACCAGTACCCAAAAACGCCAGCTAAAACCGGACGTGTTGGTCCAAAAGACTCAGATATTGCAGCCCTGCTGTAAAATATGGCACTATTTCACATCATACTTTTCAAGGTGAACACAGAAGAAGAAGAAATGTTGGTAATAGAGTGAAAGGAAATTATATAAACTTGATAATGTAGAATCAATGACTCCACAATCTGACAGATAACACAAAATATCAAAAAGGTAATTTTTTTCAACCTGGAATGAACAAAATCACAATTACAAAGTGTTTTTTTTTTTGGGTGCATTATTCTTCATATAGTTAGATCCTACAATGTGACAAAAAGTAAGAGTGGATAGTTGGTCAAAGTTAATAATTCTGAAAGCAAAGAATGCAGACACAGAGCACAGTAATTAAAGCTGATACATCAGAGTTGGTTATATAGTAGACACTGACGTTAGTAATGTTATTGTGAATTTATCAGCTTGCATGAGATAGGGTGACTGGTTTCCTTCCTCACTGCATTTAAACAGAACCAGATACTCATTTACAACTGAGTAGACTACAGCATTTCCCTATTTGACTATAGTCTTTCACGATTCAGATGTTGGGGTTCCTTATTGGAGAGGGAAGAGTAGGAACACTGCATCATACAATGCCTGCATTAGAAGGTGAAGATGAAATGCTGTGCATCAATTGTCATCATGTAAAAAAAATTATGTAGAAACAACCTGTACAAGAATTTACAAATGCTCTGACAAAGGTCTCCAACAAGGTGGTCAACTGTAATAGTCGTCTCATGATATCAATGGAATGAAAAAGGACATATGATAAATGATGAGACTAGACCATGATGTGGCAAGGTCACACACCTAATCAGTGACAGATAAAGAACTAACTGCTCAGCCAGTTGAAGCTGATATGAAATGCTATGTTTAAAGTTTACCCAGAACTTTAGCAACCTGTCAACCTTAGCACAAACAGAAAAGCTCACAACAAATTCTGCAGTTACAGAGAAGGAACATTGAGTGATGTTATACAAAAGCTAAGTGCTGACGTTGAGATCTCACCGTGGCCGTTGCTAGTGAGCCGATGCGGACTACATTATCTTTAGATGGTCTTAAGCTATCTTTGAACTCCTTAATATCTTTTCTGGTCCACAGAGATGCTGGGACAATTTTGGCCATTGCTGTTATTGCCGCTGGGAATACAGTTGACAATTTCACATGAATGACTCAGACAAATGGACGACACTCACACAAAAGAAATTGTCAGGGAAATTGTGAACCTCAACAAATGGATGACTCTTGGACAAATATATGAATCTCAGACTAATGGATGATTCTTAGACAAATGAATGACTTTAAAACAAATGGAAAACTCTCAGATAAATGGTTTACCCTCAGACAAATTATTGACTCTCAGACAAATCAATAATTCCCAGACACACAATTAGTCTATGATATAAATAAGTTAATATTGCAGCTTACATAGACCAAGAAAGCCTTGGCTGGTTCTGCAACATAGATGTTGAAATTGGTAGAAAAATAAAAAACCTGTTTGTAGTTTCAAGTTATTTACACCAAAATAATATAGTGGCAACATTTTCTCAAGCACCATGAAACAACCAAACATTCATTTAAAGTAGGAGATTATTTTCTTAAATAAATGTTGTTTCTGTTGCACTGAATTAAAATGACCCATAGACCCGTCCTAATTGAACCTGAGTGCCCCCATTAGTGCTTACTCCCTTTCATTGCCGAAAGTGCAGACAATAGAGCACAAACTATGTAGCTGTCGCAGCAGCACCAAAAATTTCCCAGATTTCTTGTGCCCATTTGCAGCTGGGTGGACTAGGAGAAGCTGTCATACCATGAAAAAACCCACGACATGCCAAGTCTATCAACCTTGCATGATGTGATTTGAACATTGTTGTAACTATAAGCCATGTTCACAACTCTGATATCACATACCCATGTTGTACTAAAATTTACAAGGAACTTAGCACAATTGGGACAATTGCTTAATTGCGTCAAAGGGTTATAGTATGCCGTTAACTGGAATCCACCGTGTGTATGTGTATATAGTTTCCGGAATAGTCTACACATGTTTGAATGATTGATTATGTCATTGATATTATAGTTTTATAAGATGTTGGTGACCCTGATGAACTTTTGAACAGAAGTTACAGAAGTTTGTATGTGTGTTGTGCACGAAGGATTGTCGGAGTTGAACATGTCATTGATATTATAGTTTTATAAGATGGTGGTGACCCTGATGAACTTTTGAACAGAAGTTACAGAAGTTTGTATGTGTGTTGTGCACGAAGGATTGTCAGAGTTGAAAATGTCATTGATTAATTAAACAATGAACAAATGTCAAATTTTGTGTTTTACTTGAGAAGTCACCCTCAAAGACAATCATCATCATTTAGTGCCGCCTGCACATCGGAGGTTGACGGTAATGAATTTCCAGCTGTCTCTGTCCCGCGCCAGGCTGGTACACTCAGTGTCTCGACCACATCTTGATATTGTCTGTCAATATATACCTCTGTCGCCCTATGGCTCTTTTCCCCTCTACTGTTACCTCCAATATATCTTTTAGTAGACTGTCATGTCGCTTGATATGACCAAAATAATTTAGTTTTCTGTTTTGCAGCATTTTGTCGCCCTGTCATATTTTTTATTTCCTCATCAAGTTCTCTTGTTTTGTGTTTTGCGTTCATATCTTCTATACTTTTATATTTATCCTCCATCCATTTCTCTTTAGTCTGTCTGCACATTGATTTAATATTTTTATCAATCATGCTACAATTATTTATGTTCTTTGCTTGTTTCTGACATTCCATGAGTTGTAGAAAGTCCTCAGTCATCCAGACTTGTTTTGTTTGTTCTTTCTTATTTGGTAGAATCCATTTAGTTCTTCTAATAGATTTTCTCTTGAGGATTTACACTTTTATTCTGTTCTGTGCCTTGAATTAGGAGACTTTCATACATGTTCTTCACCTCTATACTATATCTTTCTTGCAAGTCATGTTGTTTCAAAGACATAAAGGCTCATTTGCTCACTTTAAGTTATTTTCAATACATAACCTCATTTGTTAAAATTTAACAGGTATATCAAGGTCACACAACCACACTTATATAGCATCAAAGCAACAATAATGTTAAGGTCACATGACCATACTTTTGTCCTGTTCAGTATAACAATGTCAAGGTCACCTGTCAATACTAATGCAGTTGTATATAACAGTCATGTCAAAGAGCAGGTGTTCAGGAGATTTGCAAACCCATCTCTTAAACATTGTGGTATGGTTTAAAACCCTGTTTTATTTTTTCAATCAAGTTAAAATCAAATCACACTGTGTGACTCCAGTGGCAAGCCATTTGTATTCCACAACCCTAAATCCTTCCCTGTGGACTACAACATTAAAGAGAGATAATAAAGATCTTGTAATTACACTAATGCAGGATTTGGTCTGAAATGTCAAAGTGAAACTGATGACAGGCAATTTGTGAATTACAACAAGAATATATGCTAACACACCTTCTTCATCATCCCCACAAGGTGCGATGGGTGTCACTCCATCTGGAATCGGAGAGGCATTGCTTTTAACACTGTCACTGCTACTAGTTGTTGTTACCCCATTTAAGGTTGTAGTAGATGAAGATGAAGTCTGCTGTTGCTGATGCGACACTTGCTGTTGGTACACCTGCTGCATGTATTGCTGGAAATGCTGGTCTTGCAGCTGTTTCACCAGTTCATCTTGCTGTTGGTAAAACATGGTAAATGCTGATGAGAGCGATTTAAAACGTATTATGAATTAACCAATACATTAAAAAAGAGTCTCATCAGGTGGTTTATATATTCAACATTATTATACAGTGTAGAAACACGAACTATAAACAAACAGTTGGAAAATAAAATAGAGGCCCTCAAAATGTGGTTTTATAGAAGAATGTGTCGCATTTTGTGGAAAGAAAAGCCAACAAATTATGAAGTCCTGACGAGAGTAGGCATCGGTAGAGACATTTTGACAGACATTAAAATCAGGCAAGTCAAATTTTTTTGACACATAAAAAGATACTTTACTGAAAACAATAATGAGGGGGAAGGTTGAAGGTAGGCAGACAAGAGGCAGACACCGCTATAAGTGGAAGAGCAATATCAAAAGACGGACTAATGTGTTTGTCAGAGTGGACCGTCAAGACAAGAGGCAGACACCGCTATAAGTGGAACAGCAATATCAAAAGATGGACTAATGTCAGTTTGGCAGAGTGGACTGTCAAGACAAGAGGCTAAGGATACATTGGAGTTACATTGTAGCCAACCTTCGTTAAAGAGACGGACCTTGAATTTAAAAAAAATACAAGAACATTTAATATCAACTTACTTATTTATCTGCCCACTTATTCCGTTAAATGCCACTCAAGCTACATGTCTATAAAGACAGCTATAAATAATCAGTGTCAGTTGAACGATACTGGTCAGGCTTGTCCCCTGGTCAAATGCACTATTTCGAGAGGAATCACAGGTCGCTGACATTTGGTCCACGTGCTTGGCTGATAAGCTACCATCTGAGGGACTACGGCCGAACGCCTCTAAGCCAGAATCCCGCCCTAAATCTCAGCACCGCTGTGATGGGAGGCTACGACATGGCTGGGGCTTGCGTCTCAGCCCAGCCCGGTCGAGCCGCAGAAATGCACCTGGTAAAATGCACTCCTGCCTCGCTCTTTGCCTCTGTCTGCTATCAGTCATCCCAATGGACGCAGAAGAGATGCAGTCCAGCGGACCTTGCACCTCCTGCCCTATTGTGACAACCTCCTGGGTGGCGGGGAATGCTAGGCGTACCATCACTGCAGATGAGCCGAGAAAATAAAGGGAGCAAAGAGATACCTCACTCACATGCATGTGCTACGTTTCTGGCAGGACGTGACGATCCTGGGACAAAGTCACACTGGACTGCCTCTCTTCCGGGATAGTACAAACTAGTACATAGTCCATCATATCATTGCAAAACCCTATAGACACGAGTAGGGAAGACTCGATAGTCCTGCAAGACAACTTCCTAAGAGAGACAACTCTGACCAAAAACAACTGCTGCCTTGCAGTTAGGCTGGGGACAGCCAAAGGCTAAGGAGGGCAACCCTACAGAAACGCCTGTTGAAATCGGATGCACTGAGCCACAGGCTTAACAAAATAAAACAGTGCAACGTAAATATCGCTGTAAACAGCGTACGAAGAAGAAGAAGAACGATTCTGGTCAAGACGCGACATGATGTTCTTGTTTGTGTTCCTGTTTGTGGTAAGATTACTAAGGAACCTTCATTGCGCTACAGCCAGGAGGCCCCCAACTGAACTCAAAGTATGAAGATCTACTGAAACCTGCTATCAAGGAAAAGACATCAAGAGTTCCTCAACTCAGTATGAGTAGCTTCAAACAACAACATGGCCTGAAAATAAAGTAGGTGACAAAGATTAACTCATTTCGATTGCAGACCTTTGTGTCTTCGTCACAAACCCCGTATTAGATGGCAAGAGATTATAGCAATCTCAGATTTGTGATAAAGGACATGGAATAACCAATACAAGGGGAGACTAGGAAGAGATCGTGCAGATGGACAGGACATACCATCAGAAAGGAGTCCAGCAGATGGATAGGACACACCATGAGACAGGAGTCTAGCAGATGGATAGGACACACCATGAGACAGGAGTCTAGCAGATGGATAGGACACACCATGAGACAGGAGTCTAGCAGATGGATAGGACACACCATGAGACAGGAGTCCAGCAGATGGATAGGACACATCACGAGAAAGGATTGCAGCAGATGGATAGGACACATCACGAGAAAGGATTCCAGCAGATGGATAGGACACACCACGAGAAAGGATTCCAGCAGATGGATAGGACACACCATGAGAAGAAAAAGAAGTCCAGCAGATGGACAGGACAGACCATCAGAAAGGATTCCAGCAGATGGACAGGACAGACCACCAGAAAGGAGTCCAGCAGATGGACAGACCACCAGAAAGGAGTCCAGCAGATGGACAGACCACCAGAAATGAGTCCAGCAGATGGACAGACCACCAGAAAGGAGTCCAGCAGATGGACAGACCACCAGAAAGGAGTCCAGCAGATGGACAGACCACCAGAAAGGAGTCCAGCAGATGGACAGACCACCAGAAAGGAGTCCAGCAGATGGACAGATGACCAGAAAGGAGTCCACCAGATGGACAGACTACCAGAAAGGAGTCCAGCAGATGGACAGGACACCATCAGAAAGGAGTCCAGCAGATGGACAGACCATCAGAAAGGAGTCCAGCAGATGGACAGGACACCACCAGAAAGGAGTCCAGCAGATGGACAGACCACCAGAAAGGAGTCCAGCAGATAGACAGACCACCAGAAAGGAGTCCAGCAGATGGACAGGACACCATCAGAAAGGAGCTCAACAATATAACCAGATATGCGCTGGTAAATCAGCCAAAAAGAAGATTTGGAAGTTGATCCTGACTCCACAACTGGTTCAATTAGGGGTGAAATGAGGAGCGGTTAGGTATTAACACCATACAGGAATCAAAAGACGTCTGGTTAACCAGCACCGAACTGGAAAGTTCAGTCATCACGTGCTGGGGAAGATGCTGAGGATGAGATTTGAGTGCTTATGGACTTATTTAACTAACTAACTAGCTATGTGCTGGATTGAACCCACAGGTAAACAGGAGTGGAGAGACCAAGGAACAGTTGCAGAAGTATGCTGGAAGTAGAGGTCAGGATGACAGCATCTGCCAAAGTCTATGTTCCAAGGGTAACTGGATACATGGATGACGATGATAACATGCCATTGTGGGAGGTTGAAGTTGCTAACAGAATGCAAAAAGACATGGATAGGTATAGTTCAGATACTACACTAGAACAGAAACAAGAATTAAACTTATATTATGACAAAAAGGCCTTCATCAGGTGCAACGGACATACACATAAAGACTAACACATCCTGTCCACCTTGATCCTGTAGCTAAGTATCTTTTTAACATCTTTTTTTTTAATGTGTTCACATCAATTTTTTTAATATGTTCATCTCTTCTTCTAGAAGTGTTAGTTCTTATGTTTGTTGTTTGTTTTCCCTCATCAAAACCTTTTGATTGTAGCATAGGTTTCATTCTTGTTTCTATTCCAGTGTGGAATCTGAATGATACCTTTTGCTGTTTTTATAAATTTTATTTTAAACCACAGTATCACCGCAGCCTCATCTAATTTGTACACAAGTGTAGCACGCCACTGTGTTTTCCTCCAACCATTAGATTCACATCATGAAAGCATGTCGTCATGTTTTCCCACAGCTCTTTTAGATACACACCACGAAAGAATTCCACTGTGTTTATCATAAGCTCTTAGATTATATCCACACCAGGAAAGAATTCCACAGTGTTTACCATAAGCTCTTTGATTATATCCACACCAGGAAAGAATTCCACTGTGTTTACCATAAGCTCTTAGATTATATCCACACCAGGAAAGAATTCCACTGTGTTTATCATAAGCTCTTAGATTATATCCACACCAGGAAATAATTCCACTGTGTTTACCATAAGCTCTTTGATTATATCCACACCAGGAAAGAATTCCACTGTGGTTCCCACAACAACACTTAAATCCACACAAGGAAAGCATGTCTATAAATCTTGACTGTAGAGAGGCACGAATGAAGAAAAAAGACATACAGACTGTGCATATCAGCTACCAGTAACAAGATAACTTGTGTTACATACACCTTCAGCGAATGATAGGAACAACTGCTGATGCTATGATCAATAAAGCTTTCCTCAGGACTAAGGACTAAACACATTTAAGACCATATAACAATATTTATTTAATAAAATCATAATTATATTGAGTGCAGGTGGCTGTCAGATGTCCAAAGTTATTACAAGCAAATTGATCTATCATAAGTCAGTTTCAGTAGACTGAAAAATTCATGCAAGTCACCTTCAAAGATAAATCTCTCTGTCTCTTACGCTTATTCTTTGTTTTACCAATTCTATCACCCACACTCATTCACTCTCAATTCTTTCTCACACACTCACTCTCTCACATATAAACTGTCTGCAAACAACATATATCAGATGCCATCACCAATGTGTGTCTCTTTATACCAATTTCTGAAATGGAATATCTTTTCTAATTCCCCAGAAAATTTAACATAATTTATTCTTTCACTATGCCCCTCTCAACTACAGATCATAAACATTATCTTCACTCATTTGGGTTACTGCAATTCATTCTGACCCTTGTGGCGACAGATAACACTTTGTAAGTGTAAGAGGTAAGGTGAACGCCTCGAGTGCCACAGGTCACGGGTTCAAATCACGGTTGAGACCAGGATTTTTTTCATGTGGGTTCTCTGGTAAAAATATTCCTCAGATCTCTGGGTTGTGAAATCAGACTCTCGTGTTCCGTGTCGAGCATGTTAAAAATCCCTTAGCAGTTAGAAATAGAAACGAGTAGACTTAATGGCCACTGTCCGGACATAATTCAAAATTCTAGTTGCAAATCTACTCAAATTATTTGTACCTTCCCCTCAGGTCTAGTAAGCCGCAGGAAGTTTTAAAATACCTACTACGTATAGCCGGAGCTTTCGGCTACCTGGCAACAGACTTTAACATGTCTGTTTAAATACCAGTTCCCAAAGTATTAGAAAAACCGCTTCCGCTTTCTCATGGTTTGTCTTAAGGTTTTTGAGAGTGAAGAGTAATCAGGATCAAGACTGAACCTCAATTCAAGGTTAGGGTTCTTGGCTTACTCAGCATGAGTAGCTTCCAACAACAATAACAACTTAAGTCTCTTCTTCTTCTGCGTTCGTTCTCAATCTCCCGATACCAAGCCCTGAACAGGGCTTTGCAAGTACCAGGATGTAGTGCGGAAAACATAATGCGTTGTGTCGCTAGTTTACAGCTTGACTTAAGCCTAATCGTTCAAACACATTTTTCCTGAGGTTCCTTTGTTTTCTTCTTCTTCTACCCTCCTCTGAATTCTCCACTATCTTACTACATCATCTCCCTTCTCTGAATTCTCCACTATCTTACTACATCATCTCCCTTCTCTGAATTCTCCACTATCTTACTACATCATCTCCCTTCTCTGAATTCTCCACTATCTTACTACATCATCTCCCTTCTCTGAATTCTCCACTATCTTACTACATCATCTCCCTTCTCTGAATTCTCCACTATCTTACTACATCATCTCCCTTCTCTGAATTCTCCACTATCTTACTACATCATCTCCCTTCTCTGAATTCTCCACTATCTTACTACATCATCTCCCTTCTCTGAATTCTCCAATATCTTACTACATCATCTCCCTTCTCTGAATTCTCCAATATCTTACTATATCTTCTCCCTTCTCTTTAAAACTCTACGATGTTACTATCTCACTTACTATTTACTGAAATGTAATATCTTTCTAATGCAAATTCTTAAATTACTTACTTTCTCCTGCATAATCATTTGTTTAGGAAAGCGACAAATCTTGAACTTTTCCCACTTAAATCGCTTAGATTTGTTCCTTAGTTTCACAAGTGTTGACCTCTGTCCCTGATGAAAACCTTTTTTGGTTGTGACGCTATTTGTATTTATGCCCAAATAATACTGGTCCATACTTATCTCTGAGCATTTACATCATCCACACTCTATTAAATGCACAATAATCACCATTTCTATGTTGTTTGGGTATTGTTGCTCTGCATACTGTCTGAACTGTGCTTGTGTTTGCTGATTCAGTGCAGCCCTGATCTGTATCCTGACAATGAAAAATTACAGATTGTAGAATGAAAAATACAGTGGAAGACTAGACATATGAAAACAAAGATGGGCTGGTTGTATAATACGATGGTTGCTAGTGCACCTCCTGGCCTCGTACCTCTGTCTTCAGCACCTGTTCCATGGTGGAATGTGCTCCCGCTCATCCCTCTGACTGGGGACTTTGCCTCAACCTCAGTTGCTGTCCCAACTTACATTCTGCGGGGGTTAAGACTCAACCTTTGGCAAGTTTACTGGCTATAACCGGGTCAACCAACATGTAGGTGGAGGTAGACGGACAGCAGAGGCTGTGAAATATGCAAATCTTGTGTTTCGCATCACGGCCCCATTTGGACTCCACAGTGGAAGTATACATTATTACATGACATTACTACATTCTCTTACATAATAGAGGTAAAAATAAAGGAAAAGATAAACAAAAGTCATAGCATAAACTGCTGTCAGGGGATTCTTCTTTCACCCTCATATCAAGGTCCCGGTTTCTCTTACAAAGGACATCATTGTCTCATATCTGTCTTGCGAAGCCAGTATTGTTCTCTCTTTTCCTGCGTGATCATGCAGCTTTGTAGGATGTGTTCCACGGTCATGGTATGCTCCCAACATGGACACTTGTCACCTGTCCCAATCCTCATTTTGTTGCAAAGATGACCCTTGAGTCTGTTATGCCCAGTTCTCAGTCTGATTATGACCCCCCCCCCCCCCCCCCCCCCCCCAAATAAAATAAATAAAAATGTCTCACTCCTTATCGTTCTGTTTCTTTTTCTCTGCCTCCTGAACTTGCTTTGCCAATTCATCCACATCTTTCTCTTTTACTGATCCGTCTTCGTCCTTTTCTCTTTCATTCTCCTCTTTTCTGAAACACAAGTTGTCATGCATCATTAATACACAAATTACAAAGCATAAAGCTAACAGACGAGAACTACTAGAAAGCATTATAAAGAGTTTGTACAGTTAACAAAAACTTTTTAGTGTATAATTCAGTAAGTTTTTTCAAAGCAAACAAAAGTATAACAAAAGAATAAAGTAACTAACTGTGAAGATACCAGAAGTAATAGACATTTGTTTCTGAAAAGAAAAAAACCAAAACAACAGAGTGCAGATAAGATGCAATGAAGTTAGCTCACGCTAAGGAATTTAGTTGTTGAAAACATAAACTCGTGTAAATATCATCTATTGTGCGTTCAGAAATATGTGCAGTTGGAATTTACATATTTTAATGACTTGGATTTTTGCACATGCTCATATTTTCATTTTAATGTTCTGCTATGCAGAAATATTATGTAGACTGCATAGTTTTATCAACACAGTGTGTTGTTATTTTTATGAGGCTCCTAGTTATTGTTTATACATAAAATACAATTTACAGTACTTACATATTGATGGTAGGACATTAAAAACCACAAATGTATCTTCTTTTATCATAATGGTACTAGTCCATCTCATGACTTCAAGTATTCTTTCTCATGACTACAAGTATTCTTTCTCATGACTACAAGTGGTCCATCTCATGACTTCAAGTATTCTTTCTCATGACTACAAGTATTCTTTCTCATGACTACAAGTGGTCCATCTCATGACTACAAGTGGTCCATCTCATGACTACAAGTGGTCCATCTCATGACTACAAGTATTCTTTCTCATGACTACAAGTGGTCCATCTCATGACTTCAAGTATTCTTTCTCATGACTACAAGTATTCTTTCTCATGACTACAAGTGGTCCATCTCATGACTACAAGTGGTCCATCTCATGACTACAAGTGGTCCATCTCATGACTTCAAGTATTCTTTCTCATGACTACAAGTATTCTTTCTCATGACTACAAGTATTCTTTCTCATGACAAGTGGTCCATCTCATGACTTCAAGTATTCTTTCTCATATCTACAAGTGGTCCATCTCATGACTACAAGTAGTCCATCTCATGACTACAAGTATTCTTTCTCATGACTTCAAGTATTCTTTCTCATTACTACAAGTATTCTTTCTCATGACTACAAGTGGTCCATCTTATGACTACAAGTAGTCCATCTCATGACTACAAGTATTCTTTCTCATGACTACAAGTAGTCCATCTCATGACTACAAGTAGTCCATCTCATGACTACAAGTGGTCCATCTCATGACTACAAGTATTCTTTCTCATGACTACAAGTATTCTTTCTCATGACTACAAGTATTCTTTCTCATGACTACAAGTAGTCCATCCCATGACTACAAGTAGTCCATCTCATGACTACAAGTAGTCCATCTCATGACTACAAGTAGTCCATCTCATGACTACAAGTAGTGGCTAGTGCAGCCTGTTTCCAGGACAGCCATATAAGGCAGAATAAAGTCTTAGTCAGTTATGGTTTGCTGACTCTGATGCAAACAGCTAGCCATGAGTCACTCGCTGATGTCAGCTATTGCACTGCTGCATCTTGGTCCGCTAGGGTGTATTCCTATGCTTCGTAGGAAGCTAACAGATTTTTATTCATTGACTGATTGATCTGATACAGGAATAAAAGAGTGAATAATCTATATTTTTAATGTTTGGGGGAAGAAGAAGATGATGAACAAAACTCAATGTCATTACAAATACTTGCACTGCAGGCAGTTTATACACATACTCTTCAATCATGAGTTTAGATAACACGACCATGTAATTGTTAATGTCTCTCAGTTTGCCAGTTTGCACTGAAACATCCCAGATCAATAGACAGAAGCTTCCAGAACTAGCTCTGTGCAAACTTTAGAAATGCCACATCTATTTATTGAACAATGCGCTGTTAACATCGAGCTTCATCATTTCTGTAGTAACATCTAATGCAGTCTTTAGTAGTCATCATCCCCCCTCCCCTATTCTCTAAGCCGCATTGCATTGTTTCACGCCTTATGGCCCAGTGTATCTTAAGAAGCCATTTTTATGACTACAAGTAATCTTTCTCATGACTATAAGTAGTCCATCTCATGACTACAAGTATTCTTTCTCATGACTTCAAGTAGTCCATTTCATGACTTCTAGTAGTCTTTCTCATGACTACAAGTAGTCCATCTCATTAGTTCAAGCAGTCTTTCTCATGGTTACCAGTAGTCCTTCTAATGACTAAAACAACCATTATCTTGACTACAAACAGCGATTCTCATGACAGTATAGTCCTTCTCAGTGATTTAAACAAGTGTAGTGACACAACATGGAAGATAACAACAGCAATACATACAGAACAATATATTTTACAAGAACAGGGTCAAGTAGAAATTTATTGTCAGTAGTGGGTCAAGATGGCGCCGGACATGGTCGCAGTCGATTTCCCTCTTGATAAAACGGTGTTTTGTTTGTGTTTTCTATGATAACTCTCGGACTATTAACGTGATTCCTGGATATAAATGTGCCGACTTGTGAATTAAGCATACTAATGTGAAAGAAGTGATGCAACGAAGTATATAACAGTGTATTTTTAGTCGTGAAAGGTAGACTAATGTGTACAGTTTCGATGGGACAAAGCGTGGCCGAAACTTGACCCGGTCAAAAGCTAGTGTCGCTCCGTGCTGTATCGTGACCCAGATAACGAAGCATGAACACTGAAACGAAGGAGGTCATCCTGACCCCGTCAAACATACGGTACTTCAGAAAGGAGCTCATCGCGCTTCGATCAGCACACTACATCCCTTCAAACTCATATCTACATCTGTTGCGTATGCTGAAAATACACTTAACCGAGGAGACATCGGAACTCACAAGTATACAATCAAGGCGGAAGACCAGAGGAACGAGAGGTGGAAGAAGAATACACAAACAAATGCACTCAAAAACAGATACCTCAAAGCTCGACCCCAGCGATAAAAGAGAAGGGAAGGGCTACCGAGAAAATGAGGCACACGCTGACACCATACTGTCTGCATCCGAACCCTTCACTAGAAGTCTTGACAATGTCTTGCCTCTAGAACATGTTGAGTCCGGACGAGAGAGTGAGGAATATCCTGCGCACATCTCCCTCACTATAAACACATTGCGCAACTCACGACATCACCCTACAGATCACACCCTGACTAGCAGCTCGCAACTGGCAGGGCCCCCAAACTGCAGCGGCGGAACAGGCAGAAAACGATCACGAAAACTACCCATCACGCTTGCAACATGGAATGTCCGCACGCTACTGGACAACACCAAAGCAAACAGACCCGAACGACGGACAGCACTGATCGCCAGGGAACTGGCTAGATACAACATCTGCATAGCTGCCCTGAGCGAGACACGACTGGCAGAGGAAGGGCAGATCACAGAAGAAGGCGCTGGTTATACTTTCTTCTGGAGCGGCCGCAGCAAAGAAGAACGCCGTGAAGCTGGAGTTGGCTTTGCCATCAAGACCAACATGGTCGACAAGCTCACAAGCATGCCCAGAGGAATTAATGACCGCCTGATTACACTGCGTCTCCCCCTAATAGGAGGGCGCCATGCAACACTCATCAGTGCATACGCACCCACAATGACAAATCCTCAGGAAACAAAAGATAAGTTTTATGAGGACCTTGAGGCGCTCATCGCTGCAGTCCCCAAATCTGACAAACTGGTCATCCTCGGTGATTTTAACGCTAGGGTTGGCACAGACCATACAGCCTGGGAGGGGGCCATTGGCAGACATGGTATCGGAAAATGTAATAGTAACGGACTGCTCCTTCTGAGGACATGTGCCGCAAATGAACTACTCATTACAAACACAGCTTTCCGACTACCTGTCCGAAATAGAACCACATGGATGCACCCAAGGTCCCGCCACTGGCACCTCATTGACTACATTATCATCAGACGTAGGGATCGAGCGGATGCTATGGTAACGAAGAGCATGTGTGGTGCAGAATGTTGGACCGACCATCGACTTGTCATTGCCAAGCTAAACTTCAAGATCCAGCCCAAAATGCGCCCCCAGGGAAAGAAACCACCTAGGAGGCTAAATGTCTCTCAGCTGAAATACGAACCCACGAGAGGAGGCTTCCAGGAAGAGCTTGAGGGCAGACTATCTGACCTTCGTTTTGAAAAGAATGACATCGAAGAGAACTGGGCATCACTGAGAAACACACTCTACGATACAGCTGTTAAACACATTGGCCCACTCACGCGCAAGCATAAGGACTGGTTTGATGAGAACGATCTGGAAATACAGGGCCTTCTCAATGCAAAACATGAAGCGCACAGGGAATACCAGAGGGACACACCATCTCCGGCAGCAAAAGCTGCCTTCAATACTGCTCGCAAAGCTGTCCAGACCAGGCTTAGAGAGATGCAAGACTCCTGGCTCAGCAAAAGAGCTGACGAAATTGAGATGTTCGCCGAGCGTCATGACACCAAACGGTTTTACGAGGCACTGAAAGCTCTCTACGGCCCGCAGCCCTCTAGTAATACTCCAGTTCGCAGTGCGGATGGGGTACTGCTAACAGATAAGGTTCAGATTCTAAACAGATGGGCAGACCACTTCTGCAAAATACTAAACCACCCATCGTCCATAAATGAAGAGGCCATCCGGCGAATGCCGCAGGTGGAACTGAACCTGGCGTTGGATGAAGTCATTACTGAGGAGGAAGTCGACAGGGCAATCAGTTCACTATCTATAGGAAAAGCTCCAGGAGCTGATGCAATACCAGCAGAGATATATAAGACAGCTGGCCCATCCCTCACCAGAAGGATCACTGAACTCTTCTGTCACATGTGGGCTGAAGGTAAAATTCCGCAGGAGCTAAAGGACGCCTCAATCGTTCACCTGTACAAAAGAAAAGGCAACCGTCAGGAATGCGACAATCATCGTGGAATATCTCTACTCTCCGTAGCAGGCAAGATCCTAGCGCGCTTACTGCTAAACAGGCTCAACAAACACCTTGAACAAAGCCACCACCTCCCAGAAAGCCAATGTGGATTCAGAGCCGGAAGAGGAACAGTGGACATGATTTTTGCCGCTCGCCAAGTACAAGAGAAGTGTCGAGAACAAAATCAGGCCTTGTACACCACATTTATAGATATGACAAAGGCATTTGATACAGTAAACAGAGGAGGGCTGTGGATGATAATGTCTAAGTTTGGCTGCCCCAACAAGTTCATAACAATGGTGAAACAGCTACACGAAGGCATGTGTGCTCGTGTACTGGACAGCGGTGCAATCTCTAAAACGTTTCTAGTATCAAACGGAGTAAAACAAGGATGTGTACTCGCCCCGACTCTGTTCAGCATGATGTTCGCGGCCACGATGACAGACGCCTTCAGATCACTGGGATCACTGGAGCTTGGAATACCCATAAAGTACCGCACAGATGGCAAGTTACTCAATTCCAGAAGAATGAAGGCCAAAACCAAAGTGGCTGGCGACATAATCAGGGAACTTGTATTTGCTGACGACTGCGCTCTAATGAGCAACTCAGAACTGAACATGCAGGTTGGAATGGACCAGTTCTCTGCCGCATGCAAAAATGTTGGCCTGACCATAAATGCCAAAAAAACAGAGGTCATGTACCAACCAGCACCAGGCATGCCGTACACAAAACCAGAGACTACAGTCAGCGGGCAGACGTTGAATGCCGTAGACAAATTCACATATCTGGGCAGCACGCTGTCGAGATCTGTCAGCCTAGACGATGAGGTGGCAAGCAGAATAGCAAAGGCCAGCACAGCCTTTGGTAGAATGCGCTCGATGGTCTGGGCACCTCGTGGCATCAGCGTCAAGACCAAACTCAAAGTCTACCGTGCAACCATCATTCCAACCCTACTATACGCTTGCGAAAGCTGGACTGTATACTCTGGACATGCAAGGAGGTTAAACCACTTCCACACAGGTTGCCTGAGGCGAATATTCCACATCCGATGGCAAGATCGTGTCACTGACATCGAGGTTCTCTCGAGGGCTAACATGCCCAGCATCCATGCACTGCTAGAAAAAGCACGACTAGGATGGGCCGGACACCTCGTCCGTATGTCAGACGAGCGGCTCCCAAAGAAGCTTCTCTACGGCGAGCTGAGAGAGGGATGGCGCGAGAGAGGGCGCCCAAAGAAACGTTTTAAAGACGGTCTGAAGGACTCACTAAAAAGTTGCCAGATAGACATCGACACATGGGAATGTCTTGCGCAAAACAGATCTGACTGGAGAAGCGCAGTCAAATCGGGTGTAGCTGCCGGTGAAGATGACCGTGTTGTGAAAGCCCAGAACAGACGAGAGACGCGGAAATCCCGAGCAGCGGGAACACCATCCCCTTCTACAAACCTCGTGTGCCCGATATGTAGCAGGCATTTTCGTGCTCGCATTGGCCTGTTCAGCCACATGCGCACCCACACCCAACAGGGAAATCTGTGACAAGGATGATGTCGGCGGTCCTCATCGACAACGATGGACAGCTATTATTATTACAAGAACAGGGTCACAATACAAAGGCAGACATAATCAAATATAAGCAAAAGGTTTTAGCCCAAGTGGTTACTGAGACAGTTCTGTGTGTGGCAGACAAGGATAGGACCACTGCCCCCACTAAGAGATAACAAGAAGTGTAGTCTAAAATTTCCAGAGTAGAAGTCTCTATAGATGTGCACACCTCACTGTTCAAGCAGACTAAAAGTTAGGCATGTGGGTTTGAAAAAAAGCTCTAGAAACAATGCAAAATTGTTACAGGATTGTTGTTGTTAGTGATTCAGCAGAGGGTTGACTCTCATCCTATGGCCCAATGCCATGCAAAGGGTATCTGATCATGTTTGTAGGCTGTTGTTTAGTTAAATACAAAGTGCTATGCTAATCTGGCCTTAAAGGAAAAATCATTTAAATAAAATTGTTGAGGGCCAAGCACTCATAGGGGTGATGATCAACATGTGTGTGGGTATGTACAGTACATTGCTTGCATTCTGAAGTATGTTGTAGTTCGATTCTGTTCAGGTGATTTTTAAATTGAATATGCTGGGTTAATAACTATAAAAAAGTGTTCTGATCCCTTCATCTGAGTTGATTAATGCCCATGGAGCACAATTGTTGTTTCGTCCTTACCTAACTAATCTCAAGCCACCGCAACGTAAGTCATTCATTTTATGTCAATAGGTGATCTCTGCTGGGCATTGAAACTGATTATCTATTGACTTAAAATTTGTGTGTGGGAAAAGCCTAGTTTCTTGGAAGTAACACATATTTTGCAATTAACAGAAGCTACCATTATCTCAGGGCAAGTGATAAATATGTTTATTTTTATATTTTAAAACATGCGTACTGTTGTTTTTGACACACTTCTAATTTTGCAAGTTAAATGCAAAAGGGAGATCACTAAGAGAATTATAATGGTGAATACATTTAACAGAATGAGACGTAGACTTCTGTCCAAACAGCTATCTCCTAAACTAAAAATGAGAATCATTAAATGCTATGTGCATTCAGTTTTACTGTATGAAGCAGAAACCTGGACCTGACAAACAAAATGGAGAAGATTATTGAAGCCTTTAAAATGTGGGTCTTCAGAAGAAGTGGACGAGTTTCTTGGAAAGAGGAAAACAAACAGTGAGATCCTAAAAACTTCAGATACATCGGAACAACATATACTTCTGAAGGAAATAAAAACCCGAAAGACAAAATATTCTGGTCATGTCATGAGGCATGACAGTCTGCTGACGGTTATATTGGAGGGAAGAGTTGTGAGCGAGAGCCATAGGGCAGCAGAGGTTCAGATGAACTGACAAAATAAGGTGTGGCTGGAACACAGTCTGACTGAGTGTCAGAGACAGAGACAACTGAAGATCAAGTATCGTCAACCTCTGATGTGAAAATTGCACTTAATGATGATGACATTACATTAAAAGTAGATTTTTAAGGCAAACTCTACATATAATCCTCACCATAAGCATATTTTCATTAATAGAGATTATGACAGAAATGTCAATACATTATGAAGTCTTTACATCCAGTCCATACAGAAAAATGTCCACTTTTATAATGTAACAGTGTGCTAAATTAGGTCAGGTTACTGTGACCCAAAATCTTTAAATGGTTTTAAATTTTTATTTAATCAAGAAGTATCTTCTTATTTCAAATCATGATTTTCAAATAAGGAGAATGCGATAACGACCTAGCAATAATGCATTTCCTAATGGCAGATAATTGAGTTTTCAGTTTCTATAGTTTCATTTTTATTTCAAGTAGCTCCTCTCTTCATTCCAGATCAGCTGATCTGACACTGTTAAAAATTATGTCATCTTGTTTTGTGTGTTTATTTATTTAGATACAAATTCCCTGCTGTCAATTGAAACTTTTATATATTCTCTAGCAGACATGCATTACACCCCTGTGTGGTTAGTATACATTACTGCAATTATGCTGCCGAAAACAGATCTGTCATAGCGAAAGGTGCGAATATCATAGTCAAGCTGTAAACTAGTGACACAACATAATCCGTTCTTCAGATTAGATCCTGCTACTTGCAAAGCCTGTTGAAGGCTTGGTAGCAAGAGAATTAGAACGAACACAGAAGAAGAAGACTGCAATTATATAGTTATTTAACACATTCTGGACCGATAGCCCCTAAAATGGCTCTTACAAAACCCTACAGTACCTTTAGCTACCAAAGTGGACAAGTTCTTTTGTTATGCACAATGATGATTCAGGTCTTTATGTGACCAGATACTGTACTGCTAAGGCTAGAAATTTTAACACAATGAGCGTGTTAGGTGCAGCAAATGTGTTGTTTATTTCAATTAAAGTGTGTTCACTGCTTCTACCTCGATACATTTTTCATATTGTTATTGATTCTGGAGTCATTGAGACAAATGTACATAAGTTCAATGTTTATGAACATAAATGCATCAAATAAATTGGGCTTTGAAGGACTTTTGATTCTTGTGTATAAAAATTGCCAGAAAAATTAATATGGATACTTTAAACCGTGGACAAATTTAGGAGAATTACAATATTTTGATGTATAAATTATCTGCTTCATAAATTGTTATTGTTTTTACAACCTTTTTATTCTGCCAAATAATCAAATATCAACATTTTACTGATATATTAATTTTCTGTAATCATTTCCCTTCCCAGTGTTATATAATATGTTTATTATGGTGTCAAGTGGACATTTTAAAAAAGGTATAGGGCGATTTTTTTTTTCAAATCAAAAATTAATTTGGTCCAAACCTAATAAAAGAAAGTTCTGAAACAGCTAATAATATATTAAACACATTTTCATTTTTGTTTTCTCACAAAGAAAGCATCTAAAATGAAAAATCCATCCTAGCATGAATTGCTCTATGTAACCTATTTAAACATGCATTTTCAAATTACATGGAATGAATTTTTTTTTAAATGTAATAATGTAATGACAAAATATTTGCAGTTATTTACATTTGCAAATAGCTAAACAGATAGATCATGTGCATGATTCCTAACAGGAGACTCTACAGTGTATATGTTACACAGGGGTGACTCAGTGGTCTCGAGGTAAGGTTTTCGCCTCGGGTTCGAATCACGTCGAAGAGCGGGATTTGTTTCACGTAGATCTTCTCAATAAAATTCCCCTCTGGTTAGTGTGATCGGACTCCTATGTTCAGTGTCAAGCACATAAAAAACAAAAAACTCCTTGGCAGTTGGAAATAGAAAAGAGTAGGCTTAACAGTCGCTGCCCGGACAAAATAGAAATTAAAAATCTACCTTTGTTATTTGTACCTTTCCCCAGGTGGTTTGTTAAGAGCAGCTATAGATGGCACCTAACTGACTGCGGGTCTACTTAGCTTTAATGTTTGAGTCTATTAAGATGGACTTGCACATTGGTTAAACCACTCTCCAAGAAACTGGTTGTATCCAGACTCTGTAAAATCTCCTAAAATATGATGTTCTTTTGGCCAAATGTCGCAATGATTTGTTTGAAAAGTACTCAATATTTTGCAGTTTTTTTGTATGAGCCTATGGAATTATTTAACTATGTTACTGCAAATTAGATCAGTGTGGATATCTATTAAAGTAAGATTGACTAGTTGTTTTACAAAATAAAACATTAGCTATAGCCCCATAACCAAACCAAATGTAGCTCTTTCTCATCATGCAATGTATATGTATCCTATATGCCTTGCAGTAAAATTATATTTAATTGCACATGATAAGTTTGATGTGACTATTAAAAAAATATTTACACGTCAACAAATTCTTCTTCTTCTTCTTCTTCATCGTACACAGTCAGACAGTAACCACTATTTTTTCGAAAAAAGTGGCGGTCATCCTGAGGCTGTCGACACTGCCATAGAGCTTGTCTTGTGGTTCCACTGGTGATGGCCACATCTGCTCTCTCTGATCCTCGTATGTCGGGCAGTTCTGCAGCAGATGCTCAGCGGTCATTTTCCCGGTACCACACGGGCATTCGTCGGTACCACCTATCTTCAATTTGTTGAATAGGTGGTACCTCAGTCTATTGTGGCCAGTGCGAAGTCTGAAGACAATGACCTGCTCTCTTCTGTTCAACTGGTAATAGGCATCGTTTTTGGTGTAGCCGATATGTTCAGTTTCCCATTTGGTCATGTATCTGGCTTTAATAAGCCGTTTTGACTCTTCGTACATCATACTAGTATCTGTTTGTGGTAGTCTTGCACCTTCTTTTGCCAGTCTGTCTGCCTCCTCGTTGCCTTGGATGTTGCAGTGTGATTGGACCCACTGTACCACTACCCTTTTTGGTGCGGACTGCTGGCATAGTTGACAGAGTACTGCTCTTAAGTCATTAAGCTCAGTGTTTTTCTGGCTTTTTAGCGCTGTGACTACGGCCAGAGCATCTGTAAGCAGGACTGTATGGCTTTTCTTTTCTTTATGTGTCAACAAATTCAACTTCACCCATGACTGATTAATATAAATGTGGAAGGTCTTCTACAGAAGCTGGTATACAGAGGAAAAAATAGCAGGAACATGATCAATCAAATTTTAAATTGTAATTTGTCGTAGACACATAATGATTGCAGCCAATTGTGCACACACAATAATTTCCTGTTTCAAGAATAGAAAGTCTAGTGTTGCACAAATGATATTGTACATGGAATGTCAAGTGATATTCATTACAATAAAAAATATAGCCTGACCTTTTGCGCATCCTTAATAAATGTGATGTGTATGTTTTATGTTATATATAACTGAAGCTTTCTTTATGTCAGTGCTTGTATGAATAATAATCTGAATATAGAAAAACATGGTTGAAAATGTGGGCTGCTCTTATTTGTTTCAGTGATATTCGTTATTAAAATTAAATATGTGTATGCAAATGTAAATGAATTGATTTAACGCATATTGATTGCATACTTTAATTATATAAATTTCAATTACGGAATGTAACATTGTCTCCATAATATAAATTTAATATTGACAAAAAATACTTTAAAGGGGACAAATTTATAATCCTACTAAATAACTCTGGCAAAGTATATTGTATCCTAAATATATTGTGCACATTTTCAGACATTTCAATTTAAAATTGATGTATTTTATACTATATTTTGGAATATGTCAGCTGTATACGCATGTTGAATTTGATATTATTTTTTTAAGGTGCAATGGAAATAAATTCTTGAGAAAAATTAATTATGCCTAATGATATAATGGAAAAATGAAACATGACATGTAGAGACTGGAGGCCTTCCACATGCGCAACCAGCGGCGTATCCTGGACATATGATGGCATCACTACATCTGCCATGTGGAGATCTCTGCTAAAATAGGCCTTCACCCAATCTCAGAAACACTAGAACGATGCCGAATTTCTTTGTTTGGTCAAGTTGTGCGGCTGGGCAAGGAAACCCCGGCTCACAAGATACTCCGCAGGTCGCTCCTCAGCGCCAAAAGTCTTCCATCGACAGGCTGAAGGCGCAGAAAAGGCCGTCCTTGCACAATATGGCTCCAGCAGATATCAGCCTCCTTCTCTATCCTGGATGAGGGTCATGGATGTGGCCGACCGACGGTACGGGCCTCAGGCGCCTAAGCGAACATTATTATTAATATTATATAATGAAAAAAGGTACTTAAGAAAAAAATATTCATTCATTTACATATTTGTCAATTATTCTTTTATTATATTTGTGCATTGTTCCTATATTTATTCCAACAGTTTCTTTATCTACATATAAATTCATTTTCACGTACATAAAATCCCCATGCAACATCATCAGATAAAACAAGAAATCTATATTGTTCAACTTCAAAAAGTCATATCTCAGCTCAACTGATTCCTATTGCCTAATGTTTCTACTCTACATGTGCAGCAATCCATACAATTTCTCAGGTTAGTTACTTATCTGAATTTCCAACTTTTGAAAACATTCAAAATATTGGTTCATTTGACACTTTTTAAATGCTGCTTTGTAATATCATTACAGCCACCTTTCAATAGTCCCACGCTGTTTATACAACCAATATAATAATATCCAGAATTATGCAACATGCTTACTTTTTATACAATTCATGCGTAATTTGGAGTTATTTTCCTTTGCCTATATAGGAATTATAAAGGAACTTAGCTAAAGGTATACCCTGGGCATGTGGTGTGTCGAGAATGAAATTAGGGCTTGCTATATATATGTCTGTAAATCTCTCCTCCGGTGTTTTCCATGGTCCATCTGTTTCAGTTCAGTTTAGTTCATCCCGTAACACATCAGGTCGTTGGGGCACACTTGAAGACACTCCCACAATTCCACACCATCTCTCCCTGTCTGCTGTGCCAACGGTGCCTCACCGAGATGAAGGTTTCACTACTCAGTGATGTTGTCTACCCATCTATTCCTTGGACGTCCTCACCCTCTCTTTCCTGGTACGGGACTATGCAGTATCAAATTTGTAATTCCGGGGGATCTCATAATGTGCCCATATCAAGCCATCTTTCACCTTTTGATAGCTGTGAACAAATCATCAAAAGGCCCAATTGCGTTTTCTATTCTCCATCGTATTTCTACATTTATGACATGATCCTTACATGTAACATTTAAAAGTTTTCTAAAGCACCTCATTTCCATTGCATCTATTTTGCACTGTATATCCGCAGTAATGGTCCAAGTCTCACAGGCATACAAAGGTATTGAGAGCACCAATGAGCGTATTAGTCTAAGTTTTATGCTGAGGGTGAGCTGCTTATCCTGCCATATGGATTTCAAAAGCGTAAGCGCTGCTGTTGTCTGTGCTATTCTGGTAGTTATCTCAGGCTGCGGGCCCTCATCACTGATCAGTGATCACAGATACTTGAACTGGTGTTGAGCTTCGAGTTCCTGACTCTTCGCTTTTATCCCAGATGTAAACCCTTCTGTGTTATTTATCATTAGCATTGTTTTCTCTGCATTTATCTCCATGCCATAGCTCTGTGCCGTTCTGTCCAATCTACTAATCAGCTCCTAGAGTTCCCTTTCCATCTGTTTAGCCAAGTTTTGTTGTTTGTTGTTCCTATGAGTTGTCTGACTGTTTGAAGAGTTACTGCAGTGTATGACTATTCTTGTCTAGATACATTATTTGCTAATCTGCCTGTCTTCCAGAAATGAACTGAATACCTATTCAACAGCATGGGATGAGATAAAGGTATCAGCATCTAGGATTATATCGATAAGATCAGGCCAATGATGTCCAGCGTCTTACAAATCTTGAAAAGCAAACATTAAGCCTGTAACAAAATCAATGTTTTGGGCTTTCCAAGAAAAGACATAAAAAAACCTATTGCCATATGATGGTGCATGGTAGCTTGCAATATAGTGATATCAGCTTGAGAGTTGGATCCAACCTCCCTGCAAGTATCAGTCAGTTCAGCAGAGAATCTGTCTGAATGCTGTTCATAGACAAAAAAGCCTACCATGAAAATGACCTTGAATACACCACCACCCATTTATCAGAATTGGCATCAACAGTTGTTTCATACACCTTAATTTGAGAGTAATTGGGCCTGAACTGTGTTTTGTTTCATCTATTGGCTTTGTCTTAATTTTTTGCAATTTGAAAAATGTTTATGTTTACTTCTCTCTGTAACTCTTGTCTAATTTCTTCGAGGTGGCATGATGCATTTGATTTCACTGACATTGTGGAGTGTTGTCTTTCTTTTTGGTTACCAACTTTCAACAAATCACCTGTTGAGGTGATCTCATTACATTGTGTTATGTAGTTCTTAAGCCGCCATATCTAGTTCATCACCCGGCATCTAAAGAGGTTCCACATTTGTGTGGATTTCACAACTGCTATTGGTATTAACCTTATGGCCCCACTAATAAAACAATTATAAGTGATGATTTTTAGCAAGTTGTAAGGAGAGCACAATTATATTCTATTGCAGAGGAACATAAACAAGGTACAAGACTATTTGGGTATCTCTTCCTGTTCCCCATGCTGTGCCAGCAAGCCACTACAATACCTGTAATTGTCTCACTACCTTATTCATCACATTATGATAATAGTGCTTGAGACACAGCCATAGATAAAGAAAGATACGAGGGCAACCAAGTCAAACCAGGACTTTCTTTTTTGCAAGGAAAAAAAAGATGTTTCAGGTAGTCAAAATGCAATTTCTGTTTCAATATAATCTCCTGCAACGTTTATGCACTTATCCCAGCATTTAATCAATGCTTGATAAACTTCAACGTAGAAAGATTTCTCAGTATGTCTGAACCAATCCAGGACAGCCTGTTTCACTTCGTCATCGGTGCTGAAATGTTGACCTCCCATGAATTCTTTTACGGGTCCAAACAGATGAAAATTGCTTGGAGTGAGGTCTGGGCTGTAAGGTCGTTGTGGCAATACCTCCAAGACGCGTTGCTACAGATAGTACATAGTGCGGTAAACCGTATGAAGTCAAGTGTTATCTTGCAGGAGCAGGATGGAATCATTACTCATGGATGTACAGCCTTCTCTAAAACGTTTACACCATTCAAATGTCTTACTGCGGTTGAGTGTCTCATCACCATATTGTGATTGCTGTCTTCTGTAAATTTTCGCAGGTTTTACTCATTCTTTCACAAGAAACTTCATCACAACATGCTGTTCCATGCAAGCACTAACAATGTTGTCTGCCACTTTTATTTATCTGTCATGTGACTGGCCCATGATAAGTGGGCCACCTAGCAGTAATAGGACACAAGTGCCCCTAACTAATGATAGTAGTTCCAGCACTCTATAACCCATTTGGGTAGAGCTAGAACAAAAAGTCCCGGTTTGATTTGAAACCTCTTGTATGTATGATCTTCTCTTATCAGTTGGTGTGCTTCTAATCTAAAATTTATTATTTTATTTAGCAACTTTGCAGCTCTTAGTAAAGGTGGTATTATCCAGTCTTGTCACAAATGATCTTCAGTTTCTCTGTTTGGTAATGATCATGTCTCCTTAGGTCTCCATTCAGCCTTTGTGTCCCCTTCTCAGCATCTTTATGGAATTGAAATATTTCCATATCCTCAGCCTACAGAACTTTTTCATCTTTGATGTGTCAGACAAGTCATTGATGTAAGCCAGGAAAAAACTACATCTTAAGGATCAATCTTTTCGTAATCCTTTCTCTAAGACTTCTTTAGCAGAGATTGCATCCTTCATTTTGGTCTGGATTGTTCGCTTAGGAAGTATTTTATACAGCTGTATAACCAAGAGTGATTTCCCATGTAAATCATCTTCATCAGGAAACCTAATCCTCAATACCAAACCAAAAGCCTGTTGCTAGTCAGTCAAAGATGACCCTTTGTGCTTGTTGCCTGGAAGGCATCATGTATTTTATACGTTCTTAGTTCTTAGTCGACCTGTATTTCTATAGAGGCAGATGCCCCTGTGTAGGTCCCAGCTCTGGGTATGAGCTAGATGTAGCCGAAAGAAAGATTTCTGCTTAACGGGCTAGGCTCGAGCAGCTTAATAGTCCGCTGCATTGGGACAATTGCTTACAGACGGTGGTTAACCGATGTGCGAATCCACCTTAATAGACTCAAACACTAGAGCAAAGTAGACCCGCAGCCTGTTAGGTGCCATCTATGCTGTTCTAAACAAACCACCTAACAATGACCGGTGTTATACCATGTCACACAGTTAGTCGCCTCTTACAACATGCTCTCTGTGAGGCAGTGATACTATTCTTGTCATTGTCACAAACAAAGAGTGTTACACATATAAAAGAGTGAATAACTTGTTTTCCTGGAGATCTGAAGGAGAAGTCATATATTTTCTGTAACCAATGTTGATTGATAGACAGTTGTCTTACCAAAATACACAACCCCAAAAACAAAATAAGAAGTAATAAATAGAACATTCATGAAATCGTTCTGGGGAGATATTTGTCAATGTGGCAGATGTCACATGATGACTAAGAGGAGGACTACGAAACAAGGGAGCATTAAAAAGTTACAACAACAAATACTTACTCTTTTTTATCACCTTCCTCCTTCTCTGCCTTATGAGCTTCTACATAGGGCTCAAACAATGAGCAAGAGTCAGTCATCTTTTTCACAAACTCGGCCATTGCTTCTTCCTTAGACATGTTTCCTAGTCTTTGCCAAGCTTGCCTAATAAAGAAAAAGAAGAGAAACTCCATTAATGTGGGACTTTGTACAGAATGTTTACTAGAAGCAACATATGGTGTAGTCCACGGACACATAATTAATACCTCATTAAAGCTAGGATTTTATAATGAAAGTGAAGAGTAATCGTGGTCAGATGAAACATACCATATATATATATATATATATATATATATATATATATATATATATATTTATAGAACAACTCTATTTATCATGGTAAGTTCTTAGTTGATCTATACTTTTACGGGAACAGATTACAGGTCCCAGCTCTGGTATGAGCTGGATGTAGCCAGAAGGAGGATTTCCTGCTTAGCACGCTAGGCTCGAGTAGCTTATTACTCCGCTGCATTGAAACAAGCAGCGCACATGGTGTCCATCTTATTAGACTCAAACAATATAGCAAAGTTGACCCAAAACCTATTAGGCGCCATCTACACTGCTCTGAACAAACCACCTAACCATGATCTGTGTTATGCCATGTCACACAGTCGCTTCTTACCACATGCTCTCTGTGGAGCAGTGGTGCTATTCTTGTCATTCTTATACACAAAGAACCAGGCAGACCACTCGGGACATAATGGTAAGTACAATCTATATATTGATTGTCCAATTGTGAAGCCGTGGCACAATCTATATTATTTCTATTTGGCACTACTGTTACTATAATGTTTATTTTTCTATGCCATGGCATGTCTTGGGCTATGTTCGTTTTTGCTTTTCGTTATCGTCTTGAGCAGCAATACTTGGAATATTCATTAAAATCATTATAAGTTTTATAAACAACAAGAGTCGTCTGTTGTACAACTGTTTTCTCCATTGCTGTGGTGGTCGAGGGGTTTTTCGGTCGAGGACTACAGACTGCTGTCGTCACGTGGTATGCTGGCTACGTTTGTTTATTTCACCCCTAACACAAAAACAACATACGTTACCGGGGATTTAATCCGCTGCCCACCCTGTCAGGCGGCAGGCATCGAAACCATTTGGCCACTTCTGTAGCCATGAAATAATACAACGTATGTCACCTTTAACCGTTCAGTTTTCCGTTTCTAACCATTCCTTTAAAAATAATTTTGAACACATACTACTGTATCGATTATATTTAATACATTTTGTACATAATTTGTTATATATCGCACATTCAAATATGGTTGACATTTGAGAGACTTTTGTGCTGACTGATACTGTGCAGATAATCGATAAGTTATTGCGTTCTGTTTATCTACAAAGGATTCTATGTCAATTTTTAAACAGAGTTGCTATATTGACATATTAGTTGCCAAGTTAGAACTGAATTTCATATTTTCAATCGAAGTTTAAGGGCATGGATGTACAATTACAAATGTGTTGTTGCGATTGGTTTAAATATAAATGAAACTATAGTATTTATTATTATTTGTATATATGGTGTAAAATATTCTAAATAAAAGATATAATGTGCTGTATTTTTCTGTAAAAACACGACCCGATTACGTATTTAAATTTTTAAAAACGTATTAAAGCTATTCCTACATAACCATAAATTAATGTGTTCACTCACACATTGTCATGTCCAAGAAATGGAGATTTGTATGAAGACAGTCGTACGTACTTCCGTAAATGGTCATGCCAAAGAAATGGAGATTTGTATGAAGACAGTCGTAGGTACTTCCATAAATGGGAAGAAACATGTGCGGGTCCAAAATGCAAAATTGCACCAAGGTTTAGCAGTATCTGAACACAAGCACATTCAGAGAAACCCAGGCTGAACACCCAATCATTTGGATAGACACAACTTCAAGTAATTAAGAGTATTAGGCAAATCTACACTATGTATCTAAAAATTGTGTATATTTGTCTCAAGACGCCGTAACGGGCGAAAATAATGGGATATCGAGTTGAAATTTTCAATGCACTTCTATGGTAGAGTTTTAGATCGATATGCCGTTCCATTTAACGAGCTATGGGCATATGATAACATGGTTGCACGATAAATATTGTTTACGTGAAAACAGGAAAATAATGACTTCATGACCCAATTTGCTTAGATAAATGCAGATGTGACCTTTAAATGTGTCGATATCACAGTAACAATAGATCGCAGGCGTAAGAATTACACTTAGGTACATCCGTAGGCCGATTCCAAATTAGTAAACAAATCATTCTTCGACTTTAACATGTAATTTTTTAAATTGTTTGTTCAGGACACAATTTTTAATTAAAGTAGTGCCGACTTATTATGGAATTCAACAGGTTGAGTGTGGAAGAGATGGATGGATTGAGGGGGAAGGAGATAGTGGGTTAGAAGGCAGGTTGGGAGTGCAATGGGATATGACATAGAGATGGATTTTAAATATTTAACCACTTTCATAATCAACTCGGGCAACACCGAATTCCTCAGCTGGTTAATGATAAAGTATAGGCAGTAGTACCTCAAATATATGTCAATACAGCCTTACATTGTGCAATGTGCAGAGTTACCCACCTCTATGAAATCATGTAAGTGCGTAGGAGAGAATAATGCAATTAGTGACACCAAGTTACATACAATTAAATGTTACTAAATTGTAAAATGATCGTATGCTTATGAATGTTACCGTTTTAAAGTAAATATATTGGGTTAATAAAGAAATATTTTAACAGGTTTGGTATGTTTTAGGTAATGTTTGTTTATCGTTTGCAGTGTTTCACGACCAAAATCTGGCAACCTTTGCAGACTTGAAACTCGTGAAACGTGAAATCTATCGAAAAATAAATACGTTTTTAATTAAAATTAAATATACAGATTATGTCAGACATGTTATTACCAATATTTATTTTTACTGTCACGGCGACAATTTGTAAATAATAACATTGTGCAAATATGACGCTGTAAAGTATGAATGAGCAGGAATGTACATATAATCAACACAAACAATATTAGGGATACGATTGGAGTTTCAACTGGGAAATTATGTTATAACTATGATTAAAAAATCCAGGTGGTCATTGAAAAATTATTGAACATCAATCTCGATTAACATCCTGTAGTATGGCCTCTGTTAGGTCTACAGGCTCTACTGTCTGAACTGAGCAACTAGCGAAAGATTGCCATGCAGTGGATACCGTCACATTATGGAATACCAGGAGACGAAAGAACAGAGGACGTACGAAGAGTCAAAACGGCTTATCAAAGCCAGATACATGACCAAATGGGAAACCGAACATACTGGTTACACCAAAAACGATGCCTATTACCAGTTGAACAGAAGAGAGCAGGTCGTTTTCTTCAGACTTCGCACTGGCCACAATAGACTAAGGTACCACCTATTCAACAAATTAAAGAAAGGTGGTACCGACGAATGCCCGTGCGGTAACGGTAAAATGATCGCTGAACATCTGCTGCAGAACTGCCCGACATACGAGGATCAGAGAGAGCAGATGTGGCCATCACCAGTGGAACTGCAAGACAAGCTCTATGGCAGTGTCGACAGCCTCAGGATGACCGCCGCTTTTTTCGAAAAAATAATGGTTACTGTCTGACTGCGTACGAAGAAGAAGAAGAAGAAGAAAGAACAGAGCGACTGGCAAAGGAGAGTGCTGCAGAGAAGCAACCGGATGTACCAATCGTATACCTACTGAAGAACATGGCGATCAAATCCCAGAGACACCAACATGAACACAATGCGATTAGCAAAATATAAACAGACAAGAGCAAATTTGCTTTGATTCTCAGAACAGGACATAACCAACTCCGCCGCCATTTGTACACAAAACTTAACATTGGCAATTTAGCCATGTGTATATGTGGACAGGTACACCAGACTGTAAAACACATACTATAGAACTATCCCAAATATGATATACTGAGGCAAACATTCTGGGCTAAAGAAACAACACTGGAAGAGAAAATTGATGTATCTATGTGTGAATTAGAAAAGACAGTGAAGTGTATACAAGAGACAACATTGCAGATATAGACATTATTTATTTCAAGAGAACGAAAAAAACAGCAACGTAACTACCACAATTTATAAAAATGTCAGTTTAGCAAGTAACGATTATGTCATTCTCGTTGATGTTCTATTTCCATCTTGGTGATTTGTTCTTTTTGAGATGGTTTAAACTATACTTGTTTCATGCTAATATTTTCTCAATTATTTAAGTAAACTTTATCCTATTCAGAACGTTTCACAATGTACCATTGTTCATAATTTGAAAGCACCGTGTGCACTCTATGTATTTTCTTTGATTCTTATAAATTACTTTCTTTTCCAATAGCAGAATGAAGAACAAATTACCAGAAGCTGGTCAGACTTTGCAGAAAAAAAAATAAGTACGTTTGAATTAAATATCAATTAAACAAACAAACAAACAAACCACTGAGCTCGAAACTACGGTTTCATTGGAAACATCTGAAACTGAATGCAAACCCTAACTATTATGAAGGTATTGCCATTGATCTTCATATGCCGTAGAAGAGAGAGAGAGAGAGAGAGAGAGAGACCGGATGCGGCGTACAAAGCAAAGATTTGTCAATCATGAAATAACCTGAGGAGCAGATGAAAGTGTATTTAAGAAGTTCTACACCGGATGTGTAAGGCCAGTCTTATAATATGACACGGCAGCATGGACAAAAGAAGCCAATTCAAACTGTCATCAAATAAATAGTTCAAAACCAAGCAATGAGAATCATAAGATGGGACATCAAGACCCCATCCATTGGAGAACTAGACAAAATTACGAACCCACAACCGGACGAAGGGGAGGAGCGGGTGGGGTGTGAGGGGCAGCAGAGCCCAACAACACTCTTATACATAAAACACCACAGGTTGCCATGGAGGCAACATACCAACAAGACAACCAAAAAAGCCAGGAGAAAGTTGCCCATCCTAAGAAAATGACGTGGAACTAGCTGGGGATCTAGCTGGGAAATACTTAGCGACGTTTATAAACATGGTACACAACCACATATGGGTCAGTCGTGTGGTGTCCAGCAGCAGATACTACATGAAATATGGGTCAGCCGCGTGGTGTCCAGCAGCAGACACTACACGAAATATGGGTCAGCCACGTGGTGTCCAGCAGCAGACACTACATGAAATATGGGTCAGCCGCGTGATGTCCAGCAGCAGACATTACATATGGGTCAGTCACGTGGTGTCCAGCAGCAGACATTACAATAAATATGGGTCAGCCGCGTGGTGTCCAGCAGCAGACACTACATGAAATATGGGTCAGCCACGTGGTGTCCAGCAGCAGACACTACATGAAATATGGGTCAGCCACGTGGTGTCCAGCAGCAGAAATTACATGAAATATGGGTCAGCCACGTGGTGTCCAGCAGCAGACACTACATGAAATATGGGTCAGCCGCGTGGTGTCCAGCAGCAGACACTACATGAAATATGGGTCAGCCACGTGGTGTCCAGCAGCAGAAATTACATGAAATATGGGTCAGCCGTATGGTGTCCAGCAGCAGACATTACATGAAAAGAGTAGAGTACGGTGCAACCCCACGTGCTTATGACCATTACGACAGCCACCTAATCAACGCCCATAGTCGAATTTGATAACATTGGGGAAGATGCAGACATTAAGAGAACGCAGAGATACGAATGTACGAACACATGAAGAAATGTCCCTCTGCATGCAGAGCCAATACTATGAATGACAGATTTCACAATTTAACAATGGGGCGACTGAAAAGAAAGAGCTGCATGCACTATACCAAATGACTTCGTAGATAGAATACAGATCTATCTGAAGTTGACATCCACCTAAAGTCCGTGTCTGAACAAACCCTGTGGAGAGAGTAGCAACTGCAAGTCCCCCCCCCCCCCCCCCCCCCTCGCCCATGAGCAGATCAGTGAGCAATGTAAGAGTTATTCTGCTTCCTGGATCAAAAAATACCAACAACACCACTAGGTACCGTATACATGGATGAGTAGAGGTCACATACATTAAGGGTGTGTTCCTCAACACAATCGTACTGGCGATACGAGCATTTAAACTCATAATCTGAGTCTTTCAGCAATGTTTTTGTAGAGTCAATTTACTTAACGTAACTTCTTTATACTGGTTTAGAAGTCTCTGCACAGTCTATTTACAACTAGTTTAATCTTTTCCACTTGATCGAAAAATAACCATCTGTATTCAATCTATTCGTGAATGCATTAACAGACCCTGCCCCCCCTCCCCTTTTTCCATTCTCCCCCCTCCCCTCCCTTTGGTAATGCATTCCAAGCATTCATTATTCTCTGGCTAAAAAAAATATCCTAACATCTAAGCTGGACCTTTCTTTAGTTAATTCGTAGTTGTGTCCTCTTATTCTTGTAGGGGGCTTACTTTGAACAACTTGTTACAGTCCAATTTGTCCTTTTCCCTTGATTATCTCACAAACCTGCATTAAATCATCTGGAAACATGCTCTTACTGTAGGCTGGTTTTTCTAAGTCTTTCCTCATAACTTTTGGAATCCCACTATCAGTTTTGTCGCTCTTATTTGTATTCTTTCCAGCATGTTTATATCTCCTCTACGATAAGGACTGGACACCTGAACAGAGTCATTCAATCTAGGTCTAACTAATGCTTTATACAGTTTGACTATCACTTCCTTGCTCCGTTTCTTTTTATCAAACGTAACATTGCATTTCTCTTTTTCATTGCTACCTGGACTTGCTCACTCATCTTACCTGCACAATCTATTATAACCCCATACACCTTTCCTTTTATATCTTCCTAATACTGTTCTTTCACATTCTTTAATTATATTCCATCATGGATTTTGTCCATGTGGATGACTGCACATTTATCTACATTAAACCACATCTGCCAGCTCTCAGATCAACCTTTGAATTGTATATAAATACGACCTCAATATATCCACCTCTGCATAGTTTTGTCATATGCGAATTCTGCTATCCTGGATCTGATATCTCTACCGAAATCATACACACACAAATTGGTCCCAAAATCAAGCCAAGTGGCACTCCACTTCTTACTTCACATCTCTCAGAGTACTCCTTATAAATCTCTGCCTTCTTCCCGTAACCAATTTTCCAACTCTCTGCCTTCTTTCCGTAACCAATTTTCCAGCTCTCTGCCTTCTTCCTATAACCAATTTTCCAACTCTCTGCCTTCTTCCCGTAACCAATTTTCCAACTCTCTGCCTTCTTCCCGTAACCAATTTTCCAACTCTCTGCCTTCTTCCCGTAACCAATTTTCCAGCTCTCTGCCTTCTTCCCGTAACCAATTTTCCAACTCTCTGCCTTCTTCCTATAACCAATTTTCCAACTCTCTGCCTTCTTCCCGTAACCAATTTTCCAGCTCTCTTCCTTCTTCCCGTAACCAATTTTCCAACTCTCTGCCTTCTTCCCGTAACCAATTTTCCAACTCTCTGCCTTCTTCCTATAACCAATTTTCCAACTCTCTGCCTTCTTCCTATAACCAATTTTCCAGCTCTCTTCCTTCTTTCCGTAACCAATTTTCCAACTCTCTGCCTTCTTCCCGTAACCAATTTTCCAACTCTCTGCCTTCTTCCCGTAACCAATTTTCAAACTCTCTGCCTTCTTCCCGTAACCAATTTTCCAACTCTCTGCCTTCTTCCCGTTAACCAATTTTCTATCACTTTGGCAATTTTGCCACCTATTCCATTTGATTTAAACTTCCTAAACAATCTTTGATGAGGTAATCAAAAGCCCTAACAAAATATAGATAAATAACATGCACTGCCTCCTTCTATCTATCATTTTTATAGCCTCCTCTACGAATTATATTAGAATTGTTAAGCACGATCTGCCTTTAGTAAACGTATGCTGATTATTCCTGATTAGATTACATTTGTCCAAGTGCATTTTTTTGGATCAATTTTATATTGGCTATTTTTATTTGCTGAACATAAATAGACAGTTATTGTACTAGCCATACTCGTGCACAAGATCTGCCCGTCAAACGAACTGTACGATATGAAACAAAAACAACAGTTTAACAATTAAAGGAAAATCCCCTCCCCTATCCCTTTTCCGCAACCTTCGCTTGCCTCACATCCCCCACCCATCTCCCCCTCAGCGTCTGTCAACACATACCGCCATAATAATAAGTATCATTTTGCCTTCACGAATCAATGAAATACTTACATTAACGTTACAATGAAACACTTACATTGAAGTCACAATCAAACACTTACATTGAAGTTACAATCAACCACTTACAATTTAATGTTCACGTTCTATGGATTACGGTTCAAATTAAGAGGGTATCTTTACGAGTTTGAGGTTCCAAGAACGCTGGGTTTGCTAATTATTAAAGGTCCAATAGAATAAGAGCTGACTACAAGTGACGTGTCAAATGTATTGAGACTACGCCTTTCTAAGTGACGTCATTACTCCGCAATGTTGACAATTCATGACAGTTAGTTGTGGGAGTAATTCACAATAATTGATCACATATTTGTCGTTCAGCAAAGATATATAGGGCTTCTCCGTCGTAGCAAACCTAGAAAACTTTTATTTTGAACTGACAACTTACTGTTGGCCGAGACGTACCTTGACAAGTAGATATACCCATTTGTAGGCAGGAGTTCTCCGAGACATAAACATTATTTCAAGAGTTCATCGGCGAGAAAGGTGCTTTAGACATTCTATGGCTATTGACTTCCTTTTCAAAATGTCTAGGGCTTGGCATTTGTTAAAGTGAAACAGTGATGGGCCATTTCTATCACGTTGCTCAGTGACAGCTGTGTAATTTACTGTAATGACTTCCTTCACGAACAACCAAAATAGACTTATAAAGAGCCGTGTACTTCACGTTTTGAACTGCGAGTGTTAAGAACGGTACCCGCAAGGGAATTTTCGAGACAGGCCCTACACAATTGTGCCCTGTCTTGATGTCTCTTCCGCCCCGGTGTTGAGCCCAGGACGCTTTGTTTTGTTCTGAATCAACATCATTGCAATACTGGCAAACGCATATGTGCTCAGTCCCACTAAGGAAACGGAGAATAATTTAGATACATATGGCCCCTGTAGTTAAATGGTTGTACACACTCCTGTTTCGTCCTCGCAGGTGCCCTTGTCTGCTGAACACGTGTATGAGTTCAAAACTTTACAATCTGTAAATTTCCTGTCCACCAACTTCTGTATTATCATAAAATATCAATCACATGAAGAAAAGAGAATGTCGATCAATGAAGATAATATAATGTCTATCACCGAAGAAGAGAGAATGTCAATCACTGAAGAAGAGAGATTATCAATCACCGAAGAAGAGAGAATGTCAATCACTGAAGAAGAGAGATTATCAATCACTGAAGAAGAGAGAATGTTAATCACTGAAGAAGAGAGATTATCAATCACTGAAGAAGAGAGAATGTTAATCACTGAAGAAGAGAGATTATCAATCACTGAAGAAGAGAGAATGTTAATCACTGAAGAAGAGAGAATGTTAATCACTGAAGAAGAGAGAATGACCATCATTGACGAAGAGAGAATGTATATCACTGAAGAAGAGAGAATGACGCACTGAAGAAGAGAGAATGTCAATCACTGAAGAAGAGAGAATGTCTGTCACTGAAGACGAGAGAATGTCGGTCACAGAAGAAAGAAGAAGAGAGAATGTGCATCACTGAAGAAGAGAGAATGTCTTTCACTGAAGAAGAGAGAATGTGCATCACATTTCTTTGACAAAACAAACATTACAGATCTAAATGACTGCTAAAGGAGTTTCCAAACAAAGGATGAACTTTAGAGGGACTGTCATATCTCTATCGTGACAAAAGTGTGGAGAACGTAAGATCCGACGACGGTCAACCCGAATTGCTGCATCAATTTTGGCGATGGCATCTTCTGTCGCAACAATATGCGCTTGACCTGGTCTCGGAAGATCTTTCGTTAACTCGCGTCCTTTTTTAAACATTGTTGTCAAGTTCTTCACTGTTGTCTTCGACACACTTTTGTCCCCATACACTGCATGTATTCTGTGATGAATGTCAACTGGTTGACATCCTTCAGCTGTTAGAAACCGAATCACCCCTCGCTATTCAACTCTGGACGGATTCCGTATCACACCCGCCATGTTTTCAACGGTCTGCTGAGGAAACTATGAGTCGGAGGATAGTGCGATTTTTCAAACTTGACGGTTGGTGTGTGTTGTTTACACCAGAAGTGAGATCACCATGCACATGAAACGTATGTTCACTTGTTGCAGTTTGATCCGGTTTCGTTTGAACACGCCTAGTATATATACACAAAATGGCAATTATCGGCCTAACCATCTCTCTCTTCTCCCTATGTCTCTATATATATGTTTACATTTTCATGTATATTTAGATAATTTTTGCATCTTTTTTTTCAGAGTCTACATTGAGTGAACCGACATGCACTCTGTACCAACCACATAAAATCAGTCGAGCATATTCTGATCTTGTGCCCAGGGCTAACCGACCTGTAAAACTGGCTGCTCAAACCACACGCCACCTTACACGACACACACTACACACCACCACAACAACTGAGGAAGACGTGTGCTTTTGTCCGGTATGGATTGGGCTGTCAAAAACTACCAGCTCAAACGATAATGGGAGTATATCATCCTCATTGAGTTGTTTATCACCTATTGAATATTCGATTTTTACGAAATCATCTTAAGCCCCACGTGTTTAAGTAACTGTTCAGTCGACACAATTCTAGTTTCATTTTTGTTTGCCGTCTCGTATTTTTTCGGTTGTAGCTGTTAGATTCTATCAATTTTTATAAACTGAGTTTTCATTGAGATTTAGAAAGAGAAAGAGAAAGAGAGAGAGAGAGAGCGTTATATATACATATATATATATACGTACATATGGATGGATGGATGGATGGATGGATGGATGGATGGATGGATGGATGGATGGATGGATGGATGGATGGATGGATGGATGGATAGATGGATGGATAGATAGATAGATAGATAGATAGATAGATAGATAGATAGATAGATAGATAGATAGATAGATAGATAGATAGATAGATAGATAGATAGATAGATAGATAGATAGATAGATAGATAGATAGATAGATAGATAGATAGATAGATAGATAGATAGATAGATAGATAGATAGATAGATAGATAGATAGATAGATAGATAGATAGATAGATAGATAGATAGATAGATAGATATAGAAAAAGTTTCCCAGCTCAAGAAATAATCCTATATGACAGGCCACTGATCCTTAATCCAGATGACAAGTTACTTGCACGTAGAAAGCTGACTTTACGTGGCTCTTCCAAAATGGCGGTGAAATGCTTAGAAAGACTACTCTCATTCCTCACTTAATACGCCCCATTCCAACTTGTATCGCTGAAGCACTTTTACCGATCCCCATTTTACATTTTGTTTTATTTTATTACAAAAGTAAATAAGAAGGTGAGAAAATGTGCTTTCTCTTTAATGTTCATTCATTGGCTCTTTCCGTCTTGTCAGAAGATAGTAATTGTCCTCTGAAAAACATAAAGATTACAAATGTGACTCGTAAAACCAATCCGAGCAAAGAAACGTCTTCATGTGCAAAGAAGATCGGGGCTGTTTGCGGCATTGCATGGTGTGGCTTGTCTTCTCAAACTATGAGTCCTTAGCCTATCCGCAATCAGTATCTCCTGTGTCTATATCCCATGCTTAATCCTGCAGTTCCATGTAACACGATCCAAGGCGTCCTGTTCAAATGTTTTCAAATCGATGCCCGCATAATTTATACCCCGCTTGCATACATCCTTGTACCGAAGTAATGGCCGGCCTCGAGACATTTTCCCCAACTGTAATTCCCCATAGAGCAGATATTTAATAAGAATATATTTGTCTCATTCTGATGTCATTCGCAAAAAGAAACAAGAAAGCAAAAACATGAAAAACAAGCGTAGGTAATAATGGATCATGTGATAGTTTCTTATATCTTGGACATCTGAGATAGCAGAAGGCACTTGATTGATAGACTGAATCGCCTTTTCGCTCACAATGAAGCATAGTGTCCTTCGCAAAAATAAACGAGAAAGCAAAATCACGAATAACAAGCGTAGGTAATAATGGATCATGTGATAGTTTCTTATATCTTGGACATCTGATATAGCAGAAGGCACTTGATTGATAGATTGAATCGCCTTTTCGCTCACAATGAAGCATAATGTCACCAATTCAGTTGGCACCTTCACCAAAAGCGTATATGGAAGCATTTGAAGTGGCGATTTTAACAGTAACATTTTATTTAATGCGGTCACTTGCACAATTCACAAACCTCTTAACTTGCCTTTATGACATGTTTGGAAGATTACAGTTGTTCTACTCTTTCCACCCACTTCCACTCCCACCCCGCCAACGCGGTGAACAGAAGACATGAGATGATCAAAATACTTCAAAATGAGAATGACCAAATGGAACATAACAAAGCAGGAGAAGCGTATTAATATGGTAAATATAATAAATAAGTACACCAATTTGGAGACCAATGTTATATTTTCTTTTTTAGGTCATGGAGCATAAACATCAACAAAGAACTAACAACTGCAAAGAAATAGAGAATTCCTAGAAATGTGAAACTGAAACTGATACTGAAAACTGAGGTCCTTATTTCTTGGAACAATTAAAATCAATAAAAAAATTTCCAGGAAAACAATAATTTGAAAGTAAAGGTGGTCATATAACTTCGGAGATTAAGTGTTATAGACTTCATTGTTCTAGGTCTCCGTTTTATACGTGAAGGTGACCAGTTCCCTTCCTCGCTGCCTTGTCTTCCACAACAGCAAGTCATGTTCTCATTTACAGTTCTGTAGACTGAAGCGTGTCGAAGAAGTGAATTGAACCCAGAACATTTGCAATGGTAAACAAGAATTATAACCACCCTGCTCCATCAAGGACAAAACAAGAAAGTGAGAATTAACAAATAATATCAAAGGAATAATCACACATGACCTTCTGGGCATGAGAAAAAGTATGATACCGTGTTAAAACTATCATTGAAGAAAATATTGCTCAATCAGTTTAGAGCAGCGTTCAAATAGGACAAATTGTTCGCGGACTTGTGAAAATGGATTAATTTTTCGCAGACCGCTCAGGCAGAAATAAAAACCATTATTAGTTAGTTTTCTTTTCACATGTGCCGTCGGGCGGCGTGGGGAGCTTAAGTCGTCTATCCTGCGATAAGTGCGTTGCGGCGTTCAATGAGAACCTATGTCGCTGCACAATCACTCTAATGTCATCTATTCACCTGCCTTGTAGCCAGATCTACCAGCGTTGTAAGCCATCAGTGGTAGTTGATGAGGGTGCATTCTCATGAGATGACCAAACCAACTTATTTACAGCCTGGAAATGTATTCATCACCAGACGTAGTACGGAGTATACTGCGAATGTCGTCGTTCCGCATTCTGTCTCTCCTGGTGCCACCAATACCATAATGTATATAGCATTTTGTGCACTCAAGTCCGGTCAGGTCATCCTGTAACCGGTGAGGTCGTTGGGGCACACATGAAGACATCCTCACAAACCCACGCCACTCTTCTCTATCAGCGGCCGCGGCCTGTGCCTCTTCTGGTCGGAGATTGGTCCATTCTTTTATGTTGTCCTTCCACCTCTTTTTGGACCGGCCTCTTCATCGTCTGGCTTGCAACTTTCCGTGGAGGATCGTATTTGGAAGATCATTTGATCTCGATATGTGACCGTACCAAGCGAGTTTCCTTCTTTTGACAGTTGCCAAGAGGTCTTCAAAAGGCCCTATTGCTGTTGTAATTCTATCTCGTATTTCCTCATTTGTAACTCGATCTGTGTACGTGACGTTTAAAAGTCTTCGGAAACATCTCATCTCCAAGGCCTGTATCCTTCGCTGAAGGTCAGCTGTAACTGTCCATGTCTCACAAGCATAGAGGAATATTGACAGGACCCGTGTACAATGCACTAGTTTGTAGTTTATAATATGACAATTCTAGTTATTTAAAAAAAACAGAAACCGAGCAGTTAAACAAAATGCTAATAAAAGACCGTCTTTAACTTTTGAGAAATCTATATTCCATTCAAATAAAGTTAGTGCGAAATCTGCTACTGCTTCTGTGCTAGAATATTTGAAAGCCGTGGCTGCGGTGTTGTTTGAGAGACGAAGTGCTGCATTGACATCCATTTGGTTTCTTTGTTCGGTTTTGATATCTGACAAGGCTGAAAAAGTCGTCTCACACAAATAGGTAGTCGAAAATACGACCAACAATTTAGTCGCCACTGTGTTATTCTTTGATGTTGTACATCAGCTAGGCGACATAATCCACGAGGTGGACTGTGCACCGTGGATGTAGGTGGTAAGAAGAAGACAGTCTTGGATATTTTTTACGTGGGGAAATACACAATATAAACGTAATATTTTATATGTTGTTAATACATTCTATCGTACATTATATTCTGCATTATACCGTACATTCTACCATACATTCTATTGTACATTCTATCATGCATTCTACAGTCTATTATTTCGTATATTCTACCATAGATTATATTTCACATTCTATTATACATTGTACCGTTCATTGTATTGTACATTATATCATTTTATCGTTTATTCTGCTAGCCCCATCTTTCTTCCTGACTTTTCCAAACAAATGCGTAAATCTGTTCTGTGAATCCCATTGAATCCCGCGTTTGAAACCATACTTCCCAAAGCTGAATGCATTACATGTGACAGACACCCAGTTATAAAGAGAGATGCTAAGACGCCCCCCCCCCCCGCTTTTCCACAAGGCTTGAATAATGAATGAGCTTCTTCCATGAGCCAACGTCAAACATGTCACACAAAAGGAACACGACATCCAAAAAACAAGCCAATAGCAACTTTCTCAGTGCATTATAATATAAATAAGCCCATGCCCATATATCATATCAATACACCCTCTTCACTATATTATATCAATACACCCTCTTCACTATATTATATCAATACACCATCTTCACTATATTATATCAATACACCCTCTTCACTATATTATATCAATACACCCTCTTCACTATATTATATCAATACACCCTCTTCACTATATTATATCAATACACCATCTTCACTATATTATATCAATACACCCTCTTTACTATATTATATCAATACACCATCTTCACTATATTATATCAATAAACCATATTCACTATATTATATCAATAAACCATATTCACTATATTATATCAATAAACCATATTCACTATATTATATCAATAAACCATCTTCACTATATTATATCAACAAACCATCTTCACTATATTATATCAACAAACCATCTTCACTATATTATATCCATAAACCCATGCTCCTATATTATATCACTAAACCGATGTTCCTATATTATATCAATAAACCCATGCCCCTATATTATATAAATAAATCCATGCCCTTGTATTATATCAATAAACGCATGCTTCTATATTATATCAATACACCCTCTTCACTATATTATATCAATAAACCATCGCCACTATACTATTTCAGTGAACCCTAGTCAGTACTTTATATCAGTAAACCCTTGCAACTTTAATATACCCATACGCCATCCTACTAAATTATACCAATAAACCCTCATATATTATATTAATAAACCCACTGTCAATTCATTATATTTATAAACTCTCCCCACTATATTATATGAACAAACCCTGCCCACTATATTATATCAATAAACCCTTCCCATTATACTTTATCAATAAACCTTACCCACTATATTATATCAATAAACTCTCCACACTATATAATATCAATAAACACTAACTACAATATTATATCAATAAACTCCCTCAACTATATTATAGCAACAAACTCTCCCCACTATATTATATCAATAAACCCATCCCCACTATATTATATCAATAACCCCTACCCACTATATAAAAGCAACAAACTCTCCCCACTATATTATATCAATAAACTCTCCCCACTATATTACATCAATAAACTCACGCCACTATATTATAGCAACAAACTCCCCCCCCCCCCCCACTATATTTTATCAATACACTCTCCCCACTATATTATATCAATAAACTCTCCCCACTATATTATATTAATAAACTATCCCCACTATATTATATCAACAAACTCCCCGCACTATATTATATCAATAAACTCCAGGCACTATATTATATCAATAAACTCTCCCCACTATATTATAGCAATAAACTCTCCCCACTATATTATATCAATAAACCCTCCCCACTATATTATATCAATAAACTCTCCCCACTATATTATATCAATAAAGTATCCCCACTATATTATAGCAACAAACTCCCCGCACTATATTATATCAATAAACTCTCCCCACTATATTATATCAATAAACCCTCCCCACTATATTATATCAATAAACTCTCCCCACTATATTATATCAATAAAGTATCCACACTATATTATAGCAACAAACTCCCCGCACTATATTATATCAATAAACTCTCCCCACTATATTATATCAATAAAGTATCCCCACTATATTATAGCAACAAACTCCCCGCACTATATTATATCAATAAACTCTCCCCACTATATTATATCAATAAACCCTCCCCACTATATTATATCAATAAACTCTCCCCACTATATTATATCAATAAAGTATCCACACTATATTATAGCAACAAACTCCCCGCACTATATTATATCAATAAACTCTCCCCACTATATTATATCAATAAAGTATCCCCACTATATTATAGCAACAAACTCCCCGCACTATATTATATCAATAAACTCTCCCCACTATATTATATCAATAAAGTATCCCCACTATATTATAGCAACAAACTCCCTGCACTATATTATATCAATAAACCCCTCCCACTAAATGATATCAATAAACCCTTGTGACTAAATGATATCAATAAGCCCTCCCCACTATATTATATCAATAAACCCCTCCCACTTAATGATATCAATAAACCCTTGTCACTATATTATATCAATAAGCCCTCCCCACTATAATAACAGCTGTCCATCGTTGTCGATGAGGACAGCCGACATCATCCTTGTCACAGATTTCCCTGTTGGGTGTGGGTGCGCATGTGGCTGTACAGGCCAATGCGAGCACGAAAACATCTGCTACATATCGGGCACACGAGGATTGTAGAAGGGGATGGTATTCCCGCTGCTCGGGATTTCCGCGTCTGGCGTCTGCTCTGGGCTTTCACAACACGGTCATCTTCACCAGCAGCTACACACGATTTGATTGCGCTTCTCCAGTCAGATCTGTTTTGCGCAAGACATTCCCAGGTGTCGATGTCTATCTGGCAACTTTTCAGAACGTTTCTTTGGGCGCCCTCACTCGCGCTATCCCTCTCTCAGCTCGCCGTAGAGAAGCTTCTTTGGGAGCCGCTCGTCTGACATACGGACGAAGTGTCCGGCCCATCCTAGTCGTGCTTTTTTTAGCAGTGCATGGATGCTGGGCATGTTAACCCTCGAGAGAACATCGATGTCAGTGACACGATCTTGCCATCGGATGTCACTATATTATACCAATAAACCCCTTCCACTAAATGATATCAATAAGCCCTCCCCACTATATTATACCAATAAACCCCTCCCACTAAATGATATCAATAAACCCCTCCCACTAAATGATACCAATAAACCCCTCCCACTAAATGATATCAATAAACCCTTGTCACTATATTTACGTGTTGATTCCAATTACTAAGGTCCACCCCTAGGCCTGATTTGGTTGATCAATAAAGACGCATTGGTGGCGCAGTGCGCATGTAGATGATACTTTCACTCAACACGTACCATAAGATAAATTCTTGCCGAGGTTGTGAGCCTGTATTCGCTTAGTCATGATACTTGTATTACTGAGCCGCCCCACTAAGGTACTATCCGAGATGAGCTAGCTGAATCTGTCCAATCCCACAATCTGAGTTGATCTAGCTGATTCTGTCCTAGTATACAATCTGAGTTGATCTAGCTGATTCTGTTCTAGGGTACAATATGAGTTGATCTAGCTGATTCTGTCCTAGCGTAAAACCTGAGTTGATCTAGCTGATTCTGTCCTAGGGCACAATCTGAGTTGATCTAGCTGATTCTGTCCTAGGGTACAATCTGAGTTGATCTAGCTGATTCTGTCCTAGGGTACAATCTGAGTTGATCAAGCTGATTCTGTCCTAGGGTACAATCTGAGTTGATCTAGGATTCTGTCCTAGGGTACAATCTGAGTTGATCAAGCTGATTCTGTCCTAGGGTACAATCTGAGTTGATCAAGCTGATTCTGTCCAATCCTACAATCTGAGTTGATCTAGCTGTCCGTCCTAGGGTACAATCTGAGTTGATCTAGCTGATTCTGTTCTAGGGTACAATATTAGTTGATCTAGCTGATTCTGTCCTAGCGTAAAACCTGAGTTGATCTAGCTGATTCTGTCCTAGGGTACAATCTGAGTTGATCTAGCTGATTCTGTCCTAGGGTACAATCTGAGTTGATCAAGCTGATTCTGTCCTAGGGTACAATCTGAGTTGATCAAGCTGATTCTGTCCTAGGGTACAATCTGAGTTGATCTAGCTGATTCTGTCCTAGGGTACAATCTGAGTTGATCTAGCTGATTATGTCCTAGGGTACAATCTGAGTTGATCAAGCTGATTCTGTCCTAGGGTACAATCTGAGTTGATCAAGCTACAGCTCGACCCAGCCTCCAATAGCCGTGTACACAAACAGCTACAGCTCGACCCAACCTCCAATAGCCTGGTACATAAACAGCTACAGCTCGAACTTCTAACAACCTTGTACACAAACAGCTATAGCTCGACCCAAACTCCAACAGCTTGGTACACAAAAATCTACAGCTCGACCCAACCTCCAATAGCCTGGTACACAAACAGCTACAGCTCAAACTTTTAACAGCCTTGTACACAAACAGCTATAGCTCGACCCTACCTCCAACAGCCATGTACACAAACAGCTACAGCTCGACCAAACCTCCAACAGCCTGGTACACAAACAGCTACAGCTCGACCCAACCTCCAACAGCCATGTACACAAACAGCTACAGCTCGACCCAACCTCCAACAGCCATGTACGCAAACAGCTACAGCTCGACCCAACCTCCAACAGCCTGATACACAAATAGCTACAGCTCGACCCAACTACAATTAATCACGACGATGATGCCAAAATAGGAAATATGTAAACACAGAATTCTCATCCCAGTCCGGATTTCTTCGACCTTGTAACAAATAAATCAATTCGCTTCAGTGGGGAGATTAAAACCTGGGCAGCTTGTTTATTTACCTACAGAATGGCTATTGTTCACAGGAGGTAGCAGCGAGAAAAAGTTTGTTTAATTTAATCAGAACAAAAATTGTCAGCTTGTCAGTACAACAAATGTATGTTTAGTTATTAGTACACAAATTATGTGCTTAACTTGTCCATTTAAAAACAATATATGTAATTTAATACTACGGTCCACAAGTTATGTGTTTAATATAACAAAATAAAAATTATACGTTTAGTTTATTTGTATACAAGTTATTTGTTTATCCTATCAGTACAAAAATGGTACGTTTATTGGTATACAAATTATGCGTTTAACTTATCAGTATGCAAAATGTTTGTTTAGTTTATTGGTGCACAAATTATATGTATAACTTATCAGCCTACAAATATTAACAATGCCATTGGAATCTGTGCCGAAGTGCAAAAGGACAGTGGATTAAATACAAATGCAATGTAATAGAAGGCATGGAAACATAAAGTACAACACGAGAGCTATATATGTAGAAAACAAAACATCTTTCATATAAAACAAAGCTGGCTTAAGGATGATAATGCATTAAAAAACAAGAATGGACAGATCTTACTTTGTGAGAGATATATATTTAACAAGTGGGCGAAATTTGTACATGAACTGTTCGAAGGCAACAGAGGTGATAAACGATAACAACTGAATATTGTCGGCTCCAGAATCCTTTGATCATAAGTAGAGAATGAAGTAAAGGAGAAGCAAAGAAGAAGCAGCAAGCATGGATACAGTAGATATATATTTGAAAGAGGCTCTACAAAAAAAAACAACACCAAAAAATCAGATCTAGTCCTACAGTTGATCCCTGTCCACTGTGGGATCCTGGGAAACGAGAAAACAGATGAGCTTGCAAAAGCCAGAAATGACGGCACTCACATGCGCCATCCACAGAGCTATAAAGAAGCAAGGGAACTCATCAAACGATCTATGAGGACGGAGCAGCACAAAGAATACAAGCCAAAAAATGACAGCATAGACAAACATGGAGGAGATGGGCAGATAAAGATCGTCAGACTCGGAACGGGACATTACTGACTCAAAGCCCACCTCCATAGAATGGATCTCAGCGACACCACAACTTGCGATTGTGTATTACATAAACGAACACCAGAACATATCCTGTGGGACTACCCTACTTATACAGAACAAAGAGAGGCAGTCTGGCCCAGGGCAGAGATCATACTCGAAAAGATGTGAGACCAGCGAAGACCGGACAAGGCTAGAAGCATTGCATAAGTTGATCAGCGAAGAAGAAGAAGAGGAAGAAGAAAAATAAGAAGAAAATAGAAACTCGAGGCATTCGATGTAGATAAAATCACTGATTTGTGTAACGACACCTTAACATGTCATCTATACCGAGCAACATGATAACTTTAGTCTTTATAAGACTACCAAAGAATACTCCTGAAACAGAATGTTCAGATTTGAGAACAGTCTGTCTTATAAGCCACGCCATTAAGGTGCTGCTGAAAAATATACATGAGAGAATGAGACGTAGAGCCGACAACGGTTTTCGGTACGAGCAATTGGCTTTAAACAGAATAAGAAGAAGCAATGTTTAAGGATTATAGCAGACAAATATATAGAAGTGCCGAAAAACATTTAAACGTGCTGCATAAACTAGAAAAAAGCCTTTGATAGAGTCTAACATGAGAAATTAATGTATGGAAACTCAGTAACCTGTACTGGGAGCAAAATGCCACTGTAAGATATGGCAGGCTTTACTCCACCTGTACAGATGTAAAAAGTGGAGTGCTACAGGAATGCGTACTATCCCCTTGTCTGATTAACAGTTACCCAGAACACGTTGTTGGACACAGGAAATTCCAGTTCTCAGAATTGGTGGATTATCAATAAATGATCTCAGATATACGGATGACACATTTCTGCTGACTGAAAGTGAACAAAAACTACATGAATTCGTGATTCGAAAAAAGAACAAAAAGTAAAATGTATGGATTGGACATTAATACTGAGAAAACGAAAACTATGATAATTAACAGATTAGATTCTAAACCAATTATACAAATACAAATACGTGGTCAAATACGAGAGAAGAGCATCTCCTTTCTTAGAAATACAATAACGTAAAATAGGAAATGCGAACTGGAAATGAGAACTGGAAATGAGGAAGAGAATATGGAGAGTCAACTCTGTTTTCACCAACATGAGTCATATATTGACATCCAAGCAAATCATTCACAAATTAAAAACGTGTGATCCGGTGTTACGCACACTCGTTTTTGCTGCAGGCGTAGAAATCTGGGCAATAGACAATCGACTGGAGAAGATAATTGAAGCCTTTGAAATGTGGATATATATATATATATATATATATATATATATATATATATATATATATATATATATATAGAGAGAGAGAGAGAGAGAGAGAGAGGGGGAATACGGGGCCCATTTTTGGAATGAAAAGAAAACGAATAAGAAAGTCTTGGAGAAATTATTGGAGCAAAGAGAATTGAATAAAATCATTGTGTCAAGATCTTTTGGTGACATAAAAAAATTAAACATTTTGCTGAAAACAATACTGGACGGAAAGGTGGAATAGAAACGCGCAAGAGGTAAACAACGATATAAATGGGAGGACAACATAAAAAGATTGACAGGGAAAAGTCTAGCAAATTGTACCATCAAGACAGGGGATAGAAGACGTCGGAGAACCATCGCAGCCGACCTTCGATACGGAAATGACATCCGAACTGAACAAATAGTTATTATCTTTAGCTCATTAGTGTAAACATTGTATGTTTATTGTACCAGTGTTAAACTTGTATGTTTATCTTATCAGTGTTAAACTTGTATGTTTATCTTATCGGTGTTAAACTTGTATGTTCATCTTATCAATGTTAAACTTGTATGTTTATCTTATCAGTGTTAGGAGGGCTGTTAACTTAGTTCCAGGACTGATTTTCCTTCCGGTAAACGATAATATGTAGCGAAGTTGTATTAACCCAATGCAGGTGACAACTATGTACCAATGAACGTCCAAAACCGGAAGCACGTTTCTCCGCGGTGTGAAATCCTATAAGTGAGCGCACCCTCGCAGAGTTTGTCGGATTTTAAAAAATGTACGTTGATATTCAGCAACGTGTGTGCATTGATTTCTGCTCTCGTCTTGGAAAAACGTATTCTGACAATTTCGAAAGGCTGCAATCAGCTTTCACAGAGTCTTGTCTCAGTGGATTCCTATGCATTTGAGAGGTGCTCCCGTTTCGAAAGTGGCCACCGATATTTTGAAGATGACCCAATCAAGGCAGACCATTCACCTCCCACAGACCTCGCCGACGAGATCGTGGCACGTGTGCAAGAAATGATATGCGCTGAGCGACGTCTGACTGTCAGAGGGGCTGCAGAGAATGTTGGAATATCAATCGGCATGTGCCATACAATATCGTAACTGAACATTTTCACATGAGACGAATGAGATCGAAACGTGTGCTCCGTCTCCTGACAGTGGAGCACAAGGGCGATCGGTTGTCCATTTGCACTGACCTTTGTGGGCGAGTAAAAAACAATCCAAACTTCATGTCCTCGATAATCACTGATGATGGAAGCTGGCTGTACGGATATGACCCGGAAACAACGCAAATGTCTTCTCATCTGCAAACAGAATCATCTCCTTCCCCGAATAATGCGCTGCATATGGTCCAATGCCGAGACAATGTTCATTACATTCTTTGATATCGATGGGCTGGTTTATCGTGAGTACGTCCTTAGAGGACAGAGAGTGAATACTGAATTCTACAAAACAGTTCTGCAACGCCTCTGCGACGTTATGCGCATACATCGCTCTGGGAAGTGGCACACCGGCATTGGATTCGGCACCATGACAATGCCCCTGCTCACAGGTATGCCCCCATAAACGATTTAGAATTTTTTTGGGCGGAACAGCATCCATTGTTCCCACGCCCTCATACTTCCACGACCTTGCCCATTCTTCTTCTTCTCACAACTTAGGAAAACAACGACAGGTCGCTCATTCAACGCCACGAGATAAATGAGGGATATTAGAAGAAAAACGTGCCTAACAGAGCTGGTGCCGCCGGTGACAGGTACGCGGGAAGTAATACAAACTTTGAAAGAGGTAAAACCAACCAGCCGGTAAGTCTACTCAATCAATCAAAACAAAATTCAGTGCCGGAACTAAGTGAAGAGCCCAAGTATGTTTATATTATCAGTGTTCAATATAGGTGTGTTTATCTTATTAGTGTTAAACTTGTGTGTTTATCTGTTATTGTCCACCGCAAGCGATGATGGCCAAAACATCAGACGGTTTTGTCTTAATAATGTGATGTGCGCCGTATTTGGATTATGGTGAGAAATGAATGCGCTGGTCATCAATCTCACTCTTATCCCCAGTTACCTAGGACCTGTGGCAAGACTATTGGTCGAGACGACCGGAGGTAACTCGGGATTAGGTACTCTGGTATTACCTCCCGTGAGACCAGGGGTCGCTTGAAACTCGCGGGATTATATTGTCCACCAGGGGACGGTGTGGCCTAGTGGTTAAGTGGCACGGCTCACAACCAGATGGTGCTGGGTTCGATCCCCATCACAGCACCGGCCGTTACCCCGGGGAAGCAAACCCTTAGAAAATGCAGGAGGAAGCGGACCCTTACATAAAATTCATGCTGAAGTCGGATGCACTGGACTGACAGGCGCAAAAGTAAAACACAGTGCAACGCACACCGCCTTGGGGATTAGAAAAATAAGGCGAACGCAAAAAAACAACAACAAACAAACAAAAATATCGTCCACCGTTTCCGTTCATCACTGTGAGAGGCGAGTGCCTTAGCCTCTTGAGTTCAGATGTTATCTTTTCTTCTTCTGCGTTCGTTCTCAATCTCCCGCTACCAAGCTCTGAACACAGCTTTGCAAGTAGCAGGATGTAGTCTGGAGAACGGAATGCGTTGTGTCGTTAGTTTACAGGTTGACTGCGATATTTGCACCTTTCGGTCCGACACATCCGTCTTCGGCAGGAGATGTTATCTATTCAGTGTTGAACATCTGTGTTTATTTTATCAGTATTTTAAACTTGGTTGTTCATCTAATCAGTGTTAAATATATGTGCCCATCTTATCAGTGTTAAGAATGTATGTTTATCTTATCAGTGTTCAACGTGTGTGTTTATCTTATAAGTGTTAAACTTGGATGTTTATTTTATCAGTACAGACACTGAATGTTTAAGTTATAAGTTTAAAACAATTATGTTTACTTTATTAGTACAAAATATATACGTATATTTTACTAGTACACAAACTGTATGTTTAGCTTATCGGTGCAAACAATTGCATATTTATAGCTTATCAGTACAACAGTGACATCAATTGTATATTTAGCTCATCAGTACAATAATTGAATGTTTAGGTTATCAGTACAATATTTGTATATTTAGCTTATCAGTGCAACAACTGTATATTTAGCTTATCAGTACAACTATTGTATGTTTATAGTATTAGTATAAAGATGGTATGTTTAGTATACTGTAATCCTGTTGTGAACTCTAGCACATTATGTGCCTTATGCCAGGTAGCCAAATGTCGTCTAAACTCATCTCTGGCCTTTCCCATTAAATACCATGCCGGACCAAGGTCTTGTTGCAGGCCATCTCTCCATCTCATGGTGGCCGTCCGGGGCGACGATTAAACGTGTAGGGCCACATAACGTCACTTTACGTGCCCATCTATTGTCAGGCATGCGCATCACGTGGCCTGCCCATATGTACTTTCTTATCAACGCCGGCTGCAGGTACATGGACAAAGTAAGCATCTCCTTATCGTACAGTGCTATGCGTCCCACAGCGGGTATGCTGAAGACGATATCGAAATATTCTATGAGTTGCTGGAAGAGCAGCTGCGTCAACCAGCGTATAAAAAAGTGGTCGCTAGCGACTTCAATGGAAGGGTCGGACGGAAACGACCAGATGAACGATACATCGGCAATTTCTCTGAGACACATGCAATGCGCGTGGTGAGCGTCTGGCTATGTTTGCTGCAATGAAGAAATTCCATATGATAAGCACGTTCTTCGACAAGCCATTGTTCACTCTCCTAAGTGAGAAACTAGGGCCGAGAATGATTATGTGCTAAGTAACGATCTTAATGTTGTTACTAATGTCGAAGATCTGCATCGGCGGGCTACTAACAGTGATCATAGACCAATTCGGACAACCATGCTTAGTATATAGCACACACATATTACCGTTACCTTATCAATGCAACATTTGCATATTTGGCATACCAGTACACACATAGTATGCTCACGTTATAAGCAAACACATATAACGGTTACATTACACTAGCATCCATTGGTATGTTTCGCTTATAAGAGAATTGTACAGCCAAGGAATGTTGCTGTTGAATGCCCGTAATGAGCAACTATTTTGTGCGCCCTGAAAAGAGCATTTTGTGGCGAGATGCAGTAGTTTTCCTCACATCCTGAGTGTGCTGATGAAGGTGAACCGAAGTTCTCCAGCATAAATTACACAAAAGCACACACATATCTGTTCTGTTCTAATTTTCTTGCCCTTTGTTATTTACTGTTAAGTAACCACATCCGTTTCCTTTATAAGCGTCGCGGTCTGTCTCTTGCTCAACTTGTGTATCCCCAATTGGGTTGGAGAAGGTTATGCTTTCCCTGTGCTCCTCTCGTGGTACCGGCAGACTCGGATAACACATTCTACTGTCTGATTGATGTCAGGACGCAAGCACCTATCTGTGTGTCAGATTTTGATTTATGTAGAGATATATTTCAGCTAGCTGTGACGTATTTCTCTTCTTCGTGTCGTCTTGTTCCAATCAGTGAAGCATATGTCCGACTCTGAATTTTGCCCCTTACCACAAAACTTTTTAGGAAGTCTGCACCCAATAAATTGCAGTGGCTGCTTTCAAGCAATGGTTTTTACATAACGAGACGCCAGCTTTATGCACATCTCTCTTTAGTCGCCTTTTACGACATGCTAGAAACGTGACAGTGGTCCTACTAATTGTATCACTGTTCAGGTGACAGCGGCCTATTCCAATCTCGATATTGCCCCACGATTTCTCGCTCTACTTTTGCTATATCCGACTGTTCTCCTTGTGTGTATCTATATCTATGTCACCTTCTCTTCCTTATGGGCTGGTCCCATCTTTTTTTGTGTGCATCTATCCTATCCGTTTCTTCATTCCAATATATAATGATTAGAATCAAGGCTGGCGATAATTTACATGGGCCATCACCCATGCAGAAAACTAAGCTCAAATGACATCAAGTTAAGCTTGTAATGTCTCGGCTAGAGATTCATCATGCTTGGAGTTAAATAAATATACGGCGTGGGCTAGTGGATAAGTGACACTGCTCACAAGCCGAAGGTGCTGGGTTTGCTCCCCGATCACAGCACCGGCCGTTACCCTGGAGAAGCAAACCCTTAAAAAATGCAGGAGGAAGCAGACCCTTACACAAAAATGAATGCCGAAGTCGGATGCACTGGGCTGACAGGCGCAAAATAAAAACATAGTGCAACGCAAACCGCCTCGGGGAATAGATAATAAGGTGAAGATAATTTGTTTTTTAATATACCCATAGAGGGGAACAAATATTACAAAAGCTGGCGTTGATAGTTCTTTCGTCTTCCTGGTTCGACTGAAGCATATGACGAATACTAAAGCTTTCCCTCCCACCTTTTTACTCTCACAGGAAGCCAGAATCGGTGCACTGACGGTTTCAAGAGCAATTATTTTACATGACGAGGTTGTTAGCTCCATGCACAACCTTCTTCAGTGGCCCATTACAATATTTCGGCGATAGTTTTAGCGGGTCCCTATCATTCCGCACCGGGTACCGGGAATTATTGGAGCGGAGGATGAGAGTTGTTACACAAAATCAGAGAGAAAACAGTTACAAACGACAAATTGATGTTTCGTAATTTATGTGTTTATATGTTACGTTACTGAAGAGGTCATTTGTTACGGCATTCAAGAGTTGATATGTTACGTTATTCAAAAGTTCAGATGTTACGTTATTGAAGAGTTCATATGTTGCGTCATTCAATAGTTGAGATGTTACGTTATTGAGGAGTTCAGATGTTATGTTATTCAAGAGTTCACATGTTACGTCATTCAAGAGTTCAGATGTTACGCTACTCAAGAGTTCAGATGTGACGTTTTTGAAGAGTTCAGATGTTACGTTATTCAAAAGTTCAGATCTTACGTTATTCAAGAATTCATATGTTACGTTATTCATAAGTTCAGACCTGGATAGCGATTATTCATTCATAAGAGACTTCCTTCGTTATATCATAAGAGATTTCTTGATTATATCATAAGATACTTCCTTAATTATATCATAAAAGGCTTCCTTGGTTGTACCATAAGAGACTTCCTTGGTTATATCATAAGAGACTTGCTTGGTTATATCATAAGAGACTTCCTGCGTTATATCATAAAAGGTATAATTTGATACTTCATAAGAGACTTCCTTGACAATTTGTAGATACACTTCCCTCAAGTCTCAGTTAAAGCGAGAGTAGGGACCTGCGAGATTTGAAAGCACTCATCCCTCACATTTGTTGACGTAGTAATGTCCCCGCCTCGCCATCTACCTCCGACACAAAACAGCCCTTGACATCCCAACCCGTTGAGTAATGCCGGCCCAGTCTTGTAGTTCAGCTGAGCCAATAATAAGCGTTATTATAACTGAATTCCCCCTCCGGTTTCCCCATTTTTTGAACGCCAAATCATACACTATTTAAATCTCTACCAAATAACTTCAAGTGTAGCTCGAGACCGCGTTATGTGCTGACGTGGAGCTATGAATTTCCTGATATTCCAGTGGGTTGACATTTTTATACGAGTCACAACCGTCTCAAATATTGGCTGGCATCGTAACCATATCAATACAATGCCTGGTCTATGACACGTATCATTGCTCTAGGTTTGGAACCTCGAGAAGCATCTAAGTGGCATGTTTTCCTTTGTGTTAGTATTGTAGATATTCAATCATCATCGTGTGCCCGCTATGTTAATAAATGTTTGTTCACATTCCCTGGGAAACTAGTTATTTACTCTGTTATTCGTGTATCGTAATTGAGAGATTGCTCGACACGGTAAAGGTTTTGGGCTTTCTCCCCCGTAGCGGCACTTCTCAGTCTAATAATAATAATAGCTGTCCATCGTTGTCGATGAGGACCGCCGACATCATCCTTGTCACAGATTTCCCTGTTGGGTGTGGGTACGCATGTGGCTGAACAGGCCAATGCGAGCACGAAAACATCTGCTACATATCGGGCACACTAGGTTTGTAGAAGGGGATGGTGTTCCCGCTGCTCGGGATTTCCGCGTCTCGCGTCTGTTCTGGGCTTTCACAACACGGTCATCTTCACCGGCAGCTACACCCGATTTGACTGCGCTTCTCCAGTCAGATCGGTTTTTCGCAAGATATTCCCAGTTGTCGATGTCCATCTGGCAACTTTTTAATGAGTCCTTCAGACCGTCTTTAAAACGTTTCTTTGGGCGCCCTCTCTCGCGCCATCCCTCTCTCAGCTCGCCGTAGAGAAGCTTCTTTGGGAGCCGCTCGTTTGACATACGGACGAGGTGTCCGGCCCATCCTAGTCGTGCTTTTTCTAGCAGTGCATGGATGCTGGGCATGTTAGCCCTCGAGAGAACCTCGATGTCAGTGACACGATCTTGCCATCGGATGTGGAATATTCGCCTCAGGCAACCTGTGTGAAAGTGGTTTAACCTCCTTGCATGTCCAGAGTATACAGTCCAGCTTTCGCAAGCGTATAGTAGGGTTGGAATGATGGTTGCACGGTAGACTTTGAGTTTGGTCTTGACGCTGATGCCACGACGTGCCCAGACCATCGAGCGCATTCTACCAAAGGCTGTGCTGGCCTTTGCTATTCTGCTTGCCCCCTCATCGTCTAGGCTGACAGATCTCGACAGCGTGCTGCCCAGATATGTGAATTTGTCTACGGCATTCAACGTCTGCCCGCTGACTGTAGTCTCTGGTTTTGTGTACGGCATGCTGGTTGGTACATGACCTCTGTTTTTTTGGCATTTATGGTCAGGCCAAAATGTTCGCATGCGGCAGAGAACTGGTCCATTCTAACCTGCATGTTCAGTTCTGAGTTGCTCATTAGAGCGCAGTCGTCAGCAAATACAAGTTCCCTGATTATGTCGCCAGCCACTTTGGTTTTGGCCTTCATTCTTCTGGAATTGAGTAACTTGCCATCTGTGCGGTACTTTATGGGTATTCCAAGCTCCAATGATCTGAAGACGTCTGTCATCGTGGCCGCGAACATCATGCTGAACAAAGTCGGGGCGAGTACACATCCTTGTTTTACTCCGTTTGATACTAGAAACGTTTTAGAGATTGCACCACTGTCCAGTACACGAGCACACATGCCTTCGTGTAGCTGTTTCACCATTGTTATGAACTTGTCGGGGCAGCCAAACTTAGACATTATCATCCACAGCCCTCCTCTGTTTACTTCTCAGTCTGCCCAGCTGTAAATGGGTCGCTGATGTACTTTTTAGGAAGACAAAAAATCAGTTGCTCATCACAAGCGATGGTGGAAAATGCGCCAGGATATAACTATTTTTGCGAATCACCCAAGGTCCGACAGTGAATTGTGCTTTCATTTGATTCAAGTAAGGAAGATTTGCGCTATAATATACCGTGTTATTTCTTCCTGAGCTACCTTGATCCAGTGGCAGGACGTGTTAGTTGAGACACCTTGAGATAGCACAGGAAGCAGTTTTATTTACCCCTTCGGGATTACACCGCCATGTGCATTTCGTATGAATTTTATTAATTGCCTAATACATATCCTACCCGACTTCAACAAACTCCAGATAATTTACCCACTAAACATCATGTTCCCTAAAGAGGACAAATAAAAGCACAGGCAAAGGCCACCGTCCATCGTAGACGATGACGGCATAATTAATTTTTCTAGCGCTATTTGTGTATCCTCACTCTCTCGTCTCGTGCCGCCCGACCCCAGTGGCAAGTAAAGGACGACTAGAGAGCGACTACGAGATGCAGGGGACTCCTCATCAAACACCTGATAAAAAGACGGCGGAGTCCGGAGTCGAACCCACACCACATGATCACGAGGCTGACGGCTTAACTACTTCGCCACAGAATCCCTAAAGAGGACAAACACATCATTCTATATTGAGCACACAAACACGTCTATAATAATTTGGCGCTTAATTACTTCTTTTAATGGTTATTTAAGCCTGTTACTATTTCGATGTAAAACTGATTTGTAACTTTGTTAGTACGTCCACTAATATTGGTATTGAGATTTGCTGTAGTCACAAATATATTCCATTCAAGTCTGAATTTCAGAGGTCAGGGGGCGAACGTGGAGATATATCGGATACATCATCCTACAATAACTCGGAATTATTGCCCGACATGCACTGAATTAGAGCCCACTGGAAAGGAACAGTGTGGCAAGGTCAAGGAACACTTAATAACAAATTGGTGGAAGAAGAGGTCAGGACAGCTGGAATTCAAACGCATAACTCGAGAGAACAGCCAACAATATAAACCAGTGGACAACAACCAAACGCAGACAAATGTAGAGAGTACAATGTTGACGTACACACTTTTTTCATAGATTACACGAAGGCATTTGATTGTGTATAACACCAAAGGTTGTGGGAAATAATAAGAGAAATTGGGTTCCAATTGCACCTGAGCCAGTTGATCGAATCTTTATATTAGGAACAACAAGCAGCGGTCCGAATTGCCGGCGAAACGTCAGACTGGCTCGAGGTTCAAAAGGGCGTAAGACAAGGATGCATACTCTCCCCATATTTTGTTCAATATATGCTGAATCAATAATGAGGAACGTTAAGAACGATGACAATTATGACAGGTTCGAGCCATTAACAATCGGCGGTAACGAGATACCGGAGCTGATATATGCCGATGACACAGTTGTCCTATCAAGGAGCGCTGTGGGGCTGGAACAGATGATCATATCGGTAAAACAACACAACGAAGACCAGAATCTGTATCTGAATATAAGTAAAACCAAGATAATGAGCACAGACAAGGCAAAAATCAAACCTAAAGTTATCCAGGAGCAGCAGGAGATTGAGAATGTCACAAGTTGTGAGTACCTTGGCTCAATCATAAGCAACAATGGAGATTGCCCAAAGGAAGTGAGAAGGAGAATGGCTATGGCAAGGCAGAGGTTGAATAAGATGAAGAATCTGTGGCAGAACTCTAATAAAATGACGAACATAAAAATTCCACGAACTTGCATCTTTCCGGTGGCAACGTACGGACGTGAAACGTGGACCACCACACGGACACTTAAGAAAAGGATTGACTCTTTTGAACTGAAATGCAACAGGAGGGTGCTCAACATCTTATCCAGAAAACTGAAATATTTTGGTCACATCAAACGCCATAATGGCCTAGAGAGAACAATATCGGAGTGTATGGTTCCTGGAAGGCGGGGCAGAGGCAGACCGAGAAGCAGATGGACACAAGATATCACGGAGGTCCTGAAGATGACAGCGGCGGAGGCGGGCTGGCCAGAGATCGAGAGTCTTACAGATCAGCTGTTGTGAGAGCGACGTTCTGTAAAGGACAAGCTACATGGTGATAATGGACAACAACCAATGGCAATAAGACAGATCAAAACTCTGAGGTGAAACATGTCAGCCAGCCTGGCCTGTAAGGTAAAATACGGATTGACAACGCAGGCAATATTAATGTTAATTTTTTTTCGGAAATAAATTATCATCGATAAGTGAAGAACTGTATTCTGTCGATCGATCACCGTGGGGCATATATCGTCAACAAATACACGCGAAATCATCCAATCTTAACCAACACGTACCTATTAACGTGATGATGATATAATCCGCTTAGCTGTGAGCTGGCAACTCTTGACAGCCCAATGCCTCCCGGACAAAAGAACACGTCCTCCTCAATTGTTGTAGTGATGTGTAGAGCGTGTTGTATATGGTGAGGTGTGATGGTAGCAGCAGGTTCCGCTGATCGGTCAGCCCTGGGCACAAAGTCAGGAGGTGCTCGACTGACTCCTCCTGGTCATGGCAGAATCTGCAGTTCGGTTCTCGTAGTGGGTTTAATCTATTCATAAGTATGTCCTGTTCTCAGCTTGAATATCGAACTTTGGTCTCTTCGTTTTAGGCCTTTTAACATATTTCTGGCTTAATGTTTCTACAGGAAACTGTAGCCAGCTGTATATCCAACTCTCGTTAGTCCCCTCTTACAGCATGTCGGGCAGGTTACAGTGTAACTATTATTTCCCTCGCTTTTGGGTCCCTGTAACACTGTGTTCTTCATTAATTGAACAACATCCTCAAGATCCCTGAGGTGAAAGAATGTCCAGACCATGACTGTGAGGACAAGCTTTACGGCTTCTTCTTCTTCTTTTTCTTCCTCTTCTACTTCGTCTTCTTCGTCTTCTTCTTCTTTAGCGTTCACCTTGAAAAAGACGTTTGTGGTGGTGTGTCGCAGTTTACAGAGTGGCTGAGATATCAACGCCTTTCGAACCGACATATCGGCTTTCAACACATCATTTTTAGGGACTTAGTTTGCCTCCACTCTCCGATTTATAATCTGTTGGTCAGATTGCATGGTTGCATTTTGTTTCCTGTGCTGCCACTTGGAAGCGGAATATATATATATATATATATATATATATATATATATATATATATATATGGGGTGGAGGGGGAGAATAGGACAACTGCAACCTTCCAAGAATGTCGTAAAGGGTGACTAAATATGGGTTGTGCACGGGGCTAGAAATTTCATCATGTCAAATGTAAGATAAACTACAATAAGAATTTGGATTTAGTAGTGAATCAGCCGCAGTGATGCCCCTATGTCTTGTAGGATGCAAAATGAAGATACAATATATGTTGCAGTTTCCAAGTGAACTGGCAAGAAGGGATCAATTTAAATTTTGTTTTGTCTTGTTTCTGGACATAGAGATAGAGGTAAACGGAAGGAGAGCTGAATTTTGACCGTGATCAAATACACATACACTTTAGTTCACAAACTGGAGCCGAACATGCGGCACAGTGAATGAGCTGCAAGCGACTCATATATGGTTGCTTGCATCAGGGTCAGCGAACCAGAACAGACCAAGACCCTATTCCGCCTCCAATCCGCGGTCCTATTAACAGGCTGTAGTAATGTAGTCTGACTAAGCGAATAGGGATGGCAGTGGGAAGCCAAACCAGATACCAACAAAGCGAACTTAAATCGGATGTGTCCGGCCGAAAGACGCAGATATTGCTGTAAAGTGCGACACAACGTCACAAAGTTATTTTCAGTACGAACGAAGACGTGCACACAATTAAAATATTTCCAGCAAACTACGCATATCCAACACCCGAGTGGTATCCAGTTTGATATGCATATAACCACTGTCCTCCTACTAAGGAGGACGTAAAGATCGAACACAGAAGATTGTGCTAGGTCTTTGCAAACCTGATCGTGTTAAATGAGTACCCGGCACAGCCAAGACGCCATCTGTAGTGGTGGCCATCTGCTTCACATGGGACGAAAAGGCTAACCCTAAATCACCACCATCTCGCACATTCACGCAAGCGGTGTGGCCAGATTAGCGTGACACGGAGGCTCAGGTCAGTGAGAAGTAAGAAGAAAGCAATCTGTTTCTCGGATGAGGAAATCTGATATGATTCCAGTAGAAAACAAACAGCTGATACAAATGTGACAGGTCACGGGTAATATGATAATCCCCAGCACATTCTTATTTTTTCCCTTCTCCTTATTTCTCTATTCCACCACAGCTGTGTGCGTTACACTGTGGTTTTTATTTTGCGCCTGTCGGCCTAGTGCATCCGACTTCAGCATGCATGTTATGGAAAGGTTTGCTTCCTCCTGCATTTTCTAAGGGTTTGCTTCCCCAGGTTAACGGCCGGTGCTGTGATGGGGATCGAACCCAGCACCTTCTGGTTGTGAGCCGTATCACTTAACCACTAGCCCACGCCGTCCCCACAACCTGATATGATTCCAGGAGAAGACAAAAAGCTGATACAGATGTGACAGGTCACTGGCAATATGATAACTGTTGCAGTCCAATCTGACTAGCGGAGAAAACATCGAATCAAAACAAAGAAAGGAACAGCTTATACGAACTATACTATTTAACAGCCACAAACCATACCATCGATGAACTAAATGGATTGGTAATTTTCCCCCAGTGGTTCTTTTTCAGTTTCTTTTTTAAACATATAAAGTAAGATGTACATTATCTCCCCATCAATTTTGTTGCTGCTATTTCAACACAGTTCTAGTTATAAATCTATTATTTGCTTCCATTACTTGCATTGACTCCCTACCCCCACCCATGCTCTAGCCAGACTCTCTCGCGCCCGGCTTACTCAAGAAGTCCCCCCCCCCCCCATTACTTATATCTCCAGCGCAGGAGATAACTACTTGCTTGTTGGCTGACGTCTTCGGGTAAAACATAACCAGTCAGATACGACTTCATTCGAGACGTAACGATTCGGTTCTACTGGATTCTCTTTCTGCATTAGAAAATCAATGCTTTCTTGGCTTGATGCACTCCGGAGCGGTGACTGTGTTCTGCTTCCTTGACAAGCCGTGCCTTTGGGGGCGAGATAGAGATTGGTGGCGAATTACACGGGCAAAAGTTAACATTGAAAAGGACAGACCTGTGTTGATCTCTTTGTCTGTGTGGTCCCTCGTCATGTTAATGTGAATGACCTCTTTGTTTTGTCAGTGTGTGGCCTATATTGTCTTGCGTGTGTGGTGTTTGTCTTGTGAATGTGTGGTTTCTGTGTTTTATGTGTGTGTGTGGTTTCTGCCTTATATGTGTGATGTCTCTTTGTTTTGTGAGTATGTGGTCTGGGAACTTCTCTGTTGGTGGTGTCTCTCTGTTTGTGCAACGAGTGGTATCTTTGTTTTATTAGTGGTTGGTCTCTGGCGAATATAAGGTATCTGATTGTGTACCTGTGTTGTCTCTTTTATTTGTTAGCGGCAGATTACTCTGTCTTATGTTTGTGTTGTATGGCCTGTGATTATGTGGTATCATGTCACTTGTTGGTGTTTCTTTTTCTTTTTGCCCTATGTGTGTGTATCCTCACTCTCTCTTAGTCCTACGAGTGCGTGGTCTCTCCCTTAGTCCTACGAGTGTGTGGTCTCTCTCTTAGCCCTGCGAGTGTGTGGTCTCTCTCTTAGCCCTACGAGTGTGTGGTCTCTCTCTTAGTCCTACGTGTGTGTGGTCTCTCTCTTAGTCCTACGTGTGTGTGGTCTCTCTCTTAGCCCTACGAGTGTGTGGTCTCTCTCTTAGACCTACGCGTGTGTGGTCTCTCTCTTAGCCCTACGAGTGTGTGGTCTCTCTCTTAGTCCTACGTGTGTGTGGTCTCTCTCTTAGCCCTACGAGGGTGTGGTCTCTCTCTTAGTCCTACGAGTGTGTGGTCTCCCTCTTAGTCCTACGAGAGTGTGGTCTCTTACTTTCTCCTATGAGTGTGTGGTCTCACTCTTTGCCTTACGTGTGTGCGGTCTCTCTCTCTCTCTCTCTCTCTTTGTCCTACGTGTGTGTAATCTCTCTCTATCTTTGTCATACGTGTTTGTAGTCTCTCCCTCTTTGCCCTCCGTGTGTGTAGTCTCTCTCTCTCTCTTTGCCCTACATGTGTGTAGTCTCTCTCTCTTTGCCCTCCGTGTGTGTAGTCTCTCTCTCTCGTTGCCATCCACGTGTGTAGTATCTCTCTCTTTGCCCTCCGTGTATGTAGTCTCTCTCTCTTTGTCCTATGTGTGTGTAGTCTCTCTCTCTCGCTTTGCCCTACGTGTGTGTAGTCTCTCTCTCTGCGCTACGTGTGTGTAGTCTCTCTCTCTCTCTGCGCTACGTGTGTGTAGTCTCTCTCTCTGCGCTACGTGTGTGTAGTCTCTCTCTCTTTGTTCTACGTGTGTGTAGTCTCTCTCTCTCTCTCTCTCGGTTCTATATGGGTGCGGTCTCTCTTTTTGCCCTACGTGTGTGTAGTCTCTCTCTCTCTCTTTGTCCTACGTATGTGCAGTCTGTCTCTCTTTGTCCTACATGTGTGTAGTCTCACTTTTTTTGTTCTACGTGGGTGTGGTCTCTCTCTTTGCCCTACGTATGTAGCCGTTTTGTTTTGTGAGTTTGCAACAGTATGGTGAATGAAATGTTGAATACAATTGGTCCGTGTGTGATGATGGTACCCAGCAAGAGATAGGTTTTTTTCTCCGAACCGTGTCACTTGGCAAACTTAAATATTACATTCTTCCATGTAAAATAAAGGCGTATCCCAAGCAGTTACACTACTGTTGGGGAATGAAGTTGTTAGCTAGAAATGTGGTTTGTGTATGATGTAGGATGTTAAATAGTCGCATGTCAGGTATCTTTGTACAAATGAAACCAGTATACAGTTGGATGAACGAAAGCGTATGGTAGCGGAAATTGAACTCCTTTGCCATGAAAAGCAAGTGCCGTATCACTACACCAAGCAGACGACCACTAGCATAGATATAACGTCCAAACTGTCAAAAACGGTTCCACGTAAGCCTCGCTGAGCGTCTAAATCCTTCCCATCACTCGTTGCCGTCTCTATCTCACGTCAGTGTCTATGCATTTCTAAAACACCCAATTTTCAGGTGAAGGAACACACGGCTTTCTAATTATGTATGCAGAATAACCCGTAGCAAGTCGTAGCACTAAATTATAATGTTGCGAAGATCGTTCCCGTGCCAGCTTTAGTGTCAGTAAACTAACTGATGGATTGGCAGGCGGACAGTCAGTCGAACGTAGTTATTGTTCGTTTGTCACGGGAGATGATGACCAGGCACTCCCTGTTTCTCTTCTTCTTCTCTCTCTCTCTCTCTCTCTCTCTCTCTCTCTCTCTCTCTCTTTCCTCCTGTTTATCTCACTCTGTTCAATCGATCGAAAAGCGTGTACCTTGTTCGGTGATTTGGTTTATAACAAGGAAGAGTTGCGCAATTCGTCGACCTCACTTTCCTGTCTGAAACCAGTGGCAAGACAAGTCAAGATGAGGAGATGAAGTCATGTGAAGTGGATGACCAGGGCTCACCACGTGAATCGTACAAACGACTACTTTCATCGGGTTTAGTTGGTCTGTCCCGGCCGTTGCCCAGGGGTTGCCACTGTGGGATTCTGTATTTTCAATTTGGACCAACGATGGACGAGCTACCTTCAAACGGGCATGGCAGCTCCTACACTAGAACTGCAATCAATATTTCTATCACAAATTCTATCACAAAAGGGGCAGAGATGCAGCACAATGAATAAGCTGACAGCAGTCAGCGACTCAAAGCAAACCCAATACCCAAAAAGTCATCTGAAACCGATGGGCTCTTCTGACCCATAACCAATATCAAATGCATAGTAGAATGGGTATTCCCGATGAGAGAACATGGAAATTAGGACTGAGAATATTAAAAGAAATTCAAATGTGGTTTGTGAGAATAAATGCAACACACCAATCAGATTACGCTGGATGTAAAAAGAGCCCCGGTATACCTGCTGCCAGAGAAAATTCTCCAAGAACTCAGAGACAAGTAGTTTAGAAAACAACAACGCAGTTATAAGTGTTGGATTGTACACTGGTGGCCTTGGTCCCATGTCAGTATAGCATTTGTTACAGACAAACCGCAACATCTACTAGTGAAACAAGAGGCACGTGACATCAATGTTAATATCTGCATGAGATGCTATGTTGTTCGCCAATCGAAATCGATGATGACCACTTTGTCAGCATTCACTGTTCGCATGAGTTCAAAGATGGCTAAATAAGCCAATCCGAGTCGCGAATTGTCTGCTGCACTTAGTACACGAAAAAAGGACACCCCATTATACCTTGATGGGGGATTTTTTGCACCACGATCCATGAGAGTACGAATGTTCCATGTACCAAATATCAAAGGCACTTAAATTGTTCACTTCACGGTAGACAACGATGTAACGAACATGAATAAAAACAAAGTGACTTGCACATTGTTTATTATAGTGACAAGGCACCAGTGTCGCCACCACAATACAAGTGTATCGTTCTGTAGTGTTATCCACTCTGCCGCATGCCTGTGAAACATGGGCAGAGCATATTAGACATGTAGACAGCTAAATCGTTTTCACTTAAGCTGTTTGCGTAGGCTGCTCAGTATCAGGTGGAATGACCAAGGGCCTAACTCTGAAATTCTTAGCAAAACTAACATGTTGAGCACCCATACACTTCTGTAAATATCTCAGGCAAACGGGCGGGGCATGTTGTTCAATTGCCAGAAGACGCACCCGCTAGCAGCTGTTATACGGCGAGCTCACAACTGAGGGGCAGTAGAAACGTTACAGAGATTCATTGAACGTGTCTCTGAAAAGCTTCAACATTGATGTCCCCTCGTGAGAGTTGCTTGCACGAAACCGTACCTCCTGGTACACTAGTATCACAGAAGGTGCTCAGATCGCAGAAAGAAAAGCCATCACTGATACTCCGTGAAAGCGTGCTGCGCGAAAAAAAAAAACAACCGACGACAGCTGCTAGCCGGCTCCCCACGTGTGACCCGAATGTAGCACACAGTTAGAAACAGTTTTGTATACGTATGGAAGCGTACTAGACAGACATCAACGGTACATTTCCGAAATCCATATTCGGAATTCATCGTGAGAATGTGAATTTCTCTAATGCTCAGCGACGACCCTTTCATCGACATCCTCAGTTTTTGGAAAAGAAAGTACACTACTGCACATATCTTGACAATTAGTACTGACGACAGGCGATATGAAACACAGACTGTTCTGTTTTGTTTTATTGGTGTGGAATATATATACCAGAAACCAACAATTCACGCCCATAAACTTCCATAATCATAGGAAATAGTCACCAATTGACCATCAAAAAGGTAAAATAAACAGGCACCTGCCATTACTCTGCTGTCATCTGAGATGCTATATGGCAGCGCCTAGTACCTCAAGTTGACTACTCGGTGTATTAAGATTAATTATTGTTGGAGTTCTCGAGGAAGAAGAATACATAGTTCGTACATAGGCAGTAAAAGTAGGCAGGCAGTACAAACGTAAGTATGTATAAGTTCGCACATTCACACACTCGCAGACAGTACAAGTTTAGATGTGTATACATTAATACATACACACCTACACACAGTCCCGAACAGTAAAAACTATAGGCGTATATACGTTTGCACATACACACTACTAACGATGGAGATTCGGTGACATACGGGTTGTGAGTTTGGCTTACAATCGCAAAGTATAAGGTTCGAATCAGGTCGTGCTCAGTTTACAGACCGGGCATGTTGTTGGCAAACGACTGAGCAGATTTGAGGGCGCTCTGATGCAAGTCAGTTCTATAAGTCACTTTCCATTTATTTTCCAATCCTAAAGAGTAAACATGTATGTGTGTATACTTGTTTGTGTGTACATACCTACTCCCAGACAGCATAGTCATATTTCGAACTTACGTACGCGCACAACTACGTACATTTTTCAATCGAACCATAGCCGGAAGTTACGCTGCTGTCTTCCGAGTTCAGCAGGATATGTCTGCGCAACGCATTACTAGTACTTAACGTCAATTTCATAGGAGTGGTTTAAAAAACCGTTCGCTTCCCTTTCATTTGTGTTTGGCTGTTTCTCATTGTAATAAAAATTGATTGTAACACCTTAACCACAGTGAACCATTGCGAAGCTGGCATGACACTGCTCTTATTTTTTAAAATTTTACGTGTTTGCCTCACTAGTTTCTACTGGTGGAGGCGCGCCTATTCCACCCTAGACCGTAGTCAATTAGGCGATATTAAGACGAATGAACCAGTGCTTGGATGTATGTGTGCATCTGTATGTACCTATGCTAGGTTTGTACGCTCTCAGAAGCCAGCCCCAACCAAACTGCAATGGAAGGGCCTCACCCTGAGGGCGCGTGTGAAAGTTGTGCAAGAGTGTGATTGTGACACAGAGTAAAATGAATCAGAGTGAGCTAAGAAGAGAGAGAAAGCTCTTGAGCACAGTTATCACTGCTCGAAAAACGTGGCCTTAATTTACATCAACGTTAATGTGACCATTCCAAAATTTCATGTATGTTACTCAAGAGGTTCAGGGAGAGAAAACAACTTCTTCTTTTTCAGCGTTTGTCCTGAAAATAGAAGTTGTGACGGTGTGTCTTAGTATACAGCGAGACGGCGATTTCTGCACCTTTCAGCAAAATACACCTTCCCCCAGGAAGTTTTAAAATACCTACTACCTATAGCCGAAGCCTTCGGCTGCCTGGCAACAGACATGCTTCTTTGAATACCAGGATTCAAGTACTCAAGTATACACCCGGTTTAAGCTGTGTGTTTGTGTGGGTGGTACCGGATTTGCCTCTCTACTTCTATCCATCAATATTCTCTTAGCCAGACTACACTAGTGCAGCCTATTTTCAGGGACGCCACTTGGGGAAGAAATGGGATCTTGGTCAACTCTTCCCTGACCCTGATGCAAGCAGCCAGCTATGATACGCTGGCTGCTTCCAGCGTATTCCCTGAGCTGCATCTTTAGCCCCGAAGAAACTACAATTTAGCAAAGAAACAATTTTGCATTCGTACTATCAAAGTAAAAAAAATTATTTTATACTGCTCCCGAATCTGTTGTAGCACAAGAACAATTAGTTACTGTTGTCCAAAAACAATGGATTACTGTAGCACAAGAATAATTAGTTACCGTAGCACAAGAATAATTAGTTACCGTAGCACAAGAACAATTAGTTACTGTAGCACAAGAATAATTAGTTACTGTAGCACAAGAACAATAAGTTACTGTAGTCCAAGAACAATTGGTTACTGCAGCACAAGAATAATTAGTTGCTGTAGCACAACAATAATAAGTTACTGTAGCACAAGAACAATAATTTACTGTAGCACAAGAATAATTAGTTACTGTAGTCCAAGAACAATTAGTTGCTGTAGCACAAGAATAATAAGTTTCTGTAGCACAAGAACAATAATGTACTGTAGCACAAGAATAATTAGTTACTGTAGGACAAGAATAATTAGTTACTGTAGCACAAGAACAATAAGTTACTGTAGCACAAGAACAATAATTTACTGTAGCACAAGAATAATTAGTTACTGTATGACAAGAATAATTAGTTACTGTAGCACAAGAACAATTAGTTACTGAAGCACAAGAATAATTAGTTACTGTAGCACAAGAATAATAAGTTACTGTAGCACAAGAACAATAAGTTACTGTAGCACAAGAATAATTATTTACTGTAGCCCAAGAATAATAGGTTACTGTAGCACAAGAATAATTAGTTACTGTAGCACAAGAATAATTAGTTACTGTAGTACAAGAACAATTGGTTACTGTAGCACAAGAACAATTGGTTTCTGTCGCCCAAGAACAATTAGTTACTGTAGCATAAGAATAATTTGTTACTGTAGCACAAGAACAATCAGCCAATGTAGCCCTTTGATTCTTTAATTTAATGGATTGCCTTTCTAAATTTACTGGCGGACAGCAGTCGTTTAGGCTTTTTCAGGACGCACTAGACAGTGTATGGATGTGCGTTTGTGCCTGTTTATAATGTGGACGTATTGGTCAGTGGATGCGCGTGTATGCTGAATCTGTCTGCAATGTGATCCTAAATCGCAGTTGCTCCTTACAGTAGTTTTACCAATCCTTTCTGCAAATGGATACAGTGTAGCCCAATAACAACCAGTTGTTGATGTAGCCCAAGAACAATCAGTGTCCCCACCTTCATACTGCACTTTATAGAAGGATAATTGTAAGCTATCTATGTTCACCAATTTTCCTATGTCAGCATTAGTAAGCCATGCCTGCATTTAAGGTAAGTACAACTACTGTAGTATTTATTTGTAAACGGCGAACAGAGATTACTACTATTACCATATTTATCAAGTAAGACTTAGTCCTTATTGTAGTTGCACATGCTTTCTTGACATCAGTTGTGTATGGATACGACGTCTCAGTGCCCTTACATACGTGTGTGACGATCGCAGTACATTGATTATCGGGAGAAAATACATTGCTTCGATTTAAGGGCATTTTCGACTTTTAGACACGATCCGGAAGCTTTTCTGTCGCTATTGGGGTAATCTGAAATCCTGGTATTCAATCAAGCACAATTAGTGTCTGATGCCGGGTAGCAAATGTTGTTTAAACTTATTTTGGTCTTTTTGTGTTGGAGTTCTACGTTGGACCAATGGCTTCACTTGGGTCATTTAATTGGTTGACGTCCGAGTGGATGTTCAAAGTTGTAAGACCACAAGGCCGTCAGTTTTCGTGTCCACCTTTTGTCAGGAAAGCACACATGTCCGGCCAATCTGCATTTGCTTAATTAACAATACTGTATCTACGATGTTATTGAAGTATATTTGGCGCCGGATTACGGTGTTGTTAATTCAGTCGTGTAGAGAGACTTAATGTTCTTCCCGTCATTTCTTTTTGAGCTGCTCGAAACTTCTCTCCATCTGCTTTTACTCGGCCCCATACCTCACAGCCATATACCATGGCTGGAAGAACCATTTTGTTGAAGGTGTGAGCTCTTGCTTTGTAATTTCCGATCTGCTGAAGTTTGAGTTTGAAATTGTTGAAGCTGAGACTGTTGTTATCCTTCGCGAAGCCTCCCGATTGATTAAATGTTAGTTCATAATGTCTTGAGCCAGGTAAATGTACGTATATGTATCAATAGATCATCTCAGATATGCGGGTGACATATTTTTGCTGACTGAAAGTGAACAAGAGTTACATGAATTGGTGATTCGAATAAAGAACAAAAGTAAAATATATGGATTGCAGAGAACACGAAACAGTGAGAAATTAGCAGAGTACTCTAAATTTATTCTTTAAATAAAATTTTGGTCAAAAATTAGAACAGGCCAAGAGCTTCTCCTTTCTTGGAAATATAATAACGGAAAATGTAAATGAGGAAGAGAATATGGAGAGTCAATTCTGTTTTCACCAACATGAGTCGTATATTGACATCCAAGCAAATCATTCACAAATTTAAAATGAATGATCCAGTGTTATGCATACTCGTCTTTGCTGCACGGTGTAGAAACCTGAAGAATGGACAAATGATTGGAGAAAGTAATTGATGCCTTTGAAATGTGATCATGTAGAAGAACGAGGACCATCTTGTGCAATTAAAAGACAACGAATAAGAAAGTCTTTGAGAAATTATGGGAGCGAAGAGAATTGATGAACAAAATCATTGCGTGACAATCGAGATATTTTAGTAACATAAAAAGATTAAACGTCTTGCTGAAAACAATACTGGAAGGACAAATGGAAGGTAAACGCGCAAGATGGCTTAATTTCTTAGTCGCAATTACCCCGGTAGGCAAAAGTTTTTCAGTATGTATTGGGTTGTCTTTATATTCATCGTATGGTTCACTGCCAAGTTTCCTCCTTTGAGCTCATTCAGACATTTCTCAGCTATTTTGTGGCTCTGACTGAAGATAATAGCATCGTCAGCAAACCAGGGTATGATTGTATTTTGTATATGCTTAGGTGTGTAGGGGTACGTTCTAATGGTATAAAATGAGCATACGAAACAGAACGCTAAGAAGAAGAGAACATACATACACACATTCTATGATATTAGCAGTTTACGTGTGTATTTTATATTACGCACACACACAGATACTAACAATTTAAGTGTGTGTGTCTTATTACAAACACGCACTATAGGTATTTATGAAGACAGAGAATAAATCCTTCAACTCTCAAATTCAATGTGGGGATGAACCATTCTCTGGTCATAAAGCATCTGCTTAGCAGCATGATCTGTTCACACCCACACCCACACGACATCCAGCTAGATAAATCACAATATTATCGTGTCCTTTTTTTCCATTCCAGTATGAGCATGCGACCACCACCATCGCTGACTTACTATGGGAAGCCTGCGCCAAACAACTTGTCATTCTCTTGAGAAAGTGGCTTCTGTAGCAAGTTATTTAACAATATAAGGTTCCTAGCCCCACGCACAACTTCGTTTAGTCACCTTATCCGACATGCATGGAAGTGTAGTGGGTCTGTTCTTTCCACTTCATCTAGTACACCCGAGATCCATTTGGAAAAATATATGACATATCCAAACCGTATAATTAATTAAACGGGTAGGTTCATTACAAGCCAAAGTTCGGGATTACAGAAGGTTCTCAGTACATAAGCGTGCTTACTCGTCTACAGTGACGAGTGCCAAACTTGTCAGTGTGACGGATCGGCGCGGAATTATTCATTGAAGCGGGCGTAACAGACCTCACTGTTTGCCCTGGCCGTTATTCTAATCCCAGACCTCACTGTTTGCCCTGGCCGTTATTCTAATTCAAAACATTCTCACACTCATCCACATCATTCATGACTATACTCAGTAAATGACATATCACACAGCAGGTGGCATATTTATTATATAATACTCATATTATAAAAATGAGTAGTGAAATTACAAACACAATACAATTCATATCATCTTAACTAAGCATTCTATTATTATATATAAATGTTAATATACATATTACTAAAGCGGGAAGTTTAAGCATTAGCTATTGATGGAATTCCCAACTATCTAAAACCCAGTTCTATTGCCTTGCAATTGCATTACACACACCTCGCCTTAACTGCGTCCTCAACACACCTTAACAAATACTCTTCCTCACTCAAATCCCCTCAGGCGGGCGATCTGGACATACCTCGTTCACATTGTGTCCTGCTTACAACACAACGTTCAGATTATCACTTAATACAAAACTCACACACCTACTTGAGCGATCCTGTTCTATCACTACCATTCGTACATCAATTTATCACTCGCTCCTCTATCTTAGTCGGTGAGCTAAACCAGACTCATATCTACATTCACTCATCCCATCTCCTCTCCGTCCAGCCTCTCGAGCTAAACTTTGTCTCGAGTTATATATCCTCAAGCAAAGCCAGAGCTTGACCAATGGATTTCAGGGAATGACTATATTCAATCTTATTGGAACGAAACATTTTGCACACCTGTCACTCATTCTCTCGCAGCAAGCCCCGCTGCCAATCCGTCTGTCAATCACTCTCCCCCTACCCAAATCGGCAGACCAGCGATCAGTTTCCACCTGTCCACACTCCTTACCCCAACTCTGTTCTCCTTTGTTGAGACGGTGAGTGACCTTGGCACGCATTCAGATAGCTTTAAGCTTTAACATGTTCCGATATCAGCATCACCCCTGTCCTAAACTCCCCTTGCTCCGGCGGGAACTGTTACACGGGCACTGGCACCGAGTTTATCACATTTTTTTTCTTTTTTTTTTCTTGCGTTCGCCATATTTTTCTAATCCCCAAGCGGTGTACGATGCACTGTGGTTTTTATTTTGCACCTGTCGGATCAGTTCACTCGACTTCAGCATGTATTTTATGTAAGGGTCTACTTCCTCCTGAATTTTCTAAGGGTTTGCTTCCCAAGGGTAAAGGCCGGTGCTGTGATGGGGATCGAACCCAGCACCTTCGGATTGTGAGCCGTGTCACTTAACCACTAGCCCACGTCGTTCCCTGCTTCGATTATCTTAAATGTGTTTTAGGGTTTGGTTAAATCATGAATAGACAATTATATGGCTATCGCTATTCAATAACAACAGTTATAAGCGGTTTATTATTTATTTTATGACTGTTATTTAAACATTTTTTATCTTTACAATTTAAATGAGACTTAATAAAACGAAAATATACAAGAAATCTAAAAAATGTATAGAAAATGATATAGTTTCATTGAAAACAGCAGATATTTTTGTTTTTGAAACATCACAAATTTAACTACAGTTAACATTTTAAAACAATTGTTAAACAAGTGAATGTTTCTTACAATTATATTAGTACAATTAGAATGATGTGCTACCCACGTACTGTTAAAATAATAAACGTTGTGTTTACTAACGCGGAAAGTCCACCTGTTGATGATCTATAGGCTTATAGAGCCGACTTGGCTAAATTAGAAGTAATGAGAAAGAATACCTTCATACTGTTCATTAATAATGTGCACTGGATTCGCGAGTAAGGCTGAGACAGAAGCGAGGAAACGTCTACATTTTTGGTACAGTTTCTTGATCTCCTTTGCTGACAGGCGACTGAGGGCATGTTGGCTAGCGCCTACTACGCATTTGGGATGTATCGGTGACTGAGGGCCTACTACGCATTTGGGATGTATCGGTGACTGAGGGCCTACTACGCATTTTGGGATGTATCGGTGACTGAGGGCCTACTACGCATTTGGGATGTATCGGCGATTGAGGGTTCGTGGACTGTCCGACCTACTACGCATTTGGGATGTATCGGCGATTGAGGGTTCGTGGACTGTCCGACCTACTACGCATTTGGGATGTATCGGTGACTGAGGGCCTACTACCCATTTGGGGATGTATCGGCGATTGAGGGTTCGTGGACTGTCCGACCTACTACGCATTTGGGATGTATCGGTGACTGAGGGCCTACTACCCATTTGAGGATGTATCGGCGATTGAGGGTTCGTGGACTGTCCGACCTACTACGCATTTGGGATGTATCGGTGACTGAGGGCCTACTATCCATTTGGGATGTATCGATGACTGAGGGCCTACTACCCATTTGGGGATGTATCGTCGATTGAGGGTTCGTGGACTGTCCGACCTACTACGCATTTGGGATGTATCGGTGTTTGAGGGTTCGTGGACTGTCCGACCTACTACACATTTGGGATGTATCGGTGTTTGAGGGTTCGTGGACTGTCCGACCTACTACGCATTTGGGATGTATCGGTGACTGAGGGCCTACTACCCATTTGGGATGTATCGGTGACTGAGGGCCTACTATTCATTTGGGATGTATCGGTGACTGAGGGCCTACTACCCATTTGGGGATGTATCGATGACTGAGGGCCTACTACTCATTTGGGATGTATCGATGACTGAGGGCCTACTACCCATTTGGGATGTATCGATGACTGAGGGCCTATTACCAATTTGGGATGTATCGGTGATTGAGGGCTCGTGAACCGCCGCATACTACCCAATTGGTATGCATTAGTTTAACTTATGCAAACAAGTGAAGATACCAAAAAGGCGTTGTTTATTTGTTTGTATTGCTGCGTCCATAGTACATCTTTCAAACTCCCTTTCAACGTTCATTGTTAAATATACTTCCCTCATAAAATTGGTCCTCTCATTTTATTTGTTCCCCGCACAATACATGTTATCCCTCAAAGAAGGGGAGAGGAGACTAACGTCTGGTCAGGCAAAACATACTGATCGGACATGTTAGTCAGGATCAAGTAAAATATACTTGTCAAAACCCCCACCTCACTCCCAAGCAAATCTCCCTGACAATAGGCTGTTTTTATGTTAGCTGGGCTAACGAGGTGGGTGAACGACGTGATCCCCGTAATAGTGAACGACAGCAGATGAAGTCAAGCATAGCACAACCGCCTGGAGCTCAGCAGCCGATCTTCAGCAAGACTCTCAGGATGTGAGGATAGCATCCCGTCACTTAACGCCATTTTCCCGGCTCACGAAAGAGTAATTTTACTCACTGTGGACATTCAACAACAACATCAATCCTTCAAAGCAATTGGAGAAGGACAAGCTACTAATTTGCTCCTTTCGTGAAGCCTGCAGACTTGACAAAAACATGTTCGACTATCTGTTTATACTCGTCCCGCGCCCCTATGTTTGCGTGTCTGATTTGTTATTTGCTAAACATATTATATTTAAGTTCACGGATGCTAGTGCTCAGCATGAATAAAGTTAACTTGATCGCTTCTTGGCAATGAGCTCTGGCAACTGATCAAAGAAAGCCATCATAAGACGCCTCCAGAAACAAGTACGTCATCTAACAGTCATAACAAGCTAGCTAAGTGTTTGAGGTGTGACTTCATGTACGTACCTTTTTAAACTGTTGCAAATACATTATTTTTTAAAAATTGCTCAAGTCGTTCAGCCAGGTTATGTTATATGAATACAATGAACAGTTACATTACATAGGAGTATCCATTGCTGGGGGCCAGACCAGTGTAATCTTTTCTTATTTCATATGTCAACGTAAGCCAATAAACAAGTGGGGAGGTGTAATCTTCTTTCGTGCACCATCTGTGTGGTCAATTATATTTTCAATCCACACCTCTGTTTGTATCTCTTTAACATCATCAATCCATCTTTTTCTTGGGCTTCCTCTTGAAGTCTGTTCTATACTGTCTTAACGGGTAGGATTCCAGACATTCTTGTCATATGATCAAACTTATTAATTATATGTTTGTCTATATAAACCATGCATAGCTTCGCTGAGTCGGTTGTCCCAACTTTCCACCACGTCTCATAGATTACCTTCAGCAAACATTTAATCTCTCATGTTCCTTTTTTGGTTTGATTAAAGGTTTGCTTTTCTAGATTCTACTGGCGAAGGCACTCTCCTTTACACCCCAGTACTTAGAGCGATATCATGACGTATTGGCCAGTGTACGGATGCGCGTTTGTAGAGTGCTTCAGTATGGCAGTACAGTAGTTTAGTCAATCCTTTCACGGATATTTATACGGCGCATGAATACATCCCGTTCGCCTTGGTGATCGTGATGGCTAAGCTTTTATCCCATTCCTCTAACGAATAAAATAAACCTAGGTCTTACTTGGGTTCTAGCCCGTGTGTCCAAACTAAAGGACTGGAATCATAGCATACCCGCCCTCCCCTCTCTGTCCTATAAATAATGCACACGTGAATTAACTCCAACCTTATATCGACCAGTCTTCACAGATTGATGGCAACAAATGCAAAGATAAGTACTTTTTAAAACAATGAAAAAATATACACATCGAACACCAGAATAAAAATAGAAGCAATAGAATGCACCAGGTCCATACACTGAATATTTGAGTAGTAAAGCGGTAGGTCACGGGTAACAGGTTCAAGACGCTCAATTCGACCCAGCTGTATACGGGTTTATGTCTATTACCGTTATGGGAGGTAAAACAGCGAGGAAGAAACTCGCCATTTCACATCATATAAGCTGAGTCATAGTACAATGAACTCTCTAACACTTCATCCTTGACAGCAGCGTCTCATTTGAGACTACGTTTATCTTATAATTCGTCTTCTTTGCCCTTATCACATTGTGGTTCAATTATCATCAACCAACCCTCTTCCTTATCACCTCGTGGTCCACATACCATCAACCAACCCTTTCCTGTTCTGTGCTATTTTTATCTCACGTTCTTCCCAGCTTAACCGCGTTTTTTTCTGGTATCGGCCTCGACGTCTCTCATCCATATGTTATTGTTTCGCGTCCATTTTCTTCCTCCTTCCTGGAGATCAACAACATAGATTTAATTGTAATACTTGCATGGGGTCTTGTTTGATTCATTCATCCGCTCTATGGCAGTGTCGACAGCCTCAGGATGACCGCTGCTTTATTCGAAAAAATACAGGTTGACGTCTGACAGCGTAAGAAGAAGAAGAAGAAAGAAGATTCATTCATCCCCATCTGATGCCCATAATGGTAACGATCGAGCATTGTTACAAGAAACAGACAAATATTGGAATTCTGTGACATGCCGGGAGTGACTAAAGCAAAGATGCCGATACACATAAAACGCCGGGAGTACTAAATCAAAGATGCCGATACACATAAAACGCCGAGAGTGACTAAAGCAAAGATGCCGATACACATAAAACGCCGGGAGTGACTAAAGCAAAGATGCCGATACACATAAAACGCCGGGAGTGACTAAAGCAAAGATGCCGATACACATAAAACGCCGGGAGTGACTAAAGCAAAGATGCCGATACACATAAAACGCCGGCAGTGACTAAAGCAAAGATGCCGATACACATAAAACGCCGGGAGTGACTAAAGCAAAGATGCCGATACACATAAAACGCCGGCAGTGACTAAAGCAAAGATGCCCATACACATAAAACGCCGGGAGTGACTAAAGCAAAGATGCCGATACACATAAAACGCCGGGAGTAACTAAAGCAAAGATGCCGATACACATAAAACGCCGGGAGTGACTAAAGCAAAGATGCCGATACACATAAAACGCCGGGAGTGACTAAAGCAAAGATGCCGATACACATAAAACGCCGGGAGTGACTAAAGCAAAGATGCCGATACATAACGCCATGAACAATATTTAAAATGGTCTACTCACTTTCTATCGTTGCCAACAACGTCTAAGAAGCCAACATCAGGCGAAATGTCAGGCCTAAATTTTCCGAAGGCAGCTTGTTTAGTGCAGGCTACTAATTTCAGTTTGGTCTGGTATGTTAGTTGAAGAGCTCTGCCTTCCTTTTCTGTGAAATAATTAAAATATTACTCAATAATGAAAGAGAATAGCATGAGCGTTGTCATGGTATAAAAGAGAGCAAAGAATGGTAACATATTCATAAGAGGCGACTAAAAGAGGGCTGGGAAAGGAGCTGTCTAACTCATTCTATTGAATCTTTAGGCCACAAAAAACTTCAACATAAATGGTCTTCTTCTTCTTCGGTTTGAAAGGTACGCTGTGACGTGTCACAGTTTCAGCGAGGCTGCGATATATGCACCTATCGGCCCGACACATCCAAATTCAGCTGGCATTTGTTTGTGGTACCGGTTTGGCGTTCCCACTACAATCCCTATTCTGTTAAAACTGCACTAGTACAGCCTGTTTCCAGGACCGGTAATTTGTAAGTAGAATAGAGTCTTGGTCCGCTGACTTCTGTTATCTCATTCCCTGTGATGCATGTTCCGTCCCGTCAACTCAACTCAACGTTTTTATACTGATTTAGAAAACACATCAGAGTCTGCAGACAACTAGTCACATATGCATTACCCTGCTTTAAAAGCTATGCACATCCAATCTATTTTTAAATGCATTAACTGTCTCTGCCTCCACAACCTTCTGGGGTAATGCATTCCAAGAAATGAACAAGCCAAATGAAAAGCAATATACAACTCAACCATCAAAGAGAGAAGAAGGTCAAAGAAGAGAAACACACATCTCAACCATAAAAGAAAGAAAAAGGTCAAAGAAGAGAAGCACACAACTCAACCATCAAAGAAAGAAAAGGGTCAAAGAAAAGAAGCACACAACTCAACCATCAAAGAAAGAAAAGGGTCAGAGAAGAGAAGCACACAACTCAACCATCAAAGAAAGAAAAAGGTCAAAGAAGAGAAGCACACAACTTAACCATCAAAGAAAGAAAAAGGTACAAGAAGAGAAACACACAACTCAACCATTAAAGAAAGAAAAAGGTCCAAGAAGAGAAACACACAACTCAACCATCAAAGAAAGAAAAAGGTCCAAGAAGAGAAACACACATCTCAACCATCAAAGAAAGAAAAAGGTCCAAGAAGACTATTGCCGCGCTGCAGACAAATCTGTACCGCTGACGTATGTGTTTTCTGATAGGAAAATCTCAAGATTTGTGGAGTGTACGAAGAGGGAAATGCTGCGCAGGTGGTAGCAGAAATGAAGGACTACTTAATCGATATCCTGGGACTGGTTGAAAGAGTGGAAAGGATTAAACTGAACCCAGCAAAATGGCTGATGTCCTTGGGGAACAGAGAAGCCGATGCAGACTATATTGAAGGTATCGTCTGAATGATATTACAATACGCGTATAGAATGGGAGGGCCAGAAGAATACTAACTACTTTTAAAACTGTAAAAGAGATCAAAATTATCCGATTGTATGCGCCATGGAATGACAATGAAAAATCTGTGAATGGAGAATGTTACACCAGATTTCAAAGTATGACGGCTTCGTTCATTCTCAATCTCCCATTACCAAACACTGAAAGGGCTTAAGTAGCAGAATGTAGTCCAGAGAACGGAATGCGTTGTGTCGTAGTTTACAGCTTGCCTGCGATATTTGCACCTTTCGGTCCAACACATCCGACTTCAGCAAGCTTTTTTTGAGTACTGGGTTAGCATTCCCTCTTCGATCCCTTCTACTTAACCAGTCTGCTCTGTTGCAGCCTGTTATCCAAGATCACCGCGTGGAGGTGTAGAAGGGTCTTGGCAGCTTTGGTTCGCTGGCCCTGACGCTAACAGTCAGCTATGGGTGGCAGACCACTGCAGCTCATGCGCTGCTCAGCATCTTGATCCCATTTCAAAGTATGATGTATACTTCTACCTCTTCTTCCTTCGTCCTCAGATCAAAGTCCCGGGTTCTCTTTTAAATAACCCCGATGTTGGTAAGGCTGTTCTATCTTCATACGGCTTTTGTTTAACAACTGTCTCGAAAGGTCAGTTTTGTTCTCTCACTTCCTGTGTGAGCATGCAACTTCGTACGATGTGTTCCACGGTCATTGTGTGCTCCCCACATAGGCCCATGTCATCTGTTCCAATCCTCATTGTGTTGTAGAGATAACCCTTGTGTTGATTATGCCCAGCCGTCGGTCTTAATGGATACAAGGTGTAGGAAAGACGGGTGACCTGAATGGTAAGGTCGGGAATGTTAAGGACGGGTTATAGTAAGGTCGAGTTATGGTTAGGACGGGTTATATGGTATGGGCGGGTTATGGTAAGGTCGGAAATGTTAAGGACGGGTTATAGTAAGGTCGAGTTATGGTTAGGACGGGTTATATGGTATGGGCGGGTTATGGTAAGGTCGGAAATGATAACATCGGTTTTTGAAGAGCAGATAGGAAAACATGGAATTGGAATTAAAATGTTATTCGTGTTCTTGTGTGCTTTAAATCACCTGGTGATATATGGTAGCATGTTTCCACACATGAGATTACACGACGCAACATTAGTGTCACCGGGTCACGGGACATAACACCAGATTGACCATTCGAAGTTGAGATCATCATTATGCGATGTAAAAGTATAAAGAGGAGCTGACGTGAGATCAGACCACAATCTTCTAATAACAATAATAAATTACAAGAATGTAACAATATATAATCACAGACAGCAGTTTAGGGTGGAATTACTCGGAAACAAATAAATACACGATTATATTAGAGTTACGATGCCAACTAGGTATTATATTTTACAACAACTGTAAGAAATAGAGGACCAAAAGAAATATATGGCAAAAGTGTGTTTTTTGTTTTTCATTTTAATATGGAAAGACTCGTGGGAAAGTGCTGATGAAAAGAAAATGTCAACACAAAGCACGAACAACATCATAAATGTTAAAGAAAAAAAAATTGAGAAGTTTGACTGAACAAGATGAAAACCAGATATACTAAAGCAAACGCTAAGATAATTAACACTTAAGCCAACAAAGAAGCAAGAAACAGCGTCAGAAGTGATCAGATAAAATATGAAAGACATGTACAATTAAAACAAAACAAAAAAAACCTTACAGTAAAATATAAACAAGCAAATGGCTTTATTAAAGATTAAGAATGCGATTTGATTAGCAACATAAATGAGCAGATCAAGAGACGGGAAAGAACATTCGGAAGACATTTCAAATATACCAGTAATAATAAAATCCCCTAGACATTCACTCGATAGAAACGCTGACGCAAGTTAGTTGCGAAAAATCAGACAAACACGAGAACACAGATCCTGCACAGATCCCAGATCCTTTACATAAGAAAAGGCATATAGATGGGAATAACTATTTCTCTTTCTGCTGCTATTGACTAGATTATGAAGACATCAACACCAACCAACAAAAATGTAATTCAATGGACTCTGACAAAACAAATTGGTAATGTAGAATTTGCCGATGACTCGGTTGTTCTGTCCCATTACCGTATTTGGAAGCATATGAAAGTAAATATACTTAAGATGAAATTTTACATAACTTGGGACTGAGAATACGGAGAGAAAAAAACAGAAATGATGATAATAAATGCAACTAACAATAATTATATTGTGCTGGGATGGACACTACTACCAGATGTGGAATAATTCACCGATCTTGGTAGCAATATAGACATAGCAGGAGATACGGATTACAAATGCAAACGGCGAGAGAAGCTTTAACTGCATTGCTGAACTTGAAGAATTGAAAAGAAATTAAATCTAGCATATAATTTGAAATGTTCAATTTAAAGTCCGTCTTATTGAATGGCTCTGGAACATCATCATCAGGTTAGTCAGTCCGGAGACCGGTGTTGACATCTTCTGATCAGCTCACGCCACTGTTCTCTATTCTCAGCATATCTTTTCAGCTCATTAGTAAGTTTGCGCTATGATGTTATTGCTTGCACGCCTGTGTGATGTAATTGTTTCTTGGGCGCCCTGTTTTTCTTTTCCTCTGAATTTTGCCTTCTGGTATTTTCAATAGTAAGCCATGTTTCATGTTATGACCAAGCCAGGTTAATCTACCTTTTTGTATACTGGTCATTAGTGACCTATATTTTTAAGCACTTGCTCGTTTGGCCTTCCCCCCCCCCCCCCCCCCCCCAAACATGGAGAATGGGGGTTAATAAAAAAAAGGTACATGCTTCCAAAATGGATGCCCAAATAAATCAAGGAATTGAAATGGTATGACATGATCACTAATATTTGGAGAAAAAGTAAACAGACAGCAGTGGAACATGACGAGAGGAAAAAACGTTGACATTAAAAGGAAACAACATGATAATATTACAAGACTATCTGTGTTCTGGAATCTCTAGGGCAAGAGATTATAGGTAAACCAAAACGTATATGGGGAAGAGAGATCGAGTAAGCATATAATGGAAACCAGGATGACTTGGATACAGTTGGAAAGGATGACACAGAACAGAAGGACTTGGTGTGTATGTTTTGAAGATATGCCGCGTAGGGAGTTAAGAAGAGTGTGACTGACAGAAGTAAGAGGCACAATACATCAACAACCTACAACAAGAAGTAATCGATAAAAGTGAGTTAAATAAATGTGCCACTACTGCACATGGACCAGCTGGTCCAAGAATGCCATTGGCACATTGGATACATGCACCAACGACTCCATCTTGATAATTTGTATAGTCTGCCGCTATCTCCACTTGGCAAGGGACGGACGAGGTTGATGACAAGCATACATTAGAGATAGAGATAGAGAAAGTGACAAAAGCAAAAATACACTGGGAGAGTCGTTACAGATAATATATGCACATTTCACAATAAGATAGAGGTGGAGAGATTAAGAACGGTTTTGTTTGTGGGGTGTGATGTATGCACGCACGCACACACACACATATATATATATATATATATATAAAACAACATTTACTTTTTAAGCATGTTAATGCTATTTACAACAATGGAATATGGCAGCACACAACTACAATAATAATTCCTTTACCCCCCCAAAAAAAAAAAAATCGATTCCAATAAAATGTGGCCAATTCCGAACAATACGATTAATATCACATGCATCTAATCTAAAATTATATTAAAGTTCGGATTTCGTAAGGCAAGAGGTACACGGGATGCCATAGAATGAATTCGGCTTCTCGCAGAAAGAATGATCGATCAAGGACCACTATTTATCTACTTCATTAACTACCAGAAAGTCTTTTATCTTTTACAGATGTTGCAATAAATAGGTATCGAGAGACCAATCATTAGGTTGATTGATATATAACCTGTATGAAAATCATCCGCTGATAATTTCAATCAAAGGACTAACAGATAAAGTTTCAATAACATCGGGTACGGCAGGTTTGATTTCGTTCACCCAGTCTCTATCGTACATTTTCTAAGACAAGAACGAAGAAGTTGCTCGAAGTTGTAATGGGGGTGTCAAAGTCATTGCATGAAAGTTAATGCCATCAAATGTGTACATGATCGCGTTATAGTTGTAGGATCAGTAGCAACGTTGCAGAGGCTGTTTAAATAAATTAACAGCACATTCAAAAACAATAATAATAAAAATAATTATGTTCACGTAGTCGTCAAAGGCCCATTGCGTCGATTGACCACTTCTATTTCCAACTTCTGAGACTTTGTTCATGCGTAGCGTGTCTATCAAAATGCATACAGACTCGTCAGGTGGAGCCGAGTACTCAGCTGCCTTGGGATGAGGGCCGCGAGGAGTGTGCAAAACCAATGTATGTGTCAGGCTTTCTGCGTCAAACTCCCTATGTTTCCGTGTCCCGCCGTCGAGACTATGTCCGCCTTTTGGTCAGAGTGACCCTGTGCTGAGAATACGAGGTTGGGAGGGGCGGGCAGGAGGAAGGCGGCTTCAGTCTGAGCAGAAAGGTCCTTGAGTAGTGATAGCTTGGACTGAATTCTGGTGTGCAGCTACTGGTTTCCCACGATTTAAGCCAGGCATGAAATGCAGCATTACAAACAGGATAACCGATCGAAAGCACATCAATTCCACAGAATAAAGTCATTGATACCACCTGGTGAAGGAGATGCGAATTATAATCCTAACAGGAATCACCAAACATCAGCAAACGATACGAGAGAGCAGCCATTAAGAGGTGGCCATCTTACTTTCACTTTTAAATGGCTGCTATATTGTAATGTGACTCGTCTGTACCACACCACCTGCAGGATAATCTTGAAGACTTTAGCAATGATACTGCCAGCCTACATTACATGACACATGCTCCAAGTTTCTACTGGTATTAAAGTTTGTATTAACACCCCCCCCCCCCCCCCCCCCCCCCCAATTCAATTCAACAAGAAAACAAGAACAAAACTGCGAAACAAGAAAATAAGCAGAAAACATTCAGTTAATGTAGATAATTTTCTTAAGGATGATTGGCAAAGAGTTTGTCACAAAAATAGACAACACATTAATAAGAACTACTATGACAATGGCCAAATAAAATATACAATCGTCAATGGAGAGATAAACGAACAAGTACAGATGTTAACATATTTAGGACAAACCGTCATAGAATATTCCGACATTGAGACGGCAATTAAGACACGGGTTGCATTGCTAAAAAATGCTTTAATTGAAGAAAAAAAACACATAAATTGCTGACCTCAAATAATATCAGGAACAAAAACTGAGGAAAATAATAATTAATACTCATGTATGGCCAATTGCAATGTATGAGGCTGAAACATTGACTCTAGCAAAGAAGGATGAAAAAAGCGTTTGAAATTAGCGCTAGTGTAAAATGGAACGAGTTAGTTGGACAGAAAGAAGATCGTGACAATGTCCTCACAGAGATAGCCGTATTATTGAAAATTAAACAGAAACGAAGACTGAGTTGCCGGAGACGCAATGTTCAACATGAGAATCTACATAATTTACTTGAGAGCAAGATTCAGAAGAAAGGGTCGAACAAAACCCACCTTTACATCTCTGGCATGCAGAGATAGTATAGCATCGCCAACATATTTGGCTGTTATTAAGTTTCTGGGCACGTGTGCAGGACTGTAGGTTGCCATTTCTTTCACCACGCGAAGAAACGATCGAACTGTAAAAAACCCAGTGTCTGCCAAACTGGACAGGGCTTGATTTGTACCGGTCGTCGCGTTGGAATATATATATATATATATATATATATATATATATATATATATATATATATATATATATATATATTAATCCTGGAGGATTATTTCCTGCTTATTCGGTCAGCTTATTACTCCGATGAGTTGGTACAATTGCCGTGAAGGGTGGTTAACCGATGTACGTCCATCTTGATAGACTTAAACACTAAAGCAAAGTAGACCCTCAGTCTCTTTTGTGCCATCTATGCTGCTCTTAATAAATCACCTAACCATGGTCGGTGTTATTCCAGGTCGCACAGTTAGTCGCCTCTTATGACACGTGTAACAGTTCCCGCCGGAGCAAGAGAGTTTAGGGCAGGGGTGATGTGGTTGATGACTCAGAGAACAAAGGTACCTGAATGCGTGTCAAGGTCACTCTCTGTCTGTTCACCACCCGTCTAAACAAAGAAAAACAGAGTTGGGACAAAGAATGTGGACAAGAGGAGGTGACCACTGGCGTTCCGATTTGGGTAGTGGGAGAATGAGTGACAGATGCATTGGCAGCGGAGCTTGCTGCGATAGATGAGTGACAGGTGTACAAAGTATTTCGTTCCAATAACGACTGAATAGAGCCATTCCCCTGAGATCCATTGGTCAAGCTCTGATTCTGCTTGAGTGTATATAACTCGAGACAAAGTTTAGCTCAGGAGGCTGGATGAGAGAGGCTGAATGGAGTGGGGAGGAGAGCGAATTAGAGAGACTGTAGATAGGAGTTCGTTTAGCTCACCGATTTGATAGAGGAGCGATTAAGAGACTGTTGTACGAATGTTAGTGATAGAACAGGATCGCTCAAATAGGTGTGTGAGTTTTGTATTAATAAATAATCTGAACGTGTGTTGTAAGCAGGACACATTGTGAACGAGGTATGTCCAGATCGCCCACCTAAGGGGATTTGAGTGAGGAGGAAGTTTTTGATAAGGTGTGTTGAGGATGCAGTTAAATAGAAGTATGTGTGATGTGAGTAGGCAATAGAACTGGGTTTTGGATAGTTGGGAATTCCATCAAGAGCTAATGCTTAAAATTTTCGCTTTAGTTAATATTAATATTAACATATATATATAATATAGGAATATTTAGGTAAGATGATATGTATTGTATTGTGATTGTAATTTCATTACTCATTTTTCTGGTATGAGTATTATATAATAAATATGCCATCTGCGGTGTGTTATATTATTTGCAGTGTGTGGTCATGATTGATGTGGATGAGTGTGATAAGTTAGAATTACCCTAGGGCAAACAGTGGGATCTGCTACACGCGTTCTCTGTGGGGCAGTGGTGCTAATCTTGTATTTGTCATACACAAAAACCTCGGCGGACCACCTGGTATATATATTCGCTTCATATAAATTTCACTTTTGTTGGATTGCTCGTATTCTGTTACGCGTTCCTTCAATCTTCTAAACCAGTATAAAGGCGTTAAGTTAAGTTCTTCTTTTGTCGGTGATCATATCTTAGTTTTGTTTATGTTTACAAAGAGGTTTTGTATATTCGCTGCATCTGCTTACGGGTGAAATTAGCTGCTCTAACATCTCTGTACTGTTTGATAGTATTACAGTATCGTCTGCGTATCTTAGCTATTGGATCTTGTATTCGCCGATTGTAAAGAGATCGCGACTTTGGATATTCGTATCCTCTCTAGCGTTCCTCATTTTATACTCTGCATAAATGTTAAATAGACTGCATTAAGGTAGAAAACTCAGAAATAGGACTAAAATCACAACAAAGAATAGGACTTGGAACAATAGGAGCATATAACGTGGGCAATTATTAATGATTGTAAAAGAGACGCAGGGAACTAGGACCGACGTTATGGGAGTCTCAGAACGTAGATGAGCCGGTCAAGGGCACTGTGTGAGCAGTTCAGGAGAAACATATAAACACTCTGGAAAGGTCATGGGTGGATATAGCGGGCTTGGTTTTATCATTGAATTTCTTTCGCCATGACAATGCGACGCACACACATAAGGACAAAACACTACTGCAAACAAGCCAGACGAGTAAAAATAATGAGATTTAGGCTACAGCCGCATTGGGTTTAGAAGTAAGTCTACCTAGGAACATTCCTGTTGTACGCAGCGGTTTCATAATTGTGATACAAATTTTGATATTTTTCATCATCCCTATATATATATATATATATATATATATATATATATATATATATATATATTAATATATGTACACACACACGTACATTTTAAAGAGAATATGACGAAGAAGAAAGGCTATAACGTGATTAAACAATAGTTAACTTGAGAAACCATATTTTTTTTCAAGATAAATTACGTAGAACTGTTAAGGTTCGTGTCAAAATGCATGTGACTTAACTGACTTTCTGTCGGGCTTCTCTTCCGTAGCTCTTGACTGTTCCCTGTCCTTCCACCAGTACGACTTGGGACTCCCTGTTTGTAGCGCTCTCACCACACCACCCGTATAGATATATTCACCATCTCCTCTATCATGACATGGTGAAGATATAGGAGATGACACAAAGCAAGCAATGCTTCCAATATCATTATCACCGCCCATCTATTTGGTTCTTCATTTAAAACAAGGCTGCAAAAATACTCCCCACGTCTTATCTGAGCCATCTTTTTGATATCTGCCCTCGAGCTGCATTGAACTTCACTTTTACCATTCTTTGCTCGTTGGTTCTTGACATCCATATTCATATTTACACTTGCGGTTTCCAATCACGTACAAGTCTGGTTATAGTGTTACACGTCTTTCAACAGATTTATCCTCTTCGTCTTCACTTGTACTGTCAACACAATTCCCAAAAATAGAAATGTGTTCACACGTAGGACCCGTGCGGATCCTGGGGAGCAAAGAATAATACCACTGCAACTTTCCAACCATGTCGTTAAAGTCGATTATAGATGGATGTGCAATGGGCTAGTAACCTTATCATGTAAAACAGATTGTTATAGATGCCACTACAACAATAACGCATACCATCACAACAAGTACACACACCGTGCTTTGGAGTAGGCTTTTTGTAAATTGCCAAACTGAAACATTGACGATTTGATTTGTATAGAGCACAAATGGAGTAAGTTGGAGATACAGAGACAGAGTGATATTTTAAAAATTATGAGTAGAAACCAGCATCAATATGGCTTCTTCAGTTGTTGTTGTCGTAACTACTCGTAGATCGGTCTCAACTGTTGAGAAATTTTCTTTGGTAATGTGTTTGAATGTATCTTTCATTCGGATGAATATAACCTCCAAGAACATCGAAATACCAATGACAATGTTGGCGACAGATATAATATGAAGATTAATACAGCATATCCAGTGGCAATGAAAATCAGTAGAATAGACAATACACTAAATAGTCAGGTGAAAAGCACAGAGCTTAAACAGGTCAGAGAATCCAAATATTTGGGTAGCGTGTTCACACTAGATGGTTTCCGGTTTCTTATAATCTCACCGTTATTAAGAGACACGCGCATCCCAGTGGAGACAAAAAGACAGTTGATAAATAGTAGTTTTATTCCAACTCTCTGCTATCAGTGTCAGACATGTAATTTCCCCAAGACGCAAGAAAGACAAATCATGGTGTGTGAAATGAGGTGTTTGAGAAAGGCTGTCTGGGTCAAAAGGCTGGACAGAGTACGAAACGAAGCCATCAGACAGAGTGTCGGTGCAATACTGTGCATGGAATACATGGAAGGGCAGAGAATAAAATGGTTCGGAGACCAGACAAGAATGCAACTAGTTACCAACTGCGCTGGTCAGTAACACCAGAAAAGATGGTCGCATGGCAAGAGGGAGGCCAAACAAACGATGGATAGACGGTGTGAGACAATGAAGAAACACGGAGTAACATCATCGGTGACACATCTGGCACAGTGAATAAAAACAACACTCCTTACGTCATCTACCGACTAAAGTAAAAAGAAGATGATGACGATGAACGGGTTTCAATTGACTCCTTTTACATCCGGTGGCATACTGGAGAAGGCGGACCGAGGTCCCCAGCGTTGTAGTGCAATGCAAGGCTATAGGGATCACAGTGGCAATCCTCACCTCGTTCGTCAAGCTTATGTACACATCCTACAGGTGCAGGGAATCAATGTGAGGTAGGATCGTGATCAGTAGTGCACTTAACACTGACCTTGACCTTTGCAGTAGACGTATTCTATTAAGTCTATACAACGTGTACATGTCTAACATTAGTTAACAGCAGAATGTAATACAGACTAAACCAGACATATATCAATATTGAATGAGGTTTACTACAACAGATGTACAAATGATAACGTGACATAACTACATTTCACACTAGGAATCACTCAAACAGTCATGACTTCAGTGATAACTGTCGACTCTTTGTTTTCTTTAAACACGTATGTACATCTAGAGCGATACAGCGGTTAAATCTTAAAGTAAATTGACCGGTTTCGAAGTTTATACAGCTGTAAAGAGTACCTGAACTTATTTATGGAAGTCAAGGTCACTCCACTTCACAAAAAAACTGAAATCTCTAAGACTTAATCACTATAAGCAGACACTGCTACTGTGCTACCGCAACCTTTCACCCTTCACTTGTCCGCACCAATGTGCACCCCGTTGACAGAAAGCCTGTTTCCAAGCATTTTTGCTCCAATGTGAAGCACATATTTTAACTGGAGCTTGAATCCAAGCTGTTGCAGTGAATGATTATAACTGACAAAAAACTTTGTAAATGTTTGACATCATTTTCAACATTAAATAGCCTCAGACCGCGTGGAAGCTAATAACGGGGGAAAAAAATAGAAAAGTAAAAATACAATTTTAATTGAGAGCAGAAACAGACGTGTACCGACGTTTCAGTCCATAAAGGCATTATCAGGGACAGGACACACAAATAACACAGGAAAATCGATCTAATCTAAACGAATAACAGTAGAATATTAAGAATGAATTTTATACAAACTCCGCTACTTTGGGAACTGACATTCGTGGAAATGATAAATTAAGACTTCGGGCCACAACACGTCTTTTAATTCAATGCCCCGCAGTATTAGTCTTTCTATATTGCCCTAGAGTAGCACAGGGTCACCATTGCAATTTGTGTCCTGTATAGAGCACTCATGTACTCTTGTGATAGTGGTTTCAACGGCACTGTGGCTTACATAATGAGGTTGCAAACACAATGTACAACCTTCTCTAATCGTCTTTTACGACATGCTTTATATGGTCTTCTTTCTTACAAATAGAAATTGACGCGTACCACGAACTGTCTAGACTGCGCAAAGGACACTACAGACTGTGATGTCACCTTTATAATATACTCAAGATTGGCACTAGGGACCGTTGTACATGTAGCACATCACCCATGACAGCCGAGCACCTACTGCAGTCCTGCCTATCATACACTAGTGCAATAAGTAGCTTGTGGCAACAACCAATGCTGATCCAAGAAAAACTATAGGGAAGTGTACAGAGGCATAATCTGACTGCTGTTTTTGTTAGAGTCATTGAAGTTGAAGAATGAAGACGAACGAAAAAGCAGTAGAAGAAACAAATGGCAGATTCTCATAAAAATGTATTCTTTTTCTTGTATCTGATTAATCTGGGATGCATAGGCCATCAATCAATCTCCTCGTAGCCATCCTGTCCTATGCAATTTTCTTCAGGTTTTTTCAGCTGATCTTCGTTTTTCTTGTATCGATCGCAATGTCTGTTCCCCGTTTTGTCTTTGGCTACCGTTGCTTCTTTTTTCTATGGGTGTTCCACGACAAAAATTGCCCGGTGATACTACCTTGAGGCTTTCGTAATGTGTGCCAAATCAAACGCCACATTCTTCTTAAGATGTCCTGTTCCAACCAACTGTGTCATACACTTTCTTCTTTAAAAAAACCGAGAGAATTAAGACAGATTTATTGAAAATGTCGTAGATTAAGACGCACCAACCCTTCCTTCGGTTTACGCTTCGACATTTCTCGATACAACAAAAGAATTCAGCAATAATATGATTAAGGGGAAACATGTAGATTATAGTGATGGGAGATTTTAATGGCAAAGCAGGAAGACGCAGATACCCGTGGGAGGAACACCCGGGACCACGCAGACGAAGGGGATATTGTAACTTTAATGGTGAACAGTTTCTTACCCTATGTGCTGAGCATGGACTTTTCATTAATTACGAATACCTTTTATCAGCACCGGTACAGCCACACAAAAGTGATACAAATAGGGAGACCTAAACACGCCATTGCAAATAGATGACATCCGTACTATGGTGCACATCACTGACTCCAAGCTTATACCAAACGTGAGTCTAGACACAGACAATCGGCTAGTTGTGCTTTATTTGAGACAAAAGGCAGCATTCAAAATACATAAAAACACAGTCTGCAGATGTTATTAATTTTAGACTGGCAGGCATAGAGGTGCAGGGAAGAGTACAACAGAACATGAAAACAGCATTTTATCAGCGAGCACACAAGGAAGGAATAGAAAAAAGCTGGCTAGAGTTCAAGGCTGCTTTGACAGTGAGTTGTGGGAAATTAGGCAGGGAGGAGTAAGAAAGAAAAAGACGTGTGGTGGAATGAGACTGTACATGCTGATGTCAAAGAAAAGAAGTCTTTATTTCGAAAATGGAGAAACTGAAAGAATAAGATTGAATATTATGAATATAAACAGGCAAGAGATAGAGCAAAGACTGAAATACTAAAGTTACAAGAGGAAGCAAGGCGGACATTCAGCCAAGTGATCAATGAATTATGTTCCAAAATACCAAGGGACTGTTACAATAAGATACATGCTATGCGAGAGAGGATGCTAATTACAACCCTGTCACAATAATAAATGACAGAAATGACACACCGACCTTCGATAACAACGAGACAAAGACAAGATGGGAAGCATATTTCACGGAGCTCCTCAATCCAAATACAAGGGACGATTACCATAACGTGTCCGATAATACCAGGCGTGTTCAAATGAAACCGAACCTAGTGGCTTTATTACAACCAATTTGAAAGTTACATCCTCTGGTGTGACAGAATTAAATATAGCAATTGTTATGAAGCAAACGTGCTACAGGGTTAGTTAGAAAAAGTCTACATAGGCATTCAGACACGCATCTCACTGCTTGTAGACGCCATATGCAGTCCGAAATAAATTACTTTCGTTGATCTTTGAACCACTTGGTCACCGAGGACATAACATATGCATTGGAGCCGAACTTTGTCCCTTCAGAAATTTGTTTAAGGGTCAGAACAAATGGAAGACACGAGGGGGCATATCGAAGCTATAGGATGAGTGTAGCGGTACTTCCCACCTTTTCTGTGCTAACGCTTTCTTTACAATGTTCGCGACATATGGACGCGCAATGTCGTGCAATAGAAACACACCACGCGAAAGCATGCCGGGTCGTTTATTCTTGATTGCTGTATGCAGCTTATCTAGTGTGTCATTGTAGCGGATGACATTGATGTTACACGCCAGGCTCTTTAAAGTCTACCAACAAAAGTCCATCGTAAAAAAACCATGTCAGCATAACCTTACCATCGGAAATGTGTGACTTGAATTGTTTTAGTTTCGGTGATCCGGGATGTTTCCGTTGCATGCTAACAGTTTTGCTGCTCTGCTCAGAGTTGTGGCACCTGCCACTTTGCGTAAAAGAAACGAATCATCCTCCTTTGCGTATCGCAGTTCAAACTCCATCCAGTGCGTTCTTCCTTATGATAGTTGTTTAGCAACCGAGGTTCACATTGTGAACACATCTTCCGATACTTCAGTTTCTTGCTAACCATCATTTGAACTGTCCCTGGCGACACAGCGTATTCCTGTGCAAGCGAACGTACGCTCCGGCGACGGTCCACCCGAATTGCTGCATCAAAGTTGGCGATGTCACCTTCTGACGCCTGACCTGGTCTCGGAAGATTTTTCATTAACTCACGTCCTTCTTTAAACATCGTTGTCCAGTTCTTCACTGTTGTCTTCGACAGACTTTTGTCACCATACACTGCCTGGATTCTGTGAGGAATGTCAACTGGTCGACATGCATTAGCTGTTAGAAACCGAATCACCGCTCGTTGATCAACTCTGGAAGGATTCCGTATCACACCCGACGTGTTTTCAACGGTCTGCTGAGGAAACTCTGATGATAATGAAATTTTGCAAACTTAGCTATTGGTATATGCTGTTTACACCAGATGTGACATCATCATGTGCATCGTACGTATGTTCACTTGCTGGAGTTCGTTCTGGTATCATTTGAACACGCGTCTTAATGGATGGATCCTTGCAAGTATTACCTGAACAGACAGCATGTTATGACAGAACAATCCCAGAGAAGGAAGTCAGTGAAGCCATTAGGAAATGCCCTAAAAACAAAAGCCCTGGGAGATGGAAATATACCAGAGGATGCCATATTGGTGTGCCAAGAAGTAGGGATAGAGTGGTCAACTCAGAACTTCCGGCAAGCATGGAAAGAAGGGAGGGTACCAAGGGATTGGTAAACAACGGCGGATGTGCCCATATGGAAGAATGAAGGTAGCAGAAATGAATGCGGCTCCTACAGGGGTATATCCAGAATTTAGATTGTAACAAGCATATGAGAGGCGGGTAGGGGAGATGTTTCGAGCTGACAGTCGAGTAAAGATGAACTGCAATAGTGTGTTCGCATGGTTTAGCCAACAGTATACTTCAGAATCGATAGAATTTCCGGAAAGAGTACTCATGGATGCTGTTCAGACAACTGAAATACGAAAACAAAAATAACCTAATGGCCTGTGCTTACAGCATATCTGTCGGTATTCAGATGAAGGAAAAGACATGTTGAACGGGATTGTTACTGGTGACGAATCACTACTAACCATAATCAGCTGATAACTGAGAACACACAAGAGAGCGATGCCGTCATATACACCGGTGGATCAGTGCTCCGCAATGGGACATTAGGTTGGGCCTTCTCGGTTAGAGTGAGAGGACAGGTCGTTGCTGGGCGCAGTAGGGCATACATGTCAACAGCTTCCAGTTTTGGAATGGAGAAGGACGCAGTGACCTCAGCACTGAAATGGATATCTGAGACTTCTATAACAAAGGAAGTCATCGTGACAGACGCGCAAGCCGTACTTCAGAAGGCACAAAATGGATGGCTTAGGTACGAGTGGATAGCAGCTGTTGAGGCCTCAACCCTCCAGGGGCTGACATGGATATACTGTGCTGGTCCTGCCGAGGTTCAGGGCAAAGAAAGAGCTGACATCATGGCTTCACAAGCTTTCATCATGGGCCCATTAGTGATGGACAGAAGTGACATTCTGAAATCAATCAATGACCGACTGTTAGATGAGGACACCGCATTAGATAAAGCAGCAATCCACAGGCTGCAAAGTTTCGACATTAAACGACGTTCGAGCAGAGTATGGCGCATGTGATGACGGAGCGGGAGAGTGTACAACCAGCGAGCTACAGGGACCATCATCATCCATACCGTACGCCATTTGCTGAGAGAGACTTAGCACTAATGGGTATGCCCGGAGTGTAGTGACGTCGATTCTTAGAAAAAGAACAAAGTGTGCTTCAATGCAATGGAAATATCATTCTTCCACTTCTGGTAAGAAATTCAAGGTTACATCATCGGCATGGAAGGTTGATCTTGCAGTGTTTTAATATTTTCAGGGTGTGCTTTCAACCAATTTCTGGAAATAAGGTGACAACGTGAATGCTGTATCCTACTGTGAAGTTATGTTGATGTTTTGTGATTCAATTCGAAGAAAACAAAACGTACAGGCCTGTCGACTAGAGGAGTATTGCTCTAGCATGCCAACGCCAGACAATATTTAACTCAAGAAGAAATGTAGCAACTAAGGAGACAACGTTTTGAACCTCCACTTTACAACCCCGAGGACTTCTTCCACCTGTTTGGAGCACTAAAAACTGACCTTCGCGGGAGATGTTTCCAGACAGACGAATGGCGTTGAACATGAAGTGAAAATGTGGCTGACACAGCACAGCAAAGACTTATGTGCTGCAGGTTTTGGTGCACTGATGAAACGATGTGATAAGTTCCACTGTTGGTGATAATTATGTTGAGAAATAGGGTACAATGTAAGTGCAATAATAAATGGTTTTCAAATTTGTATCGTTAACTTTAAAAAAAAAGCCATTTGGGACCTTTTCACTGACATGCCATCAAATGTATAAATACGTCTACTTGTAACTGGTATTACATCTGCCTTTACGGGAGGACGGGAGGGATAGAGAGAAGATGGGAGGGGTAACGAAGCGATAAGTGACAAGGTTCACAACCCTTCCTTGCCCGGTTTGGATTCCAGAAACATCAATCTCGCACCCCCATGGGAAGTTAATCAATTTAAGTTTTTTTTAAATACATGCCGACGTCACATACAATGTGTCATTAGACGAAAAACACAGCACAACACACACTGCCTTAGTTTTAAAGAAAACAACAGTTTGGAGAAGAAAAATACCTACATCTTCGAGCTGCTTTACAACTATAATTTAATTACAGCAGTAATGCACTCGCTTTTCTCAGCACAGGTAATTCAACTCCCGTTACTAGGACACTCCGACTATCCCAGCTGTAAATGAGTACGCGGCTTACGGTTAGGGAGGGAAAGTTGCTAGAAAGAGAACTGTTCACACCCTACCACATGAACAAGCCGTGGCCTCGCATAATGAAGTCTCCAACATGTCATCCCCGACAGCTGTGTCAAGTATGAGACTACCTTTACCTTCACAGTGTTCTGTAACTTGTATTTTAAATACACCTGGCTATACATGCAGTTAACATTGTCTATGTACACCGACAACAAGTTCGTAAGCTGTGCGACAATAGAGATCAATAGCTTTGCCCTTTCGGTTCATTGTTTTGTTTATAGTGTATGTTTTTTTTTGTTAATACAATTATCAAATATACGCAGTCATCGGCTTGTGCGAGGAGTCACAACGTAACATTAATACTTTTTCATTATCGTAAGATATGATATCAAGCGTATCTTCTCCGTATGTTGCACTAAAGCGTGTCTATGTTATATATGGTCTCGAGGTAAGGTGTCCACCTGAGTGCCAGATGTCGCGGGTTCAAAACACAGTGGAGACTGATTTTTTTTTAAATAACAAAATTCTCCTGATCTCTGAGTAGTGAGATAGGACTCCCTGTTCAGTGTCGATCTAACAATTCCTTGGCAGTTTGAAATCGAAAATAGTAGGTTTAAAGGCCTCTGCTTGGACCAAATTCAAGTTAAAAATCTACCCAAGTTATTTGTACCTTTCCCCGGGTGGTTTGTAAAGAGAATTATAGATGGATGCGTGTCTAGTTAGCTCTAGTGTTTGAGTTTATTAAAATGGATTCGCACATCGGTTAAACCAGCCTCCAGGAAACTGGTTGTATACAGACTCTGTAGAGTCTTCTAAACCAGTACAAAGACATTAAGTTAAGTTCTTCTCCGTTTCGCTCCTTGCGGAGCATAGTGCCACAACTATCGATAATTCCTTACAAAAAGCATGAGTTAATCAACCACTTTGTGTGCTCTTACGGTGTAAGATTATATAGTAATTTGTTTTACATTATGGTGCTGCTATCGCCATACACATCCCTATTTAGTCGCCTTTTATGACATGAATGAAGGTGTAGCGGCCTGATTATTTCCTCCCCAGAATCCATACAATATCAATAAAACATTACCAGATTGTAATCCCAAGTCCAACAGCACATAAACCACCAAAAGCTCGCAGCAGAGCAAAACAACGACAGCTGAACAAAGAAAACAATATCAGGCTTTTACTCCTGTCCAACGCTGGCGAAGTACGGCGACTACAGACGTCTCTATACGGTTATGCCGACGCCTCTCGTGATGTCACAGTTAAGAGAATCGAGCAAAATTCGCCGCCGTTCGTCTCAATACTAAGCCAGTGCTCACGCCGCGAGGGTTACCGCGGTGAAAGCCAGCTATCTTCTCCTTCCTGCCACTGTTCGAGCATAACGGTCGAGAAACATCAATAATAACATGCGGAGAGAAGCAGGGACGTTTAGTGGTAATAATACATGGACGTAATGCATATCAATTGTACTGCGGCTGACTTAATACCCCCCCCCCCCCTTTTCCCCTTGCCCTGTTGTATTAACAAGCAATACAAGACGAAAACGTTTATATTTCGCCTTTCCTTTTTCCAGCCATCTTGAGCCACAGCTAATGAGATTCCAGTTGACTTGGTTCTTGTACCTTTCCACTCTTCTCTTCCCTCGTTGGTTCCAATCCAGTGCATGCATGGGTATATTGTTTTCTCATGTTGGTGTGACCTATCCATCTACGTTTACTTATCCACCAGCTGTACTGATCGTTATTGTTCGTTATTATCTGTTACATGCATGTGTTTACGGGAGATTGACGGCGATTGTTCTAAAGGTGAAATTAACCAAGAATGAACGAACTTATATTTTTTTTTAAATAAACGAATCATGTTTTTAAAATAATCAAAACCTATATTTTAAAACATCCTTTTTTTAAATAAACAAAAACATACTTTTTTAAATAAAAGAAATCCTTTTTTTTTTAATAAACGAGCACATATTTTTTTAATAAACGAAAGATCCATTTTTGTTAAATAAACGAACTTATTTTGTTTAATAAAACATCCTTTTTTTTTTAAATAAACAAATTTTGGTTTCAATCTCACGATATGAACAATGACTTGAAACAACATTCGCAAACCGAGCAAAAGTTTGTTACTGCCTTGAAAAACGTTATCATACAGGCCTTGGAGAGCTTAATCAGTGATCAGCGTCAGATATCAATAGAAGGTTTCAATTGATGATTACCAACCATTTAAATACAGTAGGAGACTGAAAAGGTCTATGCATGGGGCTGGCAATTGTATCATGTAAATGAGATGCTAAAGAAAACACGTGCCGCTGCAAATGCACATTTATTTGTTTAAGAACAAAACAAGAACTGTTGATAACTGATATTTTTATATTAGCATCGGTTGAAAAAGTAGCCATAATTGTGACTTGTAAGACAAGAATGTCTTGTAGGTCTACCGTCATAGAAAAGCTAAGCTAAGATTGGTATTTCTTGTAAGACAAGATTGTCTTGTAGGTCTATCGTCATAGAAAAGGTAGCTAAGATTGGTATTTCTTGTAAGACAACATTGTCTCGTAGGTCTATCGTCATAGAAAAGGTAAGCTAAGATTGGTATTTCTTGTCCTGCCGAAGACGGATGTGTTGGGCCGAAAGGTGCAAAATATCGCATTCCATCTGTAAACTAGCGACACGACACAATCCGTTCTCCGAACTACATCCTGTCACTTGCAAAGCCCTGTTAAGGACTTGGTAGCATGAGATTGAGAACGAGCGCAGAAGAAGAAGAAGGCATTTCTTATACGACAGCCTTGTCTTGTAGGTTTATCATCATAGACAAGATAAGATATGCATTGGGGTGTATAGGCCATTCACTAGCTAACTACAAAAACGGTAAAGTGTTATTGTCTTCAGTTCGTTCCAGCTTCTCCATGTTTTCCGTGCACTATGCTTTAAAGTGTCTTCTATGTGTTATTTGGCCATGTTTTGCCTCTATGTCCCCGTGAGTTTCACGACAGAGACTGTCTGGTGATATTGGCTTAGTATTTTCGCAGTGTGTGGCCTATCTAGTGCCAACTTCTTCTCAAGATGTCTTGTGTCACCTGTATATAGCCTATTCTGTCCCATAATATATCGTTTGTAACCTTGGCGAACCACTTCAGGTCCAGAATTTGTCTCATAGATGTGTGGAACCTCTTAATATTGAGTTTGGTTATTCGCTACGTCGCTGCTGCTCCATATAATAGGCCCGACTTCCCGCTGCAGTTGAAGATCCTTAGTTCGGTATGAATTCTAACCATTATAGAGTCCCATATGGTTTCCAACGTGATAAAGGACACTTTTTGTCTCTTTGTATACTTGCCTTTGCATCATCATCTGCATTACATGTCTTGTTTATGATTCTCTATAGGTATGTGAACCTCTCTACCTCCTCCAACAGTGCTGCTCTCAATGTGATAGCTGCCATGTTGTTGGCCGCATTTAATTTAACCTTTGTAGTCTTTTCTGCGAGGATCATTAGATTTCCTTGCCGGGAGATTCTGAATAGTGCGTCCGTCTTGTGCATTTGGAATTAGATGTGGGACATTGAGATATGAAGGCTATGTCATCTGCAAAGTCCAGGACTTCTTGTTGTTTAACATGTTGTATTCGCTGTGAAATGTGAGGGCTATGTCATCTGCAAAGTCCAGGATTTCTTGTTTCACATGTGGAATTCGCTGTGAAATGTGAGTACTATGTCATCAGCAAAGTCCAGGACTTCTTCTTGTTTCACATGTGGAATTCGATGTGAAATGTGAGGACTATGTCATCAGCAAAGTCCGGGTCTTGTAATTGTTTAAATAAGGTATACTGGATTCCATTTCTCGCACAGGCTGCAATTTCTTTCATAATCCATCCACTGGAACAAAAATGGGACTATAAGACAGCAAATGCAAACCCCAGATTTAATGTTAAATGATTTTATGAGTTGTCCCTCGTGCAAAACTCTGCACTGCATGTCAACATACGTTTTATTTATTTTACTGGTGACCTGACGGTTCTTGGCAGTTTCCAGAATGTATCCCTACCCAAGCTGTCAACGGTTTTTTCATAGTCCACAAAGTTGATGTACACACTTGAATTCCATTCTAATAACTGCTCTACAGTTATGTACAATGTGGTTATTTAGTCTGAACACGATCCGTTCTATCTAAAACAACTGTATAACTATTAAACACATTACCAGGTACCGACAACAGTCCGTTGTCAACCCTTTGTACTGTCGATTGTTGTTACCCAAAACTTCATTGCATGTTGTTGACCAACCTTTTGTAGCTGTTCCTATTATGTATCAACATCGGCCTCCATTTGTAGTTGTTTCCGTGCTTGAAATAACCAAGGCTTATGTGGGCACCCTCAGCACAGAGGCTAATGTGGGCACCCTCAGCCTCAGAGGCTAATGTGGGCACCCTCAGCTCAGAGGCTAATGTGGGCACCCTCAGCCTCAGAGGCTAATGTGGGCACCCTCAGACTCAGAGGCTAATGTTGGCACCCTCAGCTCTGAGGCTAATATGTGCACCCTCAGCTCAGAGACTAATGTGAGCACCCTCAGATCAGAGGCTAATGTGGGCACCCTCAGATCAAAGGCTAATGTGGACACCCTCAGATCAAAGGCTAATGTGGACACCCTCAGCTCAGAGGCTAATGTGTGCACCCTCAGCTCAGAGGCTAATGTGGGCACCCTCAGATCAGAGGCTAATGTGAGAACCCTCAGCTCAGCGCAATGTCGAGCTGGTACCGAAGTTATGGGGGTCTACCACCTCTACAAACTCACGAGCCTCGAAAGGGCCCCGCGTCTGCCAGTCCCACAATATTTCAGTTTTGCAACAGGACACGAAGTTGGGCACACTCAGTGCAACGTTGATACAAACAATGCAAAAAGCATTTCATGTCCATATAGTTCCTTACTAAGCATACGTCTACCACAAAAGACTACTCTTAACATGGAGCCTGTAAAAAAAACATCTTTCTGTGCTCCTTTCAGTGATGATTTCATGAGTAGTAATCTTTAGTGCATTGTCTTCAGTCTTCTTTTACTACCTGAATGGGGGCTGTTGGTTTATTCTTTACTTCCTATTAAGGGACACCAGTGTCTAAACACGGGATGAGATGTATTGTTAGTTTTAGATGGGTATCCAAAAACATGACCCTCTCAAGTATACAAATTATTTCAAATTTTGCAAAAAGGAAGTATGCTCAGAAATAAAATGAAGAGGCCTTCTTACCAGAAATCTATACCATGTCCGTAATTTGTTTGCTCCTGCAATTTTCATATAATATTCAACCACCTGACATTTCTGGGCCTTTGATGCCGACATGGAATCAATATGAGAAATGCTGGAAAGATATTACTATCAGACGACAGAACTATCTAGACTACAAATCAAATACACACACACACATGCACAACAGTGTGACATCAGCAAATCTGATATCAATTTTTGAAGATAACCGTATAAACAGAGCGATATGAAAACAGCTGGTTCCTCTCTAACTAGATGTTAACAGATATGATTTGGCAAGTTGCTGCAATATTACTGTATTTATTGTTAGCATTCACAAGTTTGTGTGATAACACTGATATTATTGCATGGTTTCTCCCTGACAAGTTAGTGTGATAACAATGAAATCATTGCGTGGTTTCACCGTGACAAGTTTTTTTGCAAGCATTGTTTACCTATAAGTCATAATAAGATTGTGTGCAGGTGCGCTGTGGTGCAGTGTCAATGTTTGAGTGGGTCCATGCTCCAGGTCTCTGTCTTCGTATCACCTCTCTCAAACACCTCATAATATTCAAGTACCGGTACGGTAATACTCTTTATTTATCATCTGACCGGGTGGAATAAACTGAACGGCGCGGTGCACTTCTAATTTTAAAAAAGACGATCCACAGAACCTTGGCATTTGAGTGGCTCTCACGTAATGTTTTTGGTCGCGGTGATGCCGTTCCAACCCACTGTGATGACTGCCTTTTTGGTTCAACATCTATCCACGAACCTATCTTTCATCACGGTCAGCATTAAGTAAGATTCAGTAAGATTTACCTAATTTAAAACAGAACTTCACGCAAACAAGCTGCTCTTCAAGATCCGACATTGCTCAATTTTAAATAAATTGCCAAGTGCACTACACGTGTATTCACTTCACTTGATGAACATCGAAGGCTAACGACCGTGGCATGATGCTGCTATTATTAAGCACAAGGGCATTGTCACTTATGCACATACAAGCGGTAACTAGCTCGCTTACTTAGTTGCTGTAATAATAATCTTCTGCAATCATTCTCACTTAGTCTGGGACTCAGGATTCTCCAATAAGTCTGCTGTCTTTTTCATTGTCTCAATACCAGTCATTTCTTCTGGAGGGAAGTTGGTATGGGCTACATCTTTCTGCTCAGATGTGTGTGCTGGGGCAGTCCTGAAATACGTCTTCTGCAGTCATATCTGCTAGGTCGCAGTAACATAGGCTGGTAGCACCTATCTTGAATTCTATACCAATGGTGTCTTATTCTGTTTTGGTCAGCTCGGAGAAGTATGTTAACCTGGCCTTTCTAGACAGTTGGCAGTATCCATCATCTGCGTGGTATTTTGGGTGTCCTTCCTGAATTACTACATTGTACTGCTCTTTTATTATGGTTTTTACTTATTCAGTTGACCAGGAATTCTTCCTCTATCAAATCCGTTCCCGCTTTAGCTTAGACTGTCAGACTCCTCATTCCATGTGATGTTACAGTGTGATGATATCCACTGAACCAGTTTTCTAACCCCTGAGACATTTTCGTCAAGGCTGCCCTCAAATTCGTTCAGTTCAGTGTTTTTGTGTGCGCATCTGTTGGTATTACGGTATCCCCATACATATGTTTTTTTGTGTGCTGTTTAGCCATTTCTGCTGCGGTCTTAAGAGCTTCTATTTCTACTATGAAGTTGCTTGAGAACGTGCATGTACCGGTTACCTTTCCCCCATTTTTTGGTCTCGATCACAACTCCTGCTCCTACGTCCCATTGTGTCATTTTTAGCTGAAGTATCTGTATACGCATGTGTCTACGTGTCTGTTGGATAATATGTCTATGTACTATTCTTTACTACACATCTCTGTTTGCACTTTTCTCTTTGACCTAATCTCTTTTTTGTTTAAGCTCTGGTAGTGTGCATGCCCAAGGGGAAGGAAAATGGGGGACGGCAGTGCTAGCTGGCTATATCTATTTTTATTTTGGCTGTGACAGTATTGGGTACACGGGTGACAGCTTTTTAAAGTTTGTCACGAAGTTAATTCTCTCAAGTCTGCCCTTTCCGTGACTGTTTATTTTTTGGTGCATTAGGTGGTTCATGAGTCTTGTATTTTTCTGCCTACTGCATTACTTTGTGTCCCTTCTATCGTCCATCGAATGGAGAAAAATCATTGTTTCCAGTGCCTCTATGAGTGTGGACCATGGCCACGGTGGGGATGCTTGTAAATTGGTTCTGAGCTATATTTTTGCTTTACCAAAGTGTGTTCCCGCTGCAGTGGCTCAAACTACGATGCTATACCCCAGATCTTTTTTTTTTTTTTTTGCGTTCGCCTTATTTATCTATTCCCCAAGGCGTGTGTGCGTTACACTGTGGTTTTTATTTTGCGCCTGTAGGCCCAGTGCATCCGACTTCAGCATGCATTTTATGTAAGGGTCTGCTTCCTCCTGCATTTTCTAAGGGTTTGCTTCCCCGGGGTAACGGCCGGTGCTGTGATGGGGATCGAACCCAGCACCTTCTGGTTGTGAGCCGTGCCACTTAACCACGCCGTCCCCTACCCCAGATCTGATCTGACTCATTTTGTGTATAGCCTTTTTCAGGATGCTGTTATCTGCACACCAACTGGTGTTTGATAGCTTTTTCAGTATCATATCACCTGGATTTACTATCTGCTTAGCCCGTGTCATTCTATAAGCCAGAATGATTCCCATGTACCTCAGATTTTGTTCCAGTGGGAGTACGTGGTCATTTATGTGTAATGGCGTCTGTTTCTTGTTAGATAAACTGAAGACTATATGTTGTTTTCTTGTTAAATAAACTGAAGACTATATGTTGTTTTCTTGTTAGATAAACTGAAGACTGCATACATTGCAGCATGTACTCCAGTGCGGATGTCTTTCCTTGTGTCATTTATAAAATAGCAGACAAGGCGTTGAAAACAATTCTTCTTCTTCTTCTAATGTTATCTTCCAGCTGCATTACCCCTGTACAGGCTCTTACATCTGTACATGCTCTCTTGCTTTTCTATTCTCAAGGTTATAGCGATCAATTCCAGTTATACAGATGCCATCGTATTCCCGTTCTGAGCAACTTGATCTTGTCCTTCTTTGTGGACCTTGTCGAATGCCTTTTCCATGTTTATCCACATCGCTAGTGCGTGCTTCTTTTCATAAAAGGCATCCTAAATATCAAAATGTTGGTATTCAATCAGGTACGTGTGTCTGATGCCAGGTAACCAAATGTTGAGTAAACTCATTTCGGACTTTTGCCTTCGTGTAACATGTTGGGCACAGGGCTTCCATTGTGCCATCTCTCCACCTCATCCTAGACCGCCTGCTAGGGCGCTAAAGTTGTATGGCCACAGCGACGTCACTCTATGTGTCCATCTGTTATCCGGCATGCGCACCACATGGCCAGTTCATCTTAATTTTCGTAACAGCACGACATCTATGATGTCAGTGAAGGAAGTTCGATGTCTGATCTCTGTGTTGCGGATTTGATCTCGAATGGAAATCTTCAATGTTCTTCGCTCCGTCGCTGGTTGAGCAAAGCGTAGTTGCATCAGCTTTCCGTATGTTTTACATCTTGCAGCCATATATGAAGAGTGTTCAAATGAAACCGGACCCAAACTGCAACAAGTGAACATACGTACGATGCACATGATGACGTCAATTCTGATGTAAACAGCACATACCCAATAGCCAAGTTTGCAAAATTGCATTATCCTCTGACTCATAGTTTCTTCAACAGACCGTTGAAATCATGGCGGGTGTGATACGGAATCTGTGCAGGATCGATCAGAGCTAGCGGTGATTCGGTTTCCTACAGCTGAAGGATGTCGACCAGTTGACATTCATCGCAGAATGCATACAGTGTATGGTGACAAAAGTGGGGCGAAGACAACAGTGAAGAACTGGACAACGATGTTTAAAGAAGGACGTGCGTTAACGAAAGATCTTCCGAGACCAGGGTATGCGCATATTGTTGCGTTAACTCACGTCCTTCTTCGAACATCGTTGTCCAGTTCTTCACTGTTGTCTTCGACACACTTTTATCACCATACACTGCCTACATTCTGAGATGAATGTCAACTGGTTGACATCCTTCAGCTGTTAGAAACCGAATCACATCTCGCTGATCAACTCTGGACGGCTTCCGTATCTCACCCGCCGTGTTTTCAACGGTCTGATGAGGAAACTATGAGTCGGAGGATAATGCAATGTTGCATCCTTGACGTTTGGTATGCGCTGTTTACATCAGAAGTGACGTCATCTTGTGCATCGTACGTATGTTCACTTGTTGCAGTTTGGTCCGTTTTCATTTGAGCACGCCTCGTACCATGACTGCAATAACCACACTGTTGAAGAAATGAGCCCTAGCGTTGAAGTTTCGCATATGTTGCAGTATGGGTTTAATACAGTTGAAGCTGAGCCAGCCCGCTGTTATCCTTCGTAAGATCTCCCGATTTATTCAATGGGAGTTCATGATCTCTTAGTCCAAGTAAACATACGAAGCTACGTTTTCGACGAGACAGTCTCAAATGCGCATATCTCCTTTTGGGCAAACGGAGATGAGCACGAACTGGGTTTTTTTCTATTGATTTGTTGGCCAACTGCAACGCTTGCTCAGGCTTTCCCCCTCTTCTTTAACGACGTGGCTGGTGATGACTATGTCATCAGCGCATCTCAGATGAGTATAAATGTCCTTGTCTATGTTTATGCTCCTATTCTCCCAGTCCATGTGTTCAAAGACCTGCTCAAGGGCTGCTGTTTATAGCCTTGGTGATATTGTTTTACCATTCCGACCGACACGTTGAATCGGTACCGTGATCGGTCTATAGAAAAGGGCGATATCCATTGTGCATCCCCTGTTCATCTACTCTATCAGTTTGAGCGTATTCTTCTGCAATTCCCTGACTTCTCAGGGCATTCAGCACCGCAGTTATTTTTATGCTTTCGAAAGCCTTCTCATAATCCACGAACACAAGACATCAAGGCGTCTGTATTTCATGTGTCATCCCCATTAATTGATTGATTGTGTGGAGGTGGTCATTGGTTGAGAAGCCTTGCCTGAAACCTGCCTGCTCTTGTGGTTAGTTTTCATCCAATAGCTACTCTCTGCGGCTGACGATCACTCTGGTGAAAAGTTTAAAAAAGGACGAGAGCAGGCAGATTTGCCAGGTTTTTCTTGTCCTCCTTTTTATGGATTAGGATGGTTTTTTTGCGTTTACTATTGGTCGGGGATTTGGCATTCGTTCAGACGGACGTTGAAGTAGTTAAACACTGCGACAGTGTGTCCCCGCCTGCCTGGATTACGTCATGTGTCATTCAGTCTTGTCCTGGGGCCCTACCTGGTTTAAGTTGATTGCATGTGCCACCTCATCTGATTCTATCTTTGGTACCGGTACAGATTCGTTGTTGGGTGTCAATTTGGTGACTATCACCAAATCCATAGTGCAATATAGGTCACCAGGTCTTCTGTTGATCTGTCTTGTTGGAACCCACTTTTTGTGCACTATCAGTTGTTTCTTCCAGATGTCATAGCAGTCTTTTGTTAGTTTAGTTCAGTCAAAGAATCAACGTCATTGCACACCCTTTAAACCCATAAATGCTCTGTTCTTCTCCATAATTTTCTAGAGAATCTCAGCACAATGCAGGAACTCAGTAGCACAGGCGAGTATCCCGTATTAGATTGGCTAGATTTTTAACATCATTTTGAATTATGCCCGGGCAGTGACCCTTAAAACCTTCTCTTTTCGATTTCCAACTGCCGAGGGATTTTTAAAGTGCGCGACACAGGGCACATGTGTCCGATCTCTACTGCCCAGAGATCCGGGGAAATCCCAATATCCACCGTGATTTGAACCCGCGACCTCCAACACCTGAGGCCGAAGTCTTACCTCGAGACAACTCAGTCCCCTAATTAGTATCCTCACACAACTAAGCAGGCTGACTGGTCTATAGCTAACTGTGTCAAATATGTCGGTTCCTTGCTTAAGATTACGCACCAAACTGGTGTTTCCATTCCGCAAGCACCTGTCCAGTTCTCCAACTGGTATGTATTACCTTCAAGAGTATCTCCTTTGCTTTATGCTCCATCTTATTAGTGTCTCATTTACGACTTTATCCTTGCCTTTATGTGACATCTTGAGTATGACTTATGTGATAATATTGTTGTACTGCAAGCCTTCCCCCTTTTAAAATCAAGAAACGCTAGTGTGGTTTTAGGAACATTGCTATAGGACATTATATCACCATATCAAAGGTGAACAACTACATGAAACAATCAACTATTTTACTCTCTGATTAATCTCCCTTGTATCAATATCTGGCTGTCAGATATTTAGCACTTTACACAAGTATCAGTTTTTGAGTCACGCATATTTTCAGCATACTTCTGTTACATTCTGAGAGACAACCAAATAAACTAATGGCTATCTGAAATGTACTGACTTGTTCCAATTCTTATTTGCCCTGCCTAGCCGTGTTGATAACATGCTTGAACTACCACGTGTCCTGCCTAGCCGTGTTGATAACATCCTTGAACTACCACGTGTCCTGCCTAGCCGTGTTGATAACATCCTTGAACTACCACGTTTCCTGCCTAGCCGTGTTGATAACATCCTTGAACTACCACGTTTCCTGCCTAGCAGTGCAGTGTTGATCACTTCCCTAAGCCATCGGACATCCTTGTGTGTCCATTTCTGCACATCGGACAGTTTTTGATGATGCATGCCTAACCATACTAGGTGTGTTCAAAAAGTATCCGAACTTTGGGATAGAAAAATCAAATTACCCACCTGGTTGTTTGAAACCATAATCTCATTGGGAGACTCCACACACTTCTCCCAGATGTCCCGCTATTGCTCGAAACATTTCAGCAAGGCGTCTTTGGTAATGGAGTCAAATTCCACATAATGTCTTCTCGTGACTCAAATCGGGTCCCTTTCAGCGGAATTTTCAGCTTGGGGTACAGCCAAAAATCGTCAGGAGCCATGTTGGGAGAATAGGGAACCTTGGGGAACCAGGGGGATGTTGTGTGTGGCCTACAAAGTCTCAATCAATTACAAAGAATGATTGGTTGTGTTGTCATGATGGAGCCGACTCATCATCAGTGATCAGTGTTCTGGAAGTCGAAGTCACTGTTTGCACAGTCCAGCATGTCCTGTGAGACTCCCAGACGGAGTTGATTCTGCTCCATCGTTAGCAGCTTCGACACGAATTCACCAACACTCTCTGCATAGCCAAATCCTCGCTAACAATCGACTGTACCCCACCTGCCAGTTCCCGGATGGTGGACACGACGGTTCTGTAAGACCAAGGTCCGTTCTTGGTCAATGACTTCATCATTTCGGTTTTTTGAGGGCCTACCGGAACGTGATCTGCTCTTCGCCGATGCACAGCCATCTTTGAAGCTATTCTACCACTCCGTAATCTGTGATGCTCGTGGCATCGTCCCCGAAAGCCTGTTGAATCTTCCTAATGGTTTCCAATTCGGTATCGACTAGCTTTTGGCAAAATTTGATGCAACACCATGCTCAATATTTCCGTCATTTCGTGGTGAATGAAAACCCGACTGGTGCTCACTACAATCAACACTGACTGCAGAAGCGACTGACGCAACCTGTTTGTGGGGAAAATCACGTTTGCCGAAGGGCAACATTCATGTTTCATTTGAATACGCAGAAAAAAAATGTAGGTCTGCTCATTTTTTAACACACCTCGTATTCTTACTTTCTGTCTTCTTTATTTTACCATAAATTTAACAATTTACTACATTACCGCAATCAACACTAGAAAAACAATGCTTGTTCTTTGCAGGGAAACCATTGGACATCTCATCTCATCCATCAGACATTGTGGGTAAGTACAATTATCTTCTGTCTGCCAGCCGATATTTTGAATGTGTGTCTCTTCAGCGTTTTCTTTTTTTCTTTTCTTTTTTTTTTTTCTATAATGGTTTAAATTGGATAATGTACTAGAATTAACAGATCTTATCAGATAGATTTTAAAATATTTACTGGAAAACAGATTGCCTACTCACAACATATAGAAGAAAACACTTTAAAAGTGTAGACTGAATTGGTGTATTACAACAGTTATTGTCATGTTAAGCAGAACCAATATAATGGCAATCCGAGCAGATCTACATATGCTCAGTCACTTTCTGCGGACGGTTAATGGTGTGGGTGCTGCTGGCTTCTGTAATTAGCTGGTTGTACACACTTGTGATTCACCCTCTGAGCCCCCCCCCCCCCCCCCCTCCTAACTCATGCAGTGAGGATTATTTATTAATTAAGCATTCATTGAGTGATTTCAGTATGGCCCACTCACCCAAATCTACAGTCTCTGACAGCTAAAATATGCTATGAAAGAGCTATAGGAGCAAATGAAGCTTTTGCAATTACTAGTTCCCTTTACTGACTAATCTCTGATTAACAGGATTGTCAATACATTGTGACAAATGTAAATATATGTATACAAATAGACAGAAAAACATAAAGATAAAAAATTATGCATATCTAACAAATTGGCACGATTAATTAGCATAGATAGGTCTTTGATAGAGTACCTCATCAAAGATTACTTAAGTGAAAATCACATGGAAGCTGCAAGAACAGACTTTGAAAAAAAAACTTCCTTACAGGATCAAGACTAATAGTAAAAGCTCCTTTTCTTATGTTACAAATAAACAAAGTGGGCCCTCTCATAGATAGCACAGGAAAAATAATAAGTGAGAATAGGGACGCAGCTAACCTATTCAATCGGTACTTTAGGACAGTTTACACAAAAGAGGACTGCTCCAAGAACCTAGAGCCCTCAGATATTTTCCAAAGAGACATGGATACAGCAGGATTAAGATCAATCTGTATTACAGAGGAAATGGCTTTTAAAAAATTGGAGGGGTTGAGAGTGGATAAATGTCCAGGTCAAGATGGGATTCATCCAATATTGTTGTTTGAAATTAGAGACCAACTAGCAAAACCATGGGTTATATTATGTTCTCAATCACTTGCAAAAGGGATTGTTCCAGGGGATTGGAAAGAGGCAGGAGTGATCCCGTTATTCAAAAAGGGCAAAGAAATTGATCCAGTAAATTATAGACCGGTGAGTTTAACGAGCATAACCTATTTATTGTTAGAGTCAATAATCAAAGAAAATATTGTAACGCCTTTAGACAAGTTTAATCTAATCAGAAATAATCAGCATGGGTTTACTAGAGGGAGATCGTACTTAACAAATCTATTAGAATTCATGGAAGCGGTTACTAAAATGATAGATAAAGGGGAGCCAGTGGATGTTGTTTATCTTGATTTTGCTAAGGCCTTTGATAGAGTACCTCATCAAAGATTATTTAGAAAGTTAAAATCACATGGAATAAGTTGGTTTGAAAATTGGTTAACCGGAAGAAGGCAGAGAGTGGGCATAAATAAGGAGTACTCTGAGTGGTGTGAAGTGAAAAGTGGAATGCCACAGGGCTCAGTTTTGGGGACCAATTTTGTTCTTAATATATATAAACGATTTGGACATTGATATCGGACCCATGATTGCAAAATTCGCCGAAGACACAAAATTATACAGTGGTGTCTCATCTAAAGCAGAAATGGATATATTGGGGTCGGATTTAGATAAAATTAGATAATAATCTGCGAACTGGCAAATGGAGTTTAATGTAGATAAATGTAGTCACCCACATAGACAGATCCAATATGCAATATAATTACAGAATGGGCGAGAACAATATTAGAATGATAGAAAGGAACCGAGGGGTTAAGATAGATCATGTAGGTAAAGTCAGCAAGCAAGTCCAGGTAGCAGTGAAAAAGGCAAATGCAATGTTAGGAATGATAAAAAGAAATATTTAACATAGAAGCAAGGAAGTGAAAGTCAAACTGTATAAAGCATTAGTTAAACCTACATTGGAGTACTGTGTACAGTTCTTATTGTAGAGGAGATATAAACATGCTGGAAAGGATACAAAGAAGAGTGACAAAGCTGATAGTGCAATTCCAGAATTACAGTTATGAGGAAAGAGAAAAACCGGTCTACAGTGTCTAGAAAAGAGAATGATTCGAGGTTACAATACATGTTTATAAGATAATTACAGGAAAGGTTAAATTTGACTATAACAAGTTTTTCAAAATACAACCACCGACAAGATCAAGGGGGCGTAGCTACAAATTAACTATAGAAATGTCCAAATTAGATATTAGGAAATATGTTTTTAGTCAGAGAGTGGTGAATGCTTGGAATGCATTACCCCAGTAAGTAGTGGAGGCAGAACAGTTTATCCATTTAAGAATAGATTGGATGTGCATAGCTTTTAGAGCAAGGAAATGTAAATGAAACTGGTTTTATACAGACTTTGCAGTCTCCTAAACCAGTAGAAAGAAGTTATGTTAAGATAACACAGAGCGGCGTGGGGACAGGATTTCTTGTACCAATTGGCACAGACTACAAAAAAGTACTGTCGCAATATTTTTTACAATGATATAGATTAAGACAACAAGCTTGTGTTTTTACTGGAATCCAGTAATTTAATCGGGGTTACTAATTCAGCTAGTATTGCTCCAGGCATGTCATATAAAGTTGTGGTTGTAGCTGGCAACCTCATCAAGTAAATAATCATGTGATTAGTTAGTTAGTAGTCAGATTATCTTCACTGCACTCAAGACAAATCCATTCGTGATCAGATCTCATCCTCAGCATGTTTGTCAGCTCATGATGACTGACCGTTCCGGTGCTGTGCTGGTTAACCAGACCTCTCTGGATCCTTGTGTGGTGTTACTTCCTCGCCATCCCTTTTTCCCCACCCAATTCAACCAGTCACGCCAATGATGTAGATTCTGGATCAACTTCTGAATCTTCCCTCCAGTCAATTTTCCATCTTCCTGAGCAAGCACACATGTGTGCTACTCATTGTTTCAAGGCAGACAATCGCCTTCGTAACAGTCATGATCTCCACGGTAAGACTGCTTGTCGTTAATCGCAAAAGCCTCAGACTCCCCCTTGATCGTTTTCCCACCCCTCTGAGCCGTAAAGGCCCATGCGCTTCTCAATCCACAGACGACGGATCCATCTGTGTAGATTATAATCATCAACTACCAGAGCTTGGATACATTATTCCAGTAGAGGTACCAGCTGATGTTAAAATTTATGCTTCACATTGGAGCAAAAAAATTAATTAATTAATTGTTTAAGCCATACAAATCACCCAATGTACCCTGCAATGGCAATAAATGACACTTCTTTTCTAACTATTGAATGTCACACCCACTTTAAAAATGACTGTCCAAGCGACTATTACAGCTAATAATATCGTTTAATGAGACTGAAACCAACAGGCCATTTTCACGGTAGTATAAAACAATAATTTAGAATTTGTAGTAGTGCTAAACATGCTGCGTCCTGGTCCGGAAACATTTCAGAATCTTATTTTTTCTGCTACTGAATCGTACATTTGGTAACGCAAATAAAGGAATCTGTCTTGACGCTAGGTCAGATGGTCAACAGTTTAATCTTGCAAGAACTAAAGCCAAAACAAAGATTTGAGTAGTCACTATTTGCTGATGCTGCAATTATCATCCGATCAACAGAAACTTCAGAGCTTGATAGATCTTGTTTCCGTGGCATGCCATTACTTTGGTCTCACATTAAGTCTCAAAGAAGCAAATATGCAAGGACAGGAAGTGGATGCCTCATCAACCCTTACCAATTGTGCACCAATTCACATTTCTGTGATTTTTCACCAACTATAAGCTCTCTTTACACTCAGAAATTGATGGCCATATTGGCAATGCTGCTGCCACATTTGCTCGTCTTGCCATGCATGTTTGGGAAAACTAGAATCTTACAATTGGCTTGGCTTCGTTCGTTCTCAATCTCCCGCTACCAAGCCCTAAAAGAGCTTAAGTAGCAGAATGTAGTCCAGAGAACGGAATGCGTTGTGTCGTAGTTTACAGCTTGACTGCGATACTTGCACCTTTCAGTCCAACACATCTGACTTCAGCAACCATTTTTGAGTACCGGGTTAGCATTCCCTCTTCGATCCCTTCTCCTTAGTCAGTCTGCCCTACTGCAGCCTGTTATCCAGGATCACCGCGTGGAGGTGTAGAAGGGTCTTGGCAACTCTGTTTCGCTGGCCCTGACGCTAGCAGTCAGCTATGGGTTGCTGACCATTGCAACTCATGCGCTGCTCAGCATCTTGAATCCTCAGAATCTTACAATTACAACCAAGGTGTCATCAGCCCACTCCTAAATGGTAGCGAAACGTGGAAAACCTATTCCAAACAAGAGCAAAGGCATAGCACCTTTCCTCTATGGTGTCTGCGATCCATTCTTGTTATTACATGGTGGAACCGGATGACAAATACAGAGGTACATTCTCAATCTTGTCTCCCAGGCAAGCATATTCACAGTGAAGACTACAATGGTTTAATCATGTTCATTGCATGGAAGATAATCGGATCCCCAAAGATATTCTCTATGGACGGTTGGCTGATGCCAAAAGAAGAAACGCCTAACAATAGCTGAGGTTCAAAGATATGTGAAATCATGGATCTGGACCCCATAGGAAGATAAAGCTGCTGATCGTTCCAAGTGGGGATTTTCCCTGAAGAGCCACCCCAGACTGGGTAAATAGAAGCTCTTACAACTTGGAGAAGTGAAATTACAACGCAGCAAAGAAAAAGAAAGCCAAAAAAGCAGTAGAGCGTTAACACTCCAAGGTCACAGCATACTATAGTCAATCATGACTGGAAGGGGCTAGAATGTTAAACCATGACAGACTTTCCCCCTGTGATGCCCGCATTGTAAAGAACAAGGCGTCTGTAACTTTCCAAGCATGTCACAAAAGACAACATGGCTGAAGATACTTCTTCTTCGTTCGTTCTCAATCTCCCACTACCAAACCCTGAAAGGGCTTAAGTAGCAGAATGTAGTCCAGAGTACAGAATGCGTTGTGTCGTAGTTTACAGCTTGGCTGCGATATTTGCACCTTTTAGTCCAACACATCCGACTTCAGCAACCATTTTTGAGTACCAGGTTAGCATTTCCTCTTCGATCCCTTCTCCTTAGCCATTCTGCCCTGCTGCAGCCTGTTATCCAGGATCACCACGTGGAGGTGTAGAGGGGTCTTGGCAGCTATGGTTCACTGGCCCTGACGCTAGCAGTCAGCTATGGGTCGCTGACCACTGCAGCTCATGCGCTGCTCAGCATCTTGATCCCGCTGAAGTTGCAACAGTGAATGAGCTGACAGCAGCTAGTGACTCAGGGTCAATTACCCATAACTGAGCAAGACCTTATTCCACCGCCAAGTGACAGCCCTGGAAACAACTGCAACCATGCAGTCTGGCTATGAGATTAGAGATCAAAGAGAGATGGTAAATCCAGTTCCCAAAATGGCATGTGGAAATTAGATGTGTCAGGCTGAAAGTGGCAGATTACGTCCCTATGAAACACAGTCACAAACGTCCTGTTCAGGACAAATCCTGAAGAAAAAGACAAAAGATGACCAAAGAGGAGTATGCATAGTGCTAACACTTCATTATGTAACTCTAAATCCATTTCTATCAAACTGTTACTTCAAATGTTCAGGTACAGTCATCCTGCTAAGGTTCCATTATGCATCTCTTGACCAAAAAGAGTGGTTCAATCATTTGAGACACCTACTTAAATACAATGATTCTCAACATTTTCTAGTTTGTGAAGCCTGGTAAATCAAAGATAACTCCCTGTGGTCCACCTACTCTGCCTTACAACTCGAAGACAAATTACAAATGAACAAGCCAATAGTGCAGTTAAACAACAACTAGTATTTATTAATTATTAACAAGCAAAGATATACAAGTTTGAAAGTTTTTGCATGTGTATGTTGTAGTGATTGTCAATAAACAGTCTTGCATTTAATTATATTTATTATTTGCAGTAGTCACGCACTGTAGACGTAGTGGAAATTACAAAATAGTCTACCTATTTAGTATTTCTCTAAATAAATACAGTTATTATATTATTAATATTATGTTATATAGACTATAGAAGTATAGAGTCTATGCTAGTAGCAGTATCGTCCGTATTTCCTAAAGAACTTTTGGTAACCATTAGTATTACTACTAGTACTACTTATAACTTATTAGTATTACTAAGTTACACTAAGTATTGTAATGTATTAGACTCAGACTGTGACAGCAATTAATCCACCCTCGACTTTTCACTTATAAATGACGACAGTGATTGTCCACAGTAAATTGAGAGTCTGTGTAGAGTAGCCTAGAACTAGAATTGTCCTAATTTAAAAGTGAAAAGGAAAGTCTAGTGTAGTGTAGTGCAGCGTCAGTAATCAGTGTGCATTATTAAATGGCAATAATTATAATTATTAACATTATTAATATTCTGCTCTGTAAGGCAATAGATTAAGTCCATATAACTTAGTCACTAGTCTAGTGTGATGATATTTAACAATAAAGTAACTTTTTAACGAAAAGTACTCAAATTGCAGCCAAATTATTAAAAAAATTACCTTTAAAAAATTTCAAAGCAATCCTGTACAGTTCCTCCAATGGAAATCCCCATTTCATTATGTACTCTTCAGCTAACTTTGCTACATTAGTTTCATTCACAGTGAATGTAACATTTAGGTTCTCCATCGCGTTGGCAACGTTACCTAGGGCGGTGCCCGCCATTTTCTTTACGGTATTTGCGTACATCTGCGGTCTTCGGTTGAAACGTAATATCTCGTATTTGGATTTCTCGATTTCTTAGTCCATCATGTCACATCCAGTAAGAAATGGGACAGTTGTTTTTCAACTTATCATTTTCCTCACGCAATTCATACTAAGATAACTTAGACTGACAATTATTTTTAATGTAATACTGCATATTTTTTTTTATTTTATTGCAAGAACTGCACATAATAAATAAATAAATAACAAATTTATAATTTTAGCTAGTAGATTGGAGAGCTCTGCCACCTGCACGCGAATAGTAAAAAAACTATCCCTTAAAAAAAAACATTATCCCAAGGCAGGATCACTGTGAGACAAGCTCTCTAAACTCACAGGTGCCTGCTAATACCAAACTGCTATATTATTAAATATATTTATGTCAGTCATCATCATCATCATCATCTGTCCACTTGTGTCGTTAGACGCCGTGGAGAGGTGGTGTTTTCTTACTTTCTGTCGTGTGCCAGCTTTGTCGCCGATGTTGTTGTCATTCCGTGTTTCTTCAGTGTCTCACTGCCACCATCTATCCATCTTTTACGTGGTCTGCCTTTTGCTCTGCAACCCTGATGTCTGGTATTGTAGATACGAGCAGCTTGTAACTTTGGTTGCATTCCTGCCAGGTGTCCAAACCATTTAATTTAGGTAATTTGATGAAAATTTCAAATTGACTCTACTGTCTACAGCATTACAAATACAACTGTTAGAAAGCCCCAGAAAAATGCAATCCAATGATGTATCAAATAAATTTTAATTCTCTGCCTTTCTATGTATTCCATTCACGGTGTTGCACCCACGGTCTGTCTGATTATTTCGTTTCTCAGTCTTTTCAGCCTTATGGCCTCCACATCGTTTCTCAAACACCTCATTTCGCATACCATGATTTTTCTTTCTTGTGCCTTGGTGAGACTCTATGTCTGACACTGGCGGCAGAAAGTTGGAATAAAAATTATGTTTATCAGCTGACAATTTGTCTTCATTGGAATGTATTTCTGTCTTTGCAATGGTGAGAGCTGATATGAAACCGCATTAGCTATATGTGTTCTTGATTTCACCTTTATATCTAGCATTCCATCTTGTGTGAACACGCTGCCTAAATATTCCTTTCACTGACTTGTTTTTAAGCTCCGTACTTTTTATCTGTATATCTAGTATTTTCTCTATACTGCTAATTTTCATTGCCTCAGTCTTTGCTGACCTAATCCTCAAATTATATCTATCGCAGGCATTGTAAAGGACATTCATAATTTCTTGGAGGTATTGTTCATCGGTTTTATGTCAGTACTGAATATTAATAAGGATAATAAGTAATTATAGAGGATTTGTTATTTTAATAATTTAAATTTTGCTACGTCGGATAAAGTACAATTGACCTCACAATTGACTCGACTTCGCCTTTAAATGTGAATGCGGACGGAACGAGGTTGAAAGACGAAGTTAATAAGCTTCTGCGGCCACAGCGTGAGTATAGCCAACTTTGAGGTGGGTAGCAAGGGCTGAAGTTAAGATATGCGTGTTTGTTTACAGGTATCAGAAGTCAGATTTGACCTACTTTTCGCTGTAAGGACTAATGAACGACGAGCGTTTTTTTTTTCTTTGGGAAGCTATTATTGACGCATGTGTACTGTTGGCCGTATAAGATATAGTTCAATGTGTTCTACCGATGTGAAGTCTGCACCAGGAGAAATGCACAAGCTCTGTGTATGAATTCATGCTCTGCCAAGTACAACAGTAAGCGTCGGATGCTTTTTCTTCTTCTTCTTTCGTTCTTAATCTCCTGCTACCAAGCCACGAAAAAAGCTTTGCAAGTAGCAGATTGGATGCGTACAGCTTCTAGAGGAAGGTGTTGTAAATGGAACTGGTTGTATACAGACTCTGCAGTCTTCTAAGCCAGTATAAAGACGTTAAGTTAAGTTAAGTTAGCGGAATGTAGTCCAGTGAACGGAATGCGCTGTGTCGTAGTTTACAGCTTGACTGTGATATTTGCACATTTCGGTCCAACACATCCGACTTCAGGAGGCATTTTTGAGTACCGGGCTGCCCTCCCTCTTCGATCCCTTAACTTAACATTTTTATACTGGTTTAGAAGACTCACCAGAGTCTGTAGACAACCAGTCACATCTGCATTACCCTGCAAACTATGCACAGCCAATCTATTTAACTGTCTCTAGCCTCCACCACCTCCTGGGGTAATGCATTCCAAACATTCACCACTCTGTGACTAACAAAAATATTTTCCTTATATCCAATCTGGACCTTTCTTTAGTTAATGTGTATCTATGCCATCTTGTTCTATATTCACTTCTACTGGTTGGCTGGTCATGACGCTAGCAGTCAGCTATTAGTCGCTGTACGCAACAAAGATGGCGCCGTAGCTGGCTGCGGGTGTACATTGCTCTACTGTTTTGGTTCATTATGGATGCAGCCAGACTACGGATTTGCCTGGAACTCACACTAGTCGACGACCTACACTTGTGTTCACGGAAACGTGGTGTTGTTTTCCGCTTGGACTGGTTAATTCGTTCGTTGTTTTGTGATTTCTTCCGTCTGATTATCCTGGTCTGGACAGCGGCTAAATGAATGGCACTACGCTTGAACCTTTAATGTAGACATGTTTCATTGATTATACCAAGGCCTTCGACACGGTAAAACATCAAAATATGTGGGGATTCATGAAGGAAATGGGGTTTCCTTTGCATTTAGTCCATCTCATCGAAACATACCAAGATCAACAAGTTGCTGTCCGAGTATCTGGGCAAACATTAGATTGGTTTGCAGTACAGAAGGGAGTCCTGCAGGGATGTATCCTTTCACCTTATCTGTACAACATGTATGCGGAAAGTATAATAAGAAATGTTCGAGAAGACGAGAACATTGAAAGTTTCGACCCATTTACGATTAGGTGGTACGATATTCCAGAGTTACGATACGCAGATGACACAGTGATACTATCAAGAAGTGCAGAAGGGCTAGAGCAGCTACTTTCAGCCGTTAATAGACATAGTAAAGATCAAAACATGTTTAGAAACATAAATAAAACAAAGATAACGACCACCGACAAAACACAATCCCAGCATAAATAAGAGGAAGGGGTAGACCAAGAAGACGATGGCACCAAGATATCCAGGAGTGCCTGAGTATGACTGGGGCGGAGGCTGGAGTTTTGGCAAGAGAATGAGTTTCTTTCAGACAGACTGTGATGGGAGCGACGTTCTACAAAGGACATGTTACACGATGATGACGCTTGAATCTGTGTCGTATTTTTTGGCCTAGTTCACACGGCTGAACTTCACGAAATTGGCGTGTGAGAAATTTAAACACTACTATAATGAACTGAACACAGCCGGGGAGAGATGCCAGACTCATTCACACACTGAGTGATGTCCCTACGACATCTTGTGGTTATGGAAAAGGCACGACACACAACGTTAGATGCCATTCCCCCTCCGCTGCCTTGTGGGATAACTGTTTACGGGAAAGGCTTCAGGAGTAAACCCTGAGGAAAAATCTGCATCATATGCTATCTCCAGTCGTCTCGATAAATATCTTGCTACTGGCCAAAGGTAGCTCAGGACCAGTGAGGGAGGTTGACAAAAGGCGTAGTGTCTTCCTCATTTTAATCCAAATCGCCTCGCAGGTCCCCCTTTCAGAAGACACGGCAAGAGAAAAGACTGTCCACATGGCTGGACAAAGCGAGTGATCTTCATCACTTGTGATGGACGAACATCACGTGTCGCTGACCGCTGTAGCTCAAGCACAGATCAGCGTCTTGGGCGTCGGACACAATTTGTCAGAAGAATTAGATATTAAAAACGCAACATTATGAAGAAGGTAAACTTACTTGTCTGTCTTAAATAGCAATAGAGAAACGTCTGCCTAATACTCAACGATCCACGTGGATTTTCCATGACTTGGTCATTGATGATTTTGTGAAGAAAGAGCAGATGCTAGACACACAAGCAAAGGAATTGGGTTTTTTTAAGTTTTGAGGAAAAAAAATTGTTGTGGTAGAAATATATTAATCATTAATGAAATATGAAATAATTTTTGTGACCTGCTTAAAAAATGTCAACTTTCAGGAGCAAAATTTCGTTATAGTTTGTTTTGTCCTACAATGTAGCCCATTTTAATTGTTTACTTAATATATAATATACATTTTAAAGAAGCCTATACGAATTCATAAGCTTTTGAAAAGTATTGATTCGAATAATCTTAATCAAAACAGGTAATAGAGCTTAAAGCAGTCACATAGTATTGGTGTTCTTGTAACCTAACTTGTTCTCGCCATAAGATCACAAGATTCGAATCTTGGCTCCAATAGAAGCATAAAGTTACAACTGATGGCGACTCTTCGGTCCAAGCGTCTATGGACTAGCAATGGTCGATTATGCAGCACTTTGTTTTAGAAGATGAAAGTACAACCTAATTCACAAACCTTAAATTTTGTATTTCTTCCTTCTTCTTCTTCTTCGTTTGTTCTGAATCTCCCGCTACCAAGGTATGAAAATGGCTTTACAAGTAGCAGGATGTTGTGTGAAGAACGGAAAGCGTTGTGTCGTAGTTTACAGCTTGACTATGATATTTGCACCTTTCAGTCCGACATATCCGACTTCAGCAGGCAGTTTGAGTACCGGGTTAACCTTCCCGTCTTCTATCCCTTCTCCTTAGCCAGTCTGCCCTGCTGCAGCCTGTTATCCGTGATCATCTCATTGAGGAGTGGAATGGTCTTGGCAGCTCTTGTTTGCTGGTCGTGTCGCTAGCAGTCAGCTATGGATCGCTATCCGCTGCAGCTCATGTACTGCGTAGCATCTTGATCCCAATTTTGTATTTTAACATATACGTTTTGCTCTATGATTCTAATCTTGCTGTCTACAAGGGACTTCCCAACCAGTCGTATCTTTCTGAAGTGTCAAGGTAAATAATGCAAGTTCATCTAGGATATCAACTATATTGCCTCACCGTATGTTTACATCTCATCACATCTGCCAAACTATGCTGTTTTATGCCTATTTTCAAGGGCGTTTCCACTCTCGTTAAATCTAGCAATACAATGGCCCGCTATAAACTGTCTTGCCTGGTACACCGGACAGTTCCGCTACAAAATCCCACAAGATATCACAAAGAAGGTGGTCCACGTGTTCTTATAAGTTAGATGCTCTACACCTGGCTGTTAATCGCTACCTTAATCCCCCTGCAGTTTCCTATCCTCAATCCAACGGAAACCTATATCCATCCATGCGAATATGAGCTCTTGCTGCACACACATAGCCAGTCTCCTTCTGTTAGACCCACATAGATTGCTGTAGCACTGTAGCTTGCACACTTGATGGTGACATTCTCCTTCAAGTTAGTGTCTTTAATCATAAGGATGTCAAAATCTTAGTTCTTTTTAGAATGTCTGCACTTTCGCTGACGCAACAATAATTTCACTAGACATCTCTTAAATTCCTTTAGGTCAACCCTTTCATTCCCTCTGTAAGTTTCTTTTTTTTCGCGCTTAAAGGTTTGCCATTCTGAATTCTGCTGGCTATGGCACGTCCTTTTCAACCCCAGACCATAGTCTTTTAGGTTAAATCAGTACGTATTGGCCAGGGCATGGATGCGTGTATCTGTTTGTAATGTGCTCTTGTGTGTGTTTCACTATGGCAGTTTTAATGTACAGTAGTTTTGCACATCCTTTCTGTGTGGGGAGAGGTGGTCATGCCGAGACAAATGACCGACATACAGTCAAACTGGACACGAGGTGATTTCCAACCGGGCATGCTGTGATTACAAACCTAGCATGCGCTCGATTTGCACTCCTACACCTCACACTTCTCTATATTCTCCACCTGTCTCTTGTCTTACTCTCTCTCTCTCTCTTCTCTTCTCTCCTCTCCCTTTCCTTCTGTGTCTTTATTTCACATAGCCTGCTCTTCATTGAATATTTCCACGGCGGAGTGCCATCTCCATTGCTTTAGTGGTGATTGTTACTTTGCAGTCTCTCATAAGATATACATTTGATGGTGGAGGTAAACGGTCCTTTGGTAGGACACCATATAGAGGAAGAGGCATGAGATATCTCTTAGGAAATCTTTATAAGTAGTGTTGCCCCACCAGAATATGTAATATTGTTTCATACAATTATATTATGTATTATATTGTTTCGTGTAATTCTGTTATATAATATATATATAACATATTACTCAATGCAGTTCTATTATAATAACATAATTTTGCAGGTAATTCTGTTATGACCCTCTTTTAAGCGCATTGGCACATATGTCGCATTAAGTAAATATGAGCAATGTTATTATGTCGCTATTATAGGCGACCACACTCTGCAAGGTCTCAACCAGACTATTGAATTACGTGGCAACATCGATGCAGCTTGAAATGATATCACAGTTAACACTATCATGTGCAATTCTGTTCGGCCGTACTGTGACTTGATAGCATGCATTGCTGAAAGCCCTCATATTTTAATATATATGAACTACTTGTTATTAGGCCTAGCGTCTTAATGTTTCAATAAACAATAACGTCGTCTATCGTATAGCCATACATCAATAAACCAAAGAGGCTGTTTATTTCAATGCAACATTTATGAGGTATTTATTGAACAATTAACATTTCATACATACCAACCATAAGTGAGTAATAGTTTCATTTTTACTAACAAACCGTAAATGTAACAGCGTGAAACAGATTGAGATGACGGCCTTTGTCAAACAACGCCAGATTGAGATGACGGCCTTTGTCAGACAACGCCAGATTGTGCAAAAAAATAAGTTGGTCATGGGGAACTTGTCAGTCTCATCTGGTCCCATTAATAAAACTGTACATATAAGATACTCAAAGGTAGTGACAATAATTTGTTATAAAAACCGCAGCAACAATTGAACTACAGTTGCGAGTGTTTCGTATTTGCATTTCTGTTGTCAAATATGGCATTTGTAGCAGAATAGACACAACGGCGCGTCCAACAGACCTACTCATATTTTGTCCCAGATGGCCAGAAGGTGTGAGTGTTATAGTTCTCTGGAAGTGAAGACAATTTTTTTTAAAGTAAGTAGTGTGACCTTTACAGAACGTCGCGTCTTACAACCGTCACCTTTTTGGCTGTTATAAGTTTCTTGGAAAGTTGCACAGGATGGGTTGCCATTACTTTCCGTACGCGGAGGAGCAATCACCGAGAAAAAAAACCAAACTGAACACGGTGGAAATCAAACCTGGCGGTTTGGGATTGTGAAAAACCGAGCTAGTTTCATCCCTAGGCTATGCAGCCTCCTTTTCTGAAAGTGCACATTTTTAAATAGTCCTGATGGCCTTTCCTTCCCTGTTCTAGCTGCGTTAGATTGACCATTGTTGTAGTCTGCGTTGTGAGACATTATGGCCAGAATAGTAGAGTCACAACAGGTTTGCAGAAACTAGTACATCACGTGCATATCTGAAGCCACACTAATGTTAAGTGAGTATATCCTGAGCATTTCAAGTGAAAGGGTTCATCAGAGTTTCATACATCCCCTACTGTCAGAAACTGTCATCTGTCTTTTCGTTCCGTACCAGTCAATTTCAACACTACAGCTAAGCCCTTGAGGAGCGTGTGACCGAAAGGTTTCAATGCCTGCATGTTCGCAAGGAGGGCAGCGGATCGAATCCTTGATAAGGCATATGTTGTTGTTTTTTTTTGTTGGGGGTGAAAGGAACACATATAGTCAGCACATGACGTGGCGTCAGCACTGTCGAAGTCGCCTGTAGTCCTCGACCTTTAAAATCTTTCGACTACACCGGCATTGAGAATAAAGTCGTACGGCAGCTAACTCCTTTGCAGCAAGATTGTTGCCAATTCATTTTGTGCTTTTCTGTAATTGTGTTTTTGTGTCATACAAAAACGAATTGTTCACAATAATACTTTCAACGTCATGGCTGATGCCAGTTATAGACATTCAACAGTTTAGTAATGGCTATAATAAATATGTGAATGTGTGAAGGAATTGGTTTCATTGCATACATCACAAATAGCACACAAGTAATTAGAAACGGTCAGACCAAGCTCACTTGTACCACGTGAGAGCATCAATAGATATACATGGTGGAAATAATCATGATATTGGGATGCAAAAAAGGGACCACGTCGAACTGTTTAATAACCAAGGCACGATTTAACTTATAGAAGATGCTCACTTCTATTTCTAGTGATCTACATTTCTTGTCCAATTATCTACATTTCTTGTCAAATGATCTACATTTCAAACTGCATTGGGACGTAACTCACACTTATATGTACAGTTTTATTAATGGGACCAGATGAGACTGGCAAGTTCCCCATGACCAACTTATTTGTTTGCACAATCTGGCGTTGTCTGACAAAGGCCGTCATCTCAATCTGGCGTTGTCTGACAAAGCCGTCATCACAATCTGGCGTTGTCTGACAAAGGCCGTCATCTCAATCTGGCATTGTCTGACAAAGGCCGTCATATCAATTTGGCGTTGTCTGACAAAGGCCGTCATCTCAATCTGGCGTTGTCTGACAAAGCCGTCATCACAATCTGGCGTTGTCTGACAAAGGCCGTCATCTCAATCTGGCATTGTCTGACAAAGGCCGTCATATCAATCTGGCGTTGTCTGACAAAGGCCGTCATCTCAATCTGGCGTTGTCTGACTAAGCCGTCATCACAATCTGGCGTTGTCTGACAAAGGCCGTCATCTCAATCTGGCGTTGTCTGACAAAGCCGTCATCACAATCTGGCGTTGTCTGACAAAGGCCGTCATCTCAATCTGGCATTGTCTGACAAAGGCCGTCATATCAATCTGGCGTTGTCTGACAAAGGCCGTCATCACAATCTGGCGTCTGACAAAAGCCGTCATCACAATCTGGTGTTGTCTGACAAACGTCGTCATCACATTCTGGTGTTGTCTGACAAACGTCGCCATCACAATCTGGCGCTGTCTGACAAAGGCCGTCATCACAATCTGGCATTGTCTGACAAACACCGTCATCTCAATCTGGCGTTGTCTGACAAACACCGTCATCAGCAAAGAATTAGAACAATATTACAATAAACCTCCAGTTCAGATGGATGGGGTAACAACTGAGTACCAGAAACATGCAACGAAATACTACAATACACATGTGATACTATCCATAACATGGTTACTAGTGGGAGCTGAATATTAGCAGAATTAACATCACAATGGTATATTATAATTAATACTTAGTGTTCTAAATATTCAGAGGCGCAACGACAATATACAAATTATTTAAAAAGTGAAGACAAATGTTCAGATTAAAGTAGAACAGAGAACGGTACATTTGTTAGTCAATATAAATGTTGACGGGAAAAAAAAGAAGTAGTAGCATACAATTTACAATAAGAATAGTAACATACGAGAACCCGTCTTTCAGTCAATCAAATACATTGTCTGGTTAAGGACTGAATAATCGAAGACACGAACAAAGCAATTTCCTTAGGTTAACTGGAAGAAATAAAACAAATGTAAAACATTACACATTCGAATGGCAGTGAGTCAATTTAGTAAATTTGGTTATAATACGTTACGTTGCCCAAAGCTGTTTCCGCGAGGGTTTTCTGTAACAGAGATGAAAATATAACTATTGCCACGCAGAAACAATGCTTGCTTTGTGTGGCTGACTACTAACAGTGCGGTCTAACCAGTATAAGGAAGTCTCACCTACTCATGCCATTGTACATATTGTTATTCACACCAGACAAGCGTCAAAAATGGAGTTGAAAGATAGCTCTGAAAACAATACTACATACATATTATTTGCTCATTTCCGTGACACAAGGTAAAGGTAGACGCAACAGGGTTAAAATAATATAATTATGTTTCCATATATTATAAAAAGACGAAGAAGAAGATGAGATGAAAAAAAAGAAGAATGTAAAACTACATTTTACTATTTTTTTTTTTTTTCACTTTTGGTATTACGTTTTGCAACATTCTTTCTCAAAGCTAATCCCAGTAACATGTTTTATTCATTAATGGGCTTCTGTGGAATAAACCTCAAGCCGATAAACATGACAGATAAGAAAATCAACATTGAAACACCCAAGCCTATGGCGCATTTCCACAATTCAACGTCCCCTAACGCATACTCTCTCAGAATTTCACTACCGTCTTTTTTCTGGAAACTGCTGCAGTTTGGCGTGGCACAGTCATAGAACTGTAAACCATCTATTCCAATTACGCATAAGGCTTGGTAACTCCAGCGGAGGTATGATGCTCCCGATATCCACTTAGTTTCTGGGTAAGAAAGGAACAAGTTAATATTATTTTTATTTTAACCAGTTAATATTATTTTCATTTGAATGTGCTAAACACATGATTGATAACCAGGCTGTTGAAGATAGGACCAGTTGTAAGCTTCCAAACAAATCGTTATTTAATGTGACTAAGGAAGCTTTGTCTGTCCCCAGTGGAGTACCTAGAGTTGGTGGGACAGCTTGAGTGTTTCGTTAATCACAGGAGTTTATCGGCTGGAGACTTGTTTTTTTGGTAGGTTCAACCAAGCTGAACTGGTCACCAACGGACCTCTTCTTCTTCGTTCTTTTTCAGTCTCCAGCTACCAAGCCATGAACAGGGATTTGCAAGTAGCCGGATGTTGTCCAGATAACAGAATGCGTTGTGTCGCTAGTTCACAGCTGGAGTGCGATATTTGCACCTTTCGGCCCGACACATCGGTCTTCAGCAGGGACCAAGGGACTAAAAGTGCACAACCATTCTCCAGGTTTTGGGAGTTGGGTTAGTGCTAACAACCCAAACCTAGAAAGCGGTTACACAGACCGCAACACATATTAGAAATACCAGTACTACGGACCAGAATCTCGAGGACCTCATACAAGCGAAGCATTGGCCTCGACCTGATGAAAGTCATCCAATGGAAGTCAGGCAGCCGATAAATCTTCTGACGATGAAGGCAAACACCAGAAGTATGTCTTTGAACATCAGAAACCTTTATGAAACGAGAAAGACGAGCCAAGTTGTCAAGAAAATGAAACTATACCAGTTAAGCTGCCTGGGTCTTGCTGAGGAAAGATGTAACGGTGCAGGATCCATCACAATAAGTACAAAGAAACCATCATATGTTAAAGGCATGAGTAGTAAGACCATGCACACACAGAGGTGATCTTCTTCATGTTGTCAATAGAAGCAAGGGAGGCACTAATAAAAATGGAAGCAATATTGCGTAAAATAATAACAGCAAGATTTCACTCAAAAGAAAGACAAACAACAATCACACAGTGCTACGAGGCAACAAACAATGCTGATGACAATGCCAAATTTGATGTGCTCCAAGAAACTCTGGACAAGCCAACGAGGAGGGATATCATTTAGTAATGGAAGATCTAAATGCAAAAGTTGGTACGGACAACTACAATTATGAATCGATTATAGAAACAAAATGGCATTGGAAACAGAAATGAAAATGGGAGAAGCTTTGGCATCTTCTGTGACTTTAATGAACAGGTTATTGAGGTACCATCTTCCCACAGAAAAGTGTACATAAGGTCACCTGGTGTTCACCAGATGGGCACACCCTAAACCAGATGGCCATTTCACAATTGATCGAAAATGGAAACGATTACAGGAATTGAGGGTAAAGAAATGAGTGGGCGGAGCTTCAGACCATCACCTGCTCTTAGCGAATTTGGCAATAAAACTGAAAGTTCTCAAATACGTCTTAAGTCCATGGTTTCAATGTCTCCATTAATTTTGCAGACAACTATTGGTGTGGTTCTTTTCCCCCCACATACAAACCTGAGAACTTGATTTTGGATTTGATTCAGTTTCTTCTGGGTTGTTTTGCTCATTGTGGTTTGTTGTGGTAGATTGTAGTACAAAACTGATTGGATATATCCCAGGTAAACCTGCCTTAGATTCCCCTTTTTCTCAATCCCCATCCCCCCAAGGTGGTGTTTGTAGTGTGTTTGACCAAATTCAGACGTCTGCTGGCCTTGTCTTACATTTTGTATGCCAAAAAGATTGAGCAAAAGTAATCTGTCAAGCTCGACTCTTAAGTATAACAGACCTTCATCTCTGGTCAGTAACTGCCCATCGAGTTTGAGTTGGTACACTTTCTTGTTTACTTCTATGCTTCTGGCGAAGACGGTGTATACAGTTTTACGTGTGTTTATTTGTACGTTCCAAAGCCTGAAGTACACTGCTATTATGGCCAGGGCTCTATTTAACTGTTTTGGTCTTTATGTGTGTGCATTTTTCTGTTGTCCAGATGAAAATGGCATCTGTGTGCAGCGTCTTTTGAACCTTCAAGGTGGGGTGGGGGGGGGGGGGGGGGGGTAGTGTAGGTCATTTGTGTAGCTGAGGGAAAGGGTGCGACTAATTACAGATCCTTGAGGTAATCTCTCTCCTAGTGTGTTTTTGATTGATGTGATGCCATCTATTGTTGTTTGTATTGCTCTAATTTTCAAATAAGGCTCTAATGAAAAGGAACATTTCCTTGTATGCCCATTTTTGTCATTTTATTACAAGTCCGTGCCTCCATATTTCATCGTATGCTTGTTGTAGTTAAATGAATATTGCTGTGGTGTGTTTGCCTTCTTGGAAACCGTCTAGAGTTTTCTGAACAAAAGGAAACAGTTGATCATCAGTTCTGTCTTTTCTTGAGCCGGCCTGACTGTCATCAATTATTTTGTTGGTTTCTCGCCACCAGTATCCTCTGTGGTTCATCAGTCGTTCAGCAAGTTTACCAATTGTTGATGTCAGTTATTAGGCTGGTATGTAATTTATTGGGTCGTTCGCTGGTTTATTTTTTTTCTCAAAATGGGTAAATGTTTTCAGCAAGTCATGCTTTTGGAACTGTGCTTTCTTACCAACTTGTGTTGATACAGTTCCGGAGGACAAACTTTGCTTTTAAGTGGAGGTCCACTTTCATATTATTAGTAATGGTGGCAGTTGTCCTGCAGCCGTATTGTTCTTCAATTGTCTGCTCATTATCTATTCCACCGTTAAGCTACATAGCACCGACAGCAGCAGCCAAGACAACAACAACAAAAGATGTATGGATGTCTGTACTTACCGGGCAACATGCTATCCAGATTAATGAAAAAGCCGGCACCCATAATGAACAGAGAGAAACACGTCTGTGCCAATATACTTGAGATCTGGTAGGTGGGTAGAAGTGTGGCACACATCATAGCTAGCGAGCGGGACGTGAACACGGAAACTGAGACGAACAGGAAAAACTGAAAATAAATATAATTGGTGACATTCGTTTGGAGTCGTTCTTAGAAAGTGGGAAATAATCGAATCAGAGAAAGCAAACAATGGCGCCATCAAAACCAGAACAAGCTCTATAAACATACACATAACATCATTCTGACTATTGCTTTCTTTGGATATTCAAATTGAAGTCTCAAAGTTTACAAAACAGATACTCAGAATGGGAAGCCTGGAGAACTGTGTTACATCAGGGTCAGGATATGAAGAGAAAGAGGGAAACGTAAGATGTCTTCTTCTTTTTCATAGTTCATACTGAAAATGACACTGTGTCATAGTTTACAGCGAAGCTACGATCTCTCCGCTTTTTAGCTCGTCACATCCGAAGTCTGCTACCTTTTCGGGTACAAGGTTTATCTCTTAATGCAATCCTTATTCTCGTAGCCAGACAGCTACTGCAGCCTGTTTCCAGGGTCGCCTCTTGGAGACGCAATAAGGCTTGCTCAGCTCTGGTTTCTGAACCTGATGCTAGCAGCCATATATAAGTCGTTGGCAGCGGTCAACTTATTCACTGTGCTGCATATTCAGTGCCAAGGAGAGAAATGATGTGGTTTGACCAGTTAGTTAAGGTAATAGAAGACACTATAAATATTTACTTACAAGATTGATTCTCGTGTCAACCAGAATAGAATCACAGTTTCTATCTATCGATCTATCTATCTATCTATCTATCTATCTATCTATCTATCTATCTATCTATCTATCTATCTATCTATCTATCTATCTATCTATCTATCTATCTATCTATCTATCTATCTATCTATCTATCTATCTATCTATCTATCTATCTATCTATCTATCTATCTATCTATCTATCTATCTATCTATCTATCTATCTATCTATCTATCTATCTATCTATCTATCTATCTATCTATCTATCTATCTATCTATCTATCTATCTATCTATCTATCTATCTATCTATCTATCTATCTATCTATCTATCTATCTATCTATCTATCTATCTATCTATCTATCTATCTATCTATCTATCTATCTATCTATCTATCTATCTATCTATCTATCTATCTATCTATCTATCTATCTATCTATCTATCTATCTATCTATCTATCTATCTATCTATCTATCTATCTATCTATCTCTCTCTCTCTCTCTCTCTCTTTCTGTCTGTCTGACTGTCTGTCTGTCTATCTATCTTGTCTGTCTGTCTATATGTCTGTCTGTCTATCTATCTATCTGTCTGTCGGTCTGTCCGCTGTCTATCCGCTGTCTGTCTGTCAAATGTACTACAGAGTAATCCGATTTTCCGTTTGAAGCGGGTTCAACATTAGCGTATCGTTAAAGATAGATCGAAAACTGATGCAGAAGCTGTGGGTCTACCACCTAGAACTGGAGCAATATGTAGAATGTGTCTAAAGAATGTGTGGAAAAGAAGAATCAGAAAAAGACCAAGAAGAAGAAGAAGAAGCTCAGACCATTATTCCAACAAACAGAAAACGTACCATAAAACATGTGTAAGGGTCAGTCTTCAGACCAGCCATGCCGTAAACAGGGATACAGTAAATCAGAACATACACAAGATGGAAAGGCACATCGCTGAATATCTGTGTACATAAAAATAATGGAATTATTATCAACGTGTCAAACACTCCCACCACTAGTGACATCCTCATTATCGTCCGCTTTACCACATTTCAGATTTCTGCCAAAAGAACATGAAATGGACAATTCATGAATAAATTACGAATAAATTGTTTGCGTAATTTGAAGTTTTATCTTACGTTTGGTGAATGGACCTTTCAGTCTCAGACAATCTTGCTGGTTATGTCAGGGCGTTTAAGCCACTGTGTATGTGTCTCTCTGTGTATGTGTGCGTTCGTTTGTCTGCGTGTGGGTTTTCGTTACCTGCTCTTTTTTTTCACCTTTGATCCAATTTCTACATTTTATTTATTTATAAATTATTATTTTTTAACGTAGTAGAGACACACCAGTCTTGGGAGAACGATAATGGAAGGTATCCGTCGGGCAAGAAAGGCGGAGACAGACCAAGAAGCCGATAGCACCAAGATGTCAAGGAATGATTGAGCATGAATCTGGAGTAGACTGAAGGTTTAATAAGAGATCGAATTTCTTTCAGAAGGGCTGTGAATGAAGCGATGTTCTGCAAAGGACATGATTATGATGATGATGGTAACGCAACAAAAAAAAACAATAGATTGAAGAAACAAGACATTCAATCACTATCGCTTGGCATTTCAGAAAAGTGATCAGATCATCTCAGTTGAGTGCAATACAAAGGGCATGAATGCTGGGTCCGGAAATTTTGTTGTTGTTTTTTTTTGTTTTTGTTTTTTGCGTTCGCCTTATTTCTCTAACCCCAAAGGTGGTGTGCGTTGCACTGTGGTTTTTTTATTTTGCGCCTATCGGCCCAGTGCATCCGACTTCAGCATGCATTTTATGTAAGGTCTGCTTCCTTCTGCATTTTCTAAGGGTTTGCTTCCCCGGGGTAACGGCCGGTGCTGCGATGGAGATCGAACCCAGCACCTTCGGATTGTGAGCCGTGCCACTTAACCACTAGGCCACGTCGTCCCCTGGCTCCGGAAATGACTTGATTGTCTGTAATATAGTCCTGCCAGCGAATTTAATTTAGAGTAAACGCGTCTAGCAGGCTGCACGGAAGTGAATCAACTTCCTAGTGTCTCCAGCGTGGACAGTTCAGCTATCAGACACGTAGAACAGGGTGGGGGAGAATTGCGGGACGGTGGACATGCATCTTAGCCGTTCCGCTGATCCCTCGACCTCCTAACGCTGTTGGCGACAGTCTACCGTGAAGCTGTGTTGGCCTCTGCTATACTTGCCAGCTCCCCAACTCTGCTATACTTGCCAGCTCCCGAACTCTGCTATACTTGCCAGCTCCCCAACTCTGCTATACTTGCCAGCTCCCCAACTCTGCTATACTTGCCAGCTCCCCAACTCTGCTTTACTTGCCAGCTCCCCAACTCTGCTATACTTGCCAGCTCCCCAACTCTGCTATACTTGCCAGCTCCCCAACTCTGCTATACTTGCCAGCTCCCCAACTCTGCTATACTTGCCAGCTCCCCAACTCTGCTATACTTGCCAGCTCCCCAACTCTGCTATACTTGCCAGCTCGCCAACAAGAACATAAACTCTCTCCCTCGTGCTTCCCAGGCATATGACTGTCAACTGGCCTTCTAATTGTTGTCCCCTCCCTGTAACCGTTGCCTATTTATTCGATTTACCTGGTGCTGGTTGGAACATGACCTCCATTTTCTTTATACGAATGGTCAAACCAAAATCGGTACATGCATAAGAGAACCGGCCCTGGCTTTCTGTATATTCTCTTCTCAACTATTTTACAGACCACAATCACTTGCAAATAAGAGTTCGCATATCTTATCACGCACCACACTAGGGGACTGAATAGACTGTCAATCATGTGGATCTTAATGGCTGCAACAATCGCTGCTTTCAAATGAGCCCGTCAGTATGGCTGCGAACATCATAGCGAACAGGGTTTGGGCAGATACACATAACGAACAGGGTTGGGGCAGATACACATAATGAACAGGGTTGGGGTAGGTACACATAATGAACAGGGTTGGGGCAGCTACACATAATAAAAAGGGTTCGGGTAGGTACAAATAATGAACAGGGTTGGGGTAGGTACACATAATGAACAGGGTTAGGGTAGGTACACATAATGAACAGGGTTGGGGCAGGTACACATAATGAACAGGGTTGGGGCAGGTACACATAATGAACAGGGTTGGGGCAGGTACACATAATGAACAGGGTTGGGGCAGGTACACATAATGAACAGGGTTGGGGCAGGTACACATAATGAACAGGGTTGGGGCAGGTACACATAATAAACAGGGTTGGAGTAGGTACACATAATGAACAGGATTGGGGCAGGTACACATAATGAACAGGGTTGGGGCAGGTACACATAACGAACATGGTTGGGGCAGGTATACATAATGAACAGGGTTGGGGCAGGTACACAAGCTCCCATCATGGGCACATTGGTGATGAATAGAAATGACATTTTGAAATCAATCAATGACCGCCTGCTGGATGAGGACACCGCAATAGATGAAGCAGAAATCCACAGACTGCAAAGTATCGACATTAAACGAGGTTCGAGCGGAGTGGGGCGCATGAGGTGATGGCACAGGAGAGTGTACAACCAGCAAGCTACAGGGACCTTCAGCATCCATACCTTGCGCCATTTGATGAGAGAGACTGAGCACCTATGGGTATGCTCGGAGTGCAGTGACGTCGATTCTTAAAAACAGAACATAATGAACAGGGCTGGGGCAGATACACAAAATGAACAGGGCTGGGGTGGGTACACATAATGAAAAGGGCTGGGGTGGGTACACATAATGAACAGGGTTAGGGCAGCTACACATAATGAATAGGGTTGGGGCATGTACACATTATGACCAGGGTTGGGGCAGGTACACATAATGAACAGGGTTGGCAGATACACATAATGAACAGGGTTGGGGCAGGTACACATCCCTGTTTCAGGCCGTTTAAAAAAAACCACCTTAAATGATGTACCCGTCTTGAAGTTGTCCAGTACTCGTACACGCACACCTTCATGGAACTGTTCCACAAATGTGCCATGGCAGAAAAATTGTAATTTGATCGGAATAATTCACTTCTGCTGACAGCATGAAATGCTTTTGTGAGGTCAATAAATGTGGTGTATAAATCAGTTTTGTGAGCCAAAGAACAAGGTATACAAATCACAGTTTTTTAGGACAATAAGCGTGTGATGTAAATCCTCGACTCCACACTGATTTTCCAAAAGGTCATTGTTGAGCCCAAGATGTTAACTCAGACGTTGAGCAGTATACATCGCTAGAATCTTGTCAGAAAGACGGGAAATCCCACAATGATTGTCACATCCCTGATGGCTGCTTTTTCTCTTATAAATACGAAGCATCCTTCCCTTCTTGTTTCACTATCCATCAATCTACATAGAGTAGAAGAATACAATGACCTTTATGGGAAAACAACGGTAATATAAAGAAAGGGGTAAAGGTTTGTTCCTTTGCAGTTTCACTACTGGTGGGGAATAGTTGTTAGAGACTTGAGAATACTAAGTCGCAGCTTGTATGACGTAAGGTGGTCAATTCCTTTCCTCACTGCCTTTTAATTCCCTTGGTTGTGGGAGTTGAATCCCCGTACCTTTGCCGGGAAAAGCGAGGGCTGTACCAATGCGCGAATCAGACGTTCAATGCTAAATGTACCATCTGTTGTAATTACTTCTGCTGGTATTGCCTCAGCTCCAGGGGCTCTTCCCTGAGAAAGAGTTTTGGGCTACTTTATCTTCAATGATTAGTTCGCATATAGCCACGCTGATCCCAATCTTCATTTATGGGGAATGGATAGTTGAGTACATTGCAGAAATGTATTGCGCATTTGCCATGGATCTGGCTTTTATCTGTTATTAGCAATCCATCAGCATCGTGAACTGAAGTGTTACCAGAAGGTTGTGGGCCATAGAGTGTTTTTAACCACCTCAAAAAACCTTTTAGAACCAGGGCGCTAAGCGAACTTATTGATCTCGTCTGCCCGTTTGCTTAGCCAGCAATCGCTCATCTACTTTAGAGTTGCCTGGACTATTCTATGAGCGGTAGTAGAGGCGTTTTCATTTAAGGTATGCAGTATCACTTTGAAGGATAGTTTGCGCTTCTCTCTTTTGGTCGAATTAGAACTGGATTTCATCAAAATCTTCATTGAACCAGTCCTTGTGTTTGTGCGTGGATGGATCAAGATGTTTTAGCACTTTAGAGCAAGCAGTATCCATTAGAATTGCTAAGTTTTGATCGAGGCTAGAATTTCTAAACTGAAACGTGTCTAGTCTAGGTTACAGCTCATGGGTTAGCTGTTCCTAATGGATCCCCACTTCAGCTTTTCCACAATTAGTTTTCTCCGATAATTTTTTACTTGGGCCGCCTCTTAGGTTGGACATTCAAACTCAACTTGGTGATGACAAGTGGACAGTCGGTCAAACATTCCGTACCTCAGATACGCTTAGAGATGTTTATGTCATTTTGGTGCCGACAACTTATAATAATGTAGTCGATACGACACGAGTGACAAGGTCTAGGGAAGTACATCTACTTGCTCCTATTTTGAGCTTGGTGTTGGGAATGGTAAGATCATGTGTGGAACTAGTCTTCAGTTATATTAGGCCGGTGTAGTTAGATTTTTCAATGTTAGCCTCCCCAAACCATGTCCATTTCAAAGAGGCTATACTGATGTTGTATTTAGTCAGTTCTCTGTCGACTAGTGTGGTCCTCCGTTCTGGTGTGAGCCTTAGTATTGCCCATAAGCATGGATATATCTCATGTGGCAAGTGCGATAAGTTATATTTATATTTCAACCGCTGTAGATAGAATGTCCTTCATCCACGGTGTGCTATTCAGACAATTGTGAAGGCAACTTTTAAAACTGCTTCGTCGGGAAACGGAAGTGGCTCATTGGGCTGACTAATTTCATCGAAGACGACCATATGGCCCGAACTTCTTGTGTATGCAGGTCTGCGACTACAGCTACTAGTGTAACTTTACCTGCTGCTTCGCTGCTCTCTCAACTACAGCTCCTAGTGTAACTTTACCTGCTGCTTCGCTGCTCTCTCATTGCCACATGATCTTGGATGATTAATGTGAAATATAGGTGATGTCGTGAGTTGCGCTCGAATTTGATTAAAATAGTAAATATCTGCGTAGAATCAGTCTCACTCTCTCGTCTGGGCCAAGCATGGTCTAGACATTGTCGAGATGGCATTTGAAGGATCCGGATGCATCAAATGACCAGGCCTTCTTCCGTGTCTGATCAAGTCCCGCTGTTGTCGCCTATTTGACTGTTTGACATGATTTTTGTCTTGTCTTCCCAATTCGCCAAGGCCAGGCTTCACATGCATGTGTATACATGCTCTATTTCGTTGAAGAGACTCTCACACAGCTACTCACACCTAGTTCAGCTCGCTAGTCGAAGATAGCAGGAGAGGATCGGGGGTGAGCAAGCAATTTTTAGGGGAAGGTCAACATGTTTCCCACCAGAGGTGCTGCCTCACCATGACCATCCCAAACACGCATGTTACTCACTGGCAATATTTACCCATGACTGGAGGACCAGTCGCATCTCACATGCTCAAAACATTTTCTGTGACAGCTTGACTTTGTGTCGGCCAGGTATCAAATCGCGACGACATGTTGGCTGTTAGAGTTTAATCTGAACAGTAGCTATCGTGTCTATTTCGCTAATTATCATATTTTTCGCTTTCCCAGTTTTAATATTCTTGATTTTTGTTCTATACTTAAATTACCAATTTCTGCAGGTCATGTCCTTTTTAGACAGCAAATGTGTCATTCTCATTTCTGAGATTATTCATTGGATACTCCACCGATAATGAGTCCTGGCTTTTCCTCTATCTGTTGAAAATTGTGATGTAAAGGTTGAACAGACTTTTTCAAATACGGGTACTACTTGGGCCAATACAAATAATGATAATAATAATAATAATAATAGCAAAAGTAATAAAATAACAAACCACCCAATTTTATTATGTATAACAGATGTAAATTGTCTGATTTTTAGTGCAATTTAGTAATCAAATAAAAGTAAGCCGTGTAAGTATTCTCCATTTACTTGTTTACCTTTGCAAAATAGTAGGCAGATGGACTATAAAGTCTGTCTTGTAACTCGAAATACAAGAATCTTCGTTCCTCGTGACCTGTACAGAAAAACATGATTCGCGTTAGTTTATCATCAATGAGTGTTAAAACCCAAAACACAGCAAGTTAGTAGTGGGGACGATACTAAATACAAGTATTGCACACGCCTAAAACATACACAGAACGATATAAAAGGTACAGTAATAGCTAACGCGGAACAGAACCCTTATTTCTTTACGTGGATAAAGTATATGGCCCCGCTGCATGAAAGATGTTAGTTAAGTGATTCAGTAATCTGAACTCTTCCGTAAAACGTGTAACTGCAAACCAAGCAATTCTTTGCGTTACAATTGCAATTATTGAACATAGACCAAGTGTAATTCTTAAGTCCGTATACGCTCTATTACTCAAAAACTTTCTATTCATCAAGCATACGCCGCATATAGACGTGTGTGACTTTAAAAAAAAATTAAAAGTGGTGAATGCTTGGAATGCATTGCCACAGGAAGTAGAGGAGACAGGGACAATTAATGCATCAAGAATAGATTGGATGGACATATCGTTTAGAGCAAAGAAATAAAAATGAAACTGGTTGTTGACAGACTGCATAGTCCTCTATGCCAGCATAAAAACGTTGTTATAGCTTATAGACCAACAATACACATCGTAGAGAGTAGAACCAATATGATAAATGTGATTAGCAGTAAATCGTCAATAACGATGGACACTTTTAGATGCTGATCAAAATAAATTTAAAATGTTAATATCACATCATTCTGAATGAAAACCATCGACCTGATGATTGTAAATTGTCTACTGCCAATTAAGCTATCGCAAGTCATTTACATTTTTATGGATTTGCTATAGATACGAGGGGCAGTATAGTTATAAATAACAGCTTTACAAGAGTTAAAACCAGACATTTAAAGTCGCCCTGCCTGCCAACACACTTAGTGCACCTGTCCACTAGCTTGTTGATGCCGTCTAGAAAAAGTCTTTGATGTGATTTTACCCAATTTTTGCACCGCCTCCATTACCTCGCTGTCAACTGCATTTTGACCCGTCTGCTACACACTTTCCTATAGCCGAGGTCAGCATTGACAATTTTGTGTGCAGTGCCATTACTCATGTTGAAATCTACGGCTATTTCATCAATAGTGATTTGCCTGTTGACACGGACTAGCTTGTCGATCTGCTGTTTCACAATCAGTTGCCACGCTCGCTGGTCTCCCACGCCGCAGTTCATTAATGACGTTTTGTCTTCCGTTTTCAAATTTCATACTCATTCGCAACCTCTCCTCAGACTCAAAACAACTGTCTCCATACTGAACCTTCATTCTTCTGTAGATTTCAGAAGGTTTCACACCTTTTGACCACAAAAAACAAATAACGCCTCGTTGTTCTTTTACTATTCAAGTCGGCAGTTGGTTGGCATGTTGTATGCTATATTGGGCATGCACATACTGCTCGATCGCCACAATCTCTACATGGAAAATTGCTAAAGAGTTCCTTTGTGTCCTGAAATAAAGTTTTCCGTTACATATACGCTTCCATCCATTTTATAATAAATTGTTGCTACTTAATGACTGTCCTTCGTATTTGTTTAGGATGTAAATGGGTTTTCAAACTAATTAAAGCTTCCATGATTTGTTAGTCAGGTGAAGGTGATGTAGAGGGTGACATAGAGCTGACCCTATAATGGCAACAGTTCAGAATAATTAAGAATGCTTCTCCGTGAAATTCACGTTTTTTGTTTTTTTTAGCATCACTTGTTGAAAATGGATGCTATAGAGTATATGTGTTACTTCATTCGCTGCAAGCCAGCCTCGTGCTATATATTACGTCATCTATCCATCTAACACTGACTTACTCGTGCCTCAGAACCACATCTTTTGTGTGTTATAGGCGCGCATTAAAATTGTTAATGTTTTCTCATGGTTTTCGTGTCTTTGCCTTGCTATTTCCCTTAATTGAGTGATGAGCAGGAAGTTTATTCAAACTATCTCATTTTTGTTTCCTAGTACATTAATAACTTGTCTCAGAAATTTCATTCCAAAGATTGTCATTTTCCTATCTTGTATCATGAGCAAGAATCAAACTATAAATGACTAAATATAAACACTTCTTACATGTTACTATAACTGACTAAATATAAACACTTCTTACATGTTACTATAACTGACTAAATATAAACACTACTTACATGTTACTATAAATGACTAGTTAGAAACATTATTTATATGTTAATATAAATGACTAAATATAAATACTACTTACATGTTCCTATGAGACCAAGTATAACCATGTAGGGATACATGACACTAATCATGAACATGACAGATAGCCAGTCACGAATTGACTGCTGGTCATATTTTAGATCGATGTAGACTATTCCGAGCAATAGGGACATTAACAAAGCTTGAATCATGTGGTTTAAAAGTACGACGTAGTTGTCTGCCTTGACACGGATGAATCTTCTGCATGAGAAACAAGCATTTTGCATTAGATTTTTAAATTGGATAAAAATTAAAAATATAATTCAAATAACTTGCCAATTTTATTTAGGGGAGGGGTGGGGGAGGTTTAAGCCAGAATCATTATTGTGATAGGGCAGAAAATGTACACATATTTCATTAAGATTAACAATTGTGGTCATTCACTGGAATATGCATGTTACAGAAGGTGACTAGAGAGGACGGTGCATCGACTTGGCAATCTAGTAATGTTTAACCAAAGTGTTGTAACGTGTTGTAGAAACATAACTACACGGTCTCGTATATGATTTGGCACAGGATTTCTTCACGGAGTGTAACTGTAATGAAAGCTATTGAAGCCAAAAATAAAGGAAGTAGAAATAAATAATAATAGCCAGAGCTTCCTTCTTCCAATGATCAAAACCATTAATGACACATGCTGGATGGAGAGAACTGCGAGTTCTTTTTCTAGTTTCAAACTAAATCTTTTTTCCCCTCATTTATCCTTTTCATCGGAAGTCAGAACGTCAATTCCTCCCTTTCAAAAACTGCCCGACTCACAGATAGATTTCATATAATACAAATTGTATGAATGTAATATTTTTTTTTATACAGAAGGTTTTTATCTCTGAATTCTACTTTGCGGAGACACGCCCTTTCTACCCAGTCCACAGTCCTTTAGGCGATATCAGGACGTATTTACCAGTGCTTAAATGCGTGTGTACGTCTGTGTGTTCCTATGCTCGTTATGGCGACCTCAGTGGTCTGCCCAAACCAAAGTGCAATCGAAAGGCCTGACCTTGAGGGTGGTTTTTAGTATTGTATAAGAGTGTCTTTGTTGAAGAGAGTTAAAGGAAATAAGAGTGAGGCAAGCGGTGGATGATTGAGTATGGGTAAGTATGTATTGTCTTTTTGCCATTTTATTTCCCTCTATTGATACACATCAATAAATGTGGTGTACAAGGCCTGATTTTGTTCTCGATACTTCTCTTGTACTTGGCGAGCGGCAAAAATCATGTCCACTGTTCCTCTTCCGGCTCTGAATCCACATTGGCTTTCTGGGAGGTGGTGGCTTTGTTCAAGGTGTTTGTTGAGCCTGTTTAGCAGTAAGCGAGCTAGGATCTTGCCTGCTACGGAGAGTAGCGATATTTCACGATGATTGTCGCATTCCTGATGGTTGCCTTTTCTTTTGTACAGGTGAACGATTGAGGCGTCCTTTAGCTCCTGCGGAATTTTACCTTCAGCCCACATGTGACAGAAGAGTTCAGTGATCCTTCTGGTGAGGGATGGACCAGCTGTCTTATAAACCTCTGCTGGTATTGCATCAGCTCCTGGAGTTTTCCCTATAGATAGTGAACTGATTGCCCTGTCGACTTCCTCCTCAGTAATGACTTCATCCAACGCCAGGTTCAGTTCCACCTGCAGCATTCGCCGGATGGCCTCTTCATTTATGGACGATGGGTGGTTTAGTATTTTGCAGAAGTGGTCTGCCCATCTGTCTAGAATCTGAGCCTTATCTGTTAGCAGTACCCCATCCGCACTGCGAACTGGAGCATTTCTAGAGGGCTGCGGGCCGTAGAGAGCTTTCAGTGCCTCGTAAAACCGTTTGGTGTCATGACGCTCAGCGAACATCTCAATTTCGTCAGCTCTTTTGCTGAGCCAGGAGTCTTGCATCTCTCTAAGCCTGGTCTGGACAGCTTTGCGAGCAGTATTGAAGGCAGCTTTTGCTGCCGGAGATGGTGTGTCCCTCTGGTATTCCCTGTGCACTTCATGTTTTGCATCGAGAAGGCCCTGTATTTCTAGATCGTTCTCATCAAACCAGTCCTTATGCTTGCGCGTGAGTGGGCCAATGTGTTTAACAGCTGTATCGTAGAGTGTGTTTCTCAATGATGCCCAGTTCTCTTCGATGTCGTTCTTTTCAAAACGAAGTTCAGACAGTCTACCCTCAAGCTCTTCCTGGTGAAACAGCTACACTAAGGCATGTGTGCTCGTGTACTGGACAGCGGTGCAATCTCTAAAACATTTCTAGTATCAAACGGAGTAAAACAAGGATGTGTACTCGCCCCGACTTTGTTCAGCATGATGTTCGCGGCCACGATGACAGACGCCTTCAGATCATTGGAGCTTGGAATACCCATAAAGTACCGCACAGATGGCAAGTTACTCAATTCCAGAAGAATGAGGGCCAAAACCAAAGTGACTGGCGACATAATCAGGGAACTTGTATTTGCTGACGACTGCGCTCTAATGAGCAGCTCAGAACTGAACATGCAGGTTGGAATGGACCAGTTCTCTGCCGCATGCGAAAATTTTGGCCTGACCATAAATGCCAAAAAAACAGAGGTCATGTACCAACCAGCACCAGGCATGCCGTACACAAAACCAGAGACTACAGTCAGCGGGCAGACGTTGAATGCCGTAGACAAATTCACATATCTGGGCAGCACGCTGTCGAGATCTGTCAGCCTAGACGATGAGGTGGCAAGCAGAATAGCAAAGGCCAGCACAGCCTTTGGTAGAATGCGCTCGATGGTCTGGGCACGTCGTGGCATCAGCGTCAAGACCAAACTCAAAGTCTACTGTGCAAACCATCATTCCAACCCTACTATACGCTTGCGAAAGCTGGACTGTATACTCTGGACATGCAAGGAGGTTAAACCACTTCCACACAGGTTACCTGAGGCGAATATTCCACATCCGATGGCAAAATCGTGTCACTGACATCGAGGTTCTCTCGAGGGCTAACATGCCCAGCATCCATGCACTGCTAGAAAAAGCACGACTAGGATGGGCCGGACACCTCGTCCGTATGTCAGACGAGCGGCTCCCAAAGAATCTTCTCTACGGCGAGCTGAGAGAAGGATGGCGCGAGAGAGGGCGCCCAAAGAAACCATTTAAAGACGGTCTGAAGGACTCACTAAAAAGTTGCCAGATAGACATCGACACCTGGTAATGTCTTGCGCAAAACAGATCTGACTGGAGAAGCGCAGTCAAATCGGGTGTAGCTGCCGGTGAAGACGACCGTTTTGTGAAAGCCGAGAGCAGACGCGAGACGCGGAAATTAAGAGCAGAGGGAACACCATCCCCTTCTTCAAACCTCGTGTGCCCGATATGTAGCAGATGTTTTCGTGCTCGCATTGGCCTGATCAGCCACATGCGCACCCACACCCAAAAGGGAAATCTGTGACAAGGATGATGTCGGCGGTCCTCATCGACAACGATGGACAGATATTATTGATACACATTTATTTACTTGGTTTTTTTTTGCAGTGTTTTAAACATTTAATAGTTATAGACAATGTAGATGGGGTTATAACTTCAATAAATGTAGTTTTCTTTATATCTGCCAGATAAATAACTATTTTTTTAATACACACAATCCTGTAGTAAATACAACATGAATCCCAACATTTTCATATAGTAAATAGAGGGAAATAACACATTTAGTATTTTGATCTGTTATTCCCTCATGCCAAATTTGTTTAGGAGATTACTGTTTTGTTCTGTTTTTGTAATTTATTTCGTGGTGTCCCTTTCTGAGATGTAAATTAAATTCCATGTATATATGGGAATGATAATATTATCATATCTCGTGAAGGATCCCCGATAGTGACTTGTAATATGTTGCGCTGATTTACAAATCGGCTCACAAAATAGGATCAGTCAAAATGTAACCTAGATATGATATTCCATTAGCGAGTTTTGTCGTCTTAAAACAAACAGATATGCAAACTTTCAGAAATGTAAATTGAATTTTCATATTTAATGATTAACAAATTAAACTGAAGCATTAATTCTCCTTCAAAATCCTAAAATTCCCTCTCTCTGGAAGCTGGTGGAAGGGAATTCCCCACTGGTTGAGGACTACCGATCTACACTGTTTTCATTGTCAAAATCAGTAAACCACTACGTGCCTAATTTAAATGTAGTACACTCACACACACAAATACACACATATACATATATATATATATATATATATATATATATATATATATATATATATATATATATATATATATATATATACAAAACACAAGTGACCTACTTAAACACAACGCAAAACTGAACCAAAAGTGTCTGTCCTGTGTTGTCTATGTCGGGAACATGTGATGATGGCATCTCCTGAAGGATGTTATGATCAGCTAGGCTGTTTAAATCTTCATCACTAACAACTGAGGACTGCAAGTATAGGAAAACAAGCACGACAGAAATATATTGGTTGTAGCAAAAGTTTTGAAATTTTACAAACAGTAAATACGCAATTGCACCACACGGGTAATTTGTTATAATTGCTAATAATCGAAATTATCTATATTATCTTCAACATCTCATTCCAATGACCGTCCGTTGTTATGTTGACACTGCAATTGACGATTTTTCAATCCATGGACTGTAAAAACTGGTTCGAGCAGGATGGGCGCCTGAGAGGACGATGTAAGATTGCGCAAAACTAACAAGCTGCAGGAGCTTTCACTATCCACCCCGTTTATTATTTGCCGAGGTAGAGACTGGGCACCTGTGGGTCTGCCGTGAGTGTAGTGATGTCGATTGGGTGTAACATAACATAACCATAGTATGTAATAACATCTTCTTCTCCTTCTTCTGCATTCGTTCTGAAAAAAAAGTTGTGACGTCTCGTAGCTTACAGCGAAGTTGCGATGTCTGCGCCTTTTGACCAGAATCATTCGGTTTCAGCTGGTATTTTGGTACTGGGTATGCATTCCCACTGCGATCCATATCCTCTTCTCTAGACTACACTAGTGCAGCCTGTGTTCAGAGTCGCCAGAAAGTAATAGTGGCAATCGATGTCAGAGCCTAAGCTGGGCACCTTTATTTATCCAATACACATTCCTCATTTTTGTGCAATATTTCAGTATAATACATTTACATAATTACAGAATGGGAGAGAACAATATTAGAAAGATAGATTAGGAAAGGTAAAGATGCTGATGGTCCTTGTAGCTCGCTGGTTGTACACTCTCCTGTGCCGTTCTCTCATGCGCCCCACTGTGTTCGAACGTCGTTTAATGTCGAAACTTTGCAGTCTGTGGATTGCTGCTTCATCTATTGCGGTGTCCTCATCCAGCAGGCGGTCATTGATTGATTTCAAAATGTCACTTCTGTCCATCACCAATGTGCCCATGATGGGAGCCTGTGAAGCCAAGATGTCAGCTCGTTCATTGCCCTGAACCCCGGCATGAGCAGGACAGTAGATCCAAGTCAGCGCCTGGAGGTTTAAGGCCTCAACAGCAGCTATCCACTCGTACCTCAGCCATCTTTTCTGTACTTTCTAAAGTACGGCTTGCGCGTCTGTCACGATGACTGCCTTTGTTATAGAAGTCTCAGATATCCATTTCAGTGCTGAGGTCACTGCTTCCGTCTCCATTCTCATACTGAAGGTTGTTGACATGTATGCCCTACTGCGCTCAGCAACGACCTCTCCTCTCACTCTAGCCGAGAAATCCCAGCCTGATGTCCCACTGCGCACGACTGATCCGTCGGTGTATATGACAGCGTCAATCTCCTGGGTGTTCTTAGTTATCAGCTGATTTACCTATTGCTCTGCTCTCTCGTTGTTCCGTTCTCTGTATTCCTTGCCTAAGGTAATGATGACTCTCTGGTACTCTATCATTCTACCACCAGTGTGGACGCATTCTTCCCCTTTGTCTATCGTCTCAGCTGGAGTGACGTATCCGATTGTTTCTCAACCTGTGTCATCCATGACGACCCTCTCTTGATTCTTGATGTCTGAGATACTACTGTGCAGAGGGTGCCGCGTGTCTGTGGTGATACGCATATAAGCTTTGACGTGTGCCAGTTTATGTCTGGATGTCACCAATAACAATCGCAACATGTACCGCATCATCCCAATCGGGATATCTCTAGTGCAGCCCAGAACCAGTCGCATACCTTCATTCTGGATGCGGTCCAACCTTTCACACTGTGTTCTTGATAGTGTGAGGATGCCTAGTCCGAAATCGATGACAATCAGTGAAAAAGGCAAATGCAATGTTAGGTATGATAAAAAGAAATGATAAACATAGGATCAAGAAAGTGATAGTCAAACTGTAAAGCATTAGTTAGACCTAGATTGAAGTACTGTGTACAGGTGTGGAGTCCTTATCATAGAGGGGATATAAACATGCTGGAAGGAATACAAAAAAGAGCGACAAAGCTGATAGTGGGATTCCAGAATTACAGTTATGAGGAAAGACTCCGAAAAACCAGCCTACATTGTCTAGAAGAAAGAAGAATTCGTGGTGACAATACAAGTTTATAAGATGATCAGAGGAATAGATAAATTAGACTATAACAAGTTGTTTTTTTTAAAATACAGCCACCCACAAGAAAAAGAGGGTATAGCTACAAATTAACTAAAGAGAGGTCCAGATTAGATATTCAGGGTCAGGTCAGAGAGTGGTGAATGCTTGGAATGCATTGCCGCGGGAGGTAGTGGAGGCATGGACAGTTAATGCATTTAAGAATAAATTGGATGCGCATAGCTTTTAGAGCAAGGTGATGTAAATGAAACTGGTTGTATACAGACTCTGCAGAGTCTTCTAAAGCAGTATAAAAATGTTAAGGTAAATTATTTGTTTTACTCAACGCTAGGTCCAGTAAGGTCAGTCTATAGGAGGGAGACCCAGCTTTCTGTTGAATATTTTTTTAAACAGCATTCTTCATTTATATTTTCATGATGGTAATGGTTGCGAGGACTGGGCATCGCTACTTGTGTTACACAAACAGGTGTTAAATATAGGTTTGTTTGTAATTATTTAGTAATCTTCATTGCGCACACAAAGCATGGCATTAATTCATGAAGCTAGACAGGTATTTAAACATATTTATTTGTTTCAATATTTATGTAATGACTACTTGGCATATGACTGAAAGTAAAAGGCAGCGAGGAAAGGAACTGGCCATCCTATCTCATACACGCTGTGACTTAGTATAATGAAGTCTCTAACAACTTCATTCCCCGACAATAGTGTAACTGCTATGGAACAAACCTTTACTTTAGAATATATATTGTTGTTGTTTAATACTCATAATGAGTAAGTTTACTCTTTTGTGTACCCTGAAAAGGGCGTTAAGTGGTGGGTTTTAGTAGCTTTCCTCACATCCCGAGCGTGCTGATGAAGGTAGACAGGGGTCCTCCAGACAGTTATGCTATGTTTGGCTTCATTTGTGTGAGGCTCACTACTACCGGACACGTCAATCCTCATCTATTTTTGGCAGACTGCTTTCAAAACAGCCTGTTTCCAGGAACGCTACATGGAAGAGAAATAGTGGTCTTCGTCAGTATTTTGTGCCTGGCCCTGACGCGACGTCCTGTCAGTATTTTGTGCCTGGCCCTGACGCGACGTCCTGGTCAGTATTTTGTGCCTGGCCCTGACGCGACGTCCTGGTCAGTATGTTCTGCCTGGCCAAACTAGCGACTGAATTCCCCTTTAGAATATATAAAAATGTACATTCGACCTTTCCTTTCCGCGAACATGTACACGCCTATCGTATTGATTGCTATCTGCGTCATGCGTACAAACAAAGGTATGTTCACACAAATTTGCGTACACAACACACACATAGACAATTCATTAATTCGTTCATTCACCTGCTTACTCTAATGGGAAGCATAGGCCAACTGTATAGTTTTCAAGAAGTAGCAATCATTCAACTTTTGAGTCTATGTGGAGCACTTATTTTTACTACAGCGAAAATAAGTATCCGAGCTTTTACAGTGGCTCAATGTAATGACAATGATCTTTACATGATATTTTTTGCTAACTGCAAGAACAACTTTCGTTAGTCACACTTGACGACATGCTAAGAATAGGACAGTGAGCAGATTATTTTCATCAGAATAGACAACGCAACACACACACATAGCAATTATATAACTACTTACTAAATTGTTCCTCTTCTAACCCTGATGTGGTGGGACTCGCTGCTATTTTCCATACAGTTTATAGGGTCTGCCCCATGTCCAACCCTTATTATTCGTCTCTTACAACAGGTCTGGCAAGTTACAGTGTACCTATTCCTTGCTTACATTTTGCGCCCAGATAACACACGGTTTAATAATAACAATAACAACAACAAAAACAAGCTTAAAATAAATCAATATAAAGACCATGTAACCGTTGATGCCTGTAGCCTTGGTGTCTGGCGAGGTGTCTAATTGCTCATTGTCCACGGCATGGGATGCACGGTAGGCTTCGTGAAGGTCTTCGACTATCTTTAGGCTTGCTTCCTCTCGTTCTGGGGATGTGCTGTCTACTGTGGCCAGGTCAACTGCAAGTTCAATCGTCGTTTTCATTTAGTATTACAGCTTTGAAAACCATTTTCAAAAAAAATGTTATAAGTTTAAAGATAGAATAGAATAGTTTTTGTTTGCGAATGTACACAAAAAACTATGCCTATTACCAGTTGACAAGAAGACAGCAGGTCGTGGTCTTCAGACTCCACACTGGCCACAATAGACTGAGGTACCACCTATTCAACAAATTGAAGATAGGTGGCACTGACGAATGCTCGTGTGGTACCGGTAAAATGACCGCGGAGCATTTGCTGCAAAACTGCCCGACATACAAGGATCAGAGAGAGCAGATGTGGCCATCACCAGTGGCAACACTAGACAAGCTCTATGGCAGTGTCAACAGCCTCAGGATGACGGCTGCTTTTTTCGGAAAAATAATGGTTGCTGTCTGACTGCATACGATGAAGAAGAAGAAGAAGAAGTTTGCGAATGCCCACAATGAGTAGGTTACTCTTTTGTGCATCCAAAAAGGACATTAAGTGGCGGTTTGCAGTAGCTTTCCTCACATCCCGAGCGTGCTGATGAAGGTGAACCGGGGTCCTCCAGGCGATTATGCTATGTTTGGTTTCATCTACGTGTTACTCACTACTACGGAGATCATGTCGATCTCTCACTTCGTTAGCCAGGCTGCTATGAAAACGGCCCCTTTCCAGGGATGGCTACTAGGAAGCCGAGGTGAGGGTCTTGGCCAGTATATTTTGCATGACCCTGACTAACATGTCTGATCAGTATATTTTGCCTGACCAGACGTTAGTCTTCCTCCTCAATAGAATAGAATAGAATAAAATAGAACAGAATATAATAGAATAAAATATAATAGAATTAGAATAAAATAGAACCAACAATCAGTGTAATGCGATGGTATCGTCAGTAAGTGATGTCACAAACTGGTACGAGATAGCTGAAAGATGTAGTTGGTAGTTTCTTAAGTATCATTAGGTGGCAGCGGCATCTAGCGTTGTGGCTAGTGTATGTTGCAGACACTAAGTGTCACATGCAATCGCACAGTTCAATTACATAATGCGTCCGTTCTCACAGAGTCTACAATGAAACATTAACGTACTATTGCGCATGTTATTTTTTCTCGGGAGGGTGGTGGGAGAGAGAGGTTAGGGGATATAACTTTATATTAAGGATATTCATAACAAAAATGATATCTGTTAACGGTAAAAAGGGTTTGTTGTGTATAACGGTGTATTTCTGTTTCTGTTTCGACGTCACTGCACTGCAGGCATACCTATAGGTGCTCAGTCTATCTCATCAAATGGCGAAAGGTATGGTCCCTGTAGCTCACTGGTTGTACACTCTCCTGCATCGTCCTCTCTTGCGCCCCAATCCGTTCGAACCTCGTTTAATGTCGAAACTTTGTAGTCTGTGGATTGCTGTTTCATCTATTGTGGTGTCCTCATCCAGCAGGCGGTCATTGATTGATTTCAAAATGTCACTTCTATCCATCACTAATGGGTCCACGATGGGAGCTTGTGAAGCTAAGATGTCAGCTCTTTCATTGCCCTGAACCCCTGCATGAGCAGGACAGTAGATCCAGGTCAACGCCTGAAGGTTTGAGGCCTCAACAGCAGCTATTCACTAAAACGGTGTATAAGTGTATCGAAAACATTTTTCTCAAGGACGTGCACAAATTGCTGATGATGCCCAGTCTGCTGGTCATGTTCAGATTTCAACAGACACGTCTGTGTCGCGGGTGGGGGCAAGGATTCAGATTGGAAGGCGAATAAAGATAGACAGTGTAGCCGCTGCAATTTGATGTTCGCATGGTGCAGCCTACAGCATAATGCACGATCGATGGAATTTTCAGTGTGCTCACGATTAGTGCCCAGAAAACAGACTGACGAACACAAAATTATCAGAATTGTCGTGCTATTGTACTGCTAGGTTGATCGATGGATTAACATGATCGCTGAACGGATTTTGTTTTGTATATTGTTTGAAGAAGCAAAGAAAATGTCTTGATATATTAGTTTATTAGGTTGATTGATTGGTTGGTAGGTAGATTATTTAACGGACTTATAAATGTATTTATTAATTAGTTTATTAATTTACTGATTGATTGTTTTGATTGATTGATGATCCAACTGCAATATGTACTGACTCATCGTTTAGTCTGTTGATCGATCGGTCTCTTGATCTTGATGACACGTTCCTCATCGTAGCTGCGGGTCCCAACTTCGTCTCCAGCGGACCCTGTCTTAAGCCACGGAAGTCCAGTGTGTGGTAAGTGCTCTTCTAGAGGCATCTTGGATGTTGAAGCGTACAGCAAGGGAGTCTGACCAACGCACTTGAGGTCTTCTCCGCGGTCTCTTTTTACCTCGGGGGTACCATACTGCTGTTGCTGTGCTCCATCGACCATCCTTTCGTCGCAACATCTGACCTTCCCATCTATGTTTTTACAATGTTTGCATAGATTACCGCATCCTTTACCTGGAACAATCATTGTATGTCAGAATTGTGGAGAATTGTGCATACATTTGGATTCAAAGATTGATACCGACTTAGCGTCTCTCAATGGAGACCTGGGTCACTCTCAATCTGTCCTCTAGTGATATTGTTAGTGCCCGTTTAGGTCTGAAAAAAACATTACCGCTTCAACAAGGGAATAAACCCAGGACCACTCAGATGCGAATCCAGCGCACTAACCACTGCGCTAAGCGGCTCCCTTCATTGATTGATTTATTAAAAAGGAAGCTAAAATAATACCATACTCAAACTTACTACAGAAATCACACGGGTTGGTATGTGGTGGACAAGGAAATCCAAGATTTGCAAAGTATAAAACGATATCCTTGCCCGCTGCGTTGTAGACAAGACGACCTTTTGACAAAATCATCAGGGTATCCACCATGCTGAAGATGTCGAATCTGTGGACAAAAATATAATCCATGGTTATGCCCTTTCGGCACTTACAACATTTGATTTGTAATTATGAACCCAGGAGCGAAAAACAGAACAGGAAAGTACTAAAGCATTTGCTTTTGGCAAACGACCAATGTTTGATCCACCTTAATTAATGAACAAAACTTACAACGTCACATTGTCTCACTCTACTTAAACTGTAAAACGTATGACATAAATATCAACACATGAGAAACAGAGACAATACATATATATATATATATATATATATATATAGAAAGCACACCACACTTGATATTCATGTGGGTGAAACAAAAATGAAGCAGGTACAAGAATGTAGGCATTTAGGGGCTGTTAGTTACTGAGGCTGGCAGACTCGACAGAGAGATGGAGACGAGAGTGCAAACACTGTCACCTACCACCTGTCTCTACTAATAAGACACTCCAAGATTTCTCTCCAAGCAAAAAAGCAGAAATGATAAATAGTATCCTTATACAACCCGGTGCTATCAGTGCCAGACATGGGCATTGAAAAAGGTCCAGGAACGAAAGTTACACCTGCGAAATGCGGTTCGCACGGAAGGTCACTAACAACACCTGAAGAGACAGAATCATAAATACTGGAATATCCGGAAAATGGTTGAAACAATTACCTGCCTACAGTACGTCGAGTAACAGAGAATAAATTGGTTTGGAAACATTGCAAACAGACGACATTGTTCATGCAATCTTCTACAGAAGAACTTCAGGAAGATGGGCGAGAGGTAGACCGAGGAAAAGATGGATAGACAGGATAAACGAAACTTGCCGTAAATTTGGAAAACATGTTACTCGAGCCACGAAAGAGGCGTAAGACAAATACATACCACGACACTGGACTACACCACGGTAGAACGTGATACAGCACAAGTAGAAGATTACGAATTTCTTTTCAGTGTCCGGAAAATGAGTACGATTTTTGGGATATCCATTGTTTTGCTAAACACAGTGGACAAGTGTTGTGAATAGTTCACATTGTCAGATACACACACGCACGCAAACCCATTAGTGCTATATAGGTTAAAGCGTATATGGCCACTGTAACCAACCAAGCATTACGTGAAAGGCTACTAAAGAGGATTAGGCATCAGGCTAGCAAACTCGTTTTGTAATATAATTGCTGTTGCAACAGCACATGCTCGGATACAGGTCAGCTGTAGTGGTGGTTTAATGCTTTCTTTGAAACCAATCGAATAATTATCATCAGGATCGAATCAGGTATTGAAATTCAACAGAGATTGTTGGTTTAGTACATCGATATATGCCTATCTCTTCAGTAACGTGTGTAAGTGGAGAATGAAGTTTGGAAAGCGCAGTGAGTTCTGTGACATACTGTTCTCGACAGAGTCAGGTACAACATAGAGGGACACCCAGATTGATCGCAACAGCTGATGCATCGGGATGAATAATTGCAGAAAGAAATAGCCGCACTCAACACACATCGTCATACTTTATGTGCAGCATTTCCACAAAGTGTCTGAACTCCAGCATTGAATAACCAACGTGGTACATGTAAGGCAGTAGACGCGACTAAGGTATCCGTGTACTTTCTATGGCGCTGGGGGAATCTGTGTTGAATACAATTTAGACTTAGTCAAAAATTGATACAGTTGTCCGCCACTTATTTTTGATTCCGTTTAAAGAAAACAAATTTAAGATGTTCATTTGTAGCACCGTCTTGTACGTGTGTGTATGTGTGTGTACGTGTGTATGTATATATGTGTGTGCGTACGTGTATGTGTATGTGCATGTGTGTATATGCATATGTATGCGTGTGAGTGTGTGTGTTTGTGCGTGCGTCTGTATGTGTGCGGGCGTGCGTACGTGTGTGTATGTGTGTGTATTCGTGTGTGCATTCATGTGTGCATGTGTACAAGTATATGTGTGTGTGTCTGATTAGCGATATCCCCAAACAGCAGTGTCTGATATCGTACTACCGTTGCTTCAGACTTACGTGAATGTGTGTGTGTGGGCATGCCTGCGTGTGTGTGTGTGTGTGTGTGTGTGTGTGTGGGTGTGTGCATGCCTACGTGTGTGTGTGTGTGTTTTCTCTTTTCTAAAATTCCTTTATGTCATAAAGATATCCAACTGAAGTATACGCAAATCTCACCAATCATGAAAAAAATACTGACGAAGTAGGGAAACAATCTGTTCTGAAAGAAATCTCTAGAAACAGTTCCTCTATTACGACACATGGGACAGAAGAGTTAATAGGTAATAGTTGTTTTTCTTGTTACTGATGTTGTTGTTACCGCTGCTGTGGTTTTTATAATGATGGTGCAGCTGTTGTTGTTGTTGATACTGCTGTTGTTGTTGCTGCTGTTGTGTGTATACTGCTGCTATTATTGTTGTTGCTGCTGCTATTATTGTTGCTGATGATGTTGCTATTGTTGCTGCTGCTGCGGCTGCTTGTATTAAGATGTTCACGATCAAGGGATTATCTCTGATAGCAGGTCTCCGCAGTTCTTCCTATATCTCGTCGTGTCCTGAAGAAGCTGGACCAGGACTATCTTGGAATGTAATGTCCATCTTTTCCACAGATTCATCATCACTGAGATCACAGTGGCGATCACCCACGATGTTGACCAGGATATTGTAGCACATAATGTTTCCAGATGCATGGTGTGGAAGTAAGATTGGGTCTTAGTCAGTGCTTTGCACCTGACAATGACGGGAGATGGGGTATTGGTCAGTATGTTACACCTGACAATAGTGGAAGATCGGGTCTTGGTCAGCATGTTACACCTGACAATAGTGGGAGATCGGGTCTTGGTCAGTATGTTACACCTGACAATAGTGGGAGATCAGGTCTTTGTCAGTATGTTACACCTGACATTGACGAGAGCAACTTTGCAGACCCTGAAGGCATGAATGCGCTCTTTCAGTTATGGTTTATGTTGTATTATATTCTAACTTAAGATGTTGTTAGTCCACGGAACAACCTTATTTATTACCCTTATTATCGTACTTATTTAAGACACACCTAGCGAGAAAGAGTGCGTCAATTTTTGTCCTGAAAAACATTGTGCTCTAGATTTAAATGTATGCACCATCATTGCTGCTATATAACATTTCAAGATCTTCCCGAAAAGCAATTTTAAAAACCAAGATATCATTCTGCTATTACTAATGTATCACTCGAACGTTACCGGGGCTGGAAATGTGAGCAAAAAATATCTGCACTGTAACCTATCAGGCATGTTTAAGAGTCGGCGATGAAAGGTTGGCATAGGCTGGGTTTGAAAAAAGCCCTTGTCAGTTTGGCTGTGACGAGTAAAAATGTTTGCTTGATAATTTTTAAAAAAAATTGGTTTTTAATTGTTAATTATTTTTTTAATCGTTACTACATAACGACTTTCACGCGACTATTAATGATATTACGATTCGAATAGATTGTACATAAGCTAGTTTATGATTGTGAATGTAAATAGATTTCTACTACTACAATATAAACTTACTAAAGCCATCAATAAATGGTACTTCAGTGCTAAAACTTCCAAACATATTCAAGGACCCAAACGCCATGTCTCTCACAGCAGTGCATTTTTTCTTCAGAAGATTATAGACTAATACTGTGTAAGTAATACAATATATTTTGGTTTGGTTGCATTGTTATGTAGAAATAAAGGTGAATTAGGTCCTAGTTTAAATTTGTTAACATAAATTGCATGAGTGTAGTCCGACCATGCTGACTGGTGACATTTTTGACTGACTAGTGAGTCACCCTCAAATATTTTCAAACCCTGAGCATGGGGCTGACTACTCTATCGTGCAGAAACTTTTAGTCATAACAATTTCAACAAATATGTACAACATTTATAAGTAGACGTTTGTTTGTTGAAGACATGTGCTCACAGGAAGCTTACAATATTCTGATTTTATTGATTGTATACTAATTTATGTCAAGCCATACTATATTATATTATCGTTAACACAATAATCGCTATTAAATCACCACTATATTGTTGAATATGCTTTCGCCACATCTGACCTTGGCTGATGGATAGACATAATGATTGTCCTCTTCTTAGTGACAAGTTGCGACAAAGTCTGCACTATGTTCCTGGCTGTGAACGAGTCAAGACCTGATGTGGGTTCATCTAGGAAAAGTATACCTGAAGCAAAATGTAATTATGAAGTCGTGTTTGTGAAGATACCAAATGCAAATAAATCAGTGAACATTCAACTTCACAAAGAGAGTTGTTAATGGAACTAGAGACCTCATCATTTAAAACCATTGCTTTTAAATTGTCATTACAAAAATGTGATTAAGGTTTTCTGTAAATGGGAAAGCTGTGATGGTTATTTTATGCTCCTCTTCGAGCACACAGGACGATCAAAATATCAAAACCTCTCTAACTTGTCGTCATAACACATTTCATATACAGCATCAACAATGAATACAGTCTAGTTGTCGTGGAATCTTAGACACAGACAAACGTGTCTACCGCTCCAATAATAAATATTAATAATAGGACAGTAAGTACTAACGAAGCACATGATAACTTGATATAATTATGTACACATACTGAAAGTCAGGCAAATCAAATGTTAACTTGGTAGAATGATGGACTAGTGTACACAGAGATATAAGCAAATAAAGGAAATGCTAATTGGTAGAATGTAGTACATAGATAGACACGCACAACATATGCTAAACTGATTGAATAATGTACATAGACGAACAGACAAATAAAACAAATGCCAATTTGGTTGAATGGTGTACCCAGACTGATAGATAAACAAAATAAATACTAAATTCGTAGAATACTGCACACAGACAAGCATACTAACAAATAAATTAAATACTAAATGGTTGAATGTATCATCATTATCATTGGCTCTTGTCAGACGATAGAAATTGTGCTTTTAGCACAAGGCACGGGCAGAAATAGATACCATGTGTTGCCCATGCAGTATGGTTCCTCTCTCGGTCTGCCTCTCCAAGGGAAAGTTGATACCAATATATTTGGAGCAATACAATTTGCAGAAGCTAACGGATCAGCAATGCTTTATCTGTTCGCCTGTCGGGGCTTCACTCCTAGAACAGCCGTCAAGCAAGGCTAAGGGCCTGGTCTCCCTTGCCACAACACTCAGCTGAGGTTGCCTTTCCTCGCTCTAGAATAAGGCATCGTATCTTCTTGCGTGTGCTCCTTCGCACATCGTCGGATGTCAACTTTGGTAGACGCTGCCCAACTTTCAGAATTATCAGAAAATAGGTTGCACAGCCACATCTGACAAAACTAGACAAGATGCGCCAGTATCTTATCTGCAAGGCTTCAGATGGTTTGAACTCAGATTTGTCCTTTTCCTAGATGATCTGCCTTCCTAGGCTTTCGAGCCCCATCTGCCCGAAACTACTGGTTATAAGGTGGCTCGCTTTCTGCCGCTTCTCCTGATAGTCAAAACAATTCTGAGGGGACGGCGTGGCCTAGTAGTTAAGTGGCACGGCTCACAACCAGAAGGTGCTGGGTTCGATCCCCATCACAGCACCGGCCGTTACCCCGGGGAAGCAAACCCTTAGAAAATGCAGGAGGAAGCAGACCCTTACATAAAATGAATGCTGAAGTCGGATGCACTGGGCCGACAGGCGCAAAATAAAAACCACAGTGTAACGCACACACGCCTTGGGGAATAGATAAATAAGGCGAACGCAAAAAAAAAAACAAAAACAATTCAGACAAACGAGCAAAAACAAATACTAACCGGGTAGAATGGGATGCACGTGCAAACAAAAAAAACAGGTCCCAACAAAATCATGATAACATCATAACACGATTGTGTACATGGACAAACAGGCAAACTAAGAAACAGATAAACATGATAACTTTGTACAATTATGTACATGGGCAAACAAACAAACAAACACATGTTAACTTTGTATAATAATTTAAACCGACGAAAGGTAAACAAGCAAGCACATGATACATTTCTACATTTCTGTACACCAGCAAACGAGTAATCAAACACAGACATGATAACTGTCTATAGTTATGTACACGGACAAACCGATACACACATGATAATTGTGTACAATTATGTACACGGAAAAATAGACAAACTGATCAAACAAATACTAACTTGGTAGAATGAGCAGCTGAATACCGATGCTTACTCTCCGTCTTTCTCCGCCCGACAGACCGCGGATAGTTTCGCTCCCTACCTTGGTGTCTGCTGCATGCTTGAGGCCCAGCTCCACAATAATCTTATCCACCTACACATGTTTAGAAAGTGTCAATCAGCTGTCATACGATCAGCTGTCATACAACCAGCTGTCATACAATCAACTGTCATACAACCAGCTGTCATACAATCAGCTGTCATACAATCAACTGTCATACAACCAGCTGTCATACAATCAGCTGTCATACAATCAGCTGTCATACAACCAGCTGACAATCAGCTGTCATACAACCAGATGTAATCCAATCAGCTATCATACAATCAGCTGTCATACAATCATCTGTCATACAATCAGCTGTCATACAATCAGCTGTCATACAACCAGCTGTCATACAATCAGCTGTCATACAATCAGCCTTCGTACAATCAGCTGTCATACAATCAAAACTATGTTAGCTGTCAGTGGAGTATGGATCTTCAACAAATACACGCCAGGCATCAAATGTTGACCTTCCTCGACATATATTGATGTTTTTAATGACTTAAAGTTTCTACAGGATGAGTGGTAGCTAGCTACATGCACAATTTTCATTAGGTACTTCTTATCACATATCTTGTAGCTTACAGTGTTACTCTTCTTTGCTCCTCTTTAGTGCCGCTGTAACACTAGTCGTGATTGTGAGTATACGTTCTTCATTACTCGAGGAAAGTTGATGTTCTCTTTGTAGGTGTCGTTGATGTATTATTATACGTGTCCTTCCTTCCAGTTTCGTAGCTAAGTCGTGCGGGTCAGGGTCACGTTAAATAAACTGCTCAGGTCTCCACCTCATGTTTACACCGTGTACCTTCTTACAGCAGCCTGGTCAGCAATATAGGGCCAGCACTGTGATCGGCTTAGAAGTAAGTCAACTGACAATTTTAGCGTTGCACTACGGCTAGGAGGACCCAGATTCACTTTTTTTAGTATGCCTCGTAATATTAGACCAGCCTCAACAACCTGCTAGACTAGAAACTTCGTCAAGAGTAAAAAACACGTTTAGTTTCATACAATTACATAAACACACAGCTCGGGAAACCTCAGGCGAGTGGATCGAAAAAGCCTATATAAAACTATAATTACAGTCTTTATTGTCATTGTTAGGGGTATCCATGGGAGGTTTATAGGGCATATAAATAAATATACCCTACCGGTGCAGTCGTTAGGCAATGTGCAGGCTAGGGTATTTAATAATTGATTTCAAAACGCACGTTACTTATGTAAGTTTTGTACCCATGCCCCTTCAATCAGGAGACCGATATCATAGCTATCCGGCCACTGGCTATTCAGCACAATACCTACATCATTCACACAATATATAACAACGGCCACAAAGTATCTATAACGGCCACAAAGTATCTATAACGGCCAAAAAGTATCGACAACAGCCACAAAGTATATATGCAGCCATCAAGTATTTATAACGGCCACAAAGTATCTACAGCGGGAACAAAGCATCTATAAGAACCATACAGTAGCTACAACGTCCACAATGTTTCTCTAACGGTTATACAGTATCTACAATGTCCCTAAAGTATCTACAATGTCAATAAAGTATCTACAATGTTCCCATATTATATCTAACGGTCACAAAGACTACTAGAAGCCAGTCCATGAATGCTACGAATGAGCCGGAAGACATACATCACAATTCCACCAACCGAGCACCGTTAGTCCAACTTTGATTTTGTCGTTCTCTTGCGCTGAAGACTTATTGTGTTGTGTTGTATGCTCCGCGGCGGGTATCACTAGTGCTTTGATTATCGGATGTCCAAAACATGTCAATTCTCTGTCTGTCGATATAGACGGGCAAGTCAGTAAATAGATCACACTGGCTATTTAAAACAAGAACTAAATGGGAAATGATCTTGAACACCACTTATTATTGCACTTACATTGTCCCTTATTTCTCAACATCATTTCCACTAGCATTGATACACTTGTCATATCGTTTTATCAGTGCACGCACAGGTCTACTGAATTTATTCTGAGTTCGTAAGTTAGTCCCCTCTGAGCACACTTTCCGAAAATTCATTTGTCATGCATGATTGTGTAGGATAAACCATCTATCGTAACTCGCCTGTCAACACGAATTATCTTCCCACCAGACACACATATTTCTGTTGCAATCTCAACAGGACGACCACGTCTGGCTTCATCAGGAAATGTTTCAACCCAGTAATAAACGCTCTGACGGGACAACCACTTCTCACTTAAACAGTAAGCGAATGAATATCCTTTCGAATAGTCATATTAACCATTCTCCCACCTCCCTTTTTTCTTCTTCCCCTCTTAATTGTGTAAATGAGCTGCGCAAATGCGTGCAACAACTAGCGTCTGCTACCCACAGTAATCACAAATCTGGATGTTCCTGCCTCCTAATTAGACCATTATAAACTGCCAGCTACATTTTCCCGTTATCTCATATCAGCTTGTGACCTACTTACTGACTTACATTCTGTTATGTGCTTCACGTTATTACCACGTTCTGACTGTGTTCATCGTAATTCAGTTGCTCTTCTTGTGACCCTGGTCGCGATACACACGCCATCTCATTTTGCATATTGTGATTTTTTTTTATCTCGGTGCATTGGTCAAGGTTCCATTGGCCCATGGTAGTTGGCGACCAAAGAATAAGGATGATGACCAGAGCAGCTTCTTCCTCGCCATAATCCAAATACAGCGGAAGTTACATCATCAAGACAGAAACTGCCTGAAGGTGTCGCCATCATCACTTGCGATGTGCAACTAACTTTTCTCACTGATAACAGAGAGTTGATATAATTATGTTTGTCTTTTAGCTTCCAGTGTAATATTTTGATGTCTTAGTAATTATGAACAAATATTAAGTAGCTGCATTTACTCTATGGGTTGTATCTGCGTGTCAGTCCATATGATGTTCTCACGCAGCTTTGGCAATACTGATATATTTCTGTTATGTTGTTATGACTTTATCAGAAGCGATATCATGGTGGAGAAAGACAATGTTCTGCCCCGCATCGGTATTTAATTGTTTCCCATTTTTAAAAAAATAACCAAACGCTCAATTAACAAAAGAAACTAATTACAAAAAATTGCATTCTAAAAAAAAAGAATTTTAATTACATTCTCTAAAAGAAGGTATATCATAAATTACGATTCTATGAAATAAATTGAAAACATAAATTACCATTGTCTAAAAAAATATACATAATTAAAAAATAATTTTGGGTAAAGTGTTTGGCTCTCTGTATTCTTCTGGCGAAGGCCCGTCCCTTTCCACCCCGGGCCGCAGCCTTTTAGGTGATATCAGGACGTATTAACCAATGCCTGTATGCGTGTGTGTCTATATGTACCTATGCTAGTTATGGCGATCTTACAGCTTAACCCAACCAAAGTGCAATGGAAGGGTCTCGTTCTGAGGGCGTGTGTGAATGTTGCGTAAGCGTGTGGTTGTTGGACAGAGTGAAATGACACAAAATGTGAGTGTGAGATAAGAAGAGAGGAGATGATAACCGTAAATTACCATGATATAAAAGAAAGTAATATAAATATAACTTACTATTCTATAAAACAATATTTTCATAAATTACCATTCAATAAATTAAGTTAACTATACAAATTACCATTGTATAAAAGAAATTAATTACATAAATTACCATTGCATAAAATAAATAAATTACATAAATTACCATTGTATAAAATAAATTCTGTACATTAATTATCATTCTATTGGATTTGAGATAAATGTAGAACAACATAGACCACTAACCCGCTGTCTAATCATTTCTGAAGTGAAGGCTCTTGGTAACTTGAGCTGAGCAACAAACATGAGGGTCTCTTTAGTCGTTAGAGAACCGATGAGCCGGTCATCTTGTCGAACATATCCAGAGCATGTTTCAAGGAGCGCCTGTGTTCGTTTAACTGAGTTGAGATACACCTGCCCTGTGATGGTTCCTGTAGAGGTCCTGCAAGCCAACACGTCCAGCAGTGAAGTTTTCCCACTTCCTTTTTGTTTACATTTAAATCAAAAAACAAAACTAGAAAATTAATTTTATTGTAAGCAAATATAAAGACATGATCCAACCACAAAATTCAACATTTTAATTTTAGATAGGTTTATTGGTACGCGTGGTCCTACAGGTTATAGATATCGGTTATCCTATAGGTTATAGATATCGGTTATCCTATAAGTTATCCTACCGGTATACATTTTTCGATAAAGTGTTAGTGCTTTCATTGTCTCAGTTTTTTATGTGGGGTAAACCGTCTATTTCTGGTTGCCATTTCTTTACTTACGGCAATGCTGGTTGTCATTTACAGCTTGATAGACGGGAGCGTGTCAAAATCAAGAACTTAACCTGGTTACTTTAGAACGAGAAGCAGGTCGACTAACCATTTATTGGTATAACATTAACTATAATTATTGGTATATCAACTATAATTATTGGTATACCATTTACTATAATTATTGTTTTAACATTAACTATAATCGTTGGTATACCATTAACTATAATTATTGGTATAATATTAACTGAGAACAAGGATACTTGCAACCAAAATATATAAGATGAGACAGGAAAACAATAATACAAGAAGCCATCCATCTAACGAAACAAATAGATAAATACTCAGCACGCTTACACACATTACAAGACGAACTAGAAGAATGCCAACACTACAGGTTTCAAGAAGCTTTCCTGAGAGCAAAAATAAACCCGATAACACAGGAAATACCAAGTAAACAATATCTAACAATAGAACAGAATATACAGAGGAGCAGACAGATAAGAGTAATAGTGGACCTAGAGGGCAACATTCACACATATACACAAGATATAGCACGAACTTTTGAGACATACTACACATAACCTTACACAAGCGAAGACACGGAAGAACAGATCTAGGACGTTTTCACAAAATGCGCAAGACAACTTAACAGTGAGGAGGCGCTTGTCCTTAACCCAGACATTACACTCACAGACATAACACATACAGTAAAGAATATGCAAAAAGGCAAGTCACCAGGACCTGACGGGCTCACATCAGAATTCTACCAACACTTCTTCCCCATTTTAGGGGAAGCTTCCTCCCAGCCAAAATCTGTCCTACATTACACTAATACCAAAGGATAACGCAGACAAAACACAACTTAAAAATCACAGACCCATATCACTTCTAAACGTTGACTACAAAATCGTAACTAAAACTCTAACAAATAAACTCAAACCATTTATGCAATCACTCATACACGAGGACCAACAGTGCAGTTTACAAGGCAGAAATATACACCAACATACATATTTTCTCAGAGACATTATCAACCTCACACACGAGCAAAACACGAAATCATCAATCCTTTCCCTAGATCAAGAAAAAGCTTTTGATAGGATATCCCATCAGTGCCTCCACAAAGTCCTCGAGAGTTGCAACATAGGAGACCATTGAAAATGGATAAAACTCCTGTACGCAAAGCCTTAAAGCAAAGTACTGGTAAACCACTAGGTTACAAGTGCCTTTCGGCTAACGAGATCAGTGAGACAGGGATGTTCCATCTCCCCATTGCTCTATACCCTTGCCTTAGACCCCCTATTAGAGAAAATCAGACAAGACAGCTCCATAAAAGGCACACACATACATGGAGCGAAGGAGAAGAAGTTGCTTGCCTACGCAGACGACACCGTCTTCTTCCCCCTAGACTACACATCAATAGAACAAATTCTAAACACTTTTGCACGCTTTGGCAAAGACATTGGGGCAAAAATAAATATACAAAAATCCACTATAATGGGCATAGGTCAGTGGAAAAAGAAAGTGGACTTTCCTTTTGCTCTAAAAATAACAGACTCCGTTAAATTGTATGGCATAACCTTCTTATCAGACCCCAACCACATACACCACGACACATGGACACATTTAACGACCAAAATAAAAATAAAAAGCTACAAAGATACAGATACAAAACAGACACAATTGTTAGCCGTAGCATAATAGTAAACACATACATCATCCCCAAATTAATCTGCATAGCCACGGTGTTTGAGCCTCTACAGCAGACAATCAAGAAAATCAACAAACTCATTAGGGGTTTCATTTTCGCAAACACCATACACAGCATAAGCCAACACACACTGGCACAAGATAAGAGACTAGGAGGTATTGCACTCCAAAACATAGAGACCAAAATACAGTCCCTCCGAATAGGTCATGTCGGGCGGATTGTAAAACATCCAGAACAACACACACTTGCGCACTACTACATTGGCCTCAGTATATCCAAGCTGATACCAATAAACAACGCAACACCACACTTCTGTGGGACATTACCGCCCTTCTACGTGTCATACATAAAAGCCATCCTAGGACACGAACAAATAACACAACAGAAGACAAATAAAATATATAAATATCTAGTTCAGCTACAATATATACGTGTATATATGTATGTATATTTATGTACATGTGTATATTTATGGTTTTGCTATATCTGTATGTACATGTGTGTGTATAGATATATGTATATGTATAAATGAATAGGTATGTTTCAGCAAGTTCACATGTGCATTCATTTATATGTGCATTCATATATGCTTTCACAAATACATGTATGTCCCCATTCACCTCACAAGATGTAACATCCACCATCTCACGTTTCATCTCATGGGACTTTTCACCTCATTTTACCTCACATCACACAAAGTTTTGTTTTAAAATTGTGCAATAAAGAATTTTCCACAAAAAGATATTTGTGTAACATTAACTAAATTTGTTGGTATAAAATTTCCTATAATTTTTCGTATAATATTAATTATAATTATTGGTATAACATTAACTATGATTGTTGGTTCAACATTTCCTGTAATTTGTTGGGATAGCATTTATAATAATTGTTGAAAAAAAACACAACAAAAAAAACAACTTTAAGCGGGAGTTCGACTTCATTGCCTCGGGTTTTTTCCCCATGTTAGCTCGGTCTCTCTCGGCAGATGGGTACCTCATCTCTCGAGAGCATCGCACAAAGCACGAACTCCGTAGCTCCAGCGATGAACCCAGGGATCTCCGGAAAAAATTGACATCATGGACCGACCGTCGCAGCTCGAAATCGAACCTCGACCGTATGAACACGAGGCAAACGGTTTGATCACTTGTTAATGGCGGTACAAGAATAAATTTCAGCTGACAAGCTAGCATCAGACGCGAGAGCTGACCTCATGTTAATGGTGCACGATATGATTCCTCGGAATGTGCACAAGAAACTATATTACTGAAGACACATTGGCACTTATAGAAGAAACAGAGATACTGAGGCAAACAGGAACAGAACGCGACAGTGACAAATATGGTCACAGGTGTTGGTTGGGTTGTGTGCAAGACCTCGTCGTTACCTTTATTTGATAGTGACTCAGAATCTATATTTAGTAGTTAGTTGGTAACTATTGTTATTGGTGCGAAGAGATCCGTGTAAAACGTTGTGCCTTCATTCTTATTGATGAATTATTATTATTATTATGGAGTAGTATAGGGGAACGTCTGAAGGCTGGATACTCCAGAACTGTACCTTTTCCAGAGCTAGTAAACCACACAAAGATCCCCACCCACAAGTCGCCTACAAATAGCCAAACTCGTGCCAAAACGGATGAGTCTACGGTCACAAGAAACGACAGATTACGATTCTGACGTACATGATAACTCCGATGCGACCAACTTTCGAGTCTTCCAAAATAACCTGCAAAGCGGTTTTTGGCTACCCAAGCAGATTCTGCTCATGACATTCACAGATAGAGAGCGAATCGAGGATGAATTCACAAATATGTTCCATGATAGATGTTTAGTCGTCATCATTTATCGTCTTAATTACTCCTGGAACATAGGGCCGCAGCAAATGCTGTCCATCTGTCCCTATTCTGTGCCGTCTCTTGAGTTCTGCCCACGAGACCTCGATTGAACTAATTTCCTCCTCGACAGTACGCGATCAGATGTTCATCGGCCTTTCCCTTGTATCTTTCCCTGTGGGTTCTAATTCAGCGCATGTCCGGTTATGATGCCAGGCTTCTTTCTGAGAGTATGCCCTATCCATTCCCAATTTAATGGTCTCAGTGTATGGTGTCCGCCTCGGGTGCCATAGGTTGTGGGTTCAAATCACTGTGGAAACCGGCATTTCATTCACGTGGGTCTTCTGGCAAAATTCCAATGATCTCTGGATAGTGAGATCGGACTCTTGTGTTCAGTATCGAGCAGGTTAAAATTTTCTTGGCAGTTGGAAATCAAAAAGAGTAGGCTTAACGGCCGCTGCCCGGATAAAATTCAAGTTAAAAATCTACCCAGGATATTTGTACCTTTTCCTAAGTGGTTTGTTAGGAGCAGCTGTAGATGGCGCCTAACTGGCTGCGGGTTTACTTAGCTCTATTGTTTGAGTCTATTAAGATGGACTCGAACATTAGTTAAACGACCATCCAAGAAACTGGTTGTATACAGACTCTGTAGAGTCTTCTAAACCAGTATTAAGACGTTAAGTTATTTGGAGTTAATTTATCTCTCCAACTTCTTGTTGCATTGGTTGTTGCTGTGTCCTCCTACCCTTTGCTGCATCACCAAGTCCATGTCCACGAGAAAGATTGTTAAAGATAGCAGGCATTCCTGTCTGGCCCCAGTTTGATCTGTAAATCGATCTGGATTTTTCATATTGTATATTATTTTACATGTGACCTCTTCATAGAAATCGTGCATAGTTCTTATTCATAATGCTCGTGCTTTAGCATTTTCCAAATTGCTGTCCGGTTAGTACTATCAAAAGCCTTTTCCAAATTTATGAAGTTCAAATATAGATAAGTCCGTGTACAAAGAATCATTTGAACACATTTCTATGTATACAATGTGCGTGTGCATATCTATTTTTGCATTCTCCATTTATGCATTTATCTCTACATTTTTATGTTGATATGTTTATCTCTACATGTTTATGTTGAAATGTTTATCTACATGTTTATGTCTAAATGTTTATGTCTACGTGTTTATCTCTATATGTTTATGTCTACGAGTTTATGTCTACAAGTTTATCTCTACATGTTTTTCTCTATATGTTTATGTCTGCGTGTTTATGTCTACATGTTCATCTCTATATGTTTACGTCTACATGTTTATGTCTACATGTTTATGTCTATATGTTTATGTCTACGAATTTATGTCTACAAGTTTATCTCTACATGTTTTTCTCTATATGTTTATGTCTGCGTGTTTGTGTCTACATGTTCATCTCTATATGTTTACGTCTACATGTTTATGTCTACATGTTTATGTCTATATGTTTATGTCTACGAGTTTATGTCTACAAGTTTATCTCTACATGTTTTTCTCTATATGTTTATGTCTGCGTGTTTATGTCTACATGTTCATCTCTATATGTTTACGTCTACATGTTTATGTCTACATGTTTATGTCTATATGTTTATGTCTACGAGTTTATGTCTACAAGTTTATCTCTACATGTTTTTCTCTATATGTTTATGTCTGCGTGTTTATGTCTACATGTTCATCTCTATATGTTTACGTCTACATGTTTATGTCTACATGTTTATATCTATATGTTTTTGTCTACATATTTGTGTCTACATGTTTATATCTACATATTTGACTAGACTGTAAAGTGGATGAGAGGAAGACATCCGATATAATGGTCTAGCGTTATTGCTGGAAAATCTCTATACCCCAGGGTAGAAGATAACTGACTAAGTATATTTTGGTGTAGATGTATTTGTTTACATGTTCTGTGTGCATGTTAATATCTGCGTGTCTATATCTTTGAGTTTATGTTTGCATGTCTCTATCTTCGTATCTCTATCTTCGTATCTCTATCTTCGTGTCTCCATCTTCATATCTCTATCTTCGTGTCTCTATCTGCGTATCTCTTATCTTCGTATCTCTATCTGTGTGTCTCTATCTGCATGTCTTTATCTTCGTGTCCCTCTCTGCCTGTCTCTATCTTTGTGTCTCTATCTTCGTGGCTCTATCTTTGTCTCTCTCTCTCTCTCTCTCTGCGTGTCTCTATCTTCGTGTCTCTATCTTCACGTCCCTTTCTGTGCGTCCCTCTCTGTGTCTCTATCTCCGTGTCTCTATCTTCGTGTCTCTATCTGCGTGTCTCTATCTGCGTGTCTCTATCTTCGTGTCCCTCTCTGTGTGTCTCAATCTTCGCGTCCCTTTCTGCGTGTCCCTCTCTGTGTATCTCTATCTGCGTGTCTGTATCTTCGTGTCTCTATCTGCGTGTCTCTATCTGCGTGTCTCTATCTGCGTGTCTCTATCTGCGTGTCTCTTTCTGCGTGTCTCTATCTGCGTGTCTCTATCTGCGTGTCTCTATCTTCATCTCTCAATCTTCGTGCCTCTATCTTCGTGCCTCTATCTTCGTGTCTCTATCTTCGTGTCTCTATATTCGTGTCTCTATCTGTATGTCTCTATCTGTGTGTCTCTATCTGCATGTATCTATCTTCATGTCTCTATCTTTGTGTCTCTATATGTGTGTCTCTATCTTCATGTCTCTATCTTCGTGTCTCTATCTACGTATCTCTATCTTCGTATCTCTATCTTCGTGTCTCTATCTTCATATCTCTATCTTCGTGTCTCTATCTTCGTGTCTCTATCTGCGTATCTCTTATCTTCGTGTCTCTATCTGTGTGTCTCTATCTGCATGTCTTTATCTTCGTGTCCCTCTCTGTCTCTTATCTTCGTGTCTCTATCTGTGTGTCTCTATCTGCATGTCTTTATCTTCGTGTCCCTCTCTGTCTCTATCTTCGTGTCTCTATCTTCGTGGTTCTATCTTTGTCTCTCTCTCTCTCTCTCTGCGTGTCTCTATCTTCGTGTCTCTATCTTTGTGTCCCTTTCTGCGTGTCTCTATCTTCGCGTCCCTTTCTGCATGTCCCTCTCTGTGTGTCTCTATCTTCGTGTCCATCTCTGCGTGTCTCTATCTGCGTGTCTCTATCTGCGTGTCTCTTTCTGCGTGTCTTTATCTGCGTGTCTCTATCTTCCTGTCTCTATCTGTGTGTCTCTATCTTGGTGTCTCTATCTTCGTGTCTCTATCTTCGTATTTCTATATTCGTGTCTCTATCTGTGTGTCTCTCTCTATCTGCGTGTCTCTATCTTCATGTCTCTATCTTCGTATCTCTTTCTTCGTGTCTCTATCTTCGTGTCTCTATTTTCGTGGCTCCATCTTTGTCGCTCTCTCTCTCTCTCTCTCTCTCTCTCTCTCTCTGCGTGTCTCTAACTTCGTGTCTCTATCTTTGTGTCCCTTTCTGTGTGTCTCTATCTTCGTGTCCATATCTTCGTGTCTCTATCTTCGTGTCTCTATCTGCGTGTCTCTTTCTGCATGTCTGTATCTGCGTGTCTCTATCTTCGTGTCTGTATCTGCGTGTCTCTATCTGCGTGTCTCTATCTGCGTGTCTCTGTATACATTAACATTTCACGATGTTCAATTAATCTCTACCTGAGCCTCCCATTATGGCCAGCAGTTGTCCACTGTTGGCTGTGAAGCTGACATCTTGAAGCACATGAGCTGTTTTTCCTTTATCTAACCACTCCCATGGCATCTGATATAAAATAGTACGCATGTTTTCAATGTTATCATTTTTCAGCTTTTGACAAAGAAGGTACTGATATCGTTCTGTAATTAACTTCATAATTTCGATATAGTAATGTTAATGTAGCACAAGTTATGCTGTATTGATTTTGTAGTATTGCTGATTGCGATCATAAACAGCTGGTTTAATAAAAACAGAAATAATAAAAACTATAATTATTATTATAAACAGTGTTAATACTGTTATTACACCACAAGAAACAAACAAAATTCAGCACATAGCAAGGCACTATGTTTGCATAATATAATAAATCAAAATCGCACTAGCTGTTATTAAATTCAGTAGTATAAGACACAAATCCAAAGTATTTGTTATGCTGTTTCACATCAGAAAAGAAACAGATATGTACAAGTGCTTTCATCAGTAAAAGACTATTTAAAAATTGATTTTAAAAAAACATTCCAAATGGAAACTTCGTTCAGCAACAAAAAAAAAACAAACAAACAACACAACAACACGAAAGAAATCAATTATCTTAGACAATCATAAACAACACGAAACTAAGCAGCCATCTTAGACAATCAAAAACAATGCAAAACTAAGCCGCCATCGTAGACAATAAAAAAACAATGCGAAACTGAGCAGCCATCTTATACAATAAGAAACAATATGAAACTAATCAGCCATCTTAAACTATCAAAAACAATGCGAAACCAAGCAGACATCTTAGGCAATAAAAAAAATGCAAAACTTAGCAGCGATCTTAGGCAATCATAAAAAACACGAAACCAAGCAGAAATCTTAGACAATGTGAAACGACACAAAACTTAAAAAACCATCTTAAACAAACAAAACCAACACAAAGAAAGCAGTTGTTTTAGGCAAAGAAAAGTTGTTAAAAAGTATATATGGGTTTGGTCAAATACCAAGCTTGGACCAGAAATGAAACGAAACATGCGTTACGATCTAAAATTCTTCATTTGAGTAAACAGTCAACAAATCTAGAAATTAACAAATCAAAGAGAAAGGGATTGATACATGAAATAGAGATGTGAACAAAGAGACGAGTATAAAAAGGTACTTAGCTGGAAACCACACGAGGACTCATTACTCTGGAGTAAACTCGTCAATGATAACATCACGTATGGACAAGGTAAAGATAACCATCACTATAGAAATAGACTGTCTAAACTGTTCCATCTGATTGATTTCAACTATAGAATTGAAGCAAGGAGAAACTGTTGAAAACCTCATTCCCAAACGGAGAATTTGCAGGGTAATTGTGCAGATAATGTGTATGAAAATGCATATATAGAAAATTTAAAACATAAAGAAACTGACATTCGCGCACATGTGGAAGTGTATTTGAAAATCAGATGAATAATCACAAAGTAGGCCTTGACATTGCATGTATCCTTACCGAGTTTCCATCTCAGAATGAAATATATAATTATGTTAAGAAAGGTACATCCCTCTTCCTAAAATCTTCTCAAACGATATCTGCAATCACGTTTTTTCAGAAAACACTGACATTTCAGACCACAAATGGAGAACTACATGCAAGAAACAGGTATATTTGGAGTCAACAGAAACAAACATTACATTGCTTTCCACGTTCACTATTTTAGCACAGGACTGTTAATAGTCTCACGACTAGCAATTCTGAATCTAAATCTGGACTGGTGTTTGTTGAAGGCTCAAATTTTAATGAGAAGTAGTGGAAACTTTCATGAAGTATCCCATCGTTTCCAGCGAGAAATGCGTGGAAATAAGACGTGGGTTTTGGTTTGTAAACGTTGCCTGAACCTGACTAACATTGTCTGATCAGTATGTTTTGCCTGGCCAGACCTTAACCTTCTCTCCCCAAAATTTGAACCTTCAATGGCATATTTTGGAAGTGTAACAAAGAAGTGCTACATAGTAAGTCGCCTCTTAGAAAATTCCTTCAGTGTGACAGTTATTTTTTCCCGTCTATGACATACACGTAGCTCTCCCTAAACCACTAGGGTTTATAAAGCGTTAACAAAACAGATTAACATTTAAGAAAAACTTTAAGCGGTGGCTTGACTTCATTGCCTCGGGGTTTTTTTCCCCATGTTAGCTCGATCTCTCTCGGCTGTCCGGAAAAAAAATTGACATCATGGACAGACCGTCGCAGCTCGAAATCGAACCCCGACCGTCTGAACACGAGGCAAACGGCTTGACCACTTCGCCACTTCGGAAAAGACCCAAACAAAATGACAGAGCATGGTGTAGACATTGCGGTGAAAAGTCTTTAATACACATGGCTGAATCAGGAATATATGGTTCAGAGCACGTGCTTACACCCCGTCTCCAATATCTCGTGTTTCGTCACTCTTGACACACTTTCTTTCATTATGTTCCACGCCTGACCCCATTTTGAGTTTGACGAAGAGTTATTAACAGTCATTTTAGAAACATTACATAGTCAAAAACAGCTTGTTCTACTAAGTAACTTTAATGCTAGAGTGGGTGCTTATCACGATTCGTGGTCATGTCCTGGAAATTTTGGAGTCGTATAAATTAATAAAAATGGCGAACGGTTTTTAGATTTATGTGTTTTTCATGAACCCGTATTTTCTGACAAAACTCCAAAGCATGGCAAAGATGCACCTACCATCAAAGCACTGGCATCAGCTAGATCTGATTCTTGTCAGAAGATCTTTCCTGAAGTATGTGCTCCTCACCCTCTCCTACTATAATGAGCACAACGACAACAATCATTCATTGGTTCGCTATAAAATCAGTGCGAGGTGAAGGACGTTACACCGCACCAGAAGCAATGTTGGACACCACATCGACGAAGTTAGAATATTGACCCTAGCTCTGATCAACAGATTTTACAATGCTTTAGAAGAAAATTCTCAATATACTGTATCGCACCACCACTGATACATAGACTCAGAACATCTCCTAAATGGCATCTATTTCCCTGCACTTGCTATTTTCAGAAGACGAACTGTTAAATCAGTTGACAGATTTGAAACAAAAGTAAAGGAGGACACTCGCCTTTGAGATCAAGAGTGCTACTATGATTAAATAGAAGCACCTTCCAAATGAAGGGAGTTTGGAAAGGAGTATGGTCTTTAGCTCAGTGATATCATTCAGACTACATCCCAAACATGGAACATCAGACACATGTGTTTATTAATGGGAGATTTCAACTATCCAGAAATAAAATGGGATATGGCAGAAGCACTTGTAGAGCCAAAACCTTTTGTTAAGTGCATAACTGACAATTTTTTAATTCAACATGTAGAAGCAGCCACCAGAGGTAAAAACATACTCGACCTAGTTTTTACCACAGAGGAAAATATGATTGAAAACGTTACCGTTGGGGAAATGTTTGGCTCAAGTGACCATCAAATCATGCGTTGGGATCTTATTGCAGGGAAAGAAGTAAACATAAACACGAACATACGACTACTCTAAGGCAGATGTTAAGAGGATGAAAGAGGCAGCGAACCACATAATCTGGAAAGATATTGTTGTAGGAACAGATGTTGAACAGGAGTGGGAAAGTTTTAAAACAGTTCTAGAAACGCTAAAAGAGGAATGTGTTCCATGTATGGAGGTAAACCCCAAGCGTAAAAAGTGGATAACTAGATTTGTAGTGAAATGTAGAAAAGCAAAAAATAAAGCATGGAAAAAATATATAGAGGCAGGTAAATCAAAAGAAACATATGTAAAATATTTGGACAAGTAGAACATATCTCAGAAAGCGAATAAAACAGCAAAAATAGACTGAAAAAAAACTTGCTCAGAGGATCAAGACTGACAGTAAAAGCTTCCTCTCTTATGTTAGAAATAAACAAAGAACGAAAGACAAAGTAGGCCCTCTCATAGACAGTACAGGGAAAATAATAAGTGAGAATAGGGAGGCAGCTAATCTGCTCAATCAGTACTTTGGCACAGTCTTCACAAAGGAGGACTGCTCCGAGATCCCAGAGCCTTTAGATATTTTTCAAAGAGACATGGATACAGCGGGATTAAGATCAATCTGTATTACAGAGGAAATGGTTTTTAAAAAATTGGAAGGGTTGAAAGTGAATAAATGTCCAGGTCAAGATGGTATTCATCCAAAATTGCTGTATGAAATTAGAGACCAACTAGCAAAACCATTGGCTATATTATGTTCTCAATCACTTACAAAAGGGATTGTTCCACGGGATTGGAAAGATGCAGGAGTGATCCCCTTATTTAAAAAAGGCAAAAAATCAGATCCAGCAAATTATAGACCAGTGAGTTTAACGAGCATAGTCTGTAAATTGTTAGAGTCAATAATCAAAGAAAACAGTGTAATGCATTTAGACAAATTTAATCTAATTAGAAATAGTCAGCTTGGGTTTACTAGAGGGAGATCATGCTTAATAAATCTATTAGAATTCATGGAGGAGGTTACTAAAATCATAGATAAAGGGGAGCCAGTGGATGTTATTTATCTAGACTTTGCAAAGGCCTTTGATAGAGTACCTCATCAAAGATTATTTCGAAAGTTAAAATCACATGGAATAGGTGGGGAAGTTGCCAAATGGATTGAAAATTGGTTAACGGGAAGAAGGCAGAGGGTGGGCATAAATAAGGAGTACTCTGAGTGGAGTGAAGTGGAAAGTGGTGTGCCACAGGGCTCGGTTTTGAGACCAATTTTGTTCTTGATGTATATAAATGATTTGGACATTGATATGAGATCCATGATTGCAAAATTTGCTGATGACACAAAACTATGCAGTAGTGTCTCATCTAAAGCGGAAGTGGATATATTGATGTCGGATTTAGATAAAATTCGAGAATAGTCTGTAATCTGGCAAATGGAGTTTAATGTAGATAAATGTACAGTCATCCACATTGGTAGATCCAATATGGAACATAATTACAGAATGGGATAAAACAATATTAGAAAGATAGATAAGGAAAGGGACCTGGGGGTTATAATAGATCAGGAAAGGTGAGTGAGCAAGTTAAGGTAGCAGTGAAAAAGGCAAATGCAATCTTAGGTATAATTTAAAAAATGTTAAACATAGGAGCAAGGCAGTGATCGTCAAACTGTATAAAGCTTTAGTTAGACCTAGATTGGAGTACTGTGTACAGGTGTGGAGTCCTCATCATAGAGGGGACATAATCATGCTAAAAATAATAAAAAAAAGAGCGACAAAGATGATAGTGGGATTCCAGAATTACAGTTATGAGGAGCGACTCAGAAAAACCGGCCTGCAGTGTCTCGAAGAGAGAAGAATTCGTGGTGACTTAATACAGGTTTATAAGATGATCAGAGGAATCGATAAATTAGACTATAACAAGTTTTTTTAAATACAGTCACCTACAATAACACGAGGGCATAGCTACAAGCTGACTAAAGAGAGGTCCAGGTTAGATATTAGGAAATATTTTTTTAGTCAGAGAGTGGTGTCTGCTTGGAATGCATTGCCAGGGGAGGTAGTGGAGGCAGGGACAGTTAATGCATTTAAGAATAAACTGGATGCGCATAGCTTTTAGAGCAAGGTGATGTAAATGTAACTGGTTCTATACAGACTCTGCAGGGTCTTCTAAACCAGTATAAAAACGCTAAGTTATTAAGTTATGAAGTGGCTCTCTAGGGTACATCTACACTTGGATCAGTCTGAAGGTTCAGCCTTCCAGGATGTCAGATATATGTACAGTGCCTTCATATCGCGTCTACACACATCTTTGAACCTCAACTGTGGTTGGCGGAACTGAGGATATCTTTGGGGATGTAACCATATTCCATGTATTGAACATGATCAAGCATTCAAAGTTTTGCTGCCTAAGTAGAGTGTACATGCATGAGAGACCGGTTCGAGAGTGCACCTTTAGGTATGCCAATCTGTCCCTTTATGAAATTCTAAGAATGGATTCGCTTTCTGAGATATGTTCTGCTTTTCCAAATATTTTCCATATGTTTCTTTTGATTTTCCTGCCTCTATATATTTTTTCCATGCTTTATTTTTTGCTCTTCTACATTTCACTACAAATTTAGTTATCCACTTTTTACGCTTTGGGTTTACCTCCCTACATGGAACACATTCCTCATTTAGCGTTTCTAGAACTGTTTTAAAACTTTCCCACTCCTGTTCAACATCTGTTCCTACGACAATATCTTTCCAGATTATGTGGTTCGCTGCCTCTTTCATCCTCTTAACATCTGCCTTAGAGTAGTCGAATGTTTGCGTGTTTATGTTTACTTCTTTCCCTGCAACAAGATCCCAACGGATGATTTGATGGTCACTTGAGCCAAACAGTTCCCCAACGGTAACGTTTTCAATCATATTTTCCTCTGTGATAAAAACTAGGTCGAGTATGTTTTTACCTCTGGTGGCTGCTTCTACATGTTGAATTAAAAAATTGTCAGTTATGCACTTAACAAAAGGTTTTGACTCTACAAGTGCTTCTGCCATATCCCATTTTATTTCTGGATAGTTGAAATCTCCCATTAATAATAATTTCCCTTCACTTGCCTTTGCTTTGCTACTAATCAGCTCCTCATCTTCCTGTTTTTGACTTGATGGACTTCTATAGCACACTCCAATCACTGTTTTTTTCACCCCCACTTTCTATTTCTCCCCATACACTTTCATTTTTGTTACCACATGATAAATAATCTTTGATCATGTTAGGTAAGAAGCTTTTGCAGGGTGGCGAAGGGAAACTACAACACTGCACGGCGAAAGAAAACGAGAAACTCATAAGAGAGTTACCCCTCCCTTCTACACCTTCACGCGGTGATCTTGGGTAACTGGCTGCAACAGAGCACTGTCTGCGGAGAGAAGATTTAAGGGAGAAGGCTATCCCGGTACCAAACAATGTCCACTGAAGTCCGAGCGAAAAGTTCAAATATTTCAGTCAAGCTGTAAACTACTATCCAACGCATTCCGTTCTCCAGACAACATACGGTTACGGTACCTGCAAAGCCCTTTTCAGGACTTGGTAGCTAGAGTTTGAGAACGAACGACGGAAAAGAAGATCATGAAATGGGAAAAAAAAAGACACACACACACTCACACACAAACACACTCTCTCTCTCAATATAAAAAAGTTACCTAACGAACGCCACATAAGAAAACTTGTTATCGATCTAAGCGGAAGAGATAAAACACATTGCTAAATAACTAGTTATACCGTTTCAGCCTACTTGTATATGGGTGAGTTTTTGCCACCAGCTCCCTGGCTTGTCCGTCACAGTGTAGTTCAGCTTTTTCACATGCAAGTCTATTGGCACTGCGACATCTTTGTCCTGGTCAAAAAAGTCTATGGCTGTTTCTTGAATATCACTACTGGGAGACGCCATCACAGGTGACGGAAGTCAATTTTGTTCAAACAAAAGTTTTTAATACCTGTTTATTTTACACAAACACATATCTTGTATCCAGTTTACTGATTAGTAACTACGCGTGCTGATCCTGCGGAGCAAAGAATAGAGTCACGTGAATGTGGTAAACGCGACTTAAAAAGATTGTGCACGGGGCTAGCAACTTCATCATATAAAACACATTCATACAGAAACCACAACTGAAAGAATACACAGAAGTTTTGGCACAGCCTTCCTGTAAGATACTATTTGAAGAGTTGGCCCAATGCCTTCCCCAGACAGGGGTCTGCGATGAGAACAAGAACTGCGAGGTCGCTTTTTGAATCAGCTTCATTTTTGTCGTTATAAACTGAGCTGTGAATTTTACATTTACACATTAGAACTGCTTATGATTTAGTGGTCTGGTCCCACACGACTACACTAACGGATTGGGAGATTGTCATTAAAACTTCAATTTTTAGATGGAGTGACAACCGGACAATAGTATTAGTCATGTTTGTAGCCATTTCTTATTGTTCATAATAATATATTACAAATTCAGTCTTCCAGACCATGAAAGGAATATTGTGCAACAAAACTTTGTCGCTGGAACTCAGAAAGAGAGTCCTTGGACGCTACACGGAATTAGTACTGCCATATGGCAGTGAATCATGGATAATTAGCAAGCAAGCGCATATATCTTTGGAAGCCACGGATATGTTGTTTTACAGAAAAAATGGTGCGGATTACTTGGACTGCAAAGGAGACTAATGATACAGTACTCGAAGAGGTAACTTATTGGAAAGATCATAACAAGGCAATCATCCTTTGTCAGGCATGTTATGAGAAGAGACGGCTTGGAGCACGTCGCGATAACGGGAAAGATAGCAGGAAAGAGAGATAGAGTAAGGTCGAGAGAGAAGATGTTGGACAGCCTGAGAGAATGGCATTGACGACAATCAACAACAGAGTTGGTAAACGAAATAGGTGATAGAGGTCGATGAAGATCCATGATCGCAGCTACTGCTCTGAAATGATATTTAAAGAATTGTAAAATGTGCTATATAATATTTCTATTATTTTTCTTGGAATACTTGGTATTCAAACAATCAGGTAGCCTCATCAGTAGTTCTTTATTATGCAATGATCAGTCCTGGTGATTTCAAAGCCCGGAGGAAAGCTGATTGTGTATTGGTTTGGGAAGGGGGAGGAGAGGGGGGAGGGGTTTTGCCGAAAGCGCAGCAGTGTATAAGCTTAAAGGAGCCAGCCTCTGACAGATGATTGCTTGCGTCAGGGCCAGCGAATCTAAGCTGACCAAAACCCTATACTGCCTTCAAGTGCCGGACACAGAAACAGACCGGAAGTGGGAAAACGAATGGTTAGGAATGTCAATACTTTTTTAATTGTGTTCAGAAAGAAACTAACAACCTATTCGTATCGAATCGACGTATCGATTTGAAGCCACACTGTTTCGTGCTTTCGTTTACACAGAGGCCAGAGTCTTTACCTCTCAGCTAAAGCGGCCCCTTCGTTATATATTATATTATATTATATTATATTATATTATATTATATTATATTATATTATATTATATTATATTATATTATATTATATTATATTATATTATATTATATTATATTATATTATATTATACTATATTCCCCATCATGTAGCATGCCAATTGCAGAAAGTTTGCTCTCATGACAGCCTGTCCGTAGGAAACTATCTTTCGCCAGTCTTCCGGCCTCCTCCAAGGTCAAATCCAACGTCTCCTTGATGTCCCTATTCCATCGTCTTCTCGGTCGACTCCTGCCTCTCTTCCCAGTGACCATGCCTTCCATATCCCTATCTCCTGTCCGCTGTGTCGTTTGACGTGTCCAAAAAACCTCAGTTTTAGGGTCATTACGTAATTTATGAGCAAATTCTTCTCTACATTCAGGTCTTGCCGGATGGATTTGTTTCTTTCTTTCTTTGTCCACGGGTGTTTCAGGACTATTCTGTAGCACTGTGCTTCAAAAGCTCCGATCTTCACTCTCATTGCTTTTGTAATCGTCCATGTTTCACATCCATAGGTTTCCACAGGAACAATGCATGTTTTTAGGATCTTTAGTTTTAGTTTGTATTATGCCATATATTCTGCATACCCCTTATCTTCGGCATTGCCATAGTCAGTGGCCTTCTTACTTCTTTTGTACAGTCTCCATTGTTGTTTTTGTATTGATTCCAATAATCAAAATGGGCAACATTTTCAGTCTCTTTGCCAGCTATCTCGATTTTAGGTTGGAGTTTTGTCTGTACAGTTGTTATTATCATAGTTTTCTTTGTATTCAGGTCGAGATTCTGGGCTTCACTATGTTTCTGGACTGATGTAATTATTTGTTCTAGGCCCTTGGCGTCGTTCGAGAGCAAAACTATGTCGTCGGCATATCGTATTTCAGGTATATCCTTTCCTCCTAATGTGAAAGGATCGAAGTCTGTAGAAATTGGATCTGCTTTTGCATTCCTGATAATATTTTCTGCATATATCTTGAATAGGTATGGTGAAAGAATGCAGCCCCGTGTGACCCCCATGTGTAGCTCAAACCAATCTGAGGTTTCACCATGTTTTCTTGCTTGCTTCCCCCTGTAAAGGGTTTCTATAAGTTGAACCAGATGTGTTAGGAAACCGAGATCTTTCATTATGTTCCACATTTGCTGATGTTTTACGCAGTTTAATGCTTTGGTGTAATCTATAAAACAGGCATACAGGTCAGTATTGAATTAACTGCTTTTATCGATGATGTTTCTCATGTTGAAGATATGGTCTCTTGTGACTCTTTTGGCCGAACCTTGCTTGCGTTTCGTTTATTTCACAGTCCAGCTTTCTTTCTTTTTTTTCCATGATAATACGCAATAAGATCTTGCTGACGTGGCTTATCAAGGCGATAGTGCAATAGTTTGTACATAACTTAAAATTACCTTTCTTAGGTATGGGGATGTACACAGATCGTTTCCATGCTTTGGGCCATTCTGTCTTTCGCCAGATCTTATTACAGACTGCATGTATATTTGGATGATTGCCTCTCCTCCGCTTATATCAGTTCAGCGGGTATATCATCACTGCTTAGAGTTTTCCCTTTTCTCAGCGCCTTAATCGATGCTTGAACTTTTCGCTCGATGTGGGTTCTGGTTCATTGTTTATTAGCATGTCTTCGTTTCTTGTGTTGTCCCCTCATATCTTTCTGCCGTATTCCACCCATATTTCTGGAATGTCTTTTCTTTCTGTCATAGTTGCTCCGTTTTTGTCATTTATTGCCTGTAGACATAACCGGAATTCTCAAGTCAGAGATCTAATCTCCTTGATTGCTTAATATTCATTCCCCTGCTACTCTATTTTGTTACATGTTTCTATTGTGTGCTATCGTGCCTAATCTTTCTCTTAATTTCTCTTGTGCAATTTCTGTATTTTCGGTGTTTCGTTCTGTTCCTGCCTGTCGCAGTTTCCTTCTTGCCTCTACGAGTCACAATGTCTCCTCCGTAATGTAATTATTTTTCTTACGCACGTTCTTAGGACTAATGTCCTGTGCTGTTGAGATGAGTGCACCTCTCACACGTGACACCAATTCTTCAGTAGACGTGTCTTCTTGCATTGCCACTAGTGCCTCAAACTTGTCCTGTATTTCGATGTTATACTCATATGATATTGCTTGTACATCGAAACGTTTTGGTCGTACACCTGTGTTCACCCTTCGTAGTCTAATCTTAAGTACAACAACCAGCAAATCATGTCCCGTGTCGCACTAGTAGAGGCTGTGTAAAAAACAGGTATTATATTATATTATATTATATTATATTTTATATTTTAAAGAAGTTATTTATATTATATATTACGCCAGAACTAAAAAACAGAGAAAGAATAGCTTTACTTATTAACATTACAAAGACGGCTAAAGAGGAATGTGCATGGGTATAGCATCCATATTATGTTAAACTAAATAATGTAACATCGATTCAAAGTGTTTGAATACAGGTTTCCATTAAAGCTCCAGAACGGTCGCTACGCTTTCTTTGAAGTGAAATGGAAATTAGAGATTTATATAAACGACGTTTGACGTCGCTCTTTAAAGCCATTGTTTCATTAGAGTACTTAAGATATTTTAAGGTCACATAAAACCTAATAAGTGAGCTCCTGTGGTTTTTTATAAATATGCCACTATATGTTTTGTTGTGTTTTTTTTTAAATTATGTCATTCTACGCACTATCGTTCTGAAACCAAAGTACATACCTATTCCGATTTGAGACTGTATGAATAATGAATTCACATGCACAAAATAAAATCACAATTCTTAATCCAGTCCAACAATTTACTTAGTATTAATAAATAGCCGAATTCCACAACAACGGGAACGCTAGTTTTATTATTTAGATAAATAGTTTTGCCTATACATAAATACTCTATTACTGCTTTGTTGTGCTATATTGGTCCAGTAGAATCAAATACATTTCGAATATCTGATACACTGACTTGACGATCTAGAGACTTCGCCTGACTACAACATTCGGTTCACAAACGTTTTATGATTAGATAAGAGGACTTATAGTTACTGTAATGTGTCTAAAAACATGACCCTATTTCAGTAGTATTAACTTGTTTTGTGCCATGAAGGGGAGGGAAATCTTTTGAACTCAATGGTCCACTTGTAAGACCGGGCCTCAAACAAAGAGTTCCACCGATGGATAGGACGCGAGAGCACACTCACCATGCTAGATCGACGCCGTTTGGCCCTATTTGGATATGTGGCCCGCCTTGCCGAGGATTTCCCCTCCACCATCACTAAAAGCAAACTGTGCACATCATGGAGGGTAAGCAACCCTCACCGATCCTAAGTTCCCCTATTTAGAATAATGTGCTTTCAAAATATATTTTAAAAAAGTACAGCAGGTTTCAAAAGCAACAAACTACATTGACAAATAATTATCAACATAGTTATAAAACAGGTTAATATAGTAAAACAACAGTTACCATCATAGTTATAAAACAAGTAGATATAGTACATAAAGAAGTATCGACATATTTATAAAAACAGGTAAATATATAGGAAAAGCAGTTATCAACATAGTTATCAAACAGGTAAATAAAGTGTAAAAATAAACTTTTCTTTATAATTGCAGGACAAGATAACACGAAAAAAAAGAATGTATGCAAATCGTGCATTTGAAGAGCTTTCGAAATTGAAGGCTCGTATTACTGACCTCGTGATATAAACATCTCAGGTTCACTGTCTGCTGAAGGGTTGAGAGTTTTATACATTCTCATTTATACAAAAACAAGTGCAAAGCAAAGGCAAATGCCGCTGTCCATCGTAGATGATGATGGCATAATTTATTTTGCTAGCGCTATTTTTAGTAAGGATTAACTGCGCTACTTTTTAATCCTCACTCTCTCACCTTGTGCCGCCCGAACCCAAATGTAAGTTCAGGACAAGACGACTAGGGGGCTACTACGAGATGCAGGGGCCTCTGCATCAAGCAGCCGTGACAAAGACGGCGGAGTCCGGAGTCGAACCCACACCACTGACCACATCACGAGGCCGACGGCTTAACCACTTCGCCACAGAATACCATAACACGTGCAAACAGACATAATATAGAACATACAGACCACACACTCGCTCATAAGCACAGTAAGACACACACATACATACATATACGTACAGTAAGACATACGCACACGTACAGTAGGACACACATACACACACGTACAGTATGACACACACATATAAACATGTACCAATCACAAACACGTATATTTTGAGCATAACGCACGAAACCATCGCAGATATTGATTCGAATTATTTGATTTATTTATACGCATTTGGTGTTTGTTTCATGTTAATAATCGATTAAATGATTGTACTGATTTTAGCCTGCATCTTTCTCGTGTGTCCAGATCATGAGAGAGACCTATAAGTCAGTTAATGTCTGCTGAAATAAGGAACAGGAAGTGATGTATAGGTGCAAATCGAGTGCAAGCTTGGTTTGCAATCCCAACATTCCAGGGTTGAAATCACCTTGTGCTGTTTGACTGGGCATGTCGGGGCTTAGTCTCGTTATGATATTCTCTCCACGTACAGAAATAATTGGCAAAACTACTGTACTATAAAACTGACATAGTGGAACACACACAAACAGATACAAACACCCATCCATACACTGACCACTGTGTTCTGATCTAAGCTATCTTACTACGGTAAAAGGCTAGTCGACAGTGATCTTCTTCTTCTTCTTCTTCTTCGTTCGTTATCAATCTCCCACTAGCAAGCCCTGAAAGGGCTTAAGTAGCAGAATGTAGTCCAGAGAACGGAATGCGTTGTGTCGTAGTTTACAGCTTGACTGCGATATTTGCACCTTTCGGTTCAACACATCCGACTTCAGCAAGCATTTTTTTGAGTATAAGGTTAGCATTCCCTCTTCGATCCCTTCCCCTTAGCCAGTCTGCCCTGCTGCAGCCTGTTATCCAGGATCACCGCGTGGAGGTGTAGTATGGTCTTGGTAGCTATGGTTCGCTGGCCCTGACGCTAGCAGCCCATTCGCTGCTCAGCATCTTGATCCCCGGCAGTGATCTGACTTGCTAGACTGGAATTACAGAATGACAGGGTTCGAATTCACGGATGGACAGATAAAATCCTGGCCGTGGTTCGTGCTTGAAACAACAACTCCTCCAGTCGACCCAGCTGTAAATGACTACCTGGCGCATGAGTTGGGGAAAGTAAACATAGCAAGTAAGATAACTGGCCATACCACCTCACATAGGCTACGGCTTAGTTCGAGAAAATACCTAAAGTTGCAACTCGGAAAATGTTTTCTAGATACCATATTATTAGACGCTCTAAATTGAGTGAACTTCACTACATAAAAGAAATTGCTCGCAGATGTAAGTGCTCATGTAGGAGCAGAAGCTGGAAAGTTTGTTTTATACAAGTCATCTGGGAAATATTTCTTTTTATATGAAACATTTTTTATATTTTTTGTGTTCAGTTCTGAGTTTTGTCGAAAATACGGAAATTTGAATTCTGCATGAAAACAAATCTTCCGCTGGTCCATAAATCAAAATCATTGTTCCAACCGTGGGGAAGTCATGTATTGACTATCTTTAACTGACTTTCCCAGGGTCCACGATTATTCTGAATTTTTTTAATGTGCACACACATCTCATGAACCAACGTTCCATGAATTTGTAACTTAGCGGTGAGCTCAATACAAAAAAAACTGTAACGTCTACAAGAAATACCAAGATCACACAACCAAATTTTGTTTTCTTAATCCGACATAGGTTTACCTTTAATGTCCGTGACAATCTACACCTCGTCTATCAGATCATAATAGCGCTTCCTGTTAGCATCTTTCCATTTACTTAATCAAGACACGTCACAATAAAAGGTGATGTTTCATTCCTCGGTTAGACGTCTTCCCGAAAGTCTTGAAACTGGCGATGGTTTAGTTCCCTGGATGTGAAAACATCAATGCAGGGAACTAACGTGGTCATGATATGGGCGAATGTGATTGGCTCTGCACACAAGTTTTTCTGGTGTAAAATGCCGTGAAGAACGCATACATTTTCTATACTGATATTCATATTAGATGATTGTATTCTGATTTTATGGGGAAAAAAATAAAAGGCAGATCCAGACATTGCCGCATCGGTAGATATCCCGTTAATATTCTTCTACTAAAAGCAGAATTGATTAAATGCATTTAGTTCATCTTGGAAAAGAATATATCCCCTCTAGTATCTTTCATTGGTTGAAGAGCGAGCAATTTGTCCACACAATGAACTCGGCATCAACTCCACGGACAAGTACAGCCAATTGAACATGTATCGGTGACGTATGTGCTCTTGTCTAGAGCAGTTAAAAAGTCTTCAAATTGTGACGCGAGTTCTTTGAAGCTTAATCTTCTCTCAGCAATAGTCCAATGATACATAATTATGTGTTCAATGTGCTTGCTTTTATCAGGAAACAGTACTTTAATAACATCACTGAGGCATTCTCTGTCAAATTCTACATCGGAATATGTCTTCGAGTGCTTTGCTATTTTTTTTCACTGAAAATTAATCCTGTCCGAACAATGTTGTCAGCTTCAATTATTCTGTTTGTGGAAAAGCGTCTTATATTTTCTCAGTCGTCCTTTGAAATTGCTGAGCTAAGCTGCTTGGTATTATAATGTCTTTTTAGGTTGTCTTTTTTCACAATAAGTCAAACAAACAGGGCTTTCCTTCTGCCTGATGGTGTTATTGTTGAGTGCCCACAATGAGTAGGATTACTCTTGTGTGCGTCCTATAAAGCACGTTAAGTGGCGGGTTGGCGTAGTTTCCTCACATCCTGATCGTGCTGATGAAGGTGGACCGGGGTCCTCCAGGCGGTTGTGTTATGTTTGGCTTCATCTGCGTATCGCTCGCAACTACGAGAATCACGTCGATTCCTCACATTGTTAGACAGGCTGCATGAAAACAGCAGGTTTCCAGGAAGGGTTGCGACGAAGCCAAGCCAATGTGAAAGTCTTGGCCGGTATGTTTTGCTTGACCCTGACTAACATGTCTGATCAGTACGTTTTGCGTGACCAGACGTTAGTCTTCCTTCCCCTTCTGCATGATAGAAACGTAATAATAAGCCCACTTCTCTTGAAATTCACGACACTCACTTTCCATTTTCCTCTTTTTTCAATGATGTCATTTCAACCCTTTTAGGTGACAGAGTTTTGTTGGCCGTTTCTTGGTGCGTCAGCTTCACTTCGATCAACCTTCACTTGATTTGCCTAATAAAGCAGACAACATTACAATCTACACGACGTCAGAATTGAGGTCATCATCGAGTGTCATGAGTAAAACATGAAGTAATTGAAATGAACTAATTATTATCCTTTTTCTAAAATGTAAATCCTGAATCGTAAAGCTCAGGTTCTCGAAGTTTTATGTTTTATTTGATTTATAGAAGAAAAAAAAATAATTTATTATGTTTTCTTTAAAATTAAAAAAAATAAATACATAAATAAATTAAACAGCTGGTCAAATTCAGTAACATTTGGAAATGTTCTCGCGGGTCGGATACAGTTATGGAATGGGGACCACAACCGGCTCACGGGTCGTACATTGCACACGTCTGTTTTATAATCTATGTAGCATAGTTGTAAAATGCTACAGACCATATATGTTTTGTGATTATGCTTTTCAGCAGCTCAATATTAATGTTAAAAATGTTAGAAGTTTTCGTTTCTCATTAAAGGCGTTCTTATTTTTCTGCAATCCAACATTTAATTTCTACTTCACAGGGGACATCATCTGTAATAATTTGGTCCAAGTATGAAATGTCTGCACTTGTTCTGTCTTCTGTCCCTCAAAATGCAGAGACACTAGTTGGGGTTGTTTGACTATTATCTTAGCTTTGGATTGATTATCATTTATTTTCATACCATGGGGAACTGAGACGCTGGTCCAGTCAGGCACAACATACTGACGAGGACATCGTGTCAGGGTCAGGCACAGTACACTAAAAAAGACCCCAATCTCTCTTCCATGTAGTGTTTCCTGGAAACATAAGCACGCTCGGGATGTGAGTACTACAACTCACCACTTAACGTCCTTTTCAGGGCGCACAAAAGAGTAAACTAATTCATTGTGGACATTAAACAACATCTCCATACTAAATGCCTTGGCTGTATCATTGATTTTAGCGAGAAGATGTTGTAATGATATCTCTGTTTTTTCTACCATGCTTGGTCATCTGGTAATAATCGTTCACCATTGATCTTAACACCCGCGTCGCTTCTTTTATTTTACATCTTCTGCCATTGCATTAAATAGACTTCCTGAAAAAAAACGTTCCTGGCTCTTTTCCTATCGATACTAGGCTTCTTATTTTCTCCTCGGGTTCTACATTCGCCGCGTGATTTTCATGGACATTCAGTATTAGTTGAACTATTGCCCTATCTACCCTACGCTGTTTGATAATAAAGGTAATTCCACTTGCACCCTGTAGAGGGTTGTTTCATCATCATCATCATGTAGCATTCCTTTTGCAGAAAATCTCTTTCATTACAGTCTATCTGTAGGAAACTGTTCTCCGCCAGTCTTCTGGCTTCCTCCAAGGTGTCAGTGTCTACTTGATGTCCTGAGGCCATTGTCTTCTCGGTCGGCCCCTGCCTTTCTTCCCAGTGACCATGCCCTCCATAACCGCTCTCTCGAGTCCGTTGTGTCGTTTGACGTGTCCAAAAAAACCTACGATTTTGGGTCATTACGTCATTTATGAGCCATTTCTACTCTACATTCAGGTCTTGTCGGATGGATTTGTTTGTTTGTTCTTTTGTCCACGGGATTTTCAGGACTCCTCTGTAGCACTGTGTGTCAAAAGCTTTGATCTTCACTCTTATTGCTTTTGTAATCGTCCATGTTTCACATCCATAGGTTGCCACAGGAACAATGCATGTTCTTAGGATCTTTAGTTTGAGTTCCTTGTTCCATAGGTTCTGCATACTCCTTTTCTTCTGCATTGCCATAGTCAGTCATCTTCTTACTTCTTTTGTGCTTAGATGGTCACTGATGTTTTGTGATATGTAGACCATTTTATTTCTGAGTAAATTGTGTTCACATTGTGACAGTTTCATGAATTCTTAGAGTGTTTTTCCTGAAGATTTCATGAGTTAATCTATTCCGTGTGTATTCTTATGCAGGAGAGTGTATTGCAGTGTCAAATTCGTTTCTCGTTATTGCAAGTTCTTCTTCAAATCAAACTCAATCAGTTTGATCAGCTTGAAGGGTATAGTATTTTCCGTCATTCAAAAAATGTATCGTATTCTCTCAACCTCTCCATTTTCTTCTTTTATCTTTCAGAGAGTTTCCATTGTTGTTCTGAATTGTTCTTGGTTGTATCTCCTTATACTTTCTACCGTGTCCTCCCCAGTTCTATCGTGATGTTTTACTATTTTGGTCTAATTAATTCTTTGCATGGTCATATCCTGCTCATTATTTGTGATTTACCAATGTCAAATTTCTTCCATCATACTCCGTATTTCATTGTTACCGAAGAATTCATCTGTTCTGCTTTCTTCCTTCCAATGATCTTTTCTGCTTTAGCAATTATAACCATTCCTATATATTTTCACTGTTCTTCTGTTCTCCTGTGAGACATGTTGTTGGTTTATATGTTTTCTTCTCCAGTTAATTGAAAGTTAACCTCTGTTTCTAACTTGTTTAATGCAAAATTGTTTTACTTAAGATTTTTAGTTGTTTTAGAAATGTTCTTCCACTGTAGTTGATATTTAATCATAAGCAGATTACAGGCAGTATCAGCATCTGCTCCCGTTTATGCGATAGTATTTTGCACGTGGTTCTAATATCGAGGTTTCACTAGAAAGTAATTCAATTGCTATCTTTTTAAATGTATATACCGTCTTCTTTTGGGTACGATATCAAATGTTAGTTTTTGTACATGTTTCTTGTTTGCAAAATTCCATTAATCCTTGTCCTGTTTCATGTCTTATTCACAGTTCATATTTCCTTCATCAAGCTCTTCTTCAAATGTGGCATTTCAGTCTCCCATTATACTGGTATTTAAGGTTGCTTAGCGTGATCTTAGGAATTGCTCCACAGTTTCGTATAACTATCTTCCACATCTTCATCATCGTGTGTTTGAGTGTGCATGTACATTTGTATATAAGGACTTTGTCTACAATTGTCGTAACCAATAGTAAAGCAATAATGATGTGATTGTAAATTGTCACACATGATACTGCTGTTTGAAAGGCTCAACTTAACATATTTATACCGGCTTAGAAGACTCTGCAGTCTGTATACAACCATTTTTTCTCTACTCCACTTGATCTAAAAATAACTGCGTGTATCCAGTCTATTCGTGAATGCATTAACTGACCATAACCCCACTATTTGCTATGGCAATGCATTCCAATCATTCCCCACTCTCTGATACAGAAATACTTTTTAATATCTAATCTGAACCTTTCTTTAAATAATTTATAGCTGCGCCCTCTTGTTCTTGTAGCTGCGCCCTCTTGTTCTTGTAGCTGCGCCCTCTTGTTCTTGTAGCTGTGCCCTGTTGTTCTTGTAGCTGCGCCCTCTTGTTCTTGTAGCTGCGCCCTCTTGTTCTTGTAGCTGTGCCCTCTTGTTCTTGTAGCTGTGCCCTCTTGTTCTTGTAGCTGCGCCCTCTTGTTCTTGTAGCTGTGCCCTCTTGTTCTTGTAGCTGTGCCCTCTTGTTCTTGTAGTTGTGCCCTCTTGTTCTTGTAGCTGTGCCCTCTTGTTCTTGTAGCTGTGCCCTCTTGTTCTTGTAGCTGTGCCCTCTTGTTCTTGTAGCTGTGCCCTCTTGTTCTTGTAGCTGTGCCCTCTTGTTCTTGTAGCTGTGCCCTCTTGTTCTTGTAGCTGTGCCCTTTTGTTCTTGCAGCTGCGCCCTATTGTTCTTGTAGCTGTATCCTCTTGTTCTTGTAGCTGTGCCCTCTTGTTCTTGTAGCTGCGCCCTATTGTTCTTGTAGCTGTGTCCTCTTGTTCTTGTAGCTGTGCCCTCTTGTTCTTGTAGCTGTGCCCTCTTGTTCTTGTAGCTGCGCCCTCTTGTTCTTGTAGCTGTGTCATCTTGTTCTTGTAGCTGTGCCCTCTTGTTCTTGTAGCTGTGCCCTCTTGTTCTTGTAGCTGCGCCCTCTTGTTCTTGTAGCTGCGCCCTCTTGTTCTTGTAGCTGTGCCCTCTTGTTCTTGTAGCTGCGCCCTCTTGTTCTTGTAGCTGCGCCCTCTTGTAACTGTGCCCTCTTGTTCTTGTAGCTGTGCCCTCTTGTTCTTGTAGCTGCGCCCTCTTGTTCTTGTAGCTGTGTCATCTTGTTCTTGTAGCTGTGCCCTCTTGTTCTTGTAGCTGTGCCCTCTTGTTCTTGTAGCTGCGCCCTCTTGTTCTTGTAGCTGCGCCCTCTTGTTCTTGTAGCTGTGCCCTCTTGTTCTTGTAGCTGCGCCCTCTTGTTCTTGTAGCTGCGCCCTCTTGTTCTTGTAACTGTGCCCTCTTGTTCTTGTAGCTGCGCCCTCTTGTTCTTGTAGCTGCGCCCTCTTGTTCTTGTAGCCGGTTGTACTTTGAACAACTTGTTATAGTCTCATGTATCCTTTCCCTTGTTTCAGCACTAACGTGAATCATCCTTGTCTGTTTTCATTTCCTGATTGAGTCCCATGTTATTAATGACCCTGGCATTCCCTTTATTCAGCACTAACGTCAATCATCCCTGTCTGTTTTAATTTCCTGATTGAGTCCCATGTTATTAATGACTCTGACGTTCCCTTGATTCAGCACTAACGTCAATCATCCCTGTCTGTTTTCATTTCCTGATTGATCCCCATGTTATTAATGACCCTGGCATTCCCCCTCAACTTTACATCTAGCCTCACTCAATCCGAGGATTTACATTTTGACATTCTTAAACTTTTCATATGTTCTTATTGTTCTGATCTTGCAAGCTACAATGTTTAGACACGAATTTCGCTGTTAAGGATAACGAGCAGAATGCCACTTACCAAAAGCAGGCTTCCACGAAACAAATCAAAGAAAATATCCTAACAAACAAGTTACCTGTCAAGAAGAGAGAAACAAATCTTACAGCGGAATGTCAACCCGGAAGCAATATAGCGAGACAGCGATCTCCCAAAACAAGATTATTTCTCTAAGGCCTCATGAAACGTTTGCACCAATCAACGATAACGAAAGTAAAGCTCTAGGCACTTCAGAAACCAACCTGAGTGGCACATGTGCTGAACGCTTTTCGTTCCTCCACACAAAATTGAGTATAAGATATTGATCCTAGCATTTCTCCCAACTTTAAAAAGTGCTGTAATAAATCATTGAAATCGAATAAGCAAACATCATCATCATGTAGCATGCCCTTTGCATAACGTCGCTCTCACAACAGCCGATTTGTAAGAATCAATCTCTAGCCAGAACTCCCGTATATGTCGTTGTCATCTTCAGAGCCTCTGTGATGTCTTGTGTCCATCTACTCCTCGGTCTGCCTCTGTCCTGCTTTCCAGGTATCATATATATATATATATATATATATATATATATATATATATATATATATATATGTCTGTCTGTCTGCCTATCTATCTATCTATCTATCTATCTATCTATCTATCTATCTATCTATCTATCTATCTATCTATCTATCTATCTATCTATATATCTATCTATCTATCTATCTATCTGTATGTATATCTATCTATATATCAATCTATCTATCTATCTATCTATCTATCTATCAATCTATCTATCTATCTATCTATCTATCTATCTATCTATCTATCTATCTATCTATCTATCTATCTATATATATATATATATATATATATATATATATATATATATATATATATATATATATGTATCTATCTAGATACCTGTCTATAAATCTATCTATCTGTTAGCCTCTGGAATATTCTTGGGACTGGTGGCGGTGGAAGCGTCAATTAGAGCAAGGTAGACCCACAGCCTGTCAAGCGCCATCTATGGTGTTCCGCTAACCACATAACCAAGATATGATGTTATAGTCACACAGTCGCCTTGTTGCGGCATATTTTCTGTAAGGCGAGAATTCCTAGAATCATTTGAGTAGATTTTTAACTTTTAATTTTGCGACCTCTCGCTACTCTCTCATGGAAAATTATTGCATTTAAGAATAGATTGGATACACATAGCTTTTAGAGAAAGGAAATGTTAAAGAAACTGATTGTTTACAGACTCTGCGGAGTCTTCTAAATCAGTATAAAAACGTTAGGTTTAGTTTAATTAAAGTAAACAGAAGAAATAAAAATAAGTGTCTGGAAAACTTAATGACAAAGTGAACGATCAACAGCAAGAATAGGTTTTGAATGGCATGATAAAGTAACAAAGAACGTCTAAATCGAGGAAAATCTTTTCGGTTGGGTGGTTTTTGAATGAAGTAACTAAGTCATGCATGTTTAGGTTTTTATTGATTATTTTGAACGGAAGAATGAGTCAAACCCACGAGGTCGGACACATGATGATGACAACAGTAGAAAACTATTTCAGTCGCGTCCACATTTTGGTTCATTTGACTTGTACTTTAGTCCCACATAATCGTACCAAATCTAGGACACTGTCTCTTTGTTGCGTAAAGTGTCTTATTCGGGTCACAAGTCGGGGACAATTCATGATAATAGCGGGGTTACCAAAATGTAGGCAGTGATAACAACCAGATAGTCGTTAGTTTCTTTGGTAATATCTAAGTGCTTTGAAGTGAACATTGAAACAAAATGGTGAAATTAATCGAGCAACGACGCTGAGCCCGGAACTTTGATCACACTTCAAGAAAGTAAGTTCACTAGAGGAAGAACCAGGCAAGAACGTAACGATGGAAGTCAAAGGAGACTAGTGAACCAATACGGAACATGTGTCGTGAGCCGACATTCGCTGGGGGATATTCTGAAGAAGATAGCTGAGCACCTATGGACTTGTTCGATGTGCAGTGAAGCTGATCTGTCGCCTGACTAACTAACTAACTAACTAACTAACTAACTAACCAACTAACTAACTAACAAGTACATCATGTTTTTAACCATGTCAATTCACTAGCCTTGCACCAGCTAAAATGTAATTCCGTTACTATTGTTTTGCCTCCAGGCTCTATTACTGGTGTATTATGCTTCTCATTCTTCTTCTTCTTCTTGCTGTTATTATTGTATTTTATTATTAGTATTAACAGTGTTATTATTAGGGACGGCGTGGACTAGTGGTTAAGTGACACGGCTCATAATCCGAAGGAGCTGGGTTCGCTCCCTAATCACAGAACCGGCCATTACCCCGGGGAAGCAAAACATTTAGAAAATGCAGGAGGAAGCAGACCCCTACATAAAATATATGCCGAAGTCGGATGCACTGGTCCAACAGGCGCAAAATAAAAAACATAGTGCAACACACACCGCCTTGAGAAATATAAAAATAAGGCGAACGAAAAAAAGTAATTATTGTTATTATTATTCAACCGAACCCTGCAGAAGGATTTATTGATGCATGTACTTCTTAGTAGGCATGTAGGTAGGTATGTGAGGATAAATGTAGTCAACACCAAGGATCTAGATAAGTGTTTCAAGTTCCAACAACAACTTGCAGATATTCTCATTGATATATCAGGAGACTGTACAGCTGGTGAAAGGTGGGATGTACTCAAAGAAGCTACACTCAAAGCAGCGGTAACAGCTTTTGGCATTAGAAAACACAGGAATCAAGAATGGTTTGAGGCAAATAGTCGGGTACTACAACCTATGATTGACAGGAAAAAGGCAGCACTACTAAGAAACAAAGACAAGACAACATGAAACACCCTCAATGTATTGAAACAAGCGAGAAAAGCAGTGTAAATGACTATTGGAAACAGTTTTGTGAGAATATCCAAGATGCCTTCAATAATGGTAACATCAGAGGCATACATGAAGGGATAAAGAAAGCCATCAGCACAACAGTGAAAAAGAATGCGCTGCTAAAAGCTTTATCTATGGAGATCATCACTGATTAGAGGAGGCACAGATGGATAGAGCACTATCTTGAACTCTACTTAAGCGAGAAAGCTAACAGAAGATGCCCACAATGCCATCGAGGCCATGCCAACTCTGGGCCATCTGGACTCCCTACCAACCATGGCAGAAGTTAACTATGCTATTGCTGACCTTGCTTCTGGCAAGGCTCCGAGAAAGGATGGAATCCCGGTAGATGTCACCAGGAGTGTAAAGGACATACTTGCTCCACAGATACACTAGTTGATAACTTTATGCTGGCTTGAATGACAGGTCCTGCAGGATTTCAAAGATTCGAGCATTGTAACCTTGTACAAGAACAAGGGGGATCGGAGTGACTGCACCAACTACAGAGGAATTTCGCTACTTTGTTCAGTTTTGAATATACTTGCCAGAATTGTTCAGCCAGACTCCAGGTCCTAGGAGAGCAGATTTACCAAGAGTCACAGTGCAGTTTTCGTGGGAATAGGTCTACCACAGATATGATATTCTCTTTACGAGAAATGCGGAGAACAAAAGCAACCATTGTATATTTCCTTCATAGATCTCACGAAGGCATTGGTCAGTCGTGTGGTTCGGTTCAGAGCGATCATGAGGATTTGTTGCCCACCGATTCTTCTGAGCATTATCGAGTCGGTCCACACTGACAGGAAAGGCACCATCAACGTTGACGGTGCGTCCTCAAAGGAGTTTGCAATCAAGTGCGGAGTAAAACAAGGATGTGTACTTGCTCCAACCCTCTTTAGAATATATGTCTCACTTCTCTTGAGGCGTGCATTTCGTAACCAGGAAGGTGGTTTCTTCATTCATTCTCACACAGATGGTGACCTATTCAATTCCCAAAGGCTGAAAGCAAAGACCAAAATAAAGACGGCGCTGATGAGAGTACTGCTCTTTGCGGATGATGCCGCATTTACGACTCACTCAGAGGAGGAACTGCAAAGCTTACTATCTGCATTTTTCGATGCCTGCTGTGAGTTCGGGTTAACAATCAGCAAAACGAAAACACAAGTTATGGTCTAGGGTGCAAACAAACCACCAGTAATCTCCATTGATGATGAAGTTCTCGATCTAGTAAATCATTTTACGTACTTGGGATCCTCAGTCAATAATAAACTATCCCTGGACCAAGATATTAATATCAGGATAGACAAGGTAGCAGCAACAATGAACAGATTAACAAAAAAGGGTCTGGGAGAACAAGAAGCTCACTGTTAAAACAAAAACACTTGTTTACCAGGCCTTATTTCTCTGCACCCTTCTTTATAGCAGTGAGACATGGTCTACCTACATGCACCAGGAGAGGTCGCTAAACAGCTATCACATGAGGCGATTTTAAATCCCCTGCCCTGAACCAAGTAGTGATTCGAATTGCCCTGCCCTGAACCACATGGTGATCTGAAATACCCTGCCCTGAACCAAGTGATGATCTGAAATGCCCTGCCCTGAACCAAATGTGTCGAGTCAGCGTTTGTAAACCAGTGTTGCTGTAGGATTTGTAATATTGTCTGTCCCTCTACTTTCTTGCTTCAATTGTATCCTTTAACCATGTCTTATAGTAAGTACAATCACACCGGACTGGTAGCTGGCCAGGATCTTCTCGTGGGACCACCTCAACATGTTATTGTCTATCTTGATGTGTATTCAGTACATTACCTCGCTTCTATAATATTATTTATAACATAAATTACAATCATATATGTCCTTGACTTTAATAATTTGACTTGATCATGCAATTTCCCGTGGTGCAGTGTTTCTCAAGTGTGTATATGATAAGACCCGTGGTTGATACTTGTAACAGAGTTGACAAAAGCATACTTTTTATCAGTTGCCGTTTAGGTTTTTAGCAGATGCTCCAGTGTTTGTGTAGTGATGAGAATCGGCACGTCACTGGCAGGCCATTTTAGATCAGTTTTTCTTTTACTACAAATACTTCCACCTCTGCTTCGTTACTTGCTCTCAAATAACCACGTGTATTTATAGCAATAACTTGGTGGATGTCTCAGACTTCGCTTTTGCTCTGACAGATAATCCCATTTATGTTAAGTAAGATCGCGCTATCACTCAGGCTCTTTTCGTGGAGTCGATACACTTGGAGTTAATGCTCTGTGTTTGTCGTCTATCCACCAGCTCGCGTCTATGTTTCACATTGTTTTATATTTGTTGAACAGTTGATATTTGTGATTGTATTGGCAAGGAGTATTATGTCTTTTGCTAAATTGGACTGGCTGTGCTCTGTTCAACTTTCTCTGGGAAGTTGATTTGTATCCTTGTTAATATTTCTTTAAACCTCTCTTTAGTTTTGGTTTTTCTTCATCGATATTTGGCCATTCTGTCCCTTCTTTCCCTACATTTTGCGATGGTTATGAATATACAATGTGTTCACGTTCTTGGATGTACAGCTGGTGTCTGTGCGTGCTTCTAATGAGCTTTCTAATTACCTGGTTTGTTGTTGTTATTCTTGTTGTTGCTGTTGTACTTTTAATGTTTATTTCCGAGGGCATGTATGCCTATCTGGGCATGATCTTTGTGAATGCAAACGATTTTTTACATGTAGTTATTATGTGTTGTTTGTCTAGAACTATTTCATGAAGATACCGGTTACAAAAAATACATGAGACCAGACATCATCGACGTAGATATATGAAAAATACAGATGACTGCATGTCTCTTCGACTTTTAAATCTCTGATAACATTGCATATCTTGAATTTTGTTTATTCTGCATATTCAGTTAAAAGAAATCGTTTTTATTTGACAATGTGAATGTTTCTCGCATTATCCTGCTGAAATAATGTGTGCTACACAGCTAGAAAGAGTCTGATCTAACCAAATCCCGTGATAAAATTATAAAGTAAAACTAATATTTCAATGCTCAGAATTGTGGCTATTGTTCTACCAGTAGCACCCTACAATATACTACTATCGCCTCTAGAAAAACACGACAACTCTGAGGCTGGCAAACAGTGCATTAACAGCAATAAGAAATGCAAGTATTGCTTCCCTTCCTTTTGTTATTCTTTGGTGCATATGTCCTCTGAGTAATTGTTGTTGCTGATCCAGCAACAACCGGGTTCGCGACCTTCGGCCCAGTTCTGAGTTTTTAAAATATTGTAGCAGGGTTAACGTTTATTGTATCACTTATTTTCTATCTTAACATTCTTCCTAACCACTATCACTTTGACTAAACCACTAACAGTCCTTTTAACAAAAGTGAAACAAGGAATGTTTATTTCACAAACATCATACACATCATATCAAAACACTAGGCTCATAGATCATATTATATTGTTCATCAATTATTTACTAATTCTAATGTCTCAAGAAGTTTGTTATCATGACTTCTTTAACTGACTATGATTACTTCTAGAGGTTCGTGTAATTAGCACATGACTTACTCTTGCGCTAAACTTTACCCAGGGTTCTAATCACGTGGTTGGAATATAGCAATTGTTCTTTTCACCGTCTATCTCTGTGCGTTGATATAATGCTGTCTTTCTACAATTTTTCAGTCCTAATCTATCTGTCTTTGCTCGTCTGGTGGCTACCTCTCAGCTTATACAAAATAGATGTCGACCGAGACTCGTCTCGTTTAAACGTCAGGTAGATGTCTACTGGGCCTCTTGTCTCGTCTCAACGTAAGCTAGATGTCTACTGAACCACTTGTCTGTCTCAACATCAGGAAGTCGGCGACTGCCTCTTTGCTCCGACTGCAGCTGTGTTCCGACTGCAGCTGTACTCGTGTCTATGACAGACAACAGTGGTTCTATTACTGTGGTTGTCAGGACGAGGAAACACACAAGTCACGACGGTTCGTCCAGGACGACAGCTCTGTGTGGAAGATCACGTCTCCCTCTAACGAGAATGAAGTCGGGTCACGAGAGACAGGTGTTAGCGACGACTCGAACAGAACATCCCACACAGACAGATTCTTACACGTGTGTGGTCTCTCGTTGCCTTTCAATGTTGGTCTGCTTGGGTGGCTTCTAATGCTATCTCTTTATTCTGGCCACTCACTGGCTAAGTTCTGAAGCTTTATCTATATATTTGTTCTTGTCTGATATGCTACCTACTTAACTGCATGGTAGAATACCCTTCTCTGCTGCTTCTGATCTGTCTCCCTGATCTGTCTCCCCTAGCTTATATGCTACGCTACCTGCTTTGGTCAATGACTTCTCCTTTCTTGAGTTCATTTCCCTCAAACTTTATTTGAACTAGCGTGTCCTAGAGAAAGGCTGACTTGTTTTTCAAACTAATGAATGACCTATAGGTCATGGGATTCTCAGTTCAAATCGTGGGAACGAGAACCATTTTGGCTGGACGGTTTTAAACTGCATTATTGAGAGTTGAGGACAACGCAGTCTTCAATGAACTGAACCTCTCTGGCAGGGTTCTCAAGTTATGTCTGGTGACCACCAACGGGTGTTTTAGGGCTTCCCTGGCGTTGGCTCATTGGACCCTTGTTATTCTGTTACAATACATAAAATTGCAAAGACAAGATGGGTTTTTCTGAAGACAAACAGCAAAGCCAAGCAGAAAACTATCAACACCAAGAAGCTTCAGTGCCATTTGGGCTACATCAACTAAGAACAAACAACTGACCAAACAGCAGAACACCAACACGCAACAGCTTCAGATCCATTTGGGTTACTTCAACTAAGAATAAACAGCTAAACAAACAGCACAATACCAAAACCCAGAATTTTCAAATCAATTTGGGCTCCATCACTACGAAGAAACAGCCAACCAAGCAGCAGAACACA